>JAWDJE010000003.1:324241659-325495409 GCA_035047345.1 Bradypodion ventrale | reverse complement strand
AGAAACTACAAGTCCCAGCGTCCTCCGTGCTGTGACCCCTCAGCCAATCAGGCTAAGGGACATGAGCATGGAGGAGGCTGGGAAAGCCAATGCGTCAACAACTTCCCTCCAGGAGGCACTTCGTCTCCCGGAGGGAAGCCATCCCCAGCTCATCACGGTGGGCGGCTTGCCATGTCGGATCCTGGACTGCCTGCTTTTGGCGGCCCCCACACAACCGGCGAAGACCTCGGCACCAGCGGAGAGGGAGAAAAGGCTGCGCCACAGAGGCATGGAAGGTGAGGCCCGCCACAGAAGGCTGCACTGAGGAGACGTAGAGTACGAAAGGCCCAACTGGCAACGGGTAAGTGGGGCGGGGGAGAGGAATTGAGGAGGGGAACGGGCCTGGGGAGCACGCCACCCACACAGGTCATAGAGAAGAAAGGGGGAGAACGAACCCACCTCCTTCCCCCCAGTCTCAGTCCCCTGCCCCACTTACCTGTTGGCAGCTGGGCAATTCGTACTCTGCGCCTCCCCAGAGCGGCCTTCTGTGCTGGACCACTCACCTTCCATGCCTCCATGGTGTGGCCTTTCCTCCCTCAATGCCGGCGCCAAGGCCTTCATCGGTGGGGTGTGGGCCACCAAAATCAAGCAGCCCAGCCGGCAAACGATGCTCCCGCCCGCCCAGCAAAGGCCTCCTGGGTGACCTCACCAAGGCTTGGGGGGAGGAGGAAGAGCTCCTCCTCCCCCTGCAAAGCTTCAGCATGTGTGTGTGTGTGTGTGTGTGTGTGTGTGTGTGTGTGTGTGTGTGTGTGTGTGTGTGTGTGTGTGTGTGTGTGTGTGTCCTCACCGAGGCTTCAGGGGGAAGGAGGAAGAGGCCTTCCTCTTCCTGCAAAGCTTTGGCATGTGTGTGTGTGTCCTCACTGAGGCGTCAGGTGGGGAGGAGGAAGAGTCCCTCCTCCCCCTGCAAGGCTTCGGCGTGTGTGTGTGTGTGTGTGTGTGTGTGTGTGTGTGTGTGTGTGTGTGTGTGTGTGTGTGTGTGTGTGTGTGTGTGTGTGTGTGTGTGTGTGTGTGTGTGTGTGTGTGTGTGTGTGTGTGTGCTCACCAAGGCTTCGGGGGGGGGGGGGGAAGGAAGAGCCCGTCCTCTCTCCATGGAGCTATGGCATGTGTGTGTGTATTGTGTGTGGGTGTGTTTGTGTTGTGTGTGTGGGTGTGTTGTGTGGGTGGTTGTGTTGTTTGTGTGGATGTGTTGTGTGTAGTTGTGTTGTTTGTGTTGTTTGTGTGGTTGTGTTGTGTGAGTGTATTGAGTGTGTGTGTAGTTATGTTGTGTGTGCTGTGTGTATTGTGTGTGTTGTTGTGTGTGTATTGAGTGAGTGTGTGGTTGTGTTGTGTGTGTGTTGTGTGTGTGTTGTGTGTGTGTGTGGTTGTGTGTGTGATTGTTTTGTATTTGTGTATTGAATGAGTGTGTGGTGATATTGTGTGTGCTGTATGTGTGTATTGAATGAGTGTGGTTGTGTTGTGTGTGCTGTGTGTGTATTTTGTGTGTGTGTGTATGTGTTGTGTGTGTGTGTATTGTGTGCGCGTGTGTGGTTGTGTTGCATGTATGCTTATATTGTGTGTATGTCTACCCCTCAAAACCACCCCAACCACAAGCACACATGTTATACCTGCCCGGCAGGGCAAAAAATGCTGATCTTAACCTATAAAACCAACCTATAAAACTTTACAAAGTTAAAAAAATAAAAAATTTACAAAAAACAACAAATAATTCATTGTTTTATATAAAGCACAGGGGGGAAAAAGCCCGGCAACGCCGGGCAAACTATGCTAGTAAAGCTATAAATTATACACAGCACACCATTAGACAATTAAATTGCACTAGAGTTCCAGAAGCTTCAGTCCAGCAGATCTTTGTACAGTATATGAGCAATAATATTTGCAAATAAAGTCTAGTTTATTTCCTAATGGTTAGTCACAAAACACAGAAAGAGACTCCTCGAAGATTGTGGATGCAATTGGACATATTGCATGAAATGGCAACCTTTTTTTGCTGGCAAATCTTTCTCACTCCAGATCAAGCCAAAGAACTGAGGAATGAATTCACCAAAAAGGTCTTTTTCAAGACCAACCCTAACAATGATCTCAATGAGATATTTTCTAGTAATAAGAGTACAGTATTCTACTAGCATCCAGGAAGAGCAAGAACAAACATTCTTGAAGGTACACAAGAGTACAACCAAATTAGAAGATGGAGGATGGAGCTCACTGGACAAAAAATAACATTAAAGTAGGATATGGCTGAGGAACTCTACCTTCTCCGCATTCACACACTGTCATTTACAGGCAAACCCCACTTTCTCAGATTAGCCCTTGATCTTCCTACCCCTGTTGCAGTCTATTTAAAGCTTTCCACACAGGTCATAGTTGCTTTTGGCCAGGCGGTAGAGTCATGTGGTTCTGCCCAGTTAACTGGTAGATCCTTACATCCGGAGTTCTTAGGCGATCTCCTGGGTTAATGAGGTACAATGTATCTCTATGGATGTTATCTAGGTGCTACTCCAAAGTGAAAGTTTTTCAGATTTCTAATCCAGGAGTTAGTCTTTAAGGTGCCACAACATTTTTTGGCTTTTTTTTTTTTTGCTTTTCTGTTTTAGTTACTCTCAGATATGGTTGTACAAACTAACATGGCTATCACTTCAAACAGATTTCTAGTGTTCACTATCACAAGTAAACTGGGGTGGGGGCTGTGTATGTGTGTATGTGTTCTTGCATATAAACACTAAAGTCCCATTCTAACTTTTCCAGTATTATATTATTGAAAGGAGCATCATTCGGGCATCTTCTGAGTGGAGTTTCTCCAGCAAAAATCCTTTCAATCCAGAGTAATTTCTGACACAAAATTTATTTATTTGATATTTGTAAAGCTTTGGGATTTGGGGGGAAATTTAGAAATGCTATAGACCAATTTTATAAAAGAAGCTATACTAGAATAAGAATAAATGAAGGGTCAACAGATGAAATGGAACTGAAAGTTGGAACCAGACAAAGATGCCCCCTATCCCCACTATTCATTATGGTGATAGAGTTGCTCGCAAACGCAATAAGGGCAAATTCTCAGATAAAGGAAATAGAAGAAACAAAGATTAGTATATATGCTGATGATACCCTATTCACTATAAAAGACCTGGCAAAAAATCTTGGCAGAATACAACAACATTTAAAAGAGTTTGAAGAAGTCACCGGCTTAAAGATAAATAAGATGGTAACTTCTTCAAACTCGGATAAGATGGAAGCTATAATTTGTAATAAAACCAATGAGGACACAGAGAAAATTAATAGATCACTCCGAATAAAGATAAAACAGAGTCTGAGATATCTAGGGGTCATCGTCTCTGATGAAGTCATCAATCTTAGAAGACTAAATTAAGACAAGAAAAGACAAGAAATTATGAGTAAAATACAGAAGTATCAAAAAATAAAAATGTTTAGTTTGGCAGGATTACAATTTGCAAAATGACAATTATGCCAGTGATGTCCTGTCAATCCAACTGAAAGAGAAGGAGTTAAATAAATGGCAAAGTATGTCAAATAATTACAAATTAATCCCTCTGGTATCTGTTAAAAGGGGTGGGGCTTGGGAATTCCTAATATAAAAAATACAGAGCATTTTAATTTAGAGGAACAACAAAAATATTCACAATGGATAGAATAATATGGAAAGAAGTGCAATTTAAAGAGCTCAAACAGGAAGGTAACATTGTTTTTTTAGATAACTTAAGCAGACTTACTAGGATTAAAAATAAACTTGCTAATAATATGATAAACACATGGAAAACACTTAAACAGAAACTGGCTCCTGGAGTCTCCCCGATGTTGGAGTAAGAAAATCTAATGACACCATCAAGACAGTATTAATAAATAACAGGGTGAATCTCTTAAGAGATTTGTTGGAGACATGTAAGGATGGACAAGCCAGACAAGACATGTATAGGAAATTAAACTTAAATTGGTTTCAAAAATTAAGACTGGAGAATTGCAATAGAAAATACAGATAATAGTTTGTCTCAGGTAGACCTTTAACTGATTTTGAAGAATTAATTAATAAAATAAGAGGAAGGGAGCAGCAAGTATGAAGGGAGTTGTAAGTAAACTATATAAGATTTAAAATAACGTGGGAGATCCTCAAAAAACTTTAAAGAAGACCTGGGAATCAGATTTGAAAATAAAAATATTGGAAAACTCATGGAATAGGAAGTGGGGTGCAATTATCAGAAATCTGTCAGTGAGAGTTATGGAACACAATTATAAAATATTATGGAAATAGTATCTGACCTCAGTTAAAAAGTAGGAAAGGAATAATAAAAATAATCAGTTTGGGGACATTTAGAAGCCCTTCATCGAATTTGTATTGACAAAGAATCAGGGGTACAAACCTGTATGCGAAGCAATGAGTTTCTGGAAAGAAAACTATGATTGTTAAAGAAATTGTTATTATTATCATTTATTATATATTTATTATAAATTACCAGTAATCAAGTGGAATAGTAAGTTCCTAAGGGGTGGAGGTAGCACTAGATGTTTACCTATTTTGCTAAACTTAGAGGTCTTGCTATTTTGTTTGTTTAAACTGTGGTATTATGTTTCATAGAAACTTATGTAATCGAGTTAAGACTGAAAATATTTCTGTAGCTCAGAACAAAATATGCAATGAGTTATAGACTTATATAACCACTGCTAAAATGAATGATTTGTAATTATTTCTTGTTTTATTTTCCTTGTCTTCTTTTTTCTTTATTATTTTTATACACAATAAAAATATTTTTAAATAATAATAATAATACTCACTTAGCTTGATCAATGGCAAACAACCTCCCTCTTCTCCACATCAATTTATCCCAAGTCCTCCTTGTTTTTGTGTCACCTGTCTAACCATAGGTTGGAAAGGAATTCAATTTTGTATATTTTCATGTTGTGAAGTGCCACCTAAATCTGGGGAAAAGAAAGTGGACAAAAGAACATGCAAGATTTAAGTTTGAATACGTTTTGCTGATTTTTAAAAATGAGAACAATATACTAGAAATCATATGTTTGGTTAAAAATTCCTTTCAACTGACCTATAGGACAGAATGCCACTCAACTTAACAAAACAAAATACACAATAAACAGGTTTCACAATATAAACTAATAAATGAATGAATATCGATTTGGCCACCTACTTTCCTTTCTTTAGTATATCATAGCTATATTCATGTGGTATTTTCTGCACGGCAAGAAACTAATGCTAGGCCCTGGCTCTTCTGTTATTGTTTTCTTGGGTTTACCCTCCATGTGGAGAAATATCTCTTCATATTCAACAAGATCATATGTTGAAAGTGGAGTGATTATATGAGGTAAATGAAAGCCGAGAAGAGCTAGACACATCTGTCTATGTGTGCTGAGAACACATAGATCTTTCCTATATCTTGAATAGATACTATTAGCTACAAGAGCCTAAAAAGTTCTTCCACTGAGGAGGATGGACAGATGATAGTGTGCCAACAGCGCCTGGGATTTGTGGACATCTTCTCCTTCTGATGACTGACAAAATGCAGATGTCAGATTGTGAGTAGGTCTACAAGTGTAAAGAATGCTTGCTAATTCTTTTTTACTTTTTTATTTTTATTTTTTGCCTATATAAGTTTAGGCTGTTTTGATTTGCAAAATATCTTGACAAGGAATGCTCAAATCCAGTGACACTGCTGCTCTCTAGGTGAAAAAGAGGAAAATAACATTTGTTCTTATTAACATCTCCATAAGTTGTGCCAACGGTCTCTGAAAAATCAGTGCCATTTTCTTTTGAGTAGCAAAACACAAACACACATAAAGCAGGAACACAACAATGTGTAAGTGTTTAAAGAGATACAAACCCACCGCCTCTATTGCTTATAATTTTCACAGAAGCAGCAACTATTATCATTTTGCAGATGTGTTATTTTTGATAAATCATTCATTGTCTTACAGCAGGGGTTCTCAACATTTTCAGCTGTGGGCTGAAACTGGTGGCACCCCTTGCCATAAAAGCTGCATAAAACATGTCCTCGTCTGTCATAAATGCTTTGCGATGGCTGTGGATTCATTTACAGCTGTAGTAAACATGTTTACGGCTGCCATAAATGTGTTTATGATGACCATAAATGAGTCCATAGTTGATTCCAGTGGAGGTGGGGACAGGGGTGGGGTGGGGGCAGCAGGGGCAGTTGGAGCAAAGTCGCGACGCATTATTTGGTGCCCTAGACCGGATCTGGCCTGCGGACTATAGGCTGCATAATCCTGCCTTAGAGCTTTAGTTTGTGCCATTTTCTTACTTAGTGCAGAAGGAGCTTATTTCGATTCTCATCCCTGGCTGTGAGTACCTTGCCCCTTTGTGAGGCGAGGGCAGTAACTTTTGTAGTTTCTTGTCTTCACCTGTGAAAATGAAATAAGCAAAGATTTACATCCCAAGTCAAGTGCAGGTATCTGCAATAATTACATCAGCAGAGAGCAGCAGGCTAATTAACTTATGTCCAAGACTATGAATTACAGGCAGTCACTTAGGAGTTTCATGGGAAGATAAAAGGGAAATAAGTTCTCATTCCAAGATATCTACTTAGTATAAAACATAGACTTAAATACAGAAACTCTTACCTTCATGCATTCAAACGTATACAACTTCATGCCAGCCATTTATTGAATAAATAACATACACTCCAAAGAATGATGTCCTTGGAGAAGGGGAAATGGTGTAAGTTAAGAAATGATCAGTGTGTAGTTATCTATGTAGGTCAAAAATGGATGTGATACTCAATCACAAATCAAATCACAACAAATCATTTTTTTATTAATTCAGTCATTGACCAGCAGAACACTGTACATTAACAAACAATATCCTAATATCAATGGAGGTCTGCCCTCTCTTATTCAGAAACAAAGCATATTAGTTACTTAAAAGCTAAATTACCTATCAGAGAGATTTAAAAATTGATTATTAAAATTTTAAATTAACAGAAAATATTTGCAAATTTTATCATTGCCCTTCCATGCCCAAAATAAGGAGCCAGGCACATTGGTTGGAATGAACTAGGGCCATAACTTTTTTAAGATAAAGGAGGAGCTCAGGTGTTACAGTAGTTAAACTGCTGTACTGCAACCAAAAAGTAGTGAGTTCAATAATGACAAGGAATCAAGCTTGACTCAGCCTTCCATCCTTCCAAGGTCGGTAAAATGAGTACCCAACATGTTGGGGTTTAAATGCTAATTAACTTGTTAACTGCCCAGAGAGTGCACTAGGGGATATTGGGCCGTATATAAGTTTGACTGCTTTGCTAAGATTAATATTGACCAGAAACTTCTGTAAAGCTAAAGGTAAAGGTCACCCTTGCTCAAAAGCCAGTCGTATCCGACTCTAGGATTCAGTGCTCATCTCTGTTTCATAGCCAAAGAGCCAGCACTGTCTGCATTTGCAGATGTTTCCATGATCATGTGACAGGCATGACTTGACACGAAACACTGTTTACCTTCCCACCAAAGTGGTCCCTATTTATCTACTTGCAATTTCGTGCTTTCGAACTGCTAGGTTGGCAGGAGCTAGGACAGAGACGGGAGCTCACTCCACCCTGCAGTATTCAGGGTATCAAACTCCTGACCTGCTGCCTTCCAGTCAGCTTCTTAGCTACTTGAGGCACTGCAGTCCCTTAGAAACTGCTGTAAGGGGCCCTGAAGGAGTGTGGATCTTGGAGTCAGTGAGTAAGGAATGCCATCCTCCCTTTTGAAGACCAATAAATATGTCTTCCCTGTCAAAGGGGGATATTCAACATGATATTTTTTGGACCAGAGATTAGAGTGTTGAAGCCCAATGAATTGGTTTGTACATTTGGGGTTTTAGATTATTTTGGATATTCTTACTTTGGGAAGAGGGACTCTGCCTTTTGAATCTTAGCTTCATTAATTGACCACCACAAACTCAATGGATTGTTAGATGGCGACTGTAGCCATGAAATAAAAAGACGACTGATTATGGGGAGACAAGCTATGAGAAACCTGGGGAATATAGTGAAAAGCAGAGACATCACCTTGATAACAAAAATTCGCATAGTCAAAGCAATGGTATTTCCAGTGGTAATGTATGGGTGTGAGAGCTGGACCATTAGGAAGACTGAGTGCAGAAGAATAGATGCCTTTGAGATGTGGTGTTGGAGGAGAGTCCTGAGAGTCCCTTGGACAGCAAAGAGAACAAATAGGTCAATACTGAAAGAAATCAATCCTGACTGTTCATTGGAGGGACAAATAGTGAAGATGAAGCTAAAGTACTTTGGACATCAAATGAGAAGGGAGGACTCACTTGAGAAGGCCTTGATGCTGGGAAAAGTGGAGGGCAAGAGAAGAAGGGGGCGTCCATGGATAGATGGTATTGTAGACACAATGGGCACAGAGCTTGGAGGGCTGAGGAGAATGGTGGAGGACAGAGGTGCCTGGAGGAAAATGGTCCATGGGGTCTCAAAGGGTCGGAATCGACTGTGCGACTGAACAACAACAACAGCCAGTTCACAATCATATCTAGTTTTGCATATATTCCTTGCAGGGTGTCTGCTACCAGATCAATTTGATGGGCTAATAGTTCCTGCATCTCAAGACACTTTGAGGCTGGCTGGAAAGATGAAAACTGAGGTAATGTCCCCAAAGAACTCATAGGGTGTTCCCTATCTTCTTCTTCTCTTGCTAAAATTTCAAATCTATTGTCTGTCCTCACTGCAATACAGAAGTCCTCTAGTCTAGACTGTCCCCTCCCCCAGGTGAGAATTTATTGTTCATGAAAATACATGGTCTCTTTTGCCCCATTATTTGTACCATAATTTTATCTTGACTTTACTTAGGAGTAAAGTTGACAACTTCAATTGCACTGTCAGTTGAACAGAACCCCTTTATCTCTGTCGTTTAGAGATTTTCATTTCTTTGAACTTATTTCAGCTGTCTCTTTAATACAGGGGTCCTCAACCTTTTTTAACTGAGGGCTGGGTCACACTCCCTCAGACTGTTGAGGGCTGGACTGGTGGTTCCCCACCACTTCTGCTGCCTTTGTCGGCAGCAGCAACCACCCCAAGCACACCACATTCCAAAGAAACACCACTCCCCTGCCTGGAGGAGCTGTGTCATGTGAATGAAAGAAACGTGCCCATGGCTGCTGGAAATGCCACTTTAGCTGCCAGAAACACACCTATGGCCTCCTGCAAGGCCCCCATGGCTTCTGGGAAAATGGCTGCTTCTGCTGTCACTGCTTCAATCCTTGTCTCCTCCACTTGGCTTGGTGTGTCTCTAATGGTGCTCCGTAGCAGGGCAGATGTTGCAAGTCTTGCAACATCCACCCTGCTGTGGAGTGCCGTTATGGACATGTCAAGCAAGCAGAGGAGACAAGGATTGAGGCAGCGATGGCGGCAGTGAAAGAAGCTCCTGGAGCAAGGGTGTGGGCCAGATGATTTGGTGCCATGGGCTGTAGGTTGAGGATCCCTGCTTTAAGCACACACTCCTGGTATGCAGAGAGCAAGTTCCAATTTTTGTTGTACAGCAAGTGATTGAGCAAAGACTACAATTATGCCTCTTAAGATTTGCAGCAATAAATAAATAAATACTATATACAATAGTAAGAGGAATATTCAGTCTTACATTGTTTAAGTATTAGTTAAAAACAGAGGGAATGAACTCTGGCTGTTACTTACAGGAGAAAAGTCCTTCAAACACTTGGACTAATTCTACTCAAGCACACTTTGACCACCTATTGACCTCAATCCCATTCCCTGGTTATTTTAAATACAATGTTCCTGCACTTATTTAACATGAAACATCTCCATAGTCACACTCTATGCAGCTTTGCTGACTATTATATTCTAGTTTCTTCTTTTTTAGCAATAAGGTCTTCTTGAATGCCAATGTCTTCAGCTTTTTATCTAACTTCTGGCTCCTTGTTTATGCTCTTGTTGCCTTTTACTACTTGGATCTAATTACAATAGACCCTCGCATAATGACATTAGTTGGTTCCCCAAGTAGCGTCGTTATGCAGAAAACGTCGATATGCGGGTTTCTATCTGGATAACAACGGTTATTTTCAGCATTGTTATCTGGATAACGATGCTAAAACGTCATTATGCGGGAAACACGTGGCACATAATGATGTGTTGTTAAGCATAAATGACGCTATCTGAACGCGTCGTTATGTGAGAGATGACTGTACTGCATTGTCTCATACCTTCTGAGACTGCCATCTTGAGCCCAATCCTGATAATTGTACTTTCTTTAAAGAAAGATGACAAAGAACATTTTGAGTGATGTTAATTATAAGCATCCTTCTCTCCCCCCTCAAATTCACACACATACCTAACTTTGTTAACTTTCTAGATGTACAGTACTTTGATTTAGGTTTGGTCATATATATTTCTTAACCATGTGCTAGCTTTGAAACTACTGGCACTTTATACCTCTTATTTTTGGAATCCATTTCATTTAACTAGGTGGAATTCCAAAGCTTAGACAGGAACTAAAGATATATAATAATGATAAACAATGTGATTGAGGCCTATGGTTCTTACTTCAGAGTAAATTTGCATCCCCATTTCATTGGACTTTCAGGTAAATATGCACTGGATTAGGGTTATGAAGGATACTGGGAAAAGTTCTCAATGTGTGCTATTTTACATGTGTCATGTATGCTTTCCATAAAAACGTCTTATGCATTGTCCCAGCACCTCTGCAGACACTCTCAACAAAGGAAGAGCAAGAGTGAGCACTCAGCAGACTTGAAAGTCATTTTTGGCCTCTGGACATGGATTACATGAGGCCCAGATATGTCCACTTTTGGCCTTTAAAAAAAGATTGATGGATGAATGAACACTTCCAGTGGATCTTTTTGGATTGTATGGGTAAGTTCAGAGCCTTAGGGAAATGCCCAAAATTCTCTGTACAGAGGAAATGTGGCTTTTTATCACTATCCCTTTGACCCATTTTTAAAAGGTGGAACCTTAGATAGCTTTGTGGAAAATAAAAATATCCCTGGTAGGCCACATGCAACCTATCTAGTGTAGAAGCTTTTGTATTATGTTGATCACTTAATAACAGCTTTAGTGGTGAAGATGCTGAACTTGACAATTGGAAGGTCAACAGCTAAGCAGTTTGAGACCTGAGTACTTGTCGTGTCTGGCCCTTATAAGTAACAATGATGAACAGAACAACAACAAGGTATTTATTGTAAAGTCTTTCTGGTAAATCTTACAAGGCATTCCGGACATAAGATGGCTACACTTGTCCCATGTAAACAGTCCCTCGTGTGTCTACCATTGTGGTAGTAACTAAGCTACACCTTGCATGCTAGCGTGCAGAGAAGACCCAGGCTTAGCCCAATGTTGGCTAACCTGCAGAGGTAATGGGAAGCATAGATCTGGTCCGGCACCACCCTTGTTTACCCTTGTTTACCTTGTTTACCTGTGGGGCTTATATAGTGTCTCCCCGGCGGTGATTCCCTATTACAATGTAGTAACCCGCCAGACAATCATAACCAACCAATCATAACAAGATATACAAGTATTAACCAATCCGGAACAGGATCCAAAACTGTAACCAATCACATAACTCTAATTAGCATAATGAGCGTGCCCTGAGAGGGAGATTCCATGCCAACTTTAGCTCCTAATTTCGATGGCAGGAAAACACAATTTTACCTTTGCAAGGTGTTGCTTGAACAACTTGCAATTCTGCCTCAATACACAACAGTATGCAGTTCTAAATCAAGAAATTACAAGTAGATAAATAGTACCACTTCAGTGGAAAGGTTAACAGTGTTCTGTGCACTCCAGTGTCTAGTTATGCCTGCCATGACTAGACACCACTTGCTCTTTGGATATAAAACAGAGATGAGCACTGAAACCTGGAGTTGGATACGACTGGCTTTTGAGCAAAGGTGACCTTTGTCTTTACCTTACATATGTAAATGATGCAATGAACTACTATAAATATATGTAAGGGTGTTGGGGCAGGGGTACTTGGCATATGTTGGATTGCATGCATGAAAAAATCTGTGAAAGCTTTCATTTTTTAAAATCCCCAAAACCTTTTCAGTTCTCAACATGAGGTTTCTAGGAAAGCGTGCTGTTTAGAACAGGGGAGGGGAAGCTTGTGGAGAAAGTTTTAGTAAGCTCTTTAACACAAAACTCATATTGGGATGTAAGGAATGTAAATTTTTCACCTGATTTGATCTCCCCCAAATAATTTTACTTCACAGCAGGATTTTTTAAATACTTCAGCCACAAATGCTGAATTTCAGCTTAGAGGGAAAAGGCAACCATGAGAGAGATATAATTCAGTGCTGTCAATATTTAGTGACAAAAATTGCTAGCAGTCCATGTTTATTTCCTCAGACTAAACCGCTGGCACAGCCATATGAAATGGTGATTGAGCAAGGTTGAATTCAAGGCTCAGCTTGAAGTCTTGCATTTTCCTTCAACCAGAAAGTAGCGGTGTGCAAGAAATTGTTGCTATGCGTTTTAATATAAACTAAAATTATTCACATTTTCCAAACTGGTATATAAACCAAAACACAGTTTACTGTTCTTCACATTTTTTCAGTGCTGTTCCCCAATCAAAGAAATGTACGTACAATATGCTTATTGGTAAAAAAAAATCATTATATTCTTAATAACACATTAAATTAGGGGAAATTGTTTGCAAAATACATGTATTAGGAGAAGTGAATGCAAACATACAAACATTAGGAGAACTGTGTACAAACATGGATGTTTCAGGTAGACTTCTAGAGTTTTGTTTGTTTGTTTGCTTGTTTTTTCTTCAAAAATGCAAACTCCAGTGATTACTTGAGGTGAGAATAGATGACTATGGCAGAAATCCAACAATGTAACTTATGCTGAGAAAGTCTAATGAAGTCATCCATCACAGCAATTTTTCAAAAATTAAAAATGATTCCAGCAGTGGAAAAATTCAGACATGAAAGATTATTTCCCCCATCCCAGGGATTCCAAAATATTTTTTAGGATGAAATATATCCTGTGTGAACTTGGGGGCTTGGGTGGGATGGAGTAGATTCAAAATGGTTAATTTTTAAAAAATTAAACATTGCAGCTAATTTCTGCTACTGGATTTCAGACTATGAGCCTGTCTAGACTGACCACCTGGGCTTTTCGGAAAAGCATTGATTCTGATTTGGTGGGAGAAGTAATTTACTATTTGGCACACTCCTACTGTCCAAACAGGAGCTGTACTTTGAGTCTTAATTGAACACTTCTCCTGATCAGCAGCAAATGGTCAGGGGAAGTGACATAATTTTGATTATGTCTGCTAGTCAGTGCTGAAGTGAAGCATCACTCTTTTTACAACTTTAAAAAAAATATTAGGCTTGTGTATGTGTGTTGCCAGTTGAAACCATGGATACAGTTTCAATCAAGAATACACATACATTCTTAAAATTTAAAATAACTGATGCATCAATTCAACCTTTACTAGCAGATGTAAACAAAATAATGTCACTTCCCCTGACCGTTTGCCAATGATATGGAGAAAGTTTCAATATCTAATGACCTTTAAAGCCCTACATGGTCAGGATATCTAAGAGACTGTGTCACCCCAAGAACATCTGTCTGCCCAACCAGAGCGGACTGGAGGGGGTCTCAAATTGTACAATCTGCTAGAAGGGTGCGTCTCTAGCACAAGAAGGAGGGCCTTCTCTGTGTCCACACTGGCCCTATAGAACCTCCTTCCAACAGAGTTATGGCTGCAGATGGAATTGTTGCCCTTTAGGAAAGAACTGAAAACCTGGCTGGCAGGGCAGGTGTGGGGCACCGATGGAGGGGTGACCCCCACCTGCTGGCTTATATAAATAATTAAGATTTCTCTCTCTCTTTTAACAGATAGGGAGAGTGGGTAAATTATTTAGAATTTCTAATGGTTTTTAAAGGGCTCTTAGTTAGTTATTGATGTAACTTTTAATTGCTGTTAGCCACCCAGAGTCATTGCTGAGTTGGGCGGCAATATACATTTGAAGAATAAATAAATAAATAAATAAATAAATAATATCTAATATGCAGAAGCAGCCATTGACAGCTGCATGGGTCTCATATATACTGTTCCTGGCATCCATACATTCTGGAGATGGCATATATGGAAGTGTGCCAAAAAGATTTCCCCCCTGACTGGGGCTCAAATTGGGGACATTATGGGCAGTGTGAACTGCTCCAGCATTTAATAAGTGGATACATTAAAAAATAAGCAAACAGCCTGCCCCCAAATCTCCACAGAGATCAGAATCAATGTTGGTTCGAACATGCTGTATGTTTGTTGTAAACATTAGTAATAATATAATACGACTGATTAGCACCAGGTCAATCTATATGTTTTTGTTTGCTTTCTCTGGTTCTATTGTATTTTTAGTTGAATAAAATAATCAATCCAGGTCATGGTAAACTCTTACAGAACCAATAGAGAATATGGGAGATGTAAAGATCATAGAAGTTCCATAACTTCTGGCATTCCTTGTTCGTTTTTTAAATGCTGTCTTTCTTCTTTCAGCTTTCTATAGTCCCCTATGTAAAGCAGGTCATGGTGGGAAAGCATGGCTAGAGGGATGGTCCTCATTTCCCATCCAATCCATCATGTGTTTTTAACCTCCCTTCCCTCAAATAACAAGGGTTCAGTGGGAAACCACTCCAGACACATGGTGGCAAACTGCAATCACATTTAGTTTGGTTGTTACTCAGTGTTTGATTCAGATTCTAGGCTATAAATAGATTGGTACTTTCGTATTGCTTTCTTGTTAAGGATGTATTTGAGCTGAGAGGAAGTCTTGACAGGTTGTAAACGGGAAAGAAATCCCAGCTCTACCATAGGGGAAAGGGTTGTTTGTTTAATCTTTTGCTTTCTCAATGCTTTTACAATTCTCACTTGGGAAGAAAGCTCTGTATGTGTGTCTGCAGGAGAAATGTCTTTGGTGCAGCTGTCTGATTTCATCTTTAAAAAAAAAAACACCAAATGAGGACAGATAGTGGGTGTGAAACATCCAGTTGAGAGTATTACAAACTCTTATCAAACATGTGAGAAGTCTTCCCTCTTTTATGTTTTTCAAAATTGGACTAATTCTTGTTTCTCTTTTTACAGAGAAGATTTGTAGTTTTTTTCACTGAATCAGAACACTTCATATTTTGCATTCTGAAACTGGAAATATGTTCTGCAGGTAACTTAGACAGCTTGAGTGATCCCTAAGGAGGTTGTACTAGAACTCAAGACAACTGGATTCAAGTGTCCATTCACCCCCAGAAACCCACTGGCAAGAGGCAATGGTTTAAATCTTTCATGCCTCAAAAACCCTGTCTGAGATGTCATAAATTAGAAACAATTTGGCAGCATATTGAAAGAATGGAAGCGTGGCGCCAAAATGGCTGCCGCGCTCTTTGCGCCCCCCCCCCACCGGACGAAGCCATCCGGGTAGTTAGGGGCATGGCCAGCACCCTAATAAAAGGGCTGGCCACGAGGCAGCCGTGCTGCCATTTTGGCGAAGCGACGGAGCGGAGAAGTTTTTCCCTCTTACCTCCGTCGCTCGAGTCCTTTCAGGGGAAGCCTTTTTGGGCAGCTTTTTCTCTCCGTAGGCTTCCTAGCTAACTCAGCTATGCCCTCGAAGAAGAAGGCAGCCGCTAACGTGGCTCGATCGGCGCGGAGGCGCCAGCCGGGTCGGAGCACCACGACTGTGCCCGCCCAGCAGCCACCTTTAACGGAGCCCACCGGGACCGGTGGGATGGGATCGGTGGCCCCTTGGCCCGATCCGCGGTGCGGGCAGGTTGCCCCGGATGGGGCCTCGGCCCTTGGCCCGCAACCGATACCCCGCCGGGGTCCGTGCGGCTGGGCCCTCTTGCCCGGGTGCACAGTTCCCCATGGGGGGAGCGAGCCACGGGGGTGGTTGGGTTCCCTGCCTTTGCAGGGTGTGCCCACGGCTTCACAGGGGCCGGGCATGGGCTCTTGGCCTTATCTGGCCCCTGGGACTCAGGGGCCTGGACAGGTACCCTTTACCTATGGGCCGATTGCCCATTCGCCCCCCGTTGGGGCTGGGGCATTTGTTAACGTTGAGGCCCTCCTGGCCCGCGTTGCGGCCCTTGAAGCATCCTTGGCGAGGGCCAATCAAACAGGGGTGCCTTTAGGATTCCAGGTGCCCCCTTTGGCTGCCGAACAGCGGCCGGCGATGGGTCGGGTTGAGCCGCCTGAGGCGCGCGGGCCGGTGGTGGCCACTGCCTCGCAGCTCCCCACTCAACAGGTGCAGCAGTCTGGTGCGGGTCTGGCCCCGTCGACGAGCTCAGCTTCGGTCGTGAGCTCCGACGCCCCCAGTGGGCCGGAACCCCCGGTGGGGGCGGCCCGTGGGGGTGCATCGGGTGAGTATGCAGTTCAAGCTAGTGCACCCACACAACTGACTTCCTTGGGGGGGGGGCTTTCCAATGGCCATGGCCTCGCACGGGTGGTCCGGCGGCCCAATTGCCTCCGGCCCACCCAGCGACTTCACCCCTGACACAGGGCCTGGGTCCGGGTGGCGCCCCCTGCGTGGTGGGGAATGTGTTGGGAATCCCCGGGCTTGTACAGGCCCCCTTTGCTTTGCCCGAAGTTCCCTCTGTGCCAGTGTCGGCACTGCCAACGGCAGGGTATTCCTTGCCCCTGGGGGACCATCTGGCCCAGTCTACCAGGGAAAAGATCTGGAAGGGAGAGTATGTAGATATCTTCTCCCTTCTTAATAGGGAGCCGACCAAGGAGGAGAGGGAAGGGCTGGACGAGAAGGATAAGGAGCAGGCACGTCGTCGTAAGCCGCCACGCACGTGGGCAAATTGGTTGCCAGCGTACCTGATTTACATGGCCGTTTACCTCAGGGCCAGGCCGGATTTAGCCATCCCTATGGTCCAGTATCTGGACAACATCTACCGGGCCATGGTTGACTTCCCGGGTCCGTCGTGGCTGGCTTACGACGAAGAATTCCGCATGAGGATTCCACTGCACCCAGAGATGAGGTGGGATGAGCCCTGCCAGAAGCTCTGGCTTCTGTATATGACCCCCACGCGCCCGGCACCTGGCGATAGATACCATTGTGGACATGCGGTCCAACGAGCGGCCCCGGCACAGGCTCCCCGCCAAGTGGCAGGGCAGGGGGTTCCAGCCCGCCTGCTGTGCTGGACCTTCTCGTCCAATGGTTCTTGCAACAGGAAAAATTGCAAGTACAAGCATGAGTGCCCCGCTTGTTCTGGCCCCCATGCTGCCTCCGCCTGTCCCAGGCCGGGAGGATACAGGGGCAGGGGTAGGGATGGACAAGGGGCTGGCAGGACTGCCACGGAAGGAGTGGGTTCACCAAAAGGCCCCCTCCCCAATTAATGTTGATATGCTGGAGCGTTGGGAAAGCAGACGCTGTGTACCTCCTTCAGGGTTTTCAACTGGGTTTCCGTATTCCTTTCACGGGGGATAGGTCACCGCAGGACACACCCAACCTTTTGTCACTTAGAGGACGGGAGGAGGTGGCTGCCGCCAGCATTAATAAGGAGGTCGCTGCGGGCAGGGTCGCTGGCCCTTTCCCCGCACCCCCTTTCCCCAACCTTAAAGTGTCTCCTCTAGGACTAGTGCCCAAGAAGTCCCCGGGCGAGTTCTGCCTGATTCATCATTTGTCCTACCCAGCCGGCCATTCGGTCAATGATGCTATCCCTGAGGACCTTTGTTCTGTCAGGTATACATCATTTGACCAGGCATTGCGCATGGTGCGCTCATGTGGCCCGGGTGCACTGTTGGCTAAGTGTGACATTAAGTCGGCTTTTCGCCTCCTGCCGGTGCACCCGGGTGACTTTGAGTTGCTGGGTTTTAAATTCCGGGGCGAATATTATTTTGACAAAGCCATGCCATTCGGCTGTTCCATATCCTGCTCGGCTTTCGATCGCTTCAGTACATTCCTGCAGTGGGCATTTGTCCGTAGGTCAGGGTCTCGGTCTGTAGCCCATTACCTGGATGACTTTTTGTTCGGGGGTGAACGGGGCTGGGACACGTGCACACGTCTCCTCAATACATTTCAGATGCTAATGCAGGAACTCGGTGTCCCTTTAGCGCCCGAAAAGACCGAAGGCCCGTCTAATAAGTTAGTATTCCTGGGAGTGGAGATTGACACGGTAGCGCAGGCGTCTAGGTTGCCGGAAGAAAAGGTGTCAAGGATAGTGGCCCTTATATCGGACTTGCTGGCTAAGCGCAAGGCATCCCTTCGGGAACTGCAGGTGCTACATGGACACCTTAATTTTGCTTGCAGGGTGGTTGCACCTGGCAGGGCATTTGCTCGACGCTTGTGCGACGCCATGTCAGGCTTATCCAGGCCCCATCATAGGATCAGATTGACACGGGGCATCAGGGCAGATATGCACATATGGCTCCAGTTCTTGAGGGAGTTTAATGGGGTCTCATTTTGGAGGTCAGATCTCCTGGCTTCGCCCCAATTTCAAATTCAGTCTGATGCCTCGGGATCCCTTGGTTATGGGATGTACTTCAATGGGAAGTGGGCATATGGTGGATGGCCACCAGCCTGGTCAGGCACGGGTCGCCTGAGGGATCTCACATATTTGGAATTTTTTCCCATACTGGGGGCCTTGATGCTATGGGGTGAGGAGTGGGCCAACTCTGTGGTGCATTTCTGGTGTGACAATGCGGCCGTTGTCCACATTGTCAATTCACAGACCTCTAAATCTCCCAGGGTCATGGACCTCGTGCGCCAGTTTGTATTGCGCAGCCTGCGCCTCAATGTACTGTTCAGGGCCAGGCATGTCCCGGGGGTGAATAATGATATTGCTGATGCTTTGTCCCGCCTGCAGATCTCCCGGTTCCGTGCCTTGGCCCCGGATGCGGAGGAATTTCCCTCGCCACTCCCGGAGGAGATATGGACTTTTGGCAAGGAGAGGTGAACCGGGCGATCGGCATGTCTCTGGCGCCACGCACGCGTAAGGCGTATCATCACGCGTGGGTTTCCTTTCAGACTTTTTGTACCCGGTCTCGACTGCCAGATACCTGGCCGATCCCAGTGGCCCACCTCCTTCGTTTCATGGTTTACCTGTATGCCCAGGGCCTGGCACCCCACACCATAGCATCTAGACTATCAGCGCTGGCTTTTATGGCCAAGGTGGGAGGTCATGCGGACAGTACCGCTGATTTCCGTGTGAGACACGTTTTGGAGGGGTGGGTGCGGGAACGTGGGCATAGCCTGGATGACCGCCACCCAATTTCCCCGGGGGTCCTTACCCAACTGGCACGGGGCTGGCATGACCTATGTTTTAATAGGTATGAGGCAGCCCTGTTTCATGCGGCTACAACGGTGGCCTTTTTTTGGAGCGCTCCGCATCAGCGAGCTTGTGATGCTGACTAAGGCGGATGCAAGTCGTAGGGCACTGGAACTCGAAGATGTCTATGTTTGCAATGATTGGGCTCAGTTGAGGATACGCTCCTCTAAAACAGATCAGCACGGCGTAGGCAGTGGTGTAAGACTGCTACGATGTTCCTTGGCAGACATCTGTCCGGTTGGTGCCCTACAGGAGTTCCTTGCACTGCGTGGCACGCACCATGGCCTGTTTTTCTGTCACCAAGATGGGTCTCCCCTCACTAAATTTCAATTTTGGAAGGTGACTGGGAAGGCACTGGCTAGGGTGGGCCTCCCTGGGGCCCGTTACGGCACCCATTCGTTTAGAATTGGGGCGGCCTCTACTGCGGCTGCTTATGCGTACTCCGGGGCTGACATACGCAGCATGGGGAGGTGGGGCTCGCAGTGTTTCCAGTTTTATGTTCGCCCACTCCCACCGTGAGTACCGTTTTTTAGTCACCACATATCTCTTCCTTCCCTGTTTTTCCTTGACAGACCCTGGGTGTCGTATCACACCGGTGACAGTATGGCTGGTGGGCCATAGCTACGTGCACAGGGCAGTGCGTTACGCTGCGGCGACAGATTGGGGACCCCGACTGGGACTCGGTGCGTACGCAAGTCTCACATGGTACGGTAAGCCCGGTATGTTGTGGCGGGAGCTCTTGCCATTCCTTTTTTCGGCAAGGAACGCTGACCCGCCCGACATCCTGATCATACATCTTGGGGGTAATGATTTGGGACAGGTCACTGGCTTATCGCTGAAGCATACGATTTGCAGTGACCTCGCCTACTTACATTACGTATGGCCCGCCACAACCCTTGTTTGGTCAGATATGGTCCCACGGCACGCTTATAGGGGAGGCGTGGACCTCCAGGCCTTGGACCGCGCTAGGCGCATGGTGAACAGGGCGGTGGCCCGATTCCTTTCGACCAAGGGCTGGGGGGCGGGTCAGTCCTCATCCGGCCATTAGTCTGCAAAATTATGGGCTTTACGCAGGGGATGGGGTCCATCTGTCGCGAGGAGGTATGGACCTCCTGCTGAGTGATTGGCGAGCAGGCCTGTCGACCGAGCTGACGGTCTTGGGGGGGCGTCGAGCCTTTATTGAAGCCTCTCCGGGTGGCGGGTAGCACTGGTAAGGTAAACATTTATGACCCACAGGTATCCGGCAGGTTCGCAATTGACTGGACAACACTAGATAGGCATAAGTTGTTTAAACGTTGTCCGGTCAACGACGAACCAGGCGAGGGGGTGATGGTTACCACTAGACAGCTGGAATCACCCCCTGATTTTACGGATACACGTCAGAGGGTGGGGTCATTAGGTAAATATTGACTACGGTCAACAATTTGTTTGTTGTCAACAAACAAATTGATACAAATAGATACATTGTAACAATTGCCGTTGGCAATTTTGGGTGGTACCTTACCAGTGTTACTTCGGCCTGCTTGCCTTAAGAATTATGATTGGTCGTTTTACCAATAGAAATTTATAATTCGGACTAGGGCATGAATCAATAAATGTGGCCCAATGCCGTTATCCACTTTCATTTGTGTCTGAGTCCATTATTGGGGGTGCGCCTGCAATGGAAGCGTGGCGCCAAAATGGCCGCCGCACTCTTTGCGCCCCCCCCACCGGACGAAGCCATCTGGGTAGTTAGTGGCGTGGCCAGCACCCTAATAAAAGGGCTGGCCACGAGGCAGCCGTGCTGCCATTTTGGCGAAGCGACGGAGCGGAGAAGTTTTTCCCCTCCACCCCCTCCCTAGTTAACAGTGTGATTTCTTGGTCGCTTCGGGGCCGGGTGGGAATTTTTGGCTGGGACTCGCAATTGGCCCTTGAGTCCTGGCTTTTTTGCCCATCCCACACTGTTGCTATGGTTTGATATAGGGGTTTGTTCTGTGCTGCTGTTGACTTTGGTCACATGGGCGGGTAGCACTGGTAAGGTAAACATTTATGACCCACAGGTATCCGGCAGGTTCGCAATTGACTGGACAACACTAGATAGGCATAAGTTGTTTAAACGTTGTCCGGTCAATGACGAACCAGGCGAGGGGGGGATAGTTACCACTAGACAGCTGGAATCACCCCCTGATTTTACGGATACACGTCAGAGGGTGGGGTCATTAGGTAGATATTGACTACGGTCAACAATTTGTTTGTTGTCAACAAACAAATTGATACAAATAGATACATTGTAACAATTGCCGTTGGCAATTTTGGGTGGTACCTTACCAGTGTTACTTCGGCCTGCTTGCCTTAAGAATTATGATTGGTCGTTTTACCAATAGAAATTTATAATTCGGACTAGGGCATGAATCAATAAATGTGGCCCAATGCCGTTATCCACTTTCATTTGTCTCTGAGTCCATTATTGGGGGGGTGCGCCTGCAATAAACCTCACAAGATTATCCACTATCACAGGACTCATCCCACCTTCCAGAGACTTGTACCCCTTCCAGACGCCCACACCCACCTTTGTGCTGCTTCAGAATACCTGTAGTCCTGCTCCAGGTTAGGGAAATCTATGATAGGTTTCAATTACTAACTGTTTATGCTTACAAACCAGCCAGATCTGGTAGGACCTGCAGTGAGAATTAACTTAATGGTAGTGTACCAATAATGAAATAAAGAAACTGGATTTTCTCCCACCAGCTTAAGATCTATAAGGAAAAGGCACAACTTCTTCTGGTTACAATCAGGTTTATTTAGAAAGGTTCAGGGTCAGGCACAAGATAGGAAATAGAAACATTTTGCTCAACCTTTTCCCAGAATAAAACAAGAAAAGCATATCTAGCTTTATTTCTCTGGCCTGGCCTGGCCTTCTAACACATTTGACTACATTTTGCTAAGGTTTCCTCACAAGGACATATCATGTCAAGCAATCCTAGGTCCAAAAGCATGGCATAAGCATGGTGTTTCTTTCCCACATTCCAATACAACAAAACCCATCTTTTTCACTCATCCCTCCTCTTCCAGGGTTTTAACCAATTAAAGCATAGCATACAATGTTTGTCATCTTTTTTCCATTCTCACAGTTTTCAGCATGTTATGACTACATTCAAAGTAAACTACCACCAGCACCTGCCCCCAGCACCTGCCTCGAAGGCTAAATTCCCAGGCTTCTCTAACTCTGCCGAGGGAATTAAGGATCCAAAGAAACTACTGTACTCATTAAAAGCAAAAGCCCTGTTTTAATTCATTACATATATTGTATAATATAACTTATAAACACATACAAACATTTTGACTGTGCAAAAATAATCCAAAGTCAAGCAAGTTCAAGAGTTACTGAAAGAAGGCAAAGCTGAGAAGGATAGTCGTGCTGCTTCAGAATGTCATACACTTCCAAGGAGTGAACCACGAACGTCAAAAGGTGAGATCAGAAACTGGACTAGATATTTTCTACAGCAAAACTTCCAACATAAGCCTAAAGTTTGCACAGCTGAGCTGCTGGAGCCCTCCCGCAGAGCTCTGCTACAGGCAATTGGCCATTTGGGAAAGGAACACAGCTTCAGGATTTGAAGAATGCTTGAAGAATAGGCTTTCCTTGAAGGAGACTGTCTACATTTGAGGAAAGCTTTTCTCTTGAGAAAACTCTTTCCCTGCAGTTGAATAGTTCATCTTCCGGCTTCTAGCTGTGCTTATGTCTTTGTTATGTGACTGGGACATGGTGCAGCTTCCTTATCTGATTTAGATAGAGTGCTACCTTTTTCTAGGACTTCTGCTTCCTGGACCTTCGCAAGCTTAGGATTTCCAGGATTCAGCAGCTTCTCTGTATGGCAGGTTCAGGGAGTTCTGCCATCCTTGCTGGAGGATTCATCTAGTGAAGCTATTATTTTGTCCAAATTTGGTACAGATTTCTAATATTTATGTGAAATGTGCAGGAAGGACCAATAGAATTAAAAGGCTAATCTTTCCTGTTTCCTATATCCTACCAATATGTTATGTGTGTAAATATATTTTCAGATATCTAATGTAAATTCAGTTTTCATTTTCAAGGAGGATCACTGCTATCAGATTCACCATTTGGGGGGGGGGGGAGAGAAGAGAAATAGCGAGTGATCAAGGTTGAGCCATAACACATGGATGGACTTATTTATCCCAAAGTGCTCATACAGCAACAGGGGAAGAAGTAAACCCTCCCATGCTCCCATTGGCTGCTGGACAGAGGGACAGGGCAAACTCTGTGCTGGACTGAAGGAGGAAGTGCACCCATTGGGCTGCTGGGCATAGGGACAGAGTGAACTTTGTGCTGGGGGAGGGAGGGAGCATTCCCATTGGGCAGAGGGGTCGGGTGAACTCTGTGCCAGGCTGACTGCATGGGTGCCCCCAGAGAGGGCTCTGAGTGCCACCTCTGGCATGCCATAGGTTCATCACCACTGAACTAGCAGAATACAAGCCAAGATAGTAGGAGGATAGTAAGACTGTGAGATGAAATGATGAAGATTACCTGCATATGAGGTGGTGTTGTTGTTTTTAAGTTACGAAGACTTGCACAGCACTGGCCTAACACTCTCCTCCTATTGCCCATAACAATTCAGTAGCAAAACTAAGTCAAGATATGGGAAGAGGTAGCTGAGTGCATTGGTTGACCAGAATTTCCTATGTGTTTTATCCTGCTCTAGAATGATCTGGAAGTAGGAGTAAATAGCAAGGTAGCCAAATTTGCTGATGACACTAAATTATACAGGGTAGTGAAAACTGTGAGAGATTGTGAGGAGCTCAAGAGGGATCTCTTGACACTGGGGGAGTGGGCAAAACAGTGGCAAATAAGCTTCAACATTAGTAAGTGCAGAGTAATGCACGTTGGGGCAAAAAACCCCAATTACATTTATAAACTGATGGGCCTGAACTCTCTGTGTCAAACCAGGAAAGGGATCTTGGTGTCCTGGTGGACAGCTCAATGAAGGTGTCAACCCAGTGTGCCTCATCAGTGAAAAAAACAAACTCGATGCTAGCGATCATTAGGAAGGGTATAGAAAATAAGTCAGCAAGTGTCATTTTGCCTCTTTATAAAACTATGGTGAGGCTCCATCTGGAATACTGTGTACAGTTCTGGTCGCCACACCTCCAGAAGGATATTATGGAGCTGGAAAAAGTGCAGAGGAGGGCAACCAGAATGATTAGGGGACTGGAACACCTTCCTTACCATCTGAGGCTGCAACGGTTGGGCCTCTTCACTCTTGAACGACGGCGTCTAAGAGGAGACCTGATTGAAGTTTATAAAATCATGCATGGTGTGGACAAAGTAGATAAGGAAAAATTGTTTTCCCTATCGCACAACAATAGAACTAGGGGTCACTCCATGAAATTTTTGGGTACTAGTTCTCAAACAAATAAGAGAAAGTACTTTTTCACCCAGAGGATCACTGGTCTATGGAACTCCCCGCCAGAAGAAGTGGTGACAGCTGTCAGTCTTGACAGCTTTAAGAAAGGATTAGGCAAGTTCATGGAGGACAAGGGTATCAATGGCTATAATTATGGATACCAAAAGGACAGCCTCCGGGTTGGAGAGATAGGCAGGATATCTCTCAATGCCATTTCCAGGGAATCCTAAGCAGGTGAAGGCATCTGCTTGGGAATACCCTGAAGCAAAAGGTGAGCCACTGTGTGAGACAGAATGCTGGACTGGATGGGCTGTGGCCTGTTCCAGCAAGGCTGTTCTTATGCTCTTATGCTGTATGCATGTTATGAACACATTGCTGGTTTGAGTGACTTTCTGTTGGATGCATAATGGACTTCTCCAGTTGACATCTGTGCAAGTCTTCACATGCTGAGATAGGCACACTGTATTAAGTGATTCAGGGCCAAGCCTTTTGACTTACCCTAATATAGCGCATATATTAATATATATTAATATAATTAATAATATGAATATATTATATATAAATATATAATAATATAGCTTAAATATTAAGTGACAAGCACAGAAGTTTTGCCAAACTCAACCACACACCCAACCATCTATTCAGTGTACTGTGTGTGGTCACATGTTCCATGCCAGTATCGGTATATTGAATCACCAGAGACACATCCATCAGGTGAGAAAATGACTTCCAGGAAAAAAATATATGCTTGGCTATGAGTAGTAGCCAACAATGAATATAGCTTAAACTATGTGACATCTAGTGTAAAGGGCTATGTCTGCTGTGCATGCTACAGCTACTTAGACCCAGAAATGAGAGCTGGGTGCTATCTAAATTTAGCAATAAATTAAGAGCTCATAGAGAGTTAAAAATGTCAGTCATTAAAAGTGTTTTCCTTCAGTGGCATGCTATCACATGTGAACTCAAACATGCAAAATGTATTGTACGATAAATAAATGGGAACATTTTAGCCTGTTTGTTCTATTGACATGGCTCTACATATTCTATACTACATATGTTCTGTCTGAGTAGTTCTTACTACATGTCTGTGACACTTTCTCAAAAGAATGCCAGCAGGTACTTATCCAAGCTGAAATTAGAGTGCAATCTTATCCATGTTTACTTGGAGGTGAACCCTAATGAAAGCGCGGCGCCAAAATGGCCGCCGCGCTCTTTGCAGGGCCCCCCCAACCCGGACTCAGACATCCGGGTGAGTTAGGGGGCGTGGCCACCCCTCTATAAAAGGGGTGGCCACGAGGCAGCCGAGCTGCCATTTTAAATATAGCGACGGAGAGGAGAAGTTTTCTCCGTCGCTGTTCCTTTGATTCTTTGGCTCTTCAGCCCATGGCTTTCCCGGCTGGGAAGGAAGGAGTTGCACAGAGCCTTCGGCTTGCTGGCTGCTCTGTGCTTTTTGGCATAGGTTGATCCCTGGACAGGGATCCTGCTATTTCTATAGATATGCCTCCCAAACGGAAGGCCCTGGTGACAAAACCGCGGCCAATGGGGAGGACTTTTGCCGGCCCCGCGCAGCGCGGGGGGCAGCTCTCAGGTCGGAGGACCAGGGCTGCGCTCACACGCAGGGCACTATCCCCACCGATACCGGTGGGGCGATGCAGGCTGGTGCTTGGCCCTCGGCTGGCCAGCCTACGACCAGCCCTTCCGGGGCTTCGGCCCTCGGCCCGCAGTTGCCGGCCAAGGGTCAGGTCAGCGGGGGAGGGCCTGGTGCTGGTGCACAGCACGTTCCCCCTCCGGCCCCTCATGGGCTGAAGTATTGGACATGGCCCTATTTGGGCCCAGGCTCTTATTTTGGGGTTCCTGGTCAAATGCCTGGGGGGCCGTCCGGCCCACCCGGCCCACTTTATACTGGGGGATCTGTGGCAGTGGATGCATTGCTAATGCGTTTAGCTGTGCTTGAGGCATCCTTGGGGATTGCACACAACCCTATCTGCCGGGGGCCCTTCTCTCTCTGCCGGGGGCTACCTCGACGGCCGCCACACTGCAACAAGTGGCCAGCCGGGTTGAGCTGCTTGAGACACTCCGGCCTGCGCCTGCCAGTGTCTCGCAGCTCCCTGTCCGTCCAGAGCTACAGCAGGAGAGTGGTCAGGTGTGGCCCCAGAGCTCGATTCCGGTCGCGAGCTCCGACGCCCGCCGTGGGCCGGAACCCCCAGTGGGGGCGGCTCACGGGGGTGCACCTAGTGAGTATCAGGTTCAAGTTAATGCACCCACATCACAGTCCACTTCCAGTGGTGGGGTTCAGTGGCCGTGGCCTCGTCAAGTCGAGGCGAGTGGGCATCAGTTGCCAGCCTATCCCAGTGCCCCTTGGTTCCATAATGGCACAACGTTGTGGGTGGGGGTTTCCGCCCCCGGGGCAGTGCCAGGCATCGCAGGGGTTGTTCAGGTTCCGCTGCGTATGCCCCGTGTACCTAATGTGCCGGTGACGGCCTTGCCGACGGCTGGTTATTCATTGCCCCTTGGTGATCATTTGTCCCAGGTCTCGAGGGAAAAGGATTGGCGGGGGGAGTACAGTTGATGCGAGCGGGCATCAGTTACCATCTTATCCCAGCATCCCATGGTGCTAAATGGTCCCTCGTTAAGGGTGGGGGTGTCCGCCCCCAGGGCAGTGCCGAGCATCGCAGGGGCTGTTCGGGTCCTCCTGCATATGCCCTTGATACAGAACGTGCCATCGATGGCTTTGCCGACAGCTGGTTATTCCTTGCCCCTGGGTGATCATTTGCTGCAGGTCACGAGGGGTAAGGTCTGGAGGGGGATATGCAGATATTCTCCATATTGAACTGTGAGCCCACTGAGGAGGAGAGAGAGGGACAGGATGACAGAGACAAAGAGCTGTCCCATCGTCGTAAGCCACCGCGCACCTGGGGCCAACTGGTGGTCGGCATACCTTATATATATGGTGGTATGCCGCAGGGCCCGGCCTGGTTGGGCCATCCCGATGGTTCCATCTATTGCTAATATTACAGGGCGATGGTTGATTTGATGGGCCCATCGCAGTTGGTTTACGACGAGGAATGTGGATGAGGGTGGCCCTACACCCTGAGAGGAGGTTGGATGAGCCCTGTCAGCACTTGTGCTCGTGTACATGACTCCCACGTGACTGGCGCCTGGTGATAGGTACCATGGTGGTCATGCTGTGCAGCGGGCTCCACGCTAACTGGTCGAGCAGGGGGTTCCAGCCCGCCCGCCGTGTTCGACCTGCTCAGCTGGCGGCGGGTGTACTAAGTGCCAGTGCCGTTACTGACTTGGTGTCCCCTTTTGCGCTGGCCCTTACGCCGCCTCCGCGTGCCCGCGGGTTGGTGGGTTATGGGGCAGAGGTAGGGGTGCACAGGGGCAATCAGAGCTCCGTCTGAAAGAACTAGCCTTGACAAAGCCCCCCCTCCCCAATTAGTGTACTCAGGTTGGAGCGATGGCACTCAGCTCATTCAAGAAGGGATGATGCGGGGTACCTGCTGAAGGGTTTTCAATGGGGTTTTTGTATTCCATTTGGGAGTGTTAGGGGTCCCAGGATGCTACTAATATGGTTACCTTGAAAGGTAATGAAGAGGTTGCTCCACTGTGCACAGCTATGGGAGTTGGGGCTATGAGAGTAGCGGGTCCCTTCTTGGAACCACCTTTCCTAAGTTGAACGTCTCCCCTATGAGGCTAGTACCGAGGTAGAACCAGGGTGAATGTCATTTAATCCTCCATTTAGCTCACCCTGTGGGTTATCCCGTTAGGGATGCCATTCCTGATGACCTTGTTCAGTCAGGTACTCGTTGTTGGTTCACCCCCTATGGGTGGCTCGCTCATGCAGTCCCGGTGCTTTCCTGGCACAGTGTGCTATGCACTCGGCTTTCAGATTACTGCCAGTGCACCCAATGGATTTAGAGCTATTGGGTTTTTAGGTTCCAAGGTGAATTTTACTTAGATAAGTCCAACCCCTGCTGACTGAGTTAATTCATGTTCAGCATTCGAACGATTCGGGACTTTCATTCAGTGGGCCTTTGCTCGCAGGTCGGGGTCTCGGTCTCTAGCCCATTACCTCGACGACTTTTGGTTCGGGGATGAACGGGGCTCAGACACGTGCACGAGTCTCCTCACTACATTTCAGACACTCAGGTGGGAACTGGGTGTCCCCTTGGCGCCTGAAAAGACCGAGGGCCCAGCTACTAAGCTCACATTTCTAAATCGACTCTGTCGCACGGGCATCCGGGTTACCCATGAATAAGGTGGCTCGGATCTCCGTGGCGATTTTGGCATTGATTGCCAAACATAAAGTGTTCCCTTGTGACCTGCCCTTACTTCATGGCCACCTTAATTTTGCCTGCAGGGTGGTTCCACCCGGCAGAGCATTGGCCAGGCGCCCGTGTGACGCCATGGTTGGCCTGTTAAAACGTCAACACAGGGTCCGGCTGATCAGGGGCATACGGGTGGACCTTCCGGTCTGGCTCAAATTACTCGTGGGTTTTAACGGGGTCTCTTCCTGGAGATCAGACTTGATGGTCTGCCCTGGATTTCAAGTACGGTCGGATGCCTCCGGCTCCTGGACTTATGGGGGTTTACTCTGAGGGTAGGGGGACTTACGGCCAAGGGCAGCACCCATGGCTTGGCACGGATCGCCTCCGCGATCTTACCTTCCTTGAGTTTCTTCCCATTTTGGGGAGCACTGATGCTATGGGGCGATGAGTGGGCCTACTCAGTGGTCCATTTTTGGTGTGATGATGCGGCAGTGGTGCCCATTGTCAACACCCAGACATGCAAATCCCCCAGGGTCATGACATTAGTTTGTCTATTCTTTTTGAGAAGCCTACGCCTAAATGTGCTGTTATGGGCCAGACATGTTCCAGGTATTAATAATGACATTGCTGCTGCTTTATCCCGCCTGCAGATCCCCCGGTTCCGTGCCTTACTCCGGAAGCAGATGAATTCCACTCGCCACTCCCGGCCGATATTTGGATGATTGGCGAGGAGAGGTGAACCGGGCATGTCATTGGCACCTCGCACGCGTAAGGCGTATCACTACTGCGTTCATGCGTCGTGTTTTGGAGGGGTGGACACGGGAATGTGTCCGCCGCCCGGACACGCGTCACCCAAGTTCCCAGAGTTTCTGACCCACCTTGCACAAGGCTGGCATTACTTATGTTTGGATAGGTGTGAAGTGGCTCTTGGTCACGCAGCTACCACGGTAGCCTTTTTGGAGCGCTCCGCATCAGTGAGTGGGTGCCAGAGTTGGTACAATCTGTGTAAGGCGGATGTGTCTTGTAGGGCACTGGAACTCGACGATGTCTCTGTCACACATGAGTGGGCTCAAGTGGGGATACGGTCCTCACAGGTTGTTCAGCACAGCGTAGGCAGTGGAGTCTGACTGCTACGAAGTTTTATTGGAGACATCTGTCCAGTTGGTGCCCTACATGAATTTTCGACAGTGCCTGCTGCGCGCCCCAGCCTGTTTTTCTGCCACCAGGATAGGTCTACTCTTGCCGAAGTAATGTTACTGAGGGTGACCGGTGCCGCGCTTCGTGGTGTGGGGGCCCGTTTTGGCACCCATTTATTTAGGATAGGCGTTGCGTTGATTGCGGCTACATTTGGAGTACTCAGAGGCGGACATGCGTGTACGCGCAATTTCTTATATGTACGTGCCCTCACTGTACGAGTACCTAGTTATGTCCTTAACCTCTTCTCCTCTTTTACAGATCCTGTGTGTCTCTACACACCGGTGGCAGTGGGGCTGGTGGGCCGCAGCTATGTACACTGGGCAGCAGTATATGCTGCGGTGACAGAGAGTTGACCCCGACTTGGGCTGTGTGCATCCGCACGTATGTGAAGGTATGGTATGTGCGGCACAAGGGGGAGGGAACTGTTGTCATTCCTGATGTCCGTCGGGGATGCTGGACTGCCCGATGTTCTTAATAGGCACCTCGGCGGCAACAATCTTATACGGATCACTGCTGTTACTAAACTGTCGAGGGGCTGTGACCTGGCGTTTTATATCACGTATGCCTTACACACGGTCGCTATGGTCTAACATCATGCCGAGACACCAATTTAGGGGAGACGTGGATCTCCGTGGTTCGGACTGTTCCGGCAGTCAGTGGACAGGGCTGTTGCTCAGTCCCTTGCTGAGCATGGCTGGGAGACAGCCATTGGACACCTGAGAATAGGCTTACAAAAATTTTGCTGGTAGGCAGGGGAAGGGGTCCACCTGTCGGTTGGAGGTATGTACCTCGTTCTGGGTGTGGTGCAAGCAGGCCTGGCGACTGAGCTGACGGTCTTGGGGGGGGGCGGTGAGTCATCATGGACACCTCCCCATGTGGCGGGTAGCACTGGTAAGGTAAATATTTATGACCCATAGGTATCCGGCAGGTTCGCAATTGACTGGCCAACACGTAGACAGGTACAGGTGTAATAATGTTGACCGGTCAACGACGAACCAGGCAAGGGGTGATGGCAGGAGCTTTTCAGCATGCATCACCCCGTGATTTGACGGATACACGTCAGAGGGTGGGGTCAGTAGATAGTTTATTGACTACGGTCAACAATTTGTTTGTGTCAAGAAACAAATTGATACAAATAGATACATTGTAGCCAATTGTCATTGGCAATTTTGGGAGGAACCTTACCAGTGTTACTGCGGCCTGCTTGCCTTAAGAATTATAATTGGATGAGTACCAATTGAAAGTTATAATTCGGACTAGGACATTATTCAATAAAAGTGGCCCAATGCCTTTATCCATATACCGGTGTCTGAGTCTTTCTTTGGGGGGTGCGCCTGCAATGAAAGCGCGGCGCCAAAATGGCCACCGTGCTCTTTGCAGGGCCCCCCCCGGACTCAGACATCCGGGTGAGTTAGGAGGCGTAGCCACCCCTCTATAAAAGGGGTGGCCATGAGGCAGCCGAGCTGCCATTTTAAAAATAGAGACGGAGAGGAGAAGTTTTCCCTCCACCCCCTCCCTAGTGAACAGTGTGATATTTTGGTCGCTTCGGGGCCGCGTGGGAATTTTTGGCCTGAACCTACAATTGGCCCTTTGGTTCTGGCTTTTTTGCCCATCCCACACTGTTGCTAAGGTTTGACATAGGGGTTTTTGCTCTTGACTTTGGTCACTTAGGTGGGTAGCACTGGTAAGGTAAATATTTATGACCCATAGGTATCCGGCAGGTTCGCAATTGACTGGCCAACACTTAGACAGGTACAGGTGTAATAACGTTGACTGGTCAACGACGAACCAGGCAAGGGGTGATGGCAGGAGCTTTTCAGCATGTATCACCCCGTGATTTGATGGATACACGTCAGAGGGTGGGGTCAGTAGATAGTTTATTGACTACGGTCAACAATTTGTTTGTGTCAACAAACAAATAGATACAAATAGATACATTGTAGCCAATTGCCATTGGCAATTTTGGGAGGAACCTTACCAGTGTTACTGCGGCCTGCTTGCCTTAAGAATTATAATTGGATAAGTACCAATTGAAAGTTATAATTCGGACTAGGGCATTATTCAATAAAAGTGGCCCAATGCCTTTATCCATATACCGGTGTCTGAGTCTTTCTTTGGGGGGTGCGCCTGCAATGTGTACAACAGCTCTTACCCTCAAGAAATTATGTGTAGGAACGCAGTCTTAATCTTTGAACCTTTTGATATTCTTCCATCATTCCTTGTTTTTTGCAATGTAGGTAGGACAGTTATGGCTTTGTCATTTAATAAACAAGGTCTATTTATTAGGCACAACCATCACTATGCAAATACATCTAAAGGCTCATGCTCAAATATAGAACAGAGGAAAGCTGTTTAAAATAAATGCATGCATTAGAATGCCAGCCTGCTATATTACATTGATCTTTGCTTTCACCCAAATTTAAATGTGGAAGCCTGACATAAAATGCAAAAATCCCAAATTTTCATTTCATTTCACTTTTATTTTGTATACCACTTTATTCAGCCCGAAGGCGACTCAAAGCGGTTTACAGCAGTGCATGCTGCAGGAAAGTGAAAGAGATGCAATAGTAACAATATATAAAGTCAAGTAGGTAATACACAATACAGTAAATACCACATAATCAAGTAAGAATACAATACAAGGGCCCAGATACAAAATTAAACAATTACAGCCTGCACTTATGTCAAAAACAGAGTCCGGACAGACAGAGTCCACAAGAGCAGCAACAAGCGGTGGGCACAGGTGGCTTCCATCCCCGGAGTGATGGCGTAGCTCCGGGGAGAGCACGGGACCCCTCGTGCGGCGGCGGCGGGAGGTTTAAATTAAAGCAGGAATAATTTTAAGTCTAATGGAACCAAATGACATATTTGCAAACCTGTCATGCTTTCTTTATGAATCTGCTACAGCAAGATGGCAAAACTCCAAGTGATTAAATAAACCTTTCCTTAAATTTCCTTAAGTTAAAGTCAAAATAAACAGAGCACGATAAGTTATTTTTCATAATGCACTTGGAATTAACATTAAAATTGTCAAGCATCCCAAACAGGAAACACTTAAACTCCTGAAGTGCAAATAAATCATTCTTAAGTAAAAAGTAAGAGGGACTGACGTAAATGAATGCCTTGTCATCACATTTTATTTAAAAACATACCCTAATCTATCAGATCATTTCCTCCAAGTGGATTTATTGCTTAGACAGGAGTAAAGGTGAAAACATAAAGTCAGCGAAAATAAAAATATCAGAACTACTGTGAAATTATGTATGGGATAATATAAACCTTCTCTGTAATGACTCTGTAATGAAAATACATATTTGCTGTCACCTGTAAATGATATACAAATACACCTTAAAATTCATTCATTGGAATGGAAACTCTATTAATAAAAAATATAATAGTTGAATAACATATATAATATTAATGTAAACGAATAAATAAATAAAGTGTTTTTTCTTTTGTGTCAGAGTGTTATACAATTAGATTATTTTTTATCAGAAGTGGGTTACTTTAATGGTGTTATCTTCACCATTGATTAGCTCTTCTTTTGTACACTAATCAATGGTACAATCTTTTGTACACAGGGTACTGCAGTGGCTCAAGTCGCTAAGACGCTGACTGGGAAGCGGAAGGTCAGCAGTTCGATTCCCGAGTACTGCAGGACGGAAATGAGCTCCCGTCTTCATCCCAGCTCCTGCCAACCTAGCAGTTCGAAAGCAAGAAATTGCAAGTAGATAAATAGGGACCACTTCGGTGGGAAGGTAACAGCGTTCCGTGCGCTCCGGTGTCTAGTCATGCCTGCCACATGACCACGGAAACGTCTGCAGAAGCAGACAGCGCTGGCTCTTCGGCTTAGAAACAGAGATGAGCACTGAACCCTAGAGTCGGATACGACTGGCTTTCGAGCAAGGGAAACCTTTACCTTTACCTTACCTTTGTACACAAAGTGAGACATAATTTGCCTGCACATAAATGCTGCATTAATTTAATATCTGCACATTCACAGAAAATGTGTATGGTATTCAAGAAGTCCCAATTTACTTGATTATTCTTTGATTTACCTACTTCACTTCAAAATCTTCCAGATGGTCCAGCGAGAATCTTGTTCCAGTGGAAGATCCTCTGCGGCCTTCATCCATTCGACAATGTATGCTCTTTTTTGCTCTTCATATGCTTAGTCTAGCCTCTTCTGGTTTAATATTTAAAGTTTAAGAGGGGTTCAGAAACCATTCCATGTTAACTAGGGATGTGTCCAAGAAGTGGGCGGGTTTAATGTTGTGTAATTATATGTTGTTCATTATTTACTAACACCTATCAACATACTTCCTGCAAAACAATGCCAGTCAATTTATTAGACTTTTTCAGTTGAGGTACACAACCAGTAATCATTCTCCATGATTCATTAAGCATTTCATCCACTTGTTTGACATGTGGTGATTTACACCATACAGCACTAGCATGTTCTGCTGCATAGTAGCACAGGAAGAAAACTGTTGTTCTTATTGTTTGTGGGTATGCATGGGTATGGGAAGCATGTGTGCCACCGTCACTGCCCTCTGAGTCCCACCTGGCTGGAGGGCAGAAAAGATGCCACAGCCACCCAGAGGACCCCCCGCTTCTCCACTCCACTGTCCCGAGGATGGGAAGCAGGTGTGCCACCGTTGCCTCCCCTCCGGGCCCTGCCGGAGTCGCCTTTTGTATTGTATTTTTATTCTTGTTTAATATATCCGACATGACATGACATGACACTGTGAATTATAGATTGTTATATGATGTTTTGTATTTAATTGTCTTATTGTATTGTATTATTGCTTGAATCTTTACTTTCTATATTTTGTGATATGTAAACCGCTTTGGGTCACCCTATGGTGAGGAAGGCGGTATATAATTTAAAAATTATTATTATTATATTATTCTGAAACAGACAGATTTCTGGTTGTCTTTTTCTGGAAGCAACTTTCTCTTTGGTGTTTAGACAATGTATTTATAGGTCACATAGTTCAATCCAAAATGACACCCAGATACTTAGACCAGTGTTTCCCAGCCTTTAGTTTTTGGACATCAATTGCCACAAGCCTAAGTCAATTCCCGAAAGCACTGATCAGCCAATATACTGACTTAGGGTTCTGGCAATTGAAGTCCAAGACCTAAAAGTTGGGAAACACTGGTCTAAATTATCATTTTTTATCCTTTAACTCCTGAGCAATATTCCAAAATCTTGCCTTCCCAGCTGAATTGGAGCTTCTATTAAGTTTCTCTGTTCCTTAAGTGGAAGGCACAAACCTGTTTCCACATGTTTTTCCACCAGTTGATTGATTTCTAATATAAGGAAATATCTTTTATGCAGGGATTTGTTTGTGCATAGGGGGCATTATTCCCATCCTGGAGCCCAATTTGACCTTGGCAAACTCCGTTCTCACAGAGGCATAGTGAGGAGACAGGATCTGATTTTTTTTTGGCCTGTTTTCAGTATAGACATTACTCTTGTTTCTTTTTTGCCTGTTTTCAGTATAGCCATTACTCTTGTTTCTGCCATATTTTTAATATATTTTTACTCATCCAAATGTTATTAAAGATTTGAAGCAGCCATGCCTTTGCATTTTTGTCCAGAATGTGCTTGATCTAGACACTATTGTATCCTACTACTTTGACATTCCTACATTTTACTATAGCTTCCAATATTAAGGTAGTAGAAAGTTAATTGGATTTGTTAAAATTATTCCTTTAAAGTTTTATATTACGTGTTGTATGGACTTTTCTGTCAGGAATTTTTGAAGTAGTATTTGTTAGGGAGTTACATTAGCTTTATATTTTGTTTAAATTGTTGAGCAGTCTTTTCAGTAGTCTTCAAGCTTTTTGGCTTTTTTTGCCATGTCAAGCTACTTTACAGTTTCCTATATATATTTTTCTGCACGTGCAGAGATCAAATTTATCCTAGCTTTTATTATGTTAAATCAAAGGATTTTCTTTAAAGAATGGTATATCAGCTAAGTATTGGGTGTATATTCCCAGGGTGTAGCCTGGGTTTTAGATGGTCCATCACCCTCCTTAAATGGGAGCACAAGAACATTACAAGGTAGAAGTTACAAATTGATCATTGTTCTCTGGTTATGGGCAGTCTGAAGTATGCCTGTGTCTAGCATTGTAATAAGCTTTATCCAGTTGGCCTTTTTGTAATTTATCTACAGAATGGTATAGGAATCTAACAAACAAACAAACAAACAACAATTTTTTATGTAACTTAAAGCAAAACCATAGGAAATTGTGTTATGTAAATTGGTTCACTTATGTAAATCGGGACATGGTTTTAGTGCAAAAATCATTATGTAAGTAAATTTTTATGTAACTTGAGGCATATGTAAATCGGGGTTTTACTATATTAAGGATTAATACATTATTGAGCTATAGTCTCACTAATAAAAATTATATCTAGACTGCAGCTTCTCTGATGCTTCTCATTGTTTTAAAAAATCAGATATATTAGGATCATGTGGAAGGCACATGGAATGGGATTTTGCTCATTTTATCATAGCTTCACTATTTTCATTCATAGCCCTAAATGTTGCTTCAGCTGTTGAAATCTTCAACTAGAAAGTGAGTGTTTTGGTTTTCCATATGAAATGGCTTCTTGAAACTGAATGGTACATTAAGACAGTTTATAAATTGATGCTACTATAGATGCAACCAGGTTAACCATCAATAATTCTTTGTTTATTTCTGTTGTGGAATATAGAAGGAGCTGTCTCAAAGAGTAGAAAGCATTGAGAATAACACTTGGGTGTCCCTGGGCAATGGCATAAACTGTCTAATCTTTCCAAACTAGAAGCATTACAGAGTAAACTTGCTGATAAAAAAATGCACCTCCTAAACCATATCTGTCAGTTTCACTGCATTTTTCTGGCTTCCTGTTTTGCTGATTAGAAATATTCCCACTGAAGCAAAGGAACAGGACATCACACATGATACTGATTTACCTCAAAGGTACAGCAGGTAGAACTGGCCAATTTGGCACTTCCCTAAGTGACATTACTGCCAGATAATTAACCTTGCTGTTTGTTTAGCATCCATAGAATGCTTCATTGCTGATGTAGTCAATTATCGACTCATAATGGGTCCTAGTGAAGGGAGCAGTGCTAATTAAAATTATTTGGATGAAAGTGGCTATCAGGTTGGCTAACATATATTGGACAATCTTTTAATCTCTGTGAATATGGGATACATTTAGGGCACATTTAAAAGTTTCAAACTTAAAGGAAGAAATTTTCTCATTTCCCCTTCAAGCATACATGTTTAATTTTAATGTTTGTAATCTGTTCTTTCTAAACAGAGTTCTCATAACCAACCAGTAGAAAGAGCTAGCAGATTATCTTCAGATGATCTGCTGAAGAGATTTTTTTCAACATTTTTAGAGAGTAGAACTCAGAGACAACTGTGTTGAAGAACAATCATAGTTCAACATCCAAATTTCTTACCAGGTGACAGCTTTACCAGGGCATCTCTTTGACAGTACACAATTTTGTCCATGTTTTGGGGTCTGTACCCCTTTTCAAAGCATGGTGATAAATATGGCATTTGTCTAAAGTGACAACTTCTATTCTGTTCTTACAAAGAACAAAATATAGTCGTAAACCTCTTAACAGATTCAAATATGTTGTTGAAGTTCATTTGTAGGAATCAGAGAACAATGGAGTTTGAAAAGTCCAAAAGTCAACTAGTGAAAATCCCAGCAAAAGTAAAAAAACACTTTTGGTGTATACATTCTTGTTGTTCATTGCTGGGTACTATGAATATTTAAGAATAAAATTAGAAGTTAGGAAAAGTAGAATACTTTGTGGTTACTAAAGGTACCGAAAGTAGTTTCTTAATTACTGTGCTGGAGAAGGAGGAAAGGAAAATATTGATGGCTTGTTGAATTGAACTTCTTTCTGCATAGTGAAATGAATCGTTGTACTCTTTCTTAAACCTTTTGTTATATTTTTCAATTCTGTATGAGTTGGTAAAATGAGTACCCAGCATGTTGGGGGCAAAATGCTAATTAACTTGTGAACTGCCAAGCGAGTGCACTAAGCTCTATGGGGTGGTTTATACCTGTGATTGCTTTACTACCACCATCCTTATGAATGGTCATCTAAAGCCCTATCAGATTTATCAGTATGTGTGGAAACTGAAGGCCAAACAGTAGCCCCATAACTTTCAACGCACAAAAAAAAAAAAACAGTTTGCAGAAGTTCTGGCTTCAATGGAAATGCTACATGAAGATATCAACATTTCCTTCTTCAATATTCCCTTACCATTTTGAAAGCAATGACAGAATTTCTTTCACTATGCCTTCTGCAGACCTTAAACTACCTACTTAACTTAACAGTGGCAGGTGGCGAGAGGCTACCTCGGTGATGGGGCAGCCATAGAAATATATGGGCTTCGGCTGAATCCCAGCAAGACAGAGTGGCTGTGGATAAGGGGCCCCATGTTATCCAAGGAGTTACCATCTTTGGTACTGGATGGGGCTGTTTTGCCCCAGACAGACCCAGTGCGCAACTTGGGGGTCCTTCTGGACTCACGGCTGCTGCTGGAAGAACAAGTGGCGGCTGTGGCCAGGAGGGCTTTTGCCCAACTTCGGGTGATTCGCCAACTGCGCACGCTCCTGGATCGGGGCTCCTTGCTTATGGTCACTCATGCTCTGGTTACCTCCCGACTAGATTATTGTAATGCGCTCTACATGGGGCTGCCCTTGACGACCATTCGGAGGCTGCAGCTGGTCCAGAATGCGGCGGCCCGGGTGGTGATGGGGTGTGGGCGATATGCCCATGCCTCACCGCTGCTTCGGGAGCTGCACTGGTTACCAGTTTGTCTCCGGGTGCAATTTAAGGTGCTGGTTTTGACCTTTAAAGCCCTATATGGCAGGGGGCCAGGATACCTTAGAGACCGCATCGCCCCAAGAGTGACTGCCCGTCCAACCAGAGCGGACCGGAGGGGCTCTCTAGTGGTGCCGTCAACGAGGGGTGCACATCTGTCTAGCACCCGAAGGAGGGCCTTCTCCGTGTCCGCACCAACCCTCTGGAACCTCCTGCCAATAGACCTAAGACTCCAAAGTGAACTGCTGCCGTTCAGGAAAGGAGTAAAGACCTGGCTGGCAGGGCAGGTGTGGGGCCCGAACGGGACTATGGTCCCCGCCGGTTGGCTTTTATAGGAACTCTCTCTTCTTCCCTTTTTGTATGGTGGGTGTGATGGGTGGGTGGGATATGGGTTTTTTAATTGGGGTGGATGTGGGTTTTTTATAAGGTTTTATAAATGTTTTTATGTATTTTTTAGATTTGTTGTAATGCCGCCCTGAGTCGGGTTCTGCCTGAGTGGGCGGCATATACAAATGTGAATCATAAATAAATAAATAAATAAATATGAAAAATAAATGAATGAATGAATGAATGTATGGATGAATGAATGAATGAATGAATGAGAGTCCTGCTCAAGACCATGGCTTTCCTTATTGAATCAAGCTATTCCATACTTTGCCTTCCTCTTTTCCTGATTCCTTCAACTTTTCCCAATACTGTTGCTTTTTACAATTCCTGATGAATCTTGTTTTCTCATGATATTGGGAAAATAAATTACTTATGTAATTAGCCAATAGGGGACTGCAGTGGCTCAAGTGGTTAAGATGCTGAACTCGACAACTGGAAGGTCAGAGTTTGATTTTCGAGCACTGCACGACAGCTTGAGTTTCCATCTCTTTCCCAGCTCCTGCCAACCTAGCAGTTTGAAAGCAAGAAATTGCAAGTACTGTAGATAAATAGGTACCACTTCACTGGCTCTTTGGCTGTAAACAGACATGAGCACTGAACCCTAGAGTCAGATACGATGGGCTTTCAAGCAAGGGTGACCTTTACCTAATTAGCCAATTTTTGTTGTTCAGTCGCACAGTCGATTCCAACCCTTTGCGACCCTACGGACCATTGCCCTCCAGGCACCTCTGTCCTCCACCATCCTCCTCAACCCACCCAGGTCTGTGCCCATTGTGTCTACAATACCATCTGGCTATCTCATCTTTGGCCACCTCCTTCTTCTTTTGCCCTTCACCTTTCCCAGCATCAAAGCCTTTTCAAGTGAATCCTCTCCTCTCATTTGATGTCCAAAGTACTTCAATTTCATCTTTACTATTTGACCTTCCAAGGAGCAGTCAGGGTTGATTTCTTCTAAGATCAACCTATTTGTTCTCTTCGCTGTCCAGGGAACTCTCAAAACTCTCCTCCAACACCATATTTCAAAGGTGTCTATTCTTCTGCATTCAGCTTTCCTAATAGCTGGTTTAGATCTGAACTGCAAACTGAACTATCAGCCTCTGATTTGGCATGTTGGAAAGGAAGATTTTAACAGATTGGAAAAAAGGAACATTCTATGAAAAAGAAAATTGACTTTTTCTTACAGCAGGAAGCTTAAAAACTGCAGAGCTCAGAGATGCTTTTAAGCATTCCCCCCCCCCCCAAGTCTATGAGCTCAAAATAGATCCTCAAGAGACACAATATGGGTTCAAAAACACATGGGTTCAAAATGCAAGCGCAGCGCCAAAATGGCCGCCGCGCTCTTTGCGGGGCCCCCCCCACAGGACGAAGAATCCGGGTAGTTTAGGGCGTGGCCAGCTCCCTTATAAAAGGGGTGGCCACGAGGCAGCCGCGCTGCCATTTTACCTCAGCGACGGAGCGGAGAAGTTTTTCCCCCTGTGTCTCCGTCGCTCCTTACGGGAAGCCTTTTGGCGGCGAATCTTCTTTTCGGCTTCCCTCTCCTGCGGTTGAGATGCCTTCGAAGAAGAAGGCAGCGTCGAGTGCGGCTCAAGCTGTGAGGAGGCGCAACCCGGGTCGGAGGACCACAGCTGCACCTCCCCAGCAGCCGCCTGTCCAGGCCCCCGGCGGAATGGGGTCTATCGCCCCTTGGCCGGACGCGGGGGATCAGAATGCGGGCGCGGCAGGGGCTTCGGCCCGCGGCCCGCGAGCGGTGGACACCGCTACTACCTCTGCCCATCCTGTTGGGCCTGCCTCTATTCCTCCTGGGCCTTCTAGCCTGGGTGGGTGGTGTGGCCCCCCACCTTGGCAGGTTCCTGCACCGACCCTACCGGGCTTCGGTATTGGGCAATGGCCCTATTCGGGTCCTGGGGTACAGGGACCTGTACCCGAGCCTGGACTTGGCGGGCCGGCCGGCCCTTGGCCCCAGATCGACGTGCAGGCATTACTGGCCCGCCTTGCGGCCCTCGAAGCGTCTTTAGCTCGGGCCAGCCAGGCTGGGGCTCCTTTTGGCGTCCCTTTTGCGGCGCCGTCGGCAGAAGGACAACAGGCGGCAGGCAGGGTTGAGCTGCCTCAGGCGGGTGGCGTGGCTTCGGCCACTGCCCCGCAGCTCCCCAGCCAGCATACGAGTGCAGGTCAGGCCCCGATGATGAGCTCTACGTCGGTCGTGAGCTCCGACGCCCCCAGTGGGCCGGAACCCCCGGTGGGGGCAGCCCGCGGGGGTGCAGCATGTGAGTATGCGGTCCAAGCCAGTACACCTACACACATTCCTTCTATGGGGGGAGCTTTTCAATGGCCTTGGCCTCGCTCGGGTGGTGCGGTGGCACAGCAGCCGGCACTCCACTCGGCGACGGTAACTGCCACCCAGGGCACCGGGGTGGGTAGTTTTTCTCACAATCCGGGGAATGTACTGGGGGTGGCTGGGTTAGCTCAGGCCCCTTTCCCGGTGTCTGTGGTGCCTTTTTCGGCCTTACCAACTGCGGGGTACTCCTTGCCATTGGGTGACCACTTGGCACAGACAACCAAAGAAAAGATTTGGCGGGGGGAGTATGTAGATATCTTCTCACTCCTGAATAGAGAGCCCACCAAGGAGGAAAGGGAGGGACTGGATGAGAAGGATAAGGAGCAGGCGCGTCGTCGTAAGCCGCCACGTACCTGGGCCAACTGGCTGCCGGCTTATTTACTTTACATGGCAGTGTATCTGAGGGCGCGGCCGGAGTTGGCTATTCCGATGGTCCAATATTTGGACAACATATACAGGGCAATGGTTGATTTCCTGGGCCCTTCGTGGCTTGCTTATGACGAGGAATTCCGTATGCGGATTCCACTCCACCCGGAGATGAGGTGGGACGAGCCGTGCCAGAGGCTTTGGCTTCTGTACATGACACCCACGCGCCCCGTGTCAGGAGACAGATACCATTGCGGACATGCGGTCCAGCGAGCTGTCCCAGCACAGGCTACCCGCCAAGCGGCGGGGCAGGGGGTTCCAGCCCGCCTGCTGTGCTGGGCTTTCTCGTCCAATGGTTCCTGCAATAAGAAGAATTGCAAATACAGGCATGAGTGTCCCACATGTTCAGGCTCCCACGCAGCCTCTGCCTGTCCCAGGCCTGGGGGGACACGGGGCAGAGGAAGGGGCGGACAGTGGGCTGGCAAGGCTGCCACAGATGGAGCTGGTTCACCAAAAGGCCCCCTCCCCAATTAAGGTGGACATGTTGGAGCGTTGGCTCACAGTGTACCCGAAGGGGGAGGATGGGGAGTATCTCCTTCAAGGCTTTAAGTACGGGTTCCACATCCCTTTCATGGGTGACAGGTCCCCTCAGGATGCCCCCAATCTTTTGTCCCTCAAGGGGAGGGAGGAGGTGGCTGCTGCCAGTATCAGGAAGGAGTTGGATGCGGGCAGGGTCGCCAGCCCTTTCCCTTCACCCCCGTTCCCCAACCTTAAGGTGTCGCCCCTGGGCTTGGTTCCCAAAAAGTCTCAAGGCGAGTTTTGCCTTATTCATCATTTATCCTACCCAGCCGGCCGGTCGGTCAATAACGCTATCCCTGATGACCTTTGTTCAGTCAGGTATACGTCTTTTGACCATGCGCTGCGCATGGTGCGCTCGTGTGGCCCGGGTGCCCTGCTGGCCAAGTGCGACATTAAGTCGGCCTTTCGCCTCCTGCCGGTGCACCCGGGTGACTTTGAGTTGCTGGGTTTCAAATTCCGGGGCGAATATTATTTTGATAAGGCCATGCCTTTTGGCTGTTCCATATCATGCTCGGCCTTTGAGCGCTTTAGTACCTTCTTAGAGTGGGCTTTCGTCCGCAGGTCAGGGTCCCGGTCTGTAGCCCATTACCTGGATGACTTTTTATTCGGGGGTGAACGGGGCTGGGACACGTGCACACGTCTCCTTAACACATTTCAGACGCTAATGGAGGAACTTGGTGTCCCTTTAGCGCCCGAAAAGACCGAGGGCCCATCTACCAAGCTAGTATTCCTGGGGGTGGAGATTGACACGTTAGCGCAGGCTTCTAGGTTACCGGAGGATAAGGTGTCCAGGATAGTGGCCCTTATCTCTGAGTTGATGGCCAAGCGCAAGGCATCACTGAGGGAACTGCAGGTGCTACATGGTCACCTGAATTTCGCTTGCAGGGTGGTCGCTCCGGGCAGGGCTTTTGCTCGACGCTTATGCGACGCCATGGCAGGGTTATCCAGGCCTCACCACAGAGCTAGACTTACCCGGGGTATCAGGGCAGACATGTTTGTCTGGTTACAGTTCCTGAGGGAGTTCAATGGGGTCTCATTTTGGAGGTCTGACCTCCTGGCATCCCCCAATTTTCAGATCCAGTCTGATGCCTCAGGATCCCTGGGTTATGGGATGTACTTCAATGGGAAGTGGGCCTATGGTGGGTGGCCACCGGCCTGGGCAGGCACGGATCGCCTGCGTGATCTCACATACCTTGAATTTTTTCCTATACTAGGGGCTTTGATGCTATGGGGCGAGGAATGGGCTAACTCGGTCGTGCATTTCTGGTGCGACAACGCTGCTGTTGTCCACATTGTTAATGCACAGACTTCCAAATCGCCCAGGGTTATGGACCTAGTGCGCCATTTTGTGCTGCGCTGCCTGCGCCTCAACATTTTGTTCAGAGCCAGGCATGTCCCAGGGATTAATAATGATATTGCTGACGCTTTGTCCCGCCTGCAGATCTCCCGGTTCCGTGCCTTGGCCCCGGATGCGGAGGAATTTCCCTCGCCACTCCCGGACGAGATATGGAGCATTGGCAAGGAGAGGTGAACCGGGCGATTGGCCTGTCACTAGCGCCACGCAGGCGTAAGGCGTATCAACAAGCATTTACTTCTTTCAGGGCATTTGCTGCTCAATTTCAACTGCCAGAGACCTGGCCTATCCCGGTTGACCATGTTCTGCGGTTCATGGTCCACCTGCATGCTCTCGGCCTCGCACCTCGCACCATAGCATCCAAGCTCTCGGCGCTGGCTTTTATGGCCAAAGTGGGGGGTCATGTGGACAGCACCTCTGACTTCCGTGTGAGACATGTTTTGGAGGGGTGGGTGCGCGAGCGTGGGCGTTGCCCGGACAATCGGCACCCTATTTCCCCAGGGGTTCTTACCCAGTTGGCCCGGGGCTGGCCAAGCCTCTGTTTTGATCATTATGAGGCAGCCCTTTTTCATGCAGCCACAACGGTGGCATTTTTTGGAGCGCTCCACATCAGCGAACTTGTGATGCTGTCTAAGGCGGATGCAAGTTGTAGGGTACTGGAACTCGGAGATGTATATGTTGCCAAAGACTGGGCCCAGTTGAGGATACGTTCCTCCAAGTCAGATCAGCATGGCGTAGGCAGTGGTGTAAGACTGCTACCGTGTTCTTTGGCAGACATCTGTCCGGTTGGTGCCCTACAGGAGTTCCTGGCACTGCGTGGCATGCACCATGGCCCGTTTTTCTGTCACCGAGATGGGTCTCCCCTTACTAAATTTCAGTTTTGGAAGGTGACAGGCAGAGCCCTCGCCAGGGTGGGCCTACCAGGTGCCCGTTATGGCACACATTCATTTCGTATTGGGGCAGCCTCTACAGCAGCTGCTTTTGGGTACTCCGGGGCTGACATACGCAGCATGGGGAGGTGGGGCTCGCAATGTTTTCAGTTTTATGTGCGCCCACTTCCACCGTGAGTACCAATCCTATCACCTTACCTTCCCCCTTTTTTCTTAATTTTCTTACAGACCCTGGGTGTCGTGTTACACCGGTGACAGTATGGCTGGTGGGCCACAGCTATGTGCACAGGGCAGCGCGTTACGCTGTGGCGACAGAGTGGGGACCCCGACTGGGACTGGGTGAACACGCCAGTCTCACATGGCATGGTAAGCCTGGGATGTTGTGGCGGGAGCTGCTGCCTTTCCTGTTTTCCAGCAGGAGTGCTGACCCGCCTGACATTCTCATCATACACCTTGGGGGCAATGATTTGGGTCAGGTCACCGGCTTATCGCTCAAGCATGCGATTTGCGGGGACCTTGCTTACTTGCACTACGTCTGGCCTGCCACAACCCTGGTTTGGTCGGACATGATCCCGCGCCATTCTTATAGAGGGGGCATTGACCTCCTGGCCCTTGACCGCGCTAGGCGCGCGGTCAACGGGGCGGTGGCGCGGTTCCTTGCCGACAAGGCTTGGGGACGGGTCAGTCGTCACCCCGCTATTAGCCTACGAAATTACGACTTGTATGCAGGGGATGGGGTCCATCTGTCGCGAGGAGGTATGGACCTCCTGTTGGGTGATTGGCGAGCAGGCCTGTTGACCGAGCTGACGGTCTGGGGGGGGCGTCAGGCCTTCTTTGAAGCCCCTCCGTGTGGCGGGTAGCACTGGTAAGGTAAACAGTATGACCCACAGGTATCCGGCAGGTTCGCAATTGACTGGACAACACTAGACAGGAACAAATTAGTTAAACGTTGTCCGGTCAACGACGAACCAGGCGACGGGGTGATGGCGATAGCTAGCCAGCATGCATCACCCCGTGATTTTACGGATACGAGTCAGAGGGTGGGGTCATGAGTTAGATATTGACTACGGTCAACAATTTGTTTGTTGTCAACAAACAAATTGATACATTGTAACCAATTGCCGTTGGCAATTTTGGGGTGGTACCTTACCAGTGTTACTTCGGCCTGCTTGCCTTAAGAATTATGATTGGTCGTTTTACCAATACAAATTTATAATTCGGATTAGGGCATTGAATCAATAAATGTGGCCCTATGCTGTTATCCACTTTCAATGTTGTCTGAGTCCGTTATTGGGGGGGTGCGCCTGCAATGCAAGCACGGTGCCAAAATGGCCGCCGCGCTCTTTGCGGGCCCCCCCCCACAGGACGAAGAATCCGGGTAGTTTAGGGCGTGGCCAGCTCCCTTATAAAAGGGGTGGCCACGAGGCAGCCGCGCTGCCATTTTACCTCAGCGACGGAGCGGAGAAGTTTTTCCCCTCCACCCCCTCCCTAGTTAACAGTGTGATATTTTGGTCGCTTCGGGGCCGGGTGGGAATTTTTGGTTGGGACCCACATTGGCTTTCGGGTCCTGGCTTTTTTGCCCATCCCACACTGTTGCTATGGTTTGATATGGTTCCTTTCGTTTCTACTGTTGACTCCGGTCACATTGGCGGGTAGCACTGGTAAGGTAAACAGTATGACCCACAGGTATCCGGCAGGTTCGCAATTGACTGGACAACACTAGACAGGAACAAATTAGTTAAACGTTGTCCGGTCAACGACGAACCAGGCGACGGGGTGATGGCAATAGCTAGCCAGCATGCATCACCCCGTGATTTTACGGATACGAGTCAGAGGGTGGGGTCATGAGTTAGATATTGACTACGGTCAACAATTTGTTTGTTGTCAACAAACAAATTGATACAAATTGATACATTGTAACCAATTGCCGTTGGCAATTTTGGGGTGGTACCTTACCAGTGTTACTTCGGCCTGCTTGCCTTAAGAATTATGATTGGTCGTTTTACTAATACAAATTTATAATTCGGATTAGGGCATTGAATCAATAAATGTGGCCCTATGCTGTTATCCACTTTCAATGTTGTCTGAGTCCGTTATTGGGGGGGTGCGCCTGCAAACACAAATGGGTTCAAAAACACATCAGATTTTCAGTTGTACATATAAACAATGCAGAAGAGGAAGAGGGTTCTTGAAATTGTGTTTTCTTTGGAAAATAATATAAAGATAATTAAGGCATGACTACTGAATTCAATAAAGGATAAATAAACATCCACAAAGTGTGAGAGAAAAAATGGTAATTAGTTTTTCAGATTTTTAAATGAAAAGGATTTTTCACCACATATTTTATTCGCTGTTCCCTACTTTGCCTTGTTCTTCATATAATAAGAGGGTCAGCAATCTATGCAGAATGACACACTTGTGGACATGAAAGTAGCCTCATTCGGGTGTCCCCTGCGTGGAGTTTATCCAGCAAAAATCCTTTCAACCCAGAGTAATCTCTGACATGAATTTATAACAGAGATGAGCACTGAACCCTAGAGTTGGATATGACTGGCTTTTGGGCAAGGGCGACCTTTACCTTTACCAAAATAATGTTTGTTTGCCTCACATATGAGCTCTCACATGATAGAGGACCATGAAGAGTTTGGCCTCAGAGAAAAACATGCACCTTTGCATGAGTAGCTCTTGTGCATTTTTGTAAAACTGTGGCATGATGGAAGAAGTGATAGCTATGGCATGAACTGGAAAAAGTAGCAGATGAGTTGGATGTGTTGTTTGTGTCTTCATGGTCCATCAACTTGCTAGTCTCTCTGCTTATGTGTTTAGCTTCCTAAATGGAAGGTGCTTGTCTTGTGCAGAAACAGAAGTTTTATACACATTATATCTTGTGCAAATGGTGAAGTATGCGGGAAGCCACCTCCCATCTGATCTGGTATTGCTCAAAGTTGTAGAAGCCATGAGATGCCATCTCACTGTGCTGAAGCAGTGTAACTGGAAAGATAAATCTTGAGGTCTGTTCACAAAATATTTCTCTATGTCTATTGAGATGGCTAAACATAGTGCATTAAAATGAAGATAGATCTCAGTGCTGGACATCTTTAGCATGGCACATCAACAACTCTTTGGTAAACTAGCTGACCACTCTTTATATTTATACCCAATAGCTTTATAGAATTATGGATCTGTTACTATACTTGAAAGAATTTTAATGACAACATTAAAAATTAACTATTTAGCTATTGATTAGACTATCTAAAACATGGGAAGATGTTACCGTATTATTTTTTCTTCTTCCGTTGGTCAGCTAGGAGCTAAAAAAAGCCATAAGTTCAATAGTTTAGTGCAACTTCCTCCTCCAGTTTTTCAAAAGAAAGCACATTTCCATGATAATGCACTATTATTTATTGAGAACTTAAAGTATCAGTGCATCCTGCCCCAGCTTTAATGATATCCTAGGGGCTTCTGATCACACAGTTTTAACATATAAGGGATGTTTATGTGGTCCTGTCCCAATGTACAATAAAAGAATATAGGAGTGGAAAGAGACATAAACATGCCAGCTTCTCAACATACTTTGACCACTACCTTTACATAGACTGTTGCCATGTTTGGCAGAAATGGACAAAGCACAAATGGTACCCCTCCATCCTAGAATAGGGAAAATATCAATATATACCAAGAGCGCTCTTGCATTTGGGCAAAACACACAGATGACCAAGAAGTGTTTCCATTGTGGATATCACTCAGTGGTGATGGGATCACAATGGCCATGGAACATGTCAATTGTCATTGTAGACCTAGCCTATGCAGCTCCATTAGCCATATTCTGCAATCTTTTGATGCAGAACATGTCTCTGTGATTGAGCAGGAAGGTTCAGGATCAAATGCCAATCTCAAAAGTGTGCATTGTAATTGAAATGATGTACAAATATAATTTGACAATTTTAATTCAGCTAATATACATGTGAGTGAATGCAGGGTTTTTTATTTACACAGATCTTTCCAGTGAGCTTGATGAAGAGATTGGGAGGGGGTGGGAGATATTGGCATTCATTGCTAATTCATTTGAGAGTTAGCAACCTATTCACCCTAATAAATTCAACCTTGGGGAAACAGATAGAGATTGTCAAGCTACTTATAAATGTTGTTGGGTTGTTGCTGTTACTGCCGTTATTTCTCTTTCGCAGAAGATTGCTACGAATTTGAATCTTTGCAAGCTGTGGAACGGAAATTGAACAGTCCCAAGCCTAAAACTCATGGTAGCTTGATTTGAAAGTAGATTTCACACTAAAGATTTAAAAGTATGTCTTTATGAGAGAAAGCAGATTTTAGCCTGAAGTTTATTCAAACCAGGGTTACTTAGACTATGAAATGAGAAAGACAATAGCAATTCTAAAAAGAATTGTGTTAAGAATCTCTGTTTATTGGAATTAATCCAATATGGTGTTATTGCACTGCAAGTCTGTTCATAAAGAAAGTAATTCTCATGTTCCTTTGTTTAGTCGCGAGACAACACATATTTGCAGTTTCATGAATGCATTTCCATACATTAAGCTTATATCAGGGATATCTTATTTCCACTCCAATCATATAATCCAAAAGAAAAGAAAGAAAGATGTTTTGATTTGGATTCCTGCACTGAGGAGGGGGTTGAATTTGATAGTATCATAGGCACCTTACAACTTGTTTATTGTATGATTCTATGGCTTAGGATGGTGGTTCATTGGATAAGAAGCTCACCTTGTTAGCTGGAAGGCTAGCAAATCAGCATCTTTATTTGACCATTTCGTTAAGTTCAAAACAGCTTTTCAAAATATTTTGACACACAAAGACTACAGCTACACCCAGCTGTTCTTGTTTTTAGCAACTCCCAGCAACTATAGTACAGATCATGTGTTCATTTCCTGGGGTCTTCTAGCACTAAGTAATTCTATGTGAGGGAAATTTCAGTTGGAATTTGTGTATACTGTACAAATAATTAAATGTATGTTTTTAAAAGCCAGGAAGTTCAATTCTTTTTTAAAAAAACACTCTGGTTTATGAATGTAGGATATTGTGCATCTTCCTCAATGATTCAGTGCACCAGAAATGGCTTATTATCAATGCACAATAGTGTGTCTACATATGAAAAAAACTTGGCGCCTAGTATTTTCTCTGTGTAAATGGTTCTGTGTGAATGGTATTATTCTTTATGTGTTTGTAGAACATCTAGACTACTGCCATTTGTCAACATCCAGGCTGCCCTTTGCTAAGTAAAGCTTAGCATCCTTTTTCCTGCTGGCAATGTGGGCAAAATATTATTCAGCAATATTTGGCCATTTCCTTCCATTTTGAATCATGGATATAGGAGCACAATATCTCACATTCATAAAGAACTGAATTATTCTTGAGTGCTGACAAGTCAGTTTCTCACTGACAAACCTTTCCAGGATTTTCTTGGAATGTAATACTCAAAAGTGGTTTACTGTTCCCTGTTTTGGAAGCACCTTGAAACTTTCTGAACCTAAACAGATGCACATGAGTGTGCATACAAAATTATGGCAAGTGTAATAGGAAAGTGAGATTGATCAAAATGATATGAGCAATCTATCCAGTGCTACTACTCCATTCAACAAGTCAAAATAATGGGATATTTCAATGCAGCACATTTTACAGAATATCAAAACGGTTCATGAAAATGCACAAACATAGCAATGTAGATTTTATTATTTGAGGCCAAGAACAAAAATCCTGCCATCTTACTGGAGCTCACATTTAGTAGAATTTTAAAATGTATATTTTCCAATTTACTGGGGCAAGAGCAAATCAAGTTAAGATTTACATCACTAAGAAATGCTAGATGAAAGGGGGGAAGTTTCATGTGTATCACTCTTTTGCTGATTTGAGAGACTCATAGAAGTATCTGAATTTCATGTGCTAACTGCAAGGAATTTACATGAGATAGATACTCAGTTACAAAAGACTTCAGTTACAAAAGTTACTTTTTGGCAGTGATGTTAATTTTCTATCCAGGCACTAATTCACCTTTCTATTGGAAGGTCAAGAGAATTAGCTAGACAAGTCAGATTTTGTCAGCTGCAAAAAGCTGTTCAATGGCATTTTAAAAGAATGACAGAGAAACCTTTTGCTTTCATCAGGAAAAGAAACAATATCTCAGCTGCCCCTCAATTTAATACAATCTTTCTTTGCCGGGCCCACTCCCCAATAAAGAGATGGACACAGTGCTGGGATTGAAATTGGGCCACTTTATTAACAATAATTCACTAATGCAAGCGGGCCGACATAGCACTGGTAAGGAGCGATGGTTATAACCAACTATATTGACCCCCAGAAGCACAAATGACCAAACCTCTGCTTCTGACGTGTGTCCAGTGAACTTATAAGGCTTTGCACACTGTGTCAAGCATGGCATCACCTCATTCCTGAGCACACCGGATTGGCCAGGTGATTATCCCTCTATCTAGACCTGCCAGAGGCCAACCAAGTGTGATCCTGCTGGACCCATAGGGGTCACCCAGAGCCTCCATACCAGTGCTAGCCACCAAATGTCCAAAAGGCACAAAAGGTACCCCGCAGGAGCCCAATAGCGACAGTGTGGGATGGGTGAAAACAACAAGAACCAACAGGCCAATCGAGGTTCAAGCAAAAAATTCCCATCCGGCACTGAAGCGACCAAAACAATCACACTGTGACCCAGAGCAGGGGCGGAGGGCAAACGCCGCTTGGCCCAGCTGGCCCAGAGAAGAAAGGGCGGTCCGAGCCTCTCCCTTAAGGGAAGGCCCAGCCCCCGCCCCTTCTGGCCTCGTCCCGTCTCTTATGGGGCGGGGCCGGCAAAGCGTGCAGTAGCGAATCAGTGCTGCTGTGCGTCCCTTGCCAGGCCCACTCCCCAATAAAGAGATGGACTCAGTGCTGGGATTGAAACTAGGCCACTTTATTAACAATAATTCACTAATGCAAGTGGGCCGGCATAGCACTGGTAAGGAGCGATGGTTATAGCCAACTATATTGACCCCCAGAAGCGCAAATGACCAAACCTCTGCTTCTGACATGTGTCCGGTGAACTTATAAGGCTTTGCATGCTGTGTCAAGCATGGCATCACCTCGTTCCTGAGCACACCGTATTGGCCAGGCTATTATCCCTCTATCTAGACCTGCCAGAAGCCAACCGAGTGTTCTCCCACTGGACCCATAGGGGTCACCCAGAGCCTCCTTACCAGTGCTAGCCGCCACATGGGGAGGCACCTACCATGACTCCCCGCCCCCCAGGCCCGCCTGCCACCCAGCCAAAGAAGGACCAAGCCCTGTGCAGGGAGGAGCACTCCAGAATCTCCATACATCTGACATCCTCCGTACAAATCAGGTGGCACTCCACCATGACCCCACCAAGTCGGCCCTGGGGCCAGCGCCAGCCAACAAGACGCTGGCAACGCAGCCTCCTCCAGAGTCCAGGCCTGGTGGCCAGATACAAGCCAGCGACCAGGCTGAAGGTCAGAAGCACCAGGGAAGAGAAGCAAAACATAGGTGCACCGGAATGCCAGTAAAGGGGCAGGACATCTCACCATCGGCATGGTGACAGGACCGGCACCATACCAGGCACACATGGCCAAAGCCCCAGGCATACTCCCCTCATTGATGAAACATCCTGCCGGGTGTCCTCAACTCGCAGCTGTGGCCGATGCTGCACACCCGCACCATCCAGGGGCTCCGGAGCTGAAACATAGAACAGAGAGAGCAAGTGCCAGCAAGGTGCCCAATGGAACACAAGGTATGCATAGAAACAGAAGTGAACAGGCCCGCACCGGCCCTCCCCGCGTACGTCAGCAACCGAGGACACACCAAATATAGCAGTGACTAATGTAGCACCTGCACAAGGAACGGGCACCACACGGAGGCCAGAGGAGGTGGGGTTGGGAATGAGAAGAACCAACAAGCCCGAAATGGGTAGACCAGTACGGGCAACCTACCCCGGCGGCAAAGAGGGCACTGCCAGCGGCGCCGAGGGGAGCCAAAAGGGGAGCCAGAGGTGAGTCCCTGGCAAACCACCAAGATGAGAAGCCGACCTCGAGACAAGATCGCGAAGGCGGGGGATATGGGTGCCGAACAACGGTACCGGACGCCAACCGACCATCGCGTAAGTGCACCAAGCCCCAAAACCTAGCCCAGCAGAACCTCCCACGAGGCAGCAGGGGCACGGCCCAAAAGAACATCAGGAGAGCCAGAGAAGCAGGCTGAGCAGCCGAGGGGCACCCAGGAAGGAACAGACCAATGGCCCCACTCCCGGTGCTAAGCCAGATCTCCCCAGTGAGTACAGGAGGGCAGCAGCAGGCCCCCAGTCTGCCAGCGCCAATGCCAAGAGCCGGGCAAGGAAGGGCAAGGATAGGGAAGCAGGAACGACAAAATCGATACCAGGAGCGCATGCGGCCCTGAAAGGAGAAGGGCACGGTGCGGGGGGCACAGCACAAACAGGCAGACAAGAAGCCAGCCAGGCGTGCGAAGGCCAACACGCCAGGAAGGTCTCGCTAGATCCCCTGAGAACCCCCACGGAAGGAGGTCACGCCAGATGGGAAGCAGACCCAGGCCCCCAAATGCCGGGACGCCCTGCGCCCTGCCAGGGTTGGGCCAATGCCCAAGGCTTTGCCGGAGAGAGGGAGAAGTGCCTCACACCAACCCCCACCAAGGATCAGGCATGACAACAGCCCAGAAGGCCAAAGGGGCAGACCACTGGAGATGGACAAAACTGCGGGCCGGGCCCAGAGGCCGGCGAGCACACTACCAGCAAGCCAGGCCCTGCGAGGCTCCTGAGCAAAACTGACCGTAGTGGAACACAAGCACCAGCGATGCCCAGACAGTGCAGAGTGCAGAGCAAGCCAAGTCGCCGTGCCCAAGGAGCACCCGGGGCCCCGGAGCAAACCCAGCGCTGGCCAACGTAGACAAGAGAGCATCCGGAAGCCTGCCAGCCCCATCTCAGCCAGGGAGGGGCGCATGTGCCCTGGCGCCCAAACTGAATCCGAAAACGACCGGCATGATGGTAGGGCACTAAGACCCCGTGGGGGAATAGCCACCCCCACCGTGACATAAGCCGCCAAAAGAAACCAGCAGGTGGTCACAAGCCCCCAGGCAGTGGCGCCCGTAAAGAAAAAACACGCCCCACCAAGAGGCGAAGTGCGGACCCCGGACCTGCGAGCCAATGCCCAATGAAGAAGAAACCAAGCCTCCAAGGCCAGGGAGAATACAGGACCACCACAGGCACAGCCACCAGCGATGCAGTACTGGGTGCTGAAATGGAAACCCAGCAAAACAAGCATGGCAGGAAACAAACCAGGAAAATGGAAACAGCAGCACTCCAGGACTAACTACTAGCAGGGAAAGGCCGGAACCAGGCCAGGCCCGAATAGCGAAGTAAGGAGAGGAAACAGCAGCCCAACACAAAAGAAACCCCTGCCCGAGAAATCGGATGATGTGGCGCAGCCGACCGTAGTCCCCGGTGATAAAAATGGCCCAGATAAAGGCCGATGGCTGCAGCGAAAAGAGGCGAGCATGCCGGAGAGGTAATGACAAATCTACCCACCCAGTACAAGGCATGGGCAATACGCAGGGGGAATGAGGGAAGCAGCGGGCGGCAGACAGACCACCGAAGCAACAGGGACTGGAGCAACCTGCCCCCCGGGGAGATGACTGAGGTACAGCAGTGAGCCAGTAAGGCAGGTCTGAGCACAAATCATGCCAGGCCGTCACACGGGCCAGGGCCTCGTGTAGGCGAGACAGGTGCCATCGGTGACAAACAAGACACACCAAGGGCCCACCAAACACCTACGGGAAAAGAAGTGCACGGAAGGGGAGGGTCACGGAGTAAAGGCAACCCCACCCAAACCCAAGAGAACTGGACATCCCAATGGCATGGTAAAGCAAGGCAAAGCGTGGTGTCCCAAGAGGAGAATAGAGGCACGCAAAAGAAGGGACAGACACCAACAGGGAAGGGGCAAAGCTGCACGGCCAAGGCAGGGAACCCCAAAGGGCCCCCAAAACTGCGGGACAAGGACCCCCGAAGGTCAAGGAACACAGACACCAGGAAAATGCGGGATACACCGGGGACCGCATGGCAAGGAGAACAGGAGGCGGTGACGGCCATCCGCACAACCAGAACAAAACTGAGGAGAGAGGGGCCGAACATCCCAGAAGGGAATGGAGAGAGGCACGAAAACTCAAATGGGAAGACTTACCCCCCCCCAGAGCCACGGAACCGCAGCCTGCCCGCACACGCCGCCGAACAGGGCAATCACGCCCGAGCGTGGTCAACAATCGAAGGAGCCAAGATGGAGGAGCCGGTATTCTCACCAAGCTGCCCAAGATGGAGTGGGCCGGAGCCGGCAGGAACCAGCAGCACAAACCCAGCAGCCCCCAAAGGGCGGCGAACCACCCTGGAGCACGCCCCAACCAGAGAACCACGGGAAAACGGCCCATGGGTGGCCACAGCTGATGGCAGCAGGGCCACCACGAAAGCCTGGAAGGCCAGGCACACCTGATTCCAGGGTGCAGCACTCCACCCCACCCCAAAGCTGAAGGGCCAGTGCCGTCTGCCTCCGCAGACACCTCCGAGGCGACATGGCAGGGACGACCAGACCCAGAGCACTGCCCAGGAAGCAGCGACCCAGACACTCGGGCCACCACGGCCTGCAGCAGACAAGGCCCGAAGCGGGCACACCCTGGCAGGGGCCATATGCTGCAGGCAAGAGGCCCAACCGGACTGCGAACCCCACAAGGCCCATCCAGAGGACCCATGGGCTGCCCACCACTGTACACCCCTGGGAACCGGGGTGGCCGGCGAGAAATGGGGCTAGCAGAGGCAATGGAAATGCCACAGCACGGGCCGGAAATGGCCACCAGCCGGAGCACCGGAACACGCCTGGTGCCACGGCCCAGCAGCGGGCCTGATGAAGGAGGGGAGGCCCCCGGGCCAGCAGCAGGCCCTGCCCCAGTGCGTAAAAGGGGTGCTGGGCCCAGGGGAGAGCCCCGTGAGGAAGCCAAGGCCCCAAGATGGCAACGGGCGAAACCCGAGTGGAAAAGGCAAGGGCCTGGGCTGCGCCCCATGGCCTAGCGCCGTGCCCAGCAGAGGGCCTAAAGACCCAACCAGCACTGGCCCGTGCCATGGCGGTCTGGAAGAAATGGGCCCAAGGCCGGGTAGAAAGCCCCGAAGAGCCCGAAAGGGGCGAGCCCGCAGGCCCCGGCAGAGGTGTGGGGAAGCCGCCGTGGCGACCGCAGCGGGCAGTGCCGTGCCCCGCAGTCCCATGGCCAGTCATGCAGGGAGCCTAAAGGCCCAACCAGCACCGGCCTGTGCCACGGTGGGCTGGAAGGGAAGGGACCAGAGGCCGGGCAGAAAGCCCTGAAGAGCCCAAAAGGGGTGGGCTCTCAGGCCCCAGCATAGGCACGGGGAAGCCATTGCGGGGACTGCGGCAGGCGGCGCCATGCCCCGCAGCCCCACGGCCAGCCTCGCAGGGAGCCCAAACGCCTGACCAGCACTGACTGGCCCGTGCCACGGCAGGCTGGAACAGAAGGGGCCAGAGGCTGGGCAGAAAACCTCGAAGAGCCTGAAAGGGGCGAGCCCGCAGGCCCCAGCAGAGGCGCGGGAAAGCCGCCGTGGCGACTGCGGCGGGCAGCGCCACACCCCACAGCCTGCGGCTGGCCCCCAGTGGGCCCGGAGGCCCCCAACCAAGAAAAGGGGAGTGAACCGGGCTGGCAAAGAGCTCCCGGCAGCCGCGAGCCCCAGCGAGCGCCCAAAGGAGGCAGGGGTCCCCCGGAGAGGCGGCGCTTGCCGAAGGATGCCCCCGGAGGGGCAAGAGGAGCCACGGCCGACCACTGTGGTGAGGGAAGCCACGCAGCCACAGGGGAAAAGGCCCAGGCCGTGTGGAGGGTACGGCCAACCGGAGCCAGGCTACAAACGCCACCTGGCCCAGTCGCCCCAGAGAAGGAAGGGCAGTCCGAGCCTCTCCCTTAAGGGAAGGCCCGGCCCCCGCCCCTTCCAGCCTCGTCTGTCTCTTATGGGGCGGGGCCGGCAAAGCGCGCTGCAGTGAATCAGCGCTGCCACGCGTCCCTTCTTTCTTTCTTCCAGAAAAGAGAGGACAACATATAACTAGCCAGCCCTCAGGTATCAAAACCCGACCTTCCAGTCTGCAAGCTCAGTGTCTTGCCCACTAAGCCACTGGGGGAGCTGTTCTCATTTCTGTTTATAGCCGAAGAGCCAGCAGCAAGGACAAACATGTTTTAAAGATTCCTGCTGATGATCTGAGGATGAAACAAGTCATCGCTACAATGAGGCAGCTCCTTGACCACAACAGTGGTGTGCTGTTTGTCTCTGTCTCTATGGGAGCCGTTATATCACAATTATCAGTGAAAGAAAAATATCAATCAGGTGCTACCACCTCTCAGGTTGATATAATTTAGAACACTTTCAGCCATCTGATTGAGATGAACAACAATCATAGAGCAGAACTAGCCAGAAGAAAGAAAGCAGGATGGGTGGCATTTAACTCCGTGAAAGAAATCTTGTTAAACTAGAAAATCAACAAGAAATAATGCACCAAACTTTTTAATTCGACAGTACTACTTGCGGTCCTCTATGGGAATGAAACATGGTCATTAATGAAGGCCGGGGAAGACCTATCAAGAGCTGTAAGTGCCATATAAGTGCCATGGAAAGATCAATGCTAAAGTTATCCCTTTGCGACCACATCCCCAACACCTAGATAAGAAAACAAAGTGGAATCAATAAAGGTGTTGTCAAATATCATAAATGAAAATTGAGCTGGGCTGGACACATCTTTTGCATGAGAAGTAAAAAGACCCCTTGGCAGACCCCCCAAAAGATGGGAAGACCCAATCATGAAATGTTTTGGTTGAACCTGGTGAGTTGCGATCAGCAGGAATTTATTCCTTGATACTCTAGTCAATCAAAGAATCAAGGCTGAGCTTGTAGGCCACTGGGGGACTTCAGGACAGGAAAAAGTCATCTGAGTTGCCTTTTCCTACTACCTGTTGTTTTTTATACACTTTTTCTAATTGCATTTTCTGGATTTTCTGGGTTGTTTTTCTCTTTTTCTCTTCCTCCTTTCTTTTGAGCTCATCAATATGCACTTTCCGGAATTAACCTTTCAACACAATTAAGGGGGACATAAATCAGCTCCCTCAGATCTGCCTGGAACATTCACTGTTTGATAAAGGTCTGCTGTGCTTACAAGAGTATGTTGGCTTATTGTTTTGGAAACTTGTTTGAGTATTTTCTCATCACAGCTGAATGGCTTATTGAGATCATAATTGTTCCTTGTGTGTGCATTAATTTAATTTAAAATGGTAAATCTTTAAAGAATATCTGTGCCTCTGGGCTGTGTTTAGAATGGATCCAATCATTTGGTGTATAAATTCAAGAATTTTCTCATAGGAATATGCTAACCCAGAATGCATGTAGGGGTTCCTTTGTTTGAAAGTACAGAATTCCCATGGCAACAGAGCTTACATATGGAAGTCAGATACAATAGGCAGGTTTTTTTTCTTTCCACTGATTGGCTAGCTTTTTTCTCAGTCTGAGGTGTCTTAAAACAAATAATTACTTGTGTATATTCTAACATATTACTGCCCCATAAGAGCATTATAAAGGTCGCCCTTGCTCGAAAGCCAGTCATATCTGACTCTAGGGTTCAGTGCTCATCTCTGTTTATAGCCAAAGAGTGAACACTTTCTGCATCTACAGACATTTCCATGGACATGTGGCAGGCATGCCTCAACACCAGAGTGCACGGAAAACTGTTTACCTTCCCATTGAAGTGGTCCCTATTTATCTTCTTGCAATTTCTTGCTTTTGAACTGCTAGGTTGGCAAGAGCTGTGACAGAGATGGGAGCTCACTCCATCATGCAGTGCCCAGGAATTGAACTCTGACCATTCAGTCAGTGAGTTCAGCATCTTAACCACTTGAGCCACCACAGTCCCATACCATACTATAAATACTGTGCCTGACTCTATGCTTAGTTTTTTAGTTAGCCACTCAAGAAAGTTTACCACTAAATTTATAGAACAGATGGCATACTTGAGCATGATGAGACAAGCCATTGTATTTCTGGGACTAGTACTGAAGCATGTTCTATTTATTTGCAGCAACTCAGATATCTAAACTAAAGTGAGACTAAACATTCTGATGATTTACTTTATGTCAGAAAATCTGAAACATCACAAGACCGAGGAGCTGATATTAAACAAAAGGTTAATTTCAGTTATGACTCTAGTAATTCCTTTCTCCTGGATCATGCAACAACCACAGTTCTGTTGAGTGAAGGAAATGCTTTGGTAGCAACAGTGGATGCATAAGCACTTTTGTAATTCATAGAGCCGATGTGTTGAGTGGTTAGGATAGTGGAAGAGAATCTGGGAAATCCACATTCTCATCCACAGTTAGTGGACTAAACTGTGGAAATAAACTGATTTATCTTGGTCCAGTCCTTCTAAACAAGTCCTTTCTCAATGCATTGATTAAGCAACCAAAAAGAGGGTAATCTTTAATGCCTTGGTCCCATTGAGAAGAGGAGAAATATAAATGTATCTAGTGCATACCTTTCAAGTATCACATTTTTCCCGGGAAACCCCCTTATTTTTACCCCTCTTCCCGCCCCCTCCTGTTTTATTAATTTCCCCATAATATTCCTTATTTTTTAAAAATAAATCCTGACTGGAGCCCTCACAGGCAAAGCTGCAGTATGTTTTTCCAGCCACCAGAGGTCGCTTTGTGGTAGGCTTTTCGCTTGTGGAAGGGGAGAGAGAGAAGGTGGTTATTTCCCTTCCCTGCCACATGGTCGTCATGGAGGCTTCATTTTTGCTGCTGCTGCTGTTTGAAGTCACCATGCTGGGACGGGAGTCTACTCTAGAGGTGAGCGATATTTCATATATGCAAGGGCAAATCAGTGAGAGACTTATCTCTCACTCTCATGGTTTATTGAGCTGTTTCTGCCCTGCCTCCTGGCTGGAGGCTTCCGTTTCTAGAGTTCTAGAGTTAACTTGGGAGGGGGCCAGGGGGAGGTTGCTTGATCACTGTGTGTGTGTGTGTGTGTGTGTGTGTGTGTGTGTGTGTGTGTGTGTGTGTGTGTGTGTGTGTGTGTGTGAGAGAGAGAGAGAGAGAGAGAGAGAGAGGGAGAGAGAGGGAGGGAGAGAGAGAGAGAGCACCCCACCTTCTAACAAACCATCTGGAGGGAGGGAGATTAACTCCTCAGCTGCTGGGAGGCTTGGAAACTACAGAGGTTGCTTTTTACTTCTTTACTAATTCCCTTCCTTAAGCTGGATCCGACATTCTCAGGTGTTGGTGCTTGAATTGGTTGCAGTGAGGAACAAATAGATTGGTTAATTTGGGGGAATTAATCCCTTGCTCCTCCACCCTAATTGGGGGGGGGGGGAGTGTCTAGACATGTGCAGGGCTAGTTCATTAAACCCAAGCTGCTTACAAGCAGTTGGTAACCCTAGGGGGCTGGTTTACTATTCTGCACTTTCTTTGCTTCCCAATAATTTTTTTTATTAAAAATGAGTAAGGTAAAGGTTTCCCTTGCTCGAAAGCAAGTCGTATCTGACTCTAGGGTTCAGTGCTCATCTCTGTTTCAAAGCGAAGAGCCAGTGCTGTCTGTGTCTGCAGACATTTCCGTGGTCATGTGGCAGGCATGACTAGACACCAGAGTGCACAGAATGCTGCTACCTTCCCACCAAAGTGGTCCCTATTTATCTACTTGCAATTTCTTGCTTTCGAACTGCTAGGATGGCAGGAGCTGGGACAAAGACGGGAGCTCATTCCGTCCTGCAGCACTTGGGAATCGAACTGCTAATCGATCTACTTCCCAGTTAGCATCTTAGTCACTTAAGCCACTGAGTAAACAAGAAAGAAAACAAAACAAAAGTCCCCCAAGAAGATGGGGAAAGGGTTCTTTGGCCCACACAGCTTTGTGCCCATTGCATCTACAATACCATCTAGCTATCTTATTTTTGGCCACCCCCTTCTTTTGTCCTCCACCTTTCCCAGCATCAAGGCTTTCTCAAGTGAATCCTGTCTTCTCATTTGATGTCCAAAGTACTTTAGTGTCATCTTTACTATTTGACCTTTAATGAGCAGTCATGGTTGATTTCTTTTAGGATCGATCTATTTCTAACCCCACATTTCAAAGGCATCTATTTTTCTGCTCTCAGCTTTCCTAATGGTCCAGCTTTCACACCCATACATTACCACCGGGAATACCATTGCTTTGACTATGCAATTTTTTGTTTGCAAGGTGATGCCTCTACTTTTAACTATGTTCCCCAGGTTTCTCATAGCTTGTTTCCCAAGCATCAGTCGCCTTTTTATTTCATGGCTGCAATCACCATCTGCAGAGATCTTTGATCCTAAGAAAGTAAAATATGCCAGTCGTATCCAACTCTAGGGTGCAGTGCTCATCTCCATTTACAGCCAAAGAGCCAGTGCTGTCTGTGTTTGCAGACATTTTCATGGCCATGTGGCAGGCATGACTAGAGCCCAGCAAGTCACATGGCTATATTTGGCCATGCCCACACTGTGGGTGTGGCCAAAATTTCCCTTATTTTCAAATCCAAAACTTGACAGGTATGATCTAGTGCTTATTTTCAACTCTTCAATGAAGAAATGCTATACCAGTGTATACTCACTGGTTTGTGGGAAGCGTACTAATTATGGTTTGCCATTTTTAATTTTAAAAACTCATTTGTAGTCACTATTCAGGATTTTATTCTGCTTCTCATTTCAAAATTCTTCTGAAATAAACATTGTTCCACTCTGTTGTTTTCTGAGAACTTTTGGAGATAGTTGTTTTCAAACTCAGAAACATACACATTGTTGCAGTAAGATGGAAAGCATAAACAGATAGTCCAAGAGAAATTTTTCAGTAGAGCTGACTAAATTAAGAAGTTTGGTGAGAATCAGGAATCAGATGATAAAAATTGATAATTTCGACCAGTCTTTCCCAACCTTTGGCTTTGGGACTTTAATTCCCAGAAGCCTAAGTCAGTAAATTGGCTAATCCGTCCTTTGGGGAATTGAAGTCCAAAAGCCAAAGGTTGAGAAACACTGATTTAGACTCTAAATAGGAGTTTAACACACACACACACACACACACACACACACACACACACACACACACACACACACACACACACACACACACACACACACACCTTTCATTTGGGTACCTTTCAATCTGAGGGCCTCTCGTATGAACAAAATGGGACCAAGCACATTTTTATTCTGTGATGAAGTTAGCAGGGCACTTTGTACCTGATGCTCCTTCATAAAGATTCAGGTTGCCCACTTTACCTATGGGTTTGGTACCCATAGCTTCACTTATTCATGGGCTGAAAATATTCAGTGAAAAAAATCCCTGAAATATGTAGTACTGTATATATATTTCCAAGGTGTGTTACAAGTACTAGCCACTAGAGGCAAGTCTATACAATGTGATGTTGAGAAGGAAGTTTCTGGGGATCTGTTTCATGAGCGCTCATGAAGATCAGTAGAGGAGTTTCCAACACAATTCTGTTTGTATGACTCAGCCTGTGTGCTAAAATACAGGGTTTGCTACTTTTCACAGATTTGAGTATCTGTGGAAATTCTTGGAATTTAACTCCTGTGGATACAGCGGGCAACCTGTACTAAAAAATACAGAAGGAAATAAGAAAACTTTATTGTGAAATATTTACCTTGCTTTAATGAATTAAGTAGAGATGTAGTAGGATTACAGTACTCTTCACTGGAACTAATCACATATTTATATTTTTAAATAAGTAAGGGTTTGACAGAGAACAAGAAACTACCACATCTGATTACATTAGAAAAGACGCTTTTACTGGGTGCAGTTTCTCTTAAAACAATACTTCTGTCCATACACAAATCAATCTAGTCCAGCCCCCAAACAGAGTTGCCTGGAGGACCAGTATACATTGGGTAAGCATAAGGGTTGAGCTGATTTTCCATATATCCTGTGATTCACAGATTGCACTGAACCATGCCACAAATGGTAAAAACTGTGATCAATCTCCACAATGTGATCTATTTCCCTCTTTGATTGCACCCTAAGTCCATAATCATTTTTATTTATCAACTGTCATAAGTTATACAGGGGAGTATAAAGCATGCCTGAGGTAATCATTTCATTAGATGTCTTTGGTTAAAATGAAAGACTTCTGCCATACATTATTACTGCCCTATTTATAGGATAGCTAGTGATTTAGCTAACTGTTTGCAGAGCTAGAGGTTAGGAGTTCAATTCCTCACTGTGACTCCAGGAAGAAGTAGAAACCTGTGTAGTCTTTGGCAAGCTGCACAATCCCAAGGTGCTCCCACAAGAAGGGAATAGTAACCTTTGTGTATTTTCCTCCTAGAAAGCCCTGGAAAGTGTCACCCTTTGTCAGAATTTATCTGATAACTTATTATTATTATTATTATTATTATTATTATTATTATTATTATTATTATTATTATTATTATTATTATTAATCTCTAACTATTTATTACTCAGAAAAATCTTGTATTTTTCCTAAATGTTTCTTAAGAATATTTTAAATTCATTTATTTACAAGAAGTCATAAATAAATATAGGGCCTGCCATGAGACAAACGTAGAAGTGAAAGGAAAACTGCTGAATGCTATTCCTTAATTTTATTCATTCCTAAACAAGTGTAGACAAAATTTACTGGGAAATTTCAGAAAGGCATTTCAACAGCAGCATATCTTTTATAATATTATATAAAGATACATTTACTTCATTTTTAAAGGCATGTTTCAATAAAACATGAGAAAAGAAAACACTAATGTAACACACTAAGGATATCCCTTGCATTCAAAATATAAGTGGTTGACATGACTACAAAAAGCATGAGCCAGATCTTTAGAAATATTGCATAATAATGTGGGGAGAGGGAGGGGCATAATCGTTTTTTCTTAATTATCCAATATATATATTAAGCTCTCTCACCACCACCAAAATAACATAACCACAAGCATCACCACAATTATACAACTGAGAGGATCACAGAAGATGCAACACCATAGGTGTTCAGTGGCAGTGTGCTGGATTTTCGGTTTTCTTAGTTCACAGATTTTTCCATAAATGAAATAGCAAGAACTTTATAAGTTTTAAACATGGGTGAAAAGCAAGCCACTACTACTCACACATCAAAAATAGCCATGACAATTGTTTTGAACTTGGGTGGAAAGTGGTTAATTGAAGGAAAAAATTAGTCCTCTTTTGGCATTTTATCTTGCTTTATGTCATTTGGTGAATGACAGTGAGCTAAAGAGGGTGTCCTGTGGACCTTCTTGAATTCTGCTATTGATGTTGTCAATATTCAGGCCTCCCTTTGCTATGTAATGCTTGGCATTCATTTTCCTGTTGGATACAAGGGCATGATATTGTGCAGCAATCTTAGGCCTTTTCCTGGCATTTTGAATCACAGATACAGAAGCACAATAACCCATATTCATAAGCAGGAAGTTTTCTGAGAATTTAATCCTCCTTAATGTTGAGGCTTCAATACTGGGTGTTTTGAGTTAACTGCCACTGAAAAACAGTGGAGAATGTTTTACTAACAATTTTTTGATGTTTCTTTTTTCTTTCTGCATGGGATGGTGGTGGTGAGGGGAAAAAAATCTTTAAAAGCTCTATGGAGATGGGATGAAGGTTATCTGTATCCTTAATTCATTGCAGCTTCTGCTTCTCAGACAGTAACAAGTGTCTGGAATGGACAATGAAACTTGAAAACCAAAATCAATTTTATGCGTTCCGTTATTGCATTGGACACAGGATTGAAAACTTGCTTTTGTAATTGATTTGTTTTCCACTGCAAAACTAATTACATTCAACACAGTTCTATCTTCACCTGCTTCTAGAGGGAAAACTGTTTTTGGCAGTGGTGGCTTATGTCTTAAGCCTGAGCAGCTGCAATATTGTCCATCTTATTTTTGGTTTGTTTGTTTCCTCTTTCTGCAAGTGTAGAGAACCATGACTTCTTTATTTCAGCTCATGATCATACTGAACACTGGCAATGAAAGGTCTCAAAAACAACCCTCTTGGTTTGGAATCAAGCTGCAGCATCTTGATTCTGTGGTCCTAACCTCTGTGCCCAGGGGAACAGGAAGAAGGGATATGGAAGAAGAAACATCAGTACAGGGAGGGGAGACATTAGAAGTGGGGGACAGAACTGAAGTTGACTTTTAATCCAAGAGATGGAAAAGGTAAGAAGAGATGCAGCAGAATATAAGTCCAAGGAAAGAAACTCTCAGGAAATTGAAGAAATTTAATTTCTCTTTCTCCAAAGATTTTTAAGATACTTCTGTTCGGGCCAGTCACTTGTAAACCCTCAAAACTGAGATCAGTCCTCAAATTTCCTTAATCTATACACAAAATAGCCAGATAGGTCTTGAAGGAAAAAATAGATTTATTAACAAAAAATCATCAAAGATACATCCTTGTATGGTAAGTTCACTCTTGCTTGAATGCCAGTCGTATCTGACTCTTGTCCTCATTTCTGTTTACAGCCAAAGAGCTAGTGCTGTTTGTGGAGTGCATGGAACACTGTTTACCTTCCCACCAAAGTGGTACCTATTTATCTACTTGCAACTTCTTGCTTTCAAACTGCTAGGTTAGCAGGAGCTGGGACAGAGATGAGAGCTACTCCATCATGCAGTACTCGGGTCTTGACCTGCTGACCTTCCAGTCATCAAGTTCAGTGTCTTAATCACCAAGTCACCACAGCCCCTCCTTGTATGGTAAGGTAAAGGTAAAGGTTTCCCTTGCTCGAAAGCCAGTCGTATCCGACTCTAGGGTGCAGTGCTCATCTCTGTTTCTAAGCCGAAGAGCCAGCGTTGTCTGCTTCTGCAGACGTTTCCATGGTCATGTGGCAGGCATGACTAGACACCGGAGCGCACGGAACGCTGTTACCTTCCCACCGAAGTGGTCCCTATTTATCTACTTGCAATTTCTTGCTTTCGAACTGCTAGGTTGGTACATAAGTCAAAAAGGCTTAGGAACCCCGATTAATGGTTTAACCATGCTTTTATACTGTATCAATGGACAAGCTACTACATTCATGACGTGTCCATGTCTCACTATGTTTAATTCTGCACGTGCTCTTAGTCTCTTGTGTTTCAAACTGCCATGTAGGTGGGTGCAAACTCTCTTATGTGTTTAAGCATTATCTTTGTATCACAGGCATCTTTTTTCTCAAATAGAAATGCAGGCTAAACTATTTTTGGGTGGACCCATGTTAAGAATTGTTAGCAAAAGGTAAGTGGCACAGGGGTTTTCCCACTAGCTGGCTGATGCGACATCAAGAAGATATTTCTCTGTCTTTAAATTCTACATTATCATAAAATGGCTTTTCCCAGGTCACGGTATTAATGAAGATATTCAAAGAAGCTTTCAATGTGCACCTTATGTCTGTTTTTTCAAGCTACAGACTATCAAAAATAATAATTTACCCAGCATGTTGGGGGTAAAGGCGGTATATAAGTGTGATTACTTTGCTATTTTTACAATGGTTATACAAGCTCTATTGTGATCTTAACTCCTTGTCCATGGAAGAGAGTCAAACTGTTTCAGTTGCAGGCCCACGAAAAAAGACAAAAGAAAGTGTGGAAAGATACCTGGGTTACATCAGCTGTTAGACCAGCACTTTAGCAGTGAGATTTAGGGAAGAGAATGTGGAAATTTATGAAGCAGAATTGCCCCATACTAGAAGATCCATAGAAAAATCTGCATTTAGCAAATCTTCCTTTGCCAGTACTGTTCACATTTTTGGAAAAGGAAAGGAGGGATTGTACTAATAGTTGAGTGGCAGTGATGCTTCAATCGCCCATCCCAAAAAACATAACTAGGAGTATAATGGGACATCAACATGCAACTAAACTGAGATTATATGAGCTTAATTTCTGTCTGACTAGAATCAAGTCCAAATTAACCAATTTGAGATCAGCTCATTTCAAACAAGCCTGTGGGAACAATGCTGGAATCACTCACTTTTTAAAGGAAGTTTTCCAGAAGTTCTTATTGACTGCCAGGAGCATAGACTCAAGCATATTGCTCCCAGAAAATTGAATTTGTATATGTGCAGTGCCTCTACTGGGTAATGACGAATGCATAGTTAGAGATGAAAGTCCCAAATGAGTTTCTGAAGTGTTATTGCATCTGGCATAGCCAAGGTTTTGTATTCTAAACACTTCTAGTTAGCAGAACCAGTTTTTCAGATCTGAATTTCTAGGCACTGAATCTATTAGCCATTTTAAAAGTAATAACCTAAAATTTGTGGGGGATGGGAGGAAATGTGTTATGCAGTAATACCTCTACCATTAAAGCAGTGCATTTGGGAACCAGAAGATCAACCTTCAGTTTGAATATGTATTACTGTTTCTATACCTTCCTGAACTAATCAGTCTTGTCTGGTTTTAGAAGGAAAGTTGGCTCTGGCCTGATTAGTACTTGGATGGAAGCTTATTAGGGAACACCATGAATCTCTGAAAATACAAGGGATTTCCTAGTAAGTCTAGAAATAAATCCTGCCTGAAATCCTGGGGAGCTGCTACAAGACCCAGTGGGCAATACAGTTTGCCTATTATGATTAATGAGATTTTTAGTATCCGTACTGCAGAAGGGCAATGCATTAGTTGTTTTCCTAGTGGATTACCAAATGCTCCATGTGGAAGCGAAGCAGAGATCATTACTATGCAGCATAGTCAGTCAGTGGAAAAGGAAGAAGACTACTGCATCAATACCTTGCTTCTTCTACTGCTGCCTATTCAGCAGTTGTGTTCCTACACAAGACTGCTTATAATAGCCTCCATGTCTTAGATACTGCTCCACATGTCTGTTAAAGTTAAAGTCCTTACTATGCAGTAAAAAAATCAGTAGTAGAAGCAGGTAGCCTACAACTAAGTCAACCACTGCTCTTTCATGGACATAATGAATGGTTGTGATTTCTGCTGAAATCAATGACCCTGAGAGCACTCTAAATATTTCATAAGATGTTCAGTACCTCAGAAATTGAGCTTGATGTTAAATCAACATCAAATTAAGTGGAATATAGCCTTTAGTTTTTCTTTTAGCTTAAGTGAACATCTTCAGCACTTCATTGCTTCCTACTTAATGCATTAATTCCATGTTATGGTTTCTAGGTTATCTCCAAGTTCACAATCATTTTTGTGGATGAATGACTCACAGGTATATTATACAATTACTTAGTTGATACTCAGCAGCAGGCTTCTTTAACACACTGTTTTGCTGTGCTATAGGTGTAGTTATCAGATTTTAAGCTTTATGTACCTCATTTGTCTCTTAGATGAATGCTATTTAAAAAAGAACAACTAGAACAAGAATGTCTGGGGCCTTCACCAAAAATGCTCATGGAATTTACAAGACAGTTGTCCTTCTTAAACATCCAGTAGAAAAGGATAAAATGATTTAAAACATTTCTAGCTTTCTAAGGTATATATTACTGTTACTTTTTCAATCAGCAAATATATTTGATTACATAAGAAACATACCTGTCAACCGCGGCTCCGGAAAATACAGGACCTGCGCAGAACGGTTCTGTGCAGGTTGCCTTCTACACGACCTGCGCAGAACCGTTCTGCGCAGATCGCCTTCTACACATGCGTAGAAGGCTTTTACGCTTGCGTAAAACCCTTCTACACATGCGTAGAAGGCTTCTACGATCCCCTTCTGTGCAGATCGCCTTCTACGCATGCGTAGAAGGGTTCTACGCTAGCATAGAAGGCGATCTGCGCAGAAGGGATGCACAGTACCACTTTTTCCCCCGCTGCCAATTCCAGGGTTTTGGCAGCTACGGGCGGGAAATGGCACAAATTGGCGCCAAAAATAGGGAAATCCCAGCCAATCCAGGAAGGTTGACAGGTATGATAAGAAACAGCAGAAATGCAAACACTTATACATGCCCATTGTGAACAATGGCTCTAAGACTAATACATAATAGCCCTGGTGGTGCAGTGGGTAAACTGCTGTCCTGCAATCAGAAGGTTGGAAGTTCTATCCTGACCAGGGCTCAAGGTTGACTCAGCCTTCCATTCTTCCGAGTACCCACATGTTGGGGCAAAATGCTAATAAACTTGTGAATCACCCGAAGAGTGCACTAAGTGCTATGGGGTGGTATATATGTGTGATTACTTTGCTTTAATTAAACTGCTGCTGTGATTACAGACTGCTATAGCTTCGTAAACTATGAAATTCCACGATTTGATTGAGCTGCTGAAACTACTACTCACAGCTGAACTTTCAGTTAGGTAAGAAACATAGTTGGGGAACCGGGATGCAAGAGACAGGGCCAAAATCTTTTTGCTTAACATAGTAAGTTGCACTACTGTGAGACCACTCATTCCAAGGTGACTTGTCGGTACATCTACTTCTTTGTAAGCTCCGTTGATTCAAATAGGCCTACTGTAACTGCATCTTACTTTAGAATGTATATATAATGATTGATGAAGCAATAGATTGCAACTCTGTTTTTTTCTAAGAAGGGTGTGTGGAGTGCAAGGAGGAAGTTTCAAAATGTTTCATATAAACTTTTTCTGCAAGTTATCGTCCAGAAAAGTAACTTCTCCAAGTGTCACTTTGAACAAACAGATGGTGTAAATACTGCCTCTTGTGGATTCTAGATGAATGGTGTAATGAGAATATTTGATGGATGTTTGGGTTCAGATCTGGTCATACCTGTCAAGCATGGTTCCAGAAAATATGGGACCTGCGCAGAACCCTTCTGTGCATGCGCAGAAGGGTTCTGCGCATACATGCATGCACAGTACCTACTTTCTCTGCCCGTCAAATTATGGGATGGCGGTGGGGAAGTAGAAGAAGCGGTGCAGAAATACGGGAAATCCCAGCCATTCCGGGATACTTGACAGGTATGGATCTGGGCCAGGTAAAATGGAGAATATGAACTGACTTACAGGACTGAAGAAACTTGCAAAATGAGGCTGTCTTGGCAAAGTGGGGCTAAACTGATTTGGAATTCAACAAAAGATTGCCTGGAATTCAGTAGAAATTTTTGAAATGGTAGCCATGTTAGTCTGTGTTTCAACCATATCACAGAGTAAACAAAACAAAAAGATAACAAATGTTATGGCACTTTGTTATGGGTTGTGGTCTGGGTTCGAGTTGTGCAGAGTTAAGTAGTCAGCTTTCGGCAGCAGCGGCGGTGCCCATGTGGTTTTATTTAGTATGCTTATATATACCGCTTTACTAGTCTATTGACCACTCAAAGCGGTTTACAAAACAATCAAATAAATACAAAGCAAATCATAAGTACAGGGGAAGGGGAGGAGAAGGGGAAATACAACAACATACAGAAATAACAGTGCAAAATACCATAAATAATACAAGTCACAATAAACTTTACAAAAAACCAAGTCAAGTCAATAATACAATTAATTGTTCGACTTACAAGTACAAAAATCACATCATTATAAAGCAACACAACCTAAACCCACTCACTGAGTCCAAAAACATGGAAGAAGTCCTTCAGCCCATGGTTGCGGGCGTCCTTTTGTCCTAACAAGGCTGGGAGGGAAAGAGATGTCCGCAACGGCAGCTGCCTCGAATCCCCAGCCTGTGACAGTTCTTTATCCCTCCCGGGCAGGGAGGGGCTGGCCCCAAAAACAGCTGTGCCGGCAGTGGAGTCCTTGGTGGGCCGGTGAGTTGGGCCAGCAGTTCTTTATCCCTCCCGGGCAGGGAGGAGCTGGCCCCAAAGACAGCTGTGCTGGCAGTGGAGTCCTTGGTGGGCCAGTGAGTTGGGCCAGCAGTTCTTTATCCCTCCCGGGCTGGGAGGGGCTGGCCCCAAAGACAGCTGTGCCAGCAGTGGAGTCTTCGGTGGGCTGGTGAGTTGGGCTAGCAGTTCTTTATCCCTCCCGGGCTGGGAGGGGCTGGCCCCAAAGACACCTGTGCCGGCATTGGAGTCCTTGGTGGGAGTCCTTTATCTCTGTCTCCCAGACAATAACAAGCAGTGATGTGGAGTAACAGTGCAAACAGAAAAGGCTTTTACTCAGCAGAATAGTTCATAAAGATAACATAAACAACAGATTCCTCGCTGAGAACGAAAAGCAGGTAAACAGTCTGTAAGTCCTTGCGAGCAGTACTTTAAGTCCTGAGACACAGTAAAAGTACTCACTGCACCTCTAGACTTCTCCTGGCTGGCTGTAGGTTGCGCAAAGCCCTTTTTGTCCTGGCTTGATCCTTCAGTTGAATTTCAGCAAAGCCAGCAGTTTTCACTCCAGGCAAAAACAGTGAAGTCCATAAGGCAGTAAGCTAGCTAGCAGTCCGGCTAGCATCCATTTAGTATGCCATGATGCAATGGCACGAAGCCTATAGCATCAAGCAGTTCTGGCATACAGCATTTGGCATAGAAGGGTTTTAGGCATAAAACATTTTTGGCATAAAGGCAAAGGTGGTTACTGAGAAGCCTTAATTTAAACATGTTGTTCTGCTCAGTCACCCACTCAGTAGATTCAGCTGGGTGCTGCTCTGCAGAGACCCTTAAAGGCATAGTTTCATGGATCTTACACAATACTACTTGCACACTGGTCAGTATATCCCTATCACACTTTAAAGACTAACTGCAGTATTTTAGTGTTAGCTTTTGTGGATCAAGTCCACTTTGTCAGACATAAGAATGAGGCTTCATGGCATCAATTTATACACATCAGGTACAGAGGTACAGAATGGTTAGCATAAAAGATAAGTATACAAGTCAATGGGTTTTTCTTTACAACTGGTCACTCTTTTGTCTGACAAAATGTACTTGATCCATGAAAGCTAACACTAAAATATGGCAGTTAGTCTTTAAAGTGCCACAACAGGTTTTTTTGTCTTTTTGTTTTGTTCTCTCTCTGACATGCTTAAAATCCAGTAGTAAGTCATTTGTAGAGTAGGCCTGTTTAATTAGGGGTTTTTAGGTGCAATTTACTACTGATTTTCAGTCACTGATTATTTCATCCATGTTTTAGTCCCATATAACATATAGGTAATAATTTTTGTGGAAACATTAAGTGCAAGATTATCTAACTGGCCAGCTCTGTAAGAAAAATACTCCATTATTTTAAGTGGTGTGATACATTAACTCCTTGTCAGTTTTGTCAGTTATATGTTTTTCCTTGCAAAAGCTTTGTGTTAAAACTCAGCTGCAAATGTTTAAAAAATCTAACCTGTCCCTAGTAATGTCCATCCACTTTCCATTGAAAATTCAGAGGCATTTCCACAAGCAACAATAATTTGAAATTAGAACATTTAAATAAGATTTCATCTTTGCATATAAACATGAAGCAGGCAACCTCAGAATATCTATTGTATTAAGAAAAATCAAAGCCAAATTGTTGGTATAAAAAGACACTGCAACCCGGCAATTTCCCATTGAGGGTCCAAAAAGGAAAAAAGGAACAAATAAACCAGGAGTTCTCAACCTTTTTCAGCACAGGGAACTGGGTCATGCTCCATCAGACAGCTTCGGGGGGCAGATGCCCATTTTGCCCTTCCTCCACCACATGGCACTTCCTGGTGTGGTGGGGGTGGTAGTGGGCCACAAGAAAAGGCTTTTACGGGAGGGGGTATTTCCTGCACAGCTAAAACATGCTTTGGTGCGCCCCCTCCTGAAGAAAACGTCCCTCGACCCAGCTGTCCTTAACAACTACAGGCCGGTTTCCAACCTGCCCTTTCTGGGTAAGGTTTTGGAGAAGGCGGTGGCGCGCCAGCTGCAGAGTGTCCTGGATGAAGCGGATTATCTAGACCCCTTTCAATCGGGATTCAGGCCCGGATATGGAACGGAGACGGCATTGGTCGCACTGTTGGATGATCTCTGGCGGGAGCGGGACGGGGGTTGTCCATCCGTCCTTGCTCTTCTTGATCTCTCAGCGGCCTTCGATACCGTCGACCACGGTATCCTGCTGGAACGGCTCGAAGGACTGGGGATCCAGGGCACTGTGTTGTCCTGGTTTTCCTCTTTTCTGGAGGGCCGTACCCAGTCGGTGTGGTTAGAGAGTGAGAGGTCCAGCCCTAGGCCCCTCAAGTATGGGGTGCCTCAGGGCTCTGTGCTCTCTCCTCTCTTATTTAACATCTACATGAAGCCACTGGGTGAGATCATTCGTTCCCACGGGGTGCGGTACCATCAGTATGCGGATGACACTCAGCTGTACATCTCGGCCCGTGGGGACCCCAGTGATGCTGTTGAAATCCTATCCGGATGCCTGGAGGCCATTGGGGTCTGGATGGGGGCCAATGGGCTTCGAATGAATCCCAGCAAGACAGAGTGGCTGTGGATAAGGGGCCCCATGTTATCCAAGGAGTTACCATCTTTGGTACTGGATGGGGCTGTTTTGCCCCAGACAGACCCAGTGCGCAACTTGGGGGTCCTTCTGGACTCACGGCTGCTGTTGGAAGAACAAGTGGCGGCTGTGGCCAGGAGGGCTTTTGCCCAACTTCGGGTGATTTGCCAATTGCGCACGCTCCTGGACCGGGGCTCCTTGCTTATGGTCACTCATGCTCTGGTTACTTCCCGACTAGATTATTGTAATGCGCTCTACATGGGGCTGCCCTTGATGACCATTCGGAGGCTGCAGCTGGTCCAGAATGCGGCGGCCCGGGTGGTGATGGGGTGTGGGCGATATGCCCATGCCTCTCCGCTGCTTCGGGAGCTGCACTGGTTACCAGTTTGTCTCCGGGTGCAATTTAAGGTGCTGGTTTTGACCTTTAAAGCCCTATATGGCAGGGGGCCAGGATACCTTAGAGACCGCATCGTCCCAAGAGTGACTGCCCGTCCAACCAGAGCGGACCGGAGGGGCTCTCTAATGGTGCCGTCAACGAGGGGTGCACATTTGTCTAGCACCCAAAGGAGGGCCTTCTCCGTGTCCGCACCAACCCTCTGGAACCTCCTACCAACAGATCTAAGACTTCAAAGTGAACTGCTGCCCTTCAGGAAAGGAGTAAAGACCTGGCTGGCAGGGCAGGTGTGGGGCCCGAACGGGACTATGGTTCCCGCCGGCTGGCTTTTATAAGAACTCTCTCATCTTGTATAGTAGGTGGGATGGGTGGGTGGGATATGGGTTTTTAAAAGGGGTGGATGTGGGTTTTTATAGGTTTTTATAATGTTTTTATGTATTTTTAGAAGTGTTGTAATGCCGCCCTGAGTCGGGTTCTGCCTGAGTGGGCGGCATATACAAATGTGACTTATAAATAAATAAATAAATAAGAAATGGTGCCATGGGATGCATCCGGCCCATGGGCCACAGGTTGAGAATCCCTGAAATAAAGGAAGGAAGGAAGGAAGGAAGGGATGGACAGATGGATGGATGGAGGAGATATTCCAGTAGCAATATCATTGTAGGCCTAAGGTGGGGTCGGGCTGTGTTGTGTGGATAAAACAGTACACAATAACCACAACTGTCTTTTTAAAAGGAAAGGATACAATAGTATTAGTTACAGTAGCAGTTCCATAGCCCAGCGCTGGGAATAGATACAATCCCTTGGTTGACCCAAGTGCACCCAATGCTACCACCACCCATCAGAAATCTCATCAGAAGTGAGAGTCCCTTGGAGACCATGTAGACATACAGTATTCTGTGGCTTCTTGCAACTAGGGGACAGGGCTGGGCCTTTTGTCCCTAAGCTAAGTTAGTCCAATGACCCTGTCTCCAGCTCCACTTAAGATGATTTACTAACTTAGGTGCAACCAACTCCTTGCTACTGCCCTAAGACTGCCTATATACACACCATTGTCTCAACCACCAACAAAATGGTACTAGAAAGCAAAGGTCTCTGGTAGCTGGTGGCAGCCAGAGACTAGCACCAGCTGACTCTGGCCCCCTCCCTTGGCTGGGGAGGAGATAAAAGCAGCCGGGCTTCTTGGGTGGGTGGAGACCGCCACCATAGCTGACTCTGGGCCCCTCCCATGGCTGGGGGGTCAGCAGGGTTCTAGCAGGATGTTGAGCTCCGTGCTCCGTTGAGGACATTGAGCTCCAGACTCTGTAGAGCTCCAGTCTCTGTTGAGGACGTTGAGTTTCGGGCTCCATTGAGGTCATTGAGCTTCAGGCTCTGACCTCTGGGCCCCCACCAATACCCGGCCACAGGGCCAGCAGAGGACATTATGCTTCCAATGTTTTTTCTTTACTTTACTTAATGTCTTATTATGTATAGTGACTGTATTGTATTCTATTATGCATTATGCATTATGTATTGTATTCTATTATGTATATTGACTGTATTGTATTACATTATATTTTATTATACTTTAATATTAGATTCTTTGTAGTGTATGTAAGCCGCCCTGAGTCACACTGTTGATTGGGTGGCATAAAATCCAATAAATAAATAAATAAATAAATAAAAATATACTCAAGTATAAGTCAGGTTTTTAACCCCCAAAATGAGGTCCAAAAATGAGACTCACCTTATACTCAGGTCATTGTAAACACTAAAAAACATACCCACACAAATGTCTAAATTAATTAATTTTGCTGTATTTTCATGCATTTTAATTACTGAAACTCACTAGCAGCTGCTACATTTTCCACCCCTGACTTATACTTGGGTCAATCTATTTTCCAGGTTTTATAGGTCCAAATTAGGTACCTCGACTTATATTCAGGATGACTTATAGTTGAGTATATACAGAATAACAAATGTCACAAAACATATTGCATCCAGCACCAGAGAGATGCTGAGATTGATGACCAGAAGGTCAGCAGGTAATCTGGTCAGCAGTTTGTCACCCAAGTGCAGCATGACAAAGTGAATGCCCATCGTCTGTCCCAGTTCCTGCCAACCTAGAAGTTTGAAAGCGAGAACTTGCAAGACTATAAAAAGGTACCTCTTTGGCAGGAAAAGTATCAGTGTTCTGTGCATTCTGGTGTCTAGTCATGCCTGCTACATGACCATGGAAACATCTGCAGATGCAGGCAACTATGGCAGTAAACTGAGATAAGCACCACCCCCTAGAGTCAGATATGACTGGCTTTCAAGCAAGGGAGACTTTGCTGTCTTTTCTAAACGTGAAGCCTTTCTAGTTGATTTCTTTCTGTACCCAAAGCTGATCTTTCCCTGCTCTAGTTTACTTGAGAAACTTTATGTAGTGAAAGACTGTCAATGCCAAAATAATGGACATGCTTCAAAATGGAATAGTAGAGATAGCATAAAATCAATTTAATATCAAAATAAGCAGCAATGAGGCTACTATACAGAGTGTATTATTCAATTTCATATTTCATTAAGATCCTTCATTTTTAATTTAAATTAAGCTACATTAGAATTTCCAAGCCACTGCACCAGACTGCCACAGATCCTGGAATTTTACACCCAACTCATCACAGACTACACAAGAATTCATTCATGATCATGTGTTTGCATTTTCAGGTTGTCATTCAGAGAAGAAGCCGTGCATATCATCTGAAAATAACAACAAGTTTATGTGTTTGTGTATGCATGCTTGGGAGTGTAGCCCAAATTCTTGCTGCAAAGTTATAGAAGTTAGTAGAACTGCAAGCAAATCATTGTTTTTTTAGGGATATACACAAGACGAATAAGCTGAATACAGACATATGAAGAAAATCTGCTAATTATTTAGCAAAGATCAATTATTCAAATGTTATTAAAATTATCATTGTTAAATGGTCAGAGCAGATCTTATGGCAAGAAATTTAAATAATATTATACATTGACTAAGCCACAGAAGGAATATAAGCTATTTTATGAGATTTTAGCCTCTAACAAGATTTGCAGAGTTGAAAACTCCTTTTTGTTCCAGCAGAGATGTCAAACAAATCAGCTATTCATAAAAGAAAAAAAGGAGAACAGTGATTCTAGTATGAATTAGAGAAGAACTTGGAAGGGTCACCATGTTTTTTTCTTACAAACCAAGGTTTTTTACATCAATTTGGCATCAGCCAAATATGCTAACTTTTCCCCAGATTTTCTCCAGAATATAGAAAAGTTGGCTTTTTAGACCAGCTCCCAGAACCTTATGACACTGGCCATGCTAGTTAAGGAATTCTGTAACCCATGGACCAGAGATGAAATGTTTCGAACATATTGTGTTACTTTTATCTCCTTTGTTTCTGGCAATCTCATTCTCTACGACAGTGATGGCTAACCTCAACACTCCAGGTGTTCTTGGACTTCAATTCCCAGAATCCCAAGTTAGCACTCCTGCTGATCAGGGCTTCTGGGACTTGAAGTCCAAGAACACATGGAGTGCCAAGATTAGTCATCACTGCTCTAAGCTTTCAGGAATGAAATTGGAGCCTAAGGGTGCTACTACACAATGAGGAAAATGCAAATTAACTCCTCTTTTTGGATGTAAAGTGAGAATCTGAACTTCTAAGGTCAGATTTCACAGAAATACACTAACATCTATATAAACCATGAATTTGTGAAGATCAAAAATATGGAGATGCAGCGATAACCTCTGGAACTTTGGGCTGTTGGGCAGCTGAAGAGGAGGAAGAAGATGCCAAGTTCTGCACATTTGGTTGAGCACCACATCTCCTCCCCACCCACACCCACACCCCAGCCATTCCATCGCTGGGGGGTGGGGGTGGGGATAAAAGGATCCTGGGACTTTGGGCTGCCAGGCAGCCAAAGAGGAGGAGGAAGACACCAAGCACCACGCCTCTGCCGAGCGCCGCGTCACCTTCCCACCCCCACCCCCAAGCCATTCCATGCTGCCATTGTTGTACCTTATTGTATATTACGTCTTTATATGCAGTGTTGCTCTTTATATGGTTCTATATGGATTGTGACTGGGGAAACTGAGGTAATTTGTACCTGTAACTTGTATCTTATCTCTGCATTTCATACGTTGATACTTTTTATGGTTTGACTGGGGAAATTGACTTAACTTCAATGTAATTTCTTGTAACTGTATTTGTATATTGTATTTTATTGTACATTTTTTGTTAATTGACATGTTGTAGGCCGCCCTGAGTCGGTCCTGTGCTGAGAAGGGCAGGGTATGAATCGAATAAACATAAACATAAATATAAAATGACTCGATATATTGAGGCAGGCCTAATATTTTATGGTGCTAGATTTTGGCTAGTTAGATTAGTCCTATCAAAATTGAAATGTGTCTGCCTCATCTCTCTTCCTTGAACATTTATTATTGAGGACTGGAACATTCATTCCAGATATAAAGCTGCAGAAGCAATTTTAGCATTCTCTTTTTATTTCACCCACCTGCATTTAGCACAATAACATGGATGATATGATTACATTACTCCTGAATTTCTTTTATTCTGCTCTTCTTGAATACTAACACCCCTTTCCTTGGCATTTGATGTTATTGCATTTATAAGGATATTATACGTGCATGAGTAATATGCTTACGGACCCATTTTTAAAATAGCCATGGCATGGCCTTGGTCAAGTAGAGTCTTGTTGTGGATTGTAGCTGGCAACAACTTGGGAGAAGGGCAATGAACTCTCACACCACTTTGGAAAGTGGTTCAATGAGTCAGATGTGGGAATAGAAACAGCTTAAAGTCTTGGCTTATAGTTAACATTGATTTCTAAAAATATGAAGACCTTGCAGGTTAAATACATCAGAAATAATTAATGTGCACATTATTTTTCCCTTAGATCTGTATTTACTATTTTAATGTGCTGCTGTGTCATACATTACAATATTTGGCATTCTGACTTGTAAAATAAAGACTGGGTTCACCAGAAGTTGATTGAAGTTCACTGGTGACTAATTTTGGTAGGTACGTTCTGGTTGGGATTACTGTAAGTAATTTTAAATCAGAAAGACCTTGGTGTAGACATGAAAGATGCTATATGTATCCATAGAAAAATTTAATATTATCATAAATGGAGATTAAAAATACTTTGTTACTATGAGTGATCATCTCTTTGTAAGTGAAGCAGTTGCTTATGGTGTGTGGGAGAATGCAACCTTGTATTGCTCCTTACACAGTGCAATAGATTTGTGCTGTTTTTTTCACACATTATATGCAAATAGTGCTTTTACTTGTGTACTTCTAGTTCTATGCAGATTACACCTACATAGATTTTATAACATGTAGAAAGTGGGATACAATAAATGGATGTTATGTTTATCACAAAGTTATTTTAGCCAGGATCTAAGGACTGCAGTGGCTCAAGTGGCTAAGACACTGACTGGAAGGCGGGAGGTCAGCAGTTTAATTCCCGAGTACTGCAGGACACAATGAGTTCCCGTCTTTGTCCCAGCTCCTGCCAACCTAGCAGTTCGAAAGAAAGAAATTGCAAGTAGATAAATAGGGACCACTTTGATAGGAAGGTAAACAGTGTTCCATAGGCTCCAGTGTCTAATCATGCCTGCCACATGACCATGGAAACATCTGCAGAAGCAGACAGCGCTGGCTCTTTGACTTTGAAACAGAGATAAGCACTGAATCCTAGAGTCGGATATGACTGGCTTTCGAGCAAGGGAAACCTTTACCTTTACTAATGTTACATTAGATGTTGATCACATCTTTAAATCTGGAAGATATAGGCTCATAACTGTCAAGTTTCCCGTATTGGCCGGGATTTCCTTGTATTTCACCTCAACTTCCCACCGTCCTCCTGATTTTTTTTTCACCCCCCTAAATATCTTGTATTTCATTTATTTATTTATTTATTTTTTACTTTTTTAACGTTGCCAGGACAAACCACATTCTGTCCCCACGTCAACAGTCGCCGCTAATGCCACTTTGCGTTGTGCATGGAGCTCTGGGGGAGGCGCCACGGGGAGACTACTTTGTGTGCTCCTTCAGCCTCCAAGGCAGCCTTGCCTACTTCCCCCCCCTCCCTCTTCCATCGCTCAATTGGATTTTCGGACGTGACGAGCATCAGTGCAGTAGCTCCCCGCCCCCTCCTCTTCGGGATTCAGCCACCGGCGGGTGGACAAGTCTTGCCTGAGAGACTCAGGAGCTGGCTCAGTTCCTGGTTGGTGGGATTGGACTGAGACTAAAGCCAGGGCATCTCCCTTGTGAGAGAAGCACAAGGGGCGGGGGAGCAGGAAAGAAGGAAGAAGACTAGAACAGGCCAAGCCTTTGTTCAGGGGACTCACTGAGAGTCCCACTTTAAACTCTTCTTTTTCAACTGCCGCCCAGCCCATTGGGAAGGGGGTCTCCATGATGATGTCTGTGGTGGGGCAGGAGAGTGGGAACGGGGGGGGGGGAGAGACCTGAAGCCCTGGCATGGAGAAGGTGGCAGCATTCTAATTGTTTTACTATGTGTTGTGTATGGAAGTATGTGTCTTTAAGATCAGTTGCATGGAAGTCTTTGCCCATTAAGAGTAACTGTAACAACCTGAATGAAACAATGTAACCCAATGCAAGTCAGCTGAAGGGAACACGATTCACCTGCCACTAGATGGCAGTGACTCGCGTCCAAGTGGTATTAATCAACCAATCAAGCCTACCACGGGAAACATTCCCGCCACAGGTAAACCAGGTAAAGAAGGAGGGGCGTCACCATGACGTCATGAGTACAGTAACCAATGGGGAACCGTGTAGCCAGATTCAAATGTATCACAATGCATCTCACTGTATAAAAGGAGCTGCACCTCCGCCATTACCACATGTTCAGATTGCATACTTTGCAATAAAGATGTGTCTGGCTCACTGAATACTGCCTACTGCGGATCAATATGCATACATCAAATTGGCGATGAGGATGGGATAATGGCATCCCATAAGGTCACCCTCGCTCCCTTCGACACTGCGAAGCCGGAGACATGGGACCTCTATGAAGAGCAGTTCCTGTACGCGATGGATGCCGAGGGCATCGAGACCGAAGCACAGCGACAAGCCTGCCTACTGGCTCAGTGCGGGCTGCCGACCCTGGAGCTGGCAAAGAACCTCCTGATGCTGAGGCCACTCCGATCAGTCCCCCTCGCAGACATCCTTGCAGCTCTGAGGGCACATTTCTGCCCTAAAGTGTCGGTGTTCCCGGCAAGGATGGCTTTCCACTGGCGCAAACAGTGGGCCGGAGAGTCCGTGGCTGAGTTCATTGCTGCCCTGAGAGTAGCTGCCATGCCATGCCGGTGGAGCACAACCTTGAATGAGGCTTTGTGGGACCAACTGTTGCTCGGGCTGAGAAACGAGGAGACCCAGCAGAGGCTCCTGGCCCAAGAGGAGGACATTACCTTTGAGCAAGTGTTGCGGGCCACACAGGCCACCGAGGTGGTTAAAGATGGGGTGCGAGCATGCCAAGCAAAGTCCTCGACACCTGGAAGCACAACACACGGGGCCCCGGTTCACGGCTGCTCGTCCCACAAGGAGTGGGAACCAGGAGCCTCCGCCGCCGCCGCCACATCCTCATCGGACTACAGCGAGAGCGACAGGGAGCCAGATGTCCAGAAGGTACAGAGGCGACCAACCGGCAAGAGGGACACCCCTGAGGGAAACCACCGTTGTGATGGGTGTGGGGGGCACCCATGACAAGAGAAAGTGCCCATTCCAAAAGGCCGAGTGTCACCACTACAGATGACGGGGCCACATCACCAGAGTCTGCAGGCGGCAGAAGGATGGAGACCAAGGGCCGACCGAATGACCACGGCGGAACGGGGGCATCAGATGGATCAACGACGAAGAGGAGGTCATGGAACGCGTGTTCGCCCACCAGTGTTTTTTTGTTGAGGTACCGTTGTGTGTGTGTGGGGGGGTCCCTATTCGGATGGAGGTGGACTCAGGTTCATTGTACTCCATCATCCCCCACAAGGAGTTTCTACGCATTCCCCCGAACCAGCGCCTGAAACTTAAGACTCTAAAGACTACTTTGCGGGACGTGCAAGGAAACCAGATTCCGGTTTTGGGAGTGGGGAATGTCCAGGTTGAGTTCAAAGGGTTCAGGGAGAAGCTGCCCCTCATGATCCTTAAGCAGGGGTCATGCTGCCTCCTGGAAAGCCAGTGGTTTTCCCCTTTAGGCATCGGACTGTCCGGCATTCATGCCATAAACTCTGACCCAGTGCAAGACGTGTGCGATGCACACCCCGTGGTTTTTGAGAAGGGGCTCGGGAGGTATAAGGGGCCCCCAGTTTTATTCGACATAGACCCCGAGGTTCGCCCCATTAGACTTAAGCCCCGACAGGTGCCGTTTGCCCTCAAAGACAAAATTGAGGCGGAATTAAACAAACTAGTGGGGATTTTGGTGCTGGTAGATTCTGCAGAGTGGGAAACGCCAATTGTGACGACGCTAAAAGCAAATGGGGAGGTCAGGATTTGTGCGGACTACAAATGCACCATAAACAAGGCCATCCACCCTAATGCGTACCTGGTGCCGGTAGTTAGCCATTTACTCGCTACCTTACACTGGGGTAAATGCTTCGCTAAGTAAGATCTGGCCCAAGGGTACCAACAACTTACGGTCACGTCTGTCACTGTGGCAGCTCAAACTATAGTTACGCACAAAGGTGCATTTAAGGTAACACGCCTACAGTTCGGTGTGAATTCAGCCCCAGGGTTTTCCAATCTCTTGTCGAACACATCCTCAAGGGTCTCCCTGGGGTCCTCCCCTACTTTGATGACATGTTAATTACTGCAGGGAGCGAGGCACAACTACCCTGTTTCCCCGAATATAGGACCTCCTCCCATAATAGGACATCCCCCCTTTATCCCCTGCCTTTGAAATATAAGGCCCCATCCAAAAACAAAACCTCCTTACCTCCTGGCTGTAAGGCGGCCATCATGGCCCATAAGAAAGCCTGCCACATTGGAGTCTTGATTGCCTCCCCGCTCGCAACCAAGAGACGTTTCCCCTGGTGAGAGCGGGATCAAGACTCTGACACGGCAGGCCTTCTTATGGGCCATGCCAGCCGCCTCACAGCTGAGGCCAGTCTCGATCGTGCTTCCACACTCACAACCAAGGGAAGCGTCCCTTGGTTGTGAGTGGGGAAGCGTGATCGAGACTGGTATTCTTCTTCATGGAAAAATAAGACATCCCCTGAAAATAAGACCTTGTGCTAATTTTGGAGTTTTAAAAAAATATAAGACAGTGTCTTATATTCGGGGAAACACGGTAGCAAAGAGATTGGGCAAGGTGTTAGGGTTTTTGAAAAAGCGGGTTTGAGGCTCAGGCGAGACAAGTGTGTGTTCCGCACGAGGGAGGTGGATTTCCTGGGATTTAGGACCACCCCAGAAGGAGTTAAGCCCTCAGATGCAAAGGTTATGGCTGTAAAGAACACCCCTCGCCCCACAGCCAAACCAGAGTTACAGTCCTTCCTGGGACTGCTAATTTTTACCATTCATTCCTGCCATGGAAGGCATCTGTAGCAGAGCCCTACACCGCCTTTTAAAGAAAGACGCGGTTTGGAGATAGGGTGACAGCCAGGAAAAGGCATTCAAGGAACTCAAGCAGCTCCTCTCCTCAGAGGCGATCCTGACACATTTTGACCCCAAGAAGCCCGTAGTGTTGGTGTGTGATGCTTCTCCAGTGGGGGTGGGTGCCGTGCTGTGCCACGTGCTAGCCAGCGGGCGGGAAGCCCCAGTAGCCTTCTACTCTAGGTCCCTTTCCAAGGCAGAGTGCAATTATGCGCAAACAGACAGGGAGGCCCTCGCTATAGTCATGGGAACGAAGAAATTCCACAACTTCCTGTATGGCCGGTCATTTACGATCGCAACCAATCACAAGCCGTTGCTGGGTATATTCACCACGGACAAGCCCACTCCACAGATTCTGTCCCCCAGGATGCTCCGGTGGGCCATATTCCTTAATGCGTATCAGTACACGCTAACACACCGCCCGGGGAAAGAGATCTGCCATGCCGATGCACTCTCGCATTCACCCCTGCCGGCATTGGGAGAGCCTGAATGCGAAATAGAGCAGGACCACCAGGTGCTACTGATTGAGTCTCTCGACCCAGCACCAATCGTACCTCCAGACCTCGCAAAGGTGACGGTAAAAGACAAGGTCCTTTCCGTAGTTAGCTCCTGGGTAAGGAAGGGGTGGCCCACAACTCCGCCGAGCGAGGAGTTCAAAGAATTTTTCAGGAGGAAGGTAGAAATGTCCACCGAGAGGGGCTGCCTCCTTTGAGGAGAAAGGGTAGTAATTCCTGAAGAATTACAGCCAAAAATACTCAAGTTACTCCATGTAAGCCACCCGGGGATTGTGCGCTCAAAGGCGCTAGCCAGAAGCTACTTCTAGTGGCCCCAAATTGATGCAGACATTGAGCACATGGTAACCACTTGCAAAAGTTGTCAGAGTTCTCGACCCGAGGAGTCCCGACTTCCTCACAGAGAATGGGACACAGCCCGTGGACCTTGGTCTCACTTACACATTGACTTCGACAGGCCGTTCAGGGGTTCCATGTTCCTCCTCGTGGTTGATTCTTTCTTGAAATGGTTGGAAGTTATTCCAGTGCCCAATACTTCCTCAGCAACAATCATGAAGAGGTTGAGAAGCCTATTTAGCTGCTTCGGTTTACCCGATGTGCTTGTCTCCGACAACGGCAGTACTTTCACTTCCGGTGAATTCCAGGCATTCCTAGAGAGGAATGTGATTCATCACATTACCTCAGCCCCTTTCCACCCTGCTACAAATGGTCAGGTTGAGCGCCAAGTGCAAACTACCAAGGAAGCACTTCGGCGAATGGGCCCCGGAGACTTGAACTGGCAACTGTGCCAGTTTCTACTATCCTACAGGGTAACTCCTCTTGCATCAGGACGCTCCCCAGCTGAGCTCCTGATGCAAAGGAGACCAGTCACGCTGCTCGACCGGTTGGATCCAACCAGGGTGGAGGATAGGGGGAGAAATATAGGCATTGAGCAGTCAAAGGCATTTGTGGTGGGAGACACGGTATATTGCAGAAATTACGCATCCGGCCCCAGCTGGGTACCAGGGGTCATTCTTGAGCAGACGGGACCAGTATCATACAAGGTTGAGACTAGTACAGGGCTGGTATGGTGGCGACATGCCGATCAGCTCAAGAGGAGGGTCACAGACACCCAAGAGGATGATGAATCAATGTTAGGGTCCTCCCCCACCCGTTCATTCCAAGGGGGAGAAACAGGGCAAGCAGGGGATTCCCAAGGAGACACGAGGGATCTTCTGGGAGAGAACCCCCAGATCAATTCCTCCTACAGAAATGTGTGTTTGGCCCCCGGCGCAACACACCTTCCAGGAGGGGAAGAGCCTGATGAGTTTGATTTTGAGTTAAGGAATCGGGAGGGTTTTATGGAGTGGTCCCCCACCAGTCAGAGCAAGAAGCGGGGTTTAGATTTAGCTTTAGGTACTCTCGGTCCAAGTCGTTTGGAGTTCACCCCCAGCCCCCAGGGGGTGAGACAATCTCCCATTTTGTTACCCACCAGTCCAAGAAATGGGCGGGATCTTGAGTTGGGGAATTCCACTAACAAGTCTCCTCATCTTCCCGTTGCAGGAAGAGGATCAGTGGAACACAGGACCCCTAGTTGCCTCAGCCAAGCAGCCGTACGACCAAAGCGAAATTGCAGGAAGCCATTTTGGCTAAGGGACTTCATCCCATCCTAGGGGGAATAATGTTGTGTATGGAAGTATGTGTCTTTAAGATCGGTTGCATGGAAGTCTTTGCCCATTAAGAGAAACTGTAACAACCTGAATGAAACAATGTAACCCAATGCAAGTCAGCTGAAGGGAATGCAATTCACCTGCCACTAGACGGCAGTGATTCGCATCCACATGGTATTAATCAACCAATCAAGCCTACTGCGGGAAACATTCCTGCCACAGGTAAACCAGGTAAAGAAGGAGGGGCATCACCATGACATCATGAGTACAGTAACCAATGGGGAACCATGTAGCCAGATTCAAATGTATCACAATGCATCTCACAGTATAAAAGGAGCTGTGCCTCCACCATTACCACATGTTCAGATTGCATACTTTGTAATAAAGATGTGTCTGGCTCACTGACTACTGACTACCACTATCAATCTGCATACATCAAACTATGCAAAATTGCAGTCTCTCCCCCTCTTCTCTCCTGACTCTGTTCCCTTCCCTCAGGCACCTGGAGAGGGGTGTGTGTGTGTGTGAGTGTGTGAGTGTGTGTGTGTGAGAGAGAGAGATCTTGGATGGGGAGGGAGGGAGCAGAGATCCTTCTGGGCGAATAATTTATTTGTTACATTGATATCCTGCCCATCTGGGATATTTCCCTTCTCTCTTCCCTCCCTGCGAACCCCTAGAAAAGGGTTGCCCAAACTACGGCCCTGGGGGCCAAATCTACCCCCCTGACTCCAATTCATCCAGCCTGTGAAGCCCTCGTCGCTCCTGGAAGCATTTGACTTCCACTTCCAGGAGCGACGAGGGCTTCGCGGGCCAGATGAATTTGCATCAGAGGCTGGACAGTAAAAATATCCAGTAGAAAAAGTATGTCCCCCCCCAATTAATTTATGGGGAAGATATATTATACATTAACATCTATAATGAAGGTAAAGGCCACCCTAGCTCAAAAGCCGGTTGTGTCCGATTCTAGGGAGTTGTGGTCATCCCAATTTACAGCCAAAGATCCAACACTGTTTCTCAACTGCAGATGTTTCTGTGGTCATGTGGCAGGCATGACTAGATTCCAGAGTGCACGGAACACTGTTACCTTCCCACCAAAGTGGTCCCTATTTATCTACTTGCAATGTCTTGCTTTCGAACTGCTAGGTTGGCAGAAACTGAGACAATGACAGGAGTTCACTCCACCATGCAGCACTCAGGTCTCAAACTGCTGACCTACCAACCTTCCGGTTGTCAAGTTCAGCATCTTATCCACTAAGCCACCTATAGCATCTATAGGCCAAACTTAATTCCTTGTCCCAGCTAGGATAAATCCCTTGAATTTATTTTCAAATAGTGAGTCAATTATTCTGTATCCTGTCATTAATCCACTGGGTCTATTCTAGCATGATTTACAATTGGATTTAGGACATTTTCCTCAAAGAAGGACATTTGTCGTAATCACATGGACAACAGACCATGATATTAAAAAAATATTTTATGCATAAACCATAACTTGCATGAAACATAACTTTATGTTTCTCATGACAATTTCCCACATGTCTTTCCTAATATATCATACAAAGAATCTGGCCAGGTGATCCTGCCAGCAATTCAGCACCGAGCGTCAGGTGGCATTTAACTAACCTGACAACCCTGAGCACTAACAACCTTGGGTGCCAAAGTCCACAGGGAAGGGTGATGGTCCCCAAGTGGATTAAATCCCACTTGAATCCATCTTAATGGATGGCAGAAGCTTCATCAATACTGGCCTGTGGCTGATGAGGACTTTGTGTGCCAAAAGGACTCAGGACCAGAAAGTGCAAAGTGACTTGTGGAGCTGGATCAGTGGTATGGGGGTTATGCTGTGATGCAGAAGGCAGATGAAAGGCCACTGCATTATATTCTCAGGAGAGTCTTCATGGCTGATCGCCATGAGGATTGCCAATATTCAGATTTGGATACGGCAGAAGAAGAACTCCATTATGAGGAAACAAAAGGTAATATGGCATGGCTGCTGAAATACAATTTGAATGTATATTGGATATCTTAGTTTGAAGGCTGTAACAGTCAAACTAATGAAAAATGATGAGCCTGAAAACAAAGTGATTCAACAAGACAAACATATGTATGCCTGCTTTCTCTACAGAAATGAGATGTTGCTGTGGTGAAAATGAAAAGCAGGGAATAACATGCTTTCTTTGAAATGTTTATAAAGATTGGCTTTGGATACTAACCTGTCAGGTTAAAAAATTAACTCAGCAGTAGCCTGCTCTCATACATATTGAAGTTTTAATAACTAGAATTTTCCATCCACCTCTTCTGAATCCCTCAAGGGTGTCTTTCATTTAAAATCCTATTTCTGCACTCCCTGTAGCATCATTTTTATTCCTAAGTAAAAGAAAGTGTCCTATTCCTGAAAGAAACCCCAGTGTATGAAATCACTGATTTTGTACTGCAAGTGTCTCAGTGCCATAACCATTACATTTAAAATGATCCATGAGGAAAATAAGTAAAATTTTATTCTCTTCCACAAAAGCATTAAAAAATGCCTAAGGCAAAAAAAGTTGCATTTTAATATTTCTGAAATGGTTTTTTTTTGTGATACTTTACTTTCTGTTCTTCAAAAAGTATCAAGTCGTTCATAAATAAGCAATGTGCTATTCTTTGGAATACCAAACAGAACTTAGTACAAAATGATGAAAAAAAGTAAATATTTTTTTTTATAAAAAAAAAAAAACATTTTTCCCTAGTCATGAATCTAGATATGGCATCAACAATAGTGAGTAATCAATAATATTTTATCAAAAGGTTTTGAAGGAAAATATTAAAACAGAACTGATATTTTTCCTTTTTAAAGGTTTTAATCAAAGTGCCCTGGGTATTTATGGTTTTAATTTTACAACAGTAAATCCTTTGAAAGTAAAGCATTTGGTGCCATCATAAAGACTAAAATATTGTAATTAACAATATCTTCAATGTACTGTAGCACATTTCCTCAGATACATGGTTTGGACCCTCAATACTTATTGGAACAACTCTGTCTATGAATAGCTATCAATGTCTGTCAGTCTTCCGAGGCCTCATTACTAAGGGAAGCCAGTCTGAGAGAGGTAAAAAGAATATCAACTAGGAAGTGGACTTTTTCACTGGTGGCCCGATACATTTATTTATTATTTATTTATTTTTCTAATTTGTATTGCCACCCAATTCCGAAGACTCTGGGCAACTCATAGAAAATAAAACCAATTGCAGTTTTAAAAAAAGCAATTAAATCCCCATTTAAAAAACTATTGACAAAATTTTAAAAAGATAAAAAAACTTAAGAGAGAGTGTGTGTGTGTGTTCTACTAAATTAGCCAGCAGGCTGGGGCCTCACATCTGCCCTGCCAGCCAGGTTTTTAACCCTTTCCTGAAGGGCAGCAACTCTGTCTGGAGACACAGCTCAATTGGCAGGAGGTTCCATAGGGCCGGAGCAGATACTGAGAAGGCCCTCTTTCTGGTGCTAGAGAGACGTGCCCCCCTAGCAGATGGAACAATGAGAGATCCTCTCCAGTCCGCTCTGGTGGGATGCATAGATGTTCTTGGGTGACGCGGTCTCTTAAGTATCCTGGCCCACTACCAAGTAGGGCTTTAAAGGAAATGACCAGCACCTTGAATTGCACCCAGAGGCACACTGACAACCAGTGCAGCTCCCGAAGCAGTGGCAAGGCACATTTAGAATGGAATTCCATTGGAGATACGCCAGTCTGCCTTCCGCCACATTTTCATGAAACTGGTGAAGGCAGAGCTATGTAGAGAGCATTTTCAGAACAAAGTCCCTTAAGTTAATAATTCATGACCCACAATGCATGTGTTATATTATATGCTGTCACCTGGTTTTTCTATCTGTTCCATTTTCCTTTATGTTTACTATTTTGATCCTGTTTGAAATGGTTGAGAATAAGACTGGGTGGGGGTTGAAGGGTTGGTGGGTCGAACATTTTTAATGTTCCATTCTTCTTATGTAAACCACCTAGGGCAATACTGGTGAGCCTTTTAGAGACCGAGGGCCCAAACAGGGGTGGGGTGAACTCTGTGCTGGTGGGAGGGAAGAAGCACACCCATTGGGCTGCTGGGCAGAGGGGCAGAGTGAACTCTGTGGCTCTGACTGTCACCTCTGGCATCTATGCCATAGGCTTGCCACCACTGACCTAAGGTAATGACAATCATTAAGTAGTATTGAAACCCCATATAAATAAGCAAAAAAAGACAGCCGTGTGATCCATACATTTAAAAAAATTGCAGGAAGAAGGTGATATTTTTATTGGATCACTCAAAAAATCAATCATTGTGCAAGCTTTCGTGATTCAAGACCACTTCATCAGACATGCATGCATCAGGAAAATTATCAATGAAATTTCATGGCATGATGGTTCTGCCAGGTACTCTTCTTAGAAATGAATGGGGGGGAGGGGATAGCAGACTTGTATGGGACCCTTCCCATTGGAAGCCAAGTATCTGCTTATTGCTCTCACATGGCCTTTGAAGCTGTAGTTTCTTTTTGTGGCCAGACAAAGGCAATGCAAAACTCCAGTGGCCTTGCACCAGGGAGTTGGGGGTATAATTTTGGTTTACACACTAGGTGTGCCAATTGTATTTAAATTGTATTTAAATCAGAATTTAAATATTGCCTAGTGAATAGACATTTCTTCAATCTGTGGTGCTGCTGGGATGTTAAAAGGTCAATGGAGTTCTTGATTGTGTTAGTCTTTAAAGCGTCACAATGCTTTTTGTCTTTTTGTTTTGTTTATTTAAACTGAGGCTGTACAACACCTCCATCCATGATCTGAAATAGATTATGGACTCTGAGCTAGTCAGTGTGTTGAAACTACTTTGATTGGTTGATTATGGAAATTGTAAAGCTATTAAAATAATTTTTCCATCAAAGAATAAACACTTGGATTTCATTTATGCTTTAAAATGTGTTCGTTATCCTTAAATAGAAATAATGTTTTATAAGAAAAGAGGCAGAAACGTATACCCTTGTTTTTCTACTTTATTAACGTGATAAGATTGAAGCAATATTCGTACACATACACACAGAAACACACACATATGCACATACCCATAATTCAAAAACAAGTAATTATATGCCTGATTGAATTTCCTCATTTGCTCTGCTGTGTAAAAGAAAAACAAATATTATTGTCACACTCTTAATTTTGCAAAATGAAATGACTGATGCCAGTTTAACATGATTTTAGTTTATAGACTTCATCTGGAGTTTATCAAAGGCCTTCATCCAAAATTTTCATTGTAGCAACAAGGGGTTATATCAGGGCATCAAACTTATGGCCCGTGGGACGGATCCAGCCACTGCCGCCACCGGAATCGGCTGCTGACTCATTTATGGCCATTGTAAATGTGTTTACTACAGCCATAAATCCTAAATGATTTGACAGCCATATAATTGCAGTTTAGTTAAGAGCACATAATGTGCAATGCAGGGCTGGATGAATCAAAAGTTGGAATTAAAATCGCTGGGAGAAACATCAATAATTTGAGATATGCAGATGACACTACCCTAATGGCAGAAAGTGAAGACCTAAAGAAGCTCTTGCTTGGGTTGAAGGAGGAGAGTACAAAAGCTGGCTTGAGACTTAATATCAAGAAAACCAAGATAATGGCAACAGGCCCCATCAGTTCCTGGAAAATAGATGGGGAAGAAGTAGAAGCAGTGACAGACTTTACATTCTTAGGATCCAAGATCACTGCAGATAGAGATTGTAGACATGAAATAAAAAGGCGACTAATTCTTGAGAGGCAAGCTATGAGAAACCTGGGGAACATAGTCAAAAGGAGACACATCACCTTGCAAACAAAATTTCGCATAGTCAAGGCAATGTTATTCCTGGTGGTAATGTATGGTTGTGCGAGCTGGACCATAAGGAAAGCTGAGCACAGAAGAATAGATGCCTTTGAAATGTGGTGTTGGAGGAGAGTTTTGAGAGTACCCTGGACAGTGAGGAGAACAAATAGGTCGATCTTAGAATAAATCAACCCTGACTGCTCCTTAGAATGTCAAATAGTAAAAATGAAGCTAAAGTACTTTGGACATCAAATGAGAAGAGATGATTCACTTGAGAAAGCCTTGATGCTGGGAAAAATCGGGGACAAAAGAAGAGAGGGGGGGCAAAAATGAAATGGCAAGATGGTATGGTAGATGCAATAGGAACAGAGCTGGGCAGGTTGAGGAGGATGGTGGAAGACAGAGGTGTCTGGCGGGCAATGGTCCATGGGGTCGCAAAGAGTTGGAATCGACTGTGTGACTGAACAACAACAACAAGAAGAAAGGTCTCCCTTGCTTGAAAGCCAGTTGAATCGCATAAATGAGTCCGTGGCCATCGTAAATGTATTTACAACAGCCATGGATGCATTTTATGGCAGCATTTACAGCATTTGCAGCATTTTATGGCAGCTGTCTGAGAGGATGTGGTCTGTCTTACGGCTGAAAAACATTGAGAACCCTTGGCTTATACTGTATCAATGGTAGTGAAACAACCCTGAATTGTTCTCCACAGTGTTGTTGTTTGAATTTGCCATTTTGAAATCACTGGACGTTGGGAGAAACTGTAGGTTACAGACACAAAAATCTGTCAGTTTCATTCATATTGTTTTCATCAGACTCGCATACTCTTTTTCTTTGCCACTGCTAGTTGCATAAAAAGTTTATAGTTTTCCTTCCTGCATAGAAAATCATGCCTATTTTGGTATACATTTTTCTATCATCTTTGTTCACCGTTGTATTAGCATAGATATTCTTCCAATTGACGGCTGTGAATTTGTGTGAAATCTCTATGTAAAACAGATACTATCTATCTACCTATGCTCAATTTTTCTTTTTCTCTTTGCAGGTGCAGGCCATAGAATACCTTCATATGCAGGATTTTCTTGGTATTAATTTGCCCACCCTAAACTACCAGAAAGGGAAAATAATATCCAACCAGGCTTATAAAATTGAGAACTGGTATAAAAAACTCTGGGGAATAGTGCTGAATGACAAATTAACAGAGGAATTGAAGTGTAAAAAAGGATTGATCTAAACTAATTGTTTTGGGAAGTATGGAGACCCTTTGTGGAATATGCATTTTCTGATAATAAGGGTAGTAAACCTCCTCAAGAATCAATGTCTTTTTGGAAAGCAAAGAGTTAATAAGTATGGAGTATATAGTAATTAATGGAAAAATGTAGACAATCCCACAACTACGGGTGGGGCTGCACTAGTTTATTTGTATTGCATCATCATGGACAATAAAAATGGATACAAGCTAAGACTGATATTGTATGTTTTTTGCTTGTTTCTTATTTGTTTGTTTGTTATTATTTTCCTGACATTTTTGTTTATTTTTTCACATTGTTTATTATTGTCTGTCTTTTTAAAATATTTTTAATTAATAAAAGGGAAAAAGAAAAATAATAGTTTTAATATCTCTCAAAATTCACATGTTTATTGGTTATTCTGGAAAGGGATTCTGGGAAATATAGGTCACAAATTCTGGAAGCTTACTTCTTTAGTGAAAATATCTTTTGAATCCTCCTCCTGAGGATGTCACTAATAATTTTCCATTATTTCTTTTAACCATTTTTTTAAAAAAAAATCAGTAGACCTAATCACATGTTCCCTCATTCAACACTGTTTCCTGCCAAACATGCAGCTTGGCCCTTGGATGTAAGTTCAAGAGAAGGTGAGAAAGGATCTTCCCTGATAGCAACTCCATTGTGAATTCTGTGTTCAGTGGGGTGCTAGGAGATGGAAATAATCTTGCAAATAGAGGCTATGAAGAGACTGAAAGCGTGGCGCCAAAATGGCCGCCACGCTCTTTGCGGGGGCCCCCCACCCGGACTCAGACATCTGGGTGAGTTAGGGGGCGTGGCCACCCCTCTATAAAAGGGGTGGCCATGAGGCAGCCGAGCTGCCATTTTGGAAAAGCGACGGAGAGGAGAAGTTTTCTCCGTCTCTTTCCGAGAGCCGCAGTTGGCTGCAGAGCCTTAGCGGGTATTTTGCTTCTCAATCTTCGGCTTTCCAGCCATCTGGTGCTGATCCCTGGAAAGGGATCGTGCTTTCCATTATGCCTCCCAAGAAGAAGGCTATGGCGACTCAGGCTCGCCCGAAAGGGAGACAGCAGTCGGGTCGGAGGACCGCGACTGCACCCCCGCAACAGGACCCATTATCGGAGGCACCCACCGGGACCGGTGGGATGGGGCAGCTTAGGCCATGGCCTGCGGCTCTCCAGCCTCAGACTGGCCCAACATGGGCTTCGGCCCCCGGCCCGCAATGGGCCTTGAGCATGGGGGAGGGCCTGGTGTGGTTGCACAGCAGGGCTTACCCCCGGCCCCTCATGTGCCGGAGTTTTGGGCATGGCCCTATTCGGGACCTGGCTCTCAAGTTGGGGGCCCTGGACCATTGCCCAGTGGGCCGTCCGGCCCGCCTGGCCCCCTTTATGCAGGGGGATCTGCAACAGTGGATGCATTACTGGCCCGCGTAGCTGCGCTAGAGGCATCCCTAGGGATCACCAATAACCCCATTGGGGGGCTTCACTGCCATCTGGGGCCCCCTTTTGCCAGCCTGCTACCACGACAGCCGCCACTCTCGAGCAGGCGGCCAGTCGGGTTGAATTGCTCGAGGCGCGCAGGCCCGTGCCCGCCGCGGTCTCGCAGCTCCCCGAACATCATGAACTGCAGACAGGTAGTGGTCGGATGTGTCCTCAGAGCTCGATTTCGGTCGCGAGCTCCGACGCCCGCCGTGGGCCAGAACCCCCAGTTGGGGGCGGCTCACGGGGGTGCACCCAGTGAGTATCAGGTTTAAGCTAATGTCCCCACATCACACTCCACTTTCAGGGATAGGTTGCAGTGGCCATGGCCTCGTAATGTCGGGGTGGGTGGGCACCAGTTCCCAGCTTACCCGGGTGCAGCTTGGTCCCATACTGGCATAACATTGGGCGGGGGGGTTCTGCCCCCGGGGCTACACCGGGTGTCGCAGGGACGGTCCAGGCTCCTCTCCTGATACCCCGTGTTAATACTGTGCCGGTGTCGGCATTGCCGACGGCCGGGTATTCCTTGCCCCTCGGGGATCATTTGGCCCAGGCCACAAGGGAAAAGATTTGGCGGGGGGAGTATGTCGATATTTTCTCCCTATTGAAACGGGAACCCACCAAGGAGAAAAAAGAGGGGCAGGATGAGAAAGACAAAGAGCTGTCTCGCCGTCGCAAGCCACCACGCACCTGGGCCAATTGGTTACCCGCATATCTCATTTTTTGGCGGTGTACCTCAGGGCTCGGCCTGACCTGGCCATTCCTATGGTCCAATATTTGGACAATATTTACAGGGCAATGGTGGATTTTCCTGGCCCATCGTGGTTGGCTTACGATGACGAATTTAGAATGAGAGTGCCCTTACACCCGGAGATGAGGTGGGATGAGCCATGTCAGAAACTGTGGCTTTTATACATGACCCCCACGCGCCCGGCGCCTGGGGAAAGGTACCATTGTGGCCATGCGGTCCAGTGAGCTGCTCCAACACAGGCTCCCCGCCAGCTGGCGGGGCAGGGGGTTCCAGCCCGCTTGCTGTGTTGGAGTTTCTCGGCCAATGGTGTATGCAATAGAAAACAGTGCCGATACAAACATGAGTGTCCCTCTTGCGCTGGCCCCCACGCCGCCGCTGCGTGTCCGCGAGCCGGTGGGTCACGGGGCAGAGGTAGAGGTGGACAAGGAGCGGGCAGACCTGCCGCTGATGGAGCTGGTCACTCAAAAGGCCCCCTCCCCGGTTAACGTAGCTATGTTGGAGCGGTGGCTCTCAACTTACCCGAGGAGAGAGGATGCTAGGTATCTCCTCGAGGGTTTCCAGCGGGGCTTTCGCATCCCATTCAAAGGGGAGCTGTGCCCCCAAGATGCCCCTAATTTACTTTCCCTGAAGGGTAGGGAGGAGGTGGCTGCCCTAAGTATCGCTAAGGAAGTTAATGCAGGTAGGGTTGCTGGCCCCTTTCCTATGCCACCCTTTCCCAATCTGAAGGTTTCCCCTTTAGGGTTGGTGCCCAAAAAGACCCCTGGGGAGTTTCGTTTAATTCACCATCTGTCATACCCGGCGGGCCATTCGGTCAATGATGCTTTCCTGATGACCTTTGTTCTGTCAGGTATACGTCATTTGACCAGGCCCTGCGCATGGTGCGCTCTTGTGGCCCGGGTGCACTTCTGGCAAAATGTGACATTAAGTCGGCATTCCGTTTGTTGCCAGTGCACCCGGGTGACTTTGAATTATTGGGTTTTAAATTCCAAGGGAAATTTTATGTTGATAAAGCCATGCCTTTTGGCTGCTCTATTTCCTGTTCAGCATTTGAACGTTTTAGCACTTTCCTTCAGTGGGCCTTTGTTCGCAAGTCTGGGTCCCGGTCTGTAGCCCATTACCTCGATGATTTCTTGTTCGGGGGTGAACGGGGCTGGGACAAGTGTGCGCGTCTCCTCAACACATTTCAGACGCTAATGCAGGAACTTGGTGTCCCTTTAGCGCCCGAAAAGACCAAGGGCCCATCAACTATGCTCACATTTCTGGGTATCGAAATTGACACGGTCTCGCAGGCATCCAGGTTACCCATGGATAAGGTCACCCGGATCACTGCGTTGATTTTGGCCTTACTGGCCAAACGCATGGTGTCACTTCGTGAGCTCCAGGTTCTCCATGGTCACCTTAACTTCGCCTGCAGGGTGGTCACGCCTGGCAGAGCTTTTGCTCGACGCTTATGCGACGCCATGACTGGCCTATCCAGGCGCTATCATAGGGTCCGACTGAACAAGGGCATGAGGGCTGACATGTTGATTTGGCTTAAGTTCCTGAGGGACTTCAACGGGGTGTCATTTTGGAGATCTGACCTTTTGGTTTCCCCTAGGTTCCAGGTTCAGTCGGATGCCTTGGGGTCCCTGGGATATGGGATTTACTTTGAGGGGAGGTGAGCCTACGGCCGATGGCCTCCAGCATGGCGGGGCACGGATCGTCTACATGATCTTACATTCCTTGAGTTCTTCCCGATACTGGGAGCTTTGATGCTATGGGGTGAGGAGTGGGCCAATTCAGTGGTTCATTTCTGGTGTGACAATGCTGCGGTAGTGCACATTGTCAATTCCCAGACATCTAAATCGCCCAAGGTCATGGAGTTAGTTCGCCAGTTTGTGTTGCGCAGCCTACGCCTCAATGTGCTCTTCAGGGCCAGACATGTACCAGGTATTAATAACGATATTGCTGATGCTTTATCCCGCCTGCAGATCCCCCGGTTCCGCGCCTTGGCTGTGGACGCAGAGGAATTCCCCTCGCTGCTCCCGGATGAGATTTGGTCGTTTGGCAAGGAGAGGTGAAACGGGCGATCGGCATGTCACTGGTGCCCCGCGTATCACCATGCATTCAGTCAATTTAAAAAAAATTGTGCGCAACTCCGGTTGCCCGAAGTCTGGCCCATTCCAGTTGAACACGTTCTTCAATTTATGGTTTACCTACACAGTCTGGGCCTAGCTCCCCGCACCATAGCATCCAGGCTGTCAGCACTGGGATTCATGGCCAAAGTGAGGGGTTTTGCTGACAGCATGACTGATTTTCGTATACAACATGTTTTGGAGGGGTGGACACGGGAACGTGGACACCGCCCGGACAATCGCCACCTATTTCTCCAGGGGTTCTTACCCACCTTGCACGAGGCTGGCATGACCTGTGTTTTGACAGGTATGAGGCAGCTCTGTTTCATGCGGCTACCACGGTGGCCTTTTTTGGAGCGCTCCACATCAGTGAGTTGGTGCTACTGTCTAAGGCGGATGCGGCTCGTAGGGCACTGGAACTCGAAGATGTCTATGTCTCCAATGAGTGGGCTCAGTTGAGGATACAGTCCTCTAAAGTTGATCAGCACGGTGTAGGCAGTGGTGTTAGACTGCTACGATGTTCCATTGCAGACATCTGTCCGGTTGGTGCCCTACAAGAGTTCCTTGCAGTGCGTGGCACGCACCCTGGCCCGTTTTTCTGCCACCAAGATGGGTCTCCCCTTACTAAATTTCAATTTTGGAAGGTGACCGGTAAGGCACTGTCCAGTGTTGGCCCTCCCGGGGCTCGTTACGGCACCCATTCTTTTAGAATAGGAGCTGCTTCTACTGCGGCTGCATTTGGGTACTCTGAGGCTGATATACGCCGTATGGGGAGGTGGGGATCGAAGTGTTTTGAATCATATGTTCGCCCTCTTCAAGTATGAGTACCAGATAAGTCACTGTCCTGTCTTTTTTATCTTACAGACCCTGTGTGTCCCCGCACACCGGTGGCAGTATGGCTGGTGGGCCATAGCTATGTGCACTGGGCAGCGCAGTACGCTGCGGCGACAGAGTGGGGACCCCAGCTTGGACTACGTGCCTCCGCATGTATCAGGTGGTATGGTAAGCGTGGAATGTTATGGCGGGAACTGTTGCCATTCCTTTTCTCCATCAGGGATGCTGAACCGCCTGATGTCCTGGTGCTGCACCTCGGGGGCAATGACTTGGGCCAGGTCACTGGCCTTTCCTTAAAACATACGATCTGCAGTGACCTATCTTATTTGCATTATGTGTGGCCTGCCACAACGCTGCTATTGTCGGACATCATACCGCGTCACGCTTACAGGGGGGGTATCAACCTCCAGGCCCTTGACCGTGCTCGTCGCTCGGTGAACAGGGCAGTGGCCCGGTTCTTTGCTGACAAGGGTTTGGGGCGGGTCATCCGACACCCTACCATTAGTCTCCAAAATTACGATCTTTACACAGGGGATGGGGTCCATCTGTCGCCCAGAGGTATGAACCTCTTTTTGGAAGATTTGCAAGCAGGCCTGTTGACCGAGCTGACGGTCTGGGGGGGGGGCGGTGAGTCTTTATTAAGCCTCCCTGTGTGGCGGGTAGCACTGGTAAGGTAAATATTTATGACCCACAGGTATCCGGCAGGTTCGCAATTGACTGGCCAACACTAGATAGGTACAAGTTTGTTAACGTTGACCGGTCAACGACGAACCAGGCAATGGGGTGATGGCAGGAGCTCTTCAGCATGCATCACCCCGTGATTTGACGGATACACGTCAGAGGGTGGGGTCAGTAGATAGTTTATTGACTACGGTCAACAATTTGTTTGTTGTAAACAAACAAATTGATACAAATGGATACATTGTAGCCAATTGCCATTGGCAATTTTGGGAGAAACCTTACCAGTGTTACTGCGGCCTGCTTGCCTTAAGAATTATAATTGGCTGAGTACCAATTGAAATTTATAATTCGGACTAGGGCATGAATCAATAAATGTGGCCCAATGCCGTTATCCATATATACCGGTGTCTGAGTCTTTTTTGGGGGGTGCACCTGCAATGAAAGCGCGGTGCCAAAATGGCTGCCGCGCTCTTTGCGGGGGGCCCCCACCCGGACTCAGACATCCGGGTGAGTTAGGGGGCGTGGCCACTCCTCTATAAAAGGGGTGGCCACGAGGCAGCCGAGCTGCCATTTTGGAAAAGCGACGGAGAGGAGAAGTTTTTCCCTCCACCCCCTCCCTAGTGAACAGTGTGATATTTTGGTCGCTTCGGGGCTGGGTGGGAATTTTTGGCTGGAACCTACAATTGGCCTCCTGGTTCTGGCTTTTTTGCCCATCCCACACTGTTGCTACGGTTTGATACAGGGGCTTTGCTATTGACTTTGGTCACATGGGCGGGTAGCACTGGTAAGGTAAATATTTATGACCCACAGGTATCCAGCAGGTTTGCAATTGACTGGCCAACACTAGATAGGTACAAGTTTGTTAACGTTGACCGGTCAACGACGCACCAGGCAATGGGGTGATGGCAGGAGCTCTTCAGCATGCACCACCCCGTGATTTGACGGATACACCTCAGAGGGTGGGGTCAGTAGATAGTTTATTGACTACGGTCAACAATTTGTTTGTTGTAAACAAACAAATGGATACAAATGGATACATTGTAGCCGATTGCCATTGGCAATTTTGGGAGGAACCTTACCAGTGTTACTGCGGCCTGCTTGCCTTAAGAATTATAATTGGCTGAGTACCAATTGAAATTTATAATTCGGACTAGGACATGAATCAATAAATGTGGCCCAATGCCGTTATCCATATATACCGGTGTCTGAGTCTTTTTTGGGGGGTGCGCCTGCAATGCTCAGCAGCTGAGAGTTACATCTGAATGTGAGACAACAAAGAAGTTTGCAATGGCTATGCTACTGAAATTGGTTGTACCACATTTTAAACTGAAGTATCTGATGGTGCTGAAAGAGAAAGCTGATTCTTGTAAGTGGTGCCCTCAGATACCATAATGGTTGGAGTTTTAGGCAGCCTTAGTTGCTGCATGGTGGGTGCCTATACTCCATCCTTGCCCCAGGTGGGTATATCTCAGTGATGGTAAACCTATGGCACATGTGCCAGCAGGGGCACTCAGAGCCCTCTCTGTGGGCACACACGCCATCACCCCAGCACAGAGTTCACCCTGTCCCTTGCCCAGCAGCCCAATGGGAGCGCTTCCTCCCTCCCCCCAGTAGAGAGTTTGCCCCACCCCTCTGTGGCATGGAGAGCAGCCTGTTGAGTTTAGGCATTTGGTCTTTGAAAGGTTCACCATCACTGGTCTATCTGGTTCTGAGGCAAATAATAACAGAAATGACATGGATCACATGAAGCCAAGTAAGAAAAAGAGATTCTTGTTTTATGTAAAAATGTTTTTATGAGAGTGAGATGGTATTTTTAAAAAGGGAGCAAAACAGCCTTGAGATAGATTTTATGCAATCCTACCACAGCTGGATATGTTGGTTTTTAAAATGCTCTGCTTGACTTTCTGTGACTCCCTGTTGCTTCATCTGGATGGTTTGTTTCCTTGTGAGTAAAAATTCAGTGTAATGAGCTGTAGTACCTATGTTTGAAATTTGAGTAGGCATGCCTATTGAATGATGGAAGATGGGAAATGATTGTGTTAGTTTTTTCATAAATGAAACAAAAGTCAAAGAGTCATTGAAAAACAGGGAAATGGTCAGAATGTCCATCAATAAGAAAGGACAGTTGAGATGTAACTAAACTGCACTGAAATCCATGCAAGTGACAAATGAGCAACTAATATATTCTGTCAGGAAATTTGAGGGACCATGGGGACTGAACTGAAAATACGATTATTTATTCATGATTAATTACATTTATGCCTTTCCTTCCCACTAAAAAAGAATGTTCAAAGCACATTGGATGTGCAATTAAAGTACAAAAGAGCTCAACTAAACAATTGCATAAATGGTTATTTTAAAATATAAAAGATTAAAACACATTATTTTTAGAATTTAGAAAATCCATTAAAATGACAATTATTAGGCAATTAAGTATGCCACAATAATTAATTAATGCCATGTTTTTTTCATTTAAAATGTTGAACTGGTTTAGAAAACTACAATTCAACTAAAGCCTAAAACAGTCATAAAACAATAAAAAATACAATCAATAACTAGTAACAATATTATATGGTCAGATCAAAGGGTGGTGTAGTGCCTTTCATAGTTGCATTGAAGAGTGAATTTCAAAAGATGCAGCATGTGTTTAGTAAGTATACTGTTCTTTCTTCTTTATTAGGTAAAGGTTGCCCTTGCTTGAAAGCCAGTTGTATCCAACTTTTGGGTTTGGTGCTCTTGTCCGTTTACAGCCAAAGAGCCTGTCTGAATCTGCAGGTGTTTCCGTGATTGATTGAAGTTTTATTTCTATACCACCTTTCTTACCCAACGGGCAACTCAAGGCGGTTAACAACAATAAGTATACAATACAAAATAGAAAAATACAAGATCTAAACAGCAGCAGCAGCAATAACAAAACAATAATCACCAATATACAAAATAAATAAGTACGTAACAATACAGCATAATCTATACAGTCCATATCAATATGACAATAATAATAAATAAATGTCCCCAGAAATATAATATGCAAAAATTCAAGCCCACAGAATACAATGCAATAGCAAAGACATATCAAATGTAATATAATACACTATACAAAAAGCACTCTACAAAAATCGGACTGCCAAACAGCATACAGTAACATAAAGATGTACCCCAGCACAATCCTTTTCCACCCAAGTCCTTCCAAACCCAGGAGATGGGGACACCGGCAATTGCGCAAGTCCTAGTGCTTCTGGCCAGTGGACCCCCTCGCCTCCACCGAGGCAAGTCTATGAGTGGCAGAGGTGGAGAATCCTGCAACCCACTACGGCAACAGCTTTTACATGTCAGTCCAAGGTGGGGCCCAGGAGTACAAGGGAAAGGAAGGGCGGGGCCTCCTTGCAGCTGCGGGGGACAGTCCTCGGGCCGACGGTGATCATGTGGTAGGGATGACTAGATGCAGGAGTGCATGGAACACAGGTTATCTTTCCCACCAAATTGGTACTTGTTTATCTACTTGCAGTTTCTTGCTTTCAGACTGCTAGGTTGGCAGGAGCTGGGATAGAGGCAGGTGCTCACTCTGTTGTGCAGCACTCAGGGCTCCAACTGGTGACCTACTGACCTTTCAGTCATCTAGTTCAGCATCTTGACCACTAAGCCACCACTGCTTTATTACTTTAGAGTAATGATTTCAATTTTCTTTTTTAAAATATTACATTTTCCTGATATTTGAATCCTGAATGTAATTTGCTTCAGTGGCTTTGGCCAGGCAAATCACATCTGGTCAGAGTGCTTAGGAAAGCTGGCTTTTGAATTATGTGACTGGTGGCCATAGTGGCAGCTCTAGTCTAAGTCATTTCCCAAGCATTAACCTTGCCCCAGGTGCCCAAATAGCATAAGACAGCAACACATAAATTGTGTTCCACGTTGATTTATCTTTATATGCCACTGTATTTTATATTTTATTTTCTCCTTCAGTTGCTTCAACATAAGCAGAGGCCATTTTAAACCTTCTGGGAGACATTTGCAATAGAGATGGACATTTCTGTATCTCTTGCTTCTATACACAAATCTGAGTAGCTTTGACAGCACTTTTACCAGCATAATGTTGTATTTGTGCTAGGGGACAGGTCCTAGATGCACTCTAATCAATTTTTGAGTGCAGCAAGCCATGCTGATGGCTGAAAGCAGTCCTGCTTCTCCTTCCACAGTAAGAAAACAATCGTGTCTGACTTTTTCAAAATGCACATATCTGTAGGTTTCATAAAATGGCTATGTCAATAAAGTAAAATGCTTCAATTCATGGAATCCTCTACTGTGTTGACTAGAAAGTAAGATCATTGTTTGTCTCCAGCTCTCCACCATAGAGTAACCTGCTATTATCCTATGCATTTGCTGCATATATCCCATGTACATTGCATCAAAAAGAGTTAAACACATTAATCTTGATCATAGAAGAACTGGTTTTCACTTAGTAATACTTCTAAACTATATGTTTAACATATCTATGGGAGAAGTGTTCCAATCTGGTGAAAGATGTCTACCTCTCACAGCATTTACTTTTCAGTTACGCTTCTTGTATTTAACGTGCTTTGCTTTTCTGTCTGGTCTTGGAAGGGAAATATAAGCTTAATATGCAAGTCTGATTGCTGAGGCATCAAATCCCATTATGGGAGGAAATATGATTTAATCATAAGTCATGCAGATTTATTTTAATATCTAATTTGACAGTAAGTATTTTCAGATGAACCGGTCTTCTGCATTATTATTTAGAAGATTTATTCCTTTGGTTCAGATGCCAGTATAGGGTTTGGGATTTTGATCAGATCTGGAGCAGCATCTTCAACATGAGTCCCAGGTCTGAAGTGATCTGTAAATTCATGTTCACTTGTTTCTGCATGGATATACATAAAATTATAATAGACATGAGAAGCTAAAAGGGAGAGGTAGCTTAAGGTTTTTTGCAGACAACTTTAAAGTACTCTTTTTAAAAGCTGAAGGGATTTACACTCCATTTGAGTTTTGCTTTTGATCCAATCTATCTGTAAATTCAGTTTTGCTTCATCCAGGATCTGGATCAGACTGTTTTGCTTTGACCCAGACCTTATACAAATTGGTCTGACTCAAGCTGATCAAGTATTAATTTGGGCTTTAGGTGAATCCAAAGTGTGGCTCTGTTGTTCACATCTGATCTTCAAAAGAGCATATTTGCATTTGCAAATGGCATTCCTTTGCAAAAGGTCTTTCATCTTTTCAAGATGGGTATTAGGATGGCAATTATTCATACTGCTACAGAATCCCCACTGCTGTTTTACATATACTGCTCAGTTCTATTAAGATTTCAGAAAGGCAAAGCATATTAGTCTGCTTTAGCATCAATAACACAAACAAAAGAAACCTATTAAAGTGACAGCTTAAAGACTATTTTGGTGCCATTACAGCCCACCTCCTCAGATATAAGATTGTGATCAACAAAAGCCGACGTATCTTTCAGATGCCACAGCATTCTAGTTGTCTTTATTTTCATTCTTAGGACTGTGTGCTTCCTTTGGGAAAATGTATCTAAATGAGGGAAACAAGGATATTTATATTTTGCTAGAATAGATACTGGGGAGATCAAAAAAGCCCCCTCCCCCCATTTGTGCTTGGGTTGTTTAGGGCTCACCTACAAACAACTGATGTTTCTTCTGGCATTTTAGAAATTAAAACTGATGATGTTTGAACAAAAATACTTGGCATCAGTTACCGTGGCAAACGAAGAAAGCACCAAAGAAGAGCAAGAGTAACAGCTGAAGTCCTAATGAAAATAGCAACTTCTCCTACGTAGAAACTCAAGTGTCTGAACCTCTGGGAGGATTCTGATCAACCTCATCAGTTTCTAGTTATTCTCTGAACAGGTAGCTGTGTTTTGAGGAGGCAAGACAGAAAGAGGGTTTGTTGAGCCCTGTCCTCCTTTTTTTTCCTTTAAGGACTTGCACTGATACATTTTTATACTGAGGGTTGAGTATGTATGATGAACTATAGAATTATTGAGCTGGAAGGGACCTCCTAGCTCATCAAGTCCAGCTCCCTTCCAATGCACAAAATCCATACTTAAAGCCTCCCTGACAGATGGTGATCCAAAATCTGCTTTAAAATATATGGTACCACCAAAGCAACTATAGACCCCAAAGGATGATTGACTCCCATTATTGAACAGGTCAGAGTGCTCTACGGACTCTCCTCACCTTTTTCTGAAATTATCGCTGTGTTAGTCTGTGTTTCAAGCATATCAGAGAGTAAACAAAACAAAAAGACAAAAACATTGTGGCACTTTAAAGACTAACTGCTGCATTTTAATGTTAGCTTCCGTGAACCAAGTCTCCTTCATCAGACACCCTTTTCTACGTAGGTTTACTTTGCAAATGCCTACTTCTGGTCTTAATTTGGAGAACCTTTCTTTCACCCTAATGTTTCAGGGTAAATGGGTATCCATTGTACAACATTCTGATTTGAGTACACTTGGGGTCATCTTCCCCAACCCCAATGTGTACTTTCTCCCCATTGTTGCGATTTTTCTCTATGATACAGAACAGCCTCTCCTGTGCTACTTATGCTAACAGGATACATTTTAAAATATCTCTCTCTTTCTCTCTCTCTCTGATCTAGAGTAGTTCAGTGCCAAGCATGCAGCACTATAATTTTGCCTAAGCAGTGAATGGGCACACTTCAGCAAGTCAGAATGGAAATGTTAAGAGGAGATCTTAGTGAGCAGCCAGGTCGCAGCTTAATGTGGATGTGGACTACTCCAGACTGCAGTAGAAAACTTTGACACCAGAAGATTGCAAGTGGTAGGAGGCAGGAAAAAAATAGTAAGAATATTGGTTACAAATTGAAGGCCTACTGCATTATCAGAGTTGATGGAAATGAGTACCATCACCATTCCAGGAAATAGCTCTTTTTTGCCACATTTTCAAGTTTTTCATCCTGGTCCAGAAACATACAAAGAAGAATGTGACAATGAATCAATTCAGGTCACCTCCAGATCAGGATAGTTCTTTTTCAGTTTTTGAGAAATATATTTGGATACAAATTTAACTGGATGGTAATCACGTGCCTCTGGTTATTCTAATTTTGAATGGTTTGTTCAAATGTCAAATAAGCTATCTTGTTGGATATGATCTAGCCCAACACTTCCTGGGTTTCTGCTGTCCTGATGCAGACCTCTTCTTCTTCTTGTGTCATATCCAATTCTGAATATTGGCAATCCTCATGGTGATCAGCCATGAAGACTGTCCTGTGAATATGATGCCATGGCCTTTCATTTGCCTTCCGCATTGCAGCACGACCCCTGTACCACTGATCCAGTGGTCACTTTCTGGTACTGAGCAAAGTCATCCTCAGCCCCAGGACTGTATTGATGTAGCTGCTGCCCTCCATCAAGATGGATTCAAGTGGGATTTAATCCACTTGGGGACCATCCACCTTCCTTGAGGACTTCACCAAGGCTGCTAGTTCACAGGGTTGTCAAGGTTAGTTAACTGCTGCATGAAGCTTGGTGTTGAGTCACTGGCACTATGGTCTACTCTATTACCATAGCAGGATAACCTGGCAAGAACTCAATTCATCATAATATTTAGGGTTCTGGATTTCCAGACTACTTTGTATAGAGACAGCTTTTGATTTGGAGCAATTTTTCATAGCACCATGAAACCTGGCAACATGGCTGATGGTAAAAGAGGGATTCATTCTATCCAGTTGCACCTGCACATACAACCTTGTGGACCTGGACACCATCCATCTTTACATGTTGCTTGTTTTCTCCTCTCACCATTTTCCTTTCATTTAAGCTATTTCTGTTTTCTCAACAATACAGGAATTGTCAACCTTCCTTTTAAAGTTAGGATGCTGGGGTGAGGGGACTTTCCACCAGAAAGTGGGAAAAGGTGGACTGGGTGCAGCAAAATGCCATTTCCAACACTTTCCTGGTCCCTCTTTTATGGTACTAATTTGTAATCTAGTTCACTGGCAATCACACATTCCAGAGTATTCGGGTAAAGAAGCTGGTTCCAAATTGGATTTGGTGATATATTTTTAATCTAATAGCTCACATGTACTGGGGAAGTATACTTGTGACAACGTTTGTGCAAAACAGTAAATTCGTAGAACTGCTTCGCTGCAAGGCAAGGGCACAGAGGACCTGGGTTGCTTCAGCTTGTTGCTGAAAATGGGCAAATTGTAGCTCATATGGCTGTGGGTAACAAAAGGAATACATGCACCAAACGTAGGAGAGAGGGAAAGTCTTTATTCCATGTATATGCATATGGGCTCTCTGCCTTGCAGCAAAGAGCAAAGAGACAAAAGCCTTTTTATAGATAAGGCTGAGAAAGCCAGCTGATATATGAATCACAATAGGTCAAAAATGATTTGACGAGTTCCCCTTCATCTCATACCAAGTTCTTTTACCTGCTTCCTGGCATATGCACAGAAGCATTGGGAAGGGGTTGAGGTGATGTTTCTACCCTTTAGTTCAAAATGGCTTTTCTTTGGCTACAAGCTTGATTTATTTCCACAAAAAGAGCACAAAAATACACTCAGTTCCAGATGTAAACTGCTGGGGAATGGTTAATGCAATCTACAGAAAGATAAAACTGGCCTACCATAATTGAACAGCTAACCCAAATATGGAAAACTTAACCTGCAAAGAGAATATAAATTGCAGGGACTTGCCAGCACTCTGACCATCTAGAATACCATATATACTCAAGTATAAGCTGAGTTTTTTAGCCCTAAAATGAGCCCCCAAAAGGGGACATGGCTTATACTCGGGTCAATGACCATGAGGGTCCCAAGACCACCCTGGACTAAGATGCACCAACAATTTAATTAATTTTACCATATTTTCATGTATTTTGATTACTGAAACTCACTTGCAGCTGCTGCATTTCCCACCATCAGTTTATACTCGAGTCAATCTATTTTACTGGGTTTTCAGGTCAAAATTAGGTACCTCGGCTTATATTCAGGTCAGTTTATACTCGAGTATATGTGGTATGTAGGAGAAATACTTAGTCTTCATTATGGCATGAAGCTGTCCATATTCCTCACCATTTTTTTATCATATCCTACCATCTCAGTATCCACCTTGACAGCATTGCTCTTTTCTATACCCCCTTCCCTGTTTGTTAGTGTGTATTTTTTTAACAAACTATTTGTAATCTTCTGTTATCAAAATTTTCTTCTGCTTTCTGGAAAAGTCCTGACCCACATGGGATCCAAGTTGGACTCATTGTTTTGTGATGAAATACCACTGATTCATCTTGGAATTCAGTGGTTGTATGAAGATAGTGTGCAGCTAGAAGCTTTCTTATCTTTTAAAAATGTGCTTTTTTAAGGGGGAATATATCAGGTGAATCAAGACTTGCAATTAGAAAAAAGAAAAGAAAAAGCCTTTGTATTTAGCTAACTTCCCTAAAGCATGTTGGAGTAACAGATTGTCCCTGCCTTTCCTTTCACACAAAAAGGTCAATCTCTGACCACTTTTATCATCTTAATGGATCATCAGCTTAAAGTGCCATTCCAGCAGAGATGCCCGTAGCATTAGTCTTGAATCTTGGTCTTCAAAACACAGCAGGCTTCATTCCTGTTCACCTTGGCTGAGCTACTGCCAAGGAAACATTTTAAAAAGAAGATTCTAGAGCTGAAAACTGATCACTTAATATTTGGAACTGATCTGTCCTTCAGCAATTCTAATGCTTACATCTGCAGGTATATTAAAACTGTCAGCGGGGTCATATTGCTGTCATACATTCTGTGCTTTCAAAGCTGTTCCTTTGCAACTACTGCTATAATTGAAGAGATTCCCAAGAGAGTATGTTGGAGGTAGAAATAACTTATAATTGAGTATGATGTAATCGTACATTTGCAGAGTTAAAAGAAATCATAACAGAATTCCAAACTGGAGTTTCTTCTAAAAGGAATCTCATATAACCAAAAGGCATACCTGTCAACCTTCCCAGATTGGCCAGGATTTCACAGTTTTCAGCACCGATTTGCGCCATTTCCCGCCCCGCACTGCTGAAACCCCAGAATTTGGCAGCGGGGGAAAGGAGGTACTGCGCAGCCCTTCTGCGCAGGTCGCCTTCTATGCAAGCGGCGTAGCCTTCTACGCATGTGTAGAAGGGTTTTATGCTTGCGTAGCCCCGTTCTACGCATGTGTAGAAGGTGACCTGCGCAGAACTGTTTGCGCAGGTCCCATATTTTCCGGAGCTGCGGTTGACAGGTATGCCAAAAGGACAACTATCTAGCTTCTCTTCCTAAGTTCTGCTGCCAAATCTGCTTGATCATCACAGGGCCTACATTTGTTTACATGTGTTTATTCTACATGTGTTTACTCTGAGAGGGGCCCATAAGTCATCAACCAGGAACTAGGCCTTCTCTGCAGAAGCCCCTACACTGCTGCAAGAGATACTTTTGTTCCTGTCCCTTTTGATTCTTAAGAAAATTTGAAAACCATGCTTTTCAGAAAGGCATTTGAAGAAGTCCTTCCCAGATGAAAGAAAAGAAATTATAAACCTTACCATTGTTGATGCTGGAGCCACTGTTTTTGATTGCTTGTTTCCTTGTGATTAATATGTTCTCTTTTATGAAGTGTAGTAGTAGTAGTACTAGTAGTTGCTTCTGGTACCCTCAAATGTTTGAATCTGCTTGATAGTAACATTCAACTACAGCTTAGTATTCAGATTTCCAGGATTTCCTTTGTGGTTGCTCTTTCAATAACTGTTCAGTGCTTTTCCTTGGTTGCTCAGCAGAAGGTACTGCTCCTGTAGCCAATTTAGCATCAAATGACCAGAATGCAAGCGCGGCGCCAAAATGGCCGCCGCGCCCTTTGCGGGCCCCCCCCCACAGGACAGAGAATCCGGGTAGTTAGGGGCGTGGCCACCGCCTTGATAAAAGGGGTGGCCACGAGGCAGCCGTGCTGCCATTTTGCCTCAGCGACGGAGCGGAGAAGTTTTTCCCCCTGCGTCTCCGTCGCTCGTTGGTGCTACCGGGAAGCCTTTTAGTTCCGTTTACTAGCTAGCTTCCCTTTCTGCTGCGGTGAGATGCCTTCCAAAAAGAAGGCTGCTGCGAATGCAGCTCGGGTGGTTCGGAGGCGTAATCCGGGTCGGAGGACCGCGGTGCCGCCTCCCCAGCAGCCACCTTTGCCATCCCCGGCCGGGGCTGGTGGCATGGGGGCTATCGCCCCTTGGCCCGATCAAAGTGCGGGCGCGGAGGGAGTTCCGGCCCGCGGCCCGCGAGCGGTGGGCACCGCTCATCCTCCTGCTCAATCGGTTGGGCCTATTCCTGTTGGGCCGCAGCCTCTCCCGGGGCCCTCTAGCCTTGGGGGGTGGCCCGGCTCCCTGCCTTGGCAGGTTAATCCACCAGCCCTCCCGGGCTTCGGCGGTAGTCAATGGCAATATACGGCCCCTGGGGTGCAGGGACCTGTCCCCATGCAAGGATCAGGTGGGCCGGCCGGCTCTTTACCCATGGTTAATGTGGACTCCTTACTGGCACGTATTGCGGCCCTCGAGGCGTCTTTGGCCCGGGCCAGTCAGGCAGGTGCCCCTTTTGGGGTACCTTTGGAGGCGCTAACGGCAGCAGGACAACAGCCGGCGGGGAGGGTTGAGCTGCTGCAGGCGGGTGGCGCGGCTACGGCCACTGCCTCGCAGCTCCCCAGCCAGCAACCTGGTGCGGGTCAAGCCCCGGTGATGAGCTCTACATCGGTCGTGAGCTCCGACGCCCCCAGTGGGCCAGAACCCCCGGTGGGGGCGGCCCACGGGGGTGCAGCATGTGAGTATACGGTGCAAATGAGTACATCTACACATATTCCCAATATAGGGGGGGCCTTTCAGTGGCCTTGGCCTCGCTCGGGTGGTGCGGGGACTGCCCCTCCGGTGCCCCACCCGGCGACAACGACAGCCATCATGCCCACGGGGGTGGGCCTAGGCTCTTACACTGCTGGCAACGTCTTGGGGGTGGCAGGGTTAGCTCCGGCTCCCTTTACCAGGCCCGTTGCCCCCTTTTCGGCTTTGCCGACGGCAGGGTATTCCTTGCCACTGGGCGATCACTTGGCACAGGCTACCAGAGAAAAGATTTGGAGGGGGGAGTATGTAGATATCTTCTCACTCCTGAACAGAGAGCCCACCAAGGAAGAAAGGGAGGGTCAGGATGAGAAGGACAAGGAGCAGGCACGCCGCCGCAAGCCGCCGCGTACCTGGGCCAACTGGCTCCCCGCTTATTTGATATACATGGCGGTATATTTGAGGGCGCGGCCGGATCTAGCTATTCCCATGGTCCAATATTTGGACAACATATATAGGGCGATGGTAGATTTCCCGGGCCCCTCATGGCTAGCATATGATGAGGAATTCCGTATGAGGATTCCCCTCCATCCCGAGATGAGATGGGATGAGCCCTGCCAGAGACTGTGGCTCTTGTATATGACACCCACACGCCCTGCCCCGGGGGATAGATACCATTGTGGACATGCGGTCCAGCGAGCAGCTCCAGCGCAGGTTACCCGCCAACCGGCGGGGCAGGGGGTTCCAGCCCGCCTGCTGTGCTGGACTTTCTCGTCAAATGGTTCCTGCAATCGAAAGAACTGCAGGTATAAGCATGAGTGTCCCACGTGTTCTGGTCCCCACGCAGCCTCGGCTTGTCCCAAGCCTGGGGGGGCGCGAGGCAGAGGGAGGGGTGGACAGTGGGCTGGCAAGGCTGCCACGGAGGGAACTAGTTCTCCAAAAGGCACCCTCCCCAATTAAGGTGGACATGCTGGAGCGCTGGCTCGCATCGTACCCAAAGGGGGAGGACAGAGAGTATCTCATTCACGGTTTTAAGCAGGGATTTCGTATCCCTTTTATGGGTGTTAGATCACCTCAGGATGCTCCCAACCTGTTATCCCTCAGAGGAAGGGAGGAGGTGGCTGAGGCCAGCATTAAAAAGGAATTAGACGCGGGCAGGGTCGCTGGACCTTTTCCTGCACCCCCTTTTCCCAACCTTAAGGTTTCACCATTGGGTTTGGTTCCCAAAAAGTCCCTAGGTGAGTTTCGCCTTATTCATCATTTGTCCTACCCAGCCGGCAGATCGGTCAACGATGCTATACCTGATGACCTTTGTTCGGTCAGGTATACATCGTTCGACCATGCGCTGCGCATGGTGCGCTCGTGTGGCCCGGGTGCCTTGCTGGCCAAGTGCGACATTAAGTCAGCTTTTCGCCTCTTGCCAGTGCACCCGGGTGACTTTGAATTGCTGGGTTTTAAATTTAAAGGGGAATATTATTTTGATAAGGCCATGCCTTTTGGCTGCTCCATATCATGCTCGGCCTTCGAGCGTTTTAGTACTTTCCTAGAGTGGGCTTTTGTCCGCAGGTCAGGGTCCCGGTCTGTAGCCCATTACCTGGATGACTTTTTATTCGGGGGTGAACGGGGCTGGGACACGTGTGCACGTCTCCTCAATACATTTCAGACGCTAATGCAGGAACTTGGTGTCCCTTTAGCGCCCGAAAAGACCGAGGGCCCATCGACCAAGTTAGTGTTCCTGGGGGTTGAGATTGACACAGTAGAGCAGGCTTCTAGGTTGCCGGGCGATAAGGTGTCTAGGATAGTGACCCTTATCTCGGAATTGCTGGCCAAGCGTAAGGCATCCCTGAGGGAACTCCAGGTGCTACATGGGCACCTTAATTTTGCCTGCAGGGTGGTCGCACCGGGCAGGGCTTTTGCCCGGCGCTTATGCGACGCCATGGCAGGGTTATCCAGGCCCCACCACAGAGTTAGGCTCACCCGGGGTATCAGGGCAGACATGTTCGTCTGGTTGCAATTCCTGAGGGAGTTTAACGGGGTCTCATTTTGGAGGTCGGACCTCCTGGCTTCCCCCAATTTCCAGATCCAGTCTGATGCCTCAGGATCCCTGGGTTATGGGATGTACTTCAATGGGAAGTGGGCCTATGGTGGGTGGCCACCGGCATGGGCAGGCACAGGTCGCCTGCGGGATCTCACATACCTGGAATTTTTTCCCATTCTGGGGGCTTTGATGCTATGGGGCGAACAGTGGGCTAATTCGGTAGTGCATTTTTGGTGCGACAATGCTGCCGTGGTACACATTGTCAATGCACAGACTTCTAAATCGCCCAGGGTTATGGATCTAGTGCGCCATTTTGTGCTGCGCTGCCTGCGCCTCAATGTCTTGTTCAGGGCCAGGCATGTCCCAGGGGTTAATAATGATATTGCTGATGCTTTGTCCCGCCTGCAGATCTCCCGGTTCCGCGCCTTGGCCCCGGATGCGGAGGAATTTCCCTCGCCACTCCCGGACGAGATGTGGACTATTGGCAAGGAGAGGTGAACCGGGCGATTGGCCTTTCACTAGCGCCACGCACGCGTAAGGCGTATCAACAAGCACTCAGTTCATATAGGGTTTTTGCCACTCAATTTCACTTGCCAGAGACCTGGCCTATTCCGGTGGACCATGTACTGCGGTTCATGGTCCACCTCCATGCACAGGGCCTTGCACCTCGCACCATAGCATCCAAGCTCTCGGCGTTGGCTTTTATGGCCAAAGTAGGGGGTCATGTGGATACCACCTCTGACTTCCGCGTGAGACACGTTTTGGAGGGGTGGGTGCGCGAGCGCGGGCGTTGCCCGGACGACCGGCACCCTATTTCCCCAGGGGTTCTTACCCAGTTGGCCCGGGGCTGGCCAGGCCTCTGTTTTGATCATTATGAGGCAGCCCTTTTTCATGCAGCCACAACGGTGGCATTTTTTGGAGCGCTCCGCGTCAGCGAACTCGTGATGCTGTCTAAGGCGGATGCAAGTGGTAGGGCACTGGAACTCGAAGATGTCTATGTTGCCAAAGACTGGGCCCAGTTGAGGATCCGCTCCTCTAAAACAGATCAGCATGGCGTAGGCAGTGGAGTAAGACTGCTACGGTGTTCTTTGGCAGACATCTGTCCGGTTGGTGCCCTACAGGAGTACCTGGCACTGCGTGGCTGGCACCACGGCCCGTTTTTCTGTCACCAAGATGGGTCTCCCCTTACTAAATTTCAGTTTTGGAAGGTGACAGCCATAGCCCTCACCAGGGTGGGTTTTTCAGGTGCCCATTATGGCACACATTCGTTCCGTATTGGTGCAGCCTCTACAGCAGCTGCTTTTGGGTACTCGGGGGCTGACATACGCAGCATGGGGAGGTGGGGCTCACAGTGTTTTCAGTTTTATGTGCGCCCACTCCCGCCATGAGTACCAATTCAGTCACCTTACCTTCCTTTTTTCTCAATTTTATTGCAGACCCTGGGTGTCGTATTACACCGGTGACAGTATGGCTGGTGGGCCACAGCTATGTGCACAGGGCAGCGCGTTACGCTGCGGCGACAGAGTGGGGACCCCGACTGGGACTGGGTGACCACGCCAGTCTCGCATGGCATGGTAAGCCTGGGATGTTATGGCAGGAGCTGAGGCCTTTCCTTTTTTCTGGCCTGGGGGCTGACCCGCCTGACATTCTAATTATCCACCTGGGGGGCAACGATTTGGGCCAGGTCACCGGCTTATCGCTCAAGCATGCGATTTGCGAGGAACTCGCCTACTTGCACTATGTCTGGCCTGCCACAACCCTGGTTTGGTCGGACATTGTTCCGCGCCACTCTTACAGAGGGGGCGTTAACCTCCTTGCGCTTGACCGCGCGAGGCGCGCGGTCAACAAGGCGGTGGCGCGGTTTCTTACCACCAGGGCTTGGGGGCGGGTTAGTCATCACCCCGATATTAGTCTGCAAAATTATGACCTCTATGCAGGGGATGGGGTCCATCTGTCGCGAGGAGGTATGGACCTCCTGTTGGGTGACTGGCGAGCAGGCCTGTTGACCGAGCTGACGGTCTGGGGGGGGGCGTCAGGTCTTCTATGAAGCCCCTCCGTGTGGCGGGTAGCACTGGTAAGGTAAACAGTATGACCCACAAGTATCCGGCAGGTTCGCAGTTGACTGGACAACACTAGACAGGAATAAATTAGTTAAACGTTGTCCGGTCAACGACGAACCAGGCGATGGGGTGATGGTGATTGCTAACCAGCATGCATCACCCCTGTGATTTCACGGATACGCGTCAGAGGGTGGGGTCATGAGTTAGTTATTGACTACGGTCAACAATTTGTTTGTTGTTGACAAACAAATTGATACAAATTGATACATTGTAACCAATTGCCGTTGGCAATTTTGGGGTGGTACCTTACCAGTGTTACTTCGGCCTGCTTGCCTTAGGAATTATGATTGGTCGTTTTACCAATACAAATTTATAATTCGGACTAGGGCATTGAATCAATAAATGTGGCCCTTTGCTGTTATCCACTTTCAATGTTGTCTGTGTCCGTTATTGGGGGGGTGCGCCTGCAATGCAAGCGCGGCGCCAAAATGGCCGCCGCGCCCTTTGCGGGCCCCCCCCCCCACAGGACAGAGAATCCGGGTAGTTAGGGGCGTGGCCACCGCCTTGATAAAAGGGGTGGCCACGAGGCAGCCGTGCTGCCATTTTGCCTCAGCGACGGAGCGGAGAAGTTTTTCCCCTCCACCCCCTCCCTAGTTAACAGTGTGATTATGGTCGCTTCGGGGCCGGGTGGGAATTTTTGGTTGGGACCCATATTGGCTTCGGGTCCTGGCTTTTTTGCCCACCCCACACTGTGGCTATGGTTTGATATAGGGGTCTTTCTCCATTACTACTGTTGACTTTGGTCACATGGGCGGGTAGCACTGGTAAGGTAAACAGTATGACCCACAAGTATCCGGCAGGTTCGCAGTTGACTGGACAACACTAGACAGGAATAAATTAGTTAAACGTTGTCCGGTCAACGACGAACCAGGCGATGGGGTGATGGTGATTGCTAACCAGCATGCATCACCCCTGTGATTTCACGGATACGCGTCAGAGGGTGGGGTCATGAGTTAGTTATTGACTACGGTCAACAATTTGTTTGTTGTTGACAAACAAATTGATACAAATTGATACATTGTAACCAATTGCCGTTGGCAATTTTGGGGTGGTACCTTACCAGTGTTACTTCGGCCTGCTTGCCTTAGGAATTATGATTGGTCGTTTTACCAATACAAATTTATAATTCGGACTAGGGCATTGAATCAATAAATGTGGCCCTTTGCTGTTATCCACTTTCAATGTTGTCTGTGTCCGTTATTGGGGGGGTGCGCCTGCAAACCCAATGTTGTCCTTCTTGATCCAGGTGATGACTGATCTGGTATGGCTTTATTTTTAGATTTTCTCACCATATTTTATGTGTAAGGCCGCTTTTAGTCTGTCTTCTCATTTTAGCCTTTCTTTGTAAAGATATGAATGAAACAGTGCACCCCATTATCAGTGGAGGCAGCAAGATCGCACAGACCGACTACAAGGTTCACCATAACTGAGTTGCATAAATATTACTTTGGAAGCTGTGCAAGAATTATGGAATACCATCTATGAAGCACTGGTGGGAACAAAAAGCTAAAAATAGAATGAGGCCAAGGCAGTTAGATCTTGTAGATTTCAAGATCCACACTGATAAGAAGCTCAAAAACAACACTCAAGACATTACTGTGGTTGAGAAAAAATGGTTAAGCTGGTTGAAATGGCGATCCCAGGTGACAGTTGAGTGAAAGATAAAGAAACTGAAAAGATAATGAGATATTAAGATTTGAAAAGTGAAATATAGCTTCTTGGGGTGGGGTGGAGGAGCAACAGTGATACCAGTCGTGATAGGAGTGCTGGGAACAATCCCAAAAGGGTTGAAAAAGCATCATGATAGTGCAATTGCAAAGAGTAGCAATACTAGATATTAGCTACATTATCAGATGGTCTCTCACTGACTCTTAGATCCAAATCTATGATCCAAGCATTGAGTCACACAACTCCAGTTCAAACATCTGGTGGACTATGTACACCTTTGATGATGATGCTCATCCTCATCATCTTCCTCCTCCTACTGTGAAGATGATTCTGAATAATGTTTCTCAGGGATTTCTTTGGAGAGAGTATTCAGAAGTTGTCTACCACTCCTTTCTTCCAGGGGCACTATGAGAATGTGCAGCTTGCTCATAGTTACAGAAGCTGGTTCTTCTCCCAGGAGGCAGTGAGGAATCAAACTCCCAACCTTTGGCTTTGGAGCCAGATACATAAATCACAGAGGGTAGACAGTATCAATAAGGTTGCTTCTAACTGGCAATGAATGAATCACTGCTGGAATCCTTAGGGGCATGTTATCCAGCTGGCTTGGTATGCACTCTAGAATCCAGTGGGAGCTCATTAATTGCCAGCTAGAAGGCCCTGGAAATTACACTGCCTTCTGCATGCATAACTAAGCAAAAGGATTTCAGTCAATGCATGTTTGTGATTGACTCTGTTTCTGGTTTTAATGTGTTACTGTGTGGCTTTCAATAGTGTAAATTAGAATTGGCTATTTTATAATATATGGGCATTGGGGCATTCTTTCATATATTGTTTTGGAGACTGCAGTCTATCTAACTGTACAACATATCTTGTTGAACCAAATATGTGATATATTAAAAAAACAAAAACAAAACTGACATTGATTGAGAATGGGTCAAATACATATTCATTGCACTGCACAACAATGATTTTGCTACTGGGAATAACACGTGATTTACATGATATCGAGTTTGCTGATTCCAAATTGAACTCAGATTTTGCCTATCACATGCAGATTTTAAGTTACAGGTGTGCTACAGCTATTCAAATACTTGGTATTTGGGTAATGCACTTTTTCACATGCAAACATTATAACAGTCGCAACTACCACTGAGCCTGCAGCCGCATCAGCTGAATCACATCCCCTGGTGGCATGCATGTTCCAGCAGTGGCTGGCATGTATGGGCAAGTCAGTGAGCTGACATCAGAAACAGGTATCTAAGGTGAGATTGACCAAGGACTTGTCTCTAGCGTGAAACGATTTTATTGGATAGTACAGCTAGGCCATAGTGAGTCTTTTTTGAGCTAAAGATGAATAGACACAGCTGTGTTAATAAACCAGACAATTGCATCTATACACATAATTAACTTAAGATCCTGACATCCTAGGCAGAATCGGACTTCAGATTTGGATTCAGTGCACTTGATAGGACACATGGACTTGACCAAGTAGCAGACAATATTTATTTATTTGTGATGCAGTGTTGTCATTTACCACTGCCACCACCCAGTCCTAGTCCAATTGCTAAGTAGAAATTTGAGCCCAGATCTCTGGAGTCCTAGTCCAATGCTTTATTACAATACCAATCTGAGTCTTATGAATGAGGTACATTCAATAAAATCACATTTAAGTTAACTAATAGAATTCATATGCTTTTTTTAAAGCAGAACATTTTCCTATTCTATCAGTTACTATATTTTAAAAATGATTGTCATAGTTTAACAGTTAAATGCCCATTAAAAAAAATATAAACTGAAGCCTTGAAGATCAAGCCATAATCTCTAAATGCTAAATACTTAGGTGAAAGATTAGATTTTAACTTGCCACTGAAATATAGGTGATATTTGCAATAGATGGACCTCTAAGTAAAGAACATTCCACATGAAACAGGGAAAGATATCTCCTACATCAGTGATGGCCAACCTTGGTGCTCTAGGTGTCCTTGGACTTCAATTCCTAGAAGCCCAAGTCAACACATCTGCTGATCAGGGCTTCTGGGAATTGAAATTCAAGAACATCTGGAGTATCAAGATTGGTCAGCACTGTCCTACAACTTCAGAAAAGGCACTGCTTTCAATGAAAGGACATAGAGGAAGCCCCTCCCACCCCACCCCCCAGCAGATCTATTTGATTCTGAGAAAGCTATTCCTTTAAATACATGGGTCCCAAGTTGTTTAGATCTTTACAAGTTCAGTGCAGAGGGTGTTTCAGAATTTTATGATGTTTGTCAAACAGACTTCAAAGGAATTGCATGCACATTTCCTGAAGACCAAACAAAGCAAGCTACTTCACATACTTAATGGCACAGGTGTAGGAACCTGTGCCATTAAGATACTTCCATTTGTAACTGAGCACAGTGAATCTCAGAAACTTTAATTCATTTTCTTCTTCTGAGCACTACCTCTTAAAGCCTGTTTCTGTCTTTTATTTTGCACATTTCCATAAAATGTGCAAAATGTGGCTTAGTGGTTAAGATGAGGAGGTTAGCATCAAAAAGGTTGACAGTTCAGCATTTTCAGATGAGAATGGTCCACAATGGAGTGAGCTGCCTCTGTATTTTCCCGCTCCTGCCAACTTGGCACTTTGATAGTGAGAAATTATAAGCAGATAAATCAGTACTGCTTTGGTGGGAAAGGTAACCACATTCCATGCACTTCGACATCTAGCTATGCCTGCCACATGACCATGGAAAGCTATGAGTATTCCTTCAGACTGCAAAGGGTTAAATGCATTCCTAGAGAGGAAGGGAAGTCTTTCTCACTTCCTATCCAGTGTTCCCTTCCTCTCTAGGAATGCCGACTCTATGCATTTAACCCTTTGCAGTCTGAAGGAACACTCATAGCTTTCTACATATTTTTCCGTTCCAGACTTTTTAGAGCTTTCTTCCAAGGCATCCTCGTGTGGGGTTTGAAGGTGAGTCCAACTCAATGGGAGGGGGGTGAAGGGGAGGGGAGGGGTGACCTCAGGAAGAGGAAGGGTCTTAGAGTTTGCAGTGTCTAGTCATGTCTGCCACATGACCACAGAAATGTCTGCAAAAGCAGACAGCGCTGGCTCTTCGGTTTTGAAACAGAGATGAGCACTGAACCCTAGATTCGGATACAAGGGAGTCCCGGTTTGGGTGTGTGTGTGTTAGAACTATGGCATCCCTATGAACACCATTCCCTAGAGTCAGACATGACCGGCTTTTGAGAAAGGGAAACCTTTACCTTTTATAAAATGTACATTATTACAAAATATGATAGGCAATAGCTGAAGTCCTATTGCAAAGTTATATTCACATCAGCAGAAGCAAATTGCTGCTTATTAAATTTGATTTTAGATACACATGACTCATATGCAATGTGACAGAGTAACATGCACCCCAAAGCAGACAAGGTTCAGTAGCAATTTGCCAATGCTCATGACACCATCACTCTTTTTCAAGTATAACTGCACAACAGATTTTCAGCCATTATTTTGTTGAGTGACTTATGAAAACAATTGGTAATTGAATGAGTAATTTGATCTCTTTTGGATCATTCAGCTTTCATGTCTCAGCTCTTCCAATCTGTAGATGTAGGGTTCCTTGTGGGTGCTGTGCCTGAAAACAACCCAAAAGAATGAAAATGCCATTGCTTCTTCTAAACATATGACTCACTCAACAGTATTGATGGTATGCTATGACAAGACACAATGAATCAGCTGCTTTCTAAAATCAGACTTTTAAATTGCAATACACTTATTAAATCAAATAATAGAGCACAAAACTTGTGCAAGGTTTCCATTTGGTTAAAGTTGTGTATGTTGGTCAAACAGCACATGGATTTTTGCACACGGATTCTCAACCTGCGGCCCACGGCGTCATTTCATGTTACCCCCCACAGCCTCCACACCCACACACACCCGGAAGTGCCATGTGGTGGAGGAAGGGCAAAATGGCCATCCTGCCCCCGAAGCTGTCCGAGGGAGCATGTCCCGGTCCCCGGACTAAAAAGGTTGAGAACTCCTGTTCTAGCACATAGCACTTACCTTTGATTTATGTTATTTTTCAAGGTATCACAAGACTCTTTGTTATTACTCAATCTGTTTTGGTCAAACAAAAGTCTTACTGAAGTCCTGGGGAAAATGCCCCTTCTATTTCTGCCAAGTACATTGGCACTTTTGTATAAAAGTAGTTTTACCTTTCAAGTGATTCAATTCAATGCCTCATCCTCTCACCTGATGTCTAACATGCTAGGAAAACATTTCATTTAGAAATGGCTAAAAGTAATTTGGAAATAAATTGAAATATCATCCAAAAATATATTTCATAAAATGCTCCCAAAATATTAAATCCAGACAGTATCTTACATGAAAGTCACATTTCCCCAATGATAAATATTGTATGGGTTCCTGTGGATGTATGCTAGGAAGGTCAAAAAGAAATTTCAGCGCTTATAGTATTTTCAGGGGCTAGAAGTCAAACCACAATTATAGCTGTTTTCACCCTTTAGTAGGCATTTGATAGAAATAGGAATGATTCATGTTCCTGGTGATTTGCTTTGGCCCAAATGGAAGGACAGTCCAGTTAAGCTTGATTGTAGTTGTAAAAGCTTTACCCCCATTTTTGGATGGCAATGACACTTTTCTGTAAATATTGCAACTTTTTCTAAGGTCTTAGTAAAGGTAATAGAAGTACAAACACCAGATTCTCATGTGCTGCAAAAGAATTGTTAAATTATCTCACAATCTCTTATACAAAGACACAAAAACATACAACTTTTTTAAAGGTTAATTATTTTATTTATGAATAATTTAATGGTGTGATACAGAGCTAATTCATCCCTTTGTTCCTAGTCTATTAATTACTCTATATGTGTGTCTATCTCCTGTCAACCTACCAGTTTAAAAGCAAGAATTTGCAAGTAGATGAACAGGGACCACTTCAGTGGGAAGGTAAACAATGTTCCATGCACTCCAGTGTCTAGTCATGCCTGCCACATGACCATGGAAACATCTGCCAAACCAGACAGCGCTGGCTCTTCAGCTATGAAACAGAGATGAGCACTGAACCCTAGAGTCAGATATGACTAACTTTCGAGCAAGGGTGACCTTTACTTTTACCTATGTGTGTCTATATAATCTGCACCTACTTATATAAAAAGGAAGGGAGGAATACATTGCCTCCCGTGGTGGAAATTACAGAAGAGAAAATGTTGTCTTGCAGCTGTGTTTTCAGGATATACCCAGAAGAAGTGCTTAAAATTATAATTCTTCCTTCTTGGCAAATAGGATAGAAGTCTAGATAGAAAGAAGTACTAAAACTTCAAAAATCATTAATTACACATGTTGGATGTACTTAATATAGTGATTATCTGCATGATCAATTCACATCTAACTCTCATTTATTCAGATGCTCTAGATGTTTGAAGGCAGGTCATGGAGAACAGATAATCCTCTAACAGGTTTCAAGGCATTTATTTTGGGTTATGGAGAAGAGTTCATTACTGTGCTATTAAAGATGTTGTTGGACTGTACAGCTTCTTTACTTCAGAGCACTGCTTCTGATATTAAAAAGAGTGATGTGAGGCCTTATCAAATGGGGGAAATTCTTGGTGAAGAGTCTCAAAAGAGGGGAAATTGTCAAACTATGACATATTTTGTTGCAATTACCAAAACCTTTTTGAGTGGAACAAAAAGCTAAATAAATTCTAGACTGGGGTAGTAATCGTGTTATTTTATTGCATTTTTGTGGGCTAAACTGATGTAAAATAACTGTAAATCAAAGGAAAAAGGATATTTAAAAAGAAATAAAAAGAAGTTTGAACCAATTATATATATTCTAATGAAAAGAATTACTACTTTTCTATCAATTTGATGCCCCACCCTGTTGTTCTCTGATGATATATAGTGGAACCCTGACATACAAATGGTTTGACTTACAAAAGGTTTGATATACGAATAGAAATCCTGGTTTTAAAAAAATAGACATACAAATTGTATATATATATATATATATATATATATATATATATATATATATATATATATATATATATATATATATATATATATATATATATATATATATATATATATATATATATATATATATATATATATATTGTGAGATTATATGAGTTGTATAAACAACTAAATTTGAATTGATTTCACCAGTGAACTCTGTTCTAAATATGTTAGTTTTTAAGTATGTAACAAATTGTTATTTTGCTTAAGGTTTCAACACAATGTCAGGGTACTATGGTCAGTGTGTAAGATACACTCAGTGAGGTTTATTTCTAGGTAAACGTGTATTTGGTTTCTCTGTGATTCAGGAAAGTGTTGGTGATAATTAAGCAAAATGTGAATGGGGTTTTGAACACTTAATTTTCATCTTCTCTGCCTTGTACTGTGTGATTATAGGGACTCTAGTCTATCTATGTGTGACTATTTTCCAGAATGACATTCCCATTTCCAGAAATAATGGGGAAAGGCTTGAAAATGACCAGAATATATCAAGAAGCTGAATTTAAATGTTGACTATCACATATCTAATTACCCTCAGAAATGGGGAAATACCCTCTTTTGGACAAGTACTGGCAAATATGACCAGCCTAGAGAAAATACATCCTCGTGTCAGTAGAGAGCATGCCCTATTTGTTTCTAATTCCCATGTACTAATAATAATTTTATCTCAGAAATTATTCTGGGTTGAAATAATTTTTGCTGGAGAATCTCTGCTCAGGGGATGCCCAAATGAGGCTCCTTTCATGTCCCCAAGATCTTTTCCCACAAAGTGTTCCCTATTAATTTTCTTGCAATTTCTTACTTTCAAACTGCTAGGTTGGCAGGAGCTGGGAAAGAGATGGGTGCTCAAACTGTCATGCAATACCTGGGTCTCGAACTGCCAACTTGCTGGTGTTCCAGCTAACAAGGCAAGCTTCTTAACCATTGAGCCACCACAGCTCCTTATTCCCATGTATTATCTATAATAATCTGCCTGCTGCTGCTGATCATCTGCTGAGCGTGCTGTCGAACAACCCGCCAGGACGAAATGAGTTCCCATCTTTGTCCCAGTTCCTGCCAACCTAACAGTTAGAAAGGAAGAAATTGCAAGTAGATAAATAGGGACCACTTTGGTGGGAATGTAAATAGTGTTCCGTGCCACATGACCACGTAAACATCTGCAGAAGCAGACAGTGCTGGCTCTTTGGCTTTGAAACAGAGATGAGCACTAAACCCTAGAGTTGGATATGACTGGCTTTCAAGCAAGGGAAACCTTTACTTTACCTTTAGGTTTAAGGCACCCTGTCACTATCTGCATGGCTTCATTAACAACAATGTCAAATTCTTTTGCATGTATGGATGCGGTCCATACTGGAGCAGCATATTCTGTGGCAGAGACGCTCAGGGCCAAAGCTGATGTGTGGAGTGTGGATGGTTGGGTTCTGCTAGCTTTCTTCACTTGTTTTCAGATTTGCTATATTCACAGGGCTTTTAGCAGATAACACTTGTCCATCCTTGATTGATAACTTCAGTAACAAGTAAATAGAACATTCTCACCAAAACATCAGAAGTGTCTTGTGAAATATGTACCATCCACATTCAAGGAATTAAGAGAGAGAAAACCCTTAATTCTTCTTGCAAAGAAATTAATTCATTTACCTTGGCTCATAGTTATTCTTGTTTTACTCACTCTAAATCATTTAAATTCATTGTAATTTCTTCTGATAGGATTTTATCCTTGTTACAGTCTAATGCTGTTCATATCTTTGGTGACATGCTGAATTTTCCATGTTTCCTTCTAATTTAACCCTCAGCAAGTTTAAACCTGTCACCATAAACCATCAGCAAGCTTAAAGTATCATAGGGCTAACCAGTGATATGATTTCCATTTTCTTGACATTTATATGGCATGTAAGGATAGATCAGTAATTTTCATCTGTGGCTCATGACACATTAGCACTGCAGTGGCTCACAAGCTAAATTGTAAGTGTGCCATCCTACATGCACTTATTTGACAGTAAAATCCAGTGAACTCACTGAGATATTTGTAGGATTACACTGAAAAATGTCAATGCAAAGCATATTTACTTGGAAGAAAGCCCATCAAGATCAATAGGTCGTTTCCAACTTAATTCTAGAAGGGAAAAGTACAGTAGAACCTCAGTTAGTATAATTAATGTGTTCTCCGGGACGTTTCTTACAGTGAAAATTACTTTAACCGAATTTTCCACAAGAATGCATTGAATGCAATTTCCCATAGGAATGTATTGAAAACCAAAATACATTAGCCAAAACGTGGTTTTCCCATAGGAATGAATTTAAAACCAATTAATCCATTCTAAAAAAAACCATAAACAGAGCCACTATTTTCTACGGATTTCCTTTTGTTATGTGATTTTTATGTTAATCGAGCCGTTTGTTAACCAAGGTTCCACTGTACAATGGCTACTCGTTGTTTCATTATTGTTTTTCTATTCTGGTGGTAATATCAGTACTGTCACCACCAGCGTAGCTGATACAAACAGCGTTATGTTTAATGAAGACATAATTATATACACAAGCAAAATTAAAACATGAAGCTTGACACTTGCTTAACAGTGAAAAGCAGGTTCCACAAGCAGTAGAAACCTTGTGTTAATAGAATGATGTCACAGCATGCACCACAGTTGGGTTGTGCTTTATCACACTGGGTCTGATGAAAGGTACTGCAAATGAATGCACTAAAAGGTGCCTTCATTTTGGCAGTTTCACGTATGGCCTAGACATGGATGAAGAAGGATATAATTTTGATCCAGAATGTGTTAGAATTTCAAATCATTTTTTTAAAATAATAATTTTTTTGTAAGGCCCAGAGTGGGTTCAAAATGTAGACACCCTGGTTCTAAGAGACTTAGGGGGGGGGGGGTCTTAGTTGTGCCTGGGAAAGATTGAAGGCTAAAGGAAAAGTTGGATGGCAGAGGATGTGATGGCTGGATGGCATTGTTGACGCAATGGGTGTAGAGCTGAGTGGGCTACATAGAATGGAGGAGGATAAAGGTGCCTGGCATGCAATGGTCTATGGGGTCACAAAGGATCGGACTGAACAACAACAAAAAGAGGGAAATACATGGCCTGCAAAGCAGTGGTGGGCTCAAAAAAAATTACTATCACACTGAGAGCGTAGTATGGTGGGTGTGGCCAGGGGAAAGCCCTGTGTTGCACCCGAATTAGGACTACTTCATTTCAAAACTTGGATGGGTGGGGCCAGCCAGAATTTCTGCTACCGGTTCTGGTGAACTGGTGTAAACCACTGATGCCAACCACTGCCTTATCAAATTCACATAGTTTTGCCACTCCCACTTCAACCTTGAGGGGGTGAGGAAAAGGTATAAAAGCTGCAGCTGTCTGCAAAGGTGGAGCTCCTTGTGTGGAAAAAACATGTAGCTGTAGGCTAGACTTAGACTGGGAAGCCCTTCTTATTTTCAGTATGTCTCTGTTTTGAAATTGTTCAATTTGCTTATGGAACTTTCTGTTTTTTATTTTTATTTATTTATTTATTGGATTTATACCCCATTCTACTCAAGCCAAAGGCTGACTCAGTGCGGCTACAACTGGTTTAATATACATATAAGTTACAATGATATAATAATACACATACTGTACTAGCAAATATCAGATAACTAATCAAAAAACAACAATATTACCACATACAACCCCAACAACAAAATATCAAAATCAATTGTTACAATATAAATTCCAAGAGGTAAGAAACATCATAGTAGACAATATCAGCAAATATTTAAAAATCACAGGGGAAACCTCATTCAGAAGCCCCAACAAAGACCAGCCTCAGCCCAAGAGCAAAGTCACAGTCAGATTCAACTGTCCTTGACCTCCTCCTGGCTAGTAACAGGCCATGAGGATGCAGCAGCTCACAGTGACGATGTCTTCAAGCTCCGCTCGACCAAGGGGAGCTCTCTTCACTCCTACCTCTCATGACCAGCATAGCCACAGGAGGGAGCTGAAGGGGCTGGCGTCCAGGGCAGCAGCGATGGCTTTTCACAGCCCTGGCTGTAATGGTAATCAGCTGGACTTCGCTCCCACCTCCCACTCACCCTTTGGTTTGTATCTGCTTTTGCAACATGTAATAAACTAATGAACTGAGGCTGACTGAGCTTTTTCTGACTTTTCTTTTTCCTTCCTTTCAATGGGCAAAGTCAAGTCCTTGGGATGTGGGGGCTAGCTGACATTCTGGAAGGCTTAGGCTGAGGGTGTCCTTCCAAGTGAATTCCAACACACCTTTTGGCTGTTGTGCAATTGGTGAGCTAAGAGAATTCTTACATTTTTCTTTATACAAAGTTTCAGATATAATAAGCTGATTGTGGGAGAAATTAATATTTAAATAGTAATTCATCTGGACATACAACATTAGGGTATTTGCTACCTAAAGGTCTGGGTTTGGATTTTTTGCAGAGTATTCAACTGTATCATCTTGTGAGGCAGGTTGCCGTAACATAGTTCACTCTATGCTAGGAAGAGATGAATCTACTGAATTTGCTTAGAGTGATGGTCAAAATGTAATTTCACTTTATTTTTGAAGAAGTTACTATAATTCACACATTTCTTCATCAGTTGGAAATAAAGAATTTGGAAAAGAGAAAAGAATGGATTTTTCCGTGTCTAATCGGAATGGGGTGGAAAAAATATTAGGCTTGATAAATGAGAGTGTGTCTCGAAGACTAATGAGTTTTTTCAGCATATGTTTTTGTAGGCTGGGACATAGTTTGTCGGCTGCATTTCATAAAATGGACCATAGCCCACAAAAGCTTTGGCACATAAAACCTGTTCAGTTTAAAGATGCCATGAGACTTGTTTTCTTGTTTTTGATGCAACAGGCTAACATGGCTAGCCTTCTTCTGGAAACATCTCTACCACTCTGTGTTAGACTGTCTTTTTTTAATTGCAGACATGGAAACAAGTGAGCCACTGGCATGGAGTGATTTATCCAATAATCCTTAGTTTACCTTACAAGTCAGATAAATTATCAAATCCCTAAGGGTATGATGGTAACACTGTGCAACTGGCAGAATGTTAATATTGGATAGCATTAGAGGGCTAAAACACACATCCAAATTGCATTTGTTCCCCCTAACTAATGGTCAGCAGGATCAGCTTCAACAGTGCTATTCAGGCTGATGGGTTCTCTCCAGTCAGAGAAAATTTCCTTTATCCCCCCCAGTACAAATTAAATAAGTAATAAATGCAGGCATGTTGTGGAATGAGCCCCCAACCCACACACCCCCTGCACTGGCTCTTCTTATAGTGGGTAGTCTTCACATACGCAGTTGTCTTGTCAGTCAGGAGCAAGCATGAACAAATCTTTCTAGTCCAGGGGTTCTCAACCTTTTCAAGTCAGGGGCCGGGTCACACTCCCTCAAACAGTTGAGGGGCCCTGCCATTTACGGCCATCACAAATGTGTTTATGACAACCATAAATGAGTCCACGACCTATATCGGCAGCAGCTGGAGCGAGGGTGGGGGCTGGATTATTTGGTGCCATGAGCCATAGGTTAAGAACTCCTGGTCTAGTCCAATTTCATCAGGGTTCTGCTCTTTCCACCACTAAGATATTTCTACACAGCTTTATCTACAGGTATTGCCCCGGGGTAGAAACTCCACATTGTTTTGCAGAGTCTGAGAAAAATACACCTTGATGAAATGATTTCTTTGTGTGTCCCTATTCCCTCTTAATAATGACTGGAATTGTGTGCCTTGCATTATATATTAGTTATACCACAAAAAGTGACATTTTCAAATGTTCTATTGAGCAATGCTTTCCAGAATTGGCCACTGGTATTTTCATCAGCCTGAATGTCACCCTGTCTTTCAGATAATGCCTTAAAGAAGGTCATACATTTTCATATCCTTTTATAGATTGTAAAAATAAAAACAATATTTGGGGTCATATACACCATCTTTCAGCTTTACAGTGTGATGCTGTGCAGCTTTCCCTCACTTTGCTTATGTAGTAAAGTGCAATGCAGGAGAACTTTCTTTTCAGTGTTCAAAATTCTTCAGCAGAGTGACTTTAGTAAATATCTTTTACATCCCATCTTCATGGAAGAAGCATAAATGATTTATGATATGCAGATGACACCGTCTTACTTGCAGAAAACAGCAGTGATCTAAAATGACTTTTTGTGAAAGTGTCAATGCAGGACGGCAGTTGAACATTAAGAAGGTAAAAGCCATTGTGCAGGTCTTCTATGACTGTAGAAGAACTACACAATGGTTTTTGTCTTCTTATTGTTCAACTGCTGTCCTGCATGGACACTGCTGTTTTCTGCAAGTATGACTATAGAAGAACTACACAACACTAACATTGACAGTGAAGAAATTGGAATAGTGAAAGATTGTGTACATCTTGATTCAATCATCAATCCACGTATTAAGACTGCAGCCAAGAAATCAGAAGAAGACTGAGACTCACAGGAGCAGCATGAAGGAATTAGAAATGATGTATGGGTGTCAAAGTTGGGCAGTGAAGGAAACTGATGGGGGAAAAATGTTTTGTTTGCAATATGGTGCTGGAGAAAAGGTGCATATATCCTGGACTGTCAGAAAAACAAACATGTGGTCCCCAGCGCAAATCAAGGCCAACCTATATCTGGAGGCAAAAATGATGAAATTGAGGTTGTCATGCTTTGGGCATATCATGAGAAGGCAAGATTCTCTGGACAAGGCAATAATTTTGGGAAACGTTAAAAGCAGTAAGGAAAGAGGAATATCAAAATATGAGTTATGCTGATTTTTCAGAGGAAGTCACAGGCTTCAGTTTAGTTTAGGTGAGCAGGGTTACTGAGGACAGAATATTTTGGAGATTGCTCATTCGTATGCTCATCATAAATTGGAGCTGGTTTTCTGGCATCTAATTATAACAATAAGTAAGATCCAAAGTAAGTTGCTTGAACTCAAACTGGATTCAAATATATGTGTGTGCACATGTGTGTATATGTGAATGCATGGTTGTAAGGTAAAGAATAATGATCTGGGTTAAATCTAGCTTGAAATAGATTATACTAAAATTAATAGGACATAAGACATCACAAGCAGACATCACAAGCAGAGACATCACCTTGAAAACAAAAATTAGAATAGTCGAAGCAATGGTATTCCCAGTGGTAATGTACGGATGTGAGAGCTGGACAATTAGGAAAGCTGAACGCAGAAGAATAGATGCCTTTGAAATGTGGTGTTGGAGGAGAGTTTTGAGGGTACCTTGGACAGCGAGGAGAACAAATAGGTCAATCTTAGAAGAAATCAACACTGACTGCTCATTGGAAGGTCAAATAGTAAAGATGAGGCTAAAGTACTTTGGGCATCAAATGAGAAGGGAGGATTCACTTGAGAAGGCCGTGATGTTGGGAAAGGTGGAGGGCAAAAGAAGAAGGGGGAGGCCAAGGATGAGATGGATAGATGGTATTGTAGACACAATGGGCACAGAGCTGGGAGGACTGAGGGGGATGGTGGAGGACAGAGGCGCCTGGAGAACGATGGTCCATAGGGTCGCAAAGGGTCGGAATCGACTGTGCGACTGAACAACAACAACAACAAAAGACATGACTATCTCCCATTGGCTTTAGCAAGGATGTCTGTTCAACCTTTCTAAGTTTGTACCCAATCCCTTCATCTCTCTCTTACACACACACATACATACACATACAGAGAGAGAGAGGAGACAGTGTTTTTAAAATTGTCTTGCTCTCCTTCCTCAATGTCATTCTTCCACAGGCGGAGTTTTTAGGGTTTCCACTGAAGTTGTTAACCAGGTTTGCATTTTGCATTCTCTTTTTAGATGTTTTCATACTGTGATGGCTTGTATTAATTCATATCCCCCAGCAATAAAGTATCTGTGGAAATCTCTGGTTGCTTCATTAATATGCAGTTGTAGCAAATATATTTTTCTTTCTTTAAGGAGAAGCAATTTCAATTGGCAGCACCCAGCTTTGCAGGCTTCTTTCCAATTTTTCACAGCATTCTACAACATCGTATTTGCTCCTCTTGAATTTCTCCTGTTTCATTACTGTATATAATTTCAAACCACCTTCTCATTGCAGTCTCTAGCAGATATTCATTGGAAAGTGACTAGTGGCCAAAAATCATGACAGAAAAGCAAGAATAGACCAAATAGGGAGGATGGGCGGAGATAGAGAAATGGTTTTGGGTGAATGAGATAGAAGAAGAAAATGAAGTCACAATAAGCTATATATTATTTAAGCTATATGTTATTTATTCCTAAAGAATCAATAAATCCAGTATTAGATAATTTAAATATAATTTAAATGGAAGTCATATTTTCAGGCCTGTGCTGGGCCACACACCTCTACTTAGAGCTCATAACTTAAAGGGCCATGCCACCTCAGCAGTTTCCACCTCAGCTCCTCTCGCCAGGGCTCCCCTCCATCCCGTGGGAGAAAGTCTGAAGCATTTCAGCAGCATCGTGGAGGTGATGATGATGATGATGATCGTCATCATTGTTATTGTTGTCGTTGTCGTCATCATCATCATCATCACTGCCAACGTCATCACTGCCACCGTCACCGCTGCCGCCGCCATCATCATCATCATCATCATCTCTGCGCTGCCACCAAAGTGCTTTGGACTTTCTCCCACAGGGCAAGAGGAGCCAAAGTGGAAACTGCTGAGGTGATGTGGCTCTTTAAGTTATGAGTTCTAAGTAGAGGTGCATGGCCACCCATCCCAGTATCCCAGTGGCCCAGCACAGGCCTGCCTATTTTCATATACCCATTATTTAAGCAACAGAAATATTTCCTTTAAAACAGTTGCCTTTTTATCCAAAGCAGCCTTGCAAATTTCTCTAAAAAGGCTCCACAATAAATAGCTTTAAAGTGTATCTTACAACCCTACTTATTTTTTAATTGCCATCATTTGTCATATTAGTTATTAAGAAACATTTAGGTGGCATTGCCAAATGACTATTTTTTTTCCTTGGTGTCCTAATATTTTCTCAGAATAGTTTTGGTCAGTTTATTAACCCATTAAAAATACAAGACTTTTAGTGACTGAAACATTCAGTCCTAAACATATATCTTCAAGAGAAATTGGATTTCTTCCTGCATAGATACTTCTAGGATCTTACCAATATATCAGCAGCATTGAAAGATTGTTACTGGGCTTACAGGACAGTATTAAGTGATGGATGAACTCTGACTGCTTGTAAAAGAGCAATGTCTCTTTGTAGCAAAATGAAAGGAGCTAAAGCATTAGTTTAATGGACACTTTGATCTGCTTCATATGAAGCCTAGCAGTTACTGTCTAGATTCTCTTTAATAATTGTAGAATTTCAGTAACTCTTTCTATTGTCTAAAACCAGTGGTCAATTGCTTCACTCAGAATGGATCAGTTCCTGCCAATGCAGATCTAACCTCTTACCATCCAGCTCCGAATGCCAGAATACGGAGTACTGATATATAAGATCATAGCTTTTGAAAGAGTGAACTAGCATAGCTTTTGATCTCACTTGATGTCTCTGTAGGACAGGTAGCAGCACTAAAGTCTTTCTTATAGAAATTTTCTCCCAAAAACAAAGGGCAAGCTGTGATTGCTCTAAGGTTATTTTTTAATCTTGGGTTTGGGATATTTGGGGTAGGTTGAGCTAGCCAGTCATTGAAAAAGGTTTGACAAGAAATTAAGTGTACGTATTTGTGTTGATGTTACAAAGTAAGACAAATTTATCATGAGTCGATCAGGTCAGTGATGCACTGCTCCAGGTGCCCACCGGTGCATGGGCACTGGTAGCGGAAATTCCCCTAGGCCATGCCCACTTGGTGGGCCATGCCCACCTCCCTACCCCAGGCCATGGTGTGGCCAGGCAAATAGGCATGGCCCACAGAGTTAGCCACGCCCACAGATTTAGCCATGCCCAGGGTGTGGGTAGTAAAAAGAATTGCAGCTCATCACTGGATCAGGTGTATGGAGGTTCTTACTCTCACATTTTATCAAAAGAGGTCCCAAAGTCTTTGATTCTGAAGGTCTCTGATAATTTACCAAATTCAGTGATGCACTGCAACAGGTTCTGTCAGGTTCTGCAGAACCAGTAGTGGAAATTCCCCCAGGCCATGCCCACTTAGTTGGCCACACCCACCTCCATAGCCCATAATGTAGGATGTTTGGCCACGCCCACAGATTTAGCCCAAGCACAGATTTGGTCAGCTCACAGAGTAGGTAGTAAAATTATTGGCAGTGCATCACTGCCCAAATTGCATGTATCGTTTACATTTTATCTAGGAGATTTGCCCAAATTCTTTACAGCTTTAATTCTTGACAGCTTTAAGAAAGGATTAGATAAGTTCATAAAGGACAAGGGTATCAATCGCTATAATTATGGATACCTAAGGACAACCTCCATGTTGGAGAGATAGGCAGGATATCTCTCAATGCCATGTCCAGGGAATCCTAAGCAGGTGAAGGCATCTGCTTGGGAATAATACCCTGAAGCAAATAGTGAGCCACTGTTGTGAGACCGAATGCTGGACTTGGATGGGCTGTGGCCTGTTCCAGCAAGGCTGTTCTTATGTTCTTTACGCACCTAGTTCTCACATGCTTTGCAACTTTTACCCATGAAAATGTGTGAATAATTTTTCTGATACTTCAGCAAGAGCTGAATGATTTTGTGCCTAATTTTGGAAAAAACTATAAATGCCAGAAATAATATGCTCATGAAAACTACAGAATAATGACAATGGTTGGTGCTTTTTTTGTATAAACTTTCAAGGATTTGAATGATATAACGCAATGATAGCAAACCTTTTAGAGACAGAGTGCCCAAACTGCAACCCAAAACCCACTTATTTATCGCAAAGTCCCAACACAGCAACAGGGGAGGAAGAAAATGCTTCCATTGGGCTGCTGGGTAGAGTGGAGGGGTGAACTTTGTGCTGTGGGAAGGGAGGAAGTGCTCCCATTGGGCTGCTGGGCAAAGGGGTGGGGTGAACTTTGTGCTGGGGTGACTGCACAAGTGCTCACAGAGATGGCTCCGAGTGCCACCTCTGGCACGCATGCCATAGGTTTGCCACAACTTATATAAAGGACGCCCTACAACAGCAACCTAGACTTCCTGTGCTTGTTTTCTCTGTGGGCTTTGCTTCTCAAAGGGAAAGGTTATTTCTTATGCACAGGGAAAGTGAATGGAAATTATAGATACCTCAGTGATAAAAGATATTCTTGCTCTTACTTGAAACTAAGAAATCTTGTGGGAGTTTAAAATTCCTTATTTTGCCAAGTGTATATCTCTTGGTGGGGGCTCTTTGCCTCACATCTCACAGGGATTTCAAAGTAAAGATGCAGGAAGTGGAAGGAAGCCACCAGACATCCCTTTTGTCAGTGCAAAGAGGACTCAACCCAGTTAACCTCACTGTTTTGTATTAGCCTGTTGGCTGAAGGGCTACACCTGGATTGCAGGTTTTGTTAACTTGTTAGATGGTTCACTTTCAATTTTAGAATCCCAGTGGTTGGGGAGTGATTGTTTCAGTGGGATGATAGGTATAGAAGGTATAGTAAGAACAAAAATTGCCAAGGAAGTAAGGGAAGGTAGAATTTTAGGTCCTTTCCACTTGGCCCAACATATACTCAGAGCTGACAATATTATAGCTGATATGCCATCAGATCAATTGATTCAGGGTATAGTTCCCGGGATCACATGCCCAGATACATTGTCACTCTGCTTCTATTTCACTTTATTTTCATTTATCTTCAATAGACAAAACAACCTTGGTGCATGTATAACAATATATTCTCAGAAAATGTCATATTAAATAATACCTCTCTCTTCTTCTACCCAGTATTATTATAGCAGGCTTATTCAAATAATGATTCAAATATTGTAGCAGAATTATTCAAATAATGATTTGGTCATGTAAAGATGTTTTTTACATCTGGTGCTTTGAAAAGATTAATAGGGATTAAGCAAAAAAATCACCATGCTTTTCGTACTACCCTCCTGAAAACACTTAAGATTCTGTGCTATTGAAAGCTTTGAGTAGTTTAATTAAAAAGAGGGGATGATGCTTTATGAGGGATGATAAAATACTTATAAAGAACTGTAACTTAGTACAGTTGAGCCATACAGCAGATTGGATACATATAGGTAGTTCTTTTAAAGGGGCAAAGGTAGACCTTCAGCCTAAATCCATATTAAATCTTTGAGAGCTCTGAAATGAAGATGATCATATTAAATTTTCTCTTCTTTTTCAAGCTATGCATACTTCCCTAAAAATGGTTGCTAAAAATCAGAGAGCTAAAATAGCAAGAAAGTGAACAAATCTATGGCCAACATTTTAACAGAAGTATAGCTAATGTTTTCCCCTCTTACAACCAGCCTATGATATGATCTGGATTTAAAACCAACTACTGTACTTCATTTACACACACTCTTATCAGTTAACAATTATCCTTCACTTGTCTGTTTGGGACAAACCCCACTAAAGCTAAAAATATTGAATAAATGGGTATATAAGTACAGTAAATGAGTTCATCTTTAAATATTATCTTCATATGTTACTTTTTCACTGTTTTGCAATTATCATTATGTAAACAACGATGCACACAGTATTCCTCTGCTTTCTGTTTGTCATACATTGCAAGCGCAAACTGGTGTCTCTTGAACCTAATAAGAGATCCGAAAAGCCAAATCCTTAGATCTTGGTAGATCTTGGGGGATACAGTCCTGAAACCCTAAAGGATCATGGCTCTGGGGCTAAGTCAACGGAGGCTAGACTCCCTCCAATCTCATATGTATATTACAGGTAGAAGACATGTGTCCAGAGAGAGGCTTCAAAAAATTTATGGGCTTTGGGGGGAAAGTCTCTATGGCAAAGAATTCCTATGGAGTAGGTACTCTCCTTGAGGGAAACTCTTCTCGCTAGGGGAAATCAGACAATTAATAGCAATTAGACATATATACCACTCCATAGCGCTTAGTGCAGTGGTGAGACTCAACAGGTTTGCACCAGTTCACCAGAACCTGTAGCAGAAATTCTGGCTGGCCCCGCCCATCCATGTTTTAAAATAATGTAGTCCTAATTCGGGTGCAATGCATATATATATAAACCTGCTGATGCCCACCACTGGCAGGGTGTCTTGCTTCTTTCCCTACAGTCCTCTTTGGTAATGAGCCCTACATGCAATAATCCTTACATGAGCTCTGATGACACAACTCGGGAGAAGGGAAGATAATAATAATAATAATTTCATGTCAGAAATTATTCTGGGTTGAAAGGGTTTTTGCTGGGGAAACTCCCTTCAGGGGATGCCCAAATGAGCCTCCTTTCATGTCCCCAAGATCTTTTCCCACCCAAGTGGTCCCTATTTATCTACATGCAGTTTCTTGCTTTCGATCTGCTAAGTTAGCAGGAGCTGGGACAGGCGCTCACCCTGTCACACAGTACCAGGGTCTCGAACTGTTGACTTGCCGGCCTTCCAGCTAACAAGGTGAGCTTTTAAACCACTGAGCCAATGCAGTCCCTAGAAAGGAAGATGAAAGCTTGGCAGTAAACCACGTGCCTCATACTTCTGCATGGGGTTGGGGTTTGTCCTTCAAAAAGGCAGAAATCCAGCAGGTGAAAGTTCTGGAGGGGAAATAAGAGGAAGGGAGCAGCAAATTCTTTAGAGCACACAGACTACCCCTGCCCTGGTTTACCATGCTGGCATGATCTGTTTTGCATTATTATATTTTGGATTCCATTATCTGCTGATTTTGGTTTTAGAAAATATCTTTGCTTTGGATGAGAATATGTGTTGTATGCATTTCTTTTAAAATTGAATGATAAGGGAGATTATTTCCTAATCAAATGAAATCAAGACTTAGGAGCTGTAATAGAACTTGCAGTCTAGCAGGCTGTTCCATTCTTTTCTATTACATCTGGATTTGAGAAAAGACCCTGAACAAAATGATGTTTCAGCAATTTTAATGCCTCCAAGACTGAAAAGGATTTATAGAACAAATAACCATGATTGTTGAAATTACATTAGTATCATAATGCTAACTTTGTGCATATTTGGTAAGACGATTGCTACATTAAGAAATATTGGTAAGAAGTTCTATGGATTTTATTCAAAACAGCCAGTAAAATGAAATTGTAAATTAAAGTTGCAACTGCTTGCTTCCTTGGAAGGCTTAATAAACAAAATAGTAATGTAGATAGTTTTCTGGGTGAGAAAGCAACAACTAGGACAAAGTACTGGAAAGCTAAGATGGTACTTAAGGCTTTGTTTACTGCACAATTCAGTCCTGTGCTTCTTTATTCAGAAATAAACTGGATTGAGTCTAATGGGATTCATTGCCATGTATATGTAAACCTGCAGCCTACAAAGCACTGAAATATTGATTGACTTCCAGTAAACAACTGTATCTCTGAAGAACTGACCCACCCAGATTTCTTTGTTTTGAATGGTAGACGTACCTTTTTAAAAAGATAGTTAACAGTACTAAATTATCTGCAACAAATAAAAAAAAGGTTTTGGAATTATTCTACATAAGGAAATGTGTGTGTGTGCATATACAGAAAATATTGGGTAACATAGATGATAATCAGCAATGTGATACCAATTCAAAGATGCTTTAGCTGCAGAAAATAGGGCATCCAAAATGCTCTAGCCATTTTAGGCAAAAATCAAATTTACATCTTCTCACCACCCCCAAAACATTGTCTAGCCCTGTTTGAGGCAGAGGACAACTCTAAAATTTTCTTCACCTGCTACTATTAAAAACAAACTACACACCCTCTTCCAGCAACACAAGAGGCGACTTTACACATGGACATCACCAGATGGCCAACACCGAAACCAGATTGACTACATACTCTGCAGCCAAAGATGGAGAACCTCCATACAGTCAGCAAAAACAAGACCTGGAGCAGATTGTGGCTCAGATCACAACCTACTGATTGCAAAATTCAGGCTTAGACTAAAGAAAATAGGGAAAACAAAGAGACCAGACAGATATCACCTAGACAGCATCCCTAAAGAATACACGGTGGAGGTGATGAACAGATTCAATGGCTTAGACTCAATAGATAGAGTGCCAGAAGAATTATGGACAGAGATGAGGGACATCATGCAGGAAGCAGCAAAGAAAACCATACTAAAAGAAAAGAAGAGTAAGAAAGCAAAGTGGTTGTCTGATGAGGCTCTTAAAATAGCAGAGGAAAGAAGGAACGCAAAAGTCAAAGGAGAAAGGAAAAAATACAATCATTTGAACACAGAATTTCAAAGAAAAGCAAGGAGAGATAAGGAAAACTATCTAAAAGAACAGTGCAAAGAAATGGAAGAAAACAACAAAAGAGGCAGAACCAGAGATCTTTTCAAAAAAATCCGGGAAATCAAGGGAACATTTAAAGCAAAAATGAACATGATAAGGGACAAAGACGGAAAGGAGCTAGCTGATGCAGAAGAGATTAAGAAAAGATGGAAAGAGTACACAGAGGAACTCTACAAAAAGGAACTCAACACTCCTGATAGTCACAATGATGAAGAAATTGAACCTGAGCCAGACATCCTGGAGAGTGAAGTCAGAAAGGCCCTAAAGAGCACTGCAAACAACAAAGCTAGTGGAGATGATGGTATCCCAGTTGAATTTTTCAAAGCTCTAAAAGATGATGGCATCAAATTACTGCATTCAATATGCCAGCAGATTTGGAAAACAAAACAGTGGCCACAGGAATGGAAAAGATCAGTATATGTTCCAATCCCAAAAAAGGGCAATGCCAAAGAATGTTCAAATTATTGAACAATTGCGCTCATCCCACACGCCAGCAAGGTGATGCTCAAGATAATACAGGATAGACTTCAGCAGCATGTGGAAAGAGAATTACCAGAGGTGCAGGCTGGTTTCAGAAGAGGCAGGGGGACTAGAGACCACATTGCCAACATACGTTGGATCATGGAGAAAACAAAGGAATACCAGAAACAAGTTTATTTTTGCTTTATTGACTACACTAAGGCATTTGATTGTGTGGATCACAACAAGATGTGGCAAGTGATTAAAGAGATGGGAATACCAGAGCACCTCATATGCCTCCTGAGAAATCTGTACATGAACCAAGAAGCAACAGTTAGGACAGAACACGGAATGACAGAGTGGTTTGGAATAGGAAAAGGAGTAAGGCAAGGCTGCATTCTGTCACCCTGCTTATTCAACTTATACACAGAGCACATAATGCGCAATGCAGGGATGGAGGAATCACAATATGGGATCAAAATTGCTGGGAGAAACATCAACAATCTGAGATATGCAGACGACACCACCCTAATGGCAGAAAGTGAGGAAGACCTAAAGAATCTCCTGATCGGTTTGAAGGAAGAGAGTGCAAAAGCTGGCTTGAGACTCAATATCAAGAAAACCAAGATAATGGCAACAGGCCCGATCAGTTCCTGGAAAATAGACGGGGAAGAAGTAGAAGCAGTGACAGATTTTACGTTCTTAGGATCTAAGATCACTGCAGATGGAGATTGCAGCCATGAAATAAAGAGGCGGCTGATTCTAGGGAGACAAGCCATGAGAAACCTGGGGAACATAGTGAAAAGCAGAGACATCACCTTGAAAACAAAAAATAGAATAGTCGAAGCAATGGTATTCCCAGTGGTAATGTACGGATGTGAGAGCTGGACAATTAGGAAAGCTGAACGCAGAAGAATAGATGCCTTTGAAATGTGGTGTTGGAGGAGAGTTTTGAGGGTACCTTGGACAGCGAGGAGAACAAATAGGTCAATCTTAGAAGAAATCAACACTGACTGCTCATTGGAAGGTCAAATAGTAAAGATGAGGCTAAAGTACTTTGGGCATCAAATGAGAAGGGAGGATTCACTTGAGAAGGCCGTGATGTTGGGAAAGGTGGAGGGCAAAAGAAGAAGGGGGAGGCCAAGGATGAGATGGATAGATGGTATTGTAGACACAATGGGCACAGAGCTGGGAGGACTGAGGGGGATGGTGGAGGACAGAGGCGCCTGGAGAACGATGGTCCATAGGGTCGCAAAGGGTCGGAATCGACTGTGCGACTGAACAACAACAACAACAACACACACAACCAGTGTAGGGCAGTGTAGCAAATGGCACAAGTTAGACACATGACTGGCTGTAAGGCAGGGGTCCCCAACAACCAGGCCACAGGCCAATGCCAAGCTGTGGGCTGTCCCAAACCAGGCCATGGGGGTAGGTAGTGCTGGGATCCACAGTGGCAGCCTTCTGCCCTCAGCATGCTCTGTGGGGTCTGCCTAGTGAGTGGGGTGTGGGGGTGAACTTCAGACACAGCAGATGGGTGGGTGGCTCGGCCCCTCCTCCACATTGCTTAACTGTGGTGTGGCTATGCCCCCCCCCCTGTGTGCAGTGTGATGCCTTGCTGCCCAAGTCTAGCGGTGTGGTTGGTGGGGCCCACCTCCTTGTTTTTGGGCTGCAACAGGGCTCACACTTTGTCATATTTTGTTGTTCACTTGTGCAGTCCAGTTGCACCACCCCGACTTGCTGTTACATGGAAAGGGTGTTTGGCATGAAGCCGGTCCGTGGTGTGGGAAAACTTGGGGACTCATGCTCTAAGGCAGTGATGGCCAACCTTGGCACTCCAGATGTTCTTGGAATTCAATTCCCAGAAGCCCTGATCAGCAGGAGTGCTGACTTGGGCTTCTGGTAATTGAAGTCCAAGAACACTTGGAGTGCCAAGGTTGTCAATCACTGCTCTGGGGCCAAACTTTTGAGAGGGATGTCCATTAAAATCATCTGAAAGTACAGTACAATCAATTATTCTTGATATCTCTTTCATTTGCCTTGGTTCCAAAGGGAACCATAAAACGAGGCATAAAAACATGGAAAGATTTGACTTCACTCAAGTGACATGGCTCACTGGACTACCTATCTCTTCCATCTCCAGTAGCAGTATTTGGGGAAGGTGTAGAGGCACCACTGGCTCATATGGCGAGGGACTTGAGACTGTTTTTGAAAGCTGTGTAATGTGGTAGAGTAGTATAGGAAATCAGCCTACAGCAGGAGCTCTCCCAAGTGGATGGAACATTCTTGGAGCAGCAAAAATCCTTGTCTGCTGGCTGTTTTCAGAGACCTTCCAACAAAGCAATCTGTTAGTAGTACTGCTCTACTGCCTAAGATCTGTTGGCAGAGGAGTAAAAATGTGACAGCAAAATTATACCATATCCAAAGCTTCTCAAGACAATGAACACAGCAATAATACCTGTGCAAAATTAGGCCAGAGTGAGACTAGTTTTAAGCAATTTCCATCTCTCCTTGGCTGGTAATCGTAATTAGGATGTCTCCTTGGCTGGAGTTATGATTTGGACAATTCCAGCTTCTCAGTTCAAGAAAACTTCAGTCGGCCCACTGTTTGCTTATGTTTGATGATCTTAGTCAGATATGAGTGAGCTTTAAGTACAGATCATGATTTGTCCCACAATGCTAGATTTTTCATTGCCAACATCCCTCTACATTGGGCTCAAGACTTGAGCCATAAAACCACAGTTTTGGAATATTTTTAGCTCCTTTATCTCTCATTTTGTATTTTTTTGAAAGCAAGAGTAAAGGCTGTGCAAAGAATGTGTGTGCATCCTCCAAGAGCATTTTCCCACACTTTCCTCCTCTCTGTATCATCATCTCAGAAGAAAAGTCAATGGACTTTAGTTTCCTCAGGTTTCACTTCCTGTCTTTTCCTGCCATCCCCTTTCAATCCACTCATCAATCCCTAGTTGTTTTCAGAAGTCTGGTGACCTAACTACTTCAGATGTGTAGTTGTCATCACTGGGTGTAGCCCCAAATCCTGTTATCTGCAGTGATAGGAAGCATCACAGGTAGGTGTAGATACTTGGCTTTGTTTTGTTTTTTGGAGGTCCATGCTCTTGAAACAACACTCTGCTACACTTAAAAATGCAATGGTATTTTTGAGAAGATACAACTAACTGGAAGCTAATGCTGGGAAAATTTAAGGCAGCAATAAAAGAGGAATATCAAATATGAGAAGTATGGGATTAATAAAGGAAGTAGTGGCCAGGAGCTTGCAAAAACAAAGAATGAAGAACTCAGAGTTTCTGGTTCTAATTTGGCAGTTTCACCTTCTTCAAATTGGCTTTTACACAATCTTAACCTCTTTGTTTTTCATTTAGAAGTAACTGACACATTTTAATATGCCTTTTTGAAACATGAATGAATGAATCCTCATCTACTCTCAGACACACAAAATTAAAAGAACTTCAGTTGTCTATAATATGCAGAAAGCAAGTTAGTGCTTAAGTCTGTTTGGAATTCAGCCCAAGATCACTAGGCTTAGAAAAGAGCTGCACATCACAGCCACCATGTGAATCAGAATATCTCCAGTGAGTTTCTGAAACAACAACTGAGAATAAAAGAGATACATGTTTTTACCATATGACCTACTGTCAACATGACTGTCATCTTCTCATCCCCACATTCTCAATTAATAGATAATAGCAACTGCTGGTAGAGAGCCCATGGAATACCAAAAAGATAAAAGAGTTGTAGATGAATTTGAGCCTTAACACTCTAGAATGGAAAAAAAAGTTACTAAACCAAGGGTATCCTTTGGGCACATCATAAGGAAACAAGACTCACCAGAAAACACAATAATACTTGGGGAAATGGAATGCGATGTGTGTGTGTGTGTGTGTGTGTGTGTGTGTGTGTGTGCGCGTGCATGCATGTGTGCGTGCGCACATGGGGTGGAGCTAAACATGTAATGAATTAATTCTGTAAAGAAAGTCATAGTCTTGAATTTGGAAAACTTGAGTGGGGTAATTAATGATATGACCTTTATTCAGAGGGTCACCTTAAGTTGGAAGCAACCTGAGGGCAGAAAACTATTACAGACACTGCTATTAAGAATAATGTTGCTTGTGTCTTGAAATCATGCCATTTAACAAGTTTGTGTATGTTACATCTTGAAATGTTGAAATCCTGTAACAAAGATATTGATCTACATATGTTTCTATATTGTTCAATTACATCTGCCATGATAAAATTCATTCCTAAATTAAGACTGCTCTAGATCAATATCATTAGCTGCCAGCTGTCATGCATATTTCCTCCCCTCCCATCAGAAAATACTTGTTTGATGATAGAAAAATATGCTTTAAGTACAAATGTGAAATTTGCTGGCTCACTGATTCTAGTCACCATTTTGAAAGCTTGACTTTGTCACCGACAAAACTTTGCTTCCAGATGCTCAAATGTTCAAAACATACTGAACAGTTCACATGATCAAGAATAGCCAGTGTGAGCACAGTGGAAACACAGCTGGATCTTCCTTCAGTTTTATTTATTAGATCAATTTCTGTACTACCCATCCGGGTATTGTACCCACTGGGTGGTTTACCAAATAAAACACACATATACAATAAAATAATACAACACTATGCTGAGCTGGTGCAACATATAAAAAAAGTCACCATCTTGATAAATTCTCATCCTCCCCATCACACAAAAAATGCAGAATAAATCTGAGAAAATAAAAGGTTGAACTAATATTAAACTGAAAAATTAACTGAGATGAACATCACTAACTGGCTGCAAGATGCAGTTTTTTAAAAGCCTAACAGACCAGGATTGTATTCAATTTAAATATACAGTAAAACCTCTACATACAATTTTTATATATATACAGTATATAGTTTCACAATGGGGGTGTTGTTACTGAGAAAGCTCAATTCCTCATTGACTACTTTTTAGCCATTCTCAGTGTAAGCAACAGGAGTTGTGCAGTTTGAGAAGAGTGAGTGATGCAGGCTCTTTTTTCCTCTGCTACACCAAAGCGTCCTCTGTCGGATCCCTTGGGCCGAGTGAAAGTGGAGGTCACACATCATGGTGTACCTAGGCAGCTGGTGATGTGATATCAAAATGGCTAAAAACCACATGTAGATGGACTTGATTTCTTGAGTCCATTTGCATGGGCAGAATGTCATCAAGGAGATGTTTGCCAATGTGTGGACTCCTCACTGAATAATGACTCCAAGATGACCAAGATACCCACATATATGCAAAGAGGTACATATGTTAGCTGCATATGGATGGCCTGCAGGTTTCACACAGTTTTTCTTATGTTAACATACTAAATCTACATCTGGTTTTAATTTTAACTCTGATGCCATTCAGAGGAATGTACACTTTCATCTCAATTGTGACTTCTTTCTGAGATCAAAAGTAGCTATGTATCAGTTGCTCCTAGCTGTTCACATTAGTTTTTGTTATAAAGCGTATGAAGTGTAGATCCATTTTTGTTGCTACCCAACTTTGACATGTTCTAAGCATTCTTCTTTAGTTTCCTTTTCACCTTTCCCATTGACAGTACCTTTGCTGAGCGGTTGGGTGCCTCACCTTCAACATGAATGTAAACAGAACAAAAGGAATAATAATATCATTGTATATTTTCATATAAGGCTCTGAAGACATTTGAGTGAATCATATCTAAAAATAAAATTTCCTATCACTCTTTTCTCATAATGGTCAAGGTACTATTTTATTAACTCTTTTGAGAGAAAGTGCAGAAAAAGAAGTGGGAGGATGATTTCTAAATTCTGCATTCTTGGTCGGTAACCTAAAACCACTCTTTCAGTTTCTGGATAGTTAAAGTATGTATTGTGTGAGGATGGAGAGATACATCAATCTTCAGTCCATGACACAATTTGCTGCTTATAAATCTGTTTGCATGCACACCCCCCAAAAAAGGACTCAGACACCAGTATAAGTGGATAACGGCATTGGGCCACATTTATTGATTCATGCCCTAGTCCGAATTATAAATTTCGATTGGTACTCAACCAATTATAATTCTTAAGGCAAGCAGGCCGCAGTAACACTGGTAAGGTTCCTCCCAAAATTGCCAACGGCAATTGGCTACAATGTATCCATTTGTATCAATTTGTTTGTTTACAACAAACAAATTGTTGACCGTAGTCAATAAACTAACTACTGACCCCACCCTCTGACGCGTATCCGTAAAATAACGGGGTGATGCATGCTGCCTAGCTCGTGCCATCACCCCATTGCCTGGTTCGTCGTTGACCGGACAACGTTAACCAACTTGTTCCTATCTAGTGTTGGCCAGTCAATTGCGAACCTGTCGGATACCTGTGGGTCATAATTATTTACCTTACCAGTGCTACCCGCCACACAGGGAGGCTTCAATAAAGACTCACCGCCCCCCCCCCAGACCGTCAGCTCGGTCAACAGGCCTGCTTGCAAGTCTTCCAAGAAGAGGTTCATACCTCTGTGCGACAGATGGACCCCATCCCCTGCATAAAGATCACAGTTTTGGAGACTAATGGTGGGGTGTCAGATGATGCGCCCCCAACCCTTGTCTATAACGAACCGGGCTACTGCCCTGTTCACCGAGCGGCGAGCACGGTCAAGGGCCTGGAGGTTAATGCCCCCTCTGTAAGCATGACGCGGTATGATGTCCGACCAAATCAGGGTTGTGGCAGGCCACACATAATGCAAGTAGGCCAGGTCACCGCAAATCGCATGTTTCAGCGACAGGCCCGTGACCTGGCCTAAATCATTGCCCCCAAGGTGTATCACCAGGACATCAGGTGGGTCAGCATCCCTGATGGAAAAAAGGAATGGCAACAGTTCCCGCCATAACATCCCGCGCTTACCGTACCACCTAAGACATGCGGACGCACGTAGTCCCAGCTGGGGTCCCCACTCTGTCGCCGCAGCGTACTGCGCTGCCCAGTGCACGTAGCTGTGGCCCACCAGCCATACTGCCACCGGTGTGATCCGACACCCAGGGTCTGTCAAGGAAAAAGGAAACAGGACAGTGACTTAACTGGTACTCACAATTGCATGGGGCGAACATACAGCTGAAAACACTGCGATCCCCACCTCCCCATCTGGCGTATCTTGGCCCCAGAGTACCCACATGCAGCGGCAGTGGAAGCAGCTCCTATTCTAAAAGAATGGGTGCCGTAACGAGCCCCGGGGAGGCCCACACTGGACAGTGCCTTACCGGTCACCTTCCAAAATTGAAATTTAGTAAGGGGAGACCCATCTTGGTGGCAGAAAAACGGGCCTGGGTGCGTACCACGCAGTGCAAGGAACTCTCGTAGGGCACCAACCGGACAGATGTCTGCAATGGAACATCGTAGCAGTCTTACACCACTGCCTACACCGTGCTGATCAACCTTTGAGGAACGTATCCTCAACTGAGCCCACTCATCTGCAACATAGACATCTTCGAGTTCCAGTGCCCTACGTGTCGCATCTGCCTTAGACAGTAGCACAAGCTCACTGATGCGGAGCGCACCAAAAAAGGCCACCGTGGTGGCCGCATGAAAGAGAGCTGCCTCATACCTGTCAAAGCACAGGTCATGCCAGCCTCGTGCAAGGTGGGTAAGGACCTTGGAGAAATTGGGTGGCGGCTGTCCGTGCAGCATCCATGTTCCCGTGTCCACCCTTCCAAAACGTGTCGTATACGGAAGTCAGTTGTGCTGTCAGCATAACCCCCCACCTTGGCCCTGAATGCCAGTGCTGACAGCCTGGGTGCTATGGTGCGGGGAGCTAGGCCCTGGTTGTGTAGGTAAACCATGAATTGAAGGACATGTGCCACTGGAATGGGCCAAATCTCGGGCAAACAGAATTGCGCACAGAAAGCCTGAAATTTAGTGAATGCATGGTGATACGCCTTACGCGTGCGGGGCGCCAGCGACATGCCAATCGGCCGGTTCACCTCTCCTTGCCACACGTCCATATCTCGTCCGGGAGCGGCGAGGGAAATTCCTCTGCGTCCGGGGCCAAGGCGCGGAACTGGGGGATCTGCAGGCGGGACAAAGCATCAGCAATTTCGTTATTAATACCTGGTACATGTCTAGCCCTGAATAGAATATTGAGGCGTAGACTGCGCAAGACGAACTGGCGCACCAACCCCATGACCCTGGGCGATTTAGACGTCTGCGAGTTGACAATGTGCACTACCGCAGCATTGTCTCACCAGAAATGAACAACTGAATTGGCCCACTCCGCACCCCATAGCATCAAAGCTCCCAGTATGGGAAAGAACTCGAGGAACGTAAGATCGCGTAAACGATCCATGCCCCTCCAAGCTGGAGGCCATTGGCCGTAGGCCCACCTCCCCTCAAAGTAAATCCCATAACCCAGGGACCCTGATGCTTCCGACTGAACCTGGAAGCGAGGGGACACCAGAAGGTCAGATCTCCAAAATGACACCCCATTGAATTCCTTAAGGAACTCGAGCCAAATCAGCATATCCTCCTTTGTGCCCCTGTTCAGTTGGACCCTATGATAGGGCCTAGATAGGCCAGCCATGGTGCCGCACAAGCATCGAGCAAAAGCTCTGCCAGGCGCGACCACCCTGCAGGCAAAGTTAAGGTGACCATGCAGTACCTGGAGCTCACGAAGTGACACCTTGCGTTTGGCCAGTAAGACCAAAATCAATGCAGTGATCCTTGAAACCTTGTCAATGGGTAACCTGGATGCCTGTAAAACGGTGTCAATTTCAATACCCAGGAACGTGAGCTTGGTTGATGGGCCCTCGGTCTTTTCGGGCGCTAAAGGGACACCAAGTTCCTTCATTAGCGTCTGAAATGTGTTGAGGAGACGCGTACACGTGTCCCAGCCCCGTTCACCCCCGAACAAGAAATCATCGAGGTAGTGGGTTACAGACCGAGACCCCAAACTACGAACAAAAGCCCACTGGAGGAAGGTGCTAAAACGTTCAAATGCCGAGCAAGAGATGGAGCAGCCAAAAGGCATGGCTTTATCAACATAAAACTTGCCCCGGAATCTGAAGCCTAGTAACTCAAAGTCGCCCGGGTGCACCGGCAGCAGCCGGAATGCAGACTTAATGTCACACTTTGCCAATAGTGCACCCGGGCCACAAGAGCGCACCATGCGTAGGGCCTGGTCGAATGATGTGTACCTGACCGAACAAAGGTCATCAGGGATGGCATCATTGACTGAATGGCCAGCCGGGTACGACAGGTGGTGAATCAGACGAAATTCCCCCGGTGTCTTCTTGGGCACTAACCCCAAAGGGGAAACCTTCAGGTTGGGAAAGGGTGGAGCCTGAAAGGGGCCAGCAACCCTGCCTGCCTTAACCTCCTTAGCAATACTCAGGGCAGCCACCTCCTCCCTGCCCCTAAGAGAAAGTAAGTTGGGGGCGTCTTGGGGGCACCTCTCCCCTGTGAACGGAATGCGGAACCCTCGCTGAAAACCCTCGAGGAGGTAGCCAGCGTCTTCCCTCCTCGGGTATGTTGCGAGCCAACGCTCCAACATGGCCAAATTAACTGGGGAGGGGGCCTTTTGGGTGACCAGTTCCCTCAGTGGCAGGTCTGCCCGCTCCCTGTCCACCTCTACCTCTGCCCCGAGACCCGCCTGCTCGCGGACACACAGCGGCGGCGTGGGGGCCAGCGCAAGAGGGACACTCGTGCTTATATCTGCATTGTTTTCTGTTGCACGCACCATTGGCCGAGAAGCTCCAACACAGCAGGCGGGTTGGAACCCCCTGCCCCGCCACCTGGCGGGGTACCTGTGCTGGAGCGGCTTGCTGGACCGCATGTCCACAATGATACCTCTCCCCAGGCGCAGGGCGCGTTGGGGTCATGTACAGAAGCCAAAGCTTCTGGCAGGGCTCGTCCCACCTCATCTCCGGGTGTAGGGGCACTCTCATTCGAAATTCCTCGTCGTAAGCCAACCACGACGGGCCAGGGAAATCAACCATTGCCCTGTAAATATTGTCCAAATATTGGACCATCGGGATGGCCAGATCGGGCCGGGCCCTGAGGTAGACCGCCATGTATATGAGATATGCGGGCAACCAGTTGGCCCACGTGCGTGGTGGCTTATGACGGCGAGACTTTTCCTTGTCCTTCTCGTCTTGCCCCTCCCTCTCCTCTTTGGTGGGTTCCCTGTTCAATAGGGAGAAAATGTCTACATATTCTCCCCGCCAAATCTTCTCCCTCGTGGCCTGGGCTAAATGATCCCCAAGGGGCAAAGAATACTCAGCTGTCGGGAATGCCGACACCGGTATGTTAGCAGTGCGGGACATCAAGAAAGGGACCTGAACCGCCCCCGTGACCCCCCGTTGCCTGCCCTGCGGCATAAGGCCCCCCACCCGCAGTGGGGCCTGTAAGTGGCAAGGCTGCACCTGGGTAAGTCGGGGGCCCGCTCTGACTTGACGTGGCCATGGCCACTGGAGACCTTCACCTGTGGTGAATGTTGGTGTGGGAGCATTAACTTGAACCGGATACTCACAGGTTGCACCCCCGCGGGCCGCCCCCACTGGGGGTTCCGGCTCACGGTGAGCGTCGGAGCTCGCGACTTCAACCGAGCTCTGAAGACCCATCTGACCACCACCCGCTGGTGGTGCCTGCTGCGCTGGGAGCTGCGAGGCCGCGGCGGGGGCCGCCCTGCGCGCCTCAAGCAGCTCAACCCGGCCGGCCGCCTGCTGAAGACTGTCTGCCCCCATAGTGACCTGTCAGCCAAAGGGTGCCCCGGATGGGTTGGATATCCCCAGGGATGCCTCCAAGGCCGCTACGCGTGCCAATAGGGCATCCACCGCCACAGAGCCCCCCGCATAAAGTGGGCCAGCGGGCCGGATGGCCCACTGGGCACAGGACCCGGGCCAGGTGCCGGAGTACTCGTACCCGTGTAGGGCCATGCCCAAAACTCTGGCCCCCGAGGGGCCTGGGGCATGCCCTGCCAGGGAATTGTGCCCAGCCCTCCCCCCTGGTTAAAACCTATGGCCGGGGAATGCGGGCCAGGGGCCGAAGGCCCAGCAGCGCCATGCCCACCCCCCTGCCCCAAGCCCATGGCCGGCAATTGCTGGCTGGGGGCCGCAGCCCTCGCAGAGCCGGTCTGGGGCTGTAAAGCCTCGGGCCACGGGCAAATTTGCCCCATCCCTCCGGTCCCGGTGGGAGCCTCCACAATGGGGACCTGTTGGGTGGGCGCAGCCGTGGTCCTCCGACCCGGCTGGCGCCTCCTGGATGGGCAAACCGAGTTCGCCATAGCCTTCTTCCTTGAAGGCATGTCGTCGCTGGGGAAGCCTAAGAAGAGGCGAAGAGCAAAGCTGCGTGCCGCCGAAGGGGCTTCCCTGCAAAAGCTGAGAGCGACGGAGTAAAAACTTCTCCGCTCCGTCGCTTTCGCAAAATGGCAGCTCGGCTGCCTCGTGGCCACCCCTTTTAAAGAGGGCTGGCCATGCCCCCCTAACTACCCGGATGTCCAAGTCCGGTGGGGGGGGGGTGCCTGCAAACAGCGTGGCGGCCATTTTGGCGCCGCGCTTGCATTTGTTGTTTTCCATTTTAACTTGTTCATTTGAACCTTAAACATTGCTTTTAAACACATTCTGAATATATTTTGTTTTAAAAGACACATATAGTGGGGCAGAGAAATTCTTGATGAATAGCTCCTGGTCAGCAAGAGTAGTGGAAGCTGACACTGGTGAAGGAACCTTCACAGATAATGGTAGTGATATTTAAGCTAACTAATGTTAGTATCATACAGAAGAAGCAATACTAAACAGTTTCTGAATATTTTACGCCTAAAAATGCACATGATGAGACAATCCAAAACAAGAGGAGATATAGTGCTGGAAGATAATACAGGTATTTCCAAATTGGAAGGCAGTTAATCAGCTCCTGAGTAAGATCAGTGGTGGAGTTCCTAGATATGACTGATTTGGCTACAATGATATTTGCCTTTGATACATCTTGACTGGATTACTGCAATGCAATCTACATTTGTATGCCTTTGAACAGTGTTCAGAATCTTAAACTGGTCCAATAGAGCGCAGCCAGATTACTGTCTATGGCCAGTTACAGGGAACATATAACCTTCTTCCTTTAACAACTTCCGTAACAACTGGTCTTTTTCCAGGCACAATTAACAGTACCAGTTATAACCCCTAAAGTCATTTGGACTTTGGATCCAAGTTATCTGAAAGACAATATCCTCCCAGACACAACTGCCTAGGCTTTAAGGTCTATGGGAGAGGTCCTTATCACAGTTCCATCATCTTCAGTAGCAGTGGGAATACAAGAGAGGGTCTTCTTGATTGTCCAGCTGAAAAACTAGACCAGTGATGATGAACCTTGGCACTCCAGCTGTACTTGAACTTCAATTCCCAGAAGTACTGATCAGCAGGAGTGCTGACTTGGGCTTCTGGGAATTGAAGTCCAAGAATAGCGGGAGTGCCAGGTTTCCTCTGCTCTACTCTCCTTCTGGTGGCAGCCACGTGTTTTTTTTTTAATTAAGCAGGACTTTGACAATTAAGAACATCCAGTTTTCTGGTTTCCTTGAACCAATGCTGATTCTTGTTGTTTTCACTATTGTTGTCACTTTGAACTGATTTTAAAGTTTTAATTTTAAACATATAATTTAACTTAATTCTATTTTTAAGTTTGACATTTTATTGTAGTTTAATCTACTACTGTTTCAAATTGTCTTGTAAACTGCCTTGGGTCCCATTTAAGTGTAATTGCTATTGCTATTTCTAACAGAAGAGTGAGATATAAAGGGGGGGGGGGAAGGACCTACATATAGTAGAACCTTGGATAAAGTCAAAACTCCATTCCACAAATTTGAACTTTATCTGATTTTGGACTTTATCCAAATCAAATGGATGATGCATTGGACAATGCCCCCCCCCCCCAAAAAAAGACTTTATCGGAGGTTCCAATAACAAATACCTCGGATAACATCATTTTTAAAGCAGTTTTGGACTTTATGTGATGCATCACGTGTGCATGAAAACTGCGACTTTATCCGAATTGAACTTTATCTGAGGTACCACTGTACTGACAAAGAATATGAAAAATATGAACCAATATAACTTTGAAACTATAAAGTAAGAAATGGAATATTTTAACTTTGCATTACTAGGTGTCAATAAACTAATGTGGTCTATGGGAATATATTTATAATCAGATAATTCTGAATTGTAAAGTGAAATCAAGATAATTAGGAGGAAAGCTACCATGCTATAACGAGGACTAGAAGGGGGCAAAATTGGCTTTACTAAGATTGTTTTGTGATGCCCTTTATGATAGTGTGACATTTCTGCCAGTTTCAGCACCAACACTGCCTCCATCATTCTTCCAGCCAAGCATTAAATGATGTCTGGGCCAACCAGGTGGGAGAATGTTAATTATTACTGGAGAAAAAAATTCTTCACATGTGTCAAGTTCCTCTTAAGCTTTGATGCCCTGTTGCCACAATTCTTCTCATTAATAACCAGTACACACTGGAGATTTTCATTCAGCAATGACTGAGAAGGCTCACTCTCATATCTTTATGGAAAGTGTTTCAAAGTGTCAAGACTGTAGAAAAGACCTCCTGATCAGACCTTAAAAGCTGGAGATCTTATAGGGAGGCCATGGTTTTGCAGACAGTTAGGACTCAACTTACACTGGGCTTTGACTATAATAAAACTGTCAGGTAAATTCTGACTTAAGGCAACCCTTTCTAAAGGTTTCTACATACAGGGTACCCAAGCATGCTGTACGAGATTGTCCTTTTTGAGGAGCCCTAGCATACAGAATTTAGAAACAGGTTATTCTTATTTTATGCAAAATTCCAAAATCCTGCCTTCCCTTTCTCATCTTTAAGGTGAATGTATTCTAGGAGTTGCTGTATGTGAAAGTAAGCATTCTCATCTTCAGTACTAGCTAAAGCTTTCGTCTCAGGTTTCCCTTCTTCATAAGCACATAGAAATATAGCACAATACTGTAAGACAAACATGAAAGCTAATCTCCGCCCCACCCCCCGCCCAAGGCACAGGGAATTCAGAATCAAATAAATATAAATAGAAACTACCATATTCATAAATCACAGTTAGATTTAAGCCAAATATTTTTATAAACCTCTGCCTTTTATAGCAGGCAGAAAAAGAAATAGCCAACTTTAAATGGTTTCCATTTGAATTTATAGTCCGATGAAAAGCCTGAGTTATCTACTTATACAACCTGTTGTATGTATGAAAGCAACAGTTAATGAGTAGAATGAGACAATAAAAAACGTAAAATAGCATTAGAACCATAAAATGCATACTGCTGCTGGAGTACTGGTAAAATGTTACTTCTACAACCTCCTTTTACCATCAGAATAGTTTAAAGAGGCTGCAAATCAGGAGATTTATTTCTCGTTATATTTGTTTGAAGGAAACATGTAGTCTTTGCCAGGTCAATACAAATTACACTTTCAAAATACATTATGTAAATATATAGAATAAAGGTAATACGTATGCTGCTCCCTTGTTCTTTAGTCTAAATCTGCTGCTTGAAGTTTTAGGAAAAGACAATGGAGATGCATGAGTAATGGATGGAAAGGGCTACAATGAAAATAAGTGCACAAATAATGTGTGATTAAAAAAAAAACAAAAGTGTTGCAGCAATTTTAAGACTAAAAAATTTATTTTTGTATGCATTTTTATGGTTACAGTGAACTTCTTCAGTGAAGCGTATACAACAACAATGGCTACTGTTGCTATTGTTGCTAGAATAGATTAGCATTGGTTACCTCCAAGGAAAACGCTAGGGTGGGAAGGGGTAATGAGCTGAATAAAAGATTTTAAGAAGGTAACTTTCATATGTGCTATCTCCCAAAGTTTGTAAGTCTAAAAATGCTACCAAACAACACTTGACTCATCACTGTGCATATAGGTATCACAACTGTAATGTGTTTCTCCATAAAATATAACAGGCAGTATCATTTCACTGCAACAAACAACTGCCTTCTAAGGTCATTTTCTACATACAATTAGTGAAGAATCTTAAAATGCACAACTAAGAATTTTAGAAAGATTTTATACCAAAACTAGAATCCTGGAAAAGTGGAATTCTTGCTTCTGTAGAGAACTTCTTCAAATTCCTAAGTGATGGGTAAAAATGATAATGGAAGAATTTAGGCTAAGCACATCCTTCAAAGCATGTGGAGTCTGATAACTGCATACACCTTAATTCACTAAATATCTAATTAATAAAATAAAAGACATTAAATAATTTCAAATGTAAAAAAAGAGTTAGCCAACTTGGACAAAGCCTTCCCATTCTGAGCTTACCTTCTAGGGAGTGCAGCCCCCAAGGTGGTAGTCAAATGGAAAACTGGTTTTGATCACTCAGCATTGGTCAGCATGAAAGCAAATATGCTAATGCTTGAGTAGGGCTAATATTGCATTTGCAGACACTTCATTTCAAACCATACACAAGAGCAGAATCCGACACAATATAAGAGCTGAATTTAATCCAAAACTATCTGTCAAGAAATGTAGATTAAGATGCAGAGGGAAAGGGTCACAGAACCTAAAAGAGGACCTTAAGCAGATAAAAGATATAATGAACACCATACACAAGAGCAGAATCCGACACAATATAAGAGCTGAATTTAATCCAAAACTATCTGTCAAGAAATGTAGATTAAGATGCAGAGGGAAAGGGTCACAGAACCTAAAAGAGGACCTTAAGCAGATAAAAGATATAATGAACACCAGATCAAAATTTAAAGCATTTTTTTTATAAAAAAAAGTTGCAGACACAAGCTTTGATGAATTTCCCAAGGAAGAGAGATTTACAGCTGAAGGTCAACCACCAGTAATGCATATTCTTTGGCTGCCAAAGATGTGTTTCATGGATCCTTGCTGTCCAAACAGTTTATGAATGCACAATGTATATCTGCTCTAAGATTACAAAGTCTGGACCTAAGAATAAATCAGTGGGATTTATGTTATGACTGATTTAAGCCAAAATCAAGAAGTCTGATCTAGCTTCCATTGATATCAAGGCAAAGGAGGACGATGATTTTTAAGGTAAGTGGATTTCCTCAATGCTTGTAAGTGGGTTTTCTCTAATATTTAGGCTATTCAGATGTTTAGCTGTACTGACCCAGAATTTGCATAAGAAGTCTGTGGCTGTAAGAAGAACTTGGCATAAATGTCAGTTATTGCAGCTATTTTCTGCAGAATATTAGATCAGTATATCATTTGAGAGTTTTGGTAGAGAAAGAAGAAATATTTTTTAGTACATTGACAGATCTGGCAGAATCCAAGACTGCATTTTTGTTGTTTTTATATTATTTTATAGAAAACATCAACGTGATATACCACGTAGACTAGATTTGGGGTATGTGCACTGATGTGTGTGTGCATTTGTTTGTGCGTGTCTCTGTGTGTTTACTCCAAATACCAGAATTCTCCAATCTCAGAGTTCCAACTACCAGCCACGTACCTAAATTGCACACACCTAGAGGAAGCCTAGGGACTGTGGTGGCTCAATTGGTTAAGATGCTGAACTGGAAGGTCAGCAGGTCAGCAGTTTGAGACCTGAGTACTGCAGGATGAAATGAGCTCCCATCTCTGTTCCAGCTTGTGACAACCTAGCAGTTCAAAAGCAAGAAATTGTGAGTAGATAAATAGGTACCACTTAAGTGGGAAGGTAAACAGTATTCTGTGCACTCTGGAGTCTAGGCATGCCTGCCACATGACCATGGAAACATCTGCAGACACAGACAGTGTTGGCTCTTTGGCTGTAAACAGAGATGAGCACTGAAGCCTAGAGTTGGATACGACTGGCTTTTGAGCAAGGGTGACTTTGTCATTTTTTTTAATTTTTTCAAAAATAAACCCACAATACAAAAATACAACATAGAAACGTCAAAAACAAATTAAGAAAAGAAACCTACATTAAACAGGACCTACCCAAAAATAATAATCTTCCACCCCCACAACCTATGTATAACATATAAGACATAAATCACAAAAATACTGATAACATATAAAAACATACTCAGACTTCTCCAATCACCTCACCCAATCCTTCAGCTTCTTCTATCTTCTTCACTCCCCATGTCCTTCCATATGAAGTGCTGGAGAGGGGGAGGGAGACCGGAGTTGGGATTGTTGTTGTTCAGTCGCACAGTCGATTCCGACCCTTTGCGACCCTATGGACCATCGTTCTCCAGGCGCCTCTGTCCTCCACCATCCCCCTCAGTCCTCCCAGCTCTGTGCCCATTGTGTCTACAATACCATCTATCCATCTCATCCTTGGCCTCCCCCTTCTTCTTTTGCCCTCCACCTTTCCCAACATCACGGCCTTCTCAAGTGAATCCTCCCTTCTCATTTGATGCCCAAAGTACTTTAGCCTCATCTTTACTATTTGACCTTCCAATGAGCAGTCAGTGTTGATTTCTTCTAAGATTGACCTATTTGTTCTCCTCGCTGTCCAAGGTACCCTCAAAACTCTCCTCCAACACCACATTTCAAAGGCATCTATTCTTCTGCGTTCAGCTTTCCTAATTGTCCAGCTCTCACATCCGTACATTACCACTGGGAATACCATTGCTTCGACTATTCTAATTTTTGTTTTCAAGGTGATGTCTCTGCTTTTCACTATGTTCCCCAGGTTTCTCATGGCTTGTCTCCCTAGAATCAGCCGCCTCTTTATTTCATGGCTGCAATCTCCATCTGCAGTGATCTTAGATCCTAAGAACGTAAAATCTGTCACTGCTTCTACTTCTTCCCCGTCTATTTTCCAGGAACTGATCGGGCCTGTTGCCATTATCTTGGTTTTCTTGATATTGAGTCTCAAGCCAGCTTTTGCACTCTCTTCCTTCAAACCGATCAGGAGATTCTTTAGGTCTTCCTCACTTTCTGCCATTAGGGTGGTGTCGTCTGCATATCTCAGATTGTTGATGTTTCTCCCAGCAATTTTGAGTTGGGATGGGCTCTTGCTATAAGAACGTTGAGTGAGTCCCATTGCTTGTAGTAATGCAACAATTCTCTTTCGCCTTTCTTCCTAATGATGGTTGTTTTGCGATTACTCATTTTATTATTTTCCTTTAAGATTGTTTCTATTCAATATTTCAATCACACATTTATCCCTTTTTTACTGTAGTTACTATAATGACCATGGTTATTCAGTATTCTCACAAAGTTAATTGCAGGTTCTTACTCTTATATATAATTCTTTACACATCCAGTACACTATGTAGACTCCCCTTTTTTTAAAAAAAAAAACCTTGTAAATTATTATCTATCAATCTATCATTATTAAGCTTAACATATCGTGACAAAAGATTAATTACATATTTTAATATTTTTATTAATTAATTAATTTATTTATTTAGTATGCTTATATACCACTTTACTAGTCTATTGACCACTCAAAGTGGTTTACAAAACAATCAAATAAATACAAAGCAAATCATAAGTACGGGGGAAGGGGAGGAGGAGGGGGAGGGGAAATACAACAACATTACAGAAATAACAGTGCAAAATACCATAAATAATACAAATCACAATAAACTTTACAAAAAATCAAGTCAAGTCAATAATGCAATTAATTGTTCGACTTACAAATACAAAAATCACATCATTATAAAGCAACACAATACTTTTCTTCTTTCAGCCAATCTTATTTATAAACTTTCCTCTTTATCCTGAACCTCCATTTTAGGGCAAAGGAAATATAAGAACCAAAATCACAACACATTCAAAATAAATTATTATTATTATTTTTAAAAAGAGTGATTTCCAAAACAATATAATCAGAAAAATTGGTTTGCAAGATTTCCTCTTTATCCTAAAGTTTCTTCCCAAGTAGTAATCAGATTTATTCACTATTCTTATAATCTTTCAATCCACTTCTCACTTCCTATATTTATTATATCCTAATCCTTTCACTTTCAAACCCTAGGTCATTTCCTTCCCTCTAAATTACCTGGACTTAACCATTCTTTGGCAGACGTTTTCCCACACTTACATAGATTATTTACATCTTCGTAATATTTTTTACTTTTATAGACATTCCCCTTTATCCTTGCCCTTCTTCCTGAGGTTTCTTACTTCTTTTATGTTCTGCACTATAACCTCCCATAATTAAAAGTTCATATTTAAGTTTTTTCCATTCTTCTGAACATTCTTTGATTGGGGATCCAGGGCATAGTATTGTCCTGATTTTCCTCATTTCTGGAGGGCCATACCCAGTCAGTGTGGTTGGAGAAGGAGAAATCCAGTCCTAGGACCCTTAAATATGGGGTGCCGCAGGGCTCAGTGCTCTCTCCTCTCCTATTTAACATCTACATGAAACTGCTGGGCGAGATAATCCATTCCCGTGGGGCGTGGTACCATCAGTACACGGATGACACCCAGGTGTATATCTCGGCCTGTGGGGACCCCAGTGATGTGGTCAAAGTCCTGTCTGAATGCCTAGAGGCCATTGGAGTCTAGATGGGGGGCAGCGGGCTTCAGCTGAACCCTAGCAAGACTGAGTGGCTATGGGTTGGGTGTCCGGGGTTATCCAGAGAGTTACCACCTCTGGTCTTGGATGGGGCAGTTCTGCCAAAGACAGAACCAGTGCGCAACTTGGGGGTCCTCTTGGACTCAGGGCTGCTGATGGAAGAGCAGGTGGTGGCCGTGGCCAGGAGGGCTTTTGCTCAACTCAGAATAATTCGCCAGTTGTGCCTGCTCCTGTACTGGGACTCCTTGCTCTGGTCACCTCCAAACTAGATTACTGCAATGCACTCCACAAGGGTGCTGCCCTTGATGACCATTTGGAGGCTACAGCTGGTGCAGAATGCAGTTGCCCAGGTGGTGATGGCATGTGGGCATTATGCCCATGCCTCCCCAATACTCCGGGAGCTGCACTGGTTGCCAGTTTGCCTCCGGGTGCAATTCAAGGTACTGGTTTTGACCTTTAAAGCCCTATATGGCAGTGGGCCAGGTTACCTGAGAGATCACATCATCCCAAGAGTGTCTGCCCATCCAACCAGAGCGGACCGGAGGAGCTCCCTAGTTGTGCCTTCAGCTAGATGGGCTTGCCTCTCTGGCACACGGTGGAGGGCCTTCTCCGTGTCCGCTCCAGCCCTCTGGAACCTCCTGTCAACAGAATTGAGACTACAGACAGAATTGCTGCCTTTCAGGAAATGTTTGATGACCTGGCTAGCAGGGCAGGTGTGGGGCCCTAATGGGAATACGGCCCCAGCCTGCTGACTCATCCCCAGCTAGAGTCCTATTTGTGCCCTCCTTCTGTGTTTTTGCATTCCCCCCTTCCTTTTACCTTTTAGGTAAAGGTAAAGGTTTCCCTTGCTCGAAAGCCAGTCGTATCTGACTCTAGGGTGCAGTGCTCATCTCTGTTTCTAAGCCAAAGAGCCAGCGCTGTCTGCTTCTGCAGACGTTTCCGTGGTCATGCGGCAGGCATGACTAGACACCGGAGCACATGGAACGCTATTACCTTCCTACCAAAGTGGTCCCTATTTATCTACTTGCAACTTCTTGCTTTCGAACTGCTAGGTTGGCAGAAGCTGGGACGAAGACGGGAGCTCATTTCCGTCCTGCAGTACTCGAGAATTGAACTGCTGACCTTCCGCTTCCCAGTCAGCGTCTTAGGCACTTGAGCCACTGCAGTCCTTTTACCTTTTAGTTTTAAATGGGGTGGGAGTAAGAGTGTGTATAGATGGGAGGATGATGGGGTTTTAACATGTTTTTATATGTTTTTAATTGTTGTACACCACCCTGAGTCAGATTTTTACCTGAGTGGGTGGCATAAAAAGTGAAATTAAATAAATAAATAAACAAATAATATTGCATGATTCTAAAATGTCCAAATAGTCCGTTTGTTTGCTTATTACAGAGCTTTTCCCTGCCAAAAAGAGTCTTAGCTGTTGTGAATGTTGCCAATTATAATTCACTCATTATCTCTTAACAATTTAGTAATTGGTTTAATTTTTTCCTCCACAACCTTGCTTCCTTTGCTACATCCTCGTAGACTTCCAGATGTTCACCCTCCATTTTTGGTACTTGTGCACCCTTTCTTCTTAAATAGGCCACTAAGTTTAATTTACTTTCTAAACCTGAAAATTTTACCAACACATGCCTTTTAAATGTCCCATTTCTTTTTGACCCTAGTTTATAGGTGGTTAGAATGTCCCCCTGCAAAAAATTCCCTCCCAGTTTCTAGATCATTCAATCATTTAACAATTCTCTGCCTCAGTTGGTCTGGACATTTCTCTGCAATATTCTTTATCACCACATTTATCTATCTTGTTAAATCTCCCAGCATATACAATTTCTTTTCCTGATTCTCAATTCTCATGTCCCTATTACCCTAAATCTTGAAATTGCCCCTTTTATTATTTTTAAAATATTTTTCTTTTTAATACAAATACTTTTAATCTTTATTTTTCATCTCCCCTCCACTTCAACTGTTAGGCTTATGTATGCATAAGCACCATACTAAAACATGCATCCATTCAACACACTTTGCAGATAAATAACTGCAAAGATCTATTTTTAATGAATTTTTAAAAGATTGCAAAACAGCGGTTTAAAATGGCTCTACAAAAGCTATTCAATTGCATAGGAGGTAGACCAAGCCTCTTCAGTGAACAGAGCCCATAGACTTACATGGAGGGTTCCAAATATGGTAGTTCAAAGGAGCTCAGCACAACATTGTTCCCAGCAGGTTCCATTTTTATGGACTTTCAATGGCTGGATTCTTGACACAATGTATCCTTTTGCCTGATTCAATCAGGACTTCAAAGGGCCAGGCATTTTCTAGGCTTTCTTAGACAACACCACAATCGTAAAATAATAAAAAATATTCAGAGCAAATCGGGAAGCTGGTGGGGGTGATCTGAGGACAGAAATTAACCTTTTAAATGCTTAAATAAATTTTAAAATAATCATTAAAATCATATCTTAGCTCCCAGAGCTTGGCTGAGCCTTCAGATTTGTTGACCGGCAAAGGGTCTGTGGCAGGACCGGACCAAGGGTGGTCTACTCAGGAGTAAACCAGTAAAAGTGTATTTATGTCTGATTGGCTTAGACCCTGAAAGAGTGGGCTTTTTGAAATTGGATTTCTCTCTGCCTCTTCTCCTGCCTAAAAGTCAAGCATGGCTTCAGTGGAAAAGTAAATGTAGGCTTTAAAATGATTTAAAAGTAATCACAGTTTGGATTAAAGTGAAGTTTTCCTGTCTTTGGAGCCATGATTGACCATAGGCATAGCGAACTTAACCTTTTTACCCCTGAATGGATTTTAATTAGTGGTTGTAACTAAAATGTTCAAAAAATCATTAAAAATGCTGTCATATGTTCTAAAAAATTTTTTTTTATTTTCAAAGCAGGTACCTTTCTGAATAATTTCATTAGCCTGTTCCAGCCTGCTCCGGTTGATCCAAGAGCCATACCACATTCCAAAGGAAACATTTCATTAACTCCTGATGCCCAAAGGCCATAAACCCATCTCCAGACATCCTGAAAAGTCTACAGCAAATTCCACAGCCTTGATTGCTTTAGAGATTACTAGCAAGGGTTGCCCGGCGTTGCCGGGCTTTTTTTGGGGTTTTGTTTTTTAAAAAATATGAGAAATGGTTTTGGATGTTTTTGTTGTATGTGTATTTAAATTAGTTATGTTATTTTTTAAATATATTTTCTTTTTATACGTAGGTAGTGTTTTAAACTGTTATTAAAAAAATTGGATTTTAAAAAGAGATAAGGTTGATATATATTTTTTCGCAATAATTGCATTTTTAAAAATAATGTGTTCCTATGTGATAGGTGTACTTTGGATAAGATTTTTTAAAAAATGTGTAAGTGTATGTTTTTTGCAGATGGTTGCAGATCAATTTGAATTCATTGAGTGTAATATTTCCTGTGGCCACTTGGTGGTGCTGTTGTGTAATGTTTTAATGTTGACGTTGTCCTGGCCTGTGTAGTCTTCCTGTTCTTTTCTCATTTCAATTCTGATTCTCGGTGAGGCTGCACGTGTCTTGGTAAGTTGTGATCTCTGTTTTGTTAGGGGTGGTTTTGTTGTGATTTGTGGGGGGTGGGGGGTTGTGTTTGTCCTTGTTTTTTTTTTGATTGTTTGTGGAAGATTTTCCTTGTAATTTCTATGTTTAGTATTGTTTTTGCTTTCTTTAATGTTGTTGTTTGTGTTTTTGGTGTGGGTGTTTCTGTGGGCCGGGCTCGGTGGCTGGGTGGCCCAGTGAAATACCATGTGGTGTTAGGCTGGGGTTTTTTTCGCAGGCTGGACTCATTGGATTATCTACACCGCCGGCCCGTGGTGGGGATGGGGGCATGGTCATTGGGGGTTAGGAAGGGTGGGCTAGGTGGTGGGGAGGGGAACTGTAGTGTGTTATGGTGCTTTGTTTTTGTGGAGTCGTGTTTTGTTTTTGTGGAATCGTGAAAGTAGATCGTTTTTCCCCTTTAATATCAGTGGGTGGGGGCTGCGATCCCCCTCCCCGCTGGCTACCCTAGTGTTGGGTGGTTTTTTTGGGATAAAAGGTGTATATTGGCCCTACACTTCTGGACACAGAGGAACAGGCAGAGAGGATCGATCCCCCACCCCCCCCTCCTTAAAACAACTCCGTTTTTAAAGAGAAGAAAAGACGGAGTTTTTTTAAGGAGGGGTGGTGGGGGATCGATCCTCTCTGCCTCATCTTTTGTTTCCAGATGGGTTGGGGCAATATAGTCCTTTTATCCCCACAAACCTCCAAACACTAGGGTAGGCAGCGGAGAGGGGGATCGCCACCCCCTCCCACTGATGTTAAAGGGGAAACTCCATTCAGGAGCTTTAGGCGCCACGGGTGAGTAAAAGAAAGCCGGCTGGTGTTTGCTTGCCTGTGAGCTGTTTTTCTTTTTAATTTTCCGGGCGCCGTTTTCCTCAGCGTTCTGCGTGGGCGCACAGGACGCTGGGGCTTGTAGTTATGGGTTGGTGCTTTGTGTTTTTGCTGGTTTTTTTTAAAATGCGTTTCTTTCGATTGGCTGCGGCGCGTGTCCGAACGCTGCGCCGTGCGAGAGCCTCTCAGCGTGATTGGCTCTGGCATGGCGCAGCGCAAGGAATGTTGGGAAGTGAAGTTCTTTCCCTTTCTTGCCGTTTGTGGGGCTGAGGCCCCCGTGCCCGATTTTTAAATCCTTCGTTGACCTGCGTAGGCAATTCGGCCGTGCGCACGAAGGGTGGGTGCGGGTCAGTAGGGCGACGCATAGCAACCTATAGCCAGTTCCAACGGTGAACACTTGGTTTTATAGGTTAAGATTCTTTTACTCTGTTTGTGTGTGTCTTTCACGTCTATTGTTTCTGAGGGTAGAAATTAACATATATACACAGTGCTGGTTGGGTTTTACTGCTGCTGGTAGGTCTTACTGCCTAGGGACAAGATTAGGATTATCTGGGTGGGGATTGGGGAATGCTTGGGTGCATGCTCAGTGAAGCTCCAATGATGCTGAATAGCTGGTCAAACCTTCCACCTCAGACGTGCAGCAATTCTGATTGGTTACTGTCTTCAAGCCAAGCATGCCCCATTGGTGACAGGCTCAACAAACACACTCATCCATTGGTTGATGTATGATTTTGTTTTTACCAAATCCCCAAATCTCCTCCCTCTATTTTCCTGAAAAGTGTAATCTTTTTACCATTACCATTTATTTGCATAAATATTTACTATTGTAATCCAAAATTGACTTACTTAGGTATGAAATGACCACCTGCTGCAAGTTTATTATTTCATTGTAAAAACTTTATTGTTACAGTAGATAGCTGATAGGATTAGTCTGTATTTGTAGAATTGTATAAGAAGACTTTGCATTGTCAGGACTCCAGCTCTCTCTAGCTCTCTCTCAAAATATAGTTAGGGAAGCTCATGTGTAGATTTTTATAGCAGGCAGGTTAAAGAATTGTAGTTGTTATTTGCCGCTTTTTGCAAAATTGACCAACAAGTCCCTTAATTCTTGTTGTCCCTTCAATATATCCTTCATTTCTTTCATTCTTATTTCATCCATTTTGTCAACCTTTTTTCAATTTTACTTGAAATGTCCATTTTTTTCTCCATTACTCCCAACTGTTGTTTTTCCTCTTCTTTTCTTTCTACTGGTATTAATTTTTCCATTCCTGCACACTGACCTTTACCTAGAGGAATCATGGGCTGTAAAACTTCATCGCCTAGGATAGGCAAAGTTCACATCTTATTGGAAAACGTAGCTGGTGCTTGCTGGGAGCTTTTTCTTTGAACAGGAAGCTAGTAGCTTTACCTTTTCTCCCAAGTGTGCTGCTTGGGTGTCTGTCTACCAGTTTCAAGCAGATCCAAGAGTAAGCAAAACCAAACAAAAAAGGGGGCACTTTAAAGACAAATAGCTGTATTTTAATGTTAGCTATCTAGTCATGCCTGCCACATGACCACGGAAACGTCTGCAGAAGCAGACAGCGCTGGCTCTTCGGCTTAGAAACAGAGATGAGCACTGCACCCTAGAGTCGGATACGACTGGCTTTCGAGCAAGGGAAACCTTTACCTTTACCTATCATGGATCAAGTCCATTTTGTCAGACTTGTCAATGTCTATCAGATAAAATTCTGTGGAGTAAGAAAAAATCCAGTCTGGCAAGGTTATCCTGCTATGGTAATATAGTAGACCATACTGCTAGCAACTCAGTGCCAATAATTTGGTGGTGATTAACTAACCTGGCTACCCTGAAGATTAATGGACTTGGGAGGCAAAGTCCACAGGGAAGGGTGATCGGCAGTGGTGGGATTCAGCAGGTTTGCCTCAGTTTGCCAGAACCAGAAATTCCAGCTGGCCCCACCCATCCAAGTTTTGAAATAAAGTAATCCTAATTTGGGTGCAACACGGGACTTTCCTCCTGGACACACCCACCATACCACACCCACAGAGTAGGTAGTAAGTTTTTTTTTAATCCCACCATTGGTGATGGGCCTCAAGTGCATTAAATCCCACTTGAATCCATCTAAATGGAGGGCAGCAGCTTCATCAATACTGGACCAGAAAGTGATTTGCAGAACTGGATTAGTGATTTGGGTGTCATGTTGCGATGTGGAAGGCAAATGGAAGGCTGCTGCATTATATTGTTTCCAGGACAATCTTTATGGCTGATCACCATGATGATATTCGGAATCAGATATATCAGAAAACAAAAACAAAAACAAAAACAGCTTCAGAACTTTAGACTATGCTATATTTTTAATGTGAGCTGCAGTATTTTTGTTTTTTAGTTTTTCTTTTCTGATATGCTTGAAACACAGTCTAATATGGCTACTATTCCAAGAATCAGAAATGGCACTTAAAAGAAGAAAAAGAAAAATGTCTATTAATGACACAATTCACTTCATTTTTTGTTATTGTTCAGTCGCACAGTCAATTCCGACCCTTCATGACCCCATGGACCACAGCATGCCAGGCACCCCATCCTCCACCATCAGCCCACCCAGCTTTGTGCCCATTGCGTCAACAATACCATCTATCCATCTCATTCGCTGTCACCCCCTTCTTCTTTTGCCCTCTACCTTTCCCAGCATCAAGGCTTTCTCAAGCGAACCCTATATTCTCATTTGATGTCCAAAGTATTTTAGCTTCATCTTTACTATTTGTCCTTCTAAGGAGCAGTCAGGGTTGATTTCTTCTAAGATTGACCTATTTGTTCTCCTCGCTGTCCAGGATACTCTAAAAACTCTCCTCCAGCATCACATCTCAAAGTCATCTATTCTTCTGCACTCAGCTTTCCTTATGGTCCAGCTCTCACAAACATACATCATTACCAGAAATACCATTGCTTTGACTATGTGGACGTTTGTTTGCAAGGTGATGTCTCCAGTTTTAACTATGTTGTCCAAATTTCTCATAATTCCCAAGAATTAGTCACCTTTTTATTTCATGGCCGCAATCACCTTCTGCTGTGATCTTGGAGCCTAAGAATGTAAAGTCTGTCACTGCTTCTACTTCTCCATCTATTTCCCAGGGACTGATAGGTCTATTGCCATTATCTTGGTTTCCTTGATGTTGAGTCTCAAGCCAGCTTTTGCACTCTCATCCTCCAGCACAGCAGCTGGTAGAGAGGGTAAATAAATTATCTGCTGGATTTGTATTGGTACATCAAGCCACCCAATTGTTCTGCAAGGAGAAATCTAAAACAAGCATTAATTAATATCAGTTAATTGAATGCTGCTGACCTCACAATCCTATAATTCAGGAGTTCTCAACCTTTTTAAGCCAGAGGCCAGGTCACACTCCCTCAGATAGCTTTGGGGGCTGGATGGCAATTTTGCCCTTCCTCCATCACATGGCATTTCCTGGTGTGGTGGAGATGGTGGTGGGCCACATGAAATGGTGCCATGGGCTGCATTTGGCCCATGGGCCACAGGTTGAGAATTCCTGCTATATGTGATTCATTTGTGCTACATTAAAATTTTGTCTCCTAATTCTACTACATTAACAGCCTGGCCTCATACAGCTTTTTTGAGGCTACACTCGGGATAAACACAATTGTAAATACCTTGATGAAAGGTAATCATACAAAATCATTGATATTTGTCTTGTTTCCTTGCTGCTTGTCCAACTTGGCTGCTTGTAAAATCTCTACATTTAGATGTCTGTGTAATCATTTGTTTAAAATACATTCTTGAAAACCTCTCTTGTAGCATAGATTTCGTGATGGCCTTTGCCACAAAGAGTAGGAGTTCATTGAAGATTCAGCTCCATGATACCCATGTCATTTATATGGAAATTGTTAAATCCACATGAATGCCAAGTCTCTTGGCAGACATTAACATGGGCATCTTTTCTCTACAAGGAGAGAAAAAAGACGAATTTTCTTAATTTTGCTGTTGTAAGACTCTTTGGCTCTATTCAATGGGTTGCTTGTTGCAATGTGCAAGCTATTCTGCATGATGTGCTGTTCTCATGAAATATATTTTATAGGAATATTTTTATTATAATAAGAAACAAAGTTAGGATGATGAAACAATGTTATAATCCAGTAAACAGCTTGCACACAAAACACAGGGATATATGTCCTCTGAATGGCTGTAATGTCTAAATAACATTGTCATGGGAAAGAGTTTGTGTCTTATAAAAATATAGCAGAAATATAAAAAAAGGAATTTTTGATGGAGGAAAATAGTTTTATTGGAGGGGGAGAAGAGCTTAAATTATGGGAGGATGTTTTGAATATAAAAAGTTCAGATTTATGGAAAGGTAAGCTATATGAACATTATTTCAAGTAGAAAAAGTTCATTGAAGGAGAAGGGGAAATAATAACTGTTTGTTATTTAAGGTTAGTTGTTTAAAGGTCCCCACACCCTGCTTTTGTTTAGTGAGATCTCTGGATCTCACAGGAAATGGTGCCATGGGCCGCATCCAGTCCATGGGCTGCAGGTTGAGAATCTCTGGCTTAGAAGTTATCAGTTTCTTTCCAAAGTCAACTAATTTTTTATTTCTGGTCCTTGAAGCTTACATTATCAAAAGAGTACTGAACTTAATCCCAAGAAGAGAATGGATTAATATCTTGATGTTGGGCACTCATTGGTGCTTACAGGACTGGAGATTTATATGAAAACAGTAAATATCTATTGCAGGGGAAGGAAATGTGTAACTCTAGATGTTATTGATTTATACTTTTCTTCATTGTTATCCAGGATCGCTAATGGCAAGAGATAAGACCTGAAATCCAACATCTGGAGTTCCTTATCACTGCAGTACCCCATGCAAAGTATTCTGAGCTTATCCAATACAGTACTTGAAAAATCAATTGCTTCAGAGGGCAAAGCTTCAAGGATGTTCTCAAAGTCCTGGAAGATCAAGCCCTACTTCGGTTCATAACAATATTTGATAATTTGTGTCTAGATAGATATGGAGACATAAAATAATTCTATATTGACCAAATGTTACTTGCTACTCATCATTTCATCTTGGGAAAATGTGGAAAATATTTCTTGTATGAAAACTCTTAGAAGTGGCAGTCTTCTAAACTCTTGGTTAGACTTATTGACCAGCAGCAATGGAAACTGGCAGGCTGAAGGATGCCATTTTGGAGCTGAGAATCTTTTTGTTAGAAACCCCTATGATTCTTGCAGGCATTCTCCGCCACAATTATGCTTTTGGCCAGTCAGAAGGAATATGTTTAACTCCACAGGTAAACTAGAGGAAAGAGGTTTCTACTCTGGTTTGTTCTTGCTCAAAAGCCAGTTGTATCTGACTCTAGCTTTCAGTACTCATTTCAATTTATAGCCAAAGAGCCAGTGCTGTCTACTTCTGCAGACATTCCTGTGGACATGTGGCAGGCATGATTAAACACTGGAATATGCAGAATGCTGAGTAGCTTCCCACCAAAGTGGTGCCTATTTATCTACTTGCAATGTCTTGCTTTCAAACTGATAGGTTGGCAGGAGCTGGGACAGAGACGGGAACTCACTCCATTATGCAACACTCAGATCTCTTTTTTTTGGGGGGGGGAATTATTATTAAAACACATAGCTCTTTATACCAATTGTCCAGCTTTATTTCACAATATATTTCCCATCTTTTCACAATAAGTGATCTCATAGCTTTTAGCATTCTTATAATCATCTCCTTATTTTTTTCCCATATTGATGTTTCCTAGGTCCATATTTCTAGTTTTATGGAAAGTATTTGCTTAATCTCATTAAAAATTGTTTTCCATCTTTTCTTAATAGATTCACATTCCCAGCATAGATGTAGGTATGTCTCATGTTCTTTTTTTACATCTCCAATGTTCCTTCTTATATAGAGAGTTATAATGACTTAATCTTATTAGTGTCATGTACCACCTCCAGATAGTTTTATGGCAATTTTCCTTGATTCTAGCAGACATATTTTTTCATATTTCTGTGTTTCCAAGTTTCATCCCATTCCCCATTCTGGACCTTAACCCTTAAATCTGTTTCCCAATCCCTATATATAACTCTATAGATGGTTGCTGCTGTGTGATTTCACCGTGCCCTGGCTTGAGCATGTACATGGACTGTTCAGTGCAACATCATAAAAGAGGACCATTTGGGAGAGTCACATACACACACACAGTTGACCCTTCCTTCACCTGCTTGGATTCATCCTCATGACTAAAACAAACCTAAAAAGAATCACAGCCTGCAGAATCATAATGCATTATAACCACTATTCTACAAGGAAAGCTCGATAGGTGGATGGGAAAAGGTTGGAAGCAAACAGGCTACATCAGGTTAATTAAGGTCTTTTTATACTTCCTGTGAGGGACTGAGGTGGTTTAGTGGTTAAGATGCTAAACTTGATCACTGGAAGGTTGGCTGATCAGCAGTTCAAGACCTGAGTGCTGAATTGCATAATTTAATAAACAGTTTTTGTAATGGAGACCAAAAAGAAAGAATAAATAAAAAGTTATGGTATGAACACCAGAGAAAAGGAGGGTTAGGCATCCCAATTTTTTTAAAAAAAATATTACATGGCAAGTCAGATTAAAAGAATTGTAAATATTATGACAGAAGAAGAAATAATATGGAGAACTGACAAGTCTGTAGAGTTGAAAGGTGTCTATAAAAAGTGGTTTTTTAAGACTATAGAAAAAAGTGATAAAAGGAATTCAAAATCCATTCTTCAGGTATAATCTAGAAATATGGCAATGATGCTAGCAACCATAGACATAGAAATATCCAGGTTAAAATATATTTAATTTAATTTTAATTTAATTTAATATTCACATTTATACGCCGCCCACTCAGGCGAACCCGATTCAGGGTGGCATTACAACAACTTTCAAAACATATAAAAACATATAAAACCCCTAGTTATCCCAACCACCCACCCCACCCAGTATAAAAAAGAGAAAGAGAGGGCTCATAATTGCTATCTTGTTGTGAGCCAACAGGTGGGGACCGTATTCCCATTAGGGCCCCACACCTGCTCCTTCTGGAGCACAGGAAGAAACTAGGCTTTAACATAGCACTGGATTTAAGCTTATGTTGGAAGCATTGAACAAATGTGCAAAACAGACCAAATCCGGGATATAAATTGGATTTTGAAGGGATGGCAGAACAAGCTGCAGATGTTTGCCTTCAAAGCAGAGCAACTTATCTATCGATCTTCCTTATCTTATTCTGCATTTGTGTGGTGACAAAGGATTTCTGCATCTATTTGAAATGAGGAAAGGAGAACTGGAAACTAAAACAGTTGGTCCACTGTTGGTGACAAAAGAGAAATTACTCAAACCTGACTACAAGCCCACCCTATCTCATGAAACCTAAAAGTTGTCTAAAATTATGAATGCACTTTAAATTGTTGAGATACAGTAAGAACAATATTGCATGCGTTTAACATTTGCATATAAATAAGAGTCGCTTTCCATCCTAAACTTGATAGTCCTTCATCACTAAACTTTGGTAAATATCTTTTTAACATTTCCCTCTCCTCTTCCTGTTTATTCACTTTTCTCTCTCCATTGTCCTTATTTCCCCCTTGCTGATTCCAAGGCCTATGTGGCAGGCATGGAAGGAGGTCTCTACCACATGGCAGATAATCCATTTTCTTTTTTTCCCTTTTATTCTTCTAACTGCAGGTACAGATCATAAATGTAAAAATGTCTTTTTCCTATTTAAATGCTTCTAGAATGATTTTTTAAAAGTATATAAAGTGCTAGCTACTCTGTGAAGTGGTTTAGATCTGAGACGGGTTATTTTTTGAATCTAAATAGTGAATATTTCCTTGAGTTCATGATCTTTAGTAAGGAGGCAGAGCTTTTTGAGCAGCAATTGATGGTGCACAGTGTCATATCCTGTTGTAAAGTCAATAACTCTAAGTTTATATGTGTTTCAAAGCTGTCTTCTATATGTGAGTTATATTTATGCCACATAGCAGGTGCTAGCTGTAAAGCCTGCTTGCTGTAGATTTAGAGGAAGTACAATTTGAGAGATTAGACAACTGAATATAATTAATTCAAACACTTTGTGGTTGTAAACTAGAAAGAGGTTTGGCTTGTACATTTAAGGATTTTATTCTTTGCATAGTTCAGTACAGTGGAACCTCGGCTAACATAATTAATGCATTCTCTGGGACATTTTTTTACAGAAAAAATTACTTTAACCGAATTTCCCACAGGAATGCATTGAATGCAATTTCCCCATAGGAATGCATCGAAAACCAAAATACATTAACTAAAACACGGTTTCCCATAGGAATGCATTGAAAACCAATTAATCTGTTCTGGGAAAAAAAATCCACACACTGAGCCACTATTTTCTATGGATTTCCTTTTGTTGTGTGATTTTTATGTTAACTGAGCCGTTTGTTAACTAAGGTTCCACTGTATAGTGTTTACTTTCATCTTCTACCATATACAGTAAAACCCCATGTTACAGACGCCTTGTATAACAAAAAAACTCAACTTATGGAAGGAAATTTTGAGGCAATGGCATCCCGATTTGTTACAGAAATATTTAATTCTTAAAGAAATACTCCATGTATTCCATTCAGTAAATTGTTCTCTCTTATTTTATTACAGGATTACCACAAGAAGAAGAGCAGCGATCTGAGGTAACTCAAGGTAGGCAAATCATTCACACACACACACACACACACACACGCACGCACACACACACACACACACACACACACACACACACACACACACATATATATATATAATCATACACACACACAGAGTAGGAGGAGACATGCATAGTGGGAGGGGTTTAACTATATACATATGTATGAGGATACAGTGGTTTGCTGTTGAACCCTGACATGATTTACAGGGGAAAAGTCACCATGCAGAACGCTTTTTGGGTGTTCTGATGCTTCCCACTCTTTTTGGCTTCAGCAGAAGCTCTCCCTACAACCAGGAAGTGCGGGAAATCCCCCCCCCATCAGCTGTTAGGTGGGGACTTTTCCTGCAACTACCATGGGTGGCCACTAGATTGCGCTGACAGAAATGTAACAAATATGACTTGGAAATTAAAAAAATCAGCTCCAAAGTTCACTAAAAAGCCCCAAAAACTTGTTTTTTCTGTTCCAAACTCTTTCTAAAGTGCACTTCAGAATTTCTTGCTGTGTTTTTGCCACTTTAGAAAGAGTTTGGAACAGAAAAATTACAGTTTGTTTGTTTGTTTGTTTTTTGCTCTTTTCTAACCTCTCGAACATTTTTTTAAATTTTCAATGCATTCCTACTGGAAATTGTGCTTCAAGGTACAGAAAAATCACTTTACAGAAAATGTCCTGGAACGGATTAATCACGTAACCTGGGGTTTCACTGTACTGTATTTTTAAATTTGTGTGCTTGTCCACAGGCTATTAAAGAGTTGAAGGAGCCGTTCCTTTGTGTTTTGCCCAGAAAGTTTAATTTGTTCGATCCAAATAGCATCATGTTCCATTGGGGCTTTTTATTGATGCTGCACATATTTTTATTGATGCTGCATATATATTTTATTGATGCTGTACCAGCTCCTGCCAACCTAGCAGCTTGAAAGCAAGAAATTGCAAGTAGATAAACAGGGACCAATTTGGTGGGAGAAAATCTTGGGGACATGAAAGGAGCCTCATTCAGGCATCCCCTGAGTGGAGTTCCTCCTGCAAAAAGCCATTCAAACCCAGAAATCAGGTTTGTGTGCTTCTGACATGATTAAAACGACAACATGATGGACAAATAAAGAGGATGCAAATCAGAAATGTAATATTTTTGGCCTATAACTATCAGGCTCCCCATTTCATCATGACCAGTGTCTGTAAAGAGATCGCAGCTGAGAAATGAAATAACTTTTTTTTTCAAATTTTGAATCAAAGTTTATAAAATAATCACTGTATGAATTAAGTAGTTGTGGCTAGAGGATAAACATCTGAGAGTTATGACATTTGAAAGAAACAGTGAGGTAAATGAAGGTTATGCTGTTATATTGTATTTTTTCCCTACCACACTCACTCCTGCTGAAAGTAATTTGCTGTCAGGCTGGATTGTCCCCTCTTCATTTTTTAAAGTGTAAGTCTGAGCTGTGGGGAGATTTGTTTTTACATTTCAACTGGAATCGTGTTGGGAAAAATAATGATTTGTTAGGGAAATGCTGACAGACCCCTTAACTTGAAAGATATGGATGTTGATAATACCTTCCATAAGAGTAGTTTTACAAATGTACCTGACAGTCATTTTCCATTCATCATATAGTCTGTCTGAGAGAATCTGAGGAATGATTGTGTTTTTTTAACCCTGGAAGATAAATGGTACAACTCTAAATGGTTGTGTAATATTTCATGGAGAAGTTTTTGTGATCAGTATAATACTGATATGATTAGGCAAGTTTCTGCATCCCATTGGCATGATAGATCTCATGTTTCTTTACTTAGCCACATTAATTTCCTTTATTGCTTTGAAAATGAAAACAACAGTATCATTCTAAACACATCCAGTGTCACTAGAGAAGAAATTATGTGAAAAACCTGGAAAGTCATGACCAGTCACAGTGGACAGTACTGATTAGAAGTTTATCTGGTCTTATAAGACCGCTTCCTATGTTTCCAACAGTAATGCCCTCCTCTTCATCCAAAGACAAAGGGACATTATAATTGCTAACAGTCATGATACCAGAAATTCTGTCATTGTTTATGTATGCCAGAAGTTCTATCTATTCACCACAAGGCTTGTTCCTTGGCTTTCACTAGGGCACTCCTAAATCATATTTCTATTCTCAATTAACCTGCACTCTCTTGTGTATATTTTCTTCACTTTCTGTCCAGATGTCAGTATTTTCAGAAAGAGGCACTCCTCTTCAGTAAATATTGTGGTGTTTTATTCTTCACCATCACAGGAGCTGACAGGATCAGGTTCAAAGTTCAGGAAAGAGTCAGTAGGGTTCTAGTTGAGGCTACAGTAAAGGCCTGCAGGAGCCAGACCAGGACAGATGTAGGTATACCAATAAAACCATTTACTTCAGGAAATAGTGAGCACTTCAATGGTAGAGGCATTCAAGAGAAAATTACATAACCATCTGCCAGGTCTGCTTTGACTTGGATTCTTGCATTGAGCAGGGGGTTGTACTCGATGGCCTCATTGGCTCACATAGTAAGACATGATCCTTCAGATAGCCTGAAACCAAACCAGATAGGGCTGGATAAGTAATGACTAGCACTTGAATCAGGCCCATGCAGTTGATGTATCAGGGGTGTAAGGGTATGATTTGTACCCTGGTTCAGCCTCATTCCAAGATGGAGATTTCTATGTGTGGCGGGACCTGTAGCACATGCTGCACCCCTCTCACCCTCTCCACCGGCAGGAGGAGGATAAAGGGAGCCCCTGAGGCCTTGGGGTGCTCCAAAAAAGAAGCAGACACCGCATTTGCCATGCCCCTCCCACCCTCCCCACTGGTGGGAGGAGAATAAAGGGAGCCCTTGAGTCCTCGGGGTGCTCTGAAGAAGCAGCAGCCACCATGTTGCCATGCCCCTCCCGCCCTCTCCACCGGCAGAAGGAGGATAAAGGGAGCCCCCGAGGCCTCGGGGTGCTCCAAAGAAGCAGCTGCCACTGTGTTTGCCATGCCCCTCCCACCCTCTCCACCAGCAGGAGGAGGCTAAAGGGAGCCCATGAGGCCTCGGGATGCTCCGAAGGAGCAGCAACCTCCGTATTTGCCACGCCCCTCCTGCCCTCCCCACCGGCAGGAGGAGATTAAAGGGAGCACCCAAGGCCTCGGGGTGCTCTGAAGCAGCAGCAGCAGCAGCATTTGCCTCATCCCACCCGGCCCTGTTTATTGGATTTGGTAGGACTCTTAGGATGAGGTTTTCTCTCCTGCTCTTTGAAATGTTTTTCGAACTATATTGCATTATTGTATTGCTGCTGCCTTTCTTTATAGGGCTATATTGTATTTTATTGTTGCTGAATTTTTACTGTTTATGATCGAGTATATGTGTATTGAACTGTGGAATTTTGTATTGTATATGATAAATCGCCTTGAGTTGGCCATTGGCCTGAGAAAGGCAGTATATAAATATTAAAATGAATGAATGAATGAATGAAAACATGCTAGCCTCATGGGTTAGAAGAAATGAAACCTAATGTGTGATGGACATGTTATACTGTACGGTCATTGGCTGCATTCCTTTAGAGGAATGGAAAGGGGGTAGACCATGTGTGAGGAGGTAAAACCCAGAGGGAGGAGCCAAGACATTCTATTGATTGGATGCTTCTCTCTGAGGGTGAGCTGTGAATTGTGACAACATGTAGGAGCTTAAACCAGAAGAGGGGGGCTGGGCTTGCCCAATTAAGGAAGCTCTCTTTGCTATGATGTGCTTTCTGAACTTTTGATAAATTTTCTTCTGTAACTTATTATGATTACAATATAATTTTTAAATACCTAAAGATGACTGGAGTGTTTACTTGGCTATGCACTACCTTATTTACACTAAGCTAATATCCTGGGTTGCCAAGCTAGAGGGGCAGCATCTCAGAAGCAGGAACCAACCACTTGTGGTCAGAAGTCCAACTCGTGAGTAAACATATTTCCTGACAAGGGGTATTATACACTCCCTATTACTGGCCCCAGTCTGGCTGCTGCATTTTGAACCAAAAAATACATTTAAATACATTTTTTTGCTGTGGATGGAGCAAGTTTATCTCTCTCTGGATTCAACAGCACTATCGTTCTAAAAAAGAAGTGAAAATAGAATGAACTTTACAAAAATATGATTCACGCACACACACACATACACACACACAAAGTAATAGAATGCACAGCCCACAGTCTATTCCAGGGATTCTTAACCTGTGGCCCGTGGGTCAGTTGTGGCACGCAGTGCCATTTTATGTGACTCCCCACTGCCTCCACCACACCAGCAGGTGCCATGTGGTGGAGGAGGGAAAAAATGGCCATCCAGCCCCCAAAGCTGTCAGAGGTAACGTGACCCGGCCCACAGCTTTAAAAGGTTGAGAACTCCTGGTCTATACAAATTATGGAGTAAATGGCTAATATAGTCTCCTTTTAATGGCATAAATTGAAGTTACATCTAAACCTAGAACAAATTTCTTTTTGCACTACCGTACCAGAATTCCCAAGGTATCTGGGAGATAAAAGTAGAGAGAATGCAAGCGCGGCGCCAAAATGGCCGCCACGCTCTTTGCGGGCCCCCCCACCGGACGAAGACATCCGGGTAGTCAGGGGGCGTGGCCAGCACCCTTATAAAAGGGGCGGCCACGAGGCAGCCGAGCTGCCATTTTGCGAAGCGACGGAGAGGAGAAGTTTTTCCCCAATTGCTCCGTCGCTCTTACCTTAGCCGGGAAGCGTACCTTGGGCAGCGGTCCTTTTCGCTCTTTTTCTTCGGCTTCCCAGCACTTCTACAGATGTCTTCCAAAAAGAAGGCGATGGCGAACGCGGTTCGCACTGCGCAGAGGCGCCAGCCGGGTCGGAGGACCGCGACTGCGCCCCCCAACAGCCTCCCTTGCCGGGGGCACCCACCGGGACCGGTGGGATGGGGTCGGTTGTCCCATGGCCCGAGACCGGGCAGCCTCAGACTGGCCCGGCGGGGGCCGCGGCCTCCGGCCCGCGATTGGCGGCCCCCGGCCCTGGCTCAGTTCACTCCTCGGGGCCTTCTGCCCTTGGCCCGCAGCTTCCTGCGGTGGGTTTTCACCAGGGGGGGTGGTTGGGTTCCCTTCCCTGGCAGGGCATGCCTCCGGCCCCCCAGGGGCTGGTGCTGGGTTCATGGCCATATTCGGGCCCCGGGGTCCAGAGACCTGGCCCGGCACCTGCTACCAGTGGGCCGGCCGGCCCTATGCCCCCCATTAGCATTGGGGGCTATGATAACGTCAATGCCCTTCTGGCCCACGTGGCGGCCCTCGAGGCGTCCTTGGGGATGGTTAACCCACCCGAGGCGCCTTTGGGATCACAGGTCGACGCATCGGCTCCCGGTCATCGCCAGGCGGCCGGACGGGTCGAGCTGCTCAAGGCCCGTGGGTCGGCGTCAGCCGCTGCCTCGCAGCTCCCCATGCAACAGATGCTCCCGTCAGGTACTGACCAGGCCCTGTCCACGAGCTCGGTTGCGGTCGCGAGCTCCGACGCCCGCAGTGGGCCGGAACCCCCGGTGGGGGCGGCCCATGGGGGTGCAGCGTGTGAGTATACGGTTCAAACTAGTGCACCCACACCACTGCCTACATTGGGGGGAGGCTTCCAGTGGCCGTGGCCTCGTATGGTTGGCGCGGTGGTCCAGCCACCGCCTGCCCAGCCGGGGACGGCACCTTCGACCCAGGGCCCCACTTGGGGTGGCGCCCCCTATCCCGTTGGGAATTTACACGGGGTGGCGGGTTTGGTCCAGGCTCCTTTCACCGCCCCCACTGCTGCCACTGTGCCGGTATCGGCGTTGCCTACGGCGGGATATTCTTTACCCCTTGGGGATCATCTGGCCCAGGCTACCAAAGAAAAAATCTGGCAGGGGGAGTACGTGGACATTTTCTTCCTTCTGAATAGTGAACTCACCAAGGAGGAGAGGGAGGGGCAGGATGAGAAGGATAAGGAGCAAGCGCGTCGTTGTAAGCCGCCAGGCACGTAGGCCAACTGGCTGCCAGTGTACCTCATATACATGGCTGTGTACCTCAGGGCCCGGCCGGATCTGGCCATTCCGATGGTTCAGTATTTGGATAACATATACCGGGCGATGGTTGACTTCCCCGGCCCGTCGTGGTTGGCTTACGACGAAGAATTCCGCATGAGAGTGCCCCTACACCCGGAGATGAGGTGGGATGAGCCCTCCCAGAAGCTGTGGCTTCTGTACATGACCCCCACGTGCCCTGCGCCTGGGGAGAGGTACCATTGTGGACATGCGGTCCAGCGAGCTGCTCCGGCGCAGGCACCCCGCCAGGTGGCGGGGCAGGGGGTTCCAGCCCGCCTGCTGTGTTGGACCTTCTCGGCCAATGGTACCTGTAGTAGGAGAAATTGCCGATATAGGCATGAGTGTCCCTCTTGTGCTGGCCCCCATGCTGCCTCCGCCTGTCCCAGGCCAGGAGGAGCGCGGGGCAGGGGTAGAGGTGGACAGGGGGCGGGCAAGACTGCCGCAGAGGGAGCTGGTCAGGCGAAAGGCCCCCTCACCAATTAACTTGGACATGTTGGAGCGTTGGCTCACGATGTACCCGAGGAGGGCAGACGCAGCTTACCTGCTTGAGGGTTTCCAGCAAGGGTTTCGCATTCCTTTCACGGGGGACAGGGCTCCCCAAGATGCACCCAACCTCTTGTCACTCAGGGGAAGGGAGGAGGTGGCTGCCTTGAGCATTACTAAGGAGGTCGATGCCGGCAGGGTCGCCGGCCCTTTCCCTGCACCCCCGTTTCCTAATCTCAAAGTTTCCCCCTTGGGGTTAGTGCCCAAAAAGTCACCGGGTGAGTTCTGCTTAATACATCACTTGTCTTACCCAGCCGGCCGATCGGTCAATGATGCTATCCCTGATGACCTTTGTTCGGTCAGGTATACATCTTTTGACCAGGCACTGCGCATGGTGCGCTCATGTGGCCCGGGTGCACTGTTGGCTAAGTGCGACATCAAGTCGGCCTTCCGTCTCTTACCGGTGCACCCGGGCGACTTTGAGTTGCTGGGTTTCAAGTTCCGGGGTGGATATTATTTCGGTTGTTCCATTTCATGCTCGGCATTCGAGCGTTTCAGCACCTTCCTACAGTGGGCTTTCGTTCGCAGGTCAGGCTCTCGGTCTGTAGCCCATTACCTGGATGATTTCTTATTCGGGGGTGAACGGGGCTGGGATACGTGCTCACGTCTCCTCAACACATTTCAGACGCTAATGAAGGAACTTGGTGTCCCTTTAGCGCCTGAAAAGACCGAGGGCCCATCTACCAAGCTCACATTCCTGGGGGTGGAAATTGACACGGTAGTGCAAGCATCCAGGTTACCGGCAGATAAGGTGTCACGGATCGTTGCACTCATATCCGACTTGCTGGCTAAACGCAGGGCGTCCCTTCGTGAGCTACAGGTGCTGCATGGTCACCTCAATTTTGCTTGCAGGGTGATCGCACCTGGCAGAGCCTTTGCTCGGCGCTTGTGCGACGCCATGACAGGCTTAACCAAGCCCCACCACAGGGTACGTCTTAGTAGGGGCCTTAAGGCAGATATGCTCATTTGGCTCCAGTTCCTGAGGGAGTTCAATGGGGTGTCATTTTGGAGGTCCGACCTTCTTGCTTCCCCTCGTTTTCAGGTCCAGTCCGATGCATCGGAGTCCCTGGGTTACGGGATGTACTTCAAAGGGAGGTGGGCCTACGGCAGGTGGCCGCCAGCCTGGTCGGGCACAGGTCGCTTGCGCGATCTCACGTATCTGGAATTTTTTCCCATCCTGGGAGCCTTGATGCTATGGGGTGAGGAGTGGGCCAATTCGGTAGTACATTTCTGGTGTGACAATGCGGCAGTGGTCCACATTGTCAACTCACAGACGTCCAAATCTCCCAGGGTCATGGAGCTGGTGCGCCAGTTTGTGTTGCGCAGCCTGCGCCTCAATGTGCTATTTAGGGCTAGGCATGTGCCTGGTATTAATAACGATATCGCTGACGCTTTGTCCCGCCTGCAGATCTCCCAGTTCCGTGCCTTAGCCCCGGACGCAGAGGAATTTCCCTCGCCACTCCCGGACGAGATATGGACACTTGGCAAGGAGAGGTGAACCGGGCGATTGGCATGTCGCTGGCGCCCCGCACGCGTAAGGCGTATCACCATGCATTCATCACTTTCCAGGCCTTTTGTGCACAGTTTTGACTACCCGAGGCTTGGCCTATCCCAGTCGCCCACATTCTCCAATTCATGGTTTACCTACATGCCCAGGGCCTATCCCCCCGCACCATAGCATCCAGGCTGTCAGCGTTGGCATTCATGGCCAAAGTGTGGGGTTATGCTGACAGCACCACTGATTTCCGTATACGACATGTTTTGGAGGGGTGGGTGCGGGAGCGTGGGCGTAGCCTGGATGACCGCCACCCAATTTCCCCGGGGGTACTTACCCATCTAGCACGGGGCTGGCATGACCTCTGTTTTGACAGGTATGAGGCAGCCCTGTTTCATGCGGCTACTACGGTGGCCTTTTATGGAGCGCTCCGCATCAGCGAGCTGGTGATGCTGTCTAAGGCGGATGCAAGTCGTAGGGCACTGGAACTCGACGATGTCTATGTTTACAATGATTGGGCTCAGTTGAGGATACGCTCCTCTAAAGTTGATCAGCACGGCGTAGGCAGTGGTGTAAGACTGCTACGATGTTCATTGGCAGACATCTGTCCGGTTAGTGCCCTACAGGAGTTCCTTGCACTGCGTGGCACGCACCATGGCCCGTTTTTCTGTCACCAAGATGGGTCTCCCCTCACTAAATTCCAATTTTGGAGGGTGACTGGTAAGGCACTAGCCAGTGTTGGCCTCCCTGGGGCTCGTTACGGCACTCATTCATTCAGGATAGGGGCGGCTTCTACTGCGGCTGCTTTTGGGTACTCCGGGGCGGAAATACGCCGCATGGGAAGGTGGGGATCACAATGTTTTCAGTTTTATGTTCGCCCTCTTCAACCGTGAGTACCAGTTTAGTCACCGCACTGTGTCTCCCCCCCTTTTTTTCCTTGACAGACCCTGGGTGTCGTATTACACCGGTGGCAGTATGGCTGGTGGGCCACAGCTACGTGCCTAGGGCAGCGTCGTACGCTGCGGCGACAGAGTGGGGACCCCGACTGGGACTGGGTGCATCCGCAAGTCTCAGATGGTATGGTAAGCGCGGCATGTTATGGCATGTTATGGCGGGAACTGTTGCCATTCCTGTTATCCAGCAGGAATGCTGACCCGCCAGATATTCTGATCATACACCTTGGGGGCAATGATGTGGGGCAGGTCACTGGCCTATCGCTGAAGCATGCGATTTGTGGTGACCTGGCTTACTTACATTATGTGTGGCCTGCCACAACCCTCATTTGGTCACACATGGTGTGGGGAGGGTTCGACCTCCAGGCCCTTGACCGAGCTCGTCGCTCGGTGAACAAGGCTATTGCCCGGTTCCTTCTCGACAAGGGTTGGGGGCACGTCATTCGACACCCCGCCATCAGCCTACAAAATTATGAGCTTTATTCAGGGGATGGGGTCCATCTGTCGCAGGGAGGTATGGACCTCCTGTTAGGTGATTGGCGAGCAGGCCTGTTGGCCGAGCTGACGGTCTGGGAGGGGGCGTCGAGCCTTTATTGAGCCTCTCCGTGTGGCGGGTAGCACTGGTAAGGTAAACATTTATGACCCACAGGTATCCGGCAGGTTCGCAATTGACTGGACAACACTAGACAGGCACAAGTTGATTAACGTTGTCCGGTCAACGACGAACCAGGCGATGGTGTGATGGCAAGAGCTAGGCAGCATGCATCACCCCGTTATTTTACGGATACGCGTCAGAGGGTGGGGTCAGTAGTTAGATATTGACTACAGTCAACAATTTGTTTGTTGTCAACAAACAAATTGATACAAATGGATACATTGTAACAAATTGCCGTTTGCAATTTTGGGTGGTACCTTACCAGTGTTACTTCGGCCTGCTTGCCTTAAGAATTATAATTGGTTGAATACCAATAGAAATTTATAATTCGGACTAGGGCATGAATCAATAAATGTGGCCCAATGCCGTTATCCACTTTCATCAGTGTCTGAGTCCTTTATTGGGGGGTGCGCCTGCAATGCAAGCGCGGCGCCAAAATGGCCGCCGCGCTCTTTGCGCCCCCCCCCCCCACCGGACGAAGACATCCGGGTAGTCAGGGGGGGTTGGCCAGCACCCTTATAAAAGAGGCGGCCACGAGGCAGCCGAGCTGCCATTTTGCGAAGTGACGGAGAGGAGAAGTTTTTCCCCTCCACCCCCTCCCTAGTTAACAGTGTGATATTTTGGTCGCTTTGGGGCCGGGTGGGAATTTTTGGCTGGGACCTACATTGGCTCTCAGGTCCTGGCTTTTTTGCCCATCCCACACTGTTGCTATGGTTTGATATAGGGGTTTCTTTTTGACTTTGGTCACATGGTCGGGTAGCACTGGTAAGGTAAACATTTACGACCCACAGGTATCCGGCAGGTTCGCAATTGACTGGACAACACTAGACAGGCACAAGTTGATTAACGTTGTCCGGTCAACGACGAACCAGGCGATGGGGTGATGGCAAGAGCTAGGCAGCATGCATCACCCCGTTATTTTACAGATACGCGTCAGAGGGTGGGGTCAGTAGTTAGATATTGACTACGGTCAACAATTTGTTTGTTGTCAACAAACAAATTGATACAAATGGATACATTGTAACCAATTGCCGTTTGCAATTTTGGGTGGTACCTTACCAGTGTTACTTCGGCCTGCTTGCCTTAAGAATTATAATTGGTTGAATACCAATAGAAATTTATAATTCAGACTAGGGCATGAATCAATAAATGTGGCCCAATGCCGTTATCCACTTTCATCAGTGTCTGAGTCCTTTATTGGGGGGTGCGCCTGCAAAGAACAGATGAAACAAAGTGAAAGAAGCGTTTTGATAACAAGCAACTACCTGTCTTCTGCTCGATAAGCGCAAGAACTGAGGTATACAGTATTTAAGAAAAAATATTATAATTGCTTGCAAGTTAATGTGATTCTGTGGCTTATAGCTTTTATGTAATTATGTTAAATATTGGAGTCATCTATGTTTGATAACAAACAAACAAACAAACAAACAAACAAACCAAAACCTGCAAATGAAAAACCTTACAAGTGAATTTGTACATGAATAAGATAAAAAATACATGTGCAGATTTATAACACCACAGTATTATTTTAGGATAAAAGCCACAATATGCAATCCAGAAAATCATAACAAATTCTGGGTTACTTTATCTTCAATATAGAAGTAATTATACTGTATTTCTTTTGATGTTGCTTTCTCTTCCCTTTTCTTTTCTCAGAGGTACACTAGTGTTTTCATGACTACATGAAGGGTGTGAGAATAAATAAAATGAAGAAGTATATGTGAAAGAAGAAGAGCCAGCTTTTAAGTATTTTCCATTTAATTGCCATTTCAAGGTTATCTCCTCAATAAAATCTACAGCAGGTGGGATGGACAATAGACTGCTGAAATACTGTACATTATTTATTTTATTTATTTATTCACATTTATACCCTGCCATTTTGATGAGAGCACCACTCAGGGACAATCACACACACACACACACACACACACACACACATGTGCGCGCGCGCGCGCGCGTGTGTGTGTAAGAAGGCCTATATATGCTAAACAAAGCTCATGTCAAGTCCTAGTTTCAAAAGATGAGCGTTGAACCTCTCTCACAATTTACTTAACTTTCAGAGGAGAAAGTGTCACATCAAAATCAACCACATGAAGCAGATTGCACCCTCTTTCTTATCTTTTCTTTGATTTTCCTTCTTTGCTCCAAAGTCTATTAGGTGACTTCTAAGGCCCAGAAAAGGTACCAGAAGTGGGAAGTCCTAAAGAGCTGAGACTCAGGAAAGTGCCTGAGAATGGCAAAAATTGCCAACATCACTCCTGGCAGCTTGAAATTACAATATAGAATTGTAAGTGCAAAATATCCTCATGTGGAAGTTCCTTTCCTAGTAATAATTGTGTACCATCAATTCAATTCCAACTTAGGGTGACCATTTCAAGGGGTTTCTAGGCAGAAAATACAGAGAAGTGTTTTACCATTCCCTTCTTTTGGGTATGCCCTGGCACTGTTCAGCTTGCCCAAAACCACATTGGCTGGTTCTTCTCTGAGGAGGAACAGTGGGGAATTGAACACCAAGCCTCTGGCTCAACAGCTAGATGCCTAAACTACTGAGCAACACAACTGTCTCCTTTTATATTAGGCAGTATTTATCTTAAAGTAAATTGTCAAAATAATCAAATAAACAGTCGTGCAAAATAAAAGCAAAAGAACAACTCACAGGAGGGTCTGCTAAATTGCTACCTATTGTATGCTGCTTTGTTGTTGTTCAGTCGCACAGTACAGTCTGACCATTTGTGACCCCATGGGCCAACACACGCCAGGCTCCTCTGTCCTCCGCCATCCTCCGCAGCCCACTCAGATCTACGCCCCTTTGCATCAACAACGCCATCTAGCCACCTCATCCTCTGGTACCCCATTCTCCTTTTACCTTCAACCTTTCCCAACATCAAATCCTTTTCTTGTGAGTCCTCTCTTCTCATTTGGTGTCCAAAGTACTTGAGCTTCACCTTCCGTATTTGTCCTTCCAATGAGCAGTCAGGGTTGATTTCCTTCACGTTTGACTGATTTGTTCTCCTTGCTGTCCAGGGTACTCTCAAAAGTCTCCTCCAGCACCACAGTTCAAAGGTGTCTATTCTTCTGCACTAAGTCTTCCTTATGGTCCAGCTCTCACAACCATACATTACTACTGGGACTTCCTCCAAGAAACACAGGTCATCCACCAATCCTTCATTATCTTTTTATCCCCACTCTGAATCCTTTCAGAAAGTCGTGCTCCAGTTCTGTTTTCAGCAGGTGCCAAATATATATTAGGTTTTTATTTATTATTTGTTGGCTTATATAAATCCCCTTCATTATCATTTTTATTGAAAATCCCTTAGTTTTTGCCTATCTCCTATGTCTGTGACCATTCCATATTTATTTGACAATTTATTGACGTCTGATCTTGTGCCCCTTTAAAAAAAATGTGATTATGATATGATTCTATTTTTTCTGCTGAACTGGGGCTTACAACTTTAAACCAAGTCACTCTTCTTGTATGCTTGGATTTTATTTGCCTGTTTGTCTGCTGACTATTTTTTGAAAAATTTCCAGTTAGATCAAATAAACCCCAGACAAAACCATTTTTTTTCTTTTCTTTTTTCAGATGGGATTGAAAGTCAATGCCAGATGATGTTTTAAGTTGCCATCCAAAATTACCTCATAGGGAGACCTCTGGAATATTCTTAGTTTATTTTCTCACTGCTTGCTGCATTCACCATAATCTATATCTGACTATCCAATGATTATTGCAAAGGTCAGTTAGCTAACTCTGATTAGAACCATATTGCTATGTGCTAGGCCCCTGGTAGAAGAGTTGTGTAGTCATACTGCTTTGTACTACAAGTTAGAATGAATATATTTTATCCACCAATTAGTGGTATTGAGCAAAGTTACTGTTTGCTTAGAATAATGAATATAGGTTCTTTGTGGAACATTCAAACCATCCCTAGAATGAGGTTCTGTGGGTGTGAGCCTATTTCTGCTGTGCTATTTTGTTGATTTCTAACTAATTCTACCATTTTGGGCCAAAATGTAGACTTAAATAAAAATCATAATTGAAACAGTTGTGTTGAGTTAGACTGTTTACTGATATTGAAAACATATAATATTCAACTGGTTGTGCAGCAAAACAGTCGAATACCTCCTGTGCTAACTCTGAAAATACAGTACATTGAATGGCTGGAATCTTAACATAATGTTGTGTTTGTTTGGTGGGTAAATGGGATGATAATGATTTATGTTTCTATTGTTTTTAACCAAATATTGACTGAAGTGTGGCTTCCTCCCACATTTAGAATGTCACATTCTTTCCAACTTGAATAAGAAAAACAATTAGAAATCCTTGTTACAAAAAGGTGAAATGACATTTTTTATTAATTAAATTTAGGCTTTTTCCAGCATGGTGAAGGCCATTTTCTGCCTTCTGACTATGCTGTTTTGCAACACAAGGATCCCATCAGGAAAAGATGAAAGAGAGATAAGAAGCGGGGTAACAAGCTTAATTTAAACTATAGTCATGTCAAAATATACTAGGATTCAAATCCAGGCTTTTGAAAGTTAAGTACTCAAAGCTCTTAATTTGGATAAAAGGATTGGTCAGTTTTGGTCTGTCTCATTAAATATCCTGTTGTGACATTGTGAAATTTTGGCATATGCTTATCAAAACCAAATTGAAATAAAATCCTCATTCATCCTGGTGTAGACTGCATTAATCTGATGTTAGAGCAGCTTGAGCCATAGCTGATCAGAAGAGGAAGAAGTGCCAGGGATGTGCTGCGATGAAAGCAGAGATGAGCTGCAGCAGTGGCGGTGGTACCTGGGTCTGGGCTGGCCATGCCTGCCTGCTTGCCTGCCTGCCTACCCCAGGACGAAACCAGAGTTGAGCTGCAGCAGCAGCGGCAGCAGACAGGTCCAGGCCAGCCACACCTGCCTGCCTGCCTGCCTACCATGTGACAAAGCAAGAAACAAGGGACCAAACGTAGAAGACTCAGCAAACAAAAACCATTTGACTCGGCATGGATGGTGCAATAATCAGTTTAATCCAAAGGAAAAAAACTTTAATTGGACAGATCCTTTCAATCTTTTTCATCAGGGATCTATGAGTTCCCATTCTACCGAAAAGTATTTTTATATTTATATAATGTTTTATAACACATCCCAGACCTCTGTAGTGAGTTCATATAAATATAAAAATACTTTTTGGTAGAACGGGAACTCACAGATCCCTGATGAAAAAGATTGAAAGGATCTGTCCAATTAAAGTTTTGTTCCTTTGGATTAAACTGATTATTGCACCATCCGTGCCGAGTCTACCATGTGACAAAACCAGAACAAAGTTGTGGCAGCAATGGCAGCACCTGGGTCTGGGCTGGCCATACCTGCCTGCCTGCCTACCCACACTCCCTCCTCCTGGCCCTTGTGGCATCACTGCTGCACAGTACACAGGAGGCAGGGTTGAGCACAGAGAGACAGCATGCATGCCAGGCTCAGGACCAGCCTCTCCCCAACCATAGGGTGGGCCGCCACCAATGGAGGGAAGCTCCGGTGGCCTAGAGGGAACCAGGGGAGGAGGACAGGGGAGGCAGCTGGAGAGGCAAGGTGGTGCCTTTGGCCACAGAGGGCTGATCCCCAGTGTGTAGTTTCCCTTCACACAACAAGGGTTAGGTACCTGATGTCCTCCAGGACAGTGGTGCAAAGACAGTCCAAAAACCTATGCCACTTCATCCGTCTGATGGACAACACTAGGGACTGGATGGCTCCAGCTGCGCCCTAATCCTTCCCTACAGCGCCAAGCAGATGACTCAAGTATAAGCCGAGTCTGCTTTTTCAGCTTATTTTTGGTGCTGAAAGAATTGGCTTATTCTCAAGTATACTGTATATGGTAAGTATGGAAATGAAACGAGTCAAGTGAGAGGGAGCCATGGCTCATGTTTGTTATCACATACAGGTTTCTGAGTGGAGAAAAATCTGGAAGGTCTTGCTTTGAAGATTGCAAGATAAATTCTTAAAGAAAATATACTGTAAGACCAGTGGTGGGAATCATCTGGTTTGCACGAGTTCACCGGAACTGGTAGCAGAAATTCTGGTTGGCCCCACCCATTCATGTTTTGAACTAAAGTAGTCCTAATTTGGATGCAACACAGGGCTATCCCCATGGTCATGCCCACCATACTATGCCCACAGTGTGGTAGAATTTTTTTTGAGCCCACCACTGTATAAGACTCATCTGTTCTTCATCGCTACTTGCTTTTTTGCAGTGTTGGAATGTGCCTTTGAATGAGGAAAACATTGAGTTTGATTTAGAACCCTTCATGATTATTGCTATTATTAAAAAGGGACACAAAGAAAAAAACTGGTTTTGCTCTGCTGACTAGAATGTGAAATATTGAGCAGAATTTACAACTATGCAATGAATTGTTAACTTCAGTAACTGCACTTGACTATGTGAGCTACCAACCACAGGTATCTGCTATAATAGATTATAAAATGAACATCAATAGTATCTTAAAACACTTAACATAAATAGAAGAGGGGAAAACTCCAAAGACTCGTGCATCCTCTTATATATAAAAGAGCTGAATTATTTGCATTATTGCAAACATAGAGACACACTCCATAAACATTGTGTTTTTACTTTTTATATAAAAAAGAAACCCAGTTTCCTTCAAACTGAAGGTAAAGTCCAACATAAGATTTGAGTTCTCTCTTCAAGGATGAGATGATTTCCACTATCATGTCTCCTCTGAGGCTAAAGAGCCACAAATGGTATATAACATTATAGCTGAATCTGCCAACATTTGGGGAAAAGCAATTAGACTGATGGAATAAGCAAACAAATATCATATTTCAGGTCCTATCTATGGGGCCTAAAAATACCAAATACTGTACCATTGTAAGTAAGGAAATGCTCTAGTTTAAACTCATCTGTGATTAGGAGAGAAACCTTTTCTAGAAATTGGGATTCTTCTGCTTTCATGATGAATTCTTAGCTCTTCTTTTCCCTTCTAGTGGCTTGTATCCTGTACTCGAATGCTGTCTATGCAGCAGGAGGAAAACATTGGCTTTGGTAGACTGCATCTCATTAAAGACTCCCTGATTTGATTTCGGATTGCATGTGTTTATCTCAATGTGCATTAATTATGTACAATCCAAAATTTTAAAAAGAATTCTATTTAGCAGCAATCTCCCACTGCTTGTGATGTCGTTCCCACTATACTAGTGGAACTATGGAACAGTATACCAATCACTATTTCAGAGTAATATCTTCAATTCTGAATTCAATTCTTCTGTGGAAAAAGTTTTTTTAATTTTTTCTTTTCATTAGATCCAATATGTCCAATAGGTATGACTAAGCATTTTATTATCTCTTTTGAAAAGATCTATTCAGTAAAATTCTGTACAATTGAATTTGCTTTGGTGGGGTCATATTTAAAAGCAGTATTTGTACATGTAATTAGGGATGATTAGATAATTCTCTCTTCAAAACTATCTTCTCAAACTGTGAGAATTGATTCATGCAATTGCAACTCACCATTCTTCTCTTGCCTACAACCTTGTTGAAAAATAGTCATGACAATTGTTTTCTATTTGGGTAAGAAATGGTTAGCTGATGTAAAAAGCTGTGTTTTTTTTTAAAAAAATAGTAGCCATGTTAGTCTGTGTACATTAGTCTGGAACATTATCAAATTTGGTATACCACAACTAGCAGGTTGTTATATGCTGCTTTATATGCTTTGCATTATAAGATGGCAGCCACAACTTTTCAGCTGTTGGGTGGGCCAGGGAGGTGCTAGGAAGGCAGGAACAGTGCAGAACAGCCTCTGTTAGGCTCCTGGGAAGTGATCCGGGCTGGTTCTGACCTCTCCCGAGTTTCCCCCGCTCTGCTAGAAGGCAGCATCACCCTGCTAGAATATTCCATGCACTAACCTGGAGGAATGGGGAAGTAAAATCCCAATTCCTCCAGGCTGCATAGCAGCTGGATACAGGGGGCACATTTGTCTTTTATGGTTTTTCATTTTTATTGTTAATCACTTACAAATATATTATAATTTTAAAATGATGCAAATTAAGTGGGAAATGAAACAATCAGAAAAAAAACATACCAACCAAATCCCTACATGCCATCTGTTTCTCGTGATTGTTGGAGGAGAAACCTGCTCTGTTTATTCACAACGTGCAAAGTTGTGCCTTAGTGTGGTACTGAAACTGAGTCATAATGCAATATTATATAATACTCAGCTTCATCTATCAAGCACTTTCTTATGAATAATCCATCAAGTACTGATTACGTACCTATCCTGAAATATCAAATATTTTCTACAGTAATATTTTTGGTTATTAAGTACTGGCTGATGCTTCACTGTTTCCTTTCTGCATGCAAAACCAAGCAACAAGGTTTCAGATAATGCTGAGTACTATATTTTTCTGAGACTAATTACTGTAACTATCTTTAGAAAAGACCCTTGAGCATTTCTGTTCCCTTGATCATACAGAAAAAGTCCTCTGATCCATTAATTCATTTGTTTTTAATATTTAAGAAACTATGAAAGTTTAAATGTTATACTTACCATGACTCCCTTTTATTGATGTTAAGTTGCTAAAAAAAAGACGTGAGGCAACTTTTTAAAACTAATACATATATTATCTTGATTAATACATTAGGAAAGTTAATGCTAATATCTATGTCAATACACTTTATATATATGAATCAGATCTTTAATTTAGTTTTTCATAACACAATGTAGTACCAATGGCAATTTCAGAAATTGTTTTTATTATAACTCTGACATTCCACTAATCCAGGTATTAGGTAGGAGGGACAGGTTTTTCTGGTTATGAATTATGCTTTCATTAATGGAAGTTGAAAGTGCTTTCCCTATCTGTGTAATGAAAACTATAATAGATGTTCTTACTAAATTGCTATGATTGTATATTTATGTATCCAGGAGACTTTATTGACCTGCTCATGAAATTCAATTGTCATGTTTCTTTTCTGGAAGATAATCTATTCCTTTGTGTAACATTTACCCTAATAGAAAATAAGTCATAATATAATATTTTTATGAGTAGTTCATGAAATGTATTAAAGACTTCTAAGTACAGTATTTAGAGTAGGGGATCATAACATGAAACTCCAGATATCAAATCAACAAAACAATGTTGTTATATATATATATATATATATATATATATATATATATATATATATATATATATATATATATATATATATATATATATATATATATATATATATATATATATATATATATATATATATATCCCTTTTTTTCTCATGCAAGATTGAGAGGTTTTACATTTTCTTTCAGCATTTTCTTCTAACACTTTTTTACACATTTTTCTTCATATGCACATGTATTTGCACATTTCACCTAATGGATGTAACTTCTCCACACTGGTTAAATCATGTTTGTCTGTAGTATTTGAATTATGTGTATTTTATCTGCTTGCATTTTAAAAGGTTTGCCTTGTTTTATGTGCACTTTATTACTGCAAGCAAATGAATGAATAAAACAAAAGAAAAAGCAACACTGAAAAAAACTTTTAAATGTGTTGGTTTTTTGAGACCAGGTGTGCTTCTGTTTGAAAAGTTGTAAAAGATACAAAATGCTCTAATCTATATCTATAAAGCAGAGATGTCACGTTGTGGGTCCTGAATACAAATCCACACCCCTTAACAGTCCCCATCCAAACTGCACACACACTTACCTGGCAACATCAGGGTCTGGTCTGCAATGGGGGTACCTGTGCACCACAAAAAAGAAAGAAAAAAGAAAAAACACAAGTTCCAGCAGCCCCTGTGGCACGCCACAGCCAATAGGGGCAGCCAGCACCAGCATGCAAGGGGTGGAGCAACGGCCATGCAGCTGCCACACCAACAGCCACAATGGACAGCAGCCCACAAAAACAAACAGTGGCCTTAGGAAACAGGGACAAAGACAGAGGGAAGCTGGGGATTTCTGGGGATCCTGGCCTGTCTGCCAGCCTGCCTCACTGCTACAAACACCAGCCACACAAAAAACCAAACCGCGGCCATTCACAGCCACCCGAAGAGGCACCTCACTATAGGAGGGCTGCAACGCCCCCAAACACCAACTAGAAAAAAAGCCGGAGAAGTCGGCATGAGGCAGCAGCAGAAGACAAGGCCCTGCACCGCCCATGGGCCATTGCACGGAGAGCAATTGAGGCTGGGACAATAGAGGAGTCACACCGCACTAGGCAGGCTAACCAAATGTAAACATGGCAGTGGCGTAGAAGGTGCTGTGTTGGCCACGGGACAATGCAGCGCAGGCACGGGAGGACTGGATGATGTGGATACCGGCCCTGAGCGGAAGGCGCTGTGCCGGCATGGGATAATGCGACAGGAGAATGGGGGCAGGGGTGATGATGATGCTGGGGAACACACACACCCCCCCATGGCAGGGTGCATGGAGTTAAACCAAGCCCACCTTACCTGAACAGGGAAGGTCTCCCTCATCCACCACGAACACAATCCAAACTCCTTCTGAGTCCTCTGGCTAACAGACAGCGGCCTGGGCTGATTCTCCCACAGGCCATGGGATTGCCACCTCCTTCCCTGGGCTGCCACAGCCTGCCATGGCTGAGGAGGAGGCAGAGGCACAGGACACGGGGTGAAACATGTCAAGGGGCAGCTCTGGCGGTGGCGGCCCTCCTCGCCTAGCCCTACAATGCAAAACTGAGCAGACCATTGGGGGAGCCTGTCCAACCCCAAATCCAAACCTCCATTCCCCTTTCACCTGCCATCCAGCAATATACACATCCCAGTAGTACACGCGTGAAAGAGAGGTCCTTCTGGGAGGTGTAGTTGCCTAGAGAATAGTCAAAAGGGAAGAGGAGGCTGGAAGGTGGGTGTAAAAGCTGCTGGAACTACACCTCCCAGCGGCCTCAGCACCCACATGTACCGGGACAGAGTGTCCCCACATGCAGGGATAGGGCTCCCCCCAGAAGGGGCCCAGGCATAGGCCCAGAGACCGGCCATCCAGCCACCTGTGGCGAAAAAAGAAAAAACACTCCACCACCTCCGACTCGCATGCCAATGCAACCACGGGTGTTAAGCCAACACACTCCCACACACCCCAGGCACAGCTGGGCACTCATCTAATATAAATATAATATAAATATACTCTTAAATATAACATATTCAGGTCTCTGGAGAGCTTGCTGAATCCTGAAGAATGTAAGCATTTGGACCAAGTTTTCTCAGAAAACACTAAAACATTCTGAGATGTATTTTTTCTCAGAGTCCTTTTAACCTTACAGAATAATTTTCTCCACTAACTGTAGGTTGCTACCTCACTGTCACTGCCATTACATCTTAGAATGACATGAGATGGAGAGTGTGTGCAGGCTAGGCTGCCAATAGAGCTGCTGTTGCTGCTACTTGCATTGGCAAGGCAACCATCATCAGGAAGGGGAAAGAACAGAGTTAACACTAAGGGTGAACTCCAGTTTTGAAAAATGATCAAATAAATTCTCCTAACCTTCAGGGAATTCTCTCCCAATTTTTTCTACTCACAAATATTGTGTTGAATTTCAACAGGCCATATGTGCACAACTAAGAAATCCAATGCAAGGAGGATTCCATCATTTCTATGCTTGCCTTAGTGTGTTGGTGAGAGACAGACATAAGCATATTGCTTCCATACATATTATTTCCAAGGCATGAAAAGTTTATGACAAACAAAAGAACCATAGAATGAATGAATCTGAGATTTATCTCATTCAATTGGTATGTCATTCTTGCTTGTCAGAATGGGCTAGAGATGTAAAAACCATTTTTCTCTTGTCTTCACAAGGAAACACAGTCATCCCCTCTTAATTAGGGCAAGAAGAGGAATGATTATTTTATGATCATTAAATTTTTTTTGCACACACTGAAAGGGCTGCTTGCATCATTCTGTGTTCACTTTGGTGTGTGAGTGTATGTACACATGCATAAACACTCTACTCTTTATCAGAAAAGTGCTCCTCTTTTGCACAAAAGTAGTTTGTGCAAATTATGTATAGTTGTCGGGGTACACATAAAGAGTCTCCTCAAAGATTATGGTATTTTTTAAACAACAGTCAGATGTACACTGGTAACGGCATCCTTGTGTTGCCAGCTAATCTTTCTCACACTAGTTCAGAATCAACCCACCAAAAGGTGCCTTCATTTTGGCAGTTTTACATCTGGCCAAGACATGAAAGAAGAAGGATAGTTGCCTACCAGAAGAATATAAAAATAGCACTCCTGGTTTGAGTCCTATTTGGAGATGCAGAAATTTACAGGGCCTGAAAATTACTTGAGGCATTTTTGTGCATTGAAAAAACATATTCAGAATGAGGAGATTCCTTGGAAGTGTTTATATACAGTGACTGTGTGGCATGTTCCAAATTAGGGCACAACCTTATCTAGGCAAGGCAGCTGAGGGCTAGCTGAACCGACATTAAGCCAGTTGAAGCTAAGCTGAATCCAACCCTCTTCCAGCCTATGGATGCTAAAAATTATCTCGACCCTGGCCTAACTTTGTGCTCTCACATTGGTATGAATTTGACCTGAGCAGGGTTTGGATCTGGCATTACTCAACTTCTTCCCTGCTCCTCCCTTCCTCTATCCCAGGGGTGCCCAAACTACACCCCTTGGTGCCATTTAAACCAGCCTGTACTGCTCCTGAAAGCAGAAGTAAAACATGCATGCACAGAATGCTGCCATAAATGACCTGCGGCTGTCATAAATGCATTTATGACAGCCACGGGTAATTTATGGTAGCATTCTATGCATGCACATTTTACTTCCGCTTCCAGGTGGGAGGAATCACATGACCAGCAAGCTTCACCACATGAACTGGCCCGTGGCTCAAAAAGTTTGGGCACCCCTGTATATCTTGTTTCTAGCTTTTTATCAGTTGATCACAACCAGTAGCTGTGCCAGCAGATCCAGTTCTGCGGGTTGATCTATACAAGCACTAACTGACATTTTTTTATCAATTATGCTCTTACACAGGAAGAATGAAAACCTTTTAAGTGCTGTAGAATATACATTTAGATTTGTCAGACATTTAGTTATAGGTCTTTCATCAAAACAACCGAAAAGTTATGTCTAAAAATGATATTCTTTAATTGGTACCTATTAAATTTTCCCTTAGTGCAAACTCTGCTATTATAGACTGAATGTTAGAAATTATAGAGGGATAATTTTGTTAAATAGCCTCCAACCTGTACTTTTAATGCTTATTTCACTGTCTCTATTGTCCTCTTATAATTGCTGTCAATACCCCCAATGAATCATAATTTAATGGTTATTAATACCAATGGATTTGTTCTAAAATATGACACTTAATCCCCTTCCTTGAGTGGTACCCTATATATTTTTCCTCTGATAGACAATTTTCCAAACTCAATCTGACCTATTTTTGATGGAGACTGACATTTTACAGAGTAGTCCTTTTAAATGGCTTATAACTTACTCTCAGTTGGCTGCACCTCTTAGTGGTGGAAGTTAAATTCCCCACTGTGCCTTTGTGGTCTGCCCATCCTCCTCCATCTTGTTGATGGAGGTACCAACACTTTTTAGGATATAACCAAATTTCAACTTTAATATGAACTCTTCAACAGACCAGCTTGGCACCTTCAGAACTATTTATACACAGAACATCTTGACAGTTGCTTCACTGTTCCCTATACTGGAGAATGGGGTAGGTGGGTGGGTATGTTGGGTTTTAGTTGGTTGTATTGTTTTATGTGTGTTTCAACTTGTTGTGAGCCGCCCAGAGTCAGGTTTACCTGATTGGGCGGCATATAAATTTGAATATAAAATAAAATAAATAAAATAAAGTCTTTCAGAGTTTCTTTAATGCCACAGCATATGTCATTGGCAATGTGGTCATCAGAATGGACATCCCCCATTGAGCATTTGTCCACTAGCCCAGCTTATTCACTGGGCCTCTCAAATCTCTGCCCTATATAGTTCCTACTGATCCCTTTCTCCCCCAGTAAGGTAAAGGTAAAGGTTTCCTTTGCTCGAAAGCCAGTCATATCCGACTCTAGGGTTCAGTGCTCGTCTCTATTTCAAAGCTGAAAAGCTAGCATTGTCTGCTTCTGGAGACGTTTCTGTGGTCATGTGGCAGGCATGACTAGCACACGGAACACTGTTACCTTCCCACCGAAGGTCCCTATTTATCTACTTGCAATTTCTTGCTTTCGAACGGCTAGGTTGGCAGGAGCTGGGACAAAGATGGGAGCTCATTCCATCCTGCAGTACTCAGGAATTGAACTGCTGACCTTCTGCCTCCCAGTCAGTGTCTTAGCCACTTGAGCCACTGCAGTCTCCCCCAGTATTGGGGCTTAACTCTGGCTTGCTGCTTTGATTAACAATCACAATCCAAAGGGGAAGTAGAGGTCTCAATGTCTGGACCCTTGTCTTTTGGGGGCAATGGACTGCTTCCTCCTATGGGGTTTCCACTCCAGCCTCCCAGGAGAAAAGCCAGCCATTGTAGACTTGGACAACCTGCAGAGATCTAGGATGTTGCCAGAAGAAGGTAATAGTAAACACTACAGAGTACTCTGTACCTAGAAACCCCCAGAAAGGGTCACCATAAGCCAGACTTGATTTGACAGTGCTCAATTAATATTATTAACTTACTGTCAATCAAGTTAACACCAAAAGATTGTACTGATTCTTAGATCAAATTTCAAAAAGTCCTATGGTATTCTTATAGTCATGGGTATTTTAGTCTGTGCCAGAACTTGAAGAAATTACTATTTTAGATGAAAACTTTCTCAGGTCTCTAGCCAGCATGGTGTGTGTGTGTTTCTCAGGTCTCTAGCCAGCATGGTGTGTGTGTGTGTGTGTGTGTGTGTGTGTGTGTGTGTGTGTGTGTGTGTGTGATTCTTTTTTTAAAAATAAAATTGCTTGGGTCTGGTCTCTGCACAAATTTTATTACCTACATTTAGACTGCTAGCTTTTTATCTTACTTAATAAAAGAGATTAATTTATGTCATGTTTTAGGTTTCTCATCTGGATTCATTTTCCATTTAAAGAGTTTAATAAAGGCTAACCAAAGGGCATAAGGAGATGTGACTGAAGAATGCAGAAGGGGAAGGGGAGAAAATGAACCCAACAGCATAATATTTAGTGTTCAAAACAGTCTTCATTTCCTTACTGTTTTTACTGCTAACCTGGAGATCTGAATCTAAAAGAAATTGGAAACTACATCTAAAGAAAGTTGTGTTTGTTAGGTTTAGTTCATGGCTCCCAGTGGAAATGTCAACTATAGATTCCTGACATGATGATTTTAGTCATTGTCAATCCAGTGTCTCAACTGTCTCCAAAGCACTGCACTTTAAAGTAGCTGGTATCTATGCCCTGTTATGAAGAAGAAGAAGAAGAAGAAGAAGAGGGTGAGGGTGAGGGTGAGGGTGGACTTTTGCAATCTCAGAACCCTACCTAACCCAACTATAGTGCTAAGGAAACAATCCATGGAGAGCTCTCCAGGAAAGCTATGACTTCTGCCCTGTTTTTACCATGTGACCAAACCATTAGAGTCAGATGATGGTGATGTTTAATTATTTGTTTGCCTGACTGGCTCGCTAATTGACACTATGGCGAGCCACCAATGCTCACAGTAATGTGCAGATATTAGGTGCATGTTTGCATTTTCACAGTGTCAAATGTGTAATTAAAGAGAAGGTATGATAGAATAGGTCACAAGTTATTCAACGTGGAGTCTCTTTGGTTTTTAAACTGTTATAATATAGCTTTGCTTCTTTGCAAAGGCCTCACAATTCTTTCTACTTGGCTTATCTAGCAGGTGGCTTAGTAGAAGCTTTAGTCTTCCACTCCAAGCTTGGAATGTTCTTCTGCATCAACATCCAGAGCTGGGAAAGGCAAGACTGTGTTATGGAAACCAGTGGTTGTTTATACAATCCCTGGGCCCTAATTGGCTGTATGCTAACTAAGAGAGCCAAGCTCATGTTCTTTCCTATAGGCACTTGGGTTTGGGAGTTAGTTCGAGTTCGAGTTCGAGTTCTAGTGGAGTTCGAGTTTGGGGTTTCTGGGGGCTACACTAAAGTCCCTAGTCCTACCCAACATGATTATTTAGAGGTAGTCAGGTTTTCCTTTTGTTTCTGGGGGAAGGCCTGAGTGTGGATTTCCCTGTCCTTTTTGATTGGTATTTTTGTATGCTGTAACTCTGTATCCTGAAACAATGAATGAACTGTTATTTCTTTAAAATGCTTCGAGAATAATAAACATCTTTATTTCATCAACAACATGTGTTCTTTGGAAGAAGGGGTAAGACAAGAGTTAAGCCATAAGACACATTCTACTAAATTGAATACAATAATCTCCATAATACTTGCTGGGCTCTCTTAATACTGGTAAGCCCCAGGTTGCTGCAGGATATGCAGGACGGCATTTAAGCCTCCTGAGCTTGGAGTCTTTGGGAAGTTCCATAGGGCAGGCTGGTAAAAGTCGCTCGGCAGGAACGGGAGAGCCCCAAGGGCAAGGGCCAGGTCAAAGCCTATCTGTCACATCTGTCACACATATTCCCTGGGATGGACTGGTTTCCATTTCTACAACAAAATTCCCTCAGCATGGCACAGAAGTCACTTTGCAAATTAGGCCCATGTTTATCTTCCAATGGCCAAGCAGATTACAGGACTCAGGCGAAGCAAACCTAATGAAAGATGCATAGGTGAGGAGAATCATACTGTGACAAGCTCCACTTGAGAGAGCAACTTTTTGAAATATGTACTAAACATACCCAAGTTTTGGACAAAAGTGTTCCAGGATCAGAAGGGTCTGCAGAAGACAGAACATAATTTGATACAGAATTGCACTTAAAAGAACCAAGCACTGGTGGGCTGTTTTATATAGATCTAAATAGTGATTGTCTGTACACAAAAGAAACATCTAATCCAAGTGGACCGTGTGATATTTTCCCCTGTAACACAACTGACAAAAACTACTTATCGACCTGAATGTCTCACTGCTTGGAGACACCATCATATATAGCAGTTTAAAAGATTTAGAGAGCCTCTAATCCTAAAAAATAAGGAAAATATAGTAACAATTATTCAAAAAGCTTGCCTTATTTTTGCACTGATAGTTATGATGAAACAAAGATCTGTATTATTTTCAGTTGCCATTTACTAAACTTTTCATAAATATTTGATTTCTGCCACTCAGAGGAAGTAAATATATAGAAATATATATAAATAATCCAGAGTGAACAGTACCACAATGTACAATTGAAAGCTAGCTAATAACTCTCTGCTTTATAAGGCAATAGAAATGGCCTAAATATAAATGTTGCTTCTAAGACCCACTTCTTCAAATGCAAATAACTTTCTATTCTTTCATTTTCCTTTATTTAGAAAAGTAAAATGCAGCAGATAAGAGCTCAGCTGCCATGCCTCTCAGCTGCAAGTCCTGCCTAAGTGACTGACAATTGTGGCTCTTAAATCTTAAGGCAACCACAGGCAAATCATTCTATTTTGGGCTTTGTATTCCCCTCCTTCACCCACCCTATTTCAAACTATGAGCAGTGGGGCTTGAGTTGTTGCTTTCTGCTAGGAAGCCATAAGGCAAATAGTTCTTCTGTTATTTCAGCACAAGTGATGTGTGGCAGAAAATCAGTATGACCAAGGAGCAGATGTCCTTGCCATAGCTTGGAAAAATAAACTTGTTTATGGTTTGCTTTCAACTTCCAGTGGTTGAAGGATTTTTTTTGGAAACAATGATACAAAAAAGTAATTTCCCAAGCTCTGTTTCTGTACCAAAACTAGTGGCAGAGGTGGCAGATTTGCTTTTACAACTGATCACACTGTGGAAGGATAATCGATGGTGCAGACTTGAGTACACTTTAGCAATATGCAACAGACAGTGAGTGTGGAACCAAAAGAGGAGTGTTACTCAAGCAGGTTGCTTCCTATTTTAATCTATGAAATATTGAGGAATTGTTATGTATCTGTGCTTAATTGTCAAGGCGATTCAAGCCGCCATGTTCCTGTGCTTTCCTAGCTGTCAAAACAGCGTCCCTGTTTGACAGCTACGAATTCTCATCAGACAGCGTAGTCTCGTGAGATTTCGATATGGGCACGCAAATTAGAATCTGACAGGAGCTGAATGTATCTTTTCTCATGTATCTGTTCTTATGCAAATAAGTGGATCGAAAAATGTGCACACTCTGTTAGCCAATGGGCTTTTGTTATTGTTGTTACTGTTACTGTTTATAGTAGTCTGAGTTTTGCCCCATCCAAATTGTGTTCAAACCCCACTAATAATGAGCTGAATTTCACTACTCCATTGCAGGCGTACCCACCCAAATAAAGAATCAGACACCGATAAAAGGAATCGGGCCACTTTTATTGAATAATGCCCTAGTCCGAATTATCACTTTCAATTGGTGTATCATCCAATTGTAATTCTTTAAGGGAAGCAGGCCGCAGGAACACTGGTAAGGTTCCACCCAAAGTGCCAATGGAAATTGGCTACATGTATCTATTTGTATCAATTTGTTTGTTGGCACAAACAAATTGTTGACCGGAGTCAATATACTGTCTACTGACCCTACCCTATGACGTGTATCCGTTCAAATTTCAAGGTGATGCAGGCTGAGAAGCTCCTGCCATCACCCCAATCATGGTTCCCCCTTGACCGGCCAATCCTATTTCCCCTGTACCTATCTACATGTTGGCCAGTCAATTGCGAACCTGCCGGATACCTCTGGGTCATAAATCTTTACCTTACCAGTGCTACCCGCCACACAGGGAGGCGTCCATGATGACTCACCGCCCCCCCCCCAGACCGTCAGCTCGGTTGCCAGGCCTGCTTGCACATCTTCCAGGAAGAGGTACATACCTCTAGCCGACAGGTGGACCCCATCTCCTGCATATAGATCGAAATCCTGCAAGCCTATTCTCGTATGTCAAATGGCTGTCCCTAAGCCATTATCAACAAGGAACCGGGCAACAGCCCTGTTCACGGACTGCCGAGCACGGTCCAAGCCACGGAGATCCATGCCTCCTCTATAGCATTGTCTCGGCACGATGTCAGACCATAGCAGCCATGTCTGCGGCCATAAAGGATGCAAGAACGCCAGGTCACTGCACACCGACATTTTTAAAGAAAGGCCAGTGATCTGTGCGAGATCATTGCCGCTGAGGTGCAGAATCAGAACATCAGGCGGTCCAGCATCCCTGATGGACATCAGGAATGGCAACAGTTCCCGCCATCTCATGCTGCGCATACCATACCATTGCATATGTGCGGATGCACGCAGCCCGAGATGGGGTCCCCACTCTGTCGCTGCAGCATCCTGCGCTGCCCAGTGCACGTAACTGTGGCCACACCAGCCATACTGCCACTGGTGTGCGTGGACACACAGGATCTGTAAAAGAAGGAGAAAAAATTAAGGACATAACTAGTACTCATACAGTGAGGGGACATACATATAAGGGAAAATGCCCCACCTGCCCATCCGACGTATATCTGCCTCAGAGTACCCAAACGCAGCCGCGGTTGAAGTGGCGCCTATCCTGAATGAATGGGTGCCGTAACGAGCCCCAGGGAGGCCGACACTGTGAAGTGCCATTCTGGTCACCTTCCAAAACTGAAATTTGGTAAGGGGAGACCCATCCTGGTGGCAGAAAAACAGGCCAGGGTGCATGCCACGCACTGCCAAAAATGCATGTAGGGCACCAACCGGACAGATGTCATCAATTGTACAACGTAGCAGTCTGACACCACTGCCTACTCCATGCTGATCGGCCTTTGAGGAGTGAATCCTCAACTGAGCCCACTCCTGGTTGAGACAGACATCTTCGAGTTCCAGTGGCCTACGAGACCTGTCCCCTTTTGACAATGGGACCAGCTCACTGATACGGAGAGCTCCAAAGAAAGCTACAGTGGTAGCTGTGTGAAAAAGGGCCTCCTCATAGCCATCGTAACACCACCTATGCCAACCACGTGCAAGGTGGGTCAGAACACCTATCAAAACGGGGTGACGTGTGTCCGGGCATCAGCCACGCTCACGCGTCCACCCCTCCAATACGTGTCGTATGCGGAAGTCATTCACACAGTCAGGAAAGCCCCGTGCCTTGGCCATAAATGTCAATGCTGAAAGCCTAGTGGTGATAGTGCGTGGGGCTAAACCCTGATCGTGGACATGGACCATATACTGTAAAATCTGGTAGACTGGTATCGGCCACACTTCGGGCAATTGCCTTTGCCCGCAAAAAGTTCTAAATTGGAGAAATGCATGTAGATACGCCTTACGCGTGCAAGGTGCCAAAGACATGATGATCGCCCGGTTCACCTCTCCTCGCCAAATGTCCAGATCTCGGCCAGGAGTGGAGAGGGGAGTTCCTCTGCATCTGGAGCCAAGGCACGGAACCGGGAGATCTGCAGGCGGGATAAAGCATCAGCAATATCATTATTAATGCCTGGCACATGTCTGGCCCTGAATAGCACATTAAGGCGTAGGGACCTCAAAACAAATTGGCAAACTAATGCCATGACTCTGGGGGATTTGGATGTCTTGGCGTTGACAATGTGCACCACTGCAGCATTGTCACACCAAAAGTGAACCACTGAATTAGCCCACCTATCCCCCCATAGCATTAGTGCCCCCAAGATGGGAAAAAACTCTAGGAAAGTAAGATCGCGTAAGCGATCCATGCCTTGCCATGCCTGAGGCCATTGACCATAGGCCCACCGTCCCTCAAAGTAAATCCCATAACCCAGAGAGCCGGAGGCATCCGACTGTACTTGAAACTGAGAGCTGACCATAAGCTCTAATCTCCAGAAAGAGACGCGTTTGGGTACTCTGAGGCAGATATACGTCGGATGGGCAGGTGGGGCATTTCCCCTTATATGTATGTCCCCTCACTGTATGAGTACTAGTTATGTCCTTAATTTTTTCTCCTTCTTTTACAGATCCTGTGTGTCCACGCACACCAGTGGCAGTATGGCTGGTGTGGCCACAGTTACGTGCACTGGGCAGCGCAGGATGCTGCAGCGACAGAGTGGGGACCCCATTTCACTGGCCTTTCTTTAAAAATGTCGGTGTGCAGTGACCTGGCGTTCTTGCATCCTTTATGGCCGCGGACATGGCTGCTATGGTCTGACATCGTGCCGAGACAATGCTATAGAGGAGGCATGGATCTCCGTGGCTTGGACCGTGCTCGGCAGTCCGTGAACAGGGCTGTTGCCCGGTTCCTTGTTGATAATGGCTTAGGGACAGCCATTTGACATACGAGAATAGGCTTGCAGGATTTCGTCCTGTAGGAATGTGAGCCAAACCGAAAGGTCTGCCCGTAAACCTCTGGTCAGCTGCACCCTGTGGTGACATTTTTAAAGGCCCGCCATGGTGTCACAAAGACGCCTGGCGAAGGCTCTGCCTGGTGTTACTACCCTACAGGCGAAGTTGAGGTGGCCGTGCAGCACCTGCAACTCACGGAGAGACACCTTATGCTTGGCAAGCATTGCCAAAATCGCAGCCGAGATCCGAGTCACCTTTTCCATGGGCAACCTGGATGTCTGGGCGACGGTGTCGATTTCAATACTTAAAAAGGTGAGAGTGGTGGCTGGGCCCTCAGTCTTTTCAGGTGCTAGGGGGACACCCGGTTCCCCCATAAGCACCTGAAATGAGGCGAGGAGACGGGCACACATGCCTGTGCCATGTCCACCCCCGAACAAAAAGTCGTCGAGGTAGTGGGCTACAGACCGGGACCATGACCTACAAACAAAAGCCCAGTGGAGGAAGGTGCTAAATCGTTCGAAGGCCGAACATGAAATAGAACATCCGAAAGGCATGGCTTTGTCCACATAAAAGTGAGAAGATATCTACATATTCCCCCCACCAAATCTTCTCCCTAGTAGCCTGGGATAAGTGGTCACCCAGGGGTAAAGAGTAACTGGCCGTTGGTAGTGCCGCCGTCGGCACGGATTGAATTGGGGGTGTGCACAGTGGACCTTGCAGCATGCCTGGGACACTAGGCATACCCAAAGGGGCGGTCACCCCTGACATAACCGGGGAGTAATTGGGTAACCAAGAATTAGCAGGACAGTATGGATTAAACTGTCCTCCCACAGTAATCTGTTGTGGCCATGGCCACTGAACCCCCCCAGCCAAATTGGGTAGTGTTACTGGTGTGCTAACTTGACCCATATACTCACTTGGTGCACCCCCCTGGGCCGCCCCCACTGGGGGGTTCCGGCCCACGGTGGGTGTCGGAGCTTACGATGGGTATCGAGCGCTGCGTGCCCCTGCGCCCCTGCTGAGCAGGACCGGTCCCCGGCGGGAAGGGCTGTTGCAATGGCCAGACGGGGAGCTGCGAAGCGCCAGCTTGGGCTGGCCTGATGGCCTCAAGCAGCTCGACCCTATCAGCGGCCCACTGGACAGTCGTGGCCGACGCGTGGGCCGGATCTGGAGGGTTTGCGAGCGCACCATCAGCAGGTGGCGGAGCAATGCCCATCGATGCCTCCAGCACCGAAATGCGTGCGAGGAGAGCATCGACCGTTTCAGACCCACCTGGATAAGGTGGGCCAGGTGGGCCGGATGGCCCACCGAGCAATTGCTGGGGGATAAGCCCAAATGGCGATCCCTGGCTCGCATAGGGCCATGCCCTGTAATCCAGCCCATGAGGGGCTGGAAGAGTGGTGGGGCGGGGACCCGCACCATGCCCAAGTGGGCCGCCATGCCCCGAGCCGGGCAAAGGTGCAGCAGGGGTAGGAACCCCGAAGGAGCAGGCCCTTGCTGCCCCCGCCCTAGTCCCCAGACTGGGCAGGAATGCAGGGGCCACATTGGTGGCAGTGGGCACCAAAGCCCTGCCACCCAATTGCGGGGGTGCCGCCCGAGCCCTCCGGCCCGGCGGCAGCCTCCGGGAGGTCAAGGGGGTTGGCAGAGCCCTCCCCCTATTACATGGCCTGGAGGCCGCTGCCTTGCGCTTGGGTGCCATGGCCACCCAAGCGATCGCCTTTTCGGGGGAGGAACATTCCTCCGAAAAGCTTTTTAAATCGGAAAGAGAAGCTGCGGAGCAAACTTCTCTGCTCCGTCGCTTCTAAAATGGCAGCGGAGCTGCCTCATGGCCACCCCTTTTAAAGAGGGGGTGGCCACGCCCCCTAACTACCCGGATGGCTGAGTCCGGGTGGGTGGGGGCCTGCAAAGAGTGCGGCGGCCATTTTGGCGCCGTGCTTGCATTCGTCTACTTCTTCATTCCTTGAACACTAAAGGGATGTAATGTTATTCGCCTTACTCTCTCCTTTATGACAAATCCAGGCCTGCCAACATTTGGTTGTCTTTAAGATACAGCTATTTCAACATCTGAAACATATGGATGACATGGCAACTTCATCACTGCGCACATAATTCATTCAAATCAGACACTCTTCACTCATTACAGAGATTAAAAAAGAGAGAAATATGGTTTAAAAAAGTGCATCTTTGTTTCCCTGTTGCCTCCTTTATATTAAAGCCAAAGCATACTTTAAATTGCATCTGTATTTCCTGAGATCTTTTTAAGCTTCTTGGGTGCATTTACTTCTTTTGTAAACATAATTAAATATTAAAGTGCCATGACTTTTTGCCTATGTTTGACCATTGCAAAGAACAACCTGCAGATTAATAACATACAAGAAATCCAATAGTAGTTCAGGGAATGTTGACATGCAGTACAGAAGTTCCTTCTGTTCATAAAGCTGATGTTGGCAATGATAAATAAAACAGAGGTTTTGTATGACTAAGGAGTCAACAAGGTCAAGCCTAACAAGAAGGCTTGACACAGTCATGGATTATTCTTTCTACACAAAGGGAGTCAAATGTTTTTTCTGCTGAAGAAAATACTTCTAAGAAAAATATTTGGGTAGGACTCATGGTCCTTTTTATTTTGATAAAAATAGTCTTAAGGAAAGCAACCTTTTAAAGAACCTGACAGATTTGCAAGGCTAATGGAGTCTTTCAGAGACAAAAATATGCAGATTTAATATACACGACTGCAGTGGCTCATGTAGCTGAGATGCTGACTGGAAGGCGGGAGGTCAGCAGTTCGATTCCTAAGTACTGCAGGATGGAGTGAGTTCTTGTCCCAGCTCCTGCCAACCTAGCAGTTCAAAAGCAAGAAATTGCAAGTAGACAAATAGGGACCCTTTGGTGGGAAGGTAAACAGCATTCTGTGCACTCAAGTGTCTAGTCATGCCTGCCACATGACCACGGAAATGTCTGCAGAAGCAGACAGCACTGGCTCTTCGGCTTTGAAACAGAGATGTGCACTGAACCCTAGAGTCAGATACGACTGGCTTTCGAGCAAGGGAAACCTTTACCTTTACTAATATGCATGACTAAAAATGTATACCCTTTACTAATCTGTATGAACATAACTTAGTCAATGGTGAAGATATACACATGAGGTAAATTATCTAAATCAGGTCTGGGGAGTTATACTGTTATACTTCTTGGCTGTCAGGTTGTCATCATTTTTATAATTGCCCCAATTATGCAAGTCATTTAATGGCTGAAATCCTATTAACATAACTATGCCATTGGCAGGACGTTGGCATTGTCAGTAAGAGAAGATTTTTGGCAACTAAAGGCTTTTCCCCTTCTCTCTCATAGCTTTTACAACTTGCAAATATTCAATTTAACAACATGAAAGCTGCAAGAAGAAAATAAGTTTCTTTTTACTACTAAATTTTTTTCCTACTAACCAACATTATGGGCAGGTGGAGAGCTTGGGCGATTCAAAACTTCCTCTTCCTATCTCACAGATCCTAGGGATCCTGCACAATCCAACAGGCTATTTGTAAGTTAGAAAAATGTGGGAGAAAAATTAGGGCCAGACTGTGTGGGTACCAGCAGAAATGAACACATATTCCTAGTCTTGGTACATCTCCAAAGGCTTCCTGTCAGTTTTCATGTTCAATTTATCCGAGTCTGAATATAGGTGATCATCATGGTGATCAGCCATGAAGACTGTCCTGAGAATATAATGCTGTGGCCTTTCATCTGCCTTCTTCATCATACCATGACACCCATACCACTGACCCAGTTTCCTGAGTCACTTTCTGATCCTGAGCCATTTTGACATTCAAAGTCCTCCTCAGCCCCAGCCAGTATTATTAAGCTGCTGCCCTTCATCAAGATGGATTCAAGTGGGATTTAATCCACTTGGGGACCATCACCCTTCCCTGTGGACTTCGGCACCCAAGATGTCACAACCTGACACTTATAACTTATAAACTTATAAAACCCTTAATGATTTAGGAACTTGATATCTGGCAAAATGTCTCTCCCACAAAACAGTTCCTCATCCTACAGGCTCCTTGCAGTGATCATCTGGTTGCTCCTAGTTGCTATCAACTCCACCCTGAAGATTTTTTATATAAATAACCAAGACTTGTGTTATGTATGCATGTACAATGTCTCTTTAAATGTATGAATGTAACAAGCCTAAATCACAATGTATCTCAGCTGCTAAGGAACGCGAGCAAGCAGCCCATAAAGGGCAGCTGCGAGCGTTCAGTCTCACATGGTTCACATTCCCCAAATCACGGACAGCCGCGGGAGATTCCCGCATGTCAAAGAACCACAGAGGAACTACAGAAGAAGAACTACAGGAGAGAGGCGTGACCGGGGCGAGGTCACGCCGGTAGCAGCCAATAAGCTACCGTGCAGCCAGATTCAAATGTATTGTGTTACTGTATATAATGAGATGTACCTCCGCCATTACCACATGTTCTTACAGATCATCAAGCAATAAACCTGTGTTAGTCCTTCCTGCGACTCCTTCTTTGTCTCCCGTGCAAGACACCAAATTGGCGACGAGGATGGGATCAATGGCGCATCCCAAGGTCAAGCCGTACCAGTTCGATGTCAGCGAGCCCGACCAGTGGGAGCTCTACGAGTGCCAGTTTCGGCACACGATGGAAGCCACCGGCGTCGACGACGACGCGCTGATGCGCTCGCACTTCTTGTCCCAGGTGGGACCGGCCGCGATGCGCATCCTGATGACCCTCGTGGCCCCCCGAAAGGTGGACGAAGTGCCCATCGACCGCATCTTGGAGGCGCTGCGAGAGCACTTCCAGCCGCCGGTCTCAATCTTCCCAGCCCGGGTCGCGTTCCACCGGCGAGACCAGCGCCCAGGCGAGTCCGTGTCCGCCTATGCGGCGGCCCTCCGGCTGGCAGCGGTGCACTGCCAATGGGACGACCTGGACCAGGCCCTCCGAGACCGCATGTTGTGTGGCTTGAGGGACGAGGAGCTACAGAGGCGCCTGATGACCCGCGACAGCCGCCTCACGTTCAACGAGGTGCTGCGGGAGGCCCAAGCGGCCGAGGAGGCCAGGAGCGGGGTCAGGCTGTTCAAGTCCCGAGGGGCCGCGGCCGAGAGGGCCAAGTCACCAGTGCAAGCGGCCCGGCGGACACCAACAAAGACTGCCTGGCGGGCCCCCAAGCCGCCCGCCGGCTCACCAGCGATGTCCGAGGAGTCGTCTACGACGACAGACCCCTGTTCCAGCGAGGACGACGACGTCCAGCGGATTCGGAAGCGCGGGGAGAAGCGTGAGACCCGCGACAAGAGAGACCGCCGTTGCGACGGTTGTGGGGCGCCCCACGACCGCACGAGGTGCCCGTTTCGCAAGGCCGAGTGCCACAACTGCGGCCGGAAGGGGCACATCACCAGAGTTTGCAGGCACGGACGGACCGAGGACAGGAGCGGCCCATGCCACCCCCGGGGACACCAGCATAAGGCGACCGGCACGAGGAAGGTCGCAACCGGTTCCGATGAGGAAGGCGTCAACCGCATGGGACTGGAGCACCGGCGTTTCTTCGTTGAGGTACAGTTACAGGGGCTCCCAGTGAGGATGGAGATAGACTCGGGGTCATCCTATTCCATCCTATCCCAGAGAGAGTATAAGCGCATTCCCCCAGATGCGCGGCCCAAATTGCGGGCCCTAAAGTCGAACTTGCGGGACGTGCAGGGAAAAGGGATCCCAGTATTGGGGGTGGGAAAGTTCAAGGTGAAATTTAAGAACTATTCCGAGAGACTGCCCCTAGTCGTCCTCAAGGGGGGGAGATGCTGCCTTCTGGGAACACAGTGGTTTGCTCCCCTGGGAATCGAACTGTCCGGCATTAACGCCATCGAGACTGACCCAATGCGGGACGTGTGCAATGCACACCCGGACGTTTTCAAAAAGGGGCTCGGAAAGTACCGGGGGCCCCCAGTCTCTTTTGAACTAGATCCAGCGATCCGGCCCATCCGCCTCAAGCCAAGGAGAGTGCCTTTCGCACTAAAGGACAAGATCGAGGCGGAACTGGACAAACTGGTGGGGCAGGGGATTTTGGTTCCCGTCGATTCGGCGGAATGGGAGACGCCGATTGTTACGGCCCTTAAATCAAACGGGGAGGTCAGGATATGTGCGGATTATAAATGTACGATTAATAAGGCCATTCGGCCAAATGCATACCCGGTGCCTGTGGTCAGCCACCTACTGGCCACGTTACATGGGGGGAGGTGCTTCGCCAAGCTAGACTTAGCGCAGGCTTATCAACAGCTCTCGGTAACCCCAGCTGCCGCCGCCGCACAGACGATTGTAACCCATAAGGGAGCCTTTAAAGTGACGCGCCTCCAGTTTGGCGTGAATTCAGCTCCCGGGATCTTCCAAGCCCTCGTGGAACGCCTATTAAAGGGGCTTCCAGGTGTTCTCCCCTACTTCGATGATGTCCTGATAACAGCGGGGAGTGAGGCAGAGCTAGCCACGAGGTTAGATGGGGTCCTCTCAGTATTCGAGAAAGCGGGGCTCCGTCTTCGAAAAGACAAATGCGTATTTTTCGCAAGAGAAGTCGAATTCCTCGGGTTTAAGGTAACCCCAGAGGGAATTCGCCCCTCAGAGTCCAAAGTCGCAGCTGTAAAGAATGCCCCCCGCCCCACCGCAAAGCCAGAGTTGCAGTCTTTCCTGGGGCTCCTCAATTTTTATCATTCATTCCTGCCAAGGAAGGCATCGGTCGCGGAGCCACTGCACGCCCTACTAAAGAAGGAAGCGGTTTGGCGGTGGGGGGACAGGCAGGAGAAAGCATTTAAAGAGTTAAAGTCACTCCTTTCCTCGAATACTGTCCTGACCCATTTCGATCCGAGGAAACCAGTGGTTTTAGTATGTGATGCATCCCCGGTAGGGGTGGGGGCGGTTCTGTGCCACGTGCTAGAGAGCGGGCGGGAGGCCCCGGTGGCGTACTATTCAAGGTCCCTTTCTAAGGCTGAGCGCAATTACGCGCAAACGGATAGGGAGGCCCTAGCCATAATTGCGGGAACGAAAAAGTTCCATGACTTCTTGTATGGCCGCGAGTTTACGGTGGTGACTGATCACAAGCCGTTGCTGGGAATCTTCACCACCGGCAAACCGACCCCCCAAATTTTATCCCCCAGGATGTTGCGTTGGGCTATATTCCTCAACGCTTACCAGTACGAGCTGATCTACCGCCCAGGGAAAGAGATCTCCCATGCAGATGCACTATCCCGATCCCCTCTCCCTAGCCTAGGAGACCCCACATGCGAGGTGGAGCAGGACCACCAAGTCCTGCTGATCGAGGCCCTCGACTCACCCCCCATTGTCCCGGCCGACCTCGCCAAGGCGACGGCGGCCGACAAGACCCTAGCCCAAGTCAGCTCCTGGGTTAGAAAAGGGTGGCCCACTACTCCCCCAGGTGAGGAATTCCAGCCGTTTGGCAGACGCAGAGTGGAGCTTTCCCTGGAAAGGGGCTGCTTACTCTGGGGACAGCGGGTAGTCATTCCCGAGAAGCTGAGGGCGAGGGTGCTGAAGCTACTGCACACCAGCCACCCGGGGATCGTGCGCTCCAAGGCCCTAGCTAGGAGTTTTGTGTGGTGGCCCAAAATAGACGCAGATATAGAACGGCTAGTGGGCACGTGCGAGAGCTGCCAGAGCTCTCGGCCCGAGGAATCCAAGCTACCCCATAGAGAGTGGGACACGGCCCGCGGCCCATGGTCCCGAATTCACGTGGATTTCGCTGGCCCCTTCCGCGGGTCCTTGTTCCTCCTAGTCGTTGACTCGTACTCCAAGTGGTTGGAGGTAATTCCCATGAACAGCACTTCCTCTGCCGCAACCATTAAACAGTTGTGCAAGCTGTTCGCCTGCTTCGGCCTGCCCGACGTTCTTGTAAGCGATAACGCTAGTACCTTCACGTCGGCAGAGTTCAAGACATTTATGGAGAGGAACGCCGTCAGACACATAACCGCTGCCCCATTTCACCCCGCCACAAACGGTCAGGTAGAGCGCCAAGTGCGCACTACGAAAGACGCACTGCGGCGCATGGGTCCCGGTGAGTTGAACCTGCAATTGTGCCAGTTCCTCATCTGCTACAGGACAACCCCCTTAGCCTCAGGTTTTTCCCCAGCCGAACTCCTCATGAGGAGGCGTCCGGCAACTCTTTTTGACCGGATGGATCCGTCCAGGGTGGAGGATGAAGGGAGGAACATAAGCATGGGGGGAGGGAGCTCCAAAAGCTTTGCAATAGGGGACCCGGTCCACTGCAGAAACTACGCGACCTCGGGACCAGCGTGGGTTCCGGGCACAATTGTGGAGCAAACGGGGCCGGTATCTTACAGGGTCGAAACCAGTTCAGGGCTACTCTGGAGAAGGCACGCCGACCAACTCAGAAGGCGAGTCACAGGGGAAGGGGCGTCAGCGTTAGGGTCCTCCCCCACCCGCATTACCCAAGGGGGAGACACGGAGGAACCCGCGGATACAAACGCATATCATGGGTTCTCAGCCACAGAGGAGGATACTTTGAAAGAGAGGGATCAGTTTAGTGATGATTTTGATTTTCCGTACCAGGGGGAGTTAGCGGAGTGGTCCCCCACCCGTCCTAGCGAGAAGAGGGGTTTCAGTTCAGCCCCTGGTACCTCCAGCCCCCCCGGTTCCTGTATCCTAGAGTACTCCATAGCCCCGGCCCCTAAAAAGAAAGTAGCTGGCGGGAGCTCACCCGCCCCCGCCACTAGTCCCCGAACTCCCGAACAGACAACAGGAGGTGGCGGGACCGCGAGGGCATCCTCGTCGGTCCCGAGGTTTGTGCTGGGAGGGTCCCCGGGGTCCTCAGGAAATAAACAGGGGTTCACCTCCCAGCTGTTCATTCCATTTCCGTCCCCCAAGACAAGGGCATCGCAAGCGCCCCACGGAACCACTAACGAGTCTCCATTTCCCGTTGCAGGACGAGACTCCACAGATCCAGGAGTCACAGGCTCCCCTGTTTTAGGTCAGGCGGCCGCACGCCCCCGGCGCACTTGCGGCAAGCCACAATGGTTGAGGGACTTCGTCCCATCCTAGGGGGGAGGGATGTTATGTATGCATGTACAATGTCTCTTTAAATGTATGAATGTAACAAGCCTAAATCACAATGTATCTCAGCTGCTAAGGAACGCGAGCAAGCAGCCCATAAAGGGCAGCTGCGAGCGTTCAGTCTCACATGGTTCACATTCCCCAAATCACGGACAGCCGCGGGAGATTCCCGCATGTCAAAGAACCACAGAGGAACTACAGAAGAAGAACTACAGGAGAGAGGCGTGACCGGGGCGAGGTCACGCCGGTAGCAGCCAATAAGCTACCGTGCAGCCAGATTCAAATGTATTGTGTTACTGTATATAATGAGATGTACCTCCGCCATTACCACATGTTCTTACAGATCATCAAGCAATAAACCTGTGTTAGTCCTTCCTGCGACTCCTTCTTTGTCTCCCGTGCAAGACACCAAAACTTGTTACTGAAATTGTATCCTCTTCCTCATCTACAGGATGCCCCAGAAAGGGAGCTTCTTAACCACTGAGCCTCAGCAGAACTGGTTGGCCTTTTCTTTCTTCTGGGGGAGCTCTTGGACAATGTGGCTTACTGAAGACTAGACAGACCAACTCTTCTCCTATGAGGCACAATGGGAAATTGAACTCCAAGCATGTGCTCCATTTCACTGAGCTATCAATGAGGGCAGTCATCATTTTTAATAGCTGTGTGAAAGGCAGATTTTTATCAAGTGTCGCTTTCATGACTATATTTCCATATATGTGCTAAAATGTCGCAGAACTTGAGATTAATGACCGCTAACTTGGAACATGTAGTATCTCTTCCTACTTTTACCATGAGTAGCTATAGTCAGGAATATGGAAATCTCCCTTTTCATAATATCCTAAAATATGACACACTCATTAATAAGACTCAATGAATTCTTTGCTTCAGTATTCACTGAAGAAGACAGAGACCACATGCCCAAAACAGAGCCTATCTTTGTAGGGAGGGAAACTGAAGAATTAAGCCATATAGAAATAACCAGGGAGGAGGTCCTTGCATCTCTTGTTAAACTAAACACTAACAAATCACCAGGACCAGATGGCATCCATCCACGAGTTCTCAGGGAACTTAAAGATGAAATTGCTGATCTCCTAGCCAAAATATATAATCTTTCCCTCAAATCAGGCTTTGTGCCTGATGACTGGAAGGTAGCAAATATAACACCAATTTTCAAAAAAGGATCCAGGGGAGATCCAGGAAATTACCGACCTGTCAGTTTGACATGTGTCCCAGGTAAAGTGATGGAAACCATCCTAAAAGATAGAATTAATAGGCACATAGAAGAGAAGGTGCTGCTAAAGGAGAGCCAACATGGCTTTTGCAAGGGCAAATCATGCCTCACTAATCTGTTGGAATTTTTTGACAGTGTCAACAAGCATGTAGATAAGGGAGATTGTTGTGTATTGAATGTATTTGTAACCACACGAATGAGTGGATGTAACAATCTCTAATTGTAACACTGTAACCTTCTGTATGAGGACGCGAGCTAGTGGCCACCGGGGGCAGTAGCGAGTGCCCAGCTCACATGGTACACATTCCCCAAATGCCTTCAGCTGCGCGGGAAAGATTCCCGCGCTCACCTCACCTGGACAAGAAAGGCGTGACCAAGGATGACGTCACTTGGACAGTAGCCAATGCCTGTCGAAGAGCCATATTCAATTGTATAGCCACCACATAAAAGGAGCTGTTTGTCCGCCATTACCACATGTTCGTACTGTACTCCATGCAATAAAGATGTGCTAGGCTAGCTTACAGCCGTTTCCATTGTCTTGATTCCCAAACACTAAATTGGCGACGAAGGTGGGATTATGGATTCCCACGGGGACAAGACAACTTCACAGCAACCGGTGTTCGATGTGACCCATCCCGAGCGATGGGACTGGTTCGAGATGCACTTCAAGAGTACGGTAGCGGTTGCCGGCATCACCGACGTGGGAAAGAAGAGAGGTCTTCTCATCACGATGGTCGGTTTCCACGCAGTGCAAGCGCTGATGGACCTGGTGGCACCACGAGAGGTGGAACAGGTTTCTGTAACTGAACTGCTGGCGACTCTGAGAAACCACTTCAAGCCCAAGGTATCCTTCTTCTCTGCCAGGGTGGTGTTCACGAGGAGGGACCTAAAGCCGGGTGAGTCCGTATCCGAGTATGCGGCAGCCCTCCGTTTGGCGGCAACCCCATGTGAATGGCGGGAAATTCTAGACGTGGCCCTGAGGGACAGAATGCTCTGCAGGATGAGAGATGGGGAAACCCAAAGGAAGCTCATGACCCGAGGCCACGACCTCACCTTCAAAGAGGTACTACAAGAGGCCCTAGCTGCTGAGTCCACAAGGGCCGGGTACAAGCTTCTCAAAGCAAAGCCACCACAAGTAGAGGTAGCTGCATCCGCAGTCCAGGCGACTTGGAGGGCGCCCCCTGCCCGTGCTCGCCCACATCCTCAGAGGCCTCCACCACACCAGGCTCCAGTGAAGATGAGGGAGTCCGGAAAGTCAGAAAGGGGCTGAGCGAGAAGAAAGGGAAAGGGGGTCAGCGCTGCGATGGCTGCGGAGCGTCCCATGAGTTGAGCAAGTGCCCATTCAGGAAGGCTGAGTGCCACAACTGTGGACAGAAGGGCCACATCGCCAGGGTCTGCAAGCAATGCCGGGACGAGAGCAAGCGCCCCACGAGGAGACGGGATGGCTTCGGCAGAGTCTATGATGGCGGCGATGACCCAGAGGGAGACCACGTGTACCGAGGAGTACATGTGGAAGACGACTTGGCTGTCCACAGCGTGCCTCTAGGGCAACCACGTTTTTATGCCGAGGTACTGTTGCAAGGGGTTCCCGTTAAGATGGAAATAGACTCGGGGTCTGTATACTCCCTCATTTCCCATAAGGAGTTTTTGCGCATTCCCCCCAAGGAGCGACCCAAACTCAAAGAGATAAGGGTGAACTTAAGAGACGTGCATTTAAATGGGATCCCAGTGTTGGGGGTCGGGGATTTCGAGATACAGTATAAAGGACTCAGGAGGAAACTCCCTCTAGTAGTTCTAAGGGAGGGGGGTGTAATCTCCTGGGAACACAATGGTTCAAACCCCTGGACATTTTCATAGGTGGCGTCCATGCCATTGGGGGGGATGAGATCCAGGCAGTGTGCGACGCACACCCCAAGGTATTCAAGAAGGGGCTCGGGAAGTACAAGGGGCCCCCAGTTTCTTTCGACCTAGACCCGGAGGTCCGCCTAATTAGACTCAAGCCACGTCAGGGACAAAATTGAGGCGGAACTGGACAAACTGGTGGGTCAGGGGATTTTAGTGCCTGTGGAATCTGCAGAGTGGGAGACTCCTATTGTTACAGCGTTGAAAGCAAATGGGGAGGTGCGGATTTGCGCTGACTACAAGTGTACAATTAACAAGGCAATCTGCCCTAATGCCTATCCGGTGCCGGTAGTTAGCCATCTGCTAGCTACTTTACATGGGGGAAAGTTTTTCGCCAAACTAGATCTGGTGCAGGCGTACCAGCAGCTTTCAGTAACCCCAGCCACAGCTGCTGCGCAAACCATTGTAACTCACAAGGGGGCATTCAAGGTAACGCGCCTACAGTTTGGGGTGAACTCGGTGCCGGGGATATTTCAGTCCCTTGTGGAACGTTTGTTAAAGAAGTTACCGGGTGTCTTGCCATACTTCGATGACATATTGATATCTGGGGGGAGCGAATCAGAACTGGCCCAGAGACTAGATAAGGTCCTTACAGTCTTCGAATCCGCGGGGTTGAGGCTGCGGAGGGACAAATGTGTGTTTCTGGCAAGGGAAGTTGAGTTTCTGGGGTTCCACATAACCCCTGAGGGGGTGAAACCCGCTGAGTCCAAAGTCTCAGCCATTCAAAACGCCCCTCGCCCCACCACGAAACTGGAGCTACAGTCCTTCCTGGGGCTGCTGAATTTTTACCATTCTTTCCTGCCCAGGAAAGCGTCGATTGCAGAGCCCCTGCATAGGCTGCTGAAGAAGGATGCGGTTTGGCGGTGGGGGGAAAATCAGGAGCGGGCTTTCAGGGAACTCAAGCAGCTCCTCTCCTCAGAGGCTATTCTAACCCATTTCGACCCAAAGAAGCTGGTAGTCTTGGTCTGCGATGCCTCACCAGTGGGGGTGGGGGCGGTCCTTTGCCACGTGTTAGAGGGCAGGCGAGAAGCCCCAGTTGCCTTCTATTCGAGATCATTGTCCAAGGCAGAACGAAATTACGCCCAAACAGATAGGGAGGCCCTTGCCATTGTGGCGGGTACAAAGAAGTTCCATGATTTTTTGTACGGTCGCCCATTCACCATTGTAACCGACCACAAGCCTCTATTGGGTATTTTCACCTCAGACAAGCCCACTCCACAGATCCTCTCCCACAGGATGCTTCAGTGGGCTATTTTCCTCAATGCATACAAGGGTTCATTAGAGTACCGCCCCGGGAAAGACATAAGCCACGCTGACGCACTCTCAAGGTCTCCTCTTCCCCAGCTGGGAGACCCAAAGTGTGAGATAGAACAAGACAGCCAAGTCCTCCTCATAGAAGCCCTAGATGCACCCCCCATACTTCCCGTGGAAATCGCTGCAGCCACGGCAAAGGATAAAACTTTGGCCCTTGTTAGATCCTGGGTACAGAAGGGGTGGCCCATGGCACTCCCCGCAGATGAGTTTGCCACGTTTTTCAGGAAGAGGGTTGAGTTGTCCACAGAAAGGGGGTGCCTCCTGTGGGGGGAGAGGGTGGTGGTCCCAGAATCATTAAGGGGAAGGGTGCTACGGCTTTTACATGTCAGCCACCCAGGGATCGTGCGCTCTAAGGCGCTGGCCCGAAGCTATTTCTGGTGGCCACAGCTTGATGCAGACATTGAACACATGGTGAACACCTGCGAAAGTTGCCAGAGCTCTCGCCCTGAGGAGTCCCGCCGTCCACACAGGGGATGGGACACAGCTAGGGGGCTGTGGTCCCGCCTCCACATAGACTTCGCAGGCCCATTCAGGGGTTCCTTTTTCCTGCTGGTAGTGGATGCATACTCCAAGTGGTTAGAGGTGATTCCAATGCGCAGCACCTCATCAGCTGCAACCATAAAGCACCTGCGCAGGCTGATAAGTACCTTCGGGATACCTGACGTCATTGTGAGTGACAATGCGAATACCCTCACATCGGCCGAGTTCCAGGTGTTCTTGGAGTCCAACGCCATTCGGCACATTACCTCAGCCCCTTTTCACCCTGCAACTAATGGCCAGGCGGAACGCCTGGTGCACACAATGAAAGAGGGGCTGTGGTGCATGGGACCAGGGGATCTGGACCGGCAGCTCTGCCAGTTTTTGTTGGCATACCGGGTGACGCCATTGGTGTCGGGGTTCTCCCCCGCTGAACTCCTCATGAAAAGGAAATTGCACTCATTGTTAACCAGGTTGGATCCCACCAGGGTGGAGGATAGGGGAAGAAACATTGAGCACAGCCCCACAAAAAACTTCCAGATAGGTGAACCTGTACATTGCAGAAACTACGCTACTACAGGGCCAGCCTGGGTGCGGGGTGTAGTCATTAATCAAATGGGACCGGTGTCATACTGTGTCGAGACCAACATGGGTCTCCTCTGGAGAAGGCACGCTGACCAACTAAGGCATCAAATGATTGGGGGGCCGGACAGAGGGGTCCAGCAGCAAAGCTCAATGTTAGGGTACTCCCCCACCCGCTTATCCCAAGGGGGAGAAAACGAAGGGCAACAGTCCCAAACAAGGGGGGAAGCACAGGCTCAAATCCGTATCCTTTAGATACACCAGTTCTACCCAGCCCTTTGAAAGAGAGGAATGAGTTAGCCCCTGTTGCCCCTGAATTAGATTTTGAGTTACCAAACTGGGGGGGGGGGTTCGGAGTGTTCCCCCACCCATCCAAGCGAAGAGCGGGGTTTTTCTTTAGCCCCTAGTGCCCCCGGTTTCCCCACATCCGCATCAGAAAACCTTCCTCCCCCTTCTCCTACCCATACCAAAGCTGCAAGTCCGCAGCGAGTCACTAACGAGTCATCCTCTCCAATTGCAGGACAAGAGCCAGGAGGACACAGACGAGGGGGCACGACCGAGTCAAGCATAACGGCCGCACAACCAAAAAGCACATGCGGAAAACCAGTTTGGTTGAGGGACTTTGTCCCATCTTAGGGGGGAGGGATGTTGTGTATTGAATGTATTTGTAACCACACGAATGAGTGGATGTAACAATCTCTAATTGTAACACTGTAACCTTCTGTATGAGGACGCGAGCTAGTGGCCACCGGGGGCAGTAGCGAGCGCCCAGCTCACATGGTACACATTCCCCAAATGCCTTCAGCTGCGCGGGAAAGATTCCCATGCTCACCTCACCTGGACAAAAAAAGGCGTGACCAAGGATGACGTCACTTGGACAGTAGCCAATGCCTGTCGAAGAGCCACATTCAATTGTATAGCCAACGCATAAAATTTTAATTTCAATTTTTAATTTAATTGTCACATTTATATACCGCTCACTCGGCGAAAGCCAACTCAGGGCGGTTCACAATAAAAATTAAAAAACACATGTTAAAAACAGTTAAAACTACCCACCCCCTAAAAACAAGGGCTGCAGGATCCAAAGGCACCATGGGGAAGAGTTCTTCTACACCAACCACCCAATGGAGGTTACCCTTCCACCTGCACCCCACACTTGACCCACCAGCCAGGTTTTAAGTTCTTTTCTGAAAGGCAGCAATTCCATCCGGAGATGTAGCTCTGTTGGCAGGAGGTTCCAGAGAGCCGGTGCGGACACGGAGAAGGCCCTCCTTCTTCTGCCAGAGAGGCGAGCCCTTCTGGCTGATGGAACAATTAGAGAGCCCCTCCGGTCCGCTCTGGTTGGACGGACAGACGTCCTCAGGGCGATGCGGTCTCTTAGGTAACCCAGCCCACTACCATATAGGGCTTTAAAGGTCAAAACCAGCACCTTGAATTGCACCCGGAGACAAACTGGCAACCAGTGCAGCTCCTGGAGCAGTGGCAAAGGAGCTGTTTGTCCGCCATTACCACATGTTCGTACTGTACTCCATGCAACAAAGATGTGCTAGGCTAGCTTACAGCCGTTTCCATTGTCTTGATTCCCAAACACTAAAGAGATCCAGTTGACATTGTTTATCTGGACTTTCAGAAGGCTTTTGACAAGGTCCCACACCAAAGGCTCTTGAATAAACTTACCAGTCATGGAATAAAGGGACAGGTCTTGTCCTGGATCAGCAACTGGCTAAGGGACAGGAAACAGAGGGTAGCACTAAATGGACACTTCTCCAAGTGGAGGGAAGTAAAGAGTGGGGTCCCCCAAGGTTCAGTACTGGGACCCCTGCTTTTCAACCTCTTCATAAATGATCTAGAGGTAGGAGTAAAAAGCAAGGTAGCCAAATTTGCTGACGACACTAAATTATACAGGGTAGTGAAAACTGTGAGAGATTGTGAGGAGCTCCAGAGGGATCTCTTGACACTAGGGGAGTGGGCAAAACAGTGGCAAATGAGCTTCAACATTAGTAAGTGCAGAGTGATGCATGTTGGAGCAAAAAACCCAATTACATTTATAAACTGATAGGTTCTGAACTCTCTGCGACAAACCAGGAAAGGGACCTTGGTGTCCTGGTGGACAGCTCAATGAAGGTGTCAACCCAGTGTGCCTCAGCAGTGAAAAAAGCAAACTCAATGCTAGGGATCATTAGGAAGGGTATAGAAAAGAAGTCAGCAAGTGTCATTTTGCCTCTTTATAAATCTATGGTGAGGCCCCATCTGGAATACTGTGTACAGTTCTGGTCGCCATACCTCCAGAAGGATATTATGGAGTTGGAAAAAGTGCAGAGGAGGGCAACCAGAATGATTAGGGGACTGGAACACCTTCCTTGCCATCTGAGGCTGCAACGGTTGGGCCTTTTCACTCTTGAACGACGGCGTCTAAGAGGTGACCTGATTCAAGTTTATAAAATCATGCACGTGTGGACAAAGTAGATAAGGAAAAACTGTTTTCCCTATCGCATAACACTAGAACTAGGGGACACTTCATGAAACTTTTGGGTACTAGTTCTCAAACACATAAGAGAATGGAAGCGTGGTGCCAAAATGGCCGCCGCGCTCTTTGCGGGCCCCCCCCACCGGACAAAACCATCCGGGTAGTTAGGGGCGTGGCCAGCACCCTAATAAAAGGGGCTGGCCACGAGGCAGCCGTGCTGCCATTTTGGCGAACCGACGGAGCGGAGAAGTTTTTCCTCCTGACCTCCGTCGCTCGTGTCCTTTTGGGGGAAGCTTTTTCGGGCAGCTTTCTCTTGTTTTAGGCTTCCTAGCTACCTTAGCCATGCCCTCGAAGAAGAAGGCAGCCGCGAACGTGGCTCAATCGGCGCGGAGGCGTCAGCCGGGTCGGAGGACCGCGACTGCGCCCGTTCCGCAGCCACCTTTAGCGGAGCCCACTGGGAACGGTGGGATGGGATCGGTAGCTCCTTGGCCCGATGCGCGGTGTATACCGGCTGCCCCGGACGGGGCCTCGGCCCTTGGCCCGCAAACGATGACCACGGCCCCTGCCATGGTCCGTGCGGCTGGGCCCTCTTGCCCGGGCCCGCAGTTCCCCATGGGGGGTGCGAGTCATGGAGGGTGGTTGGGTTCCCTGCCATTGCAGGGCGTGCCCACGGCTCCCCAAGGCCTCGGGGGCTCAGGGACCTGGACAGGTACCCGTGACTTATGGGCCGGCTGCCCATTTGCCCCCTGTTGGGGCCGGGGCCTATGTCGACGTGGAGGCCCTCCTGGCCTGGGTACCGGCCCTTGAAGTGTCCTTGGCGAGGGCCAACCAAACAGGGGTGTCTCTGGGATTTCAGGTGCCCCCTTTGGCCGCTGAACAGCGGCCGGCGATGGGTCGGGTTGAGCCGCCTGAGGCGCGCGGGCCGGTGGCGGCCACTGCCTCGCAGCTCCCCACTCTACAGGTGCAGCAGTCTGGTGCTGGTCTGGCCCCGTCGACGAGCTCAGCTTCGGTCGTGAGCTTCGACGCCCCCAGCGGGCCGGAACCCCCAGTGGGGGCGGCCCGTGGGGGTGCATCGGGTGAGTATGCAGTTCAAGCTAATGCACCCACACAACTGACTTCCTTGGGGGGGGGCTGTCCAATGGCCGTGGCCTCGCTTGGGTCCAATGGCCCCCGGCCCACCAAGCGACTTTACCTTTGTCACAGGGCCTGGGTCGGGGTGGTGCCCCCAACGTGCTAGGAAATGTGTTGGGGATCCCCGGGCTGGCTCAGGCCTCCTTTGCTTTGCCCGCAGTTCCCTCTGTGCCGGTGTCGGCTTTGCCAACAGCAGGGTATTCCTTGCCCCTGGGGGACCATCTGTCCCAGTCCACCAAGGAAAAGATTTGGAGGGGCGAGTATGTAGATATCTTCTCCCTTCTAAATAGGGAACCGACCAAGGAAGAGAGGGAAGGGCTGGACGAAGGATAAGGAGCAGGCACGTCGTCGTAAGCCGCCACGCACGTGGGCAAATTGGTTGCCAGCGTACTTGATTTACATGGCCGTTTACCTCAGGGCTAGGCCGGATTTGGCCATCCCTATGGTCCAGTATCTGGACAACATTTACCGGGCTATGGTTGACTTCCCGGGTCCGGCGTGGCTGGCTTACGACGAAGAATTCCGCATGAGGATTCCACTGCACCCAGAGATGAGGTGGGACGAGCCCTGCCAGAAGCTGTGGCTTCTGTATATGACCCCCACGCGCCCGGCGCCTGGGGAGAGATACCATTGTGGACATGCGGTCCAACGAGCGGCCCCGGTACAGGTCCCCCGCCAAGTGGCGGGGCAGGGGGTTCCAGCCCGCCTGCTGTGCTGGACCTTCTCGTCCAATGGTTCTTGCAACAGGAAAAATTGCAAGTACAAGCACGAGTGCCCCTCTTGTGGTGGCCCCCATGCTGCCTCCGCCTGTCCCAGGCCGGGAGGATACAGGGGCAGGGGTAGAGGCGGACAAGGGGCAGGTAGGACTGCCACGGAGGGAGCGGGTTCACCGAAAGGCCCCCTCCCCAATTAATGTCGACATGCTGGAGCGTTGGCTCGCATTGTACCCGAAGAGAGCAGACGCTGTGTACCTCCTTCAGGGTTTTCAGCTGGGTTTTCGTATTCCTTTCACGGGGGATAGGTCACCGCAGGATGCACCCAACCTGTTGTCACTTAGGGGAAGGGAGGAGGTGGCTGCTGCCAGCATTAATAAGGAGATTGCTGCGGGCAGGGTCGCTGGCCCTTTCCCCGCGCCCCCGTTCCCCAACCTTAAAGTGTCTCCTCTAGGACTAGTGCCCAAAAAATCCCCGGGCGAGTTCCGTCTGATTCATCATTTGTCCTACCCAGCCGGCCACTCGGTCAATGATGCTATCCCTGATGACCTTTGTTCTGTCAGGTATACATCCTTTGACCAGGCATTGCGCATGGTGCGCTCATGTGGCCCGGGTGCACTGTTGGCTAAGTGTGACATTAAGTCGGCTTTTCGCCTCTTGCCCGTGCACCCGGGTGACTTTGAGTTGCTGGGTTTCAAATTCCGGGGTGAATATTATTTTGACAAAGCCATGCCATTCGGCTGTTCCATTTCCTGCTCGGCTTTCGAGCGTTTCAGTACCTTCCTGCAGTGGGCATTTGTCCGTAGGTCAGGGTCTCGGTCTGTAGCCCATTACCTGGATGACTTTTTATTCGGGGGTGAACGGGGCTGGGACACGTGCACACGTCTCCTCAACACATTTCAGACGCTAATGGAGGAACTTGGTGTCCCTTTAGCGCCCGAAAAGACCGAAGGCCCGTCTAATAAATTAGTGTTCCTGGGGGTGGAAATTGACACGGTGGCGCAGGCGTCTAGGTTGCCCGAAGACAAGGTGTCCAGGATAGTGGCCCTTATATCGGACTTGCTGGCTAAGCGCAAGGCATCCCTTCGGGAACTGCAGGTGCTACATGGACACCTCAATTTCGCTTGCAGGGTGGTCGCACCTGGCAGGGCATTTGCTCGGCGCTTGTGCGACGCCATGGCAGGCTTATCCAGGCCCCATCATAGGGCGAGATTGACACGGGGCATCAGGGCAGATCTGCACGTATGGCTCCAGTTCCTGAGGGAGTTCAATGGGGTCTCATTTTGGAGGTCAGACCTCCTGGCTTCGCCCCAATTTCAAATTCAGTCTGATGCCTCGGGATCCCTTGGTTATGGGATGTACTTCAATGGGAAGTGGGCATATGGTGGATGGCCACCAGCCTGGTCAGGCACGGGTCGCCTGAGGGATCTCACATATTTGGAATTTTTTCCCATACTGGGGGCCTTGATGCTATGGGGTGAGGAGTGGGCCAACTCTGTGGTGCATTTCTGGTGTGACAATGCGGCCGTTGTCCACATTGTCAACTCACAGACCTCTAAATCTCCCAGGGTCATGGACCTTGTGCGCCAGTTTGTATTGCGCAGCCTGCGCCTCAATGTACTGTTCAGAGCCAGGCATGTCCCGGGGGTGAATAATGATATTGCTGACGCTTTGTCCCGCCTGCAGATCTCCCGGTTCCGTGCCTTGGCCCCGGATGCGGAGGAATTTCCCTCGCCACTACCGCAGGAGATATGGACCTTTGGCGATCGGCATGTCACTGGCGCCACGCACGCGTAAGGCGTATCACCACGCGTTGGTTTCCTTTCGGACCTTCTGTACCCAATCTCACCTGCCAGATACCTGGCCGATCCCAGTGGCCCACATCCTCCGTTTCATGGTTTACCTGCACGCTCAGGGCCTGGCACCCCGCACCATAGCATCCAGGCTATCAGCGCTGGCTTTTATGGCCAAAGTGGGGGGTCACGTGGACAGTACCGCTGATTTCCGTGTGAGACATGTTTTGGAGGGGTGGGTGCGGGAACGTGGGCGTTGCCTGGACGACCGTCACCCAATTTCCCCTGGGGTACTTACCCAACTGGCACGAGGCTGGCATGACCTATGTTTCGATAGGTATGAGGCAGCCCTGTTTCGTGCGGCTACAACGGTGGCCTTTTTTGGAGCGCTCCGCATCAGCGAGCTTGTGATGCTGTCTAAGGCGGATGCAAGTCGTAGGGCACTGGAACTCGAAGATGTCTATGTTTGCAATGATTGGGCTCAATTGAGGATACGCTCCTCTAAAACAGATCAGCACGGCGTAGGCAGTGGAGTAAGACTGCTACGATGTTCCTTGGCAGATATCTGTCCGGTTGGTGCCCTACAGGAGTTCCTTGCACTGCGTGGCACGCACCATGGCCCGTTTTTTCTGTCACCAAGATGGGTCTCCCCTCACTAAATTTCAGTTTTGGAAGGTGACTGGGAAGGCACTGGCTAGCGTCGGCCTCCCTGGGGCCCGTTACGGCACCCATTCATTTAGAATTGGGGCGGCCTCTACTGCGGCTGCTTATGGGTACTCCGGGGCTGACATACGCAGCATGGGGAGGTGGGGCTCACAGTGTTTCCAGTTTTATGTTCGCCCACTCCCACCGTGAGTACCTTTTGAGTCACCATGTATCTCTTCCTTCCCTGTTTTTCCCTTGACAGACCCTGGGTGTCGTATCACACCGGTGACAGTATGGCTGGTGGGCCATAGCTACGTGCACAGGGCAGCGCGTTACGCTGCGGCGACAGATTGGGGACCCCGACTGGGACTGGGTGCATACGCACATCTCACATGGTACGGTAAGCCCGGTATGTTGTGGCGGGAGCTTTTGCCATTCCTCTTTTCGTCGAGGAATGCCGACCCGCCCGACATTCTGATCATACACCTTGGGGGTAATGACTTGGGTCAGGTCACTGGCTTATCGCTGAAGCATGTGATTTGCGGGGACCTCGCCTACTTACATTACGTATGGCCCGCCACAACCCTTGTTTGGTCAGATATGGTCCCACGGCACGCTTATCGGGGAGGCTTTGACCTCCAGGCCCTGGACCGCGCTCGGCGCATGGTGAACAGGGCTGTGGCCCGATTCCTTTCAACCAAGGACTGGGGGCGGGTCAGTCATCATCCCGCCATCAGTTTGCAAAATTACGGGCTTTATTCAGGGGATGGGGTCCATCTGTCGCGAGGAGGTATGGACCTCCTGCTGGGTGATTGGCGAGCAGGCCTGTCAACCGAGCTGACGGTCTTGGGGGGGGGGGCGTCGAGCCTTTATTGAAGCCTCTCCGGGTGGCGGGTAGCACTGGTAAGGTAAACATTGATGACCCACAGGTATCCGGCAGGTTCGCAATTGACTGGACAACACTAGATAGGCATAAGTTGTTTAAACGTTGTCCGGTCAACGACGAACCAGGCGAGGGGGTGATGGTTACCACTAGACAGCTGGAATCACCCCCTGATTTTACGGATACACGTCAGAGGGTGGGGTCATTAGTTAGATATTGACTACGGTCAACAATTTGTTTGTTGTCAACAAACAAATTGATACAAATAGATACATTGTAACAATTGCCGTTGGCAATTTTGGGTGGTACCTTACCAGTGTTACTTCGGCCTGCTTGCCTTAAGAATTATGATTGGTCGTTTTACCAATAGAAATTTATAATTCGGACTAGGGCTTGAATCAATAAATGTGGCCCAATGCCGTTATTCACTTTCATTTGTGTCTGAGTCCATCATTGGGGGGGGGTTCGCCTGCAATGGAAGCGTGGCGCCAAAATGGCCGCCGCGCTCTTTGCGGGGCCCCCCCACCGGACGAAACCATCCGGGTAGTTAGGGGCGTGGCCAGCACCCTAACAAAAGGGGCTGGCCACGAGGCAGCCGTGCTGCCATTTTGGCGAACCGACGGAGCGGAGAAGTTTTTCCCCTCCACCCCCTCCCTAGTTAACAGTGTGATTTCTTGGTCGCTTCGGGGCCGGGTGGGAATTTTTGGCTGGGACTCGCAATTGGCTCTTGAGTCCTGGCTTTTTCGCCCATCCCACACTGTTGCTATGGTTTGATATAGGGGTTTGTCTGTGCTACTGTTGACTTTGGTCACATTGGCGGGTAGCACTGGTAAGGTAAACATTGATGACCCACAGGTATCCGGCAGGTTCGCAATTGACTGGACAACACTAGATAGGCATAAGTTGTTTAAACGTTGTCCGGTCAACGACGAACCAGGCGAGGGGGTGATGGTTACCACTAGACAGCTGGAATCACCCCCTGATTTTACGGATACACGTCAGAGGGTGGGGTCATTAGTTAGATATTGAATACAGTCAACAATTTGTTTGTTGTCAACAAACAAATTGATACAAATAGATACATTGTAATAATTGCCGTTGGCAATTTTGGGTGGTACCTTACCAGTGTTACTTCAGCCTGCTTGCCTTAAGAATTATGATTGGTCGTTTTACCAATAGAAATTTATAATTCGGACTAGGGCTTGAATCAATAAATGTGGCCCAATGCCGTTATCCACTTTCATTTGTGTCTGAGTCCATCATTGGGGGGGGGGGGTGCGCCTGCAAAGTACTTTTTCACCCAGAGGATTACTGGTCTATGGAACTCCCTGCCAGAAAAAGGGGTGACAGCTGTCAGTCTTGACAGCTTTAAGAAAGGATTAGACAAGTTCATGGAGGACAAGGGTATCAATGGGTATAATTGTGGATACTTAAGGACAACCTCCGGGCTCGAGAGATAGGCAGGATATCTCTCAATGCCATTTCCAGGGAATCCTAAACAGGCATCTCCTTGGGAATACCCTGAAGAAAATGGTGAGCCACTGTGTGAGACAGAATGCTGGACTGGATGGGCTGTGGCCTGTTCCAGCAAGGCTGTTCTTATGTTCTTATAAGGCAAAGGCGATAATATAATGTGTGGATGTCTTCCAACTACATAACAGTGTACATAATCCAACAAAATATAATCCTGATTAAGTTCTCATTCTTTGTTTGCAATTGGGACATCATTATGGCTAATTTCACTGAATTGTGTCCCAAATCTACAGATAGGCAATTACATTTGGGCAGAATTGTTACTGTCTGTTAAGAACCCCAAGGGAGTCTTGCAGGCAACAACCTGTTATGGGAAGCAATTATGAGATATATAACATTCCTTTATCATTTATAATTACAATTTCAAATTTTACCACAGTAGCTGCACTACATTGACTTTTCAAATATTCAATTGCTTCTCCAATGGGAAGGACTACCCCTTTTCAAATGTTCAATTGCTTGTGCAATGGGAAGGGTTAATATCTATAGCTGTCTCTGTGAAGAGCACCATGAGCCCTGAAGGATAAATGGAAAGTATCTCTGCAGGTAGTAGCAGGAATGCTGAGTTCTGGCAAAAACAAGAGCATGGGGCTCCTCTCCTGCTTCAAGTAACAGGGAAACCTAGTATATCATTGAGGAATGCCATACATCCTTACAGTCTAGAACCACGGTCAGCAAACCGGGCTCTCCAGGTGTTCTTGGGCTTCAATTGCTAGAAGCCCAAGTCAATACACCTGCTGGTCAGGGCTTCTGGGAATTGATGTCCAAGAACATTTGGAGAGCCAACTTTGCTGACCCCGGTTCTAGTCTCACAATTTTTTATTATGTGTACTCTTGCAATTGGTAATCTTCCATAATCTTCTAATCTACAATTAGAGGTGCCTCCCCTCACTCTCTGTTATTTAGATTTACTGCTGTAGTCAAAGGTTTCCATTGCAAGTGACAGCAGAAGTGAAAGGTGGTTTAGTGGCTGCCATTTATAAAAAAAATATTTTGCAGAACAAGTACTATTATTCTGTCAATGAAAACAGATCACTTCAAAACATACATTGCTCATGACTACACAGGCAGGTTCTTTTCCCAAGAAGGACAGTTGGGAATTAGACCTCCCAAACTTGGGCTCCACAGCCATTTACCTAAACCACTGAGCTAAACCACTGAACTATCAAACCATCTGTAAATTCAATAGTGTGAAAATTCTCATTAAGAGTTCAAGTAAATAACTTGACATCTTGTAAGGTTAGGAGAGAAAAATGCTATGCTCATCCTCGGACATGAGGATAAGAGAAACAAGGATTTCGATTGCTATTTTCCTTGGTAAGACCACCAAAGATGGAATGTTAGTAAACCTGAATCTCTCACTAAATTTCTCAGTGATTTGGAATGTGTTAGGATGAACCTCAGAATCAGATCAAAATTTCCAAAGTCAGTAGTGTCCTATCCCCTGAGATTTCAGGGCCAAAGCCTGATGATGTGGCAGCCTTACAGAAATTCAGCTACAGGAGGACTTACAAACAAAGCAAGGCATGATTAATTACACATGTACTAGTATATTCTAAATCTAGAGATCACAGCAACTTCCTGACCTGGTCTGTGTATGAATATGGACCTAAAGTGAGCTCTCACCATGCGCCCTTATGGTGAAGCTCTGACCCATTTCTTGCTTTGGTACATGATAGAATTTGTATATTTCTGGATCGTTGAGGAGGGGGAAATCCCATTGGTGCAAATTAAGAAAACATAAATGGCTATGATGGGCTGTGTGTCTGAGGTTGCTTAGGGCCATTAATTTTAGGGATAGAAACCAGATATTTCTACCTACACTTCCCTCACAAATGTGCAACAGCTAGCAGCACTAGAATTTTCAAAAGCTCAAGGAAAAAAAAGGCAGAGTATTGGAAGGAGAAAATACAGACTCTTTTACATTAATTCTTACAGAGCCAATCAAAGCTCATCCAAAAGGAACACAAGCATCCATGCACACATGCATACTCAAACCTAGAAGTAAGATGTTTAGTAGATGAACAAAGCACATTCTGAAAGAAAGGAAACTCTAGAGTGAAAATCTTAGCTAGGAACGACGAGACAAGTCTTTTGCTTAACTGTACACTTATGTGAAGTGGCAGTATATTAAATAAAATGAGATGTGTAGAATGAAGGGACTTTCGTCTGCACTTTCCCTAGTTCCTCAGTGACTGGAGAATTCAAAGGAGACCTTGGCTTTATGGGAGAAGGTTGAGTTGTAACTCCATTGTTTGCTTAAAAACACTTTAACCCCATATATGCTGGATGGAACATGAGGGATCTGTGAGCATGTTGCTCTTCTCAACAAGCAACCAGCATCTCTTTGATTTCTGCAGCTGTTGTCCTTCAATCACACAAAGACACTCATATTGCTATCTACACTTATTGTAAGTTCCTAATAGAAATAAAAGTGGTTGAGTCAGTGGTTAGTTTCTAACAAGGAAGGGCCATATTACCCCCTGCCCATTATAAGGTTACTGGATATCGGGCAGTAAATAAAATGCTAAATCAAATGTACTTTGCCCATGTTAAGTGTTTATAATACATCTATTAAAATATGTCCCTGCTCTGAGCTCCCTGACATTTATAGGTTCTGTCAAGCTTTGTCGTAGCAATTTTAACAAAGTTTCTTGACTCTGGAGGACTTTTCAGCATCTGTTTGACATGTGCTGCTGCTTTCTATAAAATATCAGATTTTCATTTAAAAAATAACAAAGGATATTAGTTTTTTTATCAACAAATGAACATTTTTATAAGTTCATTGCTCTTGGGAGTTTTCTATCAGATTGCTGCAAATATGCTTGCCAACGCCTGAGAATGATTTCTGACAAGAGTCAGGATATGACAGAAAAAGATTAATGCTTCATGTTTGTGCATTGTCCTAGTAAATATTTTACTTCTGGAGGTGGACATTCAGAACATTACCTGGCAGGTTATGCATGTAAGAGTGTCTGTCTCTCTCTCTCTCTCACACACACACACACACACACACACACACACACACACACACACACACACACACACACACACACACACACACACACACAGAGAGAGAGATTTAATCAAAAATGAAGCTGTGACTTGAAGGTTATCTATTGTCCTCACTGGGAATCATCTGCCTCCGCTGATTCTCTGCTTGTATCTTTTTGTTTGTTATTTTGCTTGCTTGCTTGCTTGCCACATGGCTATCTTATCCCAAGCAGTAGGGCTACTAGGACTGAAGCTTTCAGTTCCCTGTGATTTCAGGACCAATCTCCAAAGCCAGAAGCTGTGCCCTTGAGATATCATGTAGTACACACTTATCACATGTTTTTAAAGAAATGATGTACTGTATTGAAAACATTTATAGCCTGCCTTATATTGCAAGGTATCAGAGCAGGTTAGTAAAGGCAAAAGCCACCCTTGCTTGAAAGCCAATCGTAACTGACTGTAGGATGTTCTGCTCATCTCTGTTTACAGCCCAAGAAACAGTGCTTTCTGCATCTGTAGTTGTTTCCATGGTCATGTGGCAAGCATGACTAGACACTGGAGTGCACAGAACACGGTTTACCTTCCCATCGAAGTGGTCCCTATTTATCTACTTGCAATTTCTTGCTTTCAAACTGCTAGGTTGGTAGGAGCTGGGGCTCACTCCACCATGCACCACTCGGGTCTGGAACTGCTGACCTTCCAATCTTCCAGTCGTCATGTTCAGTGTCTTAACCACTGAGCCACTGCAGGGCAGGTTACAGAGCCATAAAATATTTTTAAAAACATAGCATTAAAACAACCTAAATTAAAACAGTTTAAAACATATTCAGGTAAAACATTGAAAATAGTGCATAAAAAACTGTGTAGGCTAAGTTTCTCACCCCAAAAGGCTCTAATAAATAAGCATGTTTTTGACTTGACGTCAAAATTTTACCAATACTGGCACCAGTTGAGCCTTCAAGAGCATTCCATAACTTGGGTAGTCAAGCTTAGAAAGCCTTGCCCTGAGCCTTTGCATAATATAATGAACAGTATTTTTGCCTTTTATGAAGAAAAGTCAACACACACAGTGAGCCCAGAAGGACTGGCTAATTGATTAAAAAGACATCTGATATCTTTCATTTTTGAAGGAGCACAATGTATTGCACAAGGAGAACTCTTGAGAGCAAAATATCCCTCTTACCACCCCAGCCTCAAACAAACGGACAACATAGTTGGAGTTAACTAAAGGATCAATATTTTATTAACTGTTAGCTTTTATATAACTTTAATTATAACCAGGAGCAGCTTCCTCTTTTTCTTCTTGCAGTGGAGCCTACATAGTGGTGGTTCCTGGGATGGAACCAAAAGGTTCCTTCTTATCCCTCCTTCTGCTCCCCACTGAGCAAGACTCAAAGTCCTGAGAATGTGCAGTCTCTTGACAGCCCAGTCCCAGCTGGCTACTTGGGTCAAACATGACCGATCACTCCCCCTCAAAGTCTCATGTCATTGGTTGACCAGTACCATCAGTAGGTTGCCAGTGCAGATCCCCCATCCTTGAAATGAATCTTGGGATCCTGGTATCCTGTATGTTGGGCACCCTAGTGCCTATTCCCAAGATAGTTATGGATTCTAATTCTTTAAAAAGACTAGCAAGAATTTGGATATGTAGTTTCTATCCTACTTACACAGGAAAAAACATTTATGGGATCTGCAGAACATAAAGCATCACTTAAAAATGCAAAATAAATTGTTCATGAGGAGGATGTACTGTAAATTGAAAATGTCCTTTAGAAGGGAAGAAAGTTTTCAGAATACAAAACAAGATTTTTAGCTATATTCTACTCTTGTCACAGAAAGTCATGGGAGGTTCATTTCCAAGGTAAGTGATATACACTCTTTGTTTTTCTGATTTTTTTCTGTCTTTTTCTCCACCTCTGATGGTGATGCATGAATACTGGATCTCGGGATACTGGATGTAACAGGATAAATCCTTCAATGTGCTGTTCAATTCTGTTAGGTCCTAAGTTTCTGCCTAGTCAATTGGGTAGCATAATATACCTTGCTCACTTTCTCTTTAAGAACTCTGTATGAATGTTATAGCAGCTTTACTGTATCAGTTCATTAAACTTGCACAACATGTTTAAAACCAAGACTTTAGTTGGCTGGCTCAGACATCACATTTGGAGATTTGCTCTTGATGTTGGCACGGAGGAGAGCAGTCCGTTGTTGGGTCTTTGGCATATCCTACTGCTGTTTGGGTTATTGGATTTTTCACTGGAATACTGCCAGCCGACATGCCAAGGACTCCAGAGACTGCAAATTGGAATCTTTAAGCTAGACTGTGAACAACTGTAGCTTTGCAAGTTTACAAGACTGTTATCTTTGATTACTTGCACAATGGACTTTGTTGCATACTTGACTGTAAATAGCTGATACAAAACTGACCAGAGGAAAAGGAGATGTTACCCAATTTTGTTTTTGTGAATTTGCTGTAAATACCTTTGAAAACGTGAACTTTACTTTATACGTTCAGGTTTTTTTGTACCAAAACTTATCTGTGTTTGCCAGTGTGTACTCAGACTCTTGCTGCCACCTTCTATATGAAGGTTACTCTGCCAAACCTTAACACATATCCCATTAATGCCTCAGGACTCCACTTCTGGTCACCTATGAAACACACATAATTCTGCTCAATTTTATGCATTTGTACAAATACTGCACACAAGCCACTACTTACAGTTTTGGGGGCTGGAAGTGTAATTGTTGAATTTATACCAAAATTATTAAAATGTAAACATAAAAATTATAAAAGGTTCACACAGGTATGGATTTGTTCAATAATCTCTCCAGAGTGATGCAAATAGAACAAAGCTACATCATAAAAGTTTTCCTATTTTTTAAATTTGGCTATTTAAAGTTGGCTATTGTTTGCTCACTTTTTTAAAAAACAACAACAACCTTGCTACTTGAACATAATGCCTTTTCAGACCTATTCATATTAAAATGGGGTGGGGTGGGACTAAGTAATTGTCTCTGCCTTTGTCAGGTTCAGTTCCCCACATTAGCTTGATTTCTAGTTAATTGTTTGGTTTTTAAATTCAAAAATGAGGTATTGTGAGAGAGAAGGTTAAAGCTAACTTCTGTTCAAATAAGGAATGGAGTCAATTTCGCTGTATGTGGCATTTTTAATTACTTTGGGCAATTTCAGTGAAAACCATTTTTGTTCAAAGCCTTTGTTTTGGGACATTTTTTCTTCCAGAATTTAAAAGAAAATAATTCATCTTCCCCCAGCCTCCCACTGACTTTTTCAAAGTCTCCCCAGTCTCCCACTGACTTTTTCAAAGATGTGGTACTCCCATCTCTTTAAAAACTTGCCACAGACCAAATGACAACGTCTGTCATAATGGACAGAAAATCATGTCTGTTAGATTTTACGTCTGCACAATTAAGCCCAGCAATCTGTGGAAAGCACAGAAATTCAGCAACAACAGTTTTCAAAACTATTGATTCTCCTGGAAGGATAAGAGTCAGTAGTATGGTTTGAGATGCCAAACATTTTACATGATATATTGTCATGTTCAGCAAAGTATTTTTTCAGCTTTCAGTATTTTTCAGCCTTCAGGATTTCATAGCATAGTGTGAGTTGGTCCTTAATATTATTCTATTATCTGATTGGCAAAAGTAATGTCTTCTGATGGATAGCAATATGAATATTTCACAGTGCAAGCAAAAAAAAAAAACTAACCATAACACACAAATAAGTCTTCTGAGACCATACATTTGGACATGCTCTATTGTTTTATTTATGAAAATAATGGACAAAATCCTATTAGATAGTTTTGTCAGCATACATGCAAGAATGTTAATCATTGCACCAAATTGTCACTAGTTAGTGAGTTACTGCTTGTATTCTTCACCACAGGCCAGACATGTGGATTAATAAGCAAAAAGGAATAGAAGCAACAACTCATAACTGGAGCAATTCACAACTGAGCTTTATGCCATTCTTCCTATGTTGGTGTAAATAACTAAGAGGATTCTGTCCTGTGAGTCACTTTTAACCATTGTAAAAATGATAGAAATTAATTGTATTTGTGGGCTTGGAATTGGAAAGATAATGAACTGTATTTTATGAGGAACTTTTCAAGCATTGACTCTTCAAGACAGTCTGGATAGCTAGTCATCACTGTATTCCGTAGCAGAAAATTCCATCATTTAACATATTTTCTGTGAAGAAGGATATTACTATTTCCATCACAGCATGTATCATTTGACAGTCTCAGGTAGGCTGAGGAGTCTTCTGTCTACTCCTTCACTGCACATTACATGTTACTTTGTAACCCTTCAAAAAGTATCATTTAGTACTTTATCATGGCCATTTTTGGTTGATACGTTCCCTTAATTTCCCCAATTTTCTTGAAGAGATCTCTAATCCTTCCCCTTCTGTTGTTTTCCTCTATTACTTTGCACTGTTCATTTAAGGATTCCTTATTTTTCCTTGCTGTTCTCTGGAATTCTGCATTCAGTTGAGTGAATCTTTCTCTTTTGCTTTTGCCCTTCTTTCTTCAGCTATTTGCATACCTGTCAAGTTTTGGATTTGGAAATAAGGGAAATTTCCTGGCAAATACAGGATATGACAGCTATGCTTATCCTGTGCTGCCCTCCAATGGTGGCAATAGGGCATTGCAGTCTAATTAATAAGGGATGATGACGGGAAAGAGGGTAAAATAAGGGGTTTTCACAGCCAATAAGGGATACTTGACAGCTATGGATATTTGTAGAGCCTCATCAGACAACCACTATGCTTTCTTGCATTTCTTTCTCTTTAGAATGTTTCTAGTTGCTGCCTCCTGTTGTCATCGGCTGCTACTCGTATCCAAGTATACATTTCCCCTGGAAGTCATTTTCACAGTTGATGGATGCAGTGGCATGCTGGGGTATCGGGCAATCAGGCAATGTTCCACTCCACCCCTGTGGGCAGAATTGTATTTATTTATTTTTCTTAACCCAAAGGCGGGAAGGAAGAAGCCAAGCCAGCACTGCACAGGCTTAACTCAAGGGGAAGCAGGGGTGGGGCGGCAACACCAGCAGGATGGGCGCCATCCCCCGCCTTTTCTCTGGCCATTATACATGTTCCCACCATCATTCCTGGAGAATTGAACCCTGTCCTTCTGCTTACAAGGTAAAATTTCAGCTTCTAAGCCATGGTGGTTTCACAACCAATGGAACTGCTTTTGGCAATCTTATAACAGAGAGAACTATGTTAACCATTACTTTTAAAATCCGGGCTATAGAAGCCCTAAATGGGAATCAAAGTCTGCCCCTTTGTTAGAAGAAAGGATGCAACGTGGAACATTATTATTATTGTTGTTGTTGTTGTTGTTATCATCATCTATTTATTTATTTATTTATTAAAAATTAAGTCCTAAGCAGGAATCAAGCTTGGTACCTTTTGGGCATAGTCAAAAACACTAACCAGTTAAGGATTTCTCTTTAAATCTGATTTTTTAAAGTAATGAAATCCTCTCTGGTCAACAGAGAGGCAGGTCTCTGCTATAAGACTGCCAAAAGCAGTTCCATTGGCTGTGAAGCTGCCATGGCTTAGAGGTTGAATTTTACCTTGTAAGCAGAACATAGGGGTTCAATTCCTCAGAAGGGAGTTGAAATTAGAAGGCAAGTGGAAACGTATGTAATTTTTTAGGGTTAGATACCCTAAGCACTCCCTGTCCAGCATGTGTCTCTGGTGACTCAATAAACCGATCCTGGCATGAAACATGCAGCCACACACATTACAATGAATACAATAAAATATGGCAAGTACTTAAAGAAATGGGAATACCAGAACACCTCATATGCCTCATGAGAAATCTGTACAAGAGTCAAGAAGCAACAGTTAGGACAGAACACGGAATGACAGAATTGTTTGGAATAGGAAAAGGAGTAAGACAAGGCTGCATTTTATCACCCTACCTTTTCAACCTATACACAGAGCACATAATGTGCAATGCAGGGATGGAGGAATCACAATATGGGATCAAAATTGCTGGGAGAAACATCAACAATTTGAGATATGCAGACGATACCACCCTAATGGCAGAAAGTGAGGAAGATTTAAAGAAGCTACTGATTAGGTTGAAAGAAGAGAGTGCAAAAGCTGGCCTGAGACTTAACATCAAGAAAACCAAGATAATGGCAACAGGCCCTATCAGCACCTGGAAAGTAGATGGGGAAGAGGTAGAAGCAGTGACGGATTTTACTTTCTTGGGATCTAGGATCACTGCAGATGGTGACTGCAGCCATGAAATAAAGAGGCGACTGATTCTAGGGAGACAAGCCATGAGAAACCTGGGGAACATAGTGAAAAGTAGAGACATCACCTTGCAAACAAAAACCCGTATAGTCAAAGCAATGGTATTCCCAGTTGTAATGTATGGATGCGAGAGCTGGATCATTAGGAAGGCTGAGCGCAGAAGAATAGACGCCTTTGAGATGTGGTGTTGGAGGAGAGTTTTGAGAGTACCCTGGACAGCGAGGAGAACAAATAAGTCAATCTTGAAAGAAATCAGTCCTGACTGCTCCTTAGAAGGTCAAATAGTAAAGATGAAGATGAAGTACTTTGGACACCAAATGAGAAGAGAGGATTCACTTGAGAAAGACTTGATGCTGGGAAAGGTGGAGGGTAAAAGAAAAAGGGGACGGCCAAGGATGAGATGGCTGGATGGCATTGTGGACGCAGCGGGCACCGAGATGAGCAGGCTGAGGAGGATGTTGGAGGATAGGGGTGCCTGGAGATCAATGGTTCATAGGGTCGCAAACGGTCGGAATTGACTGTGCGACTGAACAACAACAACAACAACAACAACAACAACAACAACAACAACAACAACAACAACACACTGAATAGATGGTGTATACATGCTTCCTGTACAATGTCATGAACCTCAGTGCATAATTCTTCAGGCACTCTGTGTGTCAAATCTAATCATCTAAATCTATTCTTTTAACAGCAAGGGATCGGCTAGTATGGTATGGAGGAGGGGACAAGGTATCTCCTGCTCCAGTATCAGTGATAACACTACCATCTCCTTCACAGGTCAGAGGTTTTAAATTGAATAATAAATGTGGCCCATTGCCCTTTAGCATAACTTTTGTGTCCTGCCTCTATATTTGGAGGTAATTAAATATTATCTGTGAAAGATGATGAAATCATCCAGCTCCATGGAATGACTGTACCAAAAGGATTTTGCCAAGAAAATTACAAAGTTGAAAAAAAAAAACATTTAACTCTCTAATTGTAATTTAACAGGTTATCTAACATTTAAATTTAAATTGAGTGGCACTTGTGTCAGGAAAGCGGGATAGAAATTAAACTTTTATTATTATTATTATTATTATTATTATTATTATTATTATTATTATTATTATTATTATTATTATTATTATTAAATGCTTTAATTGCCTGCTTACTATTCATTTCAGTGATTAGATATCTTTCACATTGTTTTCCAAGATAGCAATAGACCCAAGAAGGAACTAGTATACCTGAAATGTATACTGTATATATTCGTATAAAGACCAAATGCATCATGAGTGAATAAAAAATCCTGCCAGAAGAAAAGGAAACTTCTAAATATGCAATAAACTACAAAACCAGAACAAACTCTTTCAGGGAAATGAATCCTCTCAGGAAAAGTAATATACTGTAGCAAATTATTATAAAGGAATTAAAATAAATTAATTAATTTAAAAGGCAATTAAATGCAAATACAGTAGAACCATACTAATTTGCACTAATGACTGGGAGACCCATTGCAAATTACTGAGTTTTGCAAATTAACTAGTGAATAAACACAATGAAACAATGCCAGAAAGAATGCTCCCTCTTTTATTTAGGAATAACATATTTTAGATTGAATTGACCTTTTAAAAACTCAGGTAATTAAAAGCCTTGTGACGCTTTTTAAAACCCAGAAAACTATAGCAATGAAAACACTATAATAATATAGTAATGTTACTAACACAACAAACACAGTATGAAAAATCTTTCTTTTGTTTTTAAATGAAGCAGTAAGAGTGCAATAAGATTATTGTGAGGTATAATTAAATAAAGGCAGGTGTTGGCTAAAATCCAGTTCCATAAACTAAACAGCATAAGGATTATAATGGCAACAGCAATTATGATGTTTTGGAAATTAAAAAAATCTGATCTTCCTACACTTCTAATAGCAAGGCTCCCATGTCACCCCTTTCCTTGTAAAGCCCATCCAGTCCAGCATTCTGTCTCACACAGTGGCTCACCATTTCCTTCAGGGTATTCCCAAGGAGATGCCTTCACCTGTTTAGGATTCACTGGAAATGGCATTGAGAGATATCCTGCCTATCTCTCCAACCCTGAGGTGGTCCTTAAGTATCCATAATTATACCTATTGATAACCTTGTCCTCCATGAACTTGTCTAATCCTTTCTTAAAGCTGTCAAGACTGACAGCTGTCACCACTTCTTCTGGCAGGGAGTTCCTTAGACCAGTAATCCTCTGGGTGATAAAGTACTTTCTCTTATTTGTTTGAGAATTAGTACCCAAAAGTTTCATGAAGTGTTCCCTAGTTCTAGTGTTATGCGATAGGGAAAACAGTTTTTCCTTATCTACTTTGTCCACACCGTGCATGATTTTTTAAACTTCAATCAGGTCACCTCTTAGACGCCGTCGTTCAAGAGTGAAAAGGCCCAACTGTTGCAGCCTCAGATGGTAAGGAAGGTGTTCCAGTCCCCTAATCATTTTGGTTGCCCTCCTCTGCACTTTTTCCAACTCCATAATATCCTTCTGGAGGTATGGCGACCAGAACTGTACACAGAATTCCAGATGGGGCCTCACCATAGATTTATAAAGAGGCAAAATGACACTTGCTGACTTATTTTCTATACCCTTTCTAATGATCCCTAGCATTGAGTTTGCTTTTTTCACTGCTGAGGCACACTGGGTTGACACCTTCATTGAGCTGTCCACCAGGACACCAAGGTCCCTTTCCTGGTTTGTTGCAGAGAGTTCAGAACCCATCAGTTTATAAATGTAATTGGGGTTTTTTGCTCCAACATGCATCACTCTGCACTTACTAATGTTGAAGCTCATTTGCCACTGTTTTGCCCACTCCCCCAGTGTCAAGAGATCCCTCTGGAGCTTCTCACAATCTCTCACAGTTTTCACTACCCTGTATATTTTAGTGTCGTCAGCAAATTTGGCTACCTTGCTTTTTACTCCTATCTCTAGATCATTTATGAAGAGGTTGAAAAGCAGGGGTCCCAGTACTGAACCTTGGGGGACCCCACTCTTTACTTCCCTCCACTTGGAGAAGTGTCCATTTAGTGCTACCCTCTGTTTCCTGTCCCTTAGCCAGTTGCTGATCCAGAACAAGACCTGTCCCTTTATTCCATGACTGGTAAGTTTATTCAAGAGCCTTTGGTGTGGGACCTTGTCAAAAGCCTTCTGAAAGTCCAGAAAAACAATGTCAACTGGATCTCCCTTATCCACATGCTTGTTGACACTCTCAAAAAATTCCAACAGATTAGTGAGGCATGATTTGCCCTTGTAAAAGCCATGTTCGCTCTCCTTTAGCAGCACCTTCTCTTCTATGTGCCTATTAATTCTATCTTTTAGGATGGTTTCCATCACTTTACCTGGGACACATGTCAAACTGACAGGTCAGTAATTTCCTGGATCACCCCCGGATCCTTTTTTGAAAATTGGTGTTACATTCGCTACCTTCCAGTCATCAGGCACAAAGCCTGATTTGAGGGAAAGATTATATATTTTGGCTAGGAGATCAGCAATTTCATCTTTAAGTTCCCTGAGAACTCGTGGATGGATGCCATCTGGTCCAGGTGATTTGTTAGTGTTTAGTTTAACAAGACATGCAAGGACCTCCTCCCTGGTTATTTCTATCTGGCTTAATTCTTCAGTTTCCCTCCCTACGAAGATAGGCTCTGTTTTGGGCATGTGGTCTCTGTCTTCTTCAGTGAATACTGAAGCAAAGAATTCATTGAGTCTCTCTGCAATCTCTGTTTCCTCTTTAATAACCCCTTGCCTTCCATTGTCATCTAATGGTCCAATGGCCTTCCTAGTTGGGTTCTTACTTCTAATGTACTTAAAGAAGTCTTTGTTATTTCTCTGAGTATTTTTAGCTATACGCTCCTCAAAGTCTTGCTTTGCTTTCCTGATTGTTGCCTTGCATTTGTTCTGCCAGAATGTATGTTTCTGCCTGCTGTCCTCATTCGGACAAGCCTTCCATCTTCTAAATGAGCTTTTCTTGCTTTTGATCACTTCCCGAACAGCTCCTGTAAGCCACATCGGAGTCCTCTTGGACCTGGCAGTGCCCTTTTTCCTTTTGGGTATGCATTCCAATTGGGCATCTGTTATTGTTTTTGTAAACAGACTCCATGCCTCTTGGAGTGTTTGGACTCTCTCAATTTTCCCTTTCAGCTTCTTTTTTTACTAGTTTCCTCATCTTTGGGAAATTTCCTTTTTGAAAATTTAAGATCTCTATGTTAGATTTTATCAGTGACTTGCGGTCTATGATCAAGTTAAACATAATTGAATTGTGGTCACTGTTTCCTATTGGATCAGTCACATTAACATCTTGCACCAGATCCTGAGTATTACTCAGGATCAAGTCAAGGATTCTTGTACCTCTAGTTGGGTCTTCAACCATCTGTCCCAGGGAACAATCATTTAGCATATCTAGGAACTTTATCTCTTTATCATGTGCTGAACAACAGTTCACCCAGTCTATGTGAGGGTAATTGAAGTCCCCCATTATAACCAGGCTTCTCTTCTTAAACTGGTATATTAACAACATTTACAGACAAAGTAGATAGTATTATATCCTGCACTGTTCAGCTCTGTTTTGCTCTGCTTCTGCTCTGCAAAACAAGCTCTGAAACAAGCAACTTCTGTTTCTACAGCCAGCAAAACACTTAATGTTACAATGTATCTTATTAACTGTCAATCACAGCAGAGCTGAGCTATGATGATTGCTTGCACCTGTTCTTTGTTAACTGACCTCAGTGTGTCCTTGATATTATCTCTGCACTTTGCCTCACTATATGGATATTATTGATACTCCTCCTAGGCAATGTGAGAGATATTTAACCCATCTCTGAATTTTTTAAAAAAACAAATGAGTACAAAGATTTTTGGTAAACACATCTGCAATGTTACATTCACTGTTGAACATCTTTCCAGTTTTATAAACCCACTAGCAAAGGTTGCCCGGCGTTGCCGGGCTGTTTTAAATGGTGTTGGAAAGTTTTTGTTGTTGTTGTTGTTGTTAATGTTTGTAAAGAAGAGGTTAATCTATATTTGAAATTTTTAAAATTTTTATTTATACAAATTTTTTTTGATGGCCTGTTTTAAACTGTGATGAGTTTTGTTTGGTGTTTTGGTTTTGTGGATGAAAAAAAGAATAAAGGATGATATACTTTTTCAAAAAAACTCTTGGGGCCTTTTGTGTGGGGCTATTGTGTCTTTTTGATTTTTTTTTGTTATTGTGGGCAGCAAGTGCTGCTGGTAGGGGTTATCTTGTATTTTTCTCTCGTGGCCTCTGAGTGGAGCTTCTGCCAGCAAGTAGTCTCTTTCTTTATTCATTTCTTTTCCAGTCGTTGTGGTATGAGGTCATGTGGTGGTAAGTTAGCTGTTTTTCTTTATTTGGGGTGGTGGTGGTGGTTGGATTTTGTGGTGTTGTTTTTGTGTATTTTTGAATGTTTTTGATTGTTTGTTTTTGTGTTTTTTGGTGTCCTGGGGGGGGATCCCCTCTCAGACAGACTCCTTTGGTCCCCCCCACCTTCTGAACCCCAGGGGAGCCAGTAGAGAGGGGGATTTCCCCCCCCCAACTCCGTTTTTAAAGAGAAGAAACCACTTCTCTTTAACATGGTGTGTGTGTGTGTGGGGGGGAGGGAATCCCCTCTCTGCCGGGTCCCCTGAGGTCAGGAGGGTGGGGGGGACAGACTCCTTTTGTCCCCCCCCCACCCTATCAACCCCAGGGGAGCCAGTAGAGAGGGGCATTTCCCCACCACCAACTCCGTTTTTAAAGAGAAGAAACTACTTCTCTTTAACATGGGGCGTGTGTGTGTGTGGGGGGAGGGAATCCCTCTCTGCCGGGTTCCCTGAGGTCAGTAGGGTGGGGGAGACAGACTCCTTTTGTCCCCCCCACCCTATTAACCCCAGGAGAGCCAGTAGAGAGGGGCATTTCCCCCCCAACTCCGTTTTTAAAGAGAAGAAACCACTTCTCTTTAACATGGGGCGTGTGTGTGTGGGGGGGGGAGGAAATCCCCTCTCTGCCGGGTCCCCTGAGGTCAGGAGGGTGGGGGAGACAGACTCAATTTGTCCCCTCCCCCACCCTATCAACCCCAGGGGAGCTAATAGGGGGAGCACAACACCCCCCACCCACCCAGTGATATTAAAGGGGAAACTCCGATTAGGAGCTTCAGGCGCTGTTGGGGAGGGGGGCTTTGTTCCCCGCGGCTTGGCGGACTTGCTCTCCTGGTGTTTTTGCTTTATTTCTTGGGTGCTGGCTTCCTCTGCGTTCTGCGCGCTCATGGTGCGCAGGACGCTGGGGCTTGTAGTTATGGGTTGGTGCTTTGTGTTTGTGCTGCGTTTTTTAAAAATGCTTTTCTTTTGATTGGCTGCAGCGCGTTTCCGAACACTGCGCCGTGCAAGAGCCTCTCAGCCTGATTGGCTCTGGCGCGGCACGGCGCAAGGAATGTTGGGAAGTGAAGTTGTTTCCCTTTCTTCGCGTTTGTGGGGCTGTTGCCCCACTGCCGGTTTTCTCAATCCTTCGTTGACCTGCGTACCCAGATCGGTCGTGTGCATGAAGGGCGAGTGCACCAAGTAGGGCGAGGCATAGCAACCTATAGCCAGTTCCAACGGTTAACCCTTGGATTTATAGGTTAAGATCAGCAACTGTCTTTGCATCAGCAAATTCAAAACCTGGTACTTGTTGCATATATAACACCTCCTCTAATGGAGCATGTAAATATGCTGTTGTAAAATCAAAATAGTCCACTCTTTTTCTTTGAACCCCTGCTTTGCATAAAGCAATTTTCAGTGATTCAGATTTTACACAGGGTGAGAACACTTGGTCATAGTCAGACCCTTGTACTTTGCTAAAAAGCCCTGGCTACTAGTCTGGCCTTATATTGCATTTCACCATTAGTAAGCTGTTTTAGTTTATACAACAATCTACACCCTATTATATTTGTGTTTTTGGGTATCTTTTGAACAGGAGTAAACACATTATTTTCTGTCAGAGAATCAAACTCCTTTTGCATTGCTTTTAGCCACAATTGGTTTTTTTCTTCAAGAGCCAGGACTTCTTTGTAACTATTAGGTTCCTTTACACAAACATTATTTACAGCAACACTACAACCAAACCTTTGTGGAGGAATACCTTTGCAGGCGCACCCCCCAAAGAAAGACTCAGACACCGGTATATGGATAAAGGCATTGGGCCACTTTTATTGAATAATGCCCTAGTCCGAATTATAACTTTCAATTGGTACTCATCCAATTATAATTCTTAAGGCAAGCAGGCCGCAGTAACACTGGTAAGGTTCCTCCCAAAATTGCCAACGGCAATTGGCTACAATGTATCCATTTTGTATCAATTTGTTTGTTGACACAAACAAATTGTTGACCGTAGTCAATAAACTATCTACTGACCCCACCCTCTGACGTGTATCCGTCAAATCACGGGGTGATGCATGCTGAAAAGCTCCTGCCATCACCCCTTGCCTGGTTCGTCGTTGACCGGTCAACGTTATTACACCTGTACCTGTCTAAGTGTTGGCCAGTCAATTGCGAACCTGCCGGATACCTATGGGTCATACATCTTTACCTTACCAGTGCTACCCGCCACACGGGGAGGCTTCAATGAAGACTCACCGCCCCCCCCCCCCCCAGACCGTCAGCTCAGTCAACAGGCCTGCTTGCAAATCTTCCAAAAAGAGGTTCATACCTCTATCCGACAGGTGGACCCCATCCCCTGCATACAGATCGTAATTTTGTAAACTAATGGTGGGGTGTCGGATGACCATCCCCAAACCCTTGTCTGCCACGAACCGGGCAAGGGCACGGAGGTCAATACCTCCCCTGTAAGCGTGACGTGGTATGATGTCCGACCATAGCAGCCTTGTGAACGGCCACACATAATGCAAATAAGCTAGGTCTCTGCAAATTTTAAAGAAAGGCCAGTGACCTGGCCGAGGTCATTGCCCCCAAGGTGCAGTACAAGGACATCAGGCAGTTCAGCATCCCTAATGGAGAAAAGGAATGGCAATGGTTCACCTCTCCTTGTCAAATGTCCAAATCTCGGCTGGGAGTGGCGAGGGGAATTCCTCTGCATCCGGAGCCAAGGCGCGGAACCGGGGGATCTGCAAGCGGGATAAAGCATCAGCAATATCATTATTAATGCCTGGTACATGTCTGGCCCTGAAAAGCACGTTGAGGCGTAGGCTACGTAACACAAATTGGCGAACTAAAGCCATCACCCTGGGTGATTTAGATGTCTGAGCATTGACAATGTGCACTACTGCAGCATTGTCACACCAAAAGTGGACCACAGAGTCGGCCCACTCCTTGCCCCATAGCATCAAAGCTCCCAGGATTGGAAAAAAACTCAAGGAATGTAAGATCGCGGAGGCGATCCGTGCCCCGCCATGCTGGAGGCCATTGGCCATAAGCCCACCTCCCCTGGAAGTAAATCCCATATCCCAGGGAGCAGGAGGCATCCGACTGGACTTGAAACCTAGGTGAAACTAAAAGGTTGGACCTCCAAAAGGATACCCCGTTGAAGTCCCGCAGGAATGAGAGCCAAACCAAAAGGTCAGCCCGCATGCCCCTGGTTAGTCGGACCCTATAATGGCGCCTTGTCAGGCCAGACATGGCATCGCATAGGCACCGAGCAAATGCCCTGCCAGGCGTAACCACCCTGCAGGCAAAGTTAAGATGGCCATGCAGTACCTGAAGCTCACGAAGTGACACCTTACGTTTGGCCAGCAAGGCCAAAATCATCGCAGAGATCCGGGTGACCTTGTCAATGGGTAACCGGGATGCCTGTGCGACCGTATCAATTTCAATACCCAGAAATGTGAGGGTAGTGGATGGGCCCTCGGTCTTTTCGGGCGCTAAAGGGACACCCAGTTCCTGCATTAGCGTCTGAAATGTGGTGAGGAGACGCGTGCACGTGTCCAAGCCCCGTTCACCCCAGAACAAAAAGTCATCGAGGTAATGGGCTACAGACCGAGACCCGGACCTGCGAACAAAGGCCCACTGAAGGAAGGTGCTAAAACGTTCAAATGCTGAACAGGATATAGAGCAGCCAAAAGGCATGGCCTTATCTACATAGAACTTCCCTTGGAATCTAAAACCCAATAGCTCAAAGTCCTCAGGGTGCACTGGCAACAATCGGAATGCCGATTTGATGTCGCATTTCGCCAAGAGGGCACCAGGACCACAAGAGCGCACCATCCGCAGGGCTTGGTCAAAGGACGTATACCTGACCGAACAAAGGTCATCAGGGATAGCATCATTGACAGAATAACCCGCCGGGTATGATAAATGGTGGATTAAACAAAATTCCCCAGGGGCCTTTTTGGGTACCAACCCCAGAGGGGAGACCTTCAGGTTGGGAAAGGGTGGCACAGAAAAGGGGCCTGCCACCCTCTTGTACAGGGGGAGCAACAGGCCCGTCTCTCTCTTGGCACCCTGGTCCCACCCTGTTTTCCAAAGGGAAATGTCTCCAGCTCTCCCCCCCCCCCCAGAAAGCAGATTAACCCCATTTATGCCAACCATCAAGGCAGTTTGTGGTTCCCCAGAGCTTTTCTGGACTGAAAGCTTGCACAGCTTTATCCACTGGCTAGGCTGCCAATACTGGGAATGGCAGTCCATCAACTTCTGGAGAAGCTCATCCTTCGCCATCCTTACCTTAAGGCAACCTCCCTTCCCAACACACACACATTCCTCTGCACCAGATGCCACCAGAGATGCTCCTCGTCTCCTTCATTCCCAACCACTCTTTCGGAGACTCTGATCTGAAGCTGCCAGATGACGCCTTGCCTGCTCTCGCAAACAGTCTTGGCGTCGAAGGAGGTTGAGAGCATCCAGCGAAGGACACCCGTTCTTTCTTTCCCTCCTCTTCCTCCCCCCAAAAGACAGATGTTCCCAACACAACTAAAGACGCCCCCCCCGCCCCCAACTTGCGCCGCAGAGAGGCGGCATGGCCACCGGAACACACGCGCATGCACACCATCCACACACGGGAGGCACACACACTCTCCCTCCGACGCTAAAATCGAACGCGCGTTCACACGAGCAAGAGGACACGCGCCAGTTTATTCCGCGTCTCCCTCCCTCTCTTGTCTAGCCTGCCCTCCTCCCGCCCCCCTCCCCCCCACCCTCGTCATTTAGGTCCTCCTCGCCAAACTGCCCCTGGCTTCCTGGCAAGCCTAGTCCGGCCAGCCACGGGAACCGACGCCACGTTCCCCAGCTGTGTCAAGGGCTCAAGCCACAGGGCGCGGGGGGAGGGGGGCGAGGCAGCCCGGAGCCCGGACAGGTGGGGGGAGGGGGGAGAGGAGGAGTGTCCACACAGGTCGGGGAAACAGAGGCGATCCGTCCGATTCCGGATGTCGAAGACGCACGTGGCCCAGAGGGGAGGCCGGGGGGGGTGTCCCCCCCGCCCCCTCCACTCGCTGTGGGGAGGCTCAGAATCTTGCACCCCCCCCTTAGGGATAGGCGCGGGTCTTCCTTCCTCCTCTTCCTCACCGTCACTTCCAGTGCCGAGTTGGCTCAGGGCTCTTCCACCACCACCACCGGAGCCTCCTCTCGGCCAGGCGGCACAGCCACCCTCTTGGCCCCAACCTCCTTAGCGATACTCAGGGCAGCCACCTCTTCTCTACCCTTCAGGGACAGTAAATTGGGTGCATCTTGGGGTCCCCGCACTCCTTTGAATGGGATTCGGAAGCCCCACTGGAAACCCTCAAGGAGGTACTTCGCGTCCTCTTTCCGTGGATAAGTTGAGAGCCATCTCTCCAACATATACACATTAACTGGGGAGGGGTCCTTTTGCCTGGCTAGCTCCCTCAGCAGCAGCTCTGCCCGCTCCCTGTCCACCTCTACCTCTGCCCCGTGACCCACCGGCCCGCAGACACACAGCGGCAGCGTGGGGGCCAGCGCAAGAGGGACACTCATGTTTGTATCGGCACTGCCGCTTTTTGCACACACCGCTAGCCGAGAAGCTCCAACACAGCAAGCGGGCTGGAACCCCCTGCCCCGCCAGCTGGCGGGAAGCCTGCGTTGGAGCAGCTCGCTGAACGGCATGGCCACAATGGTACCTATCCCCAGGCACCGGACATGTGGGGGTCATGTACAATAGCCACAATTTCTGACAGGGCTCATCCCATCTCATCTCCGGGTGCAAGGGCACCCTCATTCTGAATTCCTCATCATAAGCCAACCACGATGGGCCAGGAAAATCTACCATTGCCCTGTAAATATTGTCCAAATATTGGACCATAGGAATGGCCAGGTCTGGCCGGGCCCTGAGGTACACCGCCATATAAATAAGATATGCGGGCAACCAGTTGGCCCAGGTGCGTGGTGGCTTACGACGGCGGGACAGCTCTTTGTCTTTGTCATCCTGTCCCTCTCTCTCCTCCTTAGTGGGCTCATGGTTCAATAGGGAGAATATATCCACGTACTCCCCCCACCAAATCTTTTCCCTCGTGACCTGGGACAAATGATCACCAAGGGGCAACGAATAACCAGCCGTCGGCAAAGCCGTCACCGGCACATTAGGTACCCGGGGCATACGCAGCGGAACCTGGACAGTCCCTGCGATGCCCGGCACTGGCCAGGGGGCGGAAACCCCCACCCCCAACGCTGCACCAGTATGGAACCAAGGGGCACTGGGATAGGCTGGCAACTGATGCCCACTCGCCTCGACATGACGAGGCCATGGCCACTGAACCCCACCATTGGAAGTGGGCTGTGATGTGGGTGCATTAACTTGAACCTGGTACTCACTAGGTGCACCCCCGTGAGCCGCCCCCACTGGGGGTTCCGGCCCACGGCGGGCGTCGGAGCTCGCGACCGGAATCGAGCTCTGGGGCCGCACCTGACCACTCTCCTGCTGTAGCTCTGGACGAACAGGGAGCTGCGAGACACCGACCGGGGTAGGCCGGAGCGTCTCCAGCAGCTCAACCCGGCTGGCCGCTTGTTGCAGTGTGGCGGCCATTGAGGTAGCCGGTGGACCCAAAGGGCCCCCCGCAGTGAATGAAGGGCCACCAGACATGGGGTTGTATGCCATCCCTAAGGATGCCTCAAGCACAGCTAAACGCGTTAGCAATGCATCAACTGCCACAGATCCCCCAGTATAAAGTGGGCTGGGTGGGCCGGACGGCCCACCAGGCATTTGACCAGGAACCCCAGCATGAGAGCCTGGGCCCGAATAGGGCCATGCCCAAAACTCCGGCCCATGAGGGGCCGGAGGTGGAACGTGCTGTGCACCAGCACCGGGCCCACCCCTGCTGACCGGGCCCATGGGCCGGAGCCCCAGAAGGGCCGGACGAAGGCTGACTAGCCGAGGGCCCAGCAGCCTGCATCGCCCCACCGGTATCGGTGGGGGTAGAGCCCTGCCGCGCGGTTGCAGTCCTGGTCCTCCGACCAGAGGGCTGCCCCCCACGTTGCGCAGGGCCAAAAGTCCTCCTCGTTGGCCGCGGCTTCGTCACCGAGGCCCTCCGTTTGGGAGGCATATCTTAAAGAAGGAGCAGGATCCCTTTCCAGGGATCGAAGAGCGCAAAAAAGGCACGGAGGAGCCAGCAAGCCAAAGGCTCCATGCGAAAATCCTTCCTTCCCAGCCGGGAAGGACCAAGGGGGAAATGAACAAACAGCGACGGAGAAAACTTCTCCTCTCCGTCGCTCTTTTAAAATGGCAGCTTGGCTGCCTCGTGGCCACCCCTTTTATAGAGGGGTGGCCAAGCCCCCTAACTCACCCGGATGTCTGAGTCTGGGTGGGGTGGGGGCCCGCAAAGAGCGTGGCGGCCATTTTGGCACCGCGCTTTCATTAGTTGACCTAGTAGACACCCTCACTTCAGGAACAGAACTTTGATCACTTTTAGTTTTCATGCTTAATTGGAGAGTGCATCTCCCTTTCTTCAACATCTGAAACAGGTGTTTCAGAGCTTTGTTCTAAACTCTGATCACATTCACTTAAAGGCAACACTACTTTTTGTGGCTCTTCATATCCAGGAACCCTTTGCCAATTAGCATTCTCATGTATACTGGCTGACCTACTAAAGGTTAGTTTCTTTTGCTCATTTGCAAACCTGTAGGCTTTCATATTACTTTGGTATCCCAAGAATGTAAGTTTCATTGTTTTGGGCCCTCCTTTGCTCCTGTGCTTTAATGGAATGTGAACCCATGCTTTCACACCAAACACTCTAAGAAAGCTTAAACATGGATTCATTTTGTACAATAAACAATAGGGGATATTATCAACAGCTATGGTATATAAACGATTAGAAACAAAACATGCTGCTGATAAAGCCTTGGCCCAATAACTCATAGACAAACCAGCATCAGTTAACATAGCATACATCATTGTTTGCAATATTCCCCCTTTTCTCTCTGTTTTTGGGGCACACATTGGTATTTGTTATTCTGTGAACTACACCATTTCCCTGTAACAATTGGGTAATTTGTTTTGACATGAATTCACCTCCTTGATCTGTTTGAATGGCTTTAAGTTCCAGTCCCAGCTGCTTTTGTGCAACTCAGAATGCTACAACACTCACTCAAAACTAACAGGGTTATGGGCCCAGTCAGCTAAACTGCACTGAGTTGTGGAGGCTCTCCTACCAAAAAAGAAAATTTTTGAACTGGAACTGAATGTCTGACAGTGAAGCTGAGGAGGAGAGTGAGCTCCTGTACCAGTCAACTAGTGGAAGTGCTTCTGATGGTGAGGAGGAGGTAAGAGATGGCTTTGTGTTACCTGCATCGAGAGACGAGATGGCACAGTCCACAATGGTACTGGTAGATAAGCTAACCTCCAGCAATTATTCTATTTGGTTTTTGAAAATAGAGCATTTTCTGAAAAGAGAGTCACTGTGGAGGTATGTAAATAATCCTCCAGCAGCTCCAACGGCTGCAGAGACTGTAGGGGAAGTAAAAATCCCACACACTGTGAAGCAATGGCTCCACAGCATCTTTTGAAGATTTTCACCTGCCCTAATTATAAAAAACACACACAAAAACATCATTTTTTCTCTTAATTGACCCCAGATTTATCTTCCTGCCTGGAGATAGAGGGAACCACCATACCTGGTAACCCTATAGGAAAGAGAGGGAAAGAAAAGCAAAACCACAGGGAGAAAGAAGTGAAATAAAATGTTTTGGAAACAAGCATTGCCTGGGCCAGTGAGAACTTTCTCACTACCTGAGGAAGGAAAAGAAAGGCAAGCCTCAATCACCTTTGTTACTTTGCTGCCCTTCTACTCATATTAAAAGTCATGAGTGGGGGTGGGGGTGGGGAAATAGGAGGATTTCTATGGTGGAAGCCATGGCTTCTTTACTTCATCAGTTTCCTACCTATAGTGCAGCTGCTTTTCATCTAGCTCTTTGGAAAATGGTTGGCTCTGGGAGGCTTCATGGCCACGAGATGCACATGTGACAATTCCGGAAAGAAGGAAACGATACTAGTCAGTCAAATAGTGATGAATAAGCTTCAACAGGGCCGTAGCCAGGATTCTAGATTGTGGGGTGGGGGCTGAATTTTTTCAGGAGGGGCAAAAAATATTTCAGGAGGGGCAACAATGTCATACTCACATATATAACATTGGCACCATTGGGCCATTTAGTGGGGTGGGCTTTTTGCTCAGGAGGGTTTTTGCCCCTCTGCCCCCCCCCCCCCCGGCTATGGCCCTGAGCTTCATTGTCCCCAACCCATTGTACTCTGACTTCAAAGTAATGGCCCCACAATGGCTTATGATAGGGTTTGCATCTGATACAACTGTCTGTCTTAATCTCATAATATCACCACTGTACACTACACTGTTGTGTTGCAGTTCCATCTTGTAAAATAAATATACAGTAACTGTAAAGCCAGTGCAATGCCTCTACCAGTGTTTACCCAAATCTGTCTATGTACTCTTGTACTAGCTGAAGACTACGCTGTGCCACCACGCTAAGGCAGATATTTAGATCAGCGGCGGACCTTCAGAGACCTTGTCAGAACTTCATAAATATAACAAGTTTGGCATGCATACCTTAAGAAAATAATCACTCACTCACTAACTCTGTCTCTTTTTCTCGTTCTTTTTTGCTATCTTTCTCTTTTTCTCTTTCATTCCCTCTCTCTCTTTTCTCTCTCTCATTCTCTCTCTTGTTATCTTTTTATTTCTCTCTCTCTTTCATCCTCTCTCTTTCACTCTCTCTTTTCACAGTTGATATATAGTGTTGTGTTCTAATAGTGTAACCTTATTCATGTGATAACAATGTATCTTAACAATGTAACCTTTCCTACAAGTAACAATATAGTCGTCAGCTGTATCACCATAAACCCTGTATTAGGACGCGAGCTAATAACCACCAGTGGGCAGCAGCGAGCGTCCAAGCTCTCTTGGTCCATACTCATCAATAGCCACAGCGCGGAGTTTCCCGCCACTACCTACACCTGGACAAGAAGGGCGTGACCAGCAATGATGTCACGCAGACAATAGCCAACCGGCTATCGTGGAGCCACATTCGAATGGTTATCACTGTATATATAGAGCTTTGCATCCGCCATTACCTCATGTTCCCTCTGTCCACCATGCAATAAACCTGAGTTAAACCAGCCCATGGCTGTTTTCCTGTGCCTTGGTTCTCATACACTAAACTGGCGACGAAGGTGGGATAATGGATCCCCAAGGAGCCAGGGCACAGAGCGGTTTCAACATTACCAAACCGCAAGACTGGGAACTCTTTGAGATGGACTTCCAGGCGGCACTGGTGGAACTCAAAGTCAAAGACGACGAGGAAAGGAAGAGGGCCATCCTCACCAGAATGCTTGGGATAGAAACCAAGCGAACGCTGGTGAGCATTATTGCACCGAAGAAGATGAGTGACTTCAAAACCGAGGACATTATGAAACTGCTGCGTGACCGGTTCCGACCCTCGAGGGCAATGTTTCCCGCTCGGAGCGCGTTTTGGAGGCGAGTCCAAGCGCCGGATGAGTCGGTTGAGACCTTTGTAACAGCCATGAGAATAGCCGCCGCCCCCTGCAGATGGGACAACCTAGAGATGGCCCTAAGGGACGGCGTTCTTTGTGGCCTGAGGGACAAGGAAGTGCAGCGCAGCCTGATGAACAAGGAGCCGCCACCCACGCTGGCAGAGGTTGTGGAGGCCGCGGAATCCGCGGAATCCACGAATGCTGGGGTAGACGAAATGCACCAGTGGCGTGAGTGGTGTCCTCGGGCCGGCAAAGCGGAAAATTCGGTGCACGGCAAGTCCGGACAGTCGGTGCACGCAACCCGACGAACCTCGAAGTCATCTACGGAAGGCAGCGACGGCGAGGAGGTCCAGAAGGTCCGAAAAGGTGGGCGCCGCTGCGATGGTTGCGGAGCGGCCCATGAGCGCGCAAAGTGCCCATTCAGAAAAGCCGAGTGTTACAACTGCGGCCGTCGGGGGCACATCGCCAAGGCGTGCAGAAATCGGAAAGAGGGCCGGAGGCACTCACAAGACCGTTCGGCCAGACCGGACCGTCCACCGAGGTCCAAAGATGGCGCCCGGACCACGAGGAAGCAGGACGGCGTGGGCCGCATCTCGGACGACAGCGAGGATGACGCCCCCGTGTTCAGTGTGTCCGCGGGACAACCCCATTACTTCGTCGAGGTACTAGTACAAGGGGCCCCTATTAGGATGGAAATTGACTCGGGGTCCTCCTATTCTATAATTCCCCAGAGAGAGTTCTTGAAAATCGACCCCCACGTGCGGCCCAAACTTAAAACGTTGAGGTCCACGCTACGAGACGTGCAGGGGAACAGCATTCCGGTGTTGGGGGTCGGGAAATTTCGGGTCCGTTTTAAGAAACATTCTGCGGAACTCCCTCTAGTTGTTCTCAAAGGGGGAAATTGTAGCCTCCTCGGGACTCAGTGGTTTCAGCCTTTGGGTTTGTTCATAGGGGGGGTGCATGCTGTGGGTGCGGATCCAATAAAAGCGGTGTGCGACGCGCACTCCGCCGTTTTTAAAAAAGGACTGGGAAAGTTCAAGGGACCCCCTGTAGCCTTCGACCTAGACCCGGAGGTCCGCCCGATAAGACTCAAACCACGCAGGGTGCCGTTCGCACTAAAGGACAAAATAGAGGCGGAACTGGACAAACTGGGGGAAGCCAGGGGACAAGGAGAAGGTAGCAAAACCGGGGCAGGGCAGCCCGCACCGAGACCCCAGCGTGTTCGAAATAAGCCATCTTGGCTGAGAGACTTCGTCTCATCCTAGGGGGGAGGAGTGTTGTGTTCTAATAGTGTAACCTTATTCATGTGATAACAATGTATCTTAACAATGTAACCTTTCCTACAAGTAACAATATAGTCGTCAGCTGTATCACCATAAACCCTGTATTAGGACGCGAGCTAATAACCACCAGTGGGCAGCAGCGAGCGTCCAAGCTCTCTTGGTCCATACTCATCAATAGCCACAGCGCGGAGTTTCCCGCCACTACCTACACCTGGACAAGAAGGGCGTGACCAGCAATGATGTCACGCAGACAATAGCCAACCGGCTATCGTGGAGCCACATTCGAATGGTTATCACTGTATATATAGAGCTTTGCATCCGCCATTACCTCATGTTCCCTCTGTCCACCATGCAATAAACCTGAGTTAAACCAGCCCATGGCTGTTTTCCTGTGCCTTGGTTCTCATACACTAAATATAGTGATAGTGATACTGATGAAATAACAAAGGAGTTAAATCATTATGAAAACAAGTTTCAATTTAAACTCCATATTCTAGATTGATTACTGAAAAATAAAATATACCCAATATCTGAAAAGAACATGACCACAAACTTCAGTGGCTGTTTTTTTCTGACCCACAAATATGCAAAGCTTTGTAAGCAGGGATTCACTTATTTCTCAGCAAGGAGTGGGATAAAAAGAAGAAACCCTATGAGGCCTTTAATCAGACCATTTGGCTTAGTCTGCAAAGTTGTTTACTCAATTGCAAAAGACAAAGTAAAGTGGATTATTTCCTGTTGATATTCAGAGGAAGAAGAAGCGATTAGCTGCCTAGCTGGCTGACTCAAAATACAGTAAAATATATGCCTCGAGTTACATAAAATTTGACTTACATAATGATTTTTTGCTAAAACCATGTTCCGATTTACATAAATGTCCCGATTTACATAAATTTACGTAACACGATTTTCTATGGGTTTGCTTAGAGTTACATAAAAAATTCATTTTTCCTATGGGTTTGCTTCGAGTTACGTAAAAATTCATTTTCCTATGGGTTTGCTTTGATTTACATAAATTTTCATTTTTCCTATGGGTTTGCTTCGAGTTATGTAAAAAATAATTTTTCCTATGGGTTTGCTTCGAGTTACATAAAAAACCGATTTAAGCAAAAGCCTATGGAACTGTCTCTTTACGTAAGTAGGGGTTTTATTGTACTAACCTCCACCAAACAAACAGCATTCATGCTTCAGTTTAAAGTAGAATACCTGTTTGAATCTGTGTTGGTCCCCATTATGATGTAAAATGTAATCTCTAAAGCAGAACATTTTCCAGTATGTCAGTGTATTTATTTTTCTTATTAAAGAACATATGCTATGGATATCTTTACTTGTGGGGTACAGTATTTTCTAAAACCTCATTCCTGCCTGGAGTTGCTATGTAGAGGACTTCTTGTGAGAAAAAACTTTCTATGGAAGAGATGAATATCATCATAAACAAAATTCCAGACTTGCTGTCCAGTTGAAGAAGGTGAATTGCATTGCAGATGCACTTTGGCTTCAAAGCAGTCACTAAAATGGGCATTACCACAAGCTAAATATTTTTATGAATTGCATTATATTTACATCGTGCAATATGTTAGTGCAATATGCTATTTTAGTATTTTTATGCTTCCACTTTTCACCTCAATCTCTCATCGGTGGACACAGAAAATAAGATAAGTGGTAAGTAATGGCTCAAAAATAGGAGGTAGTGAATTGAAATTCCCACAAACCTATGAGGATTGAAGTCACATATTAGGATGTGATAGCCTCCTTAAAATTATACTTTTCATGCCTCATAGATTCGTTGTGAGAAGAAACACAGCTCAAGAATTAACACATCTGTGGAACTTACAAGAGAAATGAAGCATACATAAAACAAAGTCCATTTAAAAATAATACACACAGACAGCTGAAAATTGAAAAACCTCAGAAATAAGGCTTTGTCAGTCGTACAAATACATGCATTACAAAAAGTGTGAATCAAATCACACAGCAGGTAAAATGCATTTTTAAATTATGTATGAATTTCCATGAAGAAAAACATGCTAAGATTTCAAAAGCCAGTGTGAAATAGGAACAGACATAAAGATGGTGAGATTTGCAAACATGAAACAAAGAGATTTTTAATATCCTGACATATAAACTGAAATATCCTTATATATCTGAAGGCATCAAGCACCATTAGTATTTCCCCTGTTGGTTTAGAAAGGTGGAGAAGTCTTGTTGTTGTTCAGTCGCACAGTCGACTCCGACCCTTTGCGACCCCATCGACCATTTTCCTCCAGGCGCCTCTGTCCTCCACCATCCCCCTCAGCCCTCCCAGCTCTGTGCCCATTGTGTCTATAATACCATCTAGCCATCTCATCCTTGGCCTCCCCCTTCTTCTTTTGCCCTCCACCTTTCCCAACATCAATGCCTTCTCAAGTGAATCCTCCCTTCTCATTTGATGTCCAAAGTACTTTAGCATCATCTTTACTATTTGACCTTCCAATGAGCAGTCAGGGTTAATTTCTTCTAAAATTGACCTATTTGTTCTCCTCGCTGTCCAGGGGACACTCAAAACCCTCCTCCAACACCACATTTCAAAGGCATCTATTCTTCTGTGTTCAGCCTTCCTAATTGTCCAGCTCTCGCATCCATACATTACTACTGGGAAAACCATTGCTTTGACTATTCTAATTTTTGTTTTCAATGTGATGTCTCTGCTTTTCACTATGTTCCCCAGGTTTCTCATTGCTTGTCTCCCAAGAATCAGTCGCCTTTTTATTTCATGGTTACAATCCCCATCTGCAGTGATCTTTGATCCTAAGAAAGTAAAATCTGTCACTGCTTCTACTTCTTCCCCGTCTATTTTCCAGGAACTGATTGGGCCTGTTGCCATTATCTTGGTTTTCTTGATATTGAGTCTCGAGCCAGCTTTTGCACTCTCCTCCTTCAGCCCAATCAAGAGATTCTTTAGGTCTTCCTCACTTTCTGCAATTAGGGTGGTATCGTCTGCATATCTCAGATTATTGATGTTTCTCCCAGCGATTTTAATCCCATATTGTGATTCCTCCATCCCTGCACTGCGCATTATGTGTTCTCTGTATAGGTTGAATAAGCATGGTGACAAAATGCAGCCTTGTCTTACTCCTTTTCCTATTCCAAACCACTCTGTCATTCCACGTTCTGTCCTAACTGTTGCTTCTTGGTTCATGTACAGATTTCTCAGGAGGCATATGAGGTGCTCTGGTATTCCCATCTCTTTAATTACTTGCCACATCTTGTTGTGGTCCACACAGTCAAATGCCTTGGTGTAGTCAATAAAACAAAAGTAACTTGTTTCTGGTATTCCTTTGTTTTCTCCATGATCCAGCGTATGTTAGCGATGTGGTCTCTAGTCCCCCTGCCTCTTCTGAAACCAGCCTGCACCTCTGGTAATTCTCTCAAAACATGTTGCTGAAGTCTATCCTGTATTATCTTGAGCATCACCTTGCTAGCATGTGGGATGAGCGCGATTGTTCGATAATTTGAACATTCTTTGGCATTGCCCTTTTTTGGGATTGGGACGTATACTGATCTTTTCCAATCCTGTGGCCACTGTTTTGTTTTCCAAATCTGCTGGCATATTGAATGCAGTAATTTGACGCCGTCATCTTTTAGCGCTTTGAAAAATTCAACTGGGATCCCATCATCTCCACTAGCTTTGTTGTTTGCAGTGCTCTTTAGGGCCTTTATGACTTCGCTCTCCAGGATGTCTGGCTCAAGCTCAATTTCTTAATCATTGTGATTAACAGGAGTGTTGAGGTCCTTTTTGTAAAGTTCCTCTGTGTACTCTTTCCATCTTTTCTTAATTTCTTCTGCATCAGCTAGCTCCTTTCCGTCTTTGTCCCTTATCATGGTCATTTTTGCTTTAAATGTTCCCTTGATTTCGCCGATTTTTTTGAAAAGATCTCTGGTTCTGCCTCTTTTGTTGTTTTCCTCCATTTCTCTGCACTGTTCTTTTAGGTAGTTTTCCTTATCTCTCCTTGCTTTTCTTTGGAATTCTGTGTTCAAATGATTGTATTTTTTCCTTTCTCCTTTGACTTTTGCGTTCCTTCTTTCCTCTGATATTTTAAGAGCCTCATCAGACAACCACTTTGCTTTCTTACTCTTCTTTTCTTTTGGTATGGTTTTCTTTGCTGCTTCCTGCATGATGTCCCTCATCTCCGTCCATAATTCTTCTGGTACTCTGTCTACCGAGTCTAAGCCATTAAATCTGTTCATCACCTCCACCGTGTATTCTTTAGGGATGCTGTCTAGGTGATATCTTTCTGGTCTCTGTGTTTTCCCTATTTTCTTTAGTCTAAGCCTGAACTTTGCGATCAGTAGGTTGTGATCTGAGCCACAGTCTGCTCCAGGTCTTGTTTTTGCTGACTGTATGGAGGTTCTCCATCTTTGGCTGCAGAATATGTTGTCAATTTGGTTTCGGTGTTGTCCATCTGGTGATGTCCATGTGTAAAGTCACCTCTTGTGTTGCTGGAAGAGAGTGTTTGCTATGACCAGTGCGTTCTCTTGGCAGAACTCTATCAATCTTTGCCCTGCTTCATTCTGTACTCCAAGACCAAATTTGCCTGTTTATTCCCTCCACTTTTTGATTTCCTACTTTGGCATTCCAGTCTCCTAATATAATTTGGACATCATTTCTTGGTGTCTGTTCTATGAGGTGTTGTAAGTCCTCATAGAACTGGTCCATTGTGGCTTCATCTGCACCAGTGGTTGGTGCGTATATTTGGATCACAGTGACATTGAAAGGTTTGCCTTGAATTCTGACTGACATCATTCTGTCATTTTTAAGGTTGTATCCCATTACTTACCTTTATCCCATTACTGCTTTTCTCACTCTTTTATTGACAATTATGGCTACTCCATTTCTTCTAAGGTTTTCTTGCCCACAGTAGTAGATATGATGGTTTCCAGAGCTGAATTCACACATCCCTGTCCATTTGAGCTCACTGATGCCTAAGATGTCAATGCTTATTCTTTCCATCTCATTTTTTACCACTTCCAGTTTACCTTGGTTCATTGATCTCACATTCCATGTCCCTATGCAGTATTGCTCCTTGCAACATTGCATTTCCCCTCCCCCTTTCCTGTCCCTCCCCTTCCTCCACTCTGTGGTGTTAAGCATCCTGTATCACCTAGCCTGCCCCTTTGTTTTGCCTTTTGTTTTGGTCAATAGGGTTCTCTTGGCAAGATTTTTGGCAAGATTTACGCCATTTTTCCCTCCTCATACATTTTATCACAGTTTTTAAAAGTTTAAAACATTTTAGACAACATATTATCATGCATATTATCACACTTTAAACACAGTCTCTATGTCAGTTTCTGTATTTAGTCAGTATAAAGTCTCTATGTCAGTGTCTATATTAAGTCTTCTACGTTTGCATATCAGGTACTTATCCTTTGCCTGAGTCTCTCCCCCCGCTTTTCCTCCTCTGCCCTCTTCCCTTTTGTCAAATGGTCTTCTCCTGGCCTTTCCGCCGCTCAACCGGCTCTCCTCCTCCTCCTCCTCACCCCCCAGCTGGGGGTGGTTGCCCGGTGGTGGTGGTGGCTGGCCCTTCTGCCGCTCGGCCAGCTGGCTGGCTCTCCTCCTCCTCCTCACCCCCCGGCTGGGGGTGGTTGCCCAGCGGCTGCGGCGGCTGCCCCTTCTGCTGCTCGGCCGGCTGGCTGGCTGTTCTCCTCCTCCTCACCCCCCGGCTGGGGGTGGTTGCCCGGCGGCGGTGGCGGCTGGTCCTTCTGCCGCTCGGCCGGCTGGCTGGCTCTCCTCCTCCTCCTCACCCCCTGGCTGGGGGTGGTTGCCCAGCGGCGGCGGCGGCTTGCCCTTCCGCTGCTCGGCCGGCTGGCTGGCTCTCCTCCTCCTCCTCAGAGAAGTCTAGGTAAAATAAACGTAAAGGTTTCCCTTGCTCGAAAGACAGTCGTATCCAACTCTAGGGCTCAGTGCTCATCTCTGTTTCAAAGCCAAAGAGCCAGCACTGCCTGCTTCTGCAGATGTTTCCGTGGTCATGTGGCAGGCATGACTAGACACCGGAGCACATGGAACACTGTTTCCTTCCCACAGAAGTGGTCCCTATTTATCTACTTGCAATTTCTTGCATTCGAACTGCTAGGTTGGCAGGAGCTGGGACAAAGACGGGAGCTCATTCCATCCTGCAGTACTTGGTAATTGAACTGCTGACCTTTCGCCTCCCAGTCAGCTTCTTAGCCACTAAGCCACCACAGTCTATTGCTTCCTTATTTACTGGCTTTATTTACAAATCTACAAATTTACCTTGTTTATGGCTTGCACTCTAACAAAAAGAAGATGGGCAGGCCATGTCACCCACCTAAAAGATAACAGATGGGCCTGTCAACTAACAGACTGGATACCAAGGGACCGTTAGGCAGACCCCGAAAATGATGGGATGAGCCAATGGTAAAGCTGTTCATTATGGAGTTCAATTGAATTGATGCAACTGGCTTTCGAGCAAGGGCTACCTTTAACAGAAGATCCCTGATTGGTATTCAAATGTGCTGTGAAGCTTTGCCCTGTTTAGTCTCATGTGGTTAGTAAAGGTAAAGGTCACCCTTGCTCAAAAGCCAGTTGTATCCAACTCTAGAGAGCAGTGCTCATCTCCATTTACAACCAAAGAGCCAGTGCTGTCTGTGTTTATAGACGTTTTCATGGTAATGTGACAGGCATGACTAGATTGACCACCCAGTCACATGGCCATGCCCACAGAGTAGGCCAAACCCACAAAGTAAACCACACCCACAAAGTAGGCCACACCCACAGTGTGGTAGCAATTATTTTTGAGCCCACCACTGGATACAGAGAACATTCTTTCACTACTGATGATTAGCAGGCTTCGGATTTTAGGGAGGAAAAAGGACGAATTCCAAGGGTAACATTTTTGTTCTCAGAAATTAAGTGCTTAAGCATGCTGGTGAATAATCCAGTTAAATAAATGTTATTGTGGCTGGACTTTCATTGATTCAGTGGGAGAAAGAGTTAGAGAATGCATGAACATTTTCACAGATGTGAATTGATTTGTGGATCAAACTGCTGGTGTAGTAAGTCATACTTGCATAGCCCCTTGGAATCAGTGGGATTTGGTGAGTCAAATGCTCTGCAAATTCCATTATTCAAATGGGTCTATTCTAGTTCAATTTGATACACTAAGTCTCGAGTTCTCAACATTTTTAAGCCAGGGGCCAGGTCATGCTCCCTCAGACAGCTTCAGGGGCCAGACTGACATTTTCCCCTTCCTCCTTGGCACTTCTTGATGTGGTAAAGGCAGTGGGGCCCCCACATGAAATGGTGCTCTGGGCCGCATCTGACCCATGGGCCGCAGGTTGAGAATATCTGCGCTAAGCAACAGGATTTTTGCCTGTTTGTCATAAGGCATATTTTTCAATGACATCAAAAGCATCTTAGTGTAGACCAGGAAACCAAATTGTTGTCATTTCAAGAGTATAGCCCACTCTTTTAATTGTAAATGCAATTGTCCTCTGCACTAGATTTTACTTGGAATAGATTGACGAAAGGCCCCATCCCCACCCCAGAGGGAGGAAGCATCAAGGGAAGAAAAGCCTGGGAGATACCATTGAGGGTAAGAGGCCTATTCCAAAGGCCACATCCCCACCCCAGAGGGAGGAAGCATCCAGGGTAGAAAGGCCTGGCAGAAACCACTGAAGGTAAAAGGCCTATTCCAAAGGCCACAACCCCGCCCCAGAGGGAGGAAGCAACCAGGGAAGAAAGGCCTGTCAGAAACCATTGAGGATAAGAGGCCTACTCCAAAGGCCACACCCCCACCCCAGAGGGAGGAAGCATCCAGGGTAGAAAGGCCTGGCAGAAACCACTGAGGGCTAGAGGCCTATTCCAAAGGCCCCATCCCCACCCCAGAGGGAGGAAGCATCCAGGGAAGAAAGGCCTGGCAGAAGCCACTGAGGGTAAGAGGCCTATTCCATCACCCGCAGCAACAGAACCACCATTGCCCACCGCCACCTCTGCTCGCACCTTGGGCAGCGGAGGTGAGGGAGGTGGAGGAGGGAGGACCTGGCAGGCTGCCCACCACCAGCCATAATCAAAGTAGCATGCAAGTAACTTAACTAAAACAATGTAGTCTGCAACTATAGCAATGTAGAGACTTGATATAGTGGATGTTTCCTTCATACTAAGTTTTTACTTTTACTTTCGTAACAAATGAAGTAGAACTGTGTGGTTTTTTTTTAAAACTGATAATATGCATGATAATACTTTGTTTTGAACTGTAACAACATGTATGATGTGAGGATACTGGTGTAGGAACCAGCAAATCACACCAGACATTTTTGCCAAGAGAACCCTATAGACCAGAACAAAAGGCAAAACAAAAGAGGCAAGTTAGATGAAACAGGAAGCTTAACACAGATCAAAAGAAGGGGAGAGATGGGAGAGGGGGAGGAGAAATACAGTGTTGCAAAGAACAATACTGCATAGGAACATGGAATGTGAGGTCGATGAACCAAGGAAAACTGGAAGTGGTGAAAAATGAGATGGAAAGAATAAACATTGACATCTTGGGAATCAGCGAGCTAAAATGGACAGGGATGGGTGAATTCAACTCAGGAAACCATCACATCTATTACTGTGGTCAAGAAAACTTCAGAAAAAATGGAGTAGCCATAATTGTCAACAAAAGAGTGAGAAAAGCAGTAATGGGATACAATCTCAAAAATGATAGAATGATGTCAGTCAGAATACAAGGCAAAGCTTTTAATATCACTGTAATCCAAATATATGCACCAACCACGGGCGCAGATGAAGCCACAGTGGACTAGTTCTATGAGGACCTACAAGACCTCATAGAACAGACACCAAGAAATGATGTCCACATTATCTTGGGAGATTGGAATGCCAAAGTAGGAAATCAAAAAGTAGATGGAATAACAGGCAAGTTTGGTCTTGGAACACAGAATGAAGCAGGGCTAAGATTGATAGAGTTCAGTCAAGATAACACACTGGTCATAGCAAACACCCTCTTCCAGCAACACAAGTGGCGACTTTACACATGGACATCACCAGATGGCCAACATCAAAACCAGATTGATTACATACTCTGCAGCCAAAGATGGAGAACCTCCATACAGTCAGCAAAAACAAGACCTGGAGCAGACTGTGGCTCAGATCACAACCTACTAATAGCAAAATTCAGACTTAGACTAAAGAAAATAGGGAAAAGAATCAGGCCAGACAGATATGACCTAGATAACATCCCTAAGGAATACACGGTGGAGGTGAGGAACAGATTTAATGGTTTGGAATTGATAGACAGAGTGCCAGAAGAATTATGGACAGATGTGCGGGACATCATGCAGGAGGCAGCAAGGAAAACCATACCAAAAGAAAAGAAGCATAAGAAAGCAAGGTGGTTGTCTGATGAGACTCTTAAAATAGCAGACGAAAGAAGGAATGCAAAAGGCAAAGGAGAAAAGAAAAAAATACAGTCACTTGAACACAGATTTTAAAAGAAAAGCAAGGAGAGAAAAGGAAATCTATTTAAATGAACAGTGCAAAGAAATAGAGGAAAGCAACACAAGAGGCCAGACTAGAGATCTTTTCAAAAAAATTGGGGAAATCAAGGGAACATTCAAAGCAAAAATGACCATGATAAGGGACAAAGACGGCAAGGAGTTAGCTGATACAGAAGAGATTAAGAAAAGATGGAAAGAATACACAGAGGAACTTTACGAAAAGGACCAACACCACTGATAATCACAATGATGAGAACATTGAACTTGAGCCAGACATCCTAGAGTGTGAAGTCAGAAAGGCCCTAAAAAGCATTGCAAACAACAAAGCTAGTGGAGATGACGGTATCCCAGTTGAATTTTTCAAAGCTCTAAAAGATGATGGAATCAAATTACTGCATTCAATATGCCAGCAGATCTGGAAATCAAAACAGTGGCCACAGGATTGGAAAAGATCAGTATACGTTCCAATCCCAAAGAAGGGTAGTGCCAAAGAGTGTTCAAATTATCGAACAATTGTGCTCATCCCACACGCTAGCAAGGTGATGCTCAAGATAATACAGGATAGACTTCAGCAGCACGTGGAGAGAGAATTGCCAGAGGTGCAGGCGGGTTTCAGAAGAGGAAGGGGGACTAGAGACCACATTGCTGATATACAGTGGATCATGGAGAAAACAAAAGAATATCAGAAACAAGTATACCTCTGCTTTATTGACTACACCAAGGCCTTTGACTGCGTGGACCACAATAAAATGTGGCAAGTACTTAAAGAAATGGGAATACCAGAACACCTCATATGCCTCATGAGAAATCTGTACAAGAGTCAAGAAGCAACAGTTAGGACAGAACACGGAATGACAAAATGGTTTGGAATAGGAAAAGGAATAAGACAATGCTGCATTTTATCACCCTACCTTTTCAACCTATACACAGAGCACATAATGCGCAATGCAGGGATGGAGGAATCACAATATGGGATCAAAATTGCTGGGAGAAACATCAACAATTTGAGATATGCAGACGATACCACCCTAATGGCAGAAAGTGAGGAAGATTTAAAGAAGCTACTGATTAGGTTGAAAGAAGAGAGTGCAAAAGCTGGCCTGAGACTTAACATCAAGAAAACCAAGATAATGGCAACAGGCCCTATCAGCACCTGGAAAGTAGATGGGGAAGAAGTAGAAGCAGTGATGGATTTTACTTTCTTGGGATCTAGGATCACTGCAGATGGTGACTGCAGCCAAGGAATAAAGAGGTGGCTGATTCTAGGGAGACAAGCCATGAGAAACCTGGGGAACATAGTGAAAAGTAGAGACATCATCTTGCAAACAAAAATCCGTATAGTCAAAGCAATGGTATTCCCGGTGGTAATGTATGGATGTGAGAGCTGCATCATTAGGAAGGCTAAGCGCAGAAGAATAGACACTTTTGAGATGTGGTGTTGGAGGAGAGTTTTGAAAGTACCCTGGACAGCGAGGAGAACAAATAAGTCAATCTTGAAAGAAATCAGTCCTGACTGCTCCTTAGAAGGTCAAATAGTAAAGATGAAGCTGAAGTACCTTGGACACCAAATGAGAAGAGAGGATTCACTTGAGAAAGCCTTGATGCTGGGAAAGGTGGAGGACAAAAGAAAAAGGGGACGGCCAAGGATGAGATGGCTGGATGGCATTGTGGACGCAGTGGGCACCGAGCTGAACGGGGTGAGGAGGATGGTGGAGGACAGGGGTACGTAGAGATCAATGGTCCATAGGGTCGCAAAGGGTCGGAATCGACTGTGCGACTGAACAACAACAAAAGATTGACGACTGTGACAAAATATATGAGAGAGCAAGAGAAAAGCAGTAGCATATTTTGCCTTTGGCTGGAAAAAATATTGATCATGTTTCATGGTTTTTCAATATTATTACTTCAGTGAATCATGGTATGAAAATAAAAGACATAAAGACATGCCGTTTTATGTTTGATACAATTCTTTTCAGTAAATCAGAACAGGTCCCATGACAAGGGCAAGTGCTTCATGACATTTATCCAAATCATTCATCAGAGTAAATCTACATAACTCAGTTTACTTAATGGAATTACATACACTATCAATGGTATTTGAACATTTCAGTCCAATTGGAGAGGAATGAATCTTAGCCATCCATTAACTGTTCTCATAGAAAATGCCAAAAATGTATTTGGGCAACAAGATAATTAAAATAAATGGGGTTTTAAAGAACTCTGCAGAGAGTACTTTGAAATGTGTCATAGCAAAGAACATTGCATCCATTTGAGTCTGGCATGATTGTTCAAGAAAGACAATTTCAAACCATGTGAAAGGATTGCTTCCCATTTTCCAGAAAACAATACTTTCCTGGAAATAAAAGCTTTGTATCTTTAGGCCCAAAGGGGAAGGGAAGCTCTCTGATTCACCTGAATCATGTCAGGTATACATTATCCAAAGATGCCCTGAGGGAATCACCATTACCATCCTAACACAGCATTTCCTGCCTAACACTAAATGTAACCTATTTATGCCTTTATTAAGTAGGTAGATGTTTTTGAGCATCAATTGGTAGTATCATATGCTGACAAATGCCACTCAGTTGAATTTATCTGTTTCAAAACCATCATCCATTCATGGATAAAATACCATCAATAAACAAGTTCGACTATAGATTATTTATTGTTTGCCAAAACTGACTGCAACAGTTTTTGTCTCCAGGTTTTATCAAAGTCAAATCTGGTGCTAGTATATCCTTACTTTTTTATATAGAATTCACTTGCAAATCCATTTGGATCAGGTAATTTATTATGGTTTAACCTCTTAATTGCTTCTAACACTTCTTATAATATTTCCTTATTAAGGATTTGCCTATGTTCTCTGGTTAATGCCTCTAATAAATAATGTCTTTGAATGCTATTGTCTTTAGACTAACCATTTTCTTCAAGCAGGGGTTGTCTGATTTATATAGATTATTACAAAAGCAACAACAATATGTTTTGATTTTATCTACATTATGGTTTAGTCTCTTATTACATGTAGAAATTTTGAGTTTTTATTATTAAACTTTTAATACTTCTGTTTAATATAGATGAGTGTTTTATGCAGCACAATTGATTTAAGTCATCTTTTGTAGTCACACTCTATACATATAGCTAGTCGACTCCCTTTGCAGGCGCACCCCCCAAAGAAAGAATCAGTCACCGGTATATGGATTAAAGGCATCGGCACACTTTTATTGAATAATGCCCTAGTCCGAATTATCACTTTCAATTGGTGCAATCATCCAATTGTAATTATTTAAGGCAAGCAGGCCGCAGTAACACTGGTAAGGTTCCTTCCAAAATGCCAATGGCAATTGGCTACATGTATCTATTTGTATCAATTTGTTTGTTGACACAAACAAATTGTTGACCGGAGTCAATAAACTATCTACTGACCCCACCCTATGACGTGCATCCGTTGAAATATCAAGGTGATGCATGCTGTGAAGCTCCTGACATCACCCCTTGCCTGGTTCGCCCTTGACCGGCCAAACCTATTTCCCCTGTACCTGTCTACGTGTTGGCCAGTCAATTGCCGGATACCTATGGGTCATAAATCTTTACCTTACCAGTGCTACCCGCCACACGGGGAGGCATCCATGATGACTCACCGCCCCCCTCCCCAGACCATCAGCTCAGTTACCAGGCCTGCTTGCACATCCTCCAGAAAGAATTCATACCTCCGGCCGACAAGTGGACCCCATCTCCTGCATAGAGATCATAATCCTGCAAGCCTATCCTAGGATGTTGAATGGCTGTCCCAAAGCCATTGTCCACAAGGAACCGGGCCACCGCTGTGTTCAACGACCGGCGAGCACGGTCAAGTGCGCGGAGGTCAATGCCTCCCCTGTACGACTGTCGTGGCACGATGTCCAACCATAGCAGCCTTGTGGACGGCCATTGGTGATGTAAATAGGCTAGGTCACTGCAAACCGACAATTTTAAAGAGAGGCCAGTGACCTGTGCGAGGTCATTGCCGCCGAGGTGCAGGATTAGGACATCAGGCGGGCCAGCATCCCTGATGGAAAACAGGAATGGCAACAATTCCCGCCATCTCATGCCGCGCTTACCGTACCATCACATACGTGGAGCTGCACGTAGCCTGAGATGGGGTCCCCACTCTGTCACCGCAGCATACTATGCTACCCAGTGCACATAACTGTGGCCCACCAACCATACTGCCACCGGTGTGCGTGGACACACAGGGTCTGTAAAAGAAAAAAAAAGGGATTAATGACCTAACTAGTACTCATGCATGGAGGGGGCGTACATATAATGCAAAACGCATGGATCCCCATCTGCCCATCCGGCGTATATCAGCCTCAGAGTACCCAAATAGAGCCGCAGTGGACGCAGCGCCTATCCTAAAAGCATGGGTGCTGTAACGAGCCCCGGGGAGGCCAACACTGTGAAGTGCCATACCGGTCACCTTCCAAAACTGGAATTTAGTCAGTGGAGACCCATCCTGGTGGCAGAAAAACGGTCCAGGGTGCGAACCACGCACTGCCAAAAACTCATGTAGGGCACCAACCGGACAGATGTCATCAATTGAGCATCGTAGCAGTCTTACTCCACTGCCTACGCCGTGCTAATCAACCTTTGAGGACCGTATCCTCAACTGAGTCCACTCTTGTGTGATATAGACATCGTTGAGGTCCAGTGCCCTACGACACACGTCCCCCTTAGACAATGGGACGAGCTCACTGATGCGGAGCACTCCAAAGAAAGCTACTGTCTTAGCTGCGTGAAAATGAGCCTCCTCGTACCAATCATAACACAAGTTATGCCAAACTCATGCAAGGTGGGTAAGAACCTCTGGTGAAATGGGGTGACATGTGTCCGGGCAGCGGCCACGTTCAAGTGTCCACCCTTCCAAAACATGTCGTATGCGGAAGTCATTCACACAATCAGCAAAGCCCCGTGCCTTGGCTATAAATGCCAATCCCGAAAGCCTAGAGGCTATGGTACGGGGGGCCATGTATTGCAAAAGGTACACCATGTATTGCAAAATTTGGTCTACTTGTACCGGCCACACTTCGGGCAACTGCTGTTGCCCGCAAAAGGTTCTGAATTGTATGAAAGCATGTAGATACGCCTTACGTGTGTGAGGTGCCAAAGACATGCCGATCGCCCGGTTCACCTCTCCTTGCCAAATGTCCAAATCTCGGCCGGGAGTGGAGAGGGAAATTCCTCTGCTTCTGGAGCCAAGGCACAGAACCAGGAGATCTGCAGGCGGGATAAAGCATCAGCAATATCATTATTAATGCCTGGCACATGTCTGGCCCTGAACAGCACATTGAGGCGTAGGGTTCTCAAAACAAATTGTCGAACTAATGCCATGACTCTGGGGGATTTGGATGTCTGGGCATTAACAATGTGCACCACTGCAGCATTGTCACACCAAAAATGGACCACCGAATTGGCCCACTTGTTGCCCCACAGCATTAGTGCTCCCAAAATGGGAAAAAATTCTAGGAAAGTAAGATCGCGGAGGCGATCCGTGCCTTGCCATGCGTGAGGCCATCGGCCATATGCCCAACACCTCTCGAAATACATCCCATAACCCAGAGAGCCGGAGGCATCCAACTGTACTTGAAATTGAGGGCTGACCAGAAGGTCTGATCTCCAAAAAGAGACCCCATTAAAATGCTGGAGAAATGTGAGCCAAACCAAAAGGTCTGCCCGTATACCCCTGGTCAGCCGGACCCTGTGGTGGCACTTCAATAGGCCAGCCATGGCGTCACACAGACGCCTGGCAAAAGCTCTGCCCGGGGTTACCACCCTGCAAGCGAAATTGAGGTGGCCATGAAGCACCTGTAACTCTCGAAGAGACACTTTACGCTTGGCAATCATTGCCATAATCGCAGCAGGGATCCGTGTCACCTTTTCCAAAGGTAACCTGGATGCCTGTGCGACAGTGTCAATTTTGATACCTAAAAATGTGAGCGTGGTGGCAGGGCCTTCAGTCTTTTCAGGTGCTAAGGGGACACCCAGTTCCCTCATAACCACCTGAAATGTGGCAAGGAGACGGGTACACGTGTCCGAGCCCTGCTCGCCCCCGACCAAAAAGTCATCAAGGTAGTGGGCTACAGACCGGGACCCTGACCTGCGAACAAAGGCCCATTGGAGGAAGGTGCTAAATCGTTTGAATGCCGAACAGGAAATAGAACAGCCAAAAGGCATGGCCTTATCTACGTAGAACTGGCCCCGGAATCGAAAACCCAGCAGCTCAAAGTCATCAGGATGCACTGGCAGTAATCGGAATGCCGATTTGATATCGCACTTTGCCAGGAGCGCCCCGGGACCACAGGAGCGTACCATCTGTAAAGCCTGGTCAAATGACGTATACCTGACCGAGCAAAGGTCATCAGGAATCGTATCATTGACCGAGGAACCTGCAGGGTAGGAAAGATGGTGAATTAAGCGAAATTCACCAGGGGACTTTTTTGGGACTAGACCCAAAGGAGATACTTTCAAGTTAGGGAATGGTGGGTCAGTAAAGGGCCCAGCAACTCTCATGGCAGTTACCTCCTTAGCTATGCTTTGTGCAGCAACATCCTCATTACCTTTAAGAGAAAGTAAGTTCGGGGCAACCTGCGGCCCCCGAACACCCCTAAAGGGTATATGAAAACCAAACTGGAAACCTTCCAATAGGTACGTCGCATCATCCCATCTAGGATAAGCGGAAAGCCATAGTTCCAGCATTGGGACATTAATTGGGGAGGGGGCCTTTTGCATGGCCAGCCCCGTCAGAGGGAGCTCTGACTGCCCCCTGCCTGCTACTGCCTCTGCCTCGTGACCCACCAGCCCACGGGCACGCAGAGGCGGTGTGAGGGCCAGAACAAGAGGGACAGTCATGTCACAAACGACACTGACGCTTGTTGCACACGCTGCTAGCTGAGAAGCTCCAACCCAGCAGGCGGGCTGGAACCCCCTGCCCCGCTGACTGGCGGGGAACCTGTGTCACAGCAGCCCGCTGCACGGCATGGCAGCAATGATACCTATCACCAGGCGCTGGCCGCGTGGGAGTCATGTACAAGAGCCACAATTGCTGGCAGGGCTCATCCCACCTCATCTCAGGATGGAGGGCCACTCTCATCCTAAACTCTTCGTCGTAAGCCAACCACGATGGGCCAGGAAAATCAACCATCGCCCTGTAAATATTATCCAGGTATTGCACCATCGGAATGGCCAAGTCAGGCCAGGCCCTCAGGTATACCGCCATATAGATGAGATAGGCCGGCAACCAATTGGCCCAGGTACGTGGTGGCTTAGGACGACGGGACAACTCCTTGTCCATGTCATCCTGTCCCTCCCTGTCTTCCTTTGTGGGCTCACGATTCAAGAGGGAGAAGATATCAACATATTCCCCTCTCCAAATCTTATCCCTCGTGGCCTGGGATAGATGATCACCCAGGGGCAAGGAATAACCAGCCGTCGGCAGAGCCGCTGTCAGCACATATTGGATCGAGGGTATGCGCAGTGGGCCTTGAATAGCCCTTGCAACGCTTGGCATACCCACAGGGGCGGTCACCCCTGTCCTAACTGGCGGACAATTAGGCAACCAGGAGTTAACAGGGCAGTGTGGATACAGCTGCCCACCCACAGTAACCTGCTGTGCCCATGGCCACTTAACCCCCCCAGTGTGACTGGATAGTGCCGCTGGTGTACTCAATTGACCAGGATAATCACTAGGTGCACCCCCGTGAGCCGCCCCCACTGGGGGTTCCGGCCCACGGCGGGCGTGGAGCTCGCAACAGCTATCGAGCTCTGCGGCCACACCTGACTGGTCCCAAGCGACAAGTCCTGCTGTGATGACCAGTCGGGGAGCTGCGAGGTGCCAGCTTGGGCTGGCCTGATGGCCTCAAGCAGCTCGACCCTATTGGCGGTCCACTGGAGAGTCGCGGCCGACGTGGAGGCCGGAATTGACGAATGGGCCGGAATTGAAGTGGTAGCTAACCCACCATCGGAAGGTGGTGGGGCAATGCCCATTGATGCCTCTAGTACTGAAATGTGTGCGAGAAGAGCATCAACAGTTTCCGAGCCACCCGTGTAAGGTGGGCCGAATAGGGCCATGTCCAAAATTCCGGCCCGTTTGGGGCCGGAGGAATGGTGGGGTGGAAACCCGCACCGGGCCCAAATGGGCCACCCTGCCCCAAGCCGGGAAAAGCCCCTACAGGGGCAGGGATTCCTGAGGGGCCGGCCCGCGCCGGCCCCAGCTGTTCGGCCGCATTGGTGGCAGTGGGCAAAGCAACCCCACTGCCCTGCTGTGGGGGTGCCGCCTGAGCCCTCCGGCCAGGTGGTGGCCCCCTGGTAGAGGATGGGGTAGGGAGAGCCCTTCCCCTCGTCCGTGGCTTGGAAGCCGGGACCTTGCGCGTGGGAGCCATGTCTCCCAACAAAAGAAAATTAAGCTGCTCCTAAACGATCCCTAGCCAGGGATCCAACACGCAACCCTTTGCCTCCAATACTGCAATCGGAGAAAAGAGAACTCCGTTCAAAAAGCAAAGGGGGTAAAGCAAGGGAAACGCGATGGAGGAAACTTCTCCTCTCCGTTGCATTCTAAAATGGCAGCTCGGCTGCCTCGTGGCCACCCCTTTTAAAGAGGAGTGGCCATGCCCCCTAACTCACCCGGATGTCTGAGTCCAGGTGGCCCCCCCCCCCCCGCAAAGAGCGCAGCGGCCATTTTGCCGCCGCGCTTGCATTATGTTGAAATCCAATAGTTTTGATATTCTCTAAGAGCTCTTTTTAAAACATATAATTTTATTTATATATTTTATATATGTGGCCCTAATGATAGCTTTCATACCAAACTATAGCTGTGCATAAGTCAGAAGTGTTGTTGACTTTGAAATGTAGGTCTGATTTTTCTCCTATTGATTTTGTCTTGTTGCAAGTATCCAAGTAGCATTCATTGGTATATTAGGTTGCAGCAGCAGTGACAACTGTACAAAAATGGTTGAATAATGTTTGCAGACCAATGTCTGTGTGTCTCCTATATGATATGGAAGAATTATTCATCAAAATATAATCTAAGCATGAATATTCTTTGTGCCATGGGGAAAACACGTGAAATCATGCAAGTCTGGATGAAGGAATGTCAAAGTAAGGTAATACCCAAGTTAATGTGTGCACCGCACACCTTTTGCACCACACAACGTTAAGACAATGTTGTGCAATGCAAAAGTTCCCCTCAAATTCCCCAACATTGATCTCTGCCCTCAGCCCCACAGGGCTGGACACCAGCCCTGCGGACTTTGGGGCAGAGATCTCCAGAGGCCCCCTTACTGGGGGGCAGGGGGCCTCTGTAGACCCAAGCATTGGATCACCGGTTTCCTCTGGGTGAGGGTGCGCACACACTCTCTCACCCCAAGGAAACCGGCAATCGGATGCTCAGAGTGCCAGTTTCCTTGGGGGGGGGGAGAGACCCCGCGTGCATGCCCTCACCCCAAATAAACCAGTGCTCAGACCACTGGTTTCCTTGGGGAGAGACCAGGCATGTGCACCCTCATCCCAAGGAAACCGGTACTCAGACCGCCGGAGATCCAAGCCCCAAAGTCAGAGACCAGTCCTACTGATTTTGGGGCTTTATTTATTATTTATTTATTTTTCACGCTTATATACCGCCCACTCAGGTACAACCCAACTCAGGGCGGTTTACATAGCGGACAGTAAATACATAAAAGACACATGATAAAAAAGTTAAAAGTAAAAAAAGTTAAAAAAAAACACCCCTAAAAGGTGCGCAAGAACCGAAGGGACCTTGGGGGAAGGCACACTTCTCTATACCAACCACCCAACGGTACCCCCATCCCCACCCGCACCCCAAACTTGGCCCGCCAGCCAGGTCTTTAGTTCCTTCCTAAAGGGCAACAACTCCATCTGGAGACGCAGTTCCACAGGCAGGAGGTTCCAAAGGGCTGGTGCGGACACGGAGAAGGCCCTCCTCCTTGTGCCAGAGAGGCGAGCCCCCCTGGCTGATGGCACAATTAGAGAGCCCCTCCGGTCCACTCTGGTTGGACGGACAGACGTCCTTATGGCGATGCGGTCTCTAAGATACCCTGGCCCACTATCATGTAGGGCTTTAAAGGTCAAAACCAGCACCTTGAATTGCACCCGGAGACAAACTGGTAACCAGTGCAGCCCCCGAAGCATTGGTGAGGCATGGGCATAACGTCCACACCCCCATCACCACCCGGGCCGCGGCATTCTGGACCAGCTGCAGCCTCCGAATGGTCATCAAGGGCAGCCCCATGTAGAGCGCATTACAGTAGTCTAGTCTGGAGGTCACCAGAGCGTGAGTGACCATGAGCAAAGAGTCCCGGTCCAGGAGTGGGCGCAATTGGCGAATCACCCGAAGTTGGGCGAAGGCCCTCCTGGCCACAGCCGCCACCTGTTCTTCTAGCAGCAGCCGTGAATCCAGGAGGACCCCCAAGTTGCGCACCGGGTTGGTCTGGGGCAAAACAGCCCCATCCAAAACCAAAGATGGTAGCTCCCGGGATAACACAGGACCCCCCATCCATAGCCACTCAGTCTTGCTAGGATTCAGCTGTAGCCCATTTGCCCCCATCCAGACCCCAACAGCCTCCAGACAGCTGGAAAGGACTTTGACTGCATCACTGGGGTTCCCACGGGCCGAGATGTACAACTGTGTGTCATCCGCGTACTGGTGGTACCGCACCCCGTGGGAATGGATGATCTCACCCAGCGGCTTCATGTAGATGTTAAATAGGAGAGGAGAGAGTACCGAGCCCTGAGGCACCCCATATTTTAGGGGCCTAGGACTCGACCTCTCACTCTCCAACCACACCGACTGGGTCCGGCCCCTCAGAAATGAGGAAAACCAGGACCACACCGTGCCCTGGATCCCCAATCCTCGGAGCCGTTCCAGAAGGATACCGTAGTCAATGGTATCGAAGGCCGCTGAGAGGTCAAGAAGAGCAAGGACGGACGGATGACTGCTATCCCGCTCTCGCCAGAGATCATCCATCAGCGCGACCAATGCAGTCTCAGTACCATATCCAAGCCTGAATCCTGACTGGAATGGGTCCAGATATTCCGCTTCATCCAGCACCCCCTGCAGCTGACGTGCCACTGCCTTCTCCAGAACCTTCCCCAAAAAAGGAAGGCTGGATACAGGTCTGTAGTTGGTTAGGATTGCTGGATCGAGGGATGGCTTCTTCAGGAGGGGGCGCACAAGAGCATGTTTCAGTAGTGCAGGAAATATCCCCTCTCGAAAAGACGCATTAATTATAGCCCCGACCCAGCCACCTGTCACCGTCTTAGAGGCTTTTACCAGCCAGGCGGGACAGGGATCCAATGGACAATTAGTGGCACGGACCGCTGCAAAGAGCCTGTCCACTTCATCCGGGGCAACAGGATCAAACCGATCCCAGGTAACACCTCTTTGGAAAGGGCAGGCGGATTGACCCCCTGTTCCTTTTCCACTTCGGAAAGGGAACTGGACTTTTTTTTAACATAGTGCAATTAATGTATCACACAACGTTAAAAACCAGATAATGCTAAGACTTGTGGAACCAAGTTTTAGTATTATCCAAGGTATTATGGTATCCATAAAATAATAGATGCTCAGCAAGTCTTAGAGTCCATTATCTGACTGCCTTGTTTTGTGGATTGCTGCAATTGTTTATCAATAACAAAAGTAACATGTCATCATTGACTACTACTTGTATCTGAGTTCACATTTTTCCTGGAAATCATTTTCAGAAAAATGCCACTGGCGTGAATTTGTTTAAGGTGGATAACAGCATGCCATGAAATGACCCACACACTGTGATCATGGAGCCATCTCCTGTGGCAAGTATGACTTGAGACATGCAGATTTAACACCAGGACTGCAATGGACTGCCACAGCCTTGAAGATATTAACAAGGTGTGTGCTTTCATAGCCAGTCCATCTGGAATTGCCTCTTCTACCTCCATGACCATTGGGAATCAGATAGTGAAGTGGTTCCTCCTCTGCTCATTTTGTCATTAGGTCCAATATGATGGTTTCCAGCAGTATTTCCTCCACTGAGGGGAAACACCCCCACACCTAAATGGGCTCATCCACCCATAGCCATTGGCCCCTTTTAGGAGTTAGGTTATTTACCACCACCCAACACTCGGCGTTGAGTCAATGGCAGTACAGTCTACTCCATTAGAGTAGTGGAATGTCCAGCCAGACATAAACAGGGTAACTAACCATGTTAAAATCTCTTGCTTTTATAATTAGAGATTACTTTTTGTAAAACTGAATATGCTCCTCTCTGTACATTATAGATGGTGCAAGACTCTCCACTTTTCAGTTCTAAGCCTTGACACTGGATTCATTTGAACCAAGTATATTATAAATGCACTATATTGGTGGAAAATAGCTTGGACTGTCTTAAAAGTAAGAGACTGCTCAGTCCCATAATTGGTTGTTTGGGGAGTCTCACTTCTCTGAACACGTGTTCCTTCTACCCTCTTAGATATTAATTGAGTGTTTATTATTTTACTCCCCTGAGGGCAAGAAGAAAATTCTATCACTTCTGCACTTCTCCAGCTGGGAGATATTTCAGTGACAAACTCAGAATTTAACACCACATATTTATTTGGGAAGGCAGAAACAGAAGGAATTGAGGGTTCTTTCCAAGGCAATTATTCATTGATATGCTATACATTCTTTAAAAGTTAAAAAATATGCTAAACAGGAGGTTCACATTTGAAAACTGCAAAACTCCACATTCTAAAAAGTGCACAAGCATGCTTTAGTAATTGAATGGTTGGTTGGAAAAATAGGTATTGAGTTATTCATTAATTTATTTATATCCCACCTTTGACACAGAACTGGACTCAAGGTAAAGATGCATTATCACAGTAACAAATGTGTATGAAAATATATTATATGGATCATGGGATAGAAAGGAATACAGTAGTGCTTGTGTGGAACCAGAATGAAAAGCTATAGAATGGAAATTGGATATCCTGGATGAATTGAGCTGCACAGGTCAACACACCCTACTGAAATCCCAGAGTAATACATCCTGAGAAGTGAAAGAGTACCTCCAGAAATGTGGTTGCAGATACTTCCCATACAAAAGCTTTACACAGATTTTCATTCCATTCTGAATAACATTTTGCAGCCAGAAGTGTTAATAATAATACAGTATCTGAACAACAAAAAATTATAATAATTTTAGAACTGGAGAACTGGAAATGACCCTATGGATCATTGAGTCCAGCTCCTGCCACGAACTCACAGTGGGGAATCAAACTCTCAATCTCTGGCTCCACAGTCAGACACCTAAACTACTCATGGAAAAACCTGGGAGGGTTTTACATAGAAGATAATATCATCAGTGCCTTCTGTAAATCTCAACTTGAAATAAATTGAAAGAAAATACATAAAATAAAATACCTACTCACATCCAAAATGTTCAAAATACACGTCTAAGCTGAATTGACTGCTTCTAAATATTATATTGGGCAGCAGTAATATTCAAACTTGATGTCTAGCATTGTCAACATTGGTGCAGCCTCCATCTTTGTACCATTAGCAGTGAATACAAAAATAGCATGTAAGGAAGAGGATTGAACTGAATTAAATGTTCCCCAGATGTAGTGCTAAAAGAGAATGGGAGTTCATAGAGTGTGGCATAATGTGCATTTCCCCACAGCTGAAGAACAGAAGAAAATTTGCTTTTCATTGCTTTTGTTTCAAGGAGTGACAGTTGGCCCACAGCAGCTGCTTAAATTGTTACTGAGAACTCAGATACTGGCCTTTTATGTATATTAATTCCCCCTCGTTTCTTGACAGATTTGGGCTATGAAGGAAATCTCAAAGAACTGTCACATGATGAAATGGGGAAGAAGTCGTAGCAATATATGCATCCACAAATACATTCTTATAAGTAGATCACATATATATATCTTCAAATCAAGAGAAGCAACAATTAAAATGTGGAAAGAAATAACACAAACAGAAATATTACAAAGTATGCAAAATTTTGTATATTTGAAACAGATAGTGTTGAAGGTGGGTTTTTTTTACAACCTTGCATGCTGCCTGTAGGAGTAACTGCTAGTGACTTTTCTGAACTGAGGTGATTATCTATCTGTTCAGGAGAAACAGCCTTTTGGCTGCAAGCCTCTCTTAAACACCATTCCCAGTCTCTGGAAATGCTGGGAATGACAGATGGCGCAATGATGGGGGGGGGGGGGGGGAATGAAGAAACCCTGGGTTTCAAAAGGAAGCAGCTGAGGGGAGACTGTGGTGCTCTAGCATCCATGAAATCTGGACACATGGAGGCTGGACCAATGCCTGAGAGCTCAAAATAATGGGCCAAGCACCCCTTTTTGTCCCAAATGTATCTGTGCAAAACTAGTAACTATTCCTTTACACATACATACACACAAATAGGACACTCACAAAAGGAATGGCTAATTGATCAGAAAGATTCACTATAATTTTCTAATTCTTCAAAGTACACAAGGTGCAACACAAAGCAGCTACCTTTTTTTTTGCTCATTTGCAAAAATTGGCACAAAATTTGTTCTGTCAAATGTAGGAACATTTGCCAAGGCCAATGAAAAAAGGAGAAACATTTGTTATGTTTCTCATTTTTACACAAGAGAGCAGGACAAAAGATGATTTTACATTCCTAATGCCAACAGCACACTGTCAGGATCTGGGACAATATTTCCGCAATAAATGAACCATTGTCCCAGAGACTATTCTGTAGATTGCTTTTGATCTATGACATATTTGTATATAATCCATGTAGTAAACACATCTGGGGCAATTCTTTAATTGTTATTGATAATAAGAAGGGTGAATGGTCATTTTCAACATCCCAGTTTCTTCCTTCCAGTGCAATAAGCTAAAACCATCAGCTTACTGGCAATAGTTCATTTCCTGAATGCAGCTCATTTAACATAATAGACATATTTTCATTTATCAGATGTTGAAATATCAGTGAGAAAGCTCAGAGGTCTCAGTACATCTGTTTCCAGGCAATGGTAGCTGCATTGAACACTTTGCCAGAAGGGCTCTCAACAAAATGGACCCAATAAAGGATCTGCTTTTAGCATCAGCCTTTATTACAATATTGAATTATCACTTTGGAAAACTCTGCATCAAGAGCCAACCAATCTGAGCAAATATATACTTTGCTTGGAAACAAACATCTGGAATGCTTCCATTGCCAGTTTCTCTCCACAGCTGAGAAGCTGTATATCCAAACAAAACAAAGTCTTGGCTGTGGGATGATGTTTGTTTCACTTCTGCATGGTATCTCTTCTTAAAAATGGAATTGATACATAAAACTACCTCTACTCTTGGGCAGCATGTTTTGTCTGTCTCTAGGGTTGTGAAGTGCTAGTAGGAAAGTGATGGAGGACAGAGGATATTCTACTCAGCCTTCCCTGAAGTCACTAAGCAATGTACTACCTTCAGGTATGGTGAAATGGCACTCTATCTTTACTAGAACATTTGAAGTAAAAATAATAATCAAAAGTCAATCTGGTTGACTTGTGGGGGTGAAAAATAGATAGGTCTTTTGTTTCTCACACCACTAGGTAGGTAAATATCTTGATTTCCCCACACTGATATGGACATAGGCCAGTTTAAATATTGACCTTATTGTCATGTGATCCCAAGCACTTTGGGGCATGTCATTTGGCACTGAAATAAGCTAGAAGTGGCCTTCCATATAGAAACACTAGTAGAAGCAATCACTACACAATTTGGGGCAATTAAAAATGGGAAAGGTTTTTTTTAAAAGAAAAAAATGATGAAATTTAAAGGAAAATATGAAAATGAAAAAGGAAAGGAAACCAAGCTAGCTTATCATTTTCTAACAATATTACCTGACTGGTGACAGCAGGTTTTGCTTGCAGTTTTAATTGAATGAAAGGGAAAGCAAGTCATGCCAACTGATCCTAGTTTAGCTCTTGTTTATGCGGCTAGTCCTGTTATTCTCTTTTATAGGGAGGGGAATTTGTGAGAGGAAACCTACTGCACCTATCTAGAGCTTTCTCCACTATGGAACTCTGTGCCTATGTGATTTCTTCCAATGGAAATAAGATGTTTAGAGGGAAAACTTTTCTCATGTACACATCAGGAGGGGGGAAACATACATTTCCACTTATTCATGCATGCTGTTATCCCAAGTATGTTCAACCTTCTCTTCCAAGGCAGATAATACTATTTTTTTTAAAATGAATGTTAATGTTTGATATCATATCTAGTTTGTGAAAAGATGAGAAGAAGTAAAAGGGGACAAAAAGGGCTCCACAAGCTTTCACTGGGAGATTGACATTTGCACTGACTTATTCTCCAAATAACTACTGCATGACGGAGTGCCTTATTCTCCAAATAAGTAATGCATAACAGAGTGAGCTCCCATCTCTGACCCTGCTCCTACCAACCTAGCAGTTCGAAAGCAAGAAATTGAAAGTAGATAAATAGGTACCACTTTGTTGGGAAGGTAAACAGTGCTTTATGCACTCCAGTGTTGAGGCATGTCTGCCACATGCCCATGGAAATGTCTGCAGATGCAGTCAGCACTGGCTCTTTGGCTATAAACAGGGAAGAGCACTGAATCCTAGAGTCAGATACGACTGGCTTTGGAGCAAGGGTGACCTTTACCTTTACTATTCTCCAATGTCTTTTTCCACAATGGTAGCAGCAGCGTAATAAAGCCCATTTGCTTTATCATAGAAAAAAACAAGAAAATAATGGTTTCCTTACCAAAATCTGGTAACCTGGAGATCACAACCTGCTTTGTAGCATTCATGGAACAGTACCAGAAACATGTATCCTGTCTATGACTGCCCAGACCTGCCAGAGTGTCCTTAGCTAATTTACCAGAAAAATAGGAAATTAAACTCACACCAAACCAATATATATACTCTTGCAGTACTGCACACAAGGAGCCATGAAATTTGCAATGCTAAGCTTTTAAAAATCTACCGAAGACCTGTTTCACAAACTTTCCTCCAACAAAGTATACCTGATTATAAAACACTGTTGTTCTGAGAGAGAGAAATCTTAGTTGCCGATTGAGTCATATCTAGAGACGTAGTGTGAAATTAATTAGAGTTTAGTTATAAATAACCTAAGTTCAATTTATTTTAATAGGTCTTCCTTAAGTATGACTTCATTTGGGACTTCTTCAACTGAGACTGAAGCATCTATTTGATATCATTTGCAGTCAGGGTTTGTTGATCAGGAAGACATGATTGGCTGCTGTTGATTACTAAATGAGGGCACAGTGACATATCTGGATTTTTCTCTACTTAATATGTGAAATGGCCCTAAATGAACAATGCAGACTACATTATGACATTTTTCAAGCTAACATGCCATTTACTTGCATCTGATTATTGGATGTCCATGTAGACGCGCTTGCAAAAAAAGAGGTTCCTTCTGTTACCTTGCTTGGGTTTTCAAAACGTGAATCAAAGGGTAGAGAAATAACCAAAATCACCTCAGAATTAAAATTATTTAGTTTTGTCTTCTGCATCAATTAATTATAGATTTTTCTCTGGAAAAATTGTTTCAAGCTTAATGTGATATCCTAATTCTTGAAAGCATTTTCAAAATGGTTCCTCTCTATGAATTTGAATTTGATCTTCATTTTTCTATGTTTCAGAACTGGTTAATAAAGCAAAAGATGAGGAAAAAATCTTTTGTTTGTACTTTTCCAGCTCTTTCTTCAAAAAAAGAAGGGAATAAATCAATATCGTCAATTACTGATTCCTTATGCTGAAATTCATAATAACAGAATATAAGATTAGATGCTCTGACATTCAGAACTTTTTACAGCATTTTCCTTTTCCTTTCCACAAGGGGTTACTCCAGGGGTGCCCAAACTTTTTGGGCCATGTGGTTCAGGGGGCCAGTCACTATGGCCCAGGGGTTGGATCTGGCCCCCAACACCAATTCATCTGGCCTGCGAAGCCCTCGTTGCTCCCGGAAATGGAAGTAAAATGTATGGGTGCATTTACTTCCCCTTCTGTGAGCAACGAGGGCTTCACAGACTGGATGAATTGGGATCTGGCCCCCAGGCTGTAGTTTGGGCATCCCTGGGTTATTCATTTCTGAGAACTGTAGACTTATATCCCCATTGATCTGCATTATCTGTCAGCCAGCAGATCAGTGGTGGTGGTTTCTGTTCTGCTGGACAAGGCATCTATTATCCCAAAGGGATGCAGAGCAGTAACCCTGGACTATTACAAGATATACACAGCCAGTGGACTAGAATACTGATTAAATATCAACCAAATCAAACACATTCTTTTCACTTTGCTTTGAAACGAGGCTTTAATTAGAATGGGGAAGGCAAAAAGAGAGTCAGAAATGAATGAGGTTTCATGCTTGTTGTCAGAAGTAAATATTTTGACCTGCATGCCACTGTCACCAGCTTAAACGGTCCCTGGAGAGATTCAAGCTGCCACTCTTAGATCAAAGGCAGGTGCCATGTACCAGGCACAGCTTTCAATCAGGAAAAGACTGAGAAGCTAAATCAAAGTGCTGCCGATCTTGCTTAAATATTAAGAAGTACAATTTCCCAACATTTGGCCTCTGCCTTTTCTGAGCTGCTTTTCTTTTGAAATCGATTGTACTGACAGATTCCCCACCCCACTCCAGGCTGGATATACAGAATGTTGGATATAGGTAAACTCTTGAGGAAAAGATATCCCAACCATGTTCTCTGATATTTTCTTCTCTTCCCTTATCGTATTCATGAATTCTTTCTTGCCATATTCACCATTAAGATTAGCTGCCAACACAAGGTTGCCATTACCAGGGTATACTTGATTGTAGTTCAAGAATACCACAATCTTCAAGGAGGCTCTTTCTGTGTACCCGAAGGTCAGATAGCTGGACTCACTTACGGAACTAAGACAAGTTACTTTTTCTGGACTAGAACTCCCAGAATCCCACTCGTGCATGATTCTGGAAGTCTGAAGTCTGAAAAGTAATACAGTATTTCCATAATCTTCATTTTTGTGAGCACCTGTCCTAGTAGATCTACTTTTTTCCAGATGTTTATTCACTCAATGCTTCCCAAAATGACATATTTGGTGTATTTTACTGCCATGACAATTATTTTAATATGTATAAGGTAAAGGTTCCCCTTGTTCGAAAGCCAGTCTGTTCCTAGTACTTGCCTAACATGTACTGTATATAAATAACAACAAGAAACAACCCAATCTATCAATGAGACTAGGAAAGGAAAGGAATAGCAATAAAGCTTCTCTTTAGGCTAATTTTGTGTTTTATGCTTTAAAATAAAATAATTGTAAGCCATCAAGTCACCTCTGACTTATGGTAACCTTTTCTAGGGCTTTCTAACTAGAGAATATGCAGAAGAAGTTTACCATTCCTTTCTTCTGGGGGGACCCTTAGATTGTGCAGCTTGCCCATGGTTACACAGGCAAGATTATTTCCTTGGAAGCCAAGCCAAGTGAGGAATGGAACTCCTGACCTCCAGTTCCACAACCAGTTAAATAGCACTATACAGCCAGCTCAGAAAATGGGAAAGATATTGCCAACCTCTTTTTTTAGGGTAAGACTTAACAGTAATTGTATCCCTTTGAAATCAATTTTGACTTATGGTGACCCTTTCCAGGGTTTTCTAGATAGAGAATACATAGAAGTGATTTTCCATTCCCTTCTGGCAGCACCCAGAGACTGTACAGCTTTCTGAAGCTGTACAGGATGTTTCTTATCCTAGGAATGTTTCTTATCCTAGGAAGCAGAAAGAGGAATTGAAATCCCAACATCTGGCTCCTCATCCAGATACCTAAACCACTGAATTATCCAGCTGTTTCATGTTTTATCCATTAATAATTAAAAATCTGATGTAGGAATTAGCAAAACAGCATCTCTGAATATTATTCTGGGGGTAGAAATGCAAAAATTACTGCAGTGTACCAGCCTAGCAGTTCATTATTATGTCAGTGCAAGGCAAAAGCAGTGGGAAATTGTTATCCAATGAAATTTATAAGGAAGATGCAGTGAGACATACCTCTTCAAGACTTTTACCCAATATATTCAATTATTCAACAGAAGATTTCTTGCTGATGTAATGCAAGTAGGGCAAGAGCAAAAGATGACTACAAAACTTGCAGCCTGGGTCTTTTGGGATGTTGCCATTTTTGTTTTCACTGTGGTGTGTGATCACTCCCTGCTTAATGTTAATCTTAATGTAATTTGCCACATGTGTTTGATCTTGAGAAAATTCACATTGTCTTTGCTGTTTTCTCCTCATTCTGACACTCAAGTTGCCTGCCTTCTCTAGGTTTGGGAGGTTCTTTGCTTATTAACCTATTGAAGTCTCCTGGAGGGATTTTGTTCTTTTGTTCTCTCTGGGAGGGCCAGGTATTTTCTCAATCTTCCACGTTTCTCAGAAAAGACTGTCAGCTGGGGCCTCAAGACTTTTCACAATCCCCTTGCTGAGGTGTCATTCTTGGCTTCATCCGTTGAAAATGACTCAGAGAAGAAAGTCATGTCATAGCATGTGATTAAGGACTTGCTACACAGGGTATTACGAGTGGGTTGATTAAATAAGGTCATTAGGAAGTCTGGTATGCCTTTTGGAGCTATCCAAATGGACCTTATACAATCCAATTTGGTCCACAGCAGTCTGCTGTCAATTTTCCAATACTGTGAAGTATCTTAAGAGAGCCATTTTCCTGTCATGGCATATTAATCACTTCCATTGCTCAGTAGAGGAGCCAAGGTACTGGAATTTTTTTTTATTATGCCTGCATCATTTTGAAGACCAAAAAGACTAATGGAATGCACACACATCCTGGATTGGCAGTGAAGGGGCCTTGGAGGGGGTGCTTTTCCCTCCCCTCACAGAGAGGGTGAGGAAGGTGCAGTGGCCGATGATAGAAATCATTGTCCTGTGCTGTGTTCAGGGCTGGGCAAGGCAGAGACCTTATTTAAGGATGCCTCACCTGAAGCTCTACCTCTTTTGGCTGCTGTAACAATGACCCACCCACCCACCACTTTACCTAGAATATTTGATGGGTTGCCAGGTGTTGGAGCCATATAGGTATTTTTTAGCCTCACTTTCTGACTGGCCATGGGAAGAGGGGTACTTTTTCACCTATCCTATTCTTGGTTTCTTAGAGAACCTTTAGTTCAGAAGAGCACACAATTGTACACCAGGTCCTTAGGGTTAGATGTGAATTCTTTTAGGGCAGTGTAGGTGAACCTATGGCAGGCATGCCAGAGGTGGCACACACAGGACTTTCTGTGGGAATGCACGCTGTCTCTGGCAAGCCCCACACCACATCACCGGCATCAATGGCAGCATTGCTTCCCTACTCAACCTTCTTCCACACAATTCTTCCTGCCTGAAGCAGCACCATTGACTGCTGTTTTCCTGCTTCTTCTTTAAAACAAAACAATAGCAACATTGTTTCTTTGGGTCTCTATGTATCATTCTCTCTGCTTAGAGTTGCTATATGTAACGGAAATCCGTGAATTTCACGTTATGTAACTGTCTTGCATGGTTCCATAAAAAAAACATGGAAATTTCACAGTTTTCAAATCACTTGATTTGGAAGGAAAAAAAATCTTGCACTTCTATTGGAATGACCAGTAGGTGGCAGCAGCAGCAGAAGCTTGGTAAACAAGGGTGTGGGGAGAAACATGCCTGCCCTCTGTTCTCTGTAGCAGCAGCTGTTTGATACCCAAATACTGCAGAATGGAATGAGCTCTCACCTCCCGTCTTTGTCCCAGCTCCTGCAAACCTAGAAGTTTGAAAGCAAGAAATGGCAAGTAGGTAAATAGGGACCACTTGGGGGGGGGGCATTCCCTGTGCTCCAGTGTCTAGTCATGCCTGCTGCATGAACATGGAAACCGTCTGCTCTTTTCTCTGTCCCAGCTCCTGCAAAACTAGCAGTTTGAAAGCAAAAAAAGGCAAGTAGGTAAATAGGGGCCATTTCGGTGGGAAGGTAAACAGGGTTCCATACACTCCCATGTCTAGTCATGCCCGCTGCATGACCACGGAAACATCTGCAGAAGCAGACAGTGCTGGCTCTTCGGCTTTGAAACGGAGATGAGCACTGAACCTTAGAGTCGGATACGACTGGCTTTTGAACAAGGGCAACCTTTACTTTTGTCCCATTTTTGTGAGAAAGAATTATGGTAAACCTATCTCCGCTCTCTCTTGTCTTACCTTTCATGCTAGCATTTTGGCCATTCTGGGTGTTTTGCTAGCCAGCAGAGCTCAGGTATCCATAACTTTATTTTTTCTTCATTGACCTCTCACTGTCTGCTTTTGATCTAAATCAGTAGGTTATTAATTTTGTTCCAGTTTGATTAAGGGCATAGAAATCTGTACTCTTAAAGAGTACACTTTTAATAATCTTTAAGTATTGGGCACTCTAATGTGGTTTCCATGTCCTAGAAACATGATGGTGAACATTGGCACTCCAGATGTTCTTGGACTTCAATACCCAGAAGCCCAAGCCCCCGTGAATCCAAATGAATGGGTTTGCTGTGATTTATCCGGCCCATGCTGCCCCATCGGTCCTGAAAGCGGACGTAAAATGCGCCCATACGGGCATGTTTTACTCCCGCTTCCAGGAGTGACGGGGGCAGCGTGGGCCGGATAAATCGCAGCAAACCCATTTGTGTGGATTTATGGGGGCTTGGACTTCTGGGAATTGTAGTCCAAGAACATCTGGCATGTTAAGGTTAGTCATCATGGTCCTAGAAGTTCAGGGACCATTGATCATTATACAGTAATGCAAAAAGTCAGTGTCCAGCTTCTGCAAAAGTTATGAAAAGAATGTGGGGAAACAGATAACTATAAAAATTGTGTAAACATCATGCACATGAGCAGTGGCATGTCACTTTACTAATGGCAGTGGAAGTGTAGCCTACGAAATACCCACTCAAGATATTGGGAAAAGAAATGGATCTTGGCTGGTGTGAGTGTTGCACAAGCATTTGATTTTTTATGTGATCTGATTTATAACTTTTCCTCCAAAACTGGAATCGAAGACATCATAGTAAAAAGTAGGATATTTTTTCAAAAACTGAAACATAGAGTATTAATACATACATAAATACTTTATATTACAACAGAAGGCAGTTTAAAACAATTTGAAACCATCTCTGTTAAAAACAGGATTCATAGTTAACCAAACAGCCAATCAGTGCAACAGTCAATCTGTTGCTTAAGGCCTGCCTAATATAAAGACCATTTGATGTAGTGGTCAGTTCAGCTCTTTTTTACATGGAGTTATATAGTTTGGGAGATACCTAGTTTGGTATAGCAGACAGATCAATGAACTATGATTCTGGAGACTTGGGTTCAACTCACCAGCTGTATAATGGAAGCTCACCAGAGACATAGAGCAGATAAATGTAAAGTTTGCCCTTGTTTGAAAGCCAGTCATATCCGACTCTAGGGTTCAGTGCTCATCTCTGTTTACAGCCAAAGAGCAGTGCTGTCTGCATCTGCAGACATTTCAATGGACACATGGCAGGCATGTTCCAACACCGGAAGGCACTGAATGCTGTTTACCTTCCCACTGAAGTGGTACCTATTTATCTACAGTAGAACCTTGGCTAACATAATTAATGTATTCTCCAGGACATTTCTTACAGCAAAAATTACTTTAACCAAATTTCCCATAGGAATGCATTGAATGCAATTTGCCATAGGAATGCACTGAAAACCAAAATACTTTAACCGAAACACGGTTTCCCATAGGAATACATTGAAAACCAGTCAATCTGTTCTGAAATATCACATAAACCCATACCTGTCAACCTTCCCGATTTGGCCGGGATTACCCCGTAAATTGACGTTGATTGACGTTATAACCCGGCCCCCGCTGCCAAAACCCCGTAATTTGGCAGCGGGGGAAACGCTTTCTGTGCATGCGTGGAAGGGTTTTACCCCTTCCACGCATGTGCGGAAGCGCTACGTCGCTTGCATAAGGGCTGCACAAGTGGTGTAGCGCTTCCACGCATGCGTGGAAGGGGTAAAACCTTTCCACGCATGCGTGGAATGAGACCTGCGCACAAGCGATGTGCGCAGGTCCCGTTTTTCCGGAGCCACGGGTTGACAGGTATGCATAAACCGAGCCATTATTTTCTATGAATTTTCTTTTGTTATGCGATTTTTATGTTAACCGAGCCGTTTGTTAACTGAAGTTCCACTGTACTTGCAATTCCTTGCTTTCAAACTGCTAGGTTGGGAGGAGCTGGGACAGAGATGGGAGCTCACTCCTGAGAGAAGGGTCTCTGTTGCAGATCTGAAACTAAAAAACTCTAGCATATGTTCTGGAACATAATTGTAAACAGAACTGACCAGGAATGTTAAATTGAACTTATTGTGAAAGAAGCCAATACTCAGAAAGGTCTTATTTCATCTGTTAAGATCTTGGTATGTAATCTTCTGCAAACAATAGATTAATGTTCAATATTAGGGGTGAGTATTGCTGATGAATCATGATTGCTGTGCATGATTAGTAAAGTAATTTTGGATTAATGAGGTCGTATGTAAAAGGACAATTGAAACAATGTATCACTTTCCATATCCGGACCATTTTTCTTCATCATTTGATTAACAGGCACTAGAATAAAATACAAACTCTATGCAAGCAGTCCAGCTAATGAATAAATGTTGGTGCTCTTGATCTTCTGGAAAAATAATGGTACAATGATGGTATGGGATGGATATCATATGCATAATCTCCGCCGCCCAAAGTGGTCTTGCAGTTAACAGAAGAATAGCAATAACTTGGGATGTGCAATGGCCTATCAAGGTTTTACTGAAACTTTAACCATCCTGTTATGGCTAATGAGAAAGCACAATATGATCTGCTTTCTTTCCATGGTAGAGGATTGGAAAGGAACTCATATTTCTGTGCATTTGTTATATAATTCAAAGAAGAGTCTCCCATTTCTTCCCCATGTGTTCCAGTAGGCAAATGTTCCCAACATGTTTAAATCTTAAAACTCAAGAAAAATCTATGGATTGCATTTGAACCCTTTCAGTGGTTTGTAGACATCTGCCCTTAAACAACAAAGACCTCCATCTTAGTCAGGCAGCACTGTAACTAACAATGTATTTACTTTTCAAAAGAGTATTCCACTTGCACTGAAATGACCCAAACAATTTCCATTAATGGGCCCAACATTACTTTTCATTTAAAAAGAGACAAGTCATTTAATAAAACATGCATTTATTTGTGTTCATTAGTGCTAACCGAGAGTTCATTAAACCTTAATCACAGCCATTCAGGTAGTCTAATAAAAAAAGCTTAGCAGTAAAAGAGCAGCATTCTTTGCATATACAGGAAGCCCTCCACTTGTGGTAAACATAGCTGTGAAATATGTCTTTCATAAGAAATTTCTGGGTGAAGATGTTAGAGGAGGAAGAAGACCAACTCTTCTTGTAGAAGTGACATATGGAGAAATTGAATAATATTGAAAAACTCAACTTAGAGGATCCCCCGCCCCCTTTTTTTTTGCTTTTTGAAAGACATTTATGTTAACCCCAAGCCCCTTAAACAATTTCTGCCCTTAACATTATAATCCTATACATATCTAGTAGCCAGAAAGAATTCTCATTTAATTCAATAAGGTTTACATCTAGGTAAGTAAATGCATCTTTTGTTACTATTCAGTCGCTGTTATGTATGTTAACTGTGTTTTCTGACAGGAGCGGAATGTATCTTTTCTCATGTATCTATTCTTATGCAAATAAGTGGATCGAAAAATGTGCACACTCTGTTAGCCAATGGGTTTGTTGTATTATTGTTACTGTTACTGTTTATAGTGTATATAAGTCTGAGTTTTGCCCCATCCAAACTGTGTTCAAACCCCACTAATAAAGAGCTGAATTTCACTACTTCATTCGTCTGCTTCTTCATTCCTTGAACACTAAACTGACGACGAGGATGGGATGGTGTCCCCACACGGCAGAAACATTGGCCCATTCGACCCAGCGCATCCAGAGAAATCGGCAACATACGAACGCCAGTTCCGCCATGCAATGGCCTCTCAGAAGATCACAGACGGAAACCAGAAGCGCTCCTGTTTCATCACTCAGTGCGGTTCTGAGACTCTTGAGCTCACAACCCACCTCGTTCTGCCAAGGGACACGGATGTGGTGCCGCTTACAGAAATCATGTCCGCACTGAGGAGCCACCTGCAGCCAGAGGTCTCGATCTTCCCAGCCAGGGTGGCCTTCCACTGAAGAGAGCAGCGACCCAGTGAATACATTGCAGACTACGCCGCTGCGCTGTGCATTGCTACTGCCCCATGCAAGTGGGACAACATTGAAGAAGCACTCCGGGACCATCTGCGGGTCAGCACGATGGACAAAGATGCTCAATATCACCTCATGATCAGAAAGACCCTAACTTTCACAGATGTCCTAGAAAAGGCAGTAGCGTCTGAGGCCGCACGGTCCGGCATCAAGCTTTTCCGTCATCGCCACTGCACCACCAGTGCCACCAACTCAGCTGTGCAAGCTCAGCAAAGTTCACCTTCATCCTCCTCAGCATCACCTGGTTCCACCTCTACATCGTAGTCCAGCGTCGCAGAGGGAAAAGTCTGAGTGGTCTGACGAAAGCACCGAGAGCACTGTGACGATCGGGAGAAGAAATTCCTTTACAAGTGTGATGGCTGCAGAGCCCAGCATGACCGCAATAAGTGCCCCTTCCACACTGCAGAATGCCACAACTGCGAGAAAAGAGGGCACATTGCTAAGGTATGCCGACAGTGAAAGCAAAGACCTCCAGCGCCTGTGCCCAAGAAGTGTCATCACCACAACACATCCATTGCCAAAGTGTCACCCAAGCCTAAGCCGTGCCAAGTGGGCATTGTCAGCATGCATTTCTTTGCAGACCTGAGCCTACAGGATGTGCCCTTGAAGATGGAGGTGGATTCAGGTACTATCTTTTCCATAATTCCACAGCGGGAGTTTTTGAGAATTCCCCCTGCCTCTCGGCCCAAGCTTAAATCCTTTATAACTTCCCTCCGGGATGTGCAAGGTTGCCAGATTCTGGTCCTGGGGGTGGGTAATTTCTTGGTCAAATTCAAAAACATTCGCACCTCCTTGCCATTGGTTGTAGTTAAGCAGGGCACTAACTGTCTTATTGGGACCCAATGGTTTAGGCCCCTGGGAATCCGGCTTTCTGGCATCCACACAATAGACTCTGCTTTAAAGGAGAAGATAGAAGCCAAGCTGGACAAACTGGTGGGGCAGGGCATGCTAGTGCCGGTGGACTCCGCAGAGTGGGAGACACCAATTGTGACTGCTTTAAAAAGTAACAGGGAGGTCAGGATATGCGCTGACTACAAGTGTACCATCAATCAAGCTATTCACCTGAACGCATATCCTGTGCCACCTTCTTGCCTCCTTGCATGGAGGAAATTGCTTCGCAAAACTTGACCTTGTCCAGGCTTACCAACAATTAACTGTGTCTCCTGCTGCTGCCATAGCCCAGACCAAAATAATGCATAGGGGGGCATTTCAGGTAACTAGACTAAAATTTGGGGTGAATGTGGCCCCCGGAATATTTCAATCTCTTGTAGAACGTATTTTGAAAGGGTTGCCTGGTGTCCTACCATATTTTGATGATGTCCTGATCACCGCTAAGGACACCATTGAACTAGAGGCCGGGCTCAATCGAGTCCTGTTACGTTTCGAGAGGGCCAGTCTACATCTCAGAAGAGACAAATGTATGTTTTTGGAACGGGAAGTGGAGATCCTGGGGTACTGCATTACACCCCAAGGTATCATGCCCTCTGACTCCAAGGTGATGGTCATGCGGAATGCACCCAGGCTGAAATGTAAAGCTGAATTACAATCAATTCTAGGATTGTTAATCTTCTTTTTTTATTTTTTTATTTTAATTTTTTATTGATTTTTACTAATACACAAAATAAAACATACATTGACTAACAAAAAAATAAAAAAATACTAAACACTCTTTTTATTAAAAAAAGTAATTCAAAGAGGAGAGGATATATAAAATTGATAACTAAACCCCTACATTCTCTAACATATATCAACATTCTAATAGTAATAAACTTAATTACATTACTACTAAACATCCTCCTCTCCTCTACACTTCACCTTCTCAACAAATTCTAAAACTAATAAAACTAAAAAAGAAAAAAAGAAGAAAAAGAAAAAAAATCACCATGTGATATATTACAATGCCAAAGGGGAGCTGCATCCCGTCTCTTATCATTTTAACCAAAATTTCAATTGATCCAGTACTGGCATATAACCTCCTCTTTTCTTTAATGTATAATCAAGAAATGGTTTCCAATTTCCCCCAAAATTATTTTCTCTTACAATTCCTTTCTTTTTGTTTAATTCCCATGTCAATTTATCATTCAGGGCCAGTTGCCACATTTCCCTATACCATTCATCCAATTTTATTTTCCTTGAATCCTTCCAGTTTTTTGCTATACACTGTCTTCCTGTAGACATAAATATCACAATTAATTCTTGTTCCTCCCTATCTAACTTTAAACTATCTAAATCCTTAAGCATGGCAGCACTCGAGCCAATCTTTATCTTTTTCCCTAACATATCAACTATTTCTTTTTCAATTTCTTTCCAAAAATCTTCAGTTTCTTTACAATTCCACCACATGTGTTTGTAAGTTCCCACACTTTTATTACATCTCCAACACAACTTATTTTAGTCCTATCCATCTGATTCAGTCTCACTGGAGTCAAGTACCACCTCCACATCATTTTATAATTATGTTCCTTAACTCTGACTGACAATGTTCTCATTATTCTCCATTTCCACAAAGCTCTCCATTTTATTTCTGAGATCTTTATGTTTAAATCATCTTCCCACAAAGTTCTCAAAATATCTATATTATCCTCTTTATTTAATATTTTGTAAATTTTAGCAACCAGGCCCTTTAAACCAATCTTCCCTTGTCTTATTTTAAGCAACAACTCTTCAAATTCTGTCATGTCCCTTTCCAAGTTATATCCTTTTTTGTATTTATTATTCCCATTATTTAATCTCACAATTTGAAACCAAATTAGCTTTAAATCTACATAAATCGCTGCTCTTTTCTGCTCATCCGTACAAATTTGAATCCAATCTCTCAACATACAAACATCTTATCTATCAATACTGATCTCAATTCCTCATCTATCTTAATTGGAAAATCTTTTATATCCTCAATCTCTATTAAAGGAGAAATCCCAGGGGCCAGTTTTCCTTTCAACTTTTTCCATACTTCCCACATTGCTCTTAACATTTTATTTTTAATATTTACTTTTCCCCATTCTTTATCCAAAAAAGCTGCTTTTCCTATTTGTTGGAAATCCTCCATCTCTAAATCCTCCCAAATCACTTGCTCTTTTATCAAAATCTTAACAACATTTTTAACCTGGAAGGCATTATAATAACTCTTTAATTTAGGTATCCCTAAACCTCCTTCTTTTTGTGGTACGTACCAGTAGCTTTTAGGAATTCTAGCTCTTTTCCCACCGTTACAAAATTTATTTATTATATTTTGAAAATCTTTAATTTCTCTATCCTTAAGATAGATCGGTAAGGCATCAAACAAAAATAATATTTTTGGCAATAACATCATCTTACATAGAGCCACTCTACCAAACCAGGACAATTTTAATTTATTCAACTGTAAAAATTGCTCTTTAATCACCTTCAATTGTTTTTCATAATTCAATTTTTTAAATATTTTCCAACTTATTTGATAGAATAACTCCCAAATATTTTAAATTATCTCCAACCTGAATTTTATATGCCTGCCAAATTTCTTGTTCTTCTTCCTTATTCACGTTACATATTATCATCTCTGATTTCTCCCAATTAAATTTCAGCCCAGTCATATCCTCAAAATCATTTAAATGCACTTGAATCCTTTCTAGTGCCTTCTTCGGGTGTTTCATTATAACCAGTGTATCATCCGCATACAGACTAATTTTATTTCCCACCAGACCTTCTATATTATCATCCCTTCTTATCATTTCTGCTAACACTTCCATAGCCATTACAAATAAAATTGGAGATAACGGACACCCCTGCTTTGTACCAGCTTCTAATCTAATATCTTCAGTATAGACATCATTAACTCTAACCTTTGCATTCCCTTGCTGATATAATAGTTTTATAACATTTTTTAAATTTTGTCTCAAATCCATAAGATAGAATTATCTCATTGATTGTAGTCCATTGAAGGGAAGCAAATGCTTTGAAGATATCCATTGATAACAATCCTATCTTCCCCTTTCTCCTATTGGCCATATCCAATAAATCAAGTGCTCTCCTCATTAAGTCTGCCATATGTCTACCTTTTAAAAACCCAACTTGTTCTTTATTTATATATCTACCCATAAAACTGTTTAATCTATTTGCTAATATGTTTGTAAATATTTTGGCATCCTTCTATCATGCTTTTCTCCATCGCAAAGTCTCAGTTGCCAAACCATTACATCGGCTTCATAAGAAAGATACTGTTTGGCACTGGGGCCATTGCCAGGAGAAAACGTTCCTAGAACTTAAAAGGCTGCTATCTTTGGATGCTGTATTAACTCATTTTGATCCTAACAAAGAAGTTGTACTTGTGTGTGATGCATCTCCTGTGGGGGTGGGAGCTGTGTTATGCCATGTACTAAGTGACGGGAGGGAAGCCCCCGTAGCATTCTATTCCCGTTTTCTCTCAAAGCCTTAGAAAAATTACACTCAGACAGACAGGGAGGCATTGGCAATCATGGCAGGCACTAAGAAATTCCATGATTACCTTTACGGAAGGCCTTTTACCATCGTAACTGACCACAAGCCCCTCCTTGGAATTTTTGTGAGGCCCACACCTCAAATTCTGTCCCCAAGGATGTTGCGTTGGGCAATTTTCCTAAATGCATACAATTTTACTTTGATGCACAGGCCCGGCAAGGACATCAGCCACACTGATGCCCTGTCACGTTTTCCACTGCCAGGGGTCAGAGAAGCCGATTGAGAGATCGAAAGTGACCACCAGGTCCTCGTGATTGAGGCATTCGATTCGCCCCCAGTTGTCTCCTCAGATATAGCCAAAGCTACGGCCAAGGATGTAACATTGACTAAAGTAATGTCTTGGGTACAAAAAGGCTAGCCTGTCTCTCCTCTAGCTGAGGAATTCAGAACATTCCACTGCAAGCAGTTGGAATTGTCAGTGGAACAAGGTTGCCTTCTATGGGTCCAGCAGGTGGTCATTCCTGTCACTCTCTAGAAAAAGGTTTTACATTTACTTCACATAAGTCATCCGGGAATTGTATGTTCCAAAGCCCTTGCCCATAGCTACTTTTGGTGGCCTCAAATGGACCAAGACATAGAACAGATGGTCGGCACTTGTGCCAGCTGTCAATCCTCTCACCCAGAGCAATCCCACCTTCCCTCTCAGGAATGGGATTCTGCTCGCAGCCCGTGGTCCAGGTTGCACATAGATTTTGCAGGTCCATTTAGGGGTGCCCTATTTTTGTTAGTTGTAGACTCATTCTTTAAGTGGCTGGAAGTGATTAGAGTGCCTAATACAATTTCAGCCACCACAATAATGCACCTAAGAAGGCTGTTTGCAGCATTTGGACTTCCAGATGTGCTGGTGTCCAACAATGCGTCCATGTTCACATCTTCAGAATTCCAATCCTACATGGAAAGGAATGCAATTAGGCACATCACTGCTGCCCCATTCCACCCAGCCACCAATGGCCAGGTAGAGTGGCAGGTGCGCACAACTAAAGATGCACTTTGGCGTATGGGTGAAGGGGATTTGGAGCTCCAGTTATGCCAGTTTCGTTTCACATATAGGCTCACCCCCTTTGCCTCAGGGCTGTCCCCTGCTGAATTGCTCCAGCGAAGGAAACTGTCATCCTTGCTGGACAGATTAGATCCCTCTTGGGTGGGGGACAAAGGCACAAATATAGCGATCCAACACCAGAAGGGTTTTTCTCCGGGAGACCCTGTATATTGCCACAATTATGCAGCTGGTGGTCCTACGTGGGTGCCTGGGTTTTTGATCGATCAGACTGGTCCTGTTTCTTACAGAAACAAAACAGCCACTGGTCTGATCTGGAGGAGGCACGCGGATCAATTGAGACCCAGAATACTGGACCCACAGGACGAATACAGACACTCAATGTTAGGGTTGGTCCCCACCCATTTAAACCCAGGGGGCAGAGGTAATAGTCAGCAGCAAGCTAACTTAGACCCAGAGGTGTGTTCTAGGGACCGATTTCAAGGGGATATTGTGGAATGTCCATGTACTCAAGCCATGTGAACTCCTACATTGTCCCAGCCTAGCACTCTGGATTCCTTTATTGACGATGACCAATTTTGTTTGGAGTCGCCCTCCACTCTTAGTACACACAGGAGGGACCCTGAGTTGTCTTATTCATCCACAGAATTAGATTTTGGTTTTGAGCGATCTCCTGCTCCTTCATCTGACAAACGGGGCTTTAATTTGGGTTTATAATCCTCCCCCTCTAGTCAATCCCTCACTCCAGTCGGGTCGCCCATCCTATGAGCCCCTGAGCCGTCTCAGCCAAGCGTCCAACCCAGAAGGGAAACTAGACCGCCATCCTGGTTAAAGGATTTTGTTGTTACCTAGGGGGGAAGAATGTTATGTATGTTAACTGTGTTTTCTGACACGAGCGGAATGTATCATTTCTTATGTATCTATTCTTATGCAAATAAGTGGATCAAAAAATTTGCACACTCTGTTAGCCAATGGGCTTGTTGTATTATTGTTACTGTTACTGTTTATAGTGTATATAAGTCCGAGTTTTGCCCCATCCAAACTGTGTTCAAGCCCCACTAATAAAGAGCTGAATTTCACTACTTCATTCGTCTGCTTCTTCATTCCTTGAACACTAAAGTCGTACAGTCGAGTCCGACTCTTTGCGACCCCATGGACCACAATTCTCCAGGCACCTTTTGTCCTCTGCCATTCTCTGCAACCCACACAGGTCTACATCCATCGCATCAATGATTCCATCCAGCCACCTCATCCTCTGTCATCTCCTTCTCCTTCTACCTTCAATCTTTCCCACCATCAAGGCCTTCTCGAGTGAGTCCTCTCTTCTCATTTGATGGCTAAACTACTTGAGCTTCATCTTCAGTATTTGTCCCTCCAATGAGCAGTCTGGGTTGATTTCCTTCAGGATTGACTAATTTGTTCTCCTTGTAGTCCAGAGGACTCTCAAGATTCTCCTCTTGCACCACAGTTCAAAAGGCACCTATTCTTCTGCGCTCAGACTTGCAACTTACCTAGGAGTAAACCAAGAATTTCATCTTGTTCATATATTATTATTTTTAAAGCTACAGTCTTAAATTCACCAGAAAGCATTTCCATTAATCTTCAGTCGGTTAAATTTGAATTAAATATGTTTAAGACCAGACAACTGTAAAATACATTTTGATTTGCTTGTCACTGGAGGACAGATTTGAAATATAAAGGAGAAATCTACTGTAAATGTGCACATTAGCTTTCATTGGAAACACCAATTTAATTTAAGAATGCTTACAAAAAAGAAAACAAAAAGAACATCACCTCAAAGCAGAGTTTTCCATCACATCACCTAATTCATCATCAAATTTTCAAAACTTCCACATCAACATTAGGAGGGAAGAAATTCAATTTGAAAAGGCTATGGCTTCTTGGGATGAACACTCTGCTCTAAATTTGACATCCAAAAAAAAAACTGTCATGAAATCAACCTTCAGGAGTCATTTGAGAAGACTAGAAGATTTTTCAGAGAGGGAGGAAAATGATACAAGAATCCCCACACCCAGTGAGATTTGACAAGCACTGGTGAAGAATGGAGAATTTGTAGAGTTTCCAGTTTTGCTCAATATTCACCTCAGCTTTATAAATAGATACAGTAGATGCACAGTAGGAAATTTACTGATCAAGATTCCTTCTTTCTTTGTATACTTTCCTGGGAATTGTGTTTGGTTGATAGACAATGTCCCTTTAGTGTCCAATCCCTACCCATATATCCCAAATCACTACCTAGTCTACATGAGAGTATTACAAGTTGGTAGCTGTCCATTCTGTAAAATATTCATTCACCTATGGTAAATGAAGAAAAAAAGGTGCCACAATTAAAGGCTAGCAGCAGCAAGTGGGTGCCGGCTGCAACTTGTACCCGAAAATGCATTTTTTTTTCTGATGCAGGAAAACATGCCATTGGTGTGAATTCATTTAAGGTGGATCCCAGCTTGCCATGAAGTGACTGTGATCACGGAGCCATCTCCTGCAGCACATATGAAATGAGACATGCAGGATTTAACACTGGGACTGCAATGGACTGCTGTAGCCTTGAGGATATTAACAAGGTGTGCCTTCACAACCAGTCCATCTAACATGGCCTCTTCTGCCTCCATGACCGTTGGGAATCATAAAGTGGTTCCTCCTCCACTCATTTCGCTGTTGGCCCCAATATGATGGTTTCCAGTGGCATTTCCTCCACAGAGGGGGACCATCACCACACCTAAAGGGGCTCATTCACCCATAGCCAATGGCCCCTTTAGGGAGTCAGGTTATTTACCACCACCCAACACTCGGTGTTGAGTCTACTCCATTACCGTAGTGGGATGTCCGACCAGACATGTAGAAGCAGCAAGTAACCAACATTAAAAGAAACCAGACATGTGTGTGGTGATGGGGAGCTAGTCCCTAGTGTTTCATTGGCCTAACTAATCAAAGTCAATTTAGGTGAGTTAGACACCTACCTCACACCCTCATATACAGTCAATTGACGCAGGTAATGAAGCAGCTAAATTCAAAAACATAGCCAGTCAAATAAGTTTTGTACCACAATCTCCTTTCCATGACTGACAGACCTGAATTAACAGAGTCTGTTGAGGTCAAATTAAACCCTCCCAAGGCAAAATGGTAGGAATTCCCAAGAGACTTCCAATTTTTCCTATAATAAGTGCCAAAAAATATTTTTGTTCACATCTCAGCATTTTCAATCCCATTCTACAATGCTGCAGTATACTTCAGTTATTTGTTTAAAGACTCTAGCAAACCAAAGCCCAACTGAAGGCTTCTTGAACTGCTCTATATCTGCTCTGGAAATGTATAAATACCCCTATTTTGCCTCATTTAGACACTGTTTGTATGAAGCCCTAATAAAGATAAATAAATCATAAAGTAGATAAACCTAGATTACTTCTATCATGTAATGAGAATCAAAATATATAGATTGTCACAACTGATCATTCAAGGAAAAAGAAATGAAAAAAGTACTTATTGCTTGAAGAACCTGGAAGACTGGTTTGGTTGCAATATAACAATGTCTGCCTCATTCAGAGGCAAGAAAGCCATGAAGACCAGCAATCTCTGGTAGGAGATATAATAATAATTTCATGTCAGAAATTATTCTGGGTAGAAAGGATTTTTGCTGGAGAAACTCCACTCAGGGGATGCTTGAATAAGGCTGCTTTCATGTTCCCAAGAGCTAGGACAGAGACAAACACTCAATCCATCATGCAGTACTTGGGTCTCGAGCAGCCGACTTTCCTGCCTTCCAGCTAACAAGGCGAGCTTCTTAATCTGAGAAAAACAATAAAGAAAAGAAACAGGTGGGCTTTTGGGCTTTTGGGCTAATTATGATACATTTTTGCAAATTTCCCCCAAAGTCTTTTTATTTACATTTGCATGCAGTTTTTAACTCAACTGTGTAGCAAAATTTGGGAAAATACAAATATATCCATTTCAATTTGTATTTTGTTTGGAGACATGCAGTTTAAGAACATCCAGTTTAGAAGAGTAGCCAAATGAAAACTACAAATCACCTCCTTGTCTCCCTTTGCTAGTCAATGGGGAATCTGTGAAATATAGAAAAAGAGAAATAATGTCTCTGGAAAAAAAATGCTGAAGATGAAGCCTGTTCAGGAATCTCATCCATTTATGTGGAAATAGTTGTGCATAATCTATTGAAAGTGCGGCGCCAAAATGGCCGCCGCACTCTTTGCGCCCCCCCCCCCCACCTGGACTCAGACATCCGGGTGAGTTAGGGGGCGTGGCCACCCCTCTATAAAAGGGGTGGCCATGAGGCAGCCGAGCTGCCATTTTAGAAATAGCAATCGAGAGGAGAAGTTTTCTCCGTCGCTGTTTGTTTCCCCTTCCATTTACAGAGCCTAGCTACTGCTGGCTCTGGGCGCTTGGCGCTATTGCGATCCCCGTACAGGGATCTTTCTATTTAGCCCGTCGGGGGATCGCGGTGGCTCAAGTGGCTAAGACACGGAGTGTCGTCCTTGCCTGAAAGGAGCCTCATGCAGACGACAATCCTTTGTTAGGGCTGGCCCTTGGCTGCAGCCTTGGGCAAGTTATACAGTCCCTGGATGGTATTCTCTACCCCAGGGGTGCCCAAACTTTATGTGGGACTGCAGTGGCTCAAGTGCCTAAGACGCTGACAGGGAAGTGGAAGGTCAGTGGTTCAATTCCTGTGTACTACAGGACAGAATGAGCTCCCGTTTTCAGCCTCAGGCCGGCCCTTCGGAGGATGCGGCCCTCGGCCCACGTTTGCCGGCCATGGGCCGGAACGATTGGGGGGAGGGCCTGGTGCTGGCTCACAGCACGTTTTCCCCATTAGGGGCCGGAGTTTTGGGCATGGCCCTATTCTGGCCCAGGCTCTCAAATTAGGAACTCTGGCCCAATTCCTATCGGGCCGTCCGGCCCACCTGGCCCACCTACTAGGGGTTTCCGTGGCAGGGGATACCTGGTTAGCACGTTTGGCTGTGCTGAAGGCATCCTTAGCAATCCAGTGGGTGGGGGCACCTTCCCTATCTACCGGGCCCTTTTGGGTCTGCCGGCTACTTCGACTGCTGCCACTCTGCAACAGGCGGCCAGCCGGGTCGAGCTTCTTGAGACACTCCGGCCTGTGCCTGCCGCTGTCTCGCAGCTCCCTGTTTGTCCAGAACTGCGACTGGAGTGCGTTGGAGGTTGCCCCAGAGCTCGATTTCGGTCGCGAGCTCCGACGCCCACCATGGGCCAGAACCCCCAGTGGGGGCGGCTCACGGGGGTGCAACTAGTGAGTATTAGGTTCAAGTTGAATACACCCACATCACAGTCCACTTTCAGCAGTGGGGTTCAGTGCTCATGGCCTTGCCAATTTGAGGCTAGTGGGCATCACTTGCCATCCTATCCCAGTGCCCCTTGGTTGCATTCTGGCACGACGTTGGGGGTGGGGGTTCCCGCCCCCGGGGCAGTACGTGGCATCGCAGGGGCTGTCCAGGTCCCGCTGTGTATGCCCTGTGTACATCATGTACCGGCAACGGCCTTGCCGACGACTGGTTATTCATTGCCCCCCGGTGATCATCTGACCCAGATCAGGAAGGAAAAGATTTGGTGGGGGGGAATATGTGGATATATTCTCCCTATGAACTGAGATCCCAATAAGGATAGGAAGTATGGACAGGAGGACAGAGACATTGTGTAGTCCCGCCGTAGTAAGCCACCACGCACTGGGGCGTCCGCCCCCGGGATAGTGCCGAGCATCGCAGGGGCGGTCTGGGTCCGGCTCTGTATGTCCTTTATACAGAACGTGCCGTCAAGAGCTTTGCCGACGGCCGGCTATTACTTGCCCTTGGTTGATTATTGGCCGCAGGCCATGAGGGGTAAGGGCTGGAGGGGGACATGTGGATATTTTCCCTATTGCACTGCGAGCCCACTAGGAGGAAAGAGGAGGACAGGGCGACTGAGACAAAGATATGTCCCATCGTCGTTAGCCACCGCGCACCTTGGGCCAACTGGTTGTCAGCATACCTTGTACGTATTGTGGTATGCCGCAGGGCTTGACCTGCTTGGGCCATCCTGATGTTGATCAGATGGGCCCATGGCAGTTGGCTCATAGTGAGGAATGTGGATGAGGGTGGCTCTATACCCTGAGGGGAGGTGGGATGAGTCCTGTCAGCAAGTGTGCTTGTGTACATCACTCCCACGGGACTGGTGCCTGGTGATAGGTACCATGGTGGTCATGCTGAGCAGCGGGCTGATCAGGCACGGGCTCCACGCAAACTGGTCGGGCGGGGGGTTCCGGCCCGCTTACTGTGTTCGGCCTGCTCAGCTGACGATGCGTGTACTAAGCACCATGGTCGTTACCGACTTAGTGCCCCCTTTTTGCGCTGGCCCTCACGCCGCCTCCTCGTGCCCGCGGGTTGGTGGGTTACGGGGCGGAGGTAGGGGTGCATAAGGGCGATCAGAGCTCCGTCTGAAGCAACTAACCTTGTCATAAGCCCCCCTCCCCCGCCCAATTATAGTCAGCCTGGAGGGATGTCACTCAGTTCATCCAAAAAGGGATGGGGCGGGGTAACTGCTGGAGGGTTTTCGATGGGGCTTTTGTATCCATTCGGGGGTGTTGGGGGCCCCAGGATGCTACTAATCTGCTTCCCTTCCAGGGTAACGAAGAGGGGGCTCCACTGTCCACAGCTAAGGAAGTTGGGGGCTATGAGAGTAGCGGGGGCCCTTCTTGGAACCACCTTCCTTGGTCGAATGTATCCCCCATGAAGCTCATACTGAGCTGGAACTAGGATGAATGTCATTTAATCCTCCATTCAGCTTACCCTGTGGGTTCTCCATTCAGGGATGCCCTTCCTGATGACCTTCAGTCAGGTACTCTTGGTTGTCTCGGCTACTATGGGTGGCGCGCTCATGCAATTCTGGTGCTGTTTTGGCACAGTGTGATGTGCACTCGGCTTTCACATTATTGCCAGGGCACCCCATGATTTAGACCTATCGGGTTTTTAGGTTTCGAGGGGAATTCACTTAGACAAGGCCAACCCCCTTCTGACTGCGTTAATTCAGGTTCAGCACCCGACCGATATGGGACTTTCATTCAGTGGGCATTTGCTCACGGGTTGGGGTCTCGGTCTCCGGCCCATTACCTCGACGACTTTTGGTTCGGGGTTGAACGGGGCTTGGACACGTGCACGCGTCTCCTCATCACAATTCAGACACTCAGGTGGGAACTGGGTGTCCCCTTGGCGCCTGAATAGACCGAGGTCCCATCTACTAACCTCACATTTCTGCCTCGACGCTGTTGCGCGGGCATCTGGGTTAACCATTAATACGGTGGCTTGGTTATCCATGGCGATTTTGGCATTGATTGCCGAACGTAAAGTGTGCCCTTGTGAACTGTAGTTAATTCATGGCCCCCTTAATTCGTTTGGTCTGGCTCAAATTACTCCTGGGTTTAGCGGGGTCTCTTACTGGAAATCAGACCTAGTGGTCTGCCCTAGATATCTAGTACGGTTGGATACCTCCGGCTTTCTGACTTATGGGGTTTACTCTGAGGGTGGGTGCACAGATCATTTCCCGATCTTACCTTCTTTGCGTTTCCTCCCAGTTTGGAGAGCACTGATGCTATGGTGCAATGAGTGGGCCTACTCAGTGGTCCAATTTCGGCATGACAATGCGGCAGTGGTGCACATTGTCAACACCCTGACATGCAAATCCCCAGGTTGTGACATTAGTTTGTCTGATTTTTTTTGAGAAGCCTACGCCTAAATGTGCTGTTCCAGGCCAGACATGTTCTAGGTATTAATAATGACATTACTGCTGCTTTCCCCCACCTGCAGATCACCCGGTTCCGTGCCTTACTTCGGAAGCAGAGGAATTCCACTCGCCACTTTTGGCTGATAGCTGGACGTTAGGCAAGCAGAATGGAACCGGAAATGTCATTGGCACCTCGCATGCTTAAGGCGTATCACTATGAGTTCATGCGTCGTGTTTGGGAGGGGTGGACACGGGAACGTGTCCGCCGCCCGTACACACGTCACTCCTTTTCCCAGAGTTTTTGACCCACCTTGCACGAGGCTGGCATTACTTATATACAGATAGGTGTGAGGTGGCTCTTGGCCACACAGCTACCACGGTAGCCTTTTTGGGAGCGCTCCACATCAGTGAGAGGGTGCCAGTTTGGTGCCACCTGTGTAAGGCGGAGGTGTCTCGTGGGGCACTGGAACCCGAAGATGTCTCTGTCACACATGAGTGGGCTCGAGCGGGGATACGGTCCTCACGGGTTGTTCAGCACGGTGTAGGCAGTGGTGTATACTGCTACTAATTTTTCAAGACATCTGTCTGGTTGGTGCCCTACATGATTTTTCGACAGTGCCTGCTGCGCGCCCCAGCCTGTTTTCTGCCACCGTGATGGGTCTACCCTTACCATAGTACAGTCCCTGAGGGTGACCGGTGCCGCATTTCGCGGTGTGGGGCCCGTTTTGGCACCATTTACTTAAGATAGGCGTCGTGCTGATCGCGGCTACGTTTGGGGTACTCGGAGGTGGATATGCGTCTACGCGCAATTTTCAGATATGTACGTCCCCTCATTGTACGAGTTCCTGTTTATGCCCTTCACCTTTTTTCTCCTCTTTTACAGATCCTAGGGGTCTCAACACACCGGTGGCAGGGGGCTGGTGGGCCGCAGCTATGTACACTGGGCAGCGGTAGATGCTGCAGCGACAGAGAGTGGACCCCGGCCGGGCTGTGTGCATCCGCACGTATGCTATGGTATGGTATGCGCGGCACATGGGGGTGGGAACTGTGGCCATTCCTGCGGTCTGACAGGGATGCTGGACCGCCCAATGTATTACAGGCACCTCGGTGGCAGCGATCTTATACGGATCACTGCTGTTACTAAACCATCGGGGGGCTGTGACCTGGCATTTTATGTCACGTATGGCTCACATACTGTCTCTATGGTCTAACTTCGTGCCGAGACACCAATTTAGGGGAGATGCGGATCTCCCTAGTTCGGACTGTTCCGGCAGTCAGCGGACGGGGCTGTGGGTCCGTCCCGTTCTGAGCATGGCTGTGACACGGCCATTGGATACCGGATGATAGGATTATACAAAATTTTTGCTGGTAAGCGGGAGAAGGGGTCCACCTGTTGGCTAGAGGTATGTTCATCCACCTGTTGGCTAGAGGTATGTACCTCGTTCTTGGTGTGATGCAAGCAGGCCTGGCGACCGAGCTGATGGTCTTGGGGGGGGGGGGGCGGTGAGTCATCATGGATGCCTCCCCGTGTGGCGGGTAGCACTGGTAAGGTAAATATTTATGACCCACAGGTATCCGGCAGGTTCGCAATTGACTGACCAACACTTAGACAGGTACAGGTGTAATAACGTTGACCGGTCAACGACGAACCAGGCAAGGGGGTGATGGCAGGAGCTCTTCAGCATGCATCACCCCGTGATTTGACGGATACACGTCAGAGGGTGGGGTCAGTAGATAGTTTATTGACTACGGTCAACAATTTGTTTGTCTCAACAAACAAATTGATACAAATGGATACATTGTAGCCAATCGCCATTGGCAATTTTGGGAGGAACCTTACCAGTGTTACTGTGGCCTGCTTGCCTTAAGAATTATAATTGGCTGAGTACCAATTGAAAGTTATAATTCGGACTAGGGCATTATTCAATAAATGTGGCCCAATGCCTTTATCCATATACCGGTGTCTGAGTCTTTCTTTGGGGGGTGCGCCTGCAATGTTCTTCTGCCTAGTGGATGAGCAGTATCAAGGACAGACTATTTACTCTACAACCAAGCTGTTTCTCTCTGCAGGCGCACCCCCCAAAAAAGGACTCAGACACCGGTATAAGTGGATAATGGCATTGGGCCACATTTATTGATTCATGCCCTAGTCCGAATTATAAATCTCAATTGGTACTCAGCCAATTATAATTCTTAAGGCAAGCAGGCTGCAGTAACACTGGTAAGGTTCTTCCCAAAATTGCCAACGGCAATTGGCTACAATGTATCCATTTGTATCAATTTGTTTGTTGACAACAAACAAATTGTTGACCATAGTCAATCAACTATCTACTGACCCCACCCTCTGACGTGTATCCGTAAAATTACGGGGTGATGCATGCTGAATAGCTCCTGCCATCACCCCATTGCCTGGTTCGTCGTTGACCGGTCAACGTTAACCAACTTGTACCTATCTAGTGTTGGCCAGTCAATTGCGAACCTGCCGGATACCTGTGGGTCATAAATATTTACCTTACCAGTGCTACCCGCCACACGGGGAGGCTTAATAAAGACTCACCGCCCCCCCCCCCAGACCGTCAGCTCGGTCAACAGGCCTGCTTGCACATCTTCCAAAAAGAGGTCCATACCTCTGGGCGACAGATGGACCCCATCCCCTGTGTAAAGATCATAATTTTGGAGGCTAATGTTGGGGTGTCGGATGACCCGCCCCAAACCCTTGTCAGCAAAGAACCGGGCCACTGCCCTGTTCACAGAGCGACGAGCGCGGTCAAGGGCCTGGAGGTTCATACCCCCCCTGTAAGCGTGACGCGGTATGATGTCCGACCATAGCAGGGTTGTGGCAGGCCATACATAATGCAAATAAGCCAGGTCGCTGCAGATCGTATGTTTTAAAGAAAGGCCAGTGACCTGGCCCAAGTCATTGCCCCCGAGGTGCAGCACCAGGACATCAGGCGGTTCAGCATCCCTGATGGAGAAAAGGAATGGCAACAGTTCCCGCCATAACATTCCGCGCTTACCATATCACCTGATACATGCGGGTGCACGTAGTCCAAGCTGGGGTCCCCACTCTGTCGCCGCAGCGTACTGCGCTGCCCAGTGCACATAGCTGTGGCCCACCAGCCATACTGCCACTGGTGTGCGGCAACACACAGGGTCTGTAAAATAAAAAGAGACAGGACAGTGACTTATCTGGTACTCATACTTGAAGAGGGCGAACATATAATTCAAAACACTTCGATCCCCACCTTCCCATACGGCATATATCAGCCTCAGAGTACCCAAATGCGGTTGCAGTAGAAGCAGCTCCTATTCTAAAAGAATGGGTGCCGTAACGAGCCCCGGGGAGGCCAACACTGGACAGCGCCTTACCAGTCACCTTCCAAAATTGAAATTTAGTAAGGGGAGACCCATCTTGGTGGCAGAAAAATGGGCCAGGGTGCGTACCACGCATTGCAATGAACTCTTGTAGGGCACCAACCGGACAGATGTCTGCAATGGAACATCGTAGCAGTCTAACACCACTGCCTACACCTTGCTGATCAACCTTTGAGGAACGTATCCTCAACTGAGCCCACTCATTAGAGACATAGACATCTTCGAGTTCCAGTGCCCTACGAGCCGCATCCACCTTAGACAGTAGCACCAGCTCACTGATGCGGAGCGCTCCAAAAAAGGCCACCGTGGTAGCCGCATGAAACAGGGCTGCCTCATACCTGTCAAAACACAGGTCATGCCAGCTTCGTGCAAGGTGGGTAAGAACCCCCGGGGAAATAGGGTGGCGATTGTCCGGGCGTCGTCCACGTTCCCGCGTCCACCCTTCCAAAACATGTCGTATACGGAAATCATTGGTGCTGTCAGCAGAATCCCTCACTTTGGTCATGAATGCCAGTGCTGACAGCCTGGATGCTATGGTGTGGGGAGCTAGACCCTGACTATGTAGATAGACCATAAATTGGAGAAGGTGTGCGACTGGAATGGGCCACACCTAGGGCAATCGGAGTTGCTCACAAAATATTCTAAATTGACTGAATGCATGTTGATACGCCTTACGCGTGCGGGGGCACCAGCGACATGCCGATCGCCCGGTTCACCTCTCCTTGCCAAACGTCCAAATCTCGTCCGGAAGCGGCGAGGGTAACTCCTCTGCGTCTGGAGCCAAGGCGCAGAACCGGGGGATCTGCAGGCGGGACAAAGCATCGGCAATATCGTTATTAATGCCTGGTACATGTCTGGCCCTGAAGAGCACATTGAGGCGTAGGCAACGCAACACAAACTGTCGAACTAACTCCATGACCCTGGGCAATTTGGATGTCTGGGAATTGACAATGTGCAACACCGCAGCATTGTCACACCAGAAATGAACCACTGAATTGGCCCACTCCTCACCCCATAGCATCAAAGCTCCCAGTATCAGAAAGAACTCAAGGAATGTCAGATCGCGTAGACGATCAGTGCCCCTCCAGGCTGGAGGCCATCGGCCGTAGGCCCACCTCCCTTCAAAGTAAATCCCATATCTGAGGGACCCCGAGGCATCCGACTGAACCTGGAACCTAGGGGAAACCAAAAGGTCAGATCTCCAAAATGACACCCCGTTGAAGTCCCTCAGGAATTTAAGCCAAACCAACATGTCAGCCCTCATGCCCTTGTTCAGTCGGACCCTGTGATAGCGCCTGGATAGGCCAGTCATGGCGTCGCATAAGCGTCGAGCAAAAGCTCTGCCAGGTGCGACCACCCTGCAAGTGAAGTTAAGGTGACCATGTAAAACCTGGAGCTCACAAAGTGACACCTTGCGTTTGGCCAGTAAGGCCAAAATCAACGCAGTGATCCGGGTAACCTTATCCATGGGTAACCTGGATGCCTGCGAGACCGTGTCAATTTCAATACCCAGAAATGTGAGCTTAGTTGATGGGCCCTCTGTCTTTTCGGGCGCTAAAGGGACACCAAGTTCCTGCATTAGCGTCTGAAATGTATTGAGGAGACGCGTACACGTGACCCAGCCCCGTTCACCCCCGAACAAGAAATCATTGAGGTAGTGGGCTACAGACCGGGACCCAGACCTGCGAACAAAGGCCCACTGGAGAAAAGTGCTAAAACTTTCAAATGCTGAGCAGGAAATAGAGCAGCCAAAAGGCATGGCTTTATCGACATAAAAATTTCCTTGGAATTTAAAACCCAATAACTCAAAGTCACCCGGGTGCACAGGCAACAAACGGAATGCCGACTTAATGTCACATTTTGCCAGAAGTGCACCCGTGCCACAAGAGTGCACCATGCGCAGAGCCTGGTCGAATGATGTATACCTGACCGAACAAAGGTCATCAGGAATGGCATCATTGACCGAACGGCCCGCTGGGTATGACAGGTGGTGAATCAAACGAAACTCCCCAGGGGTCTTTTTGGGCACCAACCCTAAAGGGGAAACCTTCAGATTGGTAAAGGGTGGCATAGGAAAGGGGCCAGCAACCCTACCTGCGTTAACCTCCTTAGCAATACTAAGGGCGGCAACCTCCTCCCTGCCCTTCAGGGAAAGTAGATTAGGGGCATCTTGGGGGCACCGCTCCCCTTTAAATGGGATGCGAAAGCCCCGCTGGAAACCTTCGAGGAGGTACCTAGCATCCTCCCTCCTTGGGTAAGTTGAGAGCCATCGCTCCAACACCGCTATGTTAACCGGGGAGGGGGCCTTTTGAGTGACCAGCTCCATCAGCGGCAGGTCTGCCCGCTCCTTGTCCACCTCTACCTCTGCCCCGTGGCCCACCGGCTCACGGACACGCAGCGGCGGTGTGGGGACCAGCGCAAGAGGGACACTCATGTTTGTATCTGCACTGTTTTCTGTTGCATACACCATTGGCCAAGAAGCTCCAACACAGCAGGCGGGCTGGAACCCCCTGCCCCGCCAGCTGGCGGGGGGTCTGTGTTGGAGCAGCTCGCTGGACCGCATGTCCACAATGGTACCTCTCCCCAGGCGCCGGGCGCGTGGGAGTCATATATAACAGCCACAGTTTCTGACAGGGCTCATCCCACCTCATCTCTGGGTGTAAGGGCACTCTCATTCTAAATTCCTTGTCGTAAGCCAACCACGACGGGCCAGGAAAATCCACCATTGCCCTGTAAATATTGTCCAAATATTGGACCATAGGAATGGCCAGGTCAGGCCGAGCCCTGAGGTACACCGCCATATAGATGAGATATGCGGGTAACCAGTTAGCCCATGTACGTGGTGGCTTGCGACGGCGAGACAGCTCTTTGTCCTTCTCATCCTGCCCCTCTTTCTCTTCCTTGGTGGGTTCCCTGTTCAATAGGGAGAAAATATCTACGTACTCCCCCCGCCAAATCTTTTCCCTCGTGGCCTGGGCCAAATGATCCCCGAGGGGCAAGGAATACCCGGCTGTCGGGAGTGCCGACACAGGCACGGTATTGGCACGGGGTATCAGGAGAGGAGCCTGGACCGTCCCTGCGACACCCGGTGCAGCCCCGGGGGCGGACCCCCCCCCCCCCGCCCAATGTTACGCCAGTATGCGACCAAGCTGCACCCGGGTAAGCCAGGAACTGATGCCCACCCGCCCCGACATTACGAGGCCACGGCCACTGGAATCTATCCCCGGAAGTGGAGTGTGATGTGGGCACATTAGCTTGAACCTGATACTCACTGGGTGCACCCCCGTGAGCCACCCCCACTGGGGGTTCCGGCCCACGGTGGGCGTCGGAGCTCGCGACCGAAATCGAGCTCTGAGGACACATCCAACCACTACCTGTCTGTAGCGCCTGATGCACGGGGAGTTGCGAGGCCGCAGCGGGCAGAGGCCTGCGCGCCTCAAGCAACTCGACCCTACTGGCCGCCTGCTGGAGAGTGGCAGCTGTCGTGGTAGCAGGCTGGCAGAAGGGAGCCCCAGATGGCAATGAAGCCCCCCCATGGGGTTATTGGTGATCCCTAGGGATGCCTCAAGCACCGCCACGCGGGCCAATAATGCATCCACTGTCGCAGAATCCCCTGCATAAAGGGGGCCAGGTGGGCCGGACGGCCCACTGGGCAATGGCCCAGGTCCCCCTACTTGAGAGCCCGGCCCCGAATAGGGCCATGCCCAAAACTCCGGCCCCTGAGGGGCTGTGGGTAAGCCTTGCTGTGCAACCTCACCAGGCCCTCCCCCCTGCTCAAAGCCCATGGCCGGCACTTGCGGGCCGGGGGCCGAAGCCCCTGCAGGGCTGGTCTGGGGCTGGAGAGCCGCGGGCCATGGCCTGAGCTGCCCCATCCCACTGGTCCCAGTGGGAGCCTCCGGTAAGAGGTCCTGTTGAGGGGGTGCAGTCGCGGTCCTCCGACCCGACTGCTGCCTCCTGTGCAGGCGAGCCTGCATCGCCATAGCCTTCTTCTTAGGAGGCATAAATCAAGAGCGATCCCTTTCCAGGGATTAGAAAACCCGCTGGCTGGGAAGCCGAAATTAAGCAGCCAAAAATCCCGCTAAGGGGCTGCAGCCACGAAAAAGGCTTCCCTCTAGAGACGAAGAGCGACGGAGAAAAAACTTCTCCTCTCCGTCGCTTTTACAAAATGGCAGCTCGGCTGCCTCGTGGCCACCCCTTTTATAGAGGGGTGGCCACGCCCCCTAACTACCCGGATGTCTGAGTCCGGGGGGGGGGCTGCAAAGAGCGCGGCAGCCATTTTGGCGCCGCGCTTTCATTCTCTTTTGTTCAAATAAAAACTATTAAATGCTACAACAAGATATATGGAATATCAAAGGCATTTAGCAAATGACTTTCTGGGCATATTAATGCAATAGACCTATCAAAGCCTCTCTAATATGCCTAGGTTCATCATATCCTCTATAAATGTTGATGCAGAGACAAACAAATAGAACATTAACTTTCACAGTGTACACTATTCAGTACTAAATTACAAGCACAAAAATGGATTTAAATCATTTCTATTTACCAGTATGCATTTATTTCACTTGTCTGATGACCTCACATTTGGTCTTCTTTTGTTTACTGAAGCTTAATGTCTTCAATTACATCACTATATCGTTTAAATTGAACATATGCAAACTGTGGCATAAGAAAATGAACTTCAGCTATCCATGTGGGAAAATGGGGGAAGGGAGGGACTCTTCACTATCTCTAAGCAGCAGCTTTGATATAGATATTGCTGATAAGGCTTCTTTGTGTGACCAGACCCAATTTAAGAGAAGTGTTTAAAGCAAGGATTCTCAATCTGTGGCTGAAGGCACCTGGATGCGGCACCCGGATGTGGCCTGTGGCACCATTTCATGTAACACCCCCACCCACTGCCTCCACCACACCAGGATGTGCCATGTGTGGAGGAAGGGCAAAATAGCCATCTGGCCCCCTGAAGCTGTCTGAGGGAGCATGACCAGGGAGCACGACTTTAAAAGGTTGAGAAATCATGGTTTAAAGAAACAGTGGATATTTACTAGCATAAAAGTTGGCATTCTTCCAACTTTCAGGAGAAAGCTGATTAGCAACAATTTATCTTGCTCTCTTTCACTAGTTTCCTCAGTAGCTGATCATGCAAACACGCCTAATATATGCAATGGCTGAAATCTGGCACTAAGTCACAACAAGAGTTGAAATAATTGAATGTATGCAGGAGTTGACCGACCAAATTGTCACTGATTCAGTGTGGTGCAACTTACCAGTAGATTTTTGGACATTCTATTTATATATATGTAGTGTATGGATCATTTCTACAACTTTCCTGTAATTCTGTTAGCTGCTTTTCAAAGACTTTAGTTGAGTTGAGCTGAACTTAACCTGAAGACACTACAATTGTTTTGTTTACTCTCACATTTGATTTACTGTATAATAATTTCCATCCAGAATGTGAAGAAAGGTGTGAATCATAACAAGTCTTCAAAGAAAACAAGTGAAATGAAGTTTTAACTCACTCCTTGTTTTCAGGAGGCCATTTTCTTCACAGGTGTAATTCTGCATGATCAGAAACTGACCTGCGCTGAGTGAAGAGAAACAACTACAAGAAAGAAAAAAAACTTCATCAAAATTGAGAGGTGTTTAGCAACTGCTCAATATTTCCTGCTAGAAATTATTCCAAGCTTGGACGTGTTAATTCAGTGGTCTTGTAATGTTGGCTAAGCAATATTTTTATGTGCTGCCCAATTATTATTATGAGACAGTGAAATATTTTGTGGATCTCTCGACAATACAGACAAGGAGAACAAGAATGTTTTATTTGACTAATTGCTGGCTGCATCTCTGTTACATGTTTTCTGAGGTAGAGGAGCATTGGATGTTTTTTGTATCTTCCTATAGCAGGGGTACTCAACCTTTTCAAGCCAAGGGCTGGGCCACGTCACTCCCTCAGACAGCTTCAGGGCCAGATAGCCATTTTGCCCTTCCTGCCACACTTCCAGGTGTGGTGGAGGTAGGGGGGGCACATGAAAAGGTGCCATGGGCCACATCCAGCCCCCAGGCTGTAGGTTGAGAATCCCTTTTCTATAGTCATCCTATGTGCTTTGCTTATCAAAGTGAAAGGAAACTAGTTTTACAGAAATTGTGTACAAATTATGGAGACCTCAATTAGCTAAAATAATGATCTTTGTCTAACTGTCATCTGGAGATAAGGAAGCATGTGAAGGTGAGTGAAGATAACATGCATTTTGGATCTTGTTATCCAATGCCATGCTGCTGTTGATTTGAACTGCAAAACACATCAGCACTGAGTATGTACTCAAATCTCATCTGTGTGTCTGTATTTATTTCTCTATCCATCCATGCAATTATCACAAAAGTTAGCATTTAATAAATGTAGCTCAAATGAATCTTTTTTGTACACATTTTACTCCTATTTTCTTTCTTTTCCCATTTGAAAAGGTGTTTGAGCTGAGAGCTGTAATCTCAATGAGCTAACTAATGTGTAATTCAAAGAGTAATTGGAGTTCTGATCCCCATATTAATCCAGGAGATGCAAATCAATTCAGTTTGCTTTAAAATGGTTACTGAATGTAATCCCTGAGTATCTCTAACTCTATTTATAGTTTTGCACAAAGAAAGAGGGTAATCAAAGATAATAATCACTATCTCAGTATACAATACTTAGCACTGTAAGTAGTGAAGTATGAGCACTCAGAATAGTTTTTAAAAATAATCTCTGTGATAGTTAATATAGGGAGAGGAAGAGAAAAATAAAATATTATAGGAAAAATCCTTTGTTATGGTCTTCCTTTTCATATTTATAATCATCATCATATCACCACCATCATCTTCATCTTTTTACTATAATAATATTAATGATACATGTGACAACTGTTTATCAGTGGCATAAAGGAATATTACTTTTGTAATACACATTGTAATGTTAAAATATTGAAATTTAAAGTATAGCTCATTTATGTGTGCATGTACAGAAATATAGAACTGTAAAGATAGAGATGTTCAGGGATTTCATATATATATGAGTTTCTGTGAGTTGGGCGGCTATATAAATATGAATATAAATAAATAAAATAAAATAAAATAATATATATATATGAGGAGGCAGTTGTGTTGTGCGTGTCCGGCATACATGGCCACACCCGGCCCAACCATCCTGAACCGAGCCACCTACACTTACCTTTAGACTCTGCGAGTATCGCTGCAAGGGTCCGGTCATTGAGAGTGGGGCAACCGCCCCACGAACATGACCAGAAAAAAGAACTACCATTCCCAGCATCCTCCATGCCACACCACCCCTCAGCCAATCAGAAGGAGGCCGGGAAAGTACCTCGCATGGGGGAGAAAACCGCCGCCATGTCCAGGCCCAAACTGCCCGGCAATGAAGGCCGGCGTTGGCCCCACCACAACTTCATCGGGGTTGCAGAGAGAAGAAGGCCTCCCTCTTCTCTCTACGGCCCCAGTGCCAGACCTTCCGTGACTTCGCTGGGGTTGCGGAGGAAAGAGGGCCGCCCTCTTCTCTCCACAGCACTAGCCCCACCGCGACTTTGCCAGGGTTGTGGAGAGAAGAGGGAGTCCCTCCTCTCTCCATGGCCCAAGTGCCGGACCTGCTGCAACTTCGGCAGGGTTATGGAGAAAAGAGGGCATCACTCTTCTCTCCACGGCCCTGGCACTGGACCGACCGTGACTTCGATGGGGTTGCAGAAAGAAGAGGGAGTTCCTGTTCTCTCCATGGCCCTGGCGCCAGACCCACCACGATTTCAGTGGGGTTGTGGAGAAAAGAGGGCCTACCTCTTCTCTCCACGGCCCTGGCACCGGAACCACTGTGACTTCGGTGGGGTTGTGGAGAAAAGAGGGCCTCTCTCTTCTCTCCACGGCCCTGGCACCAGACCTGCCGTGACTTCGGTGGGATCATGGTGAAAAGAGAGAGGCCCTCTTCTCTCCACGGCCCTAGCAACAAGCTTCCCTCCAGGACACAAAGCCCGAGAACGGCACTCTGTTCTCGGCCTCCATCTCCTGGAGGGAAGACAGCGCCTTCCATGGAGGGTGGGTGCCAAAAGCTTTGGCCCTCATCCACCATGAAAAATGAACAGCTTCCCTCTGGGAGATGGAGGCCGAGAACAGAGCACCATTGTCGGCCTCCATCTCCCGGAAGGAAAACCATCCAGAGCTCCCCCCATGTGTGTGTGTGTGTGTGTGTGTGTGCGTGTGCGTGTGCGTGTGCATGTGCATGTGCGTGTGTTTGTGTGTGTGTGTGTGTGTGTGTGTGTGCGTGCGTGCGTGCGTGCATGCGTGCACGTCCCAAAACCACCCCTACCACTAACACCCAAAAAAAACCTTCCCGGCACTGCTGGGCAAAAAATGCTAGTGGTATTATAACAGTCTCTTATGAAAACAAGTAAAAATCTGGTCAGCCTAGCTCCTGACAGTTTCCTCATTAAACTGTTTCCAGTGTGAGCCTTGGATTCATTTGGGAGTTTGCTTGTCAAAGTGAGGCAAAAACACCTACGGCTCCTGCAGAAAGATGCACTACCAGGGCTTCCAGAACTCTCCACACATTCCATACTTAATAGGTTGTATAAAGAACTTAGATGTCATATAACTGTAACTGGAGTCTCTAAATCCTAGGATTTTCTGCCATTATATAATGTATCTATTGACCCTGTTTAAAATTTTATGACCAGACAGCCCTTTGTTATTATGGGAATGAAAGGAAATAGGAATATCTGAAAAATATGTGTCATTTCCTGAGTGTGATTGGCTAATCATTTATATCTATCTGACTATATCAGGAATTCTCAACTTGCAGCCTGCAGGCTGGATGCAGTTCGTGGCGCCATTTCATGTAGTTCCCCACCACCTCCACCACACCAGGAAGTGCCACATGTTGGAGGAAGGACAAAATGGCTGTCCAGCCCCCAAAACTGTCTGAGAGAGTGTGACCCAGCCCCTGGTTTTAAAAGGTTGAGGACTCCTGGACTATATTGTTGGTTTTAGTGGAAGTGTAAAATAAATTACCTTTATTGATATTGTGTTACCTCAGCTGTATTTATCTTTCAAAGAAAAAAAACCTTTTTCTTATTAATGTAAGAAGTTTGAGCTAATTATGCTGAACAGTGGCTAGTTAAAGTAGACAGTTGTATCCTTAATCTGCATAAGTAAGGTCTAGGATAAAAGTTCTTCAGTTCTAAGATACCAGTTAGGCTCTATTCTAGTGACTGGACAGTTTCTTCTCTAAAGAAGATTCAGCTTCAACCTTGATATTAGAAGCAGATATTAGTCATTATCTAAAATACAACTTTAATTGTTTTTAAAAAAAACCAGGCAACAGAACAAAGTTACATACCAGCAAACTAACAATTATATCAGATAGTAAAGTAATAAAAAAACCACACTAAAATAGTGTAGTTTCTTAAAATCACTAGATAAACCAAAGATTTTAAATTTTAAAGGTTGCTCATTCATAGGTTAACCATATGTTAGGGGCAATTTGTTGACATACAACAACAGCAGCAGCAGCAGCAGCAACAACAACAACAACAAATCTGCCTGAAGAGATCAGTAGCTTAGGTATCTGGCTGTGGGAATTTGAGGTTGCAAGTTTGATGCCCCAATGTGTCTTCAGGGAGAAGAGCCAGTCTATGTAGCCATGGGTAAGCTGCACAGTCCCAGAGCATCCCCAGAAGAAGGGAAGTGTAAAATACTGCTATACTGTATAGACTCCACCTAAAAAACCCTGGAAAGGGTCAACATTAGTCATAATTGACTTGACAAGCACATTATTATTAATTAATAAGGTGAAAAATGAAGAAAAGGCTGGGGCAAACATTCAGCCTTCGATGCACATTGGGATGATCATCCTAAATTTTGTGGGCCACACCAGTGAATGTTGTCCTCCAGACAGTGATTAAATTAACTTCTCTAAGCCTCCCACTTGCAACATAGAGATCAGTATGACCTGTATAGTGAAAAAAGATCTGTCTGACAGCCCACTCCTGAATTATGTGGTACTTAACAGTATAAGAGTAACATTTCCAATTGGCTTGATGGGTAATGGGCAGCCAGTAAGGTAAAGGTAAAGGTTTCCCTTGCTTGAAAGCCAGTCGTATCCGACTCTAGGGTGCAGTGCTCATCTCTGTTTCTAAGCCGAAGAGCCAGCGCTGTCTGCTTCTGCAGACATTTCCGTGGTCATGTGGCAGGCATGACTAGACACCGGAGTGCATGGAACTCTGTTACCTTCCCACCGAAGTGGTCCATATTTATCTACTTGCAATTTCTTGCTTTCGAACTGCTAGGTTGGCAGGATCTGGGATGAAGACGGGAGCTCATTTCCGTCCTGCAGTACTCCTGAATCGAACTGCTGACCTTCCGCTTCCCAGTCAGCGTCTTAGCGACTTGAGCCACTGCAGCCAGTACAGAGTTTCAAATTCAGGAATATGCACATCTTCTGAAGAATCTGCAGTTCGGAGACCCATGCTCCCTCTTCAAAAAGGAAGACATGAAGGACAAGGGACACCAAAGAGGAGGATATTCTTCACAAAACAGGAGGATATTTTTCATTAGATTTGCATTTGTGAATGCAAACTATATATGCATGTATTAAAACTTGACATTACTAGTGTAATTTAAGTAAAAATATATACTCCTGCTCACCAAGATACCTCTAACCAGGTAACCATATTGGGACAAAGCATTGAGGTGAAGACTGGAAATAACTCAAACAGATTTTCTTCTTTTGTGTCCCAATCACACCCTGGACTGTCAAAGCGAAGCCACTTTCTTTGCTTTGTTATTGCCCAAACCCAAGTTCTCATTGGTGCATGACTCAGGCAGCAGGCAGCAGATCAGTAAAAGAGCCAGATCCTGTATCTCTCCACATTCACACCACAGAAAGGGCCTCCATGAAGATTGTGAATACAATTGGGCCTAACGTAGGTGGCAACCTTGCTGGCTAATCTTTCTAACACTGTATCAAACCAAAGCAGAGGATCTCAAATAGATAAAGAAGGCATTGTGCTTAAGGGCCTTATCTCATGTATTTTCTGCAGATTACTGAAAATGAATATACAGTAAAACCCCGTATAACATTTTAATTTATTATATGGGTCTGTTCGCTATGTGATTTTTTTTGTTGTCCGATTTTTCATATGGGCAAAATGGTTTTTCCCATTGAATATTCATTGTATGATTTTTTCCATAGGAAAAATCGTTATGCAGGGCGCCATTAAAAACAAACCTATTTTATGTGATTGTTTTTCACTATAGGGGGCGTTTGTTATATGATGTTCCAGTGTATATGAAAATAAAATAAACAGAATTTGCTGCAGTTTTATTGAAGCAACAACCAATGATTTCAGAGGAATGGTATAAATGGTGCTGTCAGAATATACACACTTGGGACATACCTCAAATTTGACATTCCTGCCATATCCTTGGTGCTTTGCATCAGTAGTTATTTTAGCATGTGTGTTTTGTGTCTTTTCTTGGAAACCCACCAAACTATTTTACTTTAATACGAGAATATTGATTAGTTGAAGTCTCTATTGCCCCTTCTTGGACAGGGACTCTCACTGAGTGGTACCGTGCCTACTTATGCATCACCAGGAAAAAAAACAATAACTCTTCAAATGGAGGACCATCCTACCTTAGACAGGAAAAGTGGCTACCTTAAACTACAGTCTTTAAGCTAAATTCAAGGTTAGTTGAGCATGAATTACTTCACAGTAGCAAAGACTTGAAGTTTGGACATGACAAGTCTGTTCTTTTTTAAAATTTTAATTGCAAAACACTCTGTCATCTTCCTGGCTCAGAAATTCAACTTCTCATTCTTTTTATCTCCAAAGTTAACCTAAGATGAATGAAGATTGTGTGCAATGTTAGTCACATATTTAAATAAAGGAACATGACCACATTTGTTTTGGGAGAAAACCAGCCACGGGAATCCAATTTGGAATGCAATCCCAGTTTGGATTTTGGCTCTGATGATAATCACCTATTGCTTCCCTCTACTCATGTTTTGTGCAAAGTAAAGAGCACTTTTAGACCAAATGGAAGCCATGAAGATACCATTTTCAGCAGTAAACCAGGATCATAGTCCAGATTGGGGGTCTATAGATTTTTCTCCTCTATTAAAGTTGTCAGTGAAAACTCATTTGTTTAAATGAGTGACTAAAATCATGCTGTGTTTGATCCTTAGGCAGAACCTGTGAAAGACTGCAGCACAATTTGTACAACCATAATGAGTAACATCGAATCTCTAAAATGTGGTCTATATTTATTTTTCTCAGTTTCATTTCATACAAGCCAGAATCACATAGTTAATTTACTCTTGCTTTAAGAAAAATCTTGCTAGCCTTATTGGCAAAATAGTGCTGTTTATCAAAGCTCTACTTACTCAGGGCAATGAAGGAGGTTCTACCTTGATAGGTGTTCCAGGTCCAGCCCCCCCCCCCCAGCCCGATGTATACTATTATGTCTTTATTTATTTTGTCTTTTGGTACCTATTGTATTGTTTTTGCTGTTGTTGCTTGCTGCTTCGAGTCTCCTTCGGGCTGAGGGAAGCGGGATATAAATAAAACTATAATAAAATAATAATACTCTCTGTGCATGTATTTCATCATGTTGGGTACACTTTGAGCAGCTTTACAAAGGAACATGCATGTTGCAATGCATTCTGCAACTGGAAAGTTACTTCATAATGCAATTTTCCCCAAGTATGACTATCTTCTTATATTGTCAGCAAATCTGAGTCCCCATTTTTATTTATTTATTGAACTGTTGTTTTGTGCGACTGAAAGTTTTGTCCAAACTGAAAGACTAAAGCCAAAGCTGTAAGTTTTCACTTTAGAACATTTATTATATTTAGTGTTGTTGATTACTATAGCAAATGCTTCTCTTAAATGTTATTTTCATTTGACTGTGAACATATAAATTTTAACAAGACATGGCAGCAAGAAAATGGATTGTTTCTTTAAGTGTGATATTGTGAAATTGTGGTGTTAAGCAAATTTAAAATATAATTGATTACAGCAAACACAAAGAACTCCACATTTACAATTAAAAACCAGGAGTGCATCCAGTAATATTTATACCATGCAGTTATAATTGTGTCACAACACGTACATTAGCATCTCATGCAGAACTATACTGAAAGGCACAAGGAAAAACAGAAATAGGTGCAACAATATGAAATTATCAAATAGATACATTCTGAATAGACTATGCTTCATAGGAGGACTCCGAGCTAGTTAGAAGCAGAGACCCCTATGTCTAGCCTTCAGACATATGGACTGCAGCCAGAGATAGCTCACTAACACTGTTTATTTAAATAAAAATTAACCATGTTTTGGGAAGTAAAGTATATATGATTCTGTAAGGTGTGAACAAGCCTTTAAGAACTACACACCAAAGGTTGTCATGCCAAAATTATAATCTGATCATTTTTGCAGCATTTCATATATGCAACACGCCTCAAAGCACATTTTATAGTATTGGAAAAGGATAACCCTTGAAAAATGATGAAGGGACAACTCTTTATGAGAAAAGATCATAACATTTGGGGGGATTGCATAAAGCGGTATATGATATGAAGAAAGCAGAAAGATTCAACGAGTACTGTAGTAATCAGTTGTCAGTAGCCATGAATACTATAAATTACTTTCCATACTGGTGACAGTATGCCCCTCATGAAGAACCCTATTAGGAAGGTGATTACTCATAATTAGAGGTGCATGAATAACATTCATTTTAATTCCATCCAAATTGTTTGTCAAAAATTCACTTTGAATTGATCTTTTGGAACAGTAGCCATGCTAGTCTGTGTTTCAAGCATATCAAAGAATAAACAAAACAAAAACAAAAATGTTGTATCACTTCAAACACTAACTGTTCTATTTTAATGTTAGCTTTCATGGATCAAGTCCATTTTGTCAGATCAATTTGAATTTATTTGTAACTCATCTAATTCAATATATGCCTAAATATTTTTAAGTATTTGTACTTGCCCAAATGGTATGGAGTTCATGAAAATGGGCTGAAGGGCTCTGACCAGAGATGGGGAGTGAAATTCACTGCCATCAAATATTGCTTGACTTTCCACCAGTTTCCTTCTTTCATTTCCTTCATTTTATTTAGAGACCAAGTGTGATTGAGGCAGAACAGATTGAGGAACAGAATAAAACCTAGCTCAGTGGCGGCGAACCTAGGGCATGTGTGCCAGAGGTGGCCCTCGGAGCCCTTTCTGTGGGCACTCATCTAGTCACCCCAGCACAGAGTTTGCCTGCCTAGCAGCCCAATGGGAGTGCTTCCTCCCTTCCCTCAACACAGAGTTCACCTCTCCCCCTCTGCCCAGCAGCCCAATGGGAGTGTTTCCTTCCTCCCCTATTGCTGTGTTGGCACTTTGTCATAAATAAGTGGGTTTGGGGTTGCAGTTTGGGCACTCGGTCTTTAAAAGGTTTGCCATCACTGACCTAGCCTCTTGACAAGCAGAGCTGCTCTGATGAAATGGGTCCGAGGCAATTTGTGAATATTCCACTAGAAAATGGCATATAGGAAGCCCTTGAGAAGATGGGGTAAGACTGGTAAGGGAAAATACTGAACAGAGTTAAGAGAGCTAAGACTTTATGCTGTTTGAAAATGACTGAAAGAAAGAGAGACAAGCAAAGGAGGAAGTGGGAGAGCGATCAATGCCAAAATGGCCACCACGCTCTTTGCAGGCCCCCCCACCTGGACTCAGACATCCAGGTCAGTTAGGGGGCGTGGCCATCCCTCTATAAAAGGGGTGGCCACGAGGCAGCCTCGCTGCCATTTTAAAGAGAAGCGACAGAGCGGAGAAGTTTGCTCGGATGCTGCTCCCTCCTGCTTCTCTTTTTACAATTCTGATCAGAGGATACCTCTCCTCCAATCAGTGCTGCACCGCTTGGGTGGTTATGGCACCCAAGCGCAAATCTCAGGTGGCCCCTAGGCCGCAACCTAGAGGGAGGGCTCAGCCCTCGACCTCTTTGGGGCAACCACCGGGCTGGATGGCTTGGGCGGCTGCCCCACAGGGGGGTGGCAGGGTTACAATCCCCACTGCCACCAATGAGGGTGAACAGGCCTCTGCCTACCCACCCAGTCGGAGGACTCGGGCGTGGGTGGCGCAGGCCTGCTCCCCTGGGGTTTCTACCCCTGTTGCACCTTTGCTCGCCATGGGGCATAGCGGCCCATTTGGGCACGGCGCGGAATTGCGCCCCACCGTTCCACCGGCCTCCCCATGGGCTGGATTATTGGGCATAGTGGCCCATTTGGGCACGATGCGGGATTGCGCCCCACCGTTCCTCTGGCCACCCATGGGCCGGATTATTGGGCATGGCCCTATTCTAGCCAGGGATTGCCACACAGTTTGATCCCTCCGCCCGCTCATCAATTGCCCGGTGGGCTGTACGGCCCATCCAGCCCACCTTATTCTGGTGGGTCTGACGCTGTGGTAGCTCTCCTTGCCCGCATATCGGCAATCGAGGCATCTATAGGAATTACTCCACCACCTTCGGATGGTGGGCTTGGCAGCTCTTCAGCTCTGACCCACATGCCGGCCACGGCCACGCAGTGGGCCGCCAACAGGGTTGAGCTGCTGTAGGCCATCAGGCCAGCGCAGGCTGGTGCCTCACAGCTCCCCATCAGGCCATTACAGCAGGGCATTCCACTGGGGACCGGTTCTGCTTGGCATGGACGCACCGGGACACAGAGCTCGATGGACATCACGGGCTCCGACGCCCACCGCATGCCGGAACCCCCAGTGGGGGTGGCCCATGGGGGTGCACCGAGTGAGTATCGTGGTCAAATCAGCATACCGTGACACTAGCTCATAACACTGGGGGGGTATAGTGGCCATGGCCGCAACAGGCCAATTACCCCCAGTTTCTTACATGGTTGACCGCCCCAATGCTTCCGCCTAACTTCTTGGGGGTCCGATAAGGCCTATTATGTGTTGCCCCACTCCAATCCGTGCCAACAGCTGCCCTGCTGACGGCCGGTTACTCCCTACCCCTGGGACCATGTATCCCGGGCTACTAGGGAGAAGATATGGCGTGGGGAAGATATTGACATTTTCACCCTCCTGCACCGTGAACCCACTGGGGAATAGCGGGAGGGGCAGGACGACAGAGACAAGGGCACATGCTATGCAGGGCAGTGGAACTGGAAGATGTGTTGCTCGACCAAGAGTAGGCTCTGTCAAGGATTCGCTCCTCAAGGGCCGGTCAGCGGGGAAAGGGTAATAGCATGGTGCTGCCATCTGTCCGGTTGGTGCCCCATATGCATTTGTGGCAGCGCGTGGTTCACGCCCTGGCCTGTTGTTCTGCTACCAAGATGGGTCTCCCCTTACCAAATTACAATTGGTACCCATTTGTTCCGGATAGGCGCCGCATCAACTGTGGCTGCATTTGGGTACTCTGAGCCTGACATACGTCCCATGGGCAGGTGGGGATTTGCGCCTTTTCTCCATCTGTTCGTCCCCTCACTGCATGAGTGCCTTGTTATGCCCTCAATTCTCTCTCCTTCTCTTACAGACCGTGTGTGTTTCCGCACACCGGTGCAGTGTGGCTGGTGGGCCACAATTTATGTGCACTTGGCGGCACAGTACGCTGCTTCATCAGAGTGGGGACCCCATCTTGGGCTACGTGCAACCGCGTGTATGCAGTGGTATGGTGTGCACGGCATGAGGTGGCGGGAACTGTTGCCATTCCTAATGTCCATTGGGGATGCTGGACCGCCAGATGTTTTAATTCTGCACCTCGGAGGCAATGATCTTGCACAGATCACTGGCCTGGACTTAAAGAATTCTGAGTGCAGTGACCTGGCGTTCTTTGCCATTTATGGCCGTACACATGGTTGCTATGGTCAGACATCATGCCGAGGCACTATTATAAGGGAGGCATTGACCCACGTGGTTGGACCGTGCCCGGCGGTCAGTGAACAGGGCTGTTGCCTGGTTCCTTATCGAGAATGGCTTGGGGGACAGCCATTCGTCATCCAGGGATAGGGTTACAGGATTTAGCCTGTATTCTTGAGATTGGGTTCACCTGTCAGCAAGAGGATACACCTCTTTTGAATGACGTACAAGTGGCCATGGTGACCAAATTGTCGGTCAGGGGGGGCGGATCTCCGATGCGATTTTGACAATGTTTGCAAAGTGTAAGGTGTCTCTCCGGGAGTTTCAGGCGCTTCATGGCCACCTCAACTTCGCCTGCAGAGTGGTGACACCAGGCAGAGCCTTCGCCAGGCGTCTGTGTGACGCTATGGTGGGCCTTTCTAAACGACAACACAGTGTACGGCTGACTAAGGGGTTTACAAGCAGACCTTTCGGTTTGGCTCACATTCCTAATGGACTTTAATGGCGTATCCTCCTGGAGATCTGAGCTTATGGTCAGCCTCCAGTTTCAAGTACAGTCGGATGCCTCCAGCTCCCTGGGCTATGGGATTTATTTTGAAGGACAGTGGGCCTGGGGTCAATGGCCTCAGGCATGGCAGGGAACAGATCGCTTACGCGATCTTACGTTACTGGAGTTTTTTCCAATTTTGGGTGGCCCTTATGCTCTGGGGGGACAGGTGGGCTAATTCGGTGGTTCACTTTTGGTGTGGCAATGCTGCGGTAGTGCACATTGTCAACGCCCAAACGTTTAAATCCCCCAGAGTTATGGCCTTAGTTCGCCAATTTGTTCTTAAGTCCTTGCGCCTTAATGTGCTCTTCAGGGCCAGACATGTGCCAGGCATTAATGACGGTATTGCTGATGCTTTATCCCGCCTGCAGATCTCCCGGATCCGTGCCTTGGCTCCAGATGCAGAGGAACTTCCCTCTCCACTCCCGGCCGAGATATGGACATGCGGCGAGGAGAGGTGAATCGGGCGATCGGCGTGTCTTTGGCACCTCGCATGCGTAAGGCATATCAGCATACACTCCTTCTATTTAGGACTTTTTGTAGGCAAGGGCAGTTGCCTGAAATGTGGCCGATACCAATCGACCAGGTTTTACAGTATATGGTGCACCTTCATGATCAGGGATTGGCCCCACGTACCATTGCCACCAGGCTTTCTGCCTTGACATTCTTGGCCAGGGCACGGGGCTTTACTGACTGGGTTAGTGACTTCCACATACGCCGTGTATTGGAAGGGTGGACACATGAACGTGGCCGCTGCCCGGGCACACGTCACCCTGTTTCACCAGGTATTCTGACCCACCTTGCACGAGGTTGGCATAGACTGTGTTACGATAGGTATGAGGAGTCTTTTTTTCATGCAGCTACCACCGTAGCTTTCTTTGGAGCTCTGAGAATCAGCGAGTTGGTCCCATTGTCAAAGGGGGACGTGTCTCTAGGGCACTGGAACTCGAAGATGTGTCTATCAACCAGGAGTGGGCTCAGTTGAGGATTCGTTCCTTAAAGGCCAATCAGCATGGAGTAGGCAGTGGTGCTAGACTGCTACGATGTACATTTGCTGACATCTGTCAGGTTGGTGCCCTACATGCAATTTTGGTGGTGCGTGGTATCTGCCCTGGCCCGTTGTTCTGCCACCAGGATGGGTCTCCCATTACCAAATTTCAGTTCTAGAGGGTGACCGGTACGGCACTTCACAGTGGGCCTCCCTGGGGCTCATTATGGCACCCATTCATTCAGGATAGGTGCCACATCGACTGCGGCTGTGTTTTTGGTACTCTGAGGCTGATATATGTTGGATGGGCAAGTGGGGGGTCCGCGCGTTTTTCCTTATATGTAAGTCCCCTCACTGTATGAGTACCTAGTTATGTCCTTAATTCCTTCTCCTTCTTTTACAGACCCTGTGTGTCTATGGACACCGGTGGCAGTGGGGCTCATGTGCCATAGTTATGTGCATTGGGCGGCACAGTATGCTGCATCGTCGGAGTGGGGACCCCATCTTGGGCTGTGTGTATCCGCACGTACGCGGTGATATGGTATGTGCAGCATGAGATGGCGGGAACTGTTGCCATTCCTGATGTCCATCAGGGATGCTGGACAGCCTAATGTTCTGATTCTGCACCTCAGCGGCAATGGTCTCACACAGATCATTGGCCTTTCCTTTAAAATGTCGGTGTGCAGTGACCTGGCGTTTCTACATCATTTATGGCCGTACACACGGTTGCTATGGTCTGACATCGTGCCGAGACACTGTTATAGAGGAGGCATGGATCTCCGTGGTTTGGACCATGCCCGGCGGTCAGTGAACAGGGCTGTTGCCCGGTTTCTTGTTGAGAATGGCTTGGGGACAGCCATTCGACACCCGGGGATAGGGTTGCAGGATTTTAGCCTGTATGCAGGAGATGGGGTCCACCTGTTGGCCAGAGGTATGAACCTCTTTCTGGAGGACGTGCAAGCGGGCCTGGCGACCGAACTGTCAGTCTGGGGTGGGGGGTGAGTCATCATGCATGGATGCCTCCCCGTGTGGTGGGTAGCACTGGAAAGGTAAAGATTTATGACCTATAGGTATCCGGCAGGTTTGCAATTGACTGGCCAACACGTAGATAGGTACAGGGGAAACAGGATTGGCCGGTCAAGGGTGAACCATGAAAGGGGTGATGCTAGGAGCTTCACAGCCTGCATCACCTTGATATTTGGACAGATACACGTCATAGGGTGGGATCAGTAGACAGTATATTGACTTAGGTCAACAATTTGTTTGTGTCAACAAACAAATTGATACAAATTGATACATGTAGCCAATAGCCATTGGCATTTCACTACTTCACTCGTCTGCTTCTTCATTCTCTGAACACCAAACTGGTGACGAGGATGGTATGGCGTCCCCACACGGCAGCAACATCGGCCCATTTGACCCAGTGCTTCCAGAGAAATGGGCAACATACAAATGCCGATTCTGTCACACAATGGCCTCGCAGAAGATCACTGACAAAGACCAGAAGCACTCCTGTTTCCTCGGTCAGTATGGCTCTGAGACGCTTGAGCTGGCAACCCACCTCGTTCTCCCAAGGGACGTGGATGTGGTGCCGCTTGCAGAAATCGTGTCTGCACTGAGGAAACACTTGCAGCCAGAGGTCTCGATCTTCCCAGCCAGGATTGCCTTCCACAGAAGGGAGCAGCGACCTGGGAAGTCCATTGCAGACTACGCCGCCACTCTGCACATTGCTGCCACCACGTGCAAGTAGGACAACATCGAAGAAGCACTCTGGGATCATCTGCTAGCCAGCACGATGGATGAAGATGCTCAATGTCGCCTCATGATCAGGAAGATGCTAACTTTCAAGGCTGTCCTAGAAGAGGCGGTAGCGTCTGAGGCCGCACGGTCCGGCATCAAGCTTTTCCAGCATTGCCACTCCACCACCAGTGACACCAACTCAGCTGTGCAAGCTCAGCAAAATTCATCTTCATCCTCCTTTGCATCGCCTGGTTCCACCTCTTTATTGGAGTCCAGCGATGCAGAGGGAGAAGTCCGAGTGGTCCGACGAAAGCACCGAGAGCACCGTGACGATCGGGAGAAGAAATTCCTTTGCATGTGTGATGGCTGTGGAGCCCGGCATGACCGTAGGAAGTGCCCCTTCCACACCACAGAATGCCACAACTGCGGGCGACAAGGGCACATTGCTAAAGTATGCCAACAGCGAAAGCAAAGAACTCCAGCACCTGAGTCCAAGAAGAGTCATTCTTGGCCAGGGCACGGGGCTTTACTGACTGGGTTAGTGACTTCCACATACGCCATGTATTGGAAGGGTGGACACATGAACGTGGCCGCTGCCCGGGCACATGTCACCCTGTTTCACCAGGTATTCTGACCCACCTTGCACGAGGTTGGCATAGACTGTGTTACGATAGGTATGAGGAGTCTTTTTTTCATGCAGCTACCACCGTAGCTTTCTTTGGAGCTCTGAGAATCAGCGAGTTGGTCCCATTGTCAAAGGGGGACGTGTCTCTAGGGCACTGGAACTCGAAGATGTGTCTATCAACCAGGAGTGGGCTCAGTTGAGGATTCGTTCCTTAAAGGCCAATCAGCATGGAGTAGGCAGTGGTGCTAGACTGCTACGATGTACATTTGCTGACATCTGTCAGGTTGGTGCCCTACATGCAATTTTGGTGGTGCGTGGTATCTGCCCTGGCCCGTTGTTCTGCCACCAGGATGGGTCTCCCATTACCAAATTTCAGTTCTAGAGGGTGACCGGTACGGCACTTCACAGTGGGCCTCCCTGGGGCTCATTATGGCACCCATTCATTCAGGATAGGTGCCACATCGACTGCGGCTGTGTTTTTGGTACTCTGAGGCTGATATATGTTGGATGGGCAAGTGGGGGGTCCGCGCGTTTTTCCTTATATGTAAGTCCCCTCACTGTATGAGTACCTAGTTATGTCCTTAATTCCTTCTCCTTCTTTTACAGACCCTGTGTGTCTATGGACACCGGTGGCAGTGGGGCTCATGTGCCATAGTTATGTGCATTGGGCGGCACAGTATGCTGCATCGTCGGAGTGGGGACCCCATCTTGGGCTGTGTGTATCCGCACGTACGCGGTGATATGGTATGTGCAGCATGAGATGGCGTGAACTGTTGCCATTCCTGATGTCCATCAGGGATGCTGGACAGCCTAATGTTCTGATTCTGCACCTCAGCGGCAATGGTCTCACACAGATCATTGGCCTTTCCTTTAAAATGTCGGTGTGCAGTGACCTGGCGTTTCTACATCATTTATGGCCGTACACACGGTTGCTATGGTCTGACATCGTGCCGAGACACTGTTATAGAGGAGGCATGGATCTCCGTGGTTTGGACCATGCCCGGCGGTCAGTGAACAGGGCTGTTGCCCGGTTTCTTGTTGAGAATGGCTTGGGGACAGCCATTCGACACCCGGGGATAGGGTTGCAGGATTTTAGCCTGTATGCAGGAGATGGGGTCCACCTGTTGGCCAGAGGTATGAACCTCTTTCTGGAGGACGTGCAAGCGGGCCTGGCGACCGAACTGTCAGTCTGGGGTGGGGGGTGAGTCATCATGCATGGATGCCTCCCCGTGTGGTGGGTAGCACTGGAAAGGTAAAGATTTATGACCTATAGGTATCCGGCAGGTTTGCAATTGACTGGCCAACACGTAGATAGGTACAGGGGAAACAGGATTGGCCGGTCAAGGGTGAACCATGAAAGGGGTGATGCTAGGAGCTTCACAGCCTGCATCACCTTGATATTTGGACAGATACACGTCATAGGGTGGGATCAGTAGACAGTATATTGACTTAGGTCAACAATTTGTTTGTGTCAACAAACAAATTGATACAAATTGATACATGTAGCCAATAGCCATTGGCATTTCACTACTTCACTCGTCTGCTTCTTCATTCTCTGAACACCAAACTGGTGACGAGGATGGTATGGCGTCCCCACACGGCAGCAACATCGGCCCATTTGACCCAGTGCTTCCAGAGAAATGGGCAACATACAAATGCCGATTCTGTCACACAATGGCCTCGCAGAAGATCACTGACAAAGACCAGAAGCACTCCTGTTTCCTCGGTCAGTATGGCTCTGAGACGCTTGAGCTGGCAACCCACCTCGTTCTCCCAAGGGACGTGGATGTGGTGCCGCTTGCAGAAATCGTGTCTGCACTGAGGAAACACTTGCAGCCAGAGGTCTCGATCTTCCCAGCCAGGATTGCCTTCCACAGAAGGGAGCAGCGACCTGGGAAGTCCATTGCAGACTACGCCGCCACTCTGCACATTGCTGCCACCACGTGCAAGTAGGACAACATCGAAGAAGCACTCTGGGATCATCTGCTAGCCAGCACGATGGATGAAGATGCTCAATGTCGCCTCATGATCAGGAAGATGCTAACTTTCAAGGCTGTCCTAGAAGAGGCGGTAGCGTCTGAGGCCGCACGGTCCGGCATCAAGCTTTTCCAGCATTGCCACTCCACCACCAGTGACACCAACTCAGCTGTGCAAGCTCAGCAAAATTCATCTTCATCCTCCTTTGCATCGCCTGGTTCCACCTCTTTATTGGAGTCCAGCGATGCAGAGGGAGAAGTCCGAGTGGTCCGACGAAAGCACCGAGAGCACCGTGACGATCGGGAGAAGAAATTCCTTTGCATGTGTGATGGCTGTGGAGCCCGGCATGACCGTAGGAAGTGCCCCTTCCACACCACAGAATGCCACAACTGCGGGCGACGAGGGCACATTGCTAAAGTATGCCAACAGCGAAAGCAAAGAACTCCAGCACCTGAGTCCAAGAAGAGTCATCACCACAAAACGTCCATCGCCAAGGTGTCACCAGACCCTGAGCTGTGCCAAGTGAGCATCATCAGCGAGCATTTCTTCACAGACCTGAGCCTGCAGGACGTCCCCTTCAAGATGGAGGTGGATTCAGGTACTACCTTTTCCATAATACCACAGTGGAAGTTTTTGAGAATTCCCCCTGCCTCTTGGCCCAAGTTCAAATCTATTAAAACTTCCCTCCAGGATGTGCAAGGTTGCCAGATTCCGGTCCTGGGGGTGGGTAATTTCTTGTTTAAATTCAAAAACATTTGCACCTCTTTGCCATTGGTTGTAGTTAAGCAGGGCACTAACTGTCTTATTGGAACCCAATGGTTTAGACCCCTGGGAATCCGGCTTTCTGGCATTCACGCAATAGACGCTGACCCAATCCAGGATGTTTGTGCTGCACATCCTGAGGTGTTCAAAAAGGGTTTAGGGTTATACAAAGGACCCCCCGTGGACTTTGAGCTTGACCTAATTGTCCTGCCCATCCAGATGAAACCACGCCAGGGACCCTTTGCTTTAAAGGAGAAGATAGTAGTCAATCTGGACAAACTGGTGGGGCAGGGCATCCTAGTGCCAGTGGACTCCGCAGGGTGGGAGACACCAATTGTGACTGCTTTGAAATGTAATGGGGAGGTCAAGATATGCGGTGACTACAAGTGTACCATCAATAAAGCTATTCACCCAAACGCATATCCTGTGCCCGTAGTAAGCCACCTTCTTGCCTCCTTGCATGGAGGAAATTGCTTCACAAAACTTGACCTTGCCCAGGCTTACCAACAATTGACTGTGTCTCCTGCTGCTGCCATAGCCCAGACCATAGTAACGCATGGGGGGCATTTAAGGTAACTAGACTACAATTTGGGGTGAATGCGGCCCCCGGAATATTTCAGTCTCTTGTAGAATGTATCTTAAAAGGTTTGCCCGGTGTCCTGCCATATTTTGATAATGTCCTGATCACTGCTAAGGACACCATCGAACTAGCAGCCAGGCTCGATCGAGTCCTCTCACATTTCGAGAGGGCTGGTCTACATCTCAGAAGAGACAAATGTGTGTTTTTGGAACAGGAAGTGGAGTTCCTGGGGTACTGAATTACACCCCAAGGTATAATGCCCCCTGACTCCAAGGTGGCGGCCGTGCGGAATGCACCCAGGTCGAAATGTAAAGCCGAATTAGAATCATTTCTAGGATTGTTAAACTTCTATCATGCTTTTCTCCATTGCACAGCCTCATTTGCCGAACCATTACATCGGCTTCTTAGGAAAGATACTGTTTGGCACTGGGGCCATTGCCAGGAGAAAGCGTTCCTAGAACTTAAAAGGCTGTTATCTTTGGATGCTGTATTAACTCATTTTGATCCTAACAAGACAGTTGTACTTGTGTGTGATGCATCCCCTGTGGGGGTGGGAGCTGTGTTATGCCATGTACTAAATGACGGGAGGGAAGCCCCTGTAGCATTCTATTCCCGTTCACTCTCAAAGCCTGAGAAAAATTATGCTTAGACAGACAGGGAGGCGTTGGCAATCATGGCTGGCACTAGGAAATTCCACGATTACCTTTACAGAAGACCTTTTACCATCATAACTGACCACAAGCCCCTCCTTGGAATCTTTGTGAATGGGAAGCCCATGCCTCAAATTCTGTACCCAAGGATGATGCATTAGGCAATTTTCCTAAATGCATATGATTTTACTTTGGTGCACAGACCCAGCAAGAACAACAGCCACGCTGATGCCCTGTCACGTTCTCCACTGCCAGGGGAGATCAAAAGCAACCACCAGGTCCTTATGATTGAGGCTTTCGACTCGCTCCCAGTCGTCCCCTCAGATATAGCCAAGACTATGGCCAAGGATGTAAAATTGACTAAAGTAATGTCTTGGGTACAAAAAGGCTGGCCTGTCTCTCCTCTAGCTGAGGAATTCAGAACATTCCACCACAAGCGTTTTGGAACTGTCAGTGGAACGAGGTTGCCTCCTATGGGGCCAGTGGGTGGTCATTCCTGTCATTCTCAGGAAAAAGGTTTTATATCTACTTCACACAAGTCACCTGTGAATTGTCTATTCTAAAGCCCTTGCCCGTAGCTACTTTTGGTGGCCTGAACTGGACCAAGACATAGAACAAATGGTTGGCATTTGTGTCAGTTGTCAATCCTCTTGCCCAGAGCAATCCCACCTTCCCTCTCAGTAATGGGATTCTGCTCCAGCCTGTGGTCCAGGTTGCACATAGATTTTGCTGGTCCATTTAGGGGTGCCCTATTTTTGTTGGTTGTGGGTTCGTTCTCTAAGTGGCTGGAAGTGATTAGAGTGCCTAATACCACTTCAGCCACCACGATAATGCACCTAAGAAGGCTGTTTGTAGCATTTGGACTTCCAGATGTGCTGGTGTCCAACAATGCGTCCATGTTCACATCTGCAGAATTCCAATCCTACATGGAAAGGAATGCAATTAGGCACATCACTGCCGCCCCATTCCACCCAGCCACCAATTGCCAGGTAGAGTGGCAGGTGCGCACAACTAAAGATGCACTTCGGTGTATGGGTGAAGGGGATTTGGAGCTCCAGTTATGCCAGTTTCATTTCACATATAGGCTGACCCCCCCTTGCTTCAGGGCTGTCCCCTGCTGAATTGCTCCAGCAAAAGAAACTGTCATCCTTGCTGAACAGATTGGATCCCTCTAGGGTAGAGGACAAAGGCACAAATATAGCGATCCAACACCAGAAGAGTTTCTCATACAGAGACCCTGTACATTGCCCCAATTATGCAGCTAGTGGCCCTACGTGGGTGCCTGGGTTTGTGATCAATCAAACTGGTCCTGTTTCTTATAGAATCAAAACAGCCACTAGTCTGATCTAGAGGAGGCATGCGGAACTTTTGAGACCCAGAGTACTGGACCCACAAGACAAATACAGACACTCAATGCTAGGGTTGGCCCCCACCCATTTAAACTCAGAGGGCAGAGGTAATAGTCAGCAGCCAGCCAACATTGACCCAGAGGTTTGTTCTAGGGACCAATTTCAAGGCAAATTTGTGAAATGCTCCCCTATTCCGGCCAGGTGTACCCCTACACTGTCCCAGCCTAGCACTCTCGATTCCTTTATTGATGATGGCCAATTTTGTTTGGAGTCACCCTCCACTCTTAGTGCACACAGGAGGGACCCTGAGTTGTCTTATTCATCCACAGAATTAGATTTTGGTTTTGAGCGATCCCCTGCTCCTCCATCTGAAAAACGGGGCTTTAATTTGGGTTTACAATCCTCCCCCTCTAGTCAATCCCTCACTTCAGTCGGGTCGCCCATCCTATGAGCCCTTGAGCCATTTCATCCAAGCGTCCGACCCAGAAAGGAAACTAGAATGCCATCCTGGTTAAAAGATTTTGTTTTTACCTAGGGGGGAAGAATGTTATGTATGTTAACTATGTTTTCTGACAGGAGCGGAATGTATCTTTTCACATGTATCTATTCTTATGCAAATAAGTGGATCGAAAATGTGCGCACTTTGTTAGCCAAATGGGCTTGTTGTATTATTGTTACTGTTACTGTTTATAGTGTATATAAGTCTGAGTTTTGCCCCATCCAAATTGTGTTCAAACCCCACTAATAAAGAGCTGAATTTCACTACTTCACTCATCTGCTTCTTCATTGCAGGCGCACCCCCCCAATGATGGACTCAGACACAAATGAAAGTGGATAACGGCATGGGCCACATTTATTGATTCAAGCCCTAGTCCGAATTATAAATTTCTATTGGTAAAACGACCAATCATAATTCTTAAGGCAAGCAGGCCGAAGTAACACTGGTAAGGTACCACCCAAAATTGCCAACGGCAATTGTTACAATGTATCTATTTGTATCTATTTGTTTGTTGACAACAAACAAATTGTTGACCGTAGTCAATATCTAACTAATGACCCCACCCTCTGACGTGTATCCGTAAAATCAGGGGGTGATTCCAGCTGTCTAGTGGTAACCATCACCCCCTTGCCTGGTTCGTCGTTGACCAGACAATGTTTAAACAACTTATGCCTATCTAGTGTTGTCCAGTCAATTGCGAACCTGCCGGATACCTGTGGGTCATAAATGTTTACCTTACCAGTGCTACCCGCCACCCGGAGAGGCTTCAATAAAGGCTCGACGCCCCCCCCCCCCCAAGACCGTCAGCTCGGTCGACAGGCCTGCTCGCCAATCACCCAGCAGGAGGTCCATACCTCCTCGCGACAGATGGACCCCATCCCCTGAATAAAGCCCAAAATTTTGCAAACTAATGGCGGGATGATGACTGACCTGCCCCCAGCCCTTGGTCGAAAGGAATCGGGCCACCGCCCTGTTTACCATGCGCCGAGCGCGGTCCAGGGCCTGGAGGTCGAAGCCTCCCCGATAAGCGTGCCGTGGGACCATATCTGACCAAACAAGGGTTGTGGCGGGCCATACGTAATGTAAGTAGGCGAGGTCCGCGCAAATCGCATGCTTCAGCGATAAGCCAGTGACCTGACCCAAGTCATTACCCCCAAGGTGTATGATCAGAATGTCGGGCGGGTCGGCACTCCTCGATGAAAAGAGGAATGGCAAAAGCTCCCGCCACAACATACCGGGCTTACCGTGCCATGTGAATTGTGCGTATGCACCCAGTCCCAGTCGAGGTCCCCAATCTGTCGCCGCAGCGTAACGCGCTGCCCTGTGCACGTAGCTATGGCCCACCAGCCATACTGTCACCGGTGTGATACGACACCCAGGGTCTGTCAAGGGAAAAAACAGGGAAGGAGAGATACATGGTGACTCAGAAGGTACTCACGGTGGGAGTGGGCGAACATAAAACTGGAAACAGTGTGAGTCCCACCTCCCCATGCTGCGTATGTCAACCCCGGAGTACCCATAAGCAGCCACAGTAGAGGCCGCCCCAATTCTAAATGAATGGGTGCCGTAACGGGCCCCAGGGAGGCCAATTCTGGCCAGTGCCTTCCCTGTCACCTTCCAAAACTGAAATTTAGTGAGGGGAGACCCATCTTGGTGACAGAAAAATGGGCCATGGTGCGTGCCACGCAGTGCAAGGAACTCCTGTAGGGCACCAACCGGACAGATGTCTGCCAATGAACATCGTAGCAGTCTTATTCCACTGCCTACGCCATGCTGATCTGTTTTAGAGGAGCGTATCCTCAACTGAGCCCAATCATTGCAAACATAGACATCTTCGAGTTCCAGTGCCCTACGACTTGCATCCGCCTTAGACAGCATCACAAGCTCGCTGATGCGGAGCGCTCCAAAAAAAAAGGCCACCGTTGTAGCCGCACGAAACAGGGCTGCCTCATACCTATCGAAACATAGGTCATGCCAGCCTCGTGCCAGTTGGGTAAGTACCCCAGGGGAAATTGGGTGACGGTCGTCCAGGCAACGCCCACGTTCCCGCACCCACCCCTCCAAAACATGTCTCACACGGAAATCAGCGGTACTGTCTGCATGACCTCCCACCTTGGCCATAAAAGCCAGCGCTGATAGCCTAGATGCTATGGTGCGTGGTGCCAGGCCCTGGGCGTGCAGGTAAACCATAAAACGGAGGATATGGGCCACTGGGATCGGCCAGGTATCTGGCAAGCAATATTGGGAACAAAATGTCCGAAATGAAACCAACGCGTGGTGATACGCCTTACGCGTGCGTGGCGCCAGTGACATGCCTATCGCCCGGTTCACCTCTCCTTGCCAATGGTCCATATCTCCTGCGGTAATGGCGAGGGAAATTCCTCCGCATCCGGAGCCAAGGCACGGAACCGGGAGATCTGCAGGCGGGACAAAGCGTCAGCAATATCATTATTCACCCCCGGGACATGCCTGGCTCTGAACAGTACATTGAGGCGCAGGCTGCGCAATACAAACTGGCGCACAAGATCCATGACCCTGGGAGATTTAGAGGTCTGTGAGTTGACAATGTGGACAACAGCCGCATTGTCACACCAGAAATGCACCACAGAGTTGGCCCACTCCTCACCCCATAGCATCAAGGCCCCCAGTATGGGAAAAAATTCCAAATATGTGAGATCCCTCAGGCGACCCGTGCCTGACCAGGCTGGTGGCCATCCACCATATGCCCACTTCCCATTGAAGTACATCCCATAACCCAGGGATCCCGAGGCATCAGACTGAATTTGAAAGTGGGGCGAAGCCAGGAGGTCAGACCTCCAAAATGAGACCCCATTGAACTCTCTCAAGAACTGGAGCCATACGTGCAGATCTGCCCTGATGCCCTGTGTCAGTCTCACCCTATGATGGGGCCTGGATAAACCTGCCATGGCGTCGCACAAGCGCCGAGCAAAGGCCCTGCCAGGTGCGACCACCCTGCAAGCGAAATTGAGGTGGCCATGTAGGACCTGCAATTCCCGAAGGGATGCCTTGCGCTTAGCCAGTAATTCCGATATAAGGGCAACTATCCTTGCCACCTTGTCTGCGGGCAACCTAGAAGCCTGCACTACCGTGTCAATTTCCACCCCCAGGAATATTAACTTATCAGATGGGCCTTCGGTCTTTTCGGGCGCTAAAGGGACACCGAGTTCCTCCATTAGCGTCTGAAATGTGTTGAGGAGACGTGTACATGTGTCCCAGCCCCATTCACCCCCGAATAAAAAGTCATCCAGGTAATGGGCTACAGACCGAGACCCTGACCTACGGACAAATGCCCACTGCAGGAAGGTACTAAACCGCTCGAAAGCCGAGCAGGATATGGAACAGCCGAATGGCATGGCTTTGTCAAAATAATAGTCACCCCGGAATTTGAAACCCAGCAACTCGAAGTCACCCGGGTGCACGGGTAAGAGGCGAAACGCCGACTTAATGTCACACTTAGCCAACAGTGCACCCGGGCCACATGAGCGCACCATGCGCAATGCCTGGTCAAAGGATGTATACCTGACAGAACAAAGGTCATCAGGGATAGCATCATTGACCGAGTGGCCGGCTGGGTAGGACAAATGGTGAATCAGGCGGAACTCGCCCGGGGACTTCTTGGGCACTAGTCCTAGCGGAGACACTTTAAGGTTGGGGAACGGGGGTGCGGGGAAAGGGCCGGTGACCCTGCCCGCAGCAATCTCCTTATTAATGCTGGCGGCAGCCACCTCCTCCCTTCCCCTAAGTGACAAAAGGTTAGGTGCATCCTGCGGTGACCTATCCCCTGTGAAAGGAATACGAAAACCCAGTTGGAAAGCCTGAAGGAGGTACACAGCGTCTGCTCTCCTCGGGTACGATGCGAGCCAACGCGCCAGCATGTCGACATTAATTGGGGAAGGGGCCTTTTGGTGAACCCGCTCCCTCCATGGCAGTCTTGCCTGCCCCTTGTCCGCCCCTACCTCTGCCCCTGTATCCTCCTGGCCTGGGACAGGCGGAGGCAGCATGGGGGCCAGAACAAGAGGGGCACTCATGCTTGTACTTGCAATTTTTTCTGTTGCAAGAACCATTGGACGAGAAGGTCCAGCACAGCAGGCGGGCTGGAACCCCCTGCCCCACCGCTTGGCGGGGTACCTGTACTGGGGCCGCTCGTTGGACCGCATGTCCACAATGGTATCTCTCCCCAGGCGCCGGGCGCGTGGGGGTCATATACAGAAGCCACAGCTTCTGGCAGGGCTCATCCCACCTCATCTCTGGGTGCAGCGGAATTCTCATGCGGAACTCTTCGTTGTAAGCCAGCCATGACGGACCCGGGAAGTCAACCATAGCCCGGTAAATATTGTCCAGATATTGGACCATGGGAATAGCCAAATCCGGCCTAGCCCTGAGGTAAACGGCCATGTAAATCAGGTACGCTGGCAGCCAATTTGCCCACGTGCGTGGCGGCTTACGACGACGTGCCTGCTCCTTATCCTTCTCGTCCAGCCCTTCCCTCTCCTCCTTGGTCGGCTCCCTATTTAGAAGTGAGAAGATATCTACGTACTCGCCCCTCCAAATCTTTTCCTTGGTAGACTGGGCCAAATGGTCCCCCAAGGGCAAGGAATACCCTGCTGTTGGCAAAGCCGACACCGGCACCGAGGGAACTACGGGTAAGGTAAAATGAGCCTGAGCCAGCCCGGGGATCCCCAACACATTTCCAAGCACATTGGGGGCACCACCCCGCGCCCAAGCCCTGTGACGTGGGCAAAGTCGCTGGGTGGGCCGGGGGCCATTGGGCCACTGTGCCACCCGAGCGAGGCCAAGGCCATTGAACAGCCCCCCCAATGAAGTCAGTTGTGTGGGTGCATTAGCTTGGACCGCATACTCACCCGCTGCACCCCCGCGGGCCGCCCCCACTGGGGGTTCCGGCCCGCTGGGGGCGTCGGAGCTCACGACCGAAGCTGAGCTCGTCGACGGAGCCAGACCAGCACCAGACTGCTGCACCTGTGGGGTGGGGAGCTGCGAGGCAGTGGCCACCACCGGCCCACACGCCTCAGGCGGCTCAACCCGACCCATCGCCGGCCGTTGTTCGGTGGCCAAAGGGGGAACCTGAAAACCTAGAGATACCCCTGCTTGGTTGGCCCTCGCCAAGGACGCTTCAAGGGCTGCAACCCGGGCAAGAAGGGCCTCCACGTCGACATAGGGCCCGGCCCCGACAGGGGGCAATTGGGCAACCGGCCCAAAATTCACGGGTACCTGTCCAGGTCCCTGAGCCCCAGGGGCCAGATAAGGCCAAGAGCCCATGCTCAGCCCCTGGGGAGTCGTAGGAAAGCCCTGTAAGGGCAGGGAACCCAACCACCCTCCGTGGCTCGCACCCCCTATAGGGAACTGCGCACCCGGGCAAGAAGGCCCCACCGCACGAACCATGGCAGGGGCCGTGTTCGTCGTTTGCGTGCCAAGGGCCGAGGCCCCGTCCGGGGCTGCGGGTATGCTCCGCGCATCAGGCCAAGGAGCTACCGATCCCATCCCACCGTTCCCGGTGGGATCCGCTAGAGGTGGCTGCGGAACGGGCGCAGTCGTGGTCCTCCGACCCGGCTGACGCCTCCGCACTGATCGAGCCACGTTCGCGGCTGCCTTCTTCTTCGAGGGCATGGCCAATGTAGCTAGGAAGTCTAAATAAAAGAGAAAGCTGCCCGAAAAGGCTTCCCTCAAGAAGACACGAGCGACGGAGGTAAGGAGGAAAAACTTCTCCGCTCCGTCGGTTCGCCAAAATGGCAGCACGGCTGCCTCGTGGCCAGCCCTTTTATTAGGGCTGGCCACGCCCCTAACTACCCAGATGGTTTCGTCCGGTGGGGGGGGCCGCAAAGAGCGCGGCGGCCATTTTGGCGCCGCGCTTCCATTCTCTGAAGACCAAAGAAACATAGAATGTTTCCAGGCTTCATGGATAAATATGCAGTTTGGAATAGCAGCCTGATTGTCTGATGGGGGAATCTTTGTCCCAATCTGTAGTTTAAGAAAAAGTTGCCAGATCAGCAGCTCCCAATCTGTAAGATATCACATGAGACTATAGGATGGCCCATGTGATGCCACAGAGGCAGGATTCAAATGTATCAATTCCATGACAATATGTGTGCAGCAGAAAACCCTAATGAGAGAGAGAGTGATGATCTCGCCATGCTCAAGATAGCATGAACATATAACCATTTCCTGCCTCCTGTTCTTGTGCTTTCTGTTCTGAAGTCTTACTTGAATAAATAAATAGATACTTCAGGCTTTCTCATGCACCAACATTGCACAAACACAATACAAGACAAATACCTTTGCACTGACCCAGTGAGGGTATAGCATTTTGGGGGAAAAAGAAGAACTGCCAATTGATCCCTAGGCTTTAAAGCCATCTCACAAACAAAAGCCTTTTTTTATCCTTCAGTGCAATTCACCTGGAAATTTGCTTCTCATTTGGAGAACTATAGAAATTCCCTGGGAAGTGGCAAACCTATGTATGACACTACTTGAGATCCAGAACCCTGTGCATACATGTGTGCCCTTGGAATCAGGAAAAAAGAATATCGAGAGTAAACAAAACAAAAGGAAAGGAAAGCACTGGTACCTTAAAGTCTAACTCTTGTATTTTAATGTTAGCTTTTGTGGACCAAGTCCACTTCATCAGACATAAGAGTGGATATCATGGAATACATTTATGCATTTCTGGTATTGGAGACCCAGAGTAGCTGTGTATGTTTATTGGACATAGAAATCAATGAGTCATTTACAACCAGTAATAAAAAAGTTGTACAGCAGAAAATTTCTGGTGGAAGTCAGTTGAGGAGTTAGATTTCTCAAATAAACATTTTGATGTTACAATTCGTTTATTGTGGAAATTTTATATGGTAGGCACAGCTAGGGGTCAACTGCCATGAGAGACATCCCCCAGCAATAAGATCATCAAGTTTGCAGACGACACAACGGTGGTGGGTCTGATTACTGCTGGGGAGGGGGAGTCGGCTTACAGGAAGGAGGTTGAGATGCTGACGGAGTGGTGTAGGGAAAACAATTTATTCCTCAATGTAAAAAAGACAGAAGAGATCATTGTGGACTTTAGAAAATGCAAATTGAACATCCAGCCACTTATTATTGAAGGGAATTGGGTGGAACAGGTCTCAGTGTTTCGATTTCTGGGAATGGAGCTGAGGGATGATCTAACATGGGGAGCAAACACCAAAGCTCTGATAAAGAGAGCACAGCAGAGGTTATATTTCTTGAGAATCCTCAGGAAGAACAATCTTTCAAAGGACCTGCTGTTGGCATTCTACCACTGTACCATAGAGAGTGTGTTAACCTATCGTCTGTGTGTATGGTTTGGGAGTTGTACAGCTATGGAAAGAACAATGCTGTCCAGGGTCATAAAGACTGCGGAGCGGATAATCGGGCATACTCTTCCCACTCTAGATCAAATCTATGCCACCAGGTGTTGTAAAAAAGCTGTAGAGATTGCACAAAATAAGCTGTAGAGATTGCACAATGATCTTTTTCAGCTTCTGCCTTCTAGAAGAAGGTATACGGTCATAAAGACCAGGACCAGCCACTTGAGAAATAGTTTCTACCCAAAAGCGGTTCTGGCTTTGAATATGGTGCAATGCCGTCTATGAGGGAGCTTCTGTATATAGTTTTTAGAGTTTTTAGGGTTTTAGAGTTTTTAGAGTTTTAGAGCTTTTAGGGGTTGAATGTGTATATGTGGGGTGGGAGTATGTTGATAATTTTGTATAGTTGTATTTTGTTTAGGTTTTGTTAGGTTGTTAAGTGCCCCCCCCCCATCTCGTTGTTCTGTGCAGGACAATGACAATAAAGATTTATCTATCTATCTATCTCCCTCCCTACTCACACTTTTAAGACAGTTCTGCATGGTGAATGTAATTTTTAAATTTGATAATGTCCGATAAAACCCATGCTAATGTTCAATCCTTTAAGATGGGTGTCCAGCATGTGTATTATCTCTTACTCTCTCTCTCTCTGAATTCTAGTCCTGTAATTCCCCTGTTCCAAAATGGCAACTTTTAGATCCAGAATACAATGTCCAGGAGAATTAAAATGTTTCAAAACAGGTTTCAGTTTGTTAGGATTTCTTATGTCTGAGATTGTACTGTTTGGCAGAGGGGTATTTTTGGCATAAGATGGCATAGGTCACATTTCTAAGAAGCTAACATTAAAATACAGGAGTTGGTTGTTAAGGTGCTGTAGCCTTTTTTACCTTTTGCTTTGTTGTGTTTACTCTCTGATATGCTTCCACAGACAAACACGGCTACCACTTCAAAAATTTCTATGCGAAGAAAAGAAAACACCCAATAAATAATAACATTAGGAGTGTCTCTGTTTCCAAATCTATCAGAAATTTAGAGCACTTGGAAGGCAGTCATGACCTCCCAACTGAGCAGGCATAACCTAGCATTTCAAGATAAGCTACAAGCATCTTCTTTCTTAGTATATCTGAGAAAGCAGGCCAGCTTTCATCAACACAGCTGACACAAGGATATGCTCATGAGAACATCCAACCTGAAAAAAATAAAAGATTATAAGACCTTTATATAGAAATGTAATTCAATTCATTTCCTTTATTACAATCAACTAATCAGACAGAATAAATCTTTTACATTTTTTCCAAAAGCTCAGGTCATGGAAATTTACATTTTGGACTAATTTTAACAGTTATCAAATGTACCTTAAATGTAATGCTAAGATCCAATTTGTGTATTGTCAGATCTACTTACAATTGCTAGAAGGTAAAAAGGAAGAGAGAGAATTAATGTGTGTCTATTGCATTCATCTATAAGGCTTAGGATATGATATATACTTCTTTCATATAATGAGTATTGGCTGGAAAGGGGGAAGAAATAAAGATAGGAAGACAGGAACCCAGAGGCTTCCTGCTTAAAGAACTCATCTCAGTTCTTTAAATGTCTTTATGCTCCAAATTCATAGGAATCCTCACAACAAAAGAGAATTTAGAAGATAACATACTAGCCTGAGAAAGATCTTTTTAAGGCAGTATTTTATATAATATTTTTGCATATATGTGATTACAACATATTAGCTGAAATCTTGTTGCTTAGCATAGTAAGTTGTACTAAAATAGATCCACTGAATCAGTAGAGATCTTGTGAGCCAACTGCTCTATAAGATCTTTTTATTATAGTAAGTTGCAACTAGAGTAAGCACCTCCAGTGATTCAATGGACCTACTCTGCTGCAACTTATTAAGCTAAATAACATGATTTCAGCCATTATGCTGTCTTACTATTTTGTGGGATAAGGTACAAAGATAATTTTAAAAATTATGTTAGAATAGCACAAGTCAGAGATTTCCGAAATGATAATAGAGGGTGTGGTCTCTTTAGGTAAGGGTCTCCCTCTATTAAATGTTTCTCAGTTCCTCTGGGACAAAGATATCTTTTCATGGATCCACTTCCTCTTTCTGGTGCATTTATCGGTGAGAGCCAACAGAATTTCATTTTCCAAAATTCTCAATTCCCCACATGTGCTTAATCTTTTGACCCACCAATGCCAGAGGATATTCTAGAGTGACAACAGATTACTTATTGTAGCTGTGAAGAAGAAGTTAAATCTTCAAGTTACTTATTCTATCTCTATTGATTCTTTCATGAAGTGCTCTCTTTGCCCTATATGGAGTCTCCCCAGATTGGGCAAAGTGTAACTTCAATCGACCCTCTGAAATAGGAGGTGAAAGGTAGAATAAACGCTGACAGTTCGTTCCTCAGAGGCTTCACATACAAAGAGTTCAGAAGTAATCGATATGACCTCTGGTCCCACTGAAAACCTAAAGGGGATGTCCTGTAGAGATTATGCAATTTGATAGTCTCCATCATCAACGGTGAAGTGAAGTTCATTGTTCAAATCAAATTGCATAGAATCTTCCTTACTCTTCTCACCTGCTGGACATGAAAAGAAGAAAAAGAATGGTGTCACATGAGCATAGGGATTACAAGGCACTCCAAAATTCTGGACAACCCATCTCATTTAGGTGAAAAATTGCATGGATGAAATACCTGACCTCAATTGATCCTCAAACATAAGAGTCCAAGAAATCAGCTAAACCCCAAATCACCATGTACTGAACCTGAATAAACGCATAAGAGGAAAGGAATCTCCCCCACAGTTTAGTCACTAGTCTATAGAGAGCTTGGTCAATAAGATTAAAAGCATCTCAGATATCAGGGGGCACTTATATGTCCCCATTTCTATCCTGACAGAGATAATAGCATGGGGAGACCAAAGAATACACTTGGTGCAAAAACCATTGATGCTTTTGTGATAGAAATTATAGTTCAGAAGGCTCTGCTGAGATGATTATTTCATAAGGAATAGAATAGATGGCTATTTTAAAAATGGGAATATCTAAAAGTGCCAGTTTTATTGGAGGCTGCTCCCCCGGTGGCTTGGTGGTTAAGATGCTGATCTTAGAGACAAGAAGGTTGGGTTTTGATACTCGAGGGCTACACTTGGGGACATGAAAGGAGCTTCATTCGAGCATCCTCTGAGCAGAGTTTCTCCAGCAAAAATCCTTTCAATCAAGAGTAATCTCTGACACTAAATTATTATTATTGGACACTTCTGGAATATTAGTGAGTGGCAAATTTGGTACTCCCACATTTAGAGATTAAAATTTGTCTCATAAGAAAAGTTGTGAAACTAGTACCAGTCTTAAAAGATCACCTTTCTCTGTTGTAAAGTCTGTTATCTGACAATGTGATTTCAGTCTAATTCCAAATCAGACTGCAGCACTTCACTGTGGTAATTTATAGTGGCTTCTATTCATGGTACAGAATTATTTACTAGCTACATAATTAGCATTCATATCACAGCTGCAATTCTTTATTGCTGTTTCTCTCTTGCTATATTCCTGTTACCAAGTATTTCAAAATAGATTATTGCCCCTTTTGAAGCAGATGTAAAGTGAAAGAGTTACAAAATGTGGCACTCTAGAGATGGTTGTTCTTTCATGCCAGTCCTAAGCAAACGTACTGTAGATGAGTCCCACTTGAATAGGATTCAATCCAACACATCTGCATGTGAAGATTCCAGCTGAGGATGGGCCATCTCTGCATGTTGAGACACCATTGCAAATTCTATACTTAAAATACTTAAGAGACTGCGTCACCGCGAGAACATCTTTCCATCCCACCAGAGCGGACCAGACAGGTTCTCTTATTGTGGGCCTTCTCTGTGTCTCCTCTGGCCCTATAAAACCTCCTGCCAATTGAGATATGACTCCAGATGGAGTTGCAGCCCTTCAGGAAAAAACTAAAAACCTGGTTGGCAAAGCAGGTGTGGGGCACTAGTGATGCGGTGACCCCCACCTGCTGGCTGATATAGTAATATCGCTCCCTCACTGTTTTCAGTTGTCGATCTAATTTTTATTGCATTTTTAATTGGTTTTTTTTACTGGTTTTAAGTTTTTTATAGTTCTCAAGTGGGATTTATGAAGTTCATGATGTAATTGTTGTACGCCACCCAGAGTCACTTGCTGAGTGGGCGGCAATAGAAATGTGACTAATAAATAAATAAATAATCTAACCCACCTACGGAAGCATAACTTTAGTATAAGGCTGAGATCTCTAAGGATCCCCTTCCATTTATATTTTTATAAATTCCCTACTCATCAGTAAAATTAAGAGGTGAGACATGTTCAATATTGGTCAAAGGCTTCAGCCACAATTTACTTAAAATTCAATTAACATAAACCTTTAACTGTGGTGGGGCTGGTAGTTGCTATACCTGGTACCAGAGCAGAGGAAGCTAATCTGCCCCTCTCTGTCAGCTACTTCCCAGGGCAGGTGCTAGTCAGGGAGACCCCTTTGTTTCTAGAAGGCTGTTTCCAATTCTATATAAGTGTGATTGGTTTGCTTGAACAAATGTTGGTCTATTAATTTACTATTCTGCTCTGTATGCTTCTGGAAATAGGAAGAGAAGAGAGGCAACCTGTTAATTTTTTTACCATGTTTCCTTTCCAACACTCTTCAACTTCCTGTGAATTGGCATGAGAAGGCGTTCTAGTGCAGTATTCATTTTAATCGAGGTAGTATTGCTAAAACCATTGGAGATTAACTTCCATTTGTTTCTAGAAGGCAAAGCAGTTACACCTTGAAGCAATGGCTCTTTGGAAATATTAAACACAGATGGTTGATCTTAAAAGTAGTTTAGACAGCAAAGTGAGATAAATACTCAAGAGCATATCTTTGAAATAAAGTGATATTAGCTTGGGGGCTTATGTGCAAACAGCTTAATATAGTGATCTCAATTATATTTCCCCAGTATTCTCTAGGGAGAGGTCTTGATAAATTGATGCATTACAATATTTTACACACAATTTTCCAGGTCGAAGTATATGGAAGTAAACCTCTGAACTTACACACACTCACACACATAAGCCAAGGCAGGCAAAAGAATAAAGGAAGGCAAGAGGAAGCTTCTCTAAAGTTATTGGTGATGCTTATCTAAAAACGAAACCTGCATCCTCTGAAAACATCTGCAGTTGCCCATTATGATTGCCACAGTGACAGATACTGCAATAAACTAGTGTTAAAAAAAGAAATTATGTTCTTCTTCTGAGTTCCTCCAAGTATTTTAATGTCTTTGAAAACAGAAGGCACTGAGGCATTTGAATAAACAAGCAATCTTTTAATGTGGCTTCTAGAAGAAATTCTGAGTAAAGGCTTGTGATTGACTTAAAATTAAAGTAAAATGGAGGATTTTGACCAGAGTTTATTGCAACACAAATGATTGTGGCATGGGCATTGACCTCATTATCTGAACATCCGTATGTGATAAAAAAGTAGAATATGGCCGTGTGTTTTCTTCTTTTATGTTGGGTGATTAAAAACACATTGAATAACACATATAAAAATGCCACAAAAATTCAATTAAAATGTTAGAGAAATGGGCTAAAAGTCAAGTACTTTAGAAAAAAAATGTTTATTCTGTGGAGTCTAAGTGCATTAATGTAGCAACTTTGCAGTCAGTGAAGCATGTAGTGGAAGAAGATCAAATTAGTTGATATTCAGGATCAATGTAACTGATTCTTTTTTTTTTGTTAAAACCAATTATCTCCTTTGCAAAACTTTTTCTTACACATCACAAAACTGAACACTTTTGCTTTCCCCCACAACTTTCTTATTTGTATTCTTGGTTTTTCAAATTTGAATAGATGTATATCAGTTGTGGCAAGTACAAAAAAATATTGTGATATTATATCTTAAAATCATGCTCAAGTTAGCACATGAAGATTGAGGTAGATAAAGGCAGGGAGCAGACTTCAGTGTTAATCAAAATTGGATCTAAATTTTGGAATTACATCCACAAGCATTCATATTTTCAAAGTACATTGTTCTGATTACAGTTATGGGTGCTAATAGGATATCATATTAACATTCCAATGGGGGAGAGGTAGAGATTATTACGTTTTTTTCTTTTTTAACAACTTATTTATTATGGCTCTTATTCATTGTTCCTACAGCTTTGCCTCTCAGCCATGCCATCAACTGAAAGCATGAACTCTCCACCCATGCCTTTTACTAAAGTGGGGGAATACAGAGTTTCAATTATAGGATGAAAATTATGGTTTTCAAATCCCTCTGCTCCATGGTAGAACTAAATTTTTGTTCCCATATACCTTTTGAATGGCACAATACCACCCTATGAGGAAAAAGATTTATAAGGAGCAATTTCATTATTCAACATTCATCTCTTTCAGAGAGAGGTTTAAATAGTAAGTCCTCTGTATTTGTGGATGGGCTCAGCTCTGACTAGTTGAGAACTGCTGATTTGCTTTTTACAGTAAGTCTAAGTCATTGTGACATTGCTAATATTTTCTTTTGTTTGTTCATAGGTAGCTTAAAGTTTGTAAAGATTTTCCATAGGAACAAACATTCCATGAAGCTTTATGCATTTCTCATGTGTCCAATAATTGGATGTATCTGTATTAACAATAACAATGGGACTTATATACCACCACACAGCACTTAGAGCATGCTCTGAGTGGTTCACAAAGTGGGCACTCATTTTACTGACCTTGGAAGAATGGAGGGCTGAGCCCCATCAGGACAACATACACATCATCAGTTTGTGCTGTAGTACAGTAGTTTTTGGGACTGAAGTGGCTCAAGTGGCTAAGATGCTGACTGGAAGGTGGGAGGTCAGCAGTTCGATTCCCAAGTACTGCAGGATAGAATGAGCTCCCGCCTTTGTCCTAGCTCCTGCTAACCTAGCAGTTCGAAAGCAAGAAATTGCAAGTAGATAAATAGGGACCACTTTGGTGGGAAAGTAAACAGTGTTCCGTGCGCTAATCACACCAGCCTCATGACCACAGAAATGTCTGCAAAAGCAGACAGTGCTGGCTCTTTGGTTTTGAAACAGAGATGAGCACTGAACCCTAGAGTCAGAAATGACTGGCTTTCGAGCAAGTGAAGACTTTACCTTTACCTTTTACAGTAGTTTAACCACTGTGTCACCAAAACTGTTGTTTGTAGAAGATGACACTCTTAAAAACCATGTTTCTTCCCCACCACTAGTGATGGTGTAGAAGGATTGAATTATTAGTGGGAATGTATGTATTTATTTATTTAATATGTATACTGCCCACCTGACTTGACTGTCACCTTAGATAGTGAACATATTGTTCACTGATCTGATTCTCTTGGCCAAGTTCATTGGAAAGAGACGTCTACCATATAACAAGATCCTGAACCATTCAGGGCCTTATAGGTCAGAACCAACAGCTTTAATCAGGCAACCAGTGCAGCCTAGCTAGTGTAGGGAAGATCTAAACAAAGCATCAGGTCCTTGCTACTAGCCAAGCAGCTGCATTATGAACTTGCTGCAGCGTCTGGAGTGTCTTCAAAGGAACCCCATGTAGAGTGCATTAAAATAATCAATTATTGATATTACCAATGTGTGAACCAGTCTTTTGAGGGCCTTCACGTTAAACAATGAGTGGAGATGGGCTATTTGCCAAAGTTGAAAAAGGCAGCCTGGCCATTGTGGATATTTTCTTCTCCAAAGAGTGAGCCAGGTCCAAGATAATGTCCAGATCTCAAACCTGATCCTTCAGATGAAGAGTAACCCCATCCAGACAAGATCAAATACAGTATATCAGATGAACTTTCCAGCACCAGGATCTCTGCTTTATAATTCCTGCCATAGGGCAAGTTATAGTACAAGAAGGATAAATCAGTATACCTATATGTGAAGAAGGGGTGGGTGACACAAGGTCTGAATTTTCTTACTTCGGGAAATATCGCTTCAAGTACAGGTGTGTTTTTGCTTTAACCAAAAAGGTTTTGGTCATGGGGAAGAACAGAGGCATACTAATGAATGGATGAAATAATTATTGAAACTCTGTCTGTTCCATATCCTTACTAGTATGGCCAAAACATTTTCTATAGTTCCTTTGACACAATGAAAAGAAAATATAAGTAGTACCTCGCTTTACGAACACTTTGTTTAACATAATTTTCACTGAACGAATGAAAATCCATTGAAAACAATGCCTCTCTTGATGAACTTTTTTCACAATATGAAGCAAATTTCCCTTTAAATTACATGGTATTCCACTGTCCTCTAGTGGCCACTTCTGGTAATACTGTGTGTTCTGCATTGTGTTCCATTGCATGAATTTTTCGTAATACAGAACGTCCGAGGGAATACATTAAATTCGTAAAGTGACCTCTATGTTCCTACCCACATCAGGCAACATGCCAAGTCTTATAGAATTTGTAAGATTTCTCTTTCTATGGCTAAGAGGCATGATGCTAATTTCCAAAGTTAGTACTTTATAGGAACACACTTAAAAGCTGCTTTCAGCAAAAGCATGGAAACATGTAAATGCTTTTCATTTTCAAAAGAGTTGATAATCTTTGTGAAGTATGAAATAACGGGAGTCTTCACTTGACTCTTTTTAACTGTCATTCTTCTGTATAGTCACAATATTATCCAAGTCTTTGTGTCTCTTATTCTTTCCTGTACTTTTGTTATGGAATTCTGAACTAGACAAAATCGCATTCCACACGCTAAGACAGATTTAGGAGTTTTATTAATATTAATATCAATATTAACAGATTCAGGAAAGCTTTACCAAGCTAATATTCCCTGAATGAAAATACATTTTTATAGCATAAAATTTGGAAATTTCTACACATTACATCACTATGGGTAAAGCCAAAATTATTAATTAATCTTCTGACATTTCATTAAGTTCAGGTTAGAACATTCAGTGTTTGTTGTTTAGAACATGTCATATAAGGAACATGTCTCATGTCACATCATGTCATGTCACAGAAATATTATTACGGTTCCCTGTCAGCTGTACAAACTGTGCTGAGCTTGTGGACACAAAAAGGCTTCTATTTACTTAGCCACGTCATCAGATCTACGTGGCAGGTCAATCTGATCTGTTTCAACTCTACAGAGAACTGAGAAAATATTTTTTACTTTTAAAACAGAATTAATATTATCTTAATATCTTAATTCTTTCACCCCTATTTCATTCCCTCCTGATTTCTTGAAAATTATTAAAGTTTAATAACTTTTCACATTCTTGCAATAAATAAACATTTCTATCATGTTGATTGCTGATTCCTCAAGCTTCGGCTGGGCGTTGAAAGACCGCCTCCAGTTTGGGTCCTAACCAAGCTGCCGTCTTCTCTCTTGCGTTGATTATTTAAGCAAAATCTATGCATTCCAATCTTTCCAGGGTCTTAAACTGCAAGAGAAAAGATACTTTCGACAGTATATAGTTCTTTTTAGGTTTTGCAATAATCCATCTTATCAATGTTTAACTATCGATCTCCTGGCTAAGAGCCATGTGTTGCCGTGGAGATGGGGAGGGCAAGCCTCCTGCACTGATTCACATTATTGATTTCTACTGCAGTGACTAAGTTAATAATTTCCTTCTAGCGGGCCAGATCTGGCCATCTGTATATGTTTTAGGACAGAAATTCAAATGGGGAAATCGGATACTTTGTACAGAGGGGAGTTCTCATATCATACATTGCCATTGGCCAAAAAAAAAAAACCCACCTGGACTTTGATTTCCTTTTCTGCAATGCTTTCAACAATCCCACTTGCTTTCTCAACCTCTTCCTAACTGTGGATTAAATGAACGAGGATGATTCCCCTAAGCCTCCCTGCTTTTGTAAGTGTTTCTTACTGGCTGTTTATATTTTTTCCGTGTACTTCAGATGTTTTGTATTTTCAAGTCCTCAAATTCTTTAATCAAATACAACTCCTGTGTTTGTTTGGCTGTTTAAACATAGCTGTTTTTCGCTTTGCTTCTTCTGCTCCCTTTTGCCAACTGTGAGTCTTTTGTTTTCTGCTTAATTGCAAGGGGTCTAGGCATCCTGGGCAGCTTTTGATATTACTAACCCATAAATGTCCTTTGTTTTCCAAATCATCTGGAGGGCATGGCCAGTATGTACCTGTACGTCTGCAGAAAAAAAATAAACTTCTTGCGCAGGCCTTCAAATTCCTCTAGAGTTAGGCAACTGGCCTGTGATATTTACACTTTTATTTCTGCGTACTTTCACATACTGCTTGAAAAAGTTGAGACAAACCTAGTAGCCTTGTAGCTTGGGGCCGACTAGGGATTCAAAATCTTGGGGTTAGCTATCAAGTGCTCAGCTGTTTGTTTGTTTGTTTGTTTTCTGGGATTTCCCAAATTCCTCTGGTTTCTTCAATTATCTCATTCCTCTTGCTTGCAGAAAGCACTACTGATTGTTGCCTCTTCTCAAAGCAAGGGCGATCATCTCAGCTCTTTTATATTCTCTCATATTCTCCTTCTTCTCTTGCTCTTTATCCCTATTAAAATAAACTTTCCTTGCCACCTCAATCAGCTCACAAGTGTTTTTCCCGAGTGCTCCTTCCAGTTTTTGTAACTTTTTCTTTATATCTGGTGCACTCTGTGTAATGAATCTTTCATTCAACATCTGGTGGTTTTCAGGATCTTCCATATTAATCCCTGTGTTCACTTTATAAGCCTCAATTAACCTGGCTAAGAAACTTTCAGGGGATTCTTCTTTCTCTTGAATTATATTATCAGGTTTGCTAAAATTTACAGGACATTGTGCTGCTTCCTTTAAGCTTTCCAAAATCAAATATCTGTACTGTTGAAGACTTGTCCTGTGTGTTGAATCATTAGGATCCCAATTTCGGTTTTGTTCAGCAGCTGCCACCATACGCACTACAGTCTGATTTGCGTCTGGGAAATTTCTATGAAGGATCTTGTCTTTTGCCAGTTTCAATTTTTGCTTATCTTCCATATTAAGGAGTGTATTTATTATTTGTTGCATGTCATTCCACGTGGGATTATGTGTCTGTACTATAGATCCAATTAGTTCATTCACCTCATTCGGCTTGGTACTAAAAGGTCCATAATGCTGTTTCCAATTTAATAAGTCTGTTGCGGTAAATGGTACATATTGGAAAATTGACTGATTTTCTTGTTCATCATCTTCCCTCATATGGCTGGTTATCATTTCCCTCAATGGGGCCACTATATCTTTTCTTTTTTTCATCGTTGGCATGACGTGTGCCATTTGGGTGTTCGAAGGTGGCTCCCTTCCAGCTTCATTGTTATAGGGAGAAGATTGGCTGTACCTTTGGAATTTTCCTTCTCCCTGTTCAATGACATTTTTCAAGATCTCAGTTGCTTTTCTTAGTTTCTCTGTGGTTGGGGAAGCCTCACTTCTGTCTGGGGTCTGAAATCTTCCTGCAGAGTGACTGCTTCCTGCATTTGCTAATGCAAGGTCTGGATAAATATGTGGGACTTGGCCATCTTGTGGCGCTGATTTTGGCATGACATAAGGTGGAGGTCTTTGAAACAGAATTTCATCTTTTTCATTTCTGTTTAAAATTTTCAATCTTTCTTCTGTCTGCCATTCTATTTCTGGGGTATTGGGTGTTCTGACCACTTTCCTACCTAATTTAGATTTCTTATCTTTGGATTTATTTTCTTTCATTAAATATGCTTTTACACATTCACCCTGGCATTTCCTTAGCCAAGGTGGCCATGGTTTCTCTGCAACTGTTGCCTGCCATACAGACATATAAGGATACTGATCCCATTGTTTATTCTGTGTTATTCTTCAAAACACTCTATTTATAAGACCCAAATCTAAAGAGCCTTCCTACTTGGAAACTGGGCCATTCATATTCACAAAACTTTCTTAAATCAAATTTTGTTAAAGGGGGTTCATGTATCCCTGGTGTAAATATCTCAAAGTTCTCAAGGAAACACCGTAGTGGCATTCTTGGAATGCTACTACCACCACCCATTCTAAACTAAACACTACCACTGGCCTGGGGCGCCCGAAAATCTAGGGTCACCATCAGGAACCACAATGGTTTAACCACCCACACAATATAAATTTTACACACACAAAAATCAGGTTCGCTGCCCTAATTTTTCCAGGAACACTGGGTTACCACCCGTGGTTCATTAAGGACTTAGGAATCGCTGTCCCGTCCCCTTGAAGGTGATCAGGCTCCACTTCCACTCCTCAAATGAGTGGGCACACATAAGTATACTTCTACAGTTTCATACAGTTTCATACAATTTTATACTTGCCTGCAGGCTTTTGAAAATCCACCTTCTAGAGTTCTCTGTCTGTCTTAGCCTTGCGGATCCTTGACTGGTCTGTTTCTTCTGATAGTTACTCGTCACCTCTTCACTGATTTCCTAGAGTAGATCAAAGGTCTACTATGCTGGCATTTTAGGTTATCCCTGGAGAGGCGTCGTTTTATCCCATCAAGAACAGCCGTCTAGAGTGACAATGGCACCTGCTATTTGTCAAATCAGTCCCGGGCGGAGTTCGTCAAAAATGTTATGGAATTCTGAACTAGACAAAATCGCATTCCACACACTAAGACAGAGTTAGGAGTTTTATTAATATTAATATTAACAGATTCAGGACTTTGGCATCACAACAATTCCTTGAAGTGCAACAGGATAGAGGTTTGGATCTATACTGAGTCACAATTTCCATGGACCCAATACATCCTATGAGGTTTAGCTCTCAGTGATTTCAGTTTATCTACTCTAAGTACAACATATGTTCCATCAATTTTGATTAGTCTATCCAAGTAAGACTGGATTTAGCCCAGAAAGATGGTTTCATCTCTGTATACTCTGTCCTTTGAGTGACTCAGAACATTTATCTTAGTGAAAATAATCATTGTTATATTGGCTATTAATTAATTCATAGAATTGTTAAAGTAGTGGGTCACAAATCCATCCCCAAAGCTATTACAATCCAAATGTTTCCTTTCTAGATTCAGTGACTGAGCACTATTTTTATTAGAACTTATATGCTTGTATCATTACTGCAGCTGCTGTGGCTTGTCGCTCTAGTGTGATTTGTTTTTCCTTTGGTATGCACCAGATATACCCTTTTGGAAGGGAATTTTCAGTTGACCAGCATTCAATCAAATATATTGTTCAGTTGAAAGCTGCAATGTGAAAAACTTACAAGATTATATTGAAAAAGGAAGAGAAAGGCTGTTCACCAATTAATTAGTAGGTTCATGGCAATCATTACTATTACAATAATAATAAAAACAGTTTTTTTTAAAAAAAAAGTCTTAGTTTTAACAAACTAGCTGTTAGGGCCTGAATCAATGCAACTCTCTTTACAATAATTTATTAGTAGCTGGAAGCAAGACACATTGCTTATAAGGTGTACTCCAAAATGCAATTTTCTGAGAATATAAAAGAACTTCCACCCACTTCGTCTTGAAAATGACAAAAGCTCCATGAAAGGGAATAAATAAAAATTACACTGAGGATATCCAGTTTGCAGTATCATTCTAGAGCGGGGTGGCCAACAGTCCAGGCCCGCCCCTGAAATGGCTGTGTGTTTTTGCTGAATTTTTGCAGCAGAAACATGGCAAAACATTACCAACACACAGTGAAAATGTGCCCCCTCCCCCGCCACCATGGGAAGTGGCGGAGGCTGCAAATGCAACTGGAAAAACAGCACAATTGCATGTGCCCTGTCGTCGCGTTTTTGGCACTTCCAGTGGTGGTGGGAGCTTCTGGCAGTGCCTATGTTTCCACCATGGGCCAGATTAATTGAAACTGCAGGCCAGATTAGGCCTATGGACCATAGGTTGGGAACACCTGTTCTAGAGCACAGATGACATATGCTATAGCTTAGATAACAAAGTGCAACATTTTAATGTACTTAACAGAGTTTGCTAGAGGGTTTTGTTGTCTAGAAGAACTGAGATTGATCATGATCTGTTGTTGATGATGACTTGGTTTAGAGGACTCCTTCCCTAGACACTGATCCACATTATCCTGCTAATTCTGGTATGGGTGAGCCCAGGAGAGAGTCAGTTGTAGTGAATGCTATAGAACCAACCTGGTGCCACATATTCCAATATTCCAAAGGACCCAGACTTGAAAATGCTTCAGGGAGTTCAGCAATCCACAAGGACAGACACTTAAAACCAATGTGCCACCTTGCAATGTATCGCTGCCACCACACCTACAGAAGTACTAAACGTCCAGGTAACTAGTCAAGACAAGACCTGGTTTTTAGTGCCACAAATCCTCTGAGCCAAAAAACAAGACAGTTGTTTGAAGAGATTTTTATGTCTCATTGGGGGGGGGGGGGGGCAGGGCAGAAGAAGAAGAAGCAGCTATGACAAAAGGCTTCAAAAGACTTAAAAGAAATATCTGGAACAAAACACACTTTTGAGACAGTCTAATGCAATTCAAGAGAACACACCAAAAGCCAAAAAAGCTAACTCTCTACCTGATAGTCAGAACAGTTCTGAGACATGCACAGGACATTCATTCTGACATTGCAGGACAGTAGTTGACTAAAGCATCCCTGTTTAGAGATAGGCTAAGCCATCTAGTCAGATTCCTATCAACATTTGAATTCACTTGATGGTTTACCAAGGCAAAAACACCTTCTGCCTCTTTTCCTTCACATACAGTAGCTGCAGTCTTTCCTCAATTTGAATGGCTCCAGCAACTGGGGAAAGCAGATAAGGTGTTAATTCTAGCTTAGACTGTGGTGGCTTAGTGGTTAAGTCACTGAATTTGATGACTGGAAGGCTGACAGGTCAGTAGTTCGAGGCCTGAGTACTGCACAACAGAGTGAGGTCCTGTCTCTGCCCCAACTCCTGCCCACCTAGCAGTTCGAAAGCAAGAAATTGCAAGTTGATAAATTGGTACCACTTCATTGGGAAGGTAAACAGCTTTCTGTACATTCTGGTGTCTAGGCATGCCTGCCACTTGTCCACAGAAACATCTGCAGACGCAGGCATTGCAGGATCTTTGGCTATAAATGGAGATGATCGCTGAACCCTAGAGTCGGATAAGACTGGTTTTCAAGTAAGGGCGACCTTTACCTTTACCTTACTGCTTTATGTCCTCTCCAACAAGAGATAAATTGTGTTATTTCCTCCTTGGTAATTGGCAGATACCGGTCTGCAACTTCTTGGCCATCTTTTCCCAGGTCCCTGTGAAGACACCTTGATTCAATGTTCCATCTTCTCTCAGTTTCTTAGTTTCTACACATCAGGCTCTGAGGGGGAAACGTTCTTCCTATAATACTTGGATTTGTGTTGGCAGCATACATGTCAAAGTAAAGAGGAGAAAAGGTTATTTGCTGCTAAAATACCCAAAAAGATACACGAGAGGAGAAAAGCTAACTGAAGGCCACTACTATCACAGAATTGGGTAGTTATACTTCAGTAAGTTGGAGTCTACTCCCTTCCCTGGGATCACTGCAGTGGTTCAAGTGCCTAAGAAGCTGACTGCGAGGTGGAAGGTCAGCAGTTTGATTCCCGAGTACTGCAGGATGAAATTAGCTCCCGTCTTTGTCCCAGCTCCTGCCATCCTAGCAGTTCGAAAGCAAGAAATTGCAAGTAGATAAATAGGGACCAATTAGGTGGGAAGGTAAACAGTGTTCCGTGCGCTAATCACACCAGCCTCCAAGTGTTAATGCCAGTTAGAGTTCAATTCCTGGGTACTGCATGACAGAGTGAGCTCCCGTCTTTGTCCCAGCTCCTGCCAACCTAGCAGTTCAAAAGCAAGAAATTGCAAGTAGATAAATAGGGACAACTTCGGTGGGAAGGTAACAGCATTTCATGCGCTCCGGTGTCTAGTCATGCCGGCCACATGACCACGGAAATGTCTGCAGAAGCAGACAGCGCTGGCTCTTTGGCTATGAAACAGAGATGAGCACTGAACCCTAGAGTTGGATACGACTGGCTTTCGAGCAAGGGAAACCTTGCCTTGCCTTGTCACTCTCTTCCTGGCTACCTCTGTGTACCAAAATACAGGAAGAGACAAGATGAAAAAAAAATCCTCCTGAGCACTAGGATTGTTGTAACAAAATCTTTGTTAAAAAGCAGAAGACAACAACAAAAACATCCACATATTTCCAAAGTAGCAGGAATCTTAAAGCACTGAGAATATAGCAAGCCTGGTGGAGAATGACAGCAAACATAGCATCATAGTACTTGGTGATATCATCCACAGTAAAATCACTGAACTGTCTGCTGAATAGTAAGTCAACACAAGAATCCTCTTAATTCAATGGGTGTCATCTATTTGGGACTAGTGCATTGATTTAAATCTCTCTCTCTTTTATTGTATATCTTTGTTCTTCAAAGGAAAGCTGGAATGGCAATTGGTGCAACATGTTTCTATTAGTGGTCCATCTTCACAATTTGTCATGCTCTCACTCTATTTTTCAGACTCATAAGCAACACAATTATGTCTCAAATGATATGACCAATGAACATAGGTTATTGTTGATGTAAGCGGTTAGCAGAGTGGTATGCAGTGGCCAGCAAGAGGTTCTCACCTGTCAAGGTGGTCCCTTGTGAGAAAAACAGGCAGATAGATCTTGGTGCAGAACAAAACTCAAAGTAGGTTTACTCAGGAAGTTAAAAGGTGCAAGTATATACAGTGCAACAACTGTAACACAAAACAGATATATTCTCTTGGGCTGCTCAGTTGACCTCACTGAGACAGTTCAGTTGCGCTATATACAAGTCCATAACGTTCAGTAGCAGTCCAGTCCAGCAGGGTAAATACAAGCTGTAATTATAGACAAAGCCAAAGAGTTCTACAACTTCTGTCCTCCTGGTGGAGGCTTACCCCAAGTAGTCCTTCTATGCCTGGCAAACACAGATGGCATAACAGGCAAAAGCCATCATCAGGATCAGTGCAAAGATTCAGTCCTCATAGCAGGTTCTGGAAGATGCAGGAATCTTCATCCAGACTGTCAGCAGAGGAAGGTGAACATTAAAGCTCAGGCAAGTTGAGCATCATAGCTGGAAGTCTGCAATCCTGCTCTGACCTAAATACACTGGCCCATGGAGCACATCAGGGAAAAGTCCCAGCACCTGTGTGCTCTTGCAGTAGGGTCTTAAAGGTATCACAGACACAATATGCCTTGCAACCAGTTAGGGTGTGAGGCTAAGACTTACATCCCCTAACAGTTATCATACCATAATTTTTTTAAAGGATCTACAAAACACACAATACTGTTCATTATATGAAATACTGAAACCTGCATAGTCCATGCAAACATCATTCTAGTAGCTGGGAAATGAGAAATCTTTGAGAATATAACTTTATATTACACCTCAAAACCAAATAAACTCAACAATAAATGAGAATAGTCAGGTTTTGCCAGCTAATGAAAGCGTGGCGCCAAAATGGCCACCACACTCTTTGCAGCCCCCCCCCCCACCCGGACTCAGACATCCGGGTGAGTTAGGGGGCGTGGCCACCCCTCTATAAAAGGGGTGGCCACAAGGCAGCCGAGCTGCCATTTTAAAAATAGCGACGGAGAGGAGAAGTTTTCTCCGTCGCTGTTCCTTTTATTCTTCGGCCCTTTAGCCCTTGGCTTTCCCGGCTGGGAAGGAAGGAGTTGCACAGAGCCTTCGGCTTGCTGGCTGCTCTGTGCTGTTTGGCATAGGTTGATCCCTGGACAGGGATCCTGCTATTTCTATAGATATGCCTCCCAAACGGAAGGCCCCGGTGACGAAACCACAGCCAACGGGGAGGGCTTTTGCCAGCCCTGCGCAGTGTGGGGGGCAGCCCTCAGGTCGGAGGACCAGGGCTGCGCTCATGCGGCAGGGCACTACCCCCACCGATACCGGTGGGGTGATGCAGGCTGGTACTTGGCCCTCGGCTGGCCAGCCTCAGACCGGCCCTTCCAGGGCTTCGGCCCTCAGCCCGCAGTTGCCGGCCACGGGTCAGGTCAGCGGGGGGGGGGGTCTGGTGCTGGTGCACAGCACGTTCCCCCTCCGGCCCCTCATGGGCCGGAGTATTGGACATGGCCCTATTCGGGCCCAGGGTCTCATTTTGGGGTTCCTGGTCAAATGCCTGGCGGGCCATCCGGCCCACCCGGCCCACTTTATACTGGGGGATCTGTGGCAGTGGATGCATTGCTCACACGTTTAGCTGTGCTTGAGGCATCCTTGGGGATTGCACACAACCCCATGACAGGGGCCCTTTTCTCTCTGCCGGGGGCCCTTTGGGTCCACCGGCTACCTCGACGGCCACCACACTGCAACAAGCAGCCAGCCGGGTTGAGCTGCTTGAGACGCTCCGGCCTGCACCTGCCGGTGTCTCGCAGCTCCCTGTCCGTCCAGAGCTACAGCAGGAGAGTGGTCTGGTGTGGCCCCAGAGCTCGATTCCGGTCGTGAGCTCCGACGCCCGCTGTGGGCCGGAACCCCCAGTGGGGACGGCTCACGGGGGTGCACCTAGTGAGTATCAGGTTCAAGTTAATGCACCCACATCACAGTCCACTTCCAGTGGTGGGGTTCAGTGGCCGTGGCCTCGTCAAGTCGAGGCGAGTGGGCATCAGTTACCAGCCTATCCCAGTGCCCCTTGGTTCCATACTGCCACGATGTTGGGGGTGGGGGTTTCCGCCCCCGGGGCAGTGCCGGGCATCGCAGGGGCTGTTTCGGTTCCGCTGCGTATGCCCCGGGTACCTAATGTGCCGGTGATGGCCTTGCCGACGGCTGGTTATTCATTGCCCCTTGGTGATCATTTGTCCCAGGTCTCGAGGGAAAAGGTTTGGCGGGGGGAGTACAGTTGATGCGAGCGGGCATCAGTTACCATCTTATCCCAGTATCCCATGGTGCTAAATGGTCCCTCGTTAAGGGCAGGGGTGTCCACCCCCGGGGCAGTGCCGAGCATCGCAGGGGCTGTCCGGGTCCTGCTGCGTATGCCCTTGATACAGAACGTGCCGTCGATGGCTTTGCCGAAGGCTGGTTATTCCTGGCCCCTGGGTGATCATTTGCCGCAGGTCACGGGGGTAAGGTCTGGAGGGGGATATGCAGATATTCTCCATATTGAACTGTGAGCCCACTGAGGAGGAGAGAGAGGGACAGGACGACAGAGACAAAGAGCTGTCCCATCGTCGTAAGCCACCCAGCGCCTGGGGCCAACTGGTGGTTGGCATACCTTATATATATGGTGGTATGCCGCAGGGCCCGGCCGGGTTGGGCCATCCTGATGGTTCCATTTATTGCTAATATTACAGGGCGATGGTTGATTTGATGGGCCCACCGCAGTTGGCTTACCACGAGGAATGTGGATGAGGGTGGCCCTACACCCTGAGAGGAGGTTGGATGAGCCCTGTCAGCACTTGTGCTCGTGCACATGACTCCCACGTGACTGGCGCCTGGTGATAGGTACCATGGTGGTCATGCTGTGCAGCGGGCTCCTCAGACTCAGGCTCCACGCTAAATGGTCGGGCAGGGGGTTTCAGCCCACCTGCCGGGTTCGACCTGCTCAGCTGGCGACGGGTGTACTAAGCGCCAGTGTCGTTACTGACTTGGGGTCCCCTGTTGCTCTGGCCCTTACGCCGCATCCGCATGCCCGCGGGTTGGTGGGTTACGGGGCAGATGTAGGGGTGCACAGGGGGTGATCAGAGCTCCGTCCGAAAGAACTAGCCTTGTCAAAGCCCCCCCTCCCCAATTTGTGTACTCAGGCTGGAGCGATGGCACTCAGCTCATCCAAGAAGGGATGATGCGGGGTACCTGCTGGAGGGTTTTCAATGGGGCTTTTGTATTCCATTCGGGGGTGTTAGGGGTCCCAGGATGCTACTAAGCTGGTTACCTTGAAAGGTGACGAAGAGGTTGCTCCACCGTGCACTGCTATGGGAGTTGGGGCTATGAGAGTAGTGGGTCCTTTCTTGGAACCACCTTTCTTAAGTTGAAAGTCTCCCCTATGAGGCTAGTACTGAGGTAGAACCAGGGTGAATGTCATTTAATCCTCCATTTAGCTCACCCTGTGGGTTATCCGGTTAGGGATGCCATTCCTGATGACCTTGTTCAGTCAGGTACTCGTAGTTGGTTCAGCCCCTATGGGTGGCTCGCTCATGCAGTCCCGGTGCTTTCATGGCACAGTGTGCTTTGCACTCGGCTTTCAGCTTACTGCCAGTGCACCTAATGGATTTAGAGCTATTGGGTTTTTAGGTTCCAAGTGGATTTTACTTATATAAGTCCAACCCCTCCTGACTGAGTTAATTCATGTTCAGCATTCGAACGAGTTGGGACTTTCATTCTGTGGGCCTTTGCTCGCAGGTCGGGGTCTCGGTCTCTAGCCCATTACCTCGACGACTTTTGGTTCGGGGATGAACGGGGCTCGGACACGTGCACGCATCTCCTCACTACATTTCAGACACTCAGGTGGGAACTGGGTGTCCCCTTGGCGCCTGAAAAGACCGAGGACCCAGCTACTAAGGTCACATTTCTAAATCGACTCTGTCGCACGGGCATCTGGGTTACCATGGATAAGGTGGCTCGGATCTCCGTGGCGATTTTGGCATTGATTGCCAAACATAAAGTGTTCCCTTGTGACCGGCCGTTACTTCACGGCCACCTTAATTTTGCCTGCAGGGGGTTCCACCCGGCAGAGCATGGGGGTTTTCTCTGAGGGTGGGTGGACTTACGGCCGATAGCAGCACTCATGGCTTGGCACGGATCACCCCCGCGATCTTACCTTCCTTGAGTTTCTTCTCGTTGGGGAGCACTGATGCTATGGGGCGATGAGTGGGCCTACTCAGTGGTCCATTTTTGGTGTGATAATGCAGCAGTGGTGCACATTGTCAACACCCAGACAGGCAAATCCCCCAGGGTCATGACATTAGTTCGTCTATTCTTTTTGAGAAGCCTACGCCTAAATGTGCTGTTGTGGGCCAGACATGTTCCAGGTATTAATAACGACATTGCTGCTTTATCCCGCCTGCAGATCCCCCGGTTCCATGCCTTACTCCGGAGGCAGATGAATTCCACTCGCCACTCCCGGCCGATGTTTGGACGATTGGCGAGGAGAGGTGAACCGGGCTTGTCATTGGCACCTCGCACGCGTAAGGCGTATCACTATGCGTTCATGCATCGTGTTTTGGAGGGGTGGACACGGGAATGTGTCCGCTGCCCGGACACGCGCCACCCCATTTCCCAGAGTTTCTGACCCACCTTGCACGAGGCTGGCATTACTTATGTCCGGATAGGTGTGAAGTGGCTCTTGGTCACGCAGCTACCACGATAGCCTTTTTGGAGCGCTCCGCATCAGTGAGTGGGTGCCAGAGTTGGTACCATCTGTGTAAGGCGGATGTGTCTCATAGGGCACTGGAAGTCGACGATGTCTCTGTCACACATGAGTGGGCTCAAGTGGGGATACGGTCCTCACAGGTTGTTCAGCACGGCGTAGGCAGTGGAGTCAGACTGCTACAAAGTTTTATTGGAGACATCTGTCCGGTTGGTGCCCTACATGAATTTTCGACAGTGCCTGCTGCGCGCCCCAGCCTGTTTTTCTGCCACCAGGATAGGTCTACCCTTGCCGAAGTAATGTTACTGAGGGTGACCGGTGCCGCGCTTCGCGGTGTGGGGGCCCGTTTTGGCACCCATTTATTTACGATAGGCGTCGCGTTGATCGCGGCTACGTTTGGAGTACTCGGAGGCCGACATGCGTGTACGCGCAATTTCTTATATGTACGTGCCCTGACTGTACGAGTACCTAGTTATGTCCTTAACCTCTTCTCCTCTTTTACAGATCCTGTGTGTCTCTACACGCCGGTGGCAGTGGGGCTGGTGGGCCGCAGCTATGTACACTGGGCAGCAGTATATGCTGCGGCGACAGGAGTGGACCCCGACTTGGGCTGTGTGCATCCGCACGTATGCGATGGTATGGTATGCGCGGCACAAGGGGGCGGGAACTGTTGCCATTCCTGATGTCCGTCAGGGATGCTGGACCGCCCAATGTTCTTAATAGGCACCTCGGCGGCAACAATCTTATATGGATCACTGCTGTTACTAAACTGTCGAGGGGCTGTGACCTGGCGTTTTATATCACGTATGGCTTACACACGGTCGCTATGGTCTAACATCGTGCCGAGACACCAATTTAGGGGAGACGTGGATCTCCATGGTTCGGACTGTTCCGGCAGTCAGTGGACAGGGCTGTTGCTCAGTCCCTTGCTGAGCATGGCTGGGAGACAGCCATTGGACACCTGAGGATAGGCTTACAAAAATTTTGCCGGTAGGCAGGGGGAGGGGTCCACCTGTCGGCTGGAGGTATGTACCTCGTTCTGGGTGAGGTGCAAGCAGGCCTGGCGACCGAGCTGATGGTCTTGGGGGGGGGGGGAACGGTGAGTCATCATGGATGCCTCCCCGTGTGGCGGGTAGCACTGGTAAGGTAAATATTTAGGACCCATAGGTATCCGGCAGGTTCGCAATTGACTGGCCAACATTTAGACAGGTACAGGTGTAATAACGTGGACCGGTCAACGACGAACCAGGCAAGGGGTGATGGCAGGAGCTTTTCAGCATGCATCACCCCGTGATTTGACGGATACACGTCAGAGGGTGGGGTCAGTAGATAGTTTATTGACTACGGTCAACAATTTGTTTGTGTCAACAAACAAATTGATACAAATGGATACATTGTAGCCAATTGCCATTGGCAATTTTGGGAGGAACCTTACCAGTGTTACTGCGGCCTGCTTGCCTTAAGAATTATAATTGGATGAGTACCAATTGAAAGTTATTATTCGGACTAGGGCATCATTCAATAAAAGTGGCCCAATGCCTTTATCCATATACCGGTATCTGAGTCTTTCTTTGGGGGGTGCGCCTGCAAAGTGTTACTGTCAGTCAATTGATTACAAATTGAGTTGATTAACCTTAAGACTTCATTCAATTCCCTTTTGATGATCTATGTCCCCCACCACCACCACCAAGCTTCAAGACAATAGGAGGTGGAAACTAGCGGTTAGAAAGCAAGAGATTTCAAAGTAGATAAATAGGTACCACTTCGGTGGGAAGGTAAACAGCGTTCCATGCACTTTGGTGTCTAGTCATGCCTACCACATGTTCATGGAAATATCTGTGAATGCAGACAGCACTGACTCTTTGGCTGTAAACAGAGATGAGCAATGAACCCTGGAGTTGGATATGACTAGCTTTCGAGCAAGGATTACCTTTACCTTCACCTTGTGTTCTGCGCACATGGATGTAGGTTGCTTTTTGTCCTTATCCTAATTATGAAGCAACTCTAACATCAAATCTAAAATGATGTATTGTTTTTCAAGAGCTTGTAGTGTTTAAAAAGTTAGGGGTTGCTTTTTAAAATTTTGTAAATCTTCATAAGGAAAGAATTACAAAGAACTAAGAAAACAAAGAATGAGTCCAACCCCATTTATTTGAGTGGGTCTGTTGCATAGACTGTTCTCAGAGTAATTAAACATTCTGCCTGCCATGGAATACTAGTTAACTCCAATGTATCATTCTTTGTCAACCTGTCTTTGTAAATATCCACTGAGATGGATTATGAGGTTAATGAACCTAAATGCAAAAATCCTTATAAACACTGAAAAAATAAATTCACTGTGTCTGCAAACCATATGGAAAAAAATAGAAGTGGAGGGAAACATGGTTTTCCTTCACTTATGCTGGAATTATTATTTTAAAATGTGCTGGAACTATTATTTAAGAATAGAAAACATTTGATTTGTGTTTCTTTGCAATATTGGAGAGGAACTCAGTTCTTTGAAGCAATTGTCAAGTACAACAACTTGTACATGTAGGATAATAAAAATATGCATATATTTTAGCCGCCCTGAGTGGTGTACCCTCCAGGAATATAAATGTGCAGAAATAAATAAATAAATAAATAAATATAGATGAACTAAAGCAAAAAGTATATCAGAAAATAGGAAAGCTGTGGGCCCTCAGACGTTGTGGGTGCTCAGATCCAGTCATGCCTCACCACTGCCTACATTTGATAGGACTGATAGAATTTGAAGTCCAGGAACACAGTATACCATATCCAAATGTTCAATTTGTCTATCTTTTTGCAGTTATAGAACACCTCTTGGTTCTGACAATGGCAGCAGACTATGACTATGATGATGATAAAATCAATATATCAAACTTTCCCCTGGAAAACAAAAAAGTCTCACTTACAAGTTAATTTATGTCAAAGTATAGTTCCATTCAGCATTCTTAAAAAGGGCTAATTTTTACTTGTTAATAATTTTTTGCTTTCTGCCAGTAAGATGGTTTCATCTGTATATAACAATGTTTCTTCCACTGATTTTAACTCCACTTTCATTCAAATATACTCTGGCTTTCCGTACAATATGTTCTGTGTATAGATAATTGGATAAAACACACGTTTCTTTGTCTGACAGTTTTGCTATAGGAAGCCATAGTGTCTCTCCTCCATATTATGCCCTACGATAATTTCTTCTCCACAGTACAAGTTATACATCAGGACAATCAAGTGCTGATATACCCCTTTTTCTTTCAGAATAACCCATAGTTTCTCATGATCCACACAGTTAATGTCTTTGCTTAGTCCATAAAGTACAAAGTGACCCTCTTCTAAAATTCTTTGGTGTGCTTCCATAGTCAGCTGAAATTTGGGGGTACGACTTTTAAGAATTTAGTTTGAAAATCTAGCATTTCTTGCTCCATATATCTAAATCTAAATCTTTATTATTACAGCCAAAGGCCAGACAGAGTACACCAGATAACACAACCATTCTGGCATCACATATAGAATAAAAGGATTTCTTTTTTTATTATTATAAATTTTTATTAACTAATTTTCAAAAAAATATATACAAACATACACAAAACATTACATCATAAAACATAACAAAAATATATAAATTTCATAGAAAATAACCACATAGATGATAGTTGAACTATTATCTATTATACTACACATAATGTTGAATATCTGTTTGAGAATTAACACTGTAACTATAACCAATTCTAAAACATTTCAGTAATGCTATTATTTAGGTACAACTATCAAGCTCCAGTTTACACTTACAATTCACCCAGTGTTTATTTACATTGCCCCGGAGAGTTTGGTCTCAATATTATCTCCAAAACCTACTTTGAGATGGTACAGGTCTACAGCATTCCATACCCATAAGGGAGTGATCAACAAAAGGCTTCCAAATACCCCAAAATCTATTTTCCTTCAATTTATCCCTTTTTACTTTTATCTCCCATGTCAATTTATCATTCAATGCTAGGTTCCACATTTCCTTATACCATTCTCCCGTCTGAATGGTTACATCATTTTTCCAGTTTCTAGCAATGCATTGTCTACCCGTAGTTAACATTATTTCTAGTAACTCTTTTTCCTCTTTGTTTAAACACATACCATCCACATCTGTTAGCATAATGGTACCTGACACCAGTTTAATTTTCTTACCCATTATTTCCCCAACCTCTTTTTCTATTCTTCTCCAAAACTCATTTATCGTTTTACAGCTCCACCACATATGCTCGTAAGTTCCAACAGTATCCTTACATCTCCAACATAATTTGTCCTTTTTATTATCAATCTGATGTAACCTCAGTGGTGTCAGGTACCATTGCCACAACATTTTATAACTATGTTCCTTAATTCTTACTGACATAGTTCTCATTATCCTCTTTTTCCATTTGTTTCTCCATTCATCATTTCCTAGCTTTATATTCAAATCCTGTTCCCACATCAATTTCAAATCTTCCTGTGGATCACCCCCCTTGTTTATTAAGGCATAAAGTTAACTTACTAAACCCTTAATGCTTTTATCACCTTTTCGAATTTTCCAAACCAATTCTTCAAATTCCGTCTTTTCTCTGTCTATACATAATTCTCTTCTGTATTTTTTATTCCAATTATTGACCTTCATTTTCTGAAACCAGTCCAATTTTAACTGTTCAAACAGTTTTTCCTTCTTGTTTTCATCTCCACAAGTCCTTAACCATTCTTTCACCAAGAAAACTTCATTTTTATCCAGTATTTCTTTTATTTTTTTATCTATTTTTATCGGAAAGCACGCCATGTCTGCCAATTCCAAAATTGGAGAGACATCTGGGATCAAATCCTTCTTTAATCTTTTCCACACATTAATGAGTCCCCTCATCATAGTATTACTGGTGGCTATCATTTTAATCTTATCTCCCAAAAAATCATTTTACCAATATTCCTGTAATCTTTCATCTCAATCTCCTCCCAAATCACTTTTCCTCTTGCCAAAATCTTCACAACATTCTTAATTTGAAATGCGCGATAATACGCTAATAAATTTGGCATTCCCAAACCCCCTTCTTTCTGAGGCAGGTACCAGAATTTCTTTGGTAATCTAGATTTTTTACCTCCATTGCAAAAATTATTAAACATCTTTTGAAACTCATCAATCTCCTTTTCCTTCATTTGAATTGCAAGTGCATCAAATAGGAAATTAATTCTCGGCAACAACATCATTTTACATATTGCAATCCTGCCAAACCATGACAACTTCAATTTTTGAAGACTTTGTATTCTAGTCTTAAATTCTACTTTCAAGCTGTCATAGTTCAATCTTTTAAGTTCTTCCAATCTATTTGAAATAATTATCCCCAAATATTTCAACTTATCTTTGATTTGTATGTTAGATAACCCCACCATCTTTTCCTTCTCCTCTTCCCCCATGTTACACAACATCATTTCCGATTTATCCCAATTTATCATCAACCCTGTTATATCCTCAAAGTCCTCTATTTGTGCTTTTATCCTATCCATAACCCCCTCCGGATTCTTCACCATTAGCAATATGTCATCTGCATACATGCTTACCTTATTACCCATTATCTCTTCTATACTTGAATCTTCCCTTATATTTTTAGCCAAAATTTCCATTGCCATAATGAACAAGATGGGGGAAAGAGGACAGCCCTGTCTAGTACCTGCCTCAAGCTTTACCTCATCTGTAACCTCATTGTTTACTCTAATCTTAGCAATCCCTTTCTGCTATAACAAATCAATTACCCTTCTAAATCTATCTCCAAATCCATAGCTTTTAACTATTTCCTTAATCGAAGACCGTTGTAACGAATCAAATGCCTTAAAAATGTCCAAAGATAATAACCCCACCTTTTCCTTCGTTTGATTAACATTATCAATTAGATCTAACACCCTCCTAGTCAAATCAGCCATATGCCTTCCTTTTAAAAAACCTACTTGATCAACATTTATATATTCTCCCATAAATTTGTTTAAACGGTTAGCCAGTATTGCTGTGAAGATCTTGGCATCTTGATTTATAAGAGAGATTGGTCTATAAGATTCCACTTTTTCCAAAAAAATTCCCAATTTTGGCAGCAGAACAATTGTAGTCCTATACCATGAAGTCGGAATTTGTCCACCATCTAAAATATAATTATATAACTTTACCAGCTTTGGTACCACAACATCTTTAAATTCCTTATAAAACTCGGTTGGTAGTCCATCATCTCCCGGGGCTTTCCCCAACTTCAAACTGCTAATCACTTCCTTTACCTCTTTCTCAGAAACCTGTTCTTCCATTTTGTCCCGGTGTTCCTGCTTTATTCCACTCACTAACTGCCTCTCCAAAGTCCCTTTAAGCTTCCCCAAGTCTATCTCTTTTTTGGCGTATAGTGCTTGATAAAAATCATTCATGATTTTACATTTATCACTAACTTTATTACACCTTATCCCTTGTTTATTAACCAAAACCCCAATTTCCCTTTTTTCCTTTTTGACTTTGGCCGCTCTTGCCAATAATCTTGAATTTTTGTTGCTAAATTCAAAATACTCTCAAATTAAATATATCAAATCTCGTTTTACTTTTTCTATATCCTTACCCAATAATTCTGCCTTCAATCTTTGTAATTTGACAAAAATCTTTTTATCCTTCTTTTTTGAGTGTTCTTCCTGTAATTGTTTTATTTCTTTTCATTCTCCTCCTGTGCTACCTTATACTTTCTGTACTTGTTGCTTGCCAACTTTATACTTTCCCCTCTAAAAACCAACTTCATGGCATCCCAGACCACATTAAAATTTACCTCTTCATTATCGTTCCACTGCCAGCTTTCCATCCAACTTTCTATAATTTGTTCTTTACTTTTTTGATCTTTGAATAGATTAGGATCATATCTCCAATTTCTTCCTCTCCTATTATCCTTTTGTATCCTCAATTCCAAAAACACTTTAGCATGATCTGATTCCTTAAAAATTCCTATTTCAATTCCCTCAATATTTTTAACCATGTTTTCTGTTAAAAATATATAATCTATTCTAGAGTAGGACCCATGAACGTGTGAAAAATAAGAACATGCCCTTTCCGAGCCCTTGATCTCTCTCCAAGAATCCTACAGCCCCAATGCAACCATCCAATTATCTAGGACATTCCCTTTAATACCTGCTCCACACCTTGCTAAATTCGTACAGTCTAAGTTTGACCTTATCAAATTAAAATCTCCAGCCACAATCATCTTTGCCACTTTTTCTAACACCACAATTTTATGAACTTTTTCTAAAAAATCCGCTTGATGTTCATTTGGAGCATAAATATTCACTAAAACTATTTCCTCATCGTCAATTTTCCCTCTCACGATCAGATATCTACCTTCCTGGTCAGCAATACTTTTTGTTATCTCAAATCCTAATCTTTTAGAAATCATGATTGCAACTCCTCTCGCTTTTGAAGTACCAAACGCCATTTCATAATGTTGTATCCATCCCAAAAAAAATTTGTTTGTGTCCTTTGATTTTTTGTGCGTTTCCTGTAAAAACACTATATCGGGTCTATCTTTCTTCAATGCCAATTCTAACCTCTTCCTCTTAAGAACAGAACCTGTACCTTTTACATTCCAGGTTAATACTTTAATACTTCTCATAATTTGTTACAATTTCACCTTCTCTAACTTCCAAACTCTCCATTCGGCATGCTACTACAAACCCCTTACCACTAAAAAAGAAAAATATACAAAAACACACAATATCACTCTCCCCACTTTCTTTGGAAAAAAAGCCGCCTTTGATATCCAAAGAGGGGAGAGGGGGAACATGTAAGATGTGCTCATTACTCACTGCTCCTTACTTGCCTCCTCCTTCACCATGATCAATGACAACTCCTCCTCTTCTCTTCCCTGCGGACCTCCACCCATAGCACCACCGGCATCTGCCCACTCGTAGTCCCTTCTTATGGCCCCCGATTCCAACAAATCTTTTCTAAGGGCTACCCACTCCTCCGAACCTGCTTTAACTAAATCAAGCAAAGTCAGTTACTCCAATGGGTCGGTCCTCTCATCAATAACCTGCATTTTTTTTCCAAAGAAAAATTGCAACTGCTGTGGAAATCTCCAATTGTACCTTACACCTTTATTCATCAACAGTTTGGTTACCGGTTTCATCTTATATCTCCAGACTCTTTCCTTAATAGAAATATCATTATATACTTCCACATCAGAGCCATCGATTTTCAGGTTGCCAGAACCAGCTTCTTTTTAAAAAGCCATTACTCTAAGTTTATCTCCCCAATTTGCAAATTTAACCAGAACATTTCTTTGGACCACTTTCCCTCTTCTTGGACCCACCCTATATGCACTTACAATGTCTTCCTGTACAAATTCCTTTCCCATGTTCAAATTGTTTAACCACTGGACCACTCTTTCTCTTAGCTGGTCTGGCGTCCGTTCAATCACATGACGTATCACAATATTCTGCTTTCTCATCATATCTTCCATATCATCAATCCTTTTTTTCCTGTTCATCCATTTTCACCTTGTTCTCCCTCACCCCTTCCTGAGTCCCTTTTATTTCCTTTTTCATAGCCTTCACCTCATTTTGAACCAACTTCACATTTCCTTCTATTTTTTGCAAACTTAATTCTACTTTTTTTGTGAAATCCACAACAGTTGCTACCACCTTATCCTGCTTTTTCAATATTTCGTTTTTATCCTTCACTCTTGCCTCTTCCATCTTCTCAATCTTCTGAAACAATTTACCAAGTTCCACCATAATCTGGGTTTGATCATAGGGTTCAGGTGGTGGTGATGATGACGGAGGAACCTCTTCCATTGGTGCTTTTTCATTTCTCTTAGATTTCACCACCGGCTCCTCCTCCTTTGATTTTCCTCTTGTACCCTTATCCATGATGACCTCCACTAAAAGTTTTAATGCTGCAGAGTACTATATTCTTGTTGAACACTCCACTTATAACTGCTCCAATGCAGCCAGAGCTACCAATTGTCCTTTTGAATGTAATGTAACTTGGGTAAGAGAGGAGGGCCAGCAAAAAATTTAATTGCTGTAATCCATGGGGAGACGGGAACCAAAAAACAACCAATAAGTATTGTAATCCACGGGAAGCTCATCACCAAAGTCAGTCAATACACCCCGAATAACAAAAACCCGTGAACTTTGCCTTTAAAAGCTTCCAATCTTGCACAAAATTCCCTCCTTAAAAAAAAGGTAAAATGATCCATCCGCAAATGCCCAAATATATCCACTTGTATTAGTTCCACAGGGAAGAAAAAATGAAAAAAATCCCAAGATCCAACTTTTTAATAAAAGAAAGAAAAGGAGGAATAAAAAAAGAAAAAATAAGAATTATAATCCACACAGCGAAGGAGTAAAAAAGCAAGAACCCCTCTCTTGGAGTGAACGAAACGAAACTCCCTTTTCCCAGTGGCTGTGGTGGCTTCAGGGGGGAATCCCTCCTCCTTCTTCCCCAAAACAGCAAGCTTCTTTTTAAAGAAAGACCGTTCTTCCTTGCTTCAACTTCAAAAAAAGCTGGGGTGACCAGTGCCTTTAAACCCAGTCGCTCTTCCTCTGTAACCACTTTCGAGCCCACCAAATCACTCCGCAGCTCCCCTGGGAACACTCAAAAGCCATTGCAGGCACCCCCCCCCCAAAAAAAAGGACTCAGACACCAGTATAAGTGGATAACAGCATTGGGCCACATTTATTGATTCATGCCCTAGTCCGAATTATAAATTTCGATTGGTACTCAACCAATTATAATTCTTAAGGCAAGCAGGCCGCAGTAACACTGGTAAGGTTCCTCCCAAAATTGCCAATGACAATTGGCTACAATGTATCCATTTGTATCAATTTGTTTGTTTACAACAAACAAATTGTTGACCGTAGTCAATAAACTAACTACTGACCCCACCCTCTGACGCGTATCCGTAAAATAACGGGGAGATGCATGCTGCCTAGCTCGTGCCATCACCCCATTGCCTGGTTCGTCGTTGACCGGACAACGTTAACCAACTTGTGCCTATCTAGTGTTGGCCAGTCAATTGCGAACCTAACGGATACCAGTGGGTCATAATTATCTACCTTACCAGTGCTACCCGCCCATGTGACCAAAGTCAACAGTAATAAACCCCTGTATCAAACCTGAGCAACAGTGTGGGATGGGCAAAAAAAAGCCAGAACCAAGAAGCCAATTGTAGGTTCCAACCAAAAATTCCCACCCGGCCCCGAAGCGACCAAAATATCACACTGTTTACTAGGGAGGGGGTGGAGGGAAAAACTTCTCCGCTCCGTCGCTTTCGCAAAATGGCAGCTCGGCTGCCTCGTGGCCACCCCTTTTAAAGAGGGCTGGCCACGCCCCCTAACTACCCGGATGTCCAAGTCCGGTGGGGGGGTGTCCGCAAAGAGCGCGGCGGCCATTTTGGCGCCGCGCTTGCATTGCAGGCACCCCCCCAAAAAAGGACTCAGACACCAGTATAAGTGGATAACGACATTGGGCCACATTTATTGATTCATGCCCTAGTCCGAATTATAAATTTCGATTGGTACTCAACCAATTATAATTCTTAAGGCAAGCAGGCCGCAGTAACACTGGTAAGGTTCCTCCCAAAATTGCCAACGGCAATTGGCTACAATGTATCCATTTGTATCAATTTGTTTGTTTACAACAAACAAATTGTTGACCGTAGTCAATAAACTAACTACTGACCCCACCCTCTGATGCGTATCCGTAAAATAACGGGGTGATGCATGCTGCCTAGCTCGTGCCATCACCCCATTGCCTGGTTCGTCGTTGACCGGACAACGTTAACCAACTTGTGCCTATCTAGTGTTGGCCAGTCAATTGCGAACCTGCCGGATACCTGTGGGTCATAATTATTTACCTTACCAGTGCTACCCGCCACACGGGGAGGCTTCAATAAAGACTCAGCGCCCCCCCCACCAGACCGTCAGCTTGGTCAACAGGCCTGCTTGCAATTCTTCCAAAAAGAGGTCCATACCTCAGGGCGACAGATGGACCCCATCCCCTGCATAAAGATCACAGTTTTGTAGACTAATGGTGGGGTGTCGGATGACGCGCCCCCAACCCTTGTCTATAACGAACCGGGCTACTGCCCTGTTCACCGAGCGACGAGCGCGGTCAAGGGCCTGGAGGTTAATGCCCCCTCTGTAAGCGTGACGCGGTATGATGTCCGACCAAATCAGGGTTGTGGCAGGCCACACATAATGCAAGTAAGCCAGGTCACCGCAGATCCCATGTTTCAGCGACAGGCCAGTGACCTGGCCTAAATCATTGCCCCCAAGGTGTATCACCAGGACATCAGGCGGGTCAGCATCCCTGATGGAAAAAAGGAATGGCAACAGTTCCCGCCATAACATCCCGCGCTTACCGTACCAGCTAAGACATGCGGACGCACGTAGTCCCAGCTGGGGTCCCCACTCTGTCGCCGCAGCGTACTGCGCTGCCCAGTGCACGTAGCTGTGGCCCACCAGCCATACTGCCACCAGTGTGATCCGACACCCAGGGTCTGTCAAGGAAAAAAGGAAACAGGACAGTGACTTACTGGTACTCACAGTTGAAGCGGGCGAACGTACAACTGGAAACACTGCAATCCCCACCTCCCCATCTGGCATATCTCAGCCCCAGAGTACCCAAATGCAGCTGCGGTAGAAGCAGCTCCAATTCTAAAAGAATGGGTGCCGTAACGAGCCCCGGGGAGGCCAACACTGGACAGTGCCTTACCGGTCACCTTCCAAAATTGAAATTTAGTAAGGGGAGACCCATCTTGGTGGCAGAAAAACGGGCCAGGGTGCGTACCACGCAGTGCAAGGAACTCTCGTAGGGCACCAGCCGGACAGATGTCTGCAATGGAACATCGTAGCAGTCTTACACCACTGCCTACACCGTGCTGATCAACCTTTGAGGAGCGTATCCTCAACTGAGCCCACTCATCGGAAACATAGACATCTTCGAGTTGCAGTGCCCTACGCGTCACATCCGCCTTAGACAGTAGCACAAGCTCACTGATGCGGAGCGCTCCAAAAAAGGCCACCGTGGTAGCCGCATGAAAGAGAGCTGCCTCATAGCTGTCAAAACACAGGTCATGCCAGCCTCGTGCAAGGTGGGTAAGGACCCTCGGGGAAATCGGGTGGCGGCTGTCTGGGCAGCGTCCACGTTCCCGTGTCCACCCTTCCAAAACGTGTCATATACGGAAGTCAGTCGTGCTGTCAGCATAACCCCCCACCTTGGCTCTGAATGCCAGTGCTGACAGCCTGGATGCTATGGTGCGGGGAGCTAGGCCCTGGTTGTGTAGGTAAACCATGAATTGAAGGACATGTGCCACTGGAATGGGCCAAATCTCGGGCAAACGGAATTGCGCACAAAAAGCCTGAAATTTAGTGAATGCATGGTGATACGCCTTACGCGTGTGGGGCGCCAGCGACATGCCGATCGCCCGGTTCACTTCTCCTTGCCAAACGTCCATATCTCGTCCGGGAGTGGCAAGGGAAATTCCTCTGCGTCCGGGGCCAAGGCGCGGAACCGGGTGATCTGCAGGCGGGACAAAGCATCAGCAATTTCGTTATTAATACCTGGAACATGTCTAGCCCTGAATAGAATATTGAGGCGTAAACTGCGCAAGACGAACTGGCGCACCAACCCCATGACCCTGGGCGATTTAGACGTCTGTGAGTTGACAATGTGCACGACCGCAGCATTGTCACACCAGAAATGAACAACTGAATTGGCCCACTCCGAACCCCATAGCATCAAAGCTCCCAGTATTGGAAAGAACTTGAGGAACGTAAGATTGCGTAAACGATCCGTGCCCCTCCAAGCTGGAGGCCATCGGCCATAGGCCCACCTCCCCTCAAAGTAAATCCCATAACCCAGGGACCCTGATGCGTCGACTGAACCTGGAAGCGAGGGGACACCAGAAGGTCAGATCTCCAAAATGACACCCCATTGAATTACTTAAGGAACTCAAGCCAAATCAGCATATCCTCCTTCGTGCCCTTGTTCAGTCGGACCCTATGATAGGGCCTGGATAGGCCAGCCATGGCGTCGCACAGGCGTCAAGGAAAAGCTCTGCCAGGTGCAACCACCCTGCAGGCAAAGTTAAGGTGACCATGCAGTACCTGGAGCTCACGAAGTGACACCTTGCGTTTGGCCAGTAAGGCCAAAATCAAAGCAGTGATCCTTGAAACCTTGTCAATGGGTAACCTGGATGCCTGTAAAACGGTGTCAATTTCAATACCCAGGAACGTGAGCTTGGTTGATGGGCCCTCGGTCTTTTCAGGCGCTAAAGGGACACCAAGTTCCTTCATTAGCGTCTGAAATGTGTTGAGGAGACGTGTACACATGTCCCAGCCCCGTTCACCCCCGAACAAGAAATCATCGAGGTAGTGGGCTACAGACCGAGACCCCGACCTACGAACAAAGGCCCACTGGAGGAAGGTGCTAAAACGTTCAAATGCCAAGCAAGAGATGGAGCAGCCAAAGGCATGGCTTTATCAACATAATACTTGCCCTGGAATCTGAAGCCTAGTAACTCGAAGTCGCCCGGGTGCACCGGCAGCAGCCGGAATGCAGACTTAATGTCACACTTTGCCAATAGTGCACCCGGGCCACAAGAGCACACCATGCGCAGGGCCTGGTCGAATGATGTGTACCTGACCGAACAAAGGTCATCAGGGATGGCATCATTGACCGAATGGTCAGCCGGGTACGACAGGTGGTGAATTAGACGAAATTCCCCCGGTGTCTTCTTGGGCACTAACCCCAAAGGGGAAACTTTCAGGTTGGGAAAGGGTGGAGCCTGAAAGGGGACAGCAACCCTGCCTGCCTTAACCTCCTTAGCAATACTCAGGGCGGCCACCTCCTCCCTGCCCCTATGAGACAGTAAGTTGGGGGCGTCTTGGGGGCACCTCTCCCCTGTGAACGGAATGCGGAACCCTCGCTGGAAACCCTCGAGGAGGTAACCAGCGTCTTCTCTCCTCGGGTATGTTGCGAGCCAACGCTCCAACATGGCCAAATTAACTGGGGAGGGGGCCTTTTGGGTGACCAGTTCCCTCAGCGGCAGGTCTGCCCGCTCCCTGTCCACCTCTACCTCTGCCACGAGACCCGCCTGCTCGCGGACACGCAGCGGTGGCGTGGGGGCCAGCGCAAGAGGGACACTCGTGCTTATATCGGCATTGTTTTCTGTTGCACGCACCATTGGCCGAGAAGCTCCAACACAGCAGGTGGGTTGGAACCCCCTGCCCCGCCACCTGGCGGGGTGCCTGTGCTGGAGCAGCTCGCTGGACCGCGTGTCCACAATGATACCTCTCCCCAGGCGCAGGGCGCGTGGGGGTCATGTACAGAAGCCAAAGCTTCTGGCAGGGCTCGTCCCACCTCATCTCCGGGTGTAGGGGCACTCTCATTCGAAATTCCTCGTCGTAAGCCAACCACGATGGGCCAGGGAAATCAACCATTGCCCTGTAAATATTGTCCAAATATTGGACCATAGGGATGGCCAGATCGGGCCGGGCCTTGAGGTAGACCGCCATGTATATGAGATATGCGGGCAACCAGTTGGCCCACGTGCGTGGTGGCCTGCGACGGCGATACTGTTCCTTGTCCTTCTCGTCTTGCCCCTCCCTCTCCTCTTTGGTGGGTTCCCTGTTCAATAGGGAGAAAATGTCTACATATTCTCCCCGCCAAATCTTCTCCCTCGTGGCCTGGGCTAAATGATCCCCAAGGGGCAAAGAATACCCAGCTTTCGGGAATGGCGACACTGGCACGTTAGCAGTGCGGGACATCAAGAAAGGGACCTGAACCGCCCCCGTGACCCCCGTTGCCTGCCCTGCGGCGTAAGGCCCCCCACCCACAGTGGGGCCTGTAAGTGGCAAAGCCGCACCTGGGTAAGTCGGGGGCTGCTGTCCCCCCGCCCCAACTTGACGGGGCCATGGCCACTGAAGACCCTCACCCGTGGTGAATGTTGGTGTGGGAGCATTAACTTGAACCGGATACTCACAGGTTGCACCCCCGCGGGCCGCCCCCACTGGGGGTTCCGGCCCACGGTGAGCGTCGGAGCTCGCGACCGCAACCGAGCTCTGAAGACCCATCTGACCACCACCCGCCGGTGGTGCCTGCTGCGTGGGGAGCTGCGAGGCCGCGGCGGGCGCCGACCTGCACGCCTCCAGCAGCTCGACCCGGCCGGCCACCTGCTGAAGACTGTCCGCCCCCGTAGTGACCTGCCGGCCAAAAGGTGCCCGGATGGGTTGGGTATCCCCAGGGATGCCTCCAAGGCTGCCACGCATGCCAATAAGGCATCCACTGCCACAGAGCCCCCTGCATAAAGGGGGCCAAGTGGGCCGGACGGCCCGCTGGGCACAGGACCCGGGCCAGGTGCCGGAGTACTCGTACCCGGGTAGGGCCATGCCCAAAACTCTGGCCCCCGAGGGGCCTGGGGCATGCCCTGCCAGTGAATTGTGCCCAGCCCTCCCCCCTGGTTGAAACCTATGGCCGGGGAATGCGTGCCAGGGGCCGAAGGCCCAGCGGCGCCATGCCCACCCATCTGCCCCAAGCCCATGGCCGGCAATTGCTGGCTGGGGGCCGCAGCCCCCGCAGGGCCGGTCTGGGGCTGTAAAGCCTCGGGCCACGGGCTAATTTGCCCCATCTCACTGGTCCCGGTGGGAGCCTCCGCAATGGGGGCCAGTTGGGTGGGCGCAGCCGTGGTCCTCCGACCCGGCTGGCGCCTCCTGGACGGGCGAACCGAGTTCGCCATAGCCTTCTTCCTTGAAGGCATTGTAGTCGCTGGGGAAGCCTAAGAAGAAGGCGAAGAGCGAAGCTGTTTGCCGCCGAAAGGGCTTCCCTGCAAAGGCTGAGAGCGATGGAGAAAAAACTTCTCCGCTCCGTCGCTTTCGCAAAATGGCAGCTCGGCTGCCTCGTGGCCACCCCTTTTAAAGAGGGCTGGCCATGCCCCCTAACTACCCGGATATCCAAGTCCGGTGGGGGGGTGCCCGCAAAGAGCGCGGCAGCCATTTTGGCGCCGCGCTTGCATTGTCCATTAAACAAACTCCACTTTCGAATTCCAAGATCGCCACCATTACGCCTCGTCCGCCACCCTTTTGTCCTCTTTCACACACTCTTGCCACCTCCAATCTCTTCAGGACAAAACAATCCACTGTCACCTCTAGCTCCCCTCGGTATATCAATTACTTAACTCACTTTCTTGCTGATTTTTCCACTTTTCTCGATTCACCGCCGCCTCTCCGGTCCCGTTCTCGGCTCCTCGGCCGGAGAAACCGCGGCTTCCGTTGCGTACCTCTCCCGCCGAGGATACTTCCCAAACTTCGACCGCCCTGCAACAGCTTTTCCAAACAGGCAAGAAGGAGTCTTATCGCCACAAAATATCTCAGTAGTTTACTCCATTAGTTCGTTATTCTCATTGATTACCACTTTGATAAGCGCGAGCGCAAAAATCAGGATGTTACTCGCCAGCCATTTTAGCCATGGCCAATAGTTACTGCAGTCCTTGGCATCTCCTTTTTTGGGAATTGGTATGTAAATTGAAGGTTTCCTCTCTGTGGGCCATTGTTGGATTTCCCAAATTTGTTTGCACATTCCTGTTAGTATATGGGCAGATTCTATTTCTCTGGATTGAAATAGATCTATTGGTATTCAATATGTCCTCATGATTTATTTCCTTGCAGTGTTTTGAGAACAGCTTTCTTTTTACTTTCTAAAGCTACAGGTCCTTCATCATAGGATTCATCTTCAAAGGAGTCTGTCATCCTTTTATCTCTTCTGTATACATCTTCAGAATATTGTTTCCACCTTCTTTTTATTTTTCTCTGATCAGAAACTGTGCCTCCCTGCTGGTCATTCATCATTCCTAATCTAGGTTTACATTTCCTTTTTGAATATCTTGAAGTCATCTCTTGTTTTATCCCTTTTATTGTTCTCCTCTAATACTTTGCACTGGTTATTATAATAGTTTTCTTTATCTCTATGTGATAATTACTGAAAAACTGCATTCAGGATTCTAACTCTATTTCCTTTGCTTCTCACTTGTCCTTTATACTGTTAAGTGTTTCTTCTGTCATCCATCACAGTGTTTCTTTTCATTTGACTACATAAATTGTCTTTTAATAGTTTTTCTTGATAACATCTCTGATTTCGATCCACAGTCCTTCTGTTTCATGTGTTAAGGCACTGGTCTTGGAGACCAGAAAGACAGGTTTGATTCCCAAGAGCTGCACAATGGGGGACATGAAAGGAGCCCATGAAAGGAGCCTCATTCAGGTGTCCCCTGTAAAAACCCTTTCAACCAAGAGTAATCTCTGACACATAAACGAATCAGTCAATATAGTTTAGAAATGCAAATATATTCCTTACATAGACTTTAAATTCATTAAGAATGTTGCTTAAAATATATATTGGCACTGCTATTTTTTTCAGCTTTACTCTAATGTTGAATATTAACAGTTCATGATGAGTTCTACAATCTGAATTGTCTTTCTTTCACAGAGAAAATACAATTTCTGCATCTCTTTCCCCCATAACAACACCCTGGGTATCCATTCTCAGTTACTACTAGGGAAAATACACACTCAGAGAACTATTATGAATGTTTCCACTTTGTAATGTTCAAAATTAATTTGAAAAAAGAATAAAATGCCTTTTTGGATTTACTATATTAGGAAGAAGAAGCTCATTTCAATTTGTCCTGCAATTTTCAGAACTGTGTGGCATATACACATACATGCCCAGAAAGAAAACAAATTTGATTCAAAATATAGGTATACATTACTCACTCAATGAAGAAATACCATATTTTTGGACCATAAAACGCACCCAGTTTTCAGAGCAGGAAAACAAAAAAAAATACTGTATTTTGCACCAGCAATCAGTGGTGGCGCTGCAGGAGAAATGGGCAGGCCAGGCCAATGGCACTGAGGAAGGAAGTGATACTCTAGCCTAGCCTCTTGCTCTCCTTTCAACCAGGAAGCATGTTTTTCCCCTCCATTTTGTCCATGTGGAGTAGAGACAAAGGCATCAAGGTAAGTGAAACCCTTTCTTTTTAAGCACAGGTTTGGTTTCCCACTTAAATGCATTGGGAACATACAAACAGAAAATGTTTGAATACAAGAAATTTATTTCCAATGCATTTAAATGGGAAATTGCAATTTTCACCCTCTAGTAGCCACTTGTTTTTCATATGTCCGTCTCTCTCCCCCCCCCCCCCCCCAACAGCTGAACAGCTGAGAGGTAGCAGCAGTAGTCTTGGCTAGCTGCAACTCTTGTAAAATATCCTTTTACAACAGCCACAGCTGGCCGAAGACCAGCATTTGGACTATGTTTGGGGGAGAAAAAGTGTGTCTTGTGGTCCAAAAAATATGGTACATAAACAATGTATACATTAAGAATGAATTTTTTTTAAAGTGTATACATTAGATAATAATGTGCAGGCTAATTTCTGTGCAAGAAGATATATGAAGGATCACATTAATTATAGTGGTTCAGAAATGTAGCTATGTTAATATGTAGAAGAATAAAATAACATTCCACAAGGCAATGTTAAAAATCAAGACTTCCCAAACAAAAAAATATATAACATTGAAACTTGATTTATTATGAGCACCGCTTTTATTCTGTATCCAATCTGGAAAAGTTTGGACTGACAGTTTTTGAGTTCTGATATTTTTAAAAGAAAAATTGTTTCACTCCCATCTAAAAACAAAAGATCTTTTATTTCTCCTGGTTCAAAACAGAATAAATAAACTGAAATTACCAATATTATTTATTTTGATGGATCCCACCCACTTTTTTAAAAGAAGGAATTCTGTCTGCAGGAGTTGAAATGCTAATCATTAAAAACATCTCCTGAAAGGATAAAACAGATACTGTTATAAACTGTGTTGAAAAGGCTCATCAGCATAGAAAGTCCCAAAGTATACATATATTATTCCAACTTTGCTGAGCTCAGAGGCAATCTGAACTTTTGACATTGCCAGTCAGAATCTAATTAACTGACACTTTTAACTTCTTACTAGATAGATAGATAGTAGATAACCTTTATTGGCATACAAACTTCTTACTAGTTAAACAGGCATTCAAAAGAGATTCTGTTTCTGATTGTAAAATATATATTAAAATACATTTTGAAAATTATAGAGAACAAATATTTCTCATTTAAACTGTGAAGTTACTGGATTTTTTCTTTTGCTTTGTAGCTTAATTGATGTTAGCAGATCTTTCGTACCTATTCCACCTGACCTTGTCACTATACTTTTTTTTGTTGTAGTGAGAGTTCAGGCTTGACTTCATTGAACACTCAGTTTTCTGCCTTTCTGTTTTTTGCTTTGTAGTTGGAGTGATCTTACTTGATTTTAGCAGAACTCCCATTCCTGTTCAACCTGTCTTGTCACTATACAATTGTTTGGTAAGTAAGGAAAAAATTCAAAGATGTTTTGTACTATCAAGTCATTTCTGAAGTGTGGTGACTTTATAAGGTCATGACCATCAACTAACCACTCCTCACCTAAACAGAAATCAGTTGTCATGCCTATTGTTTATTTTTTTACAGATACGAATGGGATAGACCAGGGATGGCCAACCTTGGTGCTCCAGATGTTCTTGAACTTAAATTCCCAGAAGATCAGCAGTGGTGCTGACTTCGGCTTCTGGTAATTGAAGTCCAAGAACACCTGGAGTACCAAGGTTGGCCATCCCTGGTATAGAGCATAAGAGGTTATCTTGTGGATCATCTTGATTGCTGCTATTGGTGTTGCCAACATTCATTCTGGTATTTCCTATGTAAAACTGGGCATTCTTTTTCCTCTGGGCACATTATTGAGCCACCATATTGGACCATTTCTTGGTGTTTTCAATCATGGATACAAAAGCACAATATCCCACATTCATAAATCTAAGTTTTTTTAAAAAAATAATAATAATTAAATATGCACCTTGATTGGGCCAGGAATTCCATTAAGATTCTATAAACACATGAAAATGAAACTGACAGGTTTATTTTGCTGTTAGGCTACAGACAGAAAATCTGCCAACTATAGCAGAATTAATTAAGAAATAGGAAAAGAGAAGTATTTTTTATTTCTGAATGATTTTACAATTCTCATCTTGGAGAAACTTTGTTCACAGATTAATGTGGCGCCAAAGACAGTGCACATACCTGCAGCAAATTTCTTTAGGTTGATAAATATATCTGTTAGACCAGAATAAAAATCTAACAAGACAATTTTCTTTTTAAATGTCTCTGAGATGATCACTAGCTTACAAATCAAGTGGGTCCTATTTATCTACTTGCAATTTCTTGCTTTTGAACTGCTAGGTTGGCATGAGCTGGGACAAAGATGCAAGCTCACTCTGTCATACAGCATTCGGGTCTCAAACCGCTGACTTGACAACCTTCCAGTCATCAAGTTCAGTGTATTAACCAATAAGCCACTGCAGTCCCTCACGCACATATAACCTTCAACATAGTAATGCAGGGAAAGAGGGAGTGAAATGGCTTTGTAATACAGGTGCCTGAGCTCTGCTGGCTAGCAAAGCACCCAGTATGGCCAAAATGCTAGTATGAGGATAAGACTAAGAGGGGACTGACAGAATATACCATAGAGAGCAGAAGAAGTGATGTTGCAGTTGTGTTTTTTGAAAGAAAGAGGCTGGAAGAACAGTGGGAATTTCAAGACCAATGACTTGAGTATAATCACAGTAAACAAGTAGGTTGGAGGGCTGCAGAGAAGACTTCAGGGGCCACATTTGGTCTGCAGGTTGGGTATTCCTGTCTTACGTGATAATAGAGCAAACTTGAGGTCACATATACCTTCTCTACCTCTACACATAAGAAAGAAAACATCTTGCCGGCCCACTCCCCCAATAAAGACACGGACACCGTTGATGGATTTAAAATTTTGGGCCACTTTATTGATTATGCCTTAATCTTAAATTATGACTTCACTTTAAACTTCACTTTAACTTTTCTTAATTTATTAAGGCAAGCAGGCAGTAGCACTGGTAAGAACCAACCTTAATTGCCAATCACCATTGGCTACTTTGTATCTATTTGTATTAATTTGTTTACCGATGTAAAGTAATTGTTGACCCAAGTCAGGATGCTACCTGTTGACTCCAGCATCTGACGTATATCCGGTAAAATATCAAGGTGATGCAGGCTGTATAGATCATAGCATCACCCTGTTCATGGTTCGCCCTTGACCGGCCAGCTCCAATTTCCTTGTCCTTGGGTTGGCCAATCAACTGCATACCTGCCGGATACCTATGGGTCATCTACTTTACCTTACCAGTGCTACTCGCCAAAGTGACCATGAAAAAAAAAACCAACAATAATAATACCCTGTATCTCGACTATCAGCAACAGTGTGGGATGGGTGAAAATGCCAAGAACCAAGGGGCCAATGCAGGTTCAAGCAAAAATTCCCATCCGGCCCCAAAGTGACCAAAATAATCACACTGCTACTCAAGGAGGGGGTGGAGGGCAAAAGTGCTCAAGCCCAGCCGATCGTAAAATGGCGGCGGGATGCCGCGTGGCCGCCCCTTTTATCAGGAGGGTAGCCACGCCACGCCAGAGAGGCCTGGATGCCCGTATTCTGGGGGCAGGGGCCGGCAAAGAGCGCGGCGGCCATATTGTACCACCGCGCTTCCCTTCTTTCGCTTTGGAACAAACCATGTTGCATATGAGAGACCAATCAATTCCCTTAGTGATGTATTAAATCAAGTTGCATATGAGCAATCAGATCAATTCCCTTAGTGACATGTATCAGATCAATTCCCTTAGTGATTATCAGATCAATTATTAAGCACTTTGATTTAGTTCTGTACAGGATATACTGTAACTGATACAGTAACCCCACATAGGGGTCTTTTTGAATCTTCATAATATTAGATAATTGTTGTGGGGGCTATATTCACTTTATGATGTGGAGGAAGGAAAGCCAGGAACACAGATGGAATACACAGGTTGAAAAAGGTTCCCTTACTGAACCTATTGCACTACAATTCAATGTCATGCTTGCTTAGTTTGAAAAACAAAAGTGTCATTGAAAGAGAAATAACTAATCTACTTTTATTTAACTTTAAATCCATTGGCATAAACAGAATGCATTTAGCATACAGTGCAGTAATTTCATATTTACTTGTTCACATTTTTAGGGCATGTTGCAACACAATGTTCCAAAATGGCAATGGATTGCCCAACTGTCATCCATACCCACTGTGGAAATACATCTCCACTATATCTAATGTGTAAGTGGAACAGAATAAGAAATGAACAAGGAGGAAATACTTGTTAGAAGCAAAAATCATGTATAAAAGGTGAAGGTTACAGGTAAATCAGTAGTGAACATAGAAGTTTGGGCAAACAGGAAACCCTAAAATTCATCAGATAGATTTTACCCTTGATTGCTTATAAGAACTCAGTGGCGGAGAATATGTTTTGCATGCAGAAGTTGAATGCCAGGAATCTGCAGTTAAGGAGAACAGGTTGCAAGTAGTATCTACCAGGTAATGTGAAAGACCTACTCCTGAGGTCCTGGAGAACTAAAGAAAAAAATCAGGGGTAGGGGTTTAAAATGAAATAATATTAGGCTAGGTGAACAAAGTCTGAACTTGTGTAAAATATTCCTAATCATTTTGAGATAATACTGCTTTTGCCTTTGTCAATACCCATTATAAGATAATGTTATGAGGAAGCATTCTACAGTTACTGTTTGGAGAACATTTGGAGCAAGTTTCAGAACTCTCCTTAAATGTTGGCAGGGCTTGGTGGTGCTAGTGATAGAAAATATAGAAAGTATCTGGGAAGATCCACAGACTATGCAGCAGAAGAGTTATTTATGGTAGGATTGGGAAAGAAGAGACAGACAGGGAAAGTAGGCAAAAGATATGTATGATTTGTTGCCAGGACACTAGGGAGCTGTTTAACCAGAGGGAGATGCCAGAGCAGACATCTGGAACAAAGACATTCAGTCATAAAATGTGCTAGTTTGTGATGTCCCTGTAGTGCTCAGATAAGCATAAATAGTCCTCTCCATCAGGTTGTGAATTGATAACACTTCAATGACACCTGCCCTTTCAGGAGGGAGGCAGTAAGGATAAGGGATGTGCTGATTGCTATCCTTGCAGGATGGAAAGAAGGAAATGGGGAGTGAGGTTACTGAACCAGGTTTAATATTTAGTTCATTGCTATGATATTGCAATGTTTGATGGTGCTGGAAGATTACATTGCTGCAAGAATATTACTGTGTTTGATAGTAAAATGTCAGTGAACATACCTCTCAATTATTTTCTTCTTCCCAAAGATATGGCTTGCACAGTTCCCAGTGTTACAGGCATTCCAAAGAACTCTGATGAGATCATTGTTAATCTAATGTACAAGATATGAACATGGGATTTTATGAAAGACCAAGAAATACAATGTACTTTCCCTCAATACTACAGCCTGCAGTCAAGCAAAAACAGTGGCTACATTTTGGTATCCAAAGCCACAGACTAATCATCAGCAATGATGAAAATAACATCCAAGAGATGTTCATGGCCAAGAATTAATCTATTATCCCCATTGCCAGAAACTGCATACACCACTGTATGTGCCCAGGGCAGCTCTAAAGCTGCTGCCAATAAAGTGGAGCACTTTCAAACCACCCCAAAACCTTTCAAATGACACAGTTTAAGTACTGTAATGTGTGATGTGTGTACATTTCCTTTCTTTTGTCCACCACTGAGCCTCATGTCCAAATACTCCCAGAGGTTTTGGCTGACTGTACAGGTGTTATTGCCATTTTTTTTCAAGCTACATAGACTGTGTATGTTGCTTTGCATATTTGGCCAAAGGATGACAGGGAAACACAAATATATAAACTGTACCTGGGTTTTTTTCTTTTAGATTCTTTTTATCTGTCCTCTGTCTGGAGGACACTTACAGGTTTTTCAGCTTCTTAGATCAGCTCTGTGGGATGCCTCATCTTTACTAATGCCTACAGCACTGGAGCACTCAACACATCTTGAGGTAATCAGTACCATTTTCATACTGCTCTAACAGTTAAGAAGCTTTCCCTAATATTCAGCATATATCTGGCTTCCTGTAACTTGAGCCCATCATTATATATTATGGACTTTGAGATAATCAAGAACAGATTCTTCCCTTCCTCTTCATGACTATCTTCCAAGAATTTGAAAAGTGTCATTATGTTGCCTCTTAATCTCCTTTTATGAAGGCTAAACATGTCCCTTTCTTCCAGTTTTTCTCATAGGGCTTGGTTTAGTCCCCTGATCACACTTGTTCTCCTCATCTTAACTTCTTTCAATTTGTTAGCATCCTTCTTAAAGTTCAGAGTCCAGAACTGGATACAGGACTCTTGATGAGGCTTAACTCATAACAAGAGTAAGTAGATAAAGTCTCTGCTGTCTTTGCCCGGAGTCTTTAACATACAGTAATGGTGTCATTGTCATTGAGCATAATTTAGAAGGCTATTCTTGTCCTAGTACAAATTCTAGATGAATATGTATAAGAAATAAATCCGTGGATGGAAAATATATGAGTAAATACAAGGTCACATGGATATGAGTTTCTCATAGCTATTTTTACCTGAGTTAGACCATTGGTCCATTATGTCAATATTTTAAAATCTAACTGTTAAAAGATCATCAGGGTTTCTTCTCTAGCATAAGCAAAGGATCCTGGATAGTCTTTGGTAATCGACCTGATCCATGGGCTGACCTTTTAGCTCCTGAAATCAGATAAGATGTTCTGTATTCAGGCTGACGTGCAGGTTAAGAGGTCCAACCCATTAACCTAAAGCTAGACTTCAAATATCTCAGTTCTAAGAACCAGGCTAGCATTTTCTAAATTCTGTATTTCTGCTGGAGAAAGACAACTACCACCTTGCTAATAATAAAAGTTAAATGCAAAGCAAAGACCAATTGCTTTTCATTAATAATTGTAGACAAACTTTGGGAATACTACTGTAAAATAAAATGATCAAGTCATTCTGTAAACCTTTGTTACAACCCAACATATTGCAGTAATTAAAAGAATCAGAACATAAATGCATAGGCACATTTGGAGGCTACAGATGTCATTGTAGAGTATATGTGGCCTTATAAATCACTTGTATACACAGTGTGAAATACTTGTGGTTTTAAATGCTACCATTGAAAAGCACTTAATGGTAGCAATGCTGCTTGAATGCCTTCCTAACACTTTCCAAGCCTGTTTCCTCCCTATCATCAAGTTTGCCTTCTGTTGCTGCAAAAGAATCACAGATGAACAAATATAAGAATTTACTGCCTTTGAAATAGCAGTAATCACCTGGTAAATATAGTGAGACATATTTGTCTTGTTAATATCACTTGTATCTGCCAACTGCTGTTCCCCAGGGCATAACAATCAAGTCTGTCAGCACTTCAAAAGACCATCTTAGACAAAGCATGGCATATGGATTTGAGTCTCAGAATCTTTCTCCACCACTTGGTGGAACCACACATTTCCCATTTATTATTTCCCCTCTGCACCATGAAATGAAAAGAATTAAGGTGATGCACTTCCTTTGGTTAGAACATGCTCTCCGGATAGCAATAAACTTCCACTTTATTGGGATCTATTTCTCTTCCTTGAATATATTTGTAGGTGCTATGAAATCATAATGCTGGAAACCAAATATATATGTGTTTTCTGTAACAGATTCATTTGCATTAAAGCTGTTACAGTAAAGGAGGGATTAAAATATAGCATGTCAATAGGTATTACTAAACAATAGCTTCTTCTTAGATGTCAGTCACACATTTTGCCTTAATTAACAGAGCAAGAATGTAAAGACATTACATGTTAGTATCAGATTAATGAATAGTCAGAAGGAAAAAAAGAGCATAGAATGTTTTTTGAGAAATTAGCTCAAGATCCTCATTATCTCCTGTACTAATTGTGTTTAAAATGTGTCCTCTGATTTCTCTGTGGGCATCTCTTGTACTGTTCCACAATATAATTGATGCTCATTATATCCAGTGAGCTCTTTCTATGCTCACTCTGTAATTTGAGGGAGGGGAGAAGTATTTGTTTCTCCATGCATGTAGTAATGCCAGTGGCACATAGAGCAATCTGGGCTAATGCTACATTAATGCAGCAGGGAGTACCAGTTAACATCTAGAGATGGACTTTAATAATAATAATTTCAGCTTGGTCTGAAATCAGGTTGAAATAGCTTGCTATTAATATTTATGTTAACTGCCATCACAGCCTAAAGAGATGTGTTAATATGAGACTCTAAGCTGTTTAGAGAAACAAGCTCTGATTTCTGCTGCAGTGTTGATTGTTTCCTTTGAAAATGTTTTCCCATCTTCCCTCCAGATGATCACAAAGCAAATAGGGGGGGGGGGATGATGTTGGAAATAAATGGAAAGCATTCAGTTGCCAGGACAAAATGGTTTTGTTATTCACTAACACATTCACTTAATATATTTATCTTGATGTGTTGTTGCTTTTTTTGTTGAAACTCACTTACAGCAAGGCTTTCAAGGTAAGTGAGACATTTAAGGAGTGGATTTACCTGTTCCATTGCCCCTCTGGTGAGTTTCTATGGCTGAACAAGGATCCAAAAAAAAGGTATCTTGAGTCCTAATCCATTATCCTACCCACTACAGCACACTTGGTTATGAATGCATTGAAGAACAACCATTTGCTTCTGCCTTTTTAGTTCTCCCATGGTTAAACCAAAATGTATCAGCTTGAATACTGAAAATTTCATGGTGTGAGAAGTCCAATGCGAATGATAACAAATCCACACTGAAACGAAACTTTGCTCTTTGCAGGCATTCACAAATTTTATTATATGAACACAACTCTGCTGGTAAGGTTTAAGTAATGCTTAACATACACTAGTTATTTCTGCATCCTTGGCTAGAAAATGGAAAAATACCAGAGGAAATACCAGAGAATATTGAATTGTCTGGAACCATACAATTGGAGCTCAGTTAACCCAGTTAAATCAGTGGGACTAAAATTACTCATGACTAACTCTATGTCTGTTGATATCAATATACTTGCCTTAAATATACCTAAATCTGGATCCAATTTAGTGAACTGAAATGTAGAATAATTATCTAGGTCTCACAGAGGAACTAAGGAGATGCATAATGCTGAATTGTTAGCAGAAACACAAAGAGCAAAAAGTGGTGACTAATTGTGGATAATGGGGCAGTCTAAGCAGTCTTCCTTAACATAATGCCCTTCAGCTGTGTTGAACTATAACTCCCATAAACCTCAGCCAACACAATAATTAGGCAAGCTGGCTGGAAATGATGTGAATTATAACACAGCCAGAAAGTCCCAGGTTGGAAAGTGATGATCATAGAGATTATCTATCTATAATGTTTGAACAGAAAGTAACATCTGCTTTCCTTGATTTCCCCTGTCATTGAAATATTATAAACTGTCAAGGCAGAAAGTATACAAAATCCAAGTCAGAGAGAGGAAGTTGAATTTCATATATTGATTCAAACAATCTAATCTTTTTTGGGGGGAGGGGGAGGGCTCCAAGACACTCATAAAAATAAATATAAATGTCATTAATTAAAAAATACTGAAAATAAAAAAATACAATCTAAAATTAGTCAGAATAGGGCCACACAATGCATTATAGACAGAACTTTGATTAAATGGGTGGTGATGGGATGTGGACATTATGCCCGTGCCTCCCCACTACTCCGGGAGCTGCACTGGCTACCAGTTTGCCTCCGGGTGCAATTCAAGGTGCTGGTTTTGACCTTTAAAGCCCTATATGGCAGTGGGCCAGGATACCTGAGAGACCACATCATCCCGAGAGTGTCTGCCCGTCCAACCAGAGCGGACCGGAGTGGCTCCTTAGTTGTGCCTTCAGCTAGAGGGGCCCGCCTCTCTGGCACACAAAGAAGGGCCTTCTCTGTGTCCGCACCAGCCCTCTGGAACCTCCTTCTAACAGAATTGAGGTTACAGACAGAACTGCTGCCCTTCAGGAAAAGTCTGAAAACCTGGCTGGCAGGGCAGGTGTGGGGCCTTAATGGGAATACGGCTCCAGCCTGTTGGCTCACCCCCAGTTAGTACTTAGTTAATATCCCTCCCTTTGTGTTGTTGTATCCCCCCATTCCCTTTTATTTCTTTTTATTCTTTTAATTGAGGTGGGGGTAGTAGGGTGGGGAAGTGAGTGGGCGATTTGGGATTTTAAAATCTGTTTTTATACATTTTTAACAGTTGTATGCCGCCTTGAGTCGGGTTCTCCTGATTGAGCGGCATATAAATTTAAATAAATAATAAACAATGAAATATTTATACTAAGGATGTCTGATCATAACAACAACTTTTCGTTTCCCCCTGGTTTGCAAATCAACTGGCTTTGTTTTATAAGTTTCATTGAAGCGGAAGAACAAGCTATATTTGCTAGTATATTTATTATTATTTATTAGACTTATTCCCCACCCATCTGGAATACACTCCCACTCAGGGTGGTTCACAATATTAAAAAGAGCAAAGCAGACACTATAAAACCATAGAACAACCACCCCCACTTCTAGTCAAATCAGAACCGAGGACCACTAGTGGCAAAAAACATTGCTCAGACATGAAGATCTACCTGAATCCTTATGTAAGAAACACTAATTACCCCAACCCATCAATAAAGAGGCAAGACACCGGAATTTGGTATAAAACTGGGGGAATAATTTATTTAAATTTATTCAAACCCCATAATCATTGAATCAGTGGGGTTTTGTTGAGTCAACTCCCTCAAACAGTCCATTGATTAAAATGGCCTGCTTTAGTTAGCAAATACTGTACTATGCTAAGCAACAGGACTTCAGTCATATTATTATTTCTCGCCCCCCCAAAGGGATGACCCTAAAGTAATAGACAAATAATCTGTATTTAAAAACCATGACTAAGTCACTTATTGATTACTTAAAAAATCAATTCTAATAATTGAATCCAGATATAGATGAACTACACTTTTTTGTAACAGCTTAATAAGTTATCCAGGTAATACAATACAATTCAATACAATTTTAATTGATACCCCACCTCAAGGCGGCAACAACATATCAAAATCCATACAATACAATATAACAACATAATAATGCAGTAATACAAAGGTAAATCAATAAAAAAATCAGTACAATAATAACATAACATAATATAATCAGCAATGTAAAGTACTGTATCAGTAAAGAATTACAGTTAAAGTTCAACAATGGCAGCATGGAATGGCTGGGGGTGGGGTAGAGAGGAGACGCGGCGCTCGGCATCTTCCTCTTCCTCTTCAGCTGCCCGACAGCCCAAAGTCACAATTTTAATTATAATGCCTACCCACTTTTTGTACTCTAGGAACTTGACATGCTACAAATACAAAATCATTCTATAGTTCACAGAAATGGCAAATATGTCATTTGGCTAGATTTTTTGCTGGCTTTGAGCTTGTTTATAATTCAGTCTCTTTCAAAACAGCATTTCTCTACCTTTAAAATGCAAAGAAACACACATATGTATATATCAGATAGAAGTCAGGTAGCATGTTTAACAGGTGACTCAGGTATGTGTATAAAAAAATGTCCCAGGCTAAATAACACCCCATTCAGATGATGAGCCATCACTACCGTTATGGAAGGGATGGGGAATATACAGCTCTTTAGATGTCGTTGAACCTCAACTCCCATCTGCCCAAGCTGGCAAATCCAATCTCTAATTTATGATACATTACTCTGAGTGGTCCCTTAGTGACTCCAGGTTCAGACTCATTGCTTTTGAAGGAAGCCTTATATTTTCCTGAAGGAAAGTAAGAAGATGGAAATTGGGCAATCAAAGGTTATAGCTTTTTTCATACAAGACCTACAACACCATGGACTACATGTTCTTGTTTCAGTGCAGGTTAATCCTTCTGTAAGAGAGAAGTAGATTGAATGGTTTTTTTCTGCTAACAAAATCACCTTAATATGGTGTAATTTAGTACCTTGTAAACTCAAGCCCTCTTACATGGGAAGCTGCCTTGTATCAGCTCAGACTATATATCTATCTAGCTCATTATTGTTTTCTCTACTAGACAAGAGCTCTTCAGCATCCCCTTTAATTAACATTAAAGAGGATATGGCTGAGGAACTCAACCTTCCCTAAGATGTGTCTTTCACATCATACATGGTTTCTCATACTTTTAACCAGGAAGGACATTTTCATAGTAACATAATTGTAAACAATTTTATTGGGCCTAATCCAAAGGTTCTTCAGCTACCTTGTTCTCCTCTGTCCTTCATTCCTTTATCATTTGTTTTACTTTGAATAAGCAACTGAAGCAATCAGTATGTTATGTTTCTCATTAAGTGACCATTTTTGTTTGTGAAGAACAAACATCTTTTGAGGGTACACTAGAACAAAATCAAAGTAAAAGATGGAGGAAGGAGTTCACTGGACAAGAATTAACATTAGAGGGGATATGGCTGAGCAACACTACCTTCCCTACATTACTTGGAGGACCCTGAATAAGCTGATGGTCATAGTGCTTAAAGGTAAGGCCAACTTGCTCAAGTGGGGGATGCTGGGAGATAACAACACTCTGTGTGAATGTGGAAAGATACGGAATCTGGCTCATTTAGTGGTCTGTCAATTCCTACCAGAAACATGTACAAATGAGGATTTAATTTTGACCAATGAGAATGCCAAGAAGGTGACGCAGTTTAAAGTTTGATCTGGACACCAAAAAAGAGAAATTTTGTAATTTCTTAGACTTTACTTATTGCACTGTTATTTTTTCCTTTGTCACTTCCACAAATTCTTAGCACCTAGTGCAATTCCAAATTTCAAATGCTTCTCTTTTTTTGAATTAAAAAATAATCATAATATCTTAATTTATCTCTTCATTCTCCTTCTTTGATGGTATTTCTTCAAAGACTACATCTTGCCTCCTAACAGCATTAGAGCAAGCTATTTCAGGGGTAATGAATTAACCTCCATGTGAGAAATATGATACATGCACAGGACCTTAGTTCCCATTAAAATCAATGAAACCTAAATACTTAACAACGTGCTTAATTAAATCTCATTGATTTTGCTAGATCAAAGCCTACATAATTTTCTTTGCATTGTGCTCATCTTGTAAGATTTTTATGTATCTTTAAAGTATATCAAGTCAGACATCTAGATTGCAAGCGGTTTATGTCTGCTTTATCCAACAGCAGTCAAAGCAGTTAAATGAGTCACCATTGCAATAACGAGATCCTATTTCTGGCTAATACACCAGATTCATTTACAGTAGAACCTTGGATAAAGTCCAAACTCCATTTCACATGTTTGGACTTTATCCGATTTTGGACTTTATCTGAATCAAATGGGCGATGCATCGGATAACGTCCAAAAATGGACTTTATCCGAGTTTCCTCTACCAAATACCTTGGATAACGTCCATTTTTTGTGGTTTTAGACTTTATGCAATGCATCACATGTGCATGAAAACTGCGACTTTATCCTAATCGGACTTTATCCGAATCGGACTTTATCCAAGGTACCACTGTACTGGTATCTATGAATGGTGGCTTGGTTTAGTACTTTTCTCTCCTCTATCCTGCTCCTATGCAGCAAAATAACATAGCTCAGTATACAACAACACTCTTAGAAGCATCTGTGATGAGGAACTCAAGTCCTTGGTATGCATACTCGGGGTGTTCATAGGGAAGCAGTGAAGAAGAGTATGTTACTGTAATATGATTTGTAGCACTTATTTCAATTTATAGCCAAAGAACAAGTGCTATCTGTGTCTACATATGTTTTTGTGGACATGTGGCAGGGTATGACTAAACCCCAGAATGCATGAAATGCTGCTTACCTTCCCACTGAAGTGGTACCTATTTATCTACCTGCAAATGCTTGCTTTTGAACTGCTAAGTTGGCAAGAGCAGTCATGCGTCACTCGAGTCTCAAACTGCTCATCTGCTGACCTTCTGGTCATCAGGTTCAGCATCTTAAGCACTAAGCCATTGCAGTACTTATGTTTCCCAAAGAAAAGTACAAATGCCTCTGCCTATCCAAAACCTCCCTTTACTTCTGCTGCCATTGTAATCTTTATTCATTCTTTGGTGCCAGGCTCTAATGCAATAAAATGTGCTTGATAGCTTCTTTTGGATAGAAAGAAAAAGAGGCCTTAGGAAAACCCATTGCTTAAGCATTAGAAATCTAAATCCTTGCACCTGAGAATGAAAAAAATACAAAGTTACCGGTGAGATGGCAAGACACCTTCTTTCAGTATTGATGTTGTTGTTGTTGTTCAGTCGCACAGTCGATTCCGACCCTTTGCGACCCTATGGACCATCGTTCTCCAGGCGCCTCTGTCCTCCACCATCCCCCTCAGTCCTCCCAGCTCTGTGCCCATTGTGTCTGCAATACCATCTATCCATCTCATCCTTGGCCTCCCCCTTCTTCTTTTGCCCTCCACCTTTCCCAACATCACGGCCTTCTCAAGTGAATCCTCCCTTCTCATTTGATGCCCAAAGTACTTTAGCCTCATCTTTACTATTTGACCTTCCAATGAGCAGTCAGTGTTGATTTCTTCTAAGATTGACCTATTTGTTCTCCTCGCTGTCCAAGGTACCCTCAAAACTCTCCTCCAACACCACATTTCAAAGGCATCTATTCTTCTGCGTTCAGCTTTCCTAATTGTCCAGCTCTCACATCCGTACATTACCACTGGGAATACCATTGCTTCGACTATTCTAATTTTTGTTTTCAAGGTGATGTCTCTGCTTTTCACTATGTTCCCCAGGTTTCTCATGGCTTGTCTCCCTAGAATCAGCCGCCTCTTTATTTCATGGCTGCAATCTCCATCTGCAGTGATCTTAGATCCTAAGAACGTAAAATCTGTCACTGCTTCTACTTCTTCCCCGTCTATTTTCCAGGAACTGATCGGGCCTGTTGCCATTATCTTGGTTTTCTTGATATTGAGTCTCAAGCCAGCTTTTGCACTCTCTTCCTTCAAACCGATCAGGAGATTCTTTAGGTCTTCCTCACTTTCTGCCATTAGGGTGGTGTCGTCTGCATATCTCAGATTGTTGATGTTTCTCCCAGCAATTTTGATCCCATATTGTGATTCCTCCATCCCTGCATTGCGCATTATGTGCTCTGTGTATAAGTTGAATAAGCAGGGTGACAGAATGCAGCCTTGCCTTACTCCTTTTCCTATTCCAAACCACTCTGTCATTCCGTGTTCTGTCCTAACTGTTGCTTCTTGGTTCATGTACAGATTTCTCAGGAGGCATATGAGGTGCTCTGGTATTCCCATCTCTTTAATCACTTGCCACATCTTGTTGTGATCCACACAATCAAATGCCTTAGTGTAGTCAATAAAGCAAAAATAAACTTGTTTCTGGTATTCCTTTGTTTTCTCCATGATCCAACGTATGTTGGCAATGTGGTCTCTAGTCCCCCTGCCTCTTCTGAAACCAGCCTGCACCTCTGGTAATTCTCTTTCCACATGCTGCTGAAGTCTATCCTGTATTATCTTGAGCATCACCTTGCTGGCGTGTGGGATGAGCGCAATTGTTCGATAATTTGAACATTCTTTGGCATTGCCCTTTTTTGGGATTGGAACATATACTGATCTTTTCCAGTCCTGTGGCCACTGTTTTGTTTTCCAAATCTGCTGGCATATTGAATGCAGTAATTTGATGCCATCATCTTTTAGAGCTTTGAAAAATTCAACTGGGATACCATCATCTCCACTAGCTTTGTTGTTTGCAGTGCTCTTTAGGGCCTTTCTGACTTCACTCTCCAGGATGTCTGGCTCAGGTTCAATTTCTTCATCATTGTGACTATCAGGAGTGTTGAGTTCCTTTTTGTAGAGTTCCTCTGTGTACTCTCTCCATCTTTTCTTAATCTCTTCTGCATCAGCTAGCTCCTTTCCGTCTTTGTCCCTTATCATGTTCATTTTTGCTTTAAATGTTCCCTTGATTTCCCGGATTTTTTTGAAAAGATCTCTGGTTCTGCCTCTTTTGTTGTTTTCTTCCATTTCTTTGCACTGTTCTTTTAGATAGTTTTCCTTACCTCTCCTTGCTTTTCTTTGAAATTCTGTGTTCAAATGATTGTATTTTTTCCTTTCTCCTTTGACTTTTGCGTTCCTTCTTTCCTCTGCTATTTTAAGAGCCTCATCAGACAACCACTTTGCTTTCTTACTCTTCTTTTCTTTTGGTATGGTTTTCTTTGCTGCTTCCTGCATGATGTCCCTCATCTCTGTCCATAATTCTTCTGGCACTCTATCTATTGAGTCTAAGCCATTGAATCTGTTCATCACCTCCACCGTGTATTCTTTAGGGATGCTGTCTAGGTGATATCTGTCTGGTCTCTTTGTTTTCCCTATTTTCTTTAGTCTAAGCCTGAATTTTGCAATCAGTAGGTTGTGATCTGAGCCACAATCTGCTCCAGGTCTTGTTTTTGCTGACTGTATGGAGGTTCTCCATCTTTGGCTGCAGAGTATGTAGTCAATCTGGTTTCGGTGTTGGCCATCTGGTGATGTCCATGTGTAAAGTCGCCTCTTGTGTTGCTGGAAGAGGGTGTTTGCTATGACCAGTGCGTTCTCTTGGCAGAACTCTATCAATCTTTGCCCTGCTTCATTCTGTGTTCCAAGACCGAACCTGCCTGTTATTCCCTCCACTTTTTGATTGCCTACTTTGGCATTCCAGTCTCCTAGAATAATTTGAACATCATTTTTTGGTGTTTGTTCTATGAGGTGTTGTAAGTCCTCATAGAATTGGTCCACTGTGGCTTCATCTGCGCCCGTGGTTGGTGCGTATATTTGGATCACAGTAACATTGAAGGGTTTGCCCTGAATTCTTACTGACATCATTCTGTCATTTTTGAGGTTGTATCCCATTACTGCTCTTCTCACTCTTTTATTGACAATTATGGCTACTCCATGTCTTCTAAGGTTTTCTTGTCCACAGTAGTAGATGTGATGGTTTCCAGAGCTGAATTCGCCCATCCCTGTCCATTTGAGCTCACTGATGCCCAAGATGTCAATGCTTATTCTTTCCATCTCATTTTTTACCACTTCCAGTTTACCTTGGTTCATTGATCTCACATTCCATGTCCCTATACAGTATTGCTCCTTACAACATTGCATTTCCCCTCCCCCTTTCCTGTCCCTCCCCTTTCTCCCCTCTGAGGTGTTAAGCATCCTGTATCACCTAGCCTGCCCTTTTGTTTTGTCTTTTGTTTTGGTCCATAGAGTTCTCTTGGCAAGCTTTGTGGCGTGGTTTGCCGGTTTCTACGCCATTTTTTTCCTCGCATCATACATCATATCACAGTTTTAAAAGTTTAAAACAGTTTACACAACATATTATCATGCATAATTATCACACTCTAAAACACAGTCTCTATGTTAATTGCTATATTAAGTCAGTATGAAGTCTCTATGTCAGTCGCTATATTAATTCAGCTACATTTTTCACATCAGCTACTTATCCTTGTGTCCTCACTCCCCAGGTGGGGTTGTTGTCTCTGGGTCCCTTGCTCCAGGGGCATCGCAGTGGCGGGCAGTGGATGTTTTCCCTGTGTCTCAGCTGTTCCTCTTCCTCTGCCTCTGGCTGCAGTGGTGGATGGTGACCTTCTCCCTCCAAGGCCTCTGGATGGTGACTGGGCAGTTGGGGCCTGTGTCCTTCTCTGCCTCTTTAAATAAATACGCAGGTGGGTGGGCGGGTGGGCAGGCAAGCAAGCAGCACTCTAGGCCCCGCGTCCAGGGGTGGAGGAGAGCTGCTTCTGCTCCCGCTCCCACGCCGAGTAGTCTCACTCTGTTTCTCCCTGGAGCTACAGGACTCAATTCGGCTTTTGCCTTCCTTCCGGCGGGGTGGGGGGAAAGGAGCCAAGTATTTATGGCTCCTTCTCTACCTTTCTGTTTTTTATCATGCCTTCCGCACCACCGAACTAAGGTCCGCCTCCCTCTAATCCAGTGGTTCCCAGTATTGATGAGACTTATCATATTACAGGAACAAGTTTTGTTGATATTGTATATTTGAACAGAACTACAGTAGCAGTCAGATGGGCCTGTAAAGAGAGGTAGCATTGGCTGGGTGTGTTTGTGTCCAGGTAGTCCTGTTCGTGCTTTGTTTAAGGAGAAGGAGGAGGAGGAGGAGAGGAGCAGGAGGAGGATACAACAAAAGCTACTAGTTCTGTTCCATGCTGGCAACATGTGTGTTAATTCTTTAGAAATTCTAAGATAGGTCCTACAATTTTGGAGGTTTCTGAAGTTACAGCAGAACTCCAGTGCCAATTACCAACATGCAATGACTTTGAATTCTATGGCAAAAATGATCAGAAGGTCAAAAACCTGTCCAAATGAGTCAGAAGAAGGGGGGGAGACACTTGTTTTACACAAAGACAAATTGCACAAATAGAAGCAACCTCAACAAAAAGTGTTCCTTGACTCCCTGTCCCTGGGAACAAGAAGCAAGACAAGAATTAAAAAACTTATCAACAGCTTGCCTCAAAAAGAATGATCAATTTTAGCATTTTTTCCAGATTGCTAAATTGCATGTAGACTTTGGATTCTATTCTTTATTGGAAGCATAGAAAACGGAGCACATTCATTAGAGAGATTTAAGATCCTCATGCTTCAGAAACACTCTTTTAACAGGTGTTTAATTTTATTCCTGTCCATGCTCTATGCGTCCAATATCCTTGATATTGTGAAATAGAGCCAAGAAGGTATGTCAGATCTTTATGTCTAAAAACAGGCAGAATGCTGGCATGACTCAAAATTCACTTTCAAGCTGTTTTGAAAGACAAGGAAAAAGTGGAAAGAATGATATGCCTTGGCATCAAACTGTTCTTTGCAGGTGTGCAAATTTGTAGTCAACACACATACACCATTATTCTGGAAGTGTTCAACAGAATGAAGAATAAGCTATAATATGTACCTTTGATCTGATCTCAATTTAAGTATATATTTAATCGTTGTCTGTGAGACTTCAGAAGTCCTGTTTCGGTGATGAGGGGACTTGAAGGTACTGGGAGGTACTGTATGTGGAAAATCAGAAGAGTGGCTTGCATCTGATGCACACCAAAATAATTCACAATTCTTCTAACCAAATGATTCCCAATTATTTCATAACATGTCTAGTAAATTACAGCAGCCTTGGAGATGGTGTTAATTAATTATATCCTGTTGATTTTAAAAAAAGACGGAAAACAAAGCAACACCTCTTTCTTTACTCTGCCCGAATGAGCCCAGCAGATGGGAAGGTTTCAACTGTCCTATAAATTTGTAAACAAGGAATCTGTTGTACTAAGTCTAAACCAGTGGTGGAGAACCTATGGTATATGTGCCAAAGGTGGCAGTCAGAGCCCTTTCTGTGGGCACTCATGCAGTCACCCCAGCACAGAGTTTGCCCCACCCCTCTGCCCAGCAACCCAATGGGAGCACTTCCTCCCTCCACCCAGCACAGAGTTTGCCTCACCCCTCTGCCCATCAGCCCAATGGGAGAGTCTCCTTCCTCCCCTGTTGCTGTGTTGGAACTTTGTGATAAATAAGTGGATTTTGGGTTACAGTTTGGCCACTCGGTCTCGAAAATGTTCAACATCACTGGTATAAAAAAATTAGCACCAGACAAGCTACTGCAGAATATTTTAGAACATTCAGTATGCAGAGAAGAGTTTTCAATGTAACGATGCAAAAATATGTAGCCTAAATAAAATAAAAAAGAGTGATATGGAAGCATACTGGATGGAGCAATGGCAGTGAATATCAGCATTCAGAGCCATACTTCAGATAACATGAAACCAACTTCTCTCATGTTTTCTCCTGGACTTTTACATGTATGTTCCGTTTTCAACTGGTAGTGTCAACCAGAGTAGACTCCCTGAATCAATAGGACTTATATAGATATTTACTTACAATTTGGTACATTTTTTCAACATGTCTTCTCTGGTTGGGACTACCAACTGAATTTAGACCATGACTCTTCAGTAATCAAATGTAAGAGATCCACTGTGCTTTTATTTAGTGTGTTCCCTTCCTTCTCTATCAGTAGAGAGGCTTGTTCAGTAATGCATAAGTTCAAAAAGTTTTGAAAACCACTGATCAGCCATGTCAGGTACCAAATATATATATACAATGTAACATTATTCTTGTTGTGTTGTGATCTCAGATCTTCCCAGATATATAAAAACAAATTTGTCAAATCTGTTTAAGCTGTGTTTTCAGTGCAATTTCTCTAAGAGAATCAATTTCCCTGCTATTATGCCTAGGAAGTTATCATCTGTGGGACTGAGCTTGGGTGCTTTGCCTTCTCATTCAAGCACATCAAAGTTTATTTGCTGCTCTGAAATGAATAACTGGAGGCTATCATGATATATAGGCATGCATTATGCAGTGGGCTAAAGGCAGTTTTGTTAAGTATTCAGCCCCCACATTTTTTTTATTGTTGGTCAGTCACACAGTCGATTCCGACCCTTTACAACCTTATGGACCATTGCCCTCCAGGCACCTCTCTCCTCCACCGTCCTCCTCAACCTGCCCAGCTCTGTGCCCATTGTGTCTACAATACCATCTAGCCATCTACCTTTCCCAGCATTAAGGCTTTCTCAAGTGAATCCTCTCTTCTCATTTGATGTCCATCTTTAGCTTCATCTTTGCTATTTGACCTTCTAAGGAGCAGTCAGGGTTGATTTTGATTTTCCAGGATGTTCATTTTGTCAGCAATTAGTCAAATTCAACCCATTTCCTAACTGGACACCAGATGCCAGTTCTTTCCCACACCCCTTCTGCTTCCAGACATCCAGCAAAAAACCATCTCAGCACTCTCAGTATATGTTGTACAATGTTTTGCATTTGCTTTCTGAGAAAGAAACAATCTCCCCATTAGTACATAACTAGGGATCACCCACACTGTAAGTGCATATCATATGAGAACACACAAACACACTATCTTTCCTCCCACAGATTCTGATCACCCTTATTACAGATAAATAGAAACTGTAGAGATACATAAACATTTTCACAACTTGCTTCTGAATGGAAGTTAAACCATTCTGCCATTTGTGGCAAGAAATATGTCTGCTCCAAATTTGAAAATCTGTCTCAAAGGGTAAAATATTTTGAAAATTCTGTGTTCTGCATATGGTGACAATATGGTATATTTTGCTTAACATTACAACACATGAAATATTATGACTGCATGAGTATACAAGGCACACAAGCTGGTTATATAAAAAGATGGAAGTCTTTGAAATTACAGTATTCAAATAATATTTATGTCATGGTATACTCAAATTATATAGGTTTTGTTACCTCTACAGTCCAGCTAAGTTCATTTTAAAATAACGTTTTAAAGTGAACTGAAATTTTCTATTAATGTTGGTAACATGACATTTCATTTTTATTTGAGGCTTTAACATCATTGCATTTTATTAAAATGTATCTGTAGTTCATTCTTCATTATCATTAGTTCATATCACCAAACAGCCTGAATAAATTTTGATTTTTCAGAAATGAAGCATGGAAACACAACCACTTGATCCATGGCTCTGTCCTTTTTGCTAAGCATGGACTCAACCTCCAGCCTACTTAGACTAAAAAAAAAAATTCACCCTCTATCTCTATGACATTTTAAAACTCTCTTTTCCCTTTGGAGTTTTGGATCTTTTCTCCCTCCTTCTCTTTATTTTCACAAGACACCGATTTCATAACTTACTCTGAGGAAGACTGATCCAGTTTCATCATGCCATAAGGACTGTTGGATCTGAAGATGCCATTGCATAATTCACACTTACTTAAAATTGTAACAGGCACCATTTAGCCTGGAATACTTTCCATGCTGCCTCAGGACCACTTTGATGACATCCTTGTGGGAGTGTTAATTATATGATTCCTGTAACAAGTATCCTTAGAATGACAGATGACGACACACACCTATAGACATCAACCTTTCACTCATCTGGACAAAGGCCTGGCTCATGATTTAAGTCTTGCCCAGCTTCCTGTCAGAAACTCAAGCCCTGCTCCTAGCTAGGAGTCACTGGAAACCCCTAAGAATTAATAGCAACAAAAAAAAAAATCCACCTAGTAACATTATTGCAAACTCAAGGCCTGCATGTTCAAGTTAGTTCATCTCTTATTTGGTCTTTCTTTTCCTTTTCCTGATGCTTTTAACTTTTCATAATATTATTGCTTTTCCTCCCAGCATATTTGGCTTGATTTGAGCCAAAACCCACTTCTTTGTCTTTCTGGTAGTACATAATATAGACATAGCTCTCCTTTTAATAATATATTTCAAATGAAATGATCTCTCTTGTTTTCTGCCAGACGTCCTTCACTATCCAGTGTTTAAGGTCACTCTATCTCAGTATTAGTATCTGTGAGAATACCACAGTTCTGATTATGTTGGCTTTGGTCTCCAATGAAACATCCTTATACTTGAACATCTTTTCCAGTTTTCTCATAGCTGCCCTTTCAGGTTTCAGGCTTCTAATTTCTTAGTCGCAGTCTACATTTGGATTAATGATGAAACCAAGGGTTAGGATTTCTTTAGCCATTTTTATTTCTCCATCATTGTCATTAAAGTCGTGTATTTGTTCAGTTGTCATGTTCTTATTTTCATAACATTCCGCTGCAGTGCTGTTTTTGCACTTGTATAGGAAGGTTTATGTGACTCTAGTTCACATAACAGAACTTGAGCTTGGATGGTACTACAATTTGGGAATTCAAATACAATTTTCTTCCCAAAGTCCCAGATTATTATCTTCCTATCTATCATCTACACATGCTTCCATGGTCACGTAATTATTAGTGCTAACACTGTCGATATTAAGTATATATTAGGTAAGTGTAGAGGTCTCCTCGTGCCATGTGAAATAGGAATCTGTTTGGCTATTACTATGTTTTGTGATCTTTTGACCATGTTCTTCTGCACAATCCTCAGTGTAGGAATCCGTTTAGAAAGGAAGAAAAATGATATCTGCTTGATGCTAACTCCATCCATATATATGCCTCAGGCTAAAATCAAAAAGAGCAGAGAAAACCAAAAGTCTTTGGCTTCAGTACAGTATTTCTCTAAAAATCCATTCAAAAGCATCAATGTGGTTTTTTAACTTAATTATAGTTTGCCATCTTTCTTTCTTCCCACTTGAAATAAGAAGAGCAGAGTTCTAACAATATAACTAAATTCTTTATCAATTTATTTTTGAAAGTCTATAAATGCAACCTTAAAATGCTTGATGGAGCCTAACCTGAAGAAATGGTTACATTGAAAATGATTCTGATGAAAGAATACACCTCTGAAACAACCCCACTTCCTTAAGATATTGTGATTTCTCAGACATTGAATTTTAAAAATATTTTGATCTTGTCACTTTTTTCTTTTAAAAATGGGCATTTACCTTTTTGAACTACAATTCCCACAATAATAATAATAATAATAATAATAATAATAATAATAATAATAATAATAATAATAATAATAATAATAATAATAATAATAATAATAATAATAATAATAATAAGTTTAATTTCTACCCCGCTTTCATAGCACAAGTGCCACTCAAAGCGGCTTACAACACATATAAATACAATGTTACAAATATAATTACATAATTACAAAAACAGATTGAAAATTAACACATTACAAGAAAAAAGAAAAGAAAATCCCATACAGTTAATCTCAAAAAACACAAGCCCCATACTACCCCCCCTCCAGTGGGAGCACCCAAAAGCTCCCACTTCCCCACATCCCCACAGCCAATGCCGGAGCAGGGAAAGGCTCGGGTGATGGCAGCTACCCTCCCCCATAATTGCAAGCGTCCCTCTTCTGACCACTGGCTGGACAGGACCAGGGGTGAGGGGACAATGTCCACATGTGCCACCCATTCCTTCCCCATGCCGACCCAGCAAGGTCCAAGAATCGCTGCAGCGGCTCCCACCTGTCTCCACTCCTGGGCCGATGGCGTGGGCTCCGGGCGAGACAGGGAGCTCCTCGAGGGCCGGCGTCGGCGGCGTCCTTTTCTGCTCTCCGGGCGGGCGGGCCCGGAGAGCGAAGGCAGCTGCGACGGCTCCGGCGGCGGCTCCGGCGGCTCCGGCGGCTACCTGTCTCCACTCCCGGGGCCGATGGCGTGGGCTCCGGGCGAGACAGGGAGCTCCTCGAGGGCCGGCGTCGGCGGCGTCCTTTTCTGCTCTCCGGGCGGGCGGGCCCGGAGAGCGAAGGCAGCTGCGACGGCTCCGGCGGCGGCTCCGGCGGCTCCCACCTGTCTCCACTCCCGGGGCCGATGGTGTGGGCTCCGGGCGAGACAGGGAGCTCCTCGAGGGCCGGCGTCGGCGGCGTCCTTTTCTGCCCTCCGGGCAGGCGGGCCCGGAGAGCGAAAGCAGCTGCGACGGCTCCGGCGACGGCTCCGGCGGCTCCCACCTGTCTCCACTCCCGGGGCCGATGGCGTGGGCTCCGGGCGAGACAGGGAGCTCCTCGAGGGCCGGCGTCGGCGGCGTCCTTTTCTGCTCTCCGGGCGGGCGGGCCCGGAGAGCGAAGGCAGCTGCGGCGGCTCCGGCGGCGGCTCCGGTGGCTCCCACCTGTCTCCACTCCCGGGGCCGATGGCGTGGGCTCCGGGCGAGACAGGGAGCTCCTCGAGGGCCGGCGTCGGCGGCGTCCTTTTCTGCCCTCCGGGCGGGCGGGCCCGGAGAGCGAAAGCAGCTGCGACGGCTCCGGCGGCGGCTCCGGCGGCTCCCACCTGTCTCCACTCCCGGGGCCGATGGCGTGGGCTCCGGGCGAGACGGAGCTCCTCGAGGGCCGGCGTCGGCGGCGTCCTTTTCTGCTCTCCGGGCGGGCGGGCCCGGAGAGCAAAGGCAGCTGCGATGGCTCCGGCGGCGGCTCCGGCGGCTCCCACCTGTCTCCACTCCCGGGGCCGATGGCGTGGGCTCCGGGCGAGACAGGGAGCTTCTCGAGGGCCGGCGTCGGCGGCGTCCTTTTCTGCTCTCCGGGCGGGCGGGCCCGGAGAGCGAAGGCAGCTGCGACGGCTCCGGCGGCAGCTCCGGCGGCTCCCACCTGTCTCCACTCCCGGGGCCGATGGCGTGGGCTCCGGGCGAGACAGGGAGACAGGGAGCTCCTCCAATCCCAAAGCCAGCACATAGTCCGGAAAAGTAATGTTGCCTATCTTTAAAAACTGTTGCTGGATATTCCTCCCCTCCCTTTTTGAACTTCCTCTTCTTCTTTTGTGTCCAGATCAAACTTTATACTGCCAGAATGAAGCCACTTTCTTCACTTTGTCATTGGCCATAATTAAATCTTTGTCAGTACATGTTTCTGGTGGTAATTGGCAGACCAGTAAATGAGCCGGATTCTGTATCTCTCCACAATCACACAGCGTTTTGTTATCTGCCACTTGAGCATATTGGTCTTGCATTTAGGATCTCCGACCCTTGACCTATTTAGGGTCCTCCAAGTGACATAGTGGAGGTTGAGTTCCTCAGCCACAGCCTCCTTTAATGCTATTCCTTTTTTCTGTAAGCTTCCTCCTAAAACCTTCTAATTTGGTTTTACTATTGCATATATTGCATACATAGCAGATATGCAAATGTAGAAGACCTAATATAGCAACTGACATAGAGACTTTATACTGACTAAACATAGAAACTGACATAGAGACTGTGTTTTAAAGTGTGATTATATGCATGATAATATGTTGTCTTAAATGTTTTAAACTTTTAAAAACTGTGATAAAATGTATGAGGAGAGAAAAATGGCGTAGACACCGGCAAACTACGCCACAAATCTTGCCAAGAGAACCCTATTGACCAAAACAAAAGGCAAAACAAAAGGGCAGGCTAGGTGATACAGGATGCTTGACACCACAGAGGGGAGAAAGGGGAGGGACAGGAAAGGGGGAGGGGAAATGCAATGTTGTAAGGAGCAATACTGCATAGGGACATGGAATGTGAGATCAATGAACCAAGGTAAACTGGAAGTGGTAAAAAATGAGATGGAAAGAATAAGCATTGACATCTTGGGCATCAGTGAGCTAAAATGGACAGGGATGGGTGAATTCAGCTCTGGAAACCATCATATCTACTACTGTGGACAAGAAAACCTTAGAAGAAATGGAGTAGCCATAATTGTCAATAAAAGAGTGAGAAAAGCAGTAATGGGATACAATCTCAAAAATGACAGAATGGTGTCAGTCAGAATTCAAGGCAAACCTTTCAATGTCACTGTGATCCAAATATACGCACCAACCACTGGTGCAGATAAAGCCACAATGGACCAGTTCTATGAGGACTTACAACACCTCATAGAACAGACACCAAGAAATGATGTCCAAATTATATTAGGAGACTGGAATGCCAAAGTAGGAAATCAAAAAGTGGAGGGAATAACAGGCAAATTTGGTCTTGGAGTACAGAATGAAGCAGGGCAAAGATTGATAGAGTTCTGCCAAGAGAACGCACTGGTCATAGCAAACACTCTCTTCCAGCAACACAAGAGGCGACTTTACACATGGACATCACCAGATGGCCAACACCGAAACCAGATTGACTACATACTCTGCAGCCAAAGATGGAGAACCTCCATACAGTCAGCAAAAACAAGACCTGGAGCAGACTGTGGCTCAGATCACAACCTATTGATCGCAAAATTCAGGCTTAGACTAAAGAAAATAAGGAAAACACGGAGACCAGAAAGATATCACCTAGACAGCATCCCTAAAGAATACGCGGTGGAGGTGATGAACAGATTCAATGGCTTAGACTCAATAGATAGAGTGCCAGAAGAATTATGGACAGAGATGAGGGACATCATGCAGGAAGCAGCAAAGAAAACCATACCAAAAGAAAAGAAGAGTAAGAAAGCAAAGTGGTTGTCTGATGAGGCTCTTAAAATAGCAGAGGAAAGAAGGAACGCAAAAGTCAAAGGAGAAAGGAAAAACTACAATCAATTGAACACAGAATTTCAAAGAAAAGCAAGGAGAGATAAGGAAAACTACCTAAAAGAACAGTGCAGAGAAATGGAGGAAAACAACAAAAGAGGCAGAACCAGAGATCTTTTCAAAAAATCGGGGAAATTAAGGGAACATTTAAAGCAAAAACGACCATGATAAGGGACAAAGAAGGAAAGGAGCTAGCTGATGCAGAAGAGATCAAGAAAAGATGGAAAGAGTACACAGAGGAACTCTACAAAAAGGACCTCAACACTCCTGACAATCACAATGATGAAGAAGTAGAACTTGAGCCAGACATCCTGGAGAGCGAAGTCATAAAGGCCCTAAAGAGCACTGCAAACAACAAAGCTAGTGGAGATGATGGTATCCCAGTTGAATTTTTCAAAGCGCTAAAAGATGACGGTGTCAAATTACTGCATTCAATATGCCAGCAGATTTGGAAAACAAAACAATGGCCACAGGATTGGAAAAGATCAGTATACGTCCCAATCCCAAAAAAGGGCAATGCCAAAGAATGTTCAAATTATCGAACAATCACGCTCATCCCACACGCCAGTAAGGTGATGCTCAAGATAATACAGGATAGACTTCAGCAGCATGTGGAAAGAGAATTACCAGAGGTGCAGGCAGGTTTCAGAAGAGGCAGGGGGACTAGAGACCACATTGCCAACCTACGCTGGATCATGGAGAAAACAAAGGAATACCAGAAACAAGTTTACTTTTGTTTTATTGACTACACTAAGGCATTTGACTGTGTGGACCACAACAAGATGTGGCAAATAATTAAAGAGATGGGAATACCAGAGCACCTCATATGCCTCCTGAGAAATCTGTACATGAACCAAGAAGCAACAGTTAGGACAGAGCAGGGAATGACTGAGTGGTTTGGAATAGGAAAAGGAGTAAGACAAGGCTGCATTTTGTCACCATGCCTATTCAACCTATACACAGAGCACATAATGCGCAGTGCAGGGATGGAGGAATCACAATATGGGATTAAAATCGCTGGGAGAAACATCAACAATCTGAGATATGCAGACGATACCACCCTAATGGCAGAAAGTGAGGAAGACCTAAAGAATCTCTTGATTGGGCTGAAGGAGGAGAGTGCAAAAGCTGGCTTGAGACTAAATATCAAGAAAACCAAGATAATGGCAACAGGCCCAATCAGTTCCTGGAAAATAGATGGGGAAGAAGTAGAAGCAGTGACAGATTTTACTTTCTTAGGATCAAAGATCACTGCAGATGGGGATTGTAGCCATGAAATAAAAAGGCGACTGATTCTTGGGAGACAAGCAATGAGAAACCTGGGGAACATAGTGAAAAGCAGAGACATCACATTGCAAACAAAAATTAGAATAGTCAAAGCAATGGTTTTCCCAGTAGTAATGTACGGATGTGAGAGCTGGACAATTAGGAAGGCTGAACGCAGAAGAACAGATGCCTTTGAAATGTGGTGTTGGAGGAGGGTTTTGAGAGTACCCTGGACAGCGAGGAGAACAAATAGGTCAATCTTAGAAGAAATTAACCCTGACTGCTCACTGGAAGGTCAAATAGTAAAGATGAAGCTAAAATACTTTGGACATCAAATGAGAAGGGAGGATTCACTTGAGAAGGCATTGATGTTGGGAAAGGTGGAGGGCAAAAGAAGAAGGGGGAGGCCAAGGATAAGATGGCTAGATGGCATTGTAGACACAATGGGCACAGAGCTGGGAGGGCTGAGGGGGATGGTGGAGGACATAGGCGCCTGGAGAGCAATGGTCCATAGGGTCGCAAAGGGTCGGAACCGACTGTGCGACTGAACAACAACAACAAATTGCATACCCTCAAGAATGTTTGTTCTTGCATCAAAGCTCTTCCTAGATCTGATCCAGCAGACTGGAAGCACATATCCATTTCAGATGATGTTTAGGGTCATTCTCTTGTTTAATTCTCCTGACACCCACTGCTATTTCTTTCCTTATCTTAGGTGAAGTCAATGTAACATCAATTTAATGCCATATGGTCTTTGTCTCAGTGTGTATATCCTAATGGGACAATTTATAATTCAGTTGAAAGTTGTGCTGTATATCAGTCCAGGGAACAACAAAGAATTTCAGGCTGCTGCATTTGCAAGCAATATAGCAATTCAGCATTCCTGGTTAGGGGAGATAAACAATGAGTGAAACTCCCACTTGGAGTTTTTGATACCAGTTGCACAGCCACAGCTCTGTGGCTCTGATGCCCAAAAAGGACAAAGCAGTACTCCATTTGTTTCCTTTTTCATATCCCAATTGCCACAAGCTCCATTTTCCAGAGTTGTCCCCCCACCCAATTTGACTGGAATTGATTCAAAATAAACAATCATCACATGGGTGTTTTTTTTTAAAATAAAAAAGCCACTTACTGTCAAAAATAATGCATTCTGTACATTGGGTAGTTCCTAATTTTTAACTCACTTTAAAACATGGGGAACCTGATTTAAATACAGGTATATATCAAAGTATAGACAAGCCCTTAGTATAATAATAATTTTGTGTCATAGCTTACTCTGGGTTGAAAGGATTTTTGCTGGAGAAACTCCACTCAGGGGATGTCCGAATGAAGCTCCTTTCATGTCCCCAAGTGCAGCCCTTGGGTATCGAAACCTGACCTTTCAGTCTCCAAGCTCAGCATCTTAACCACTAAGTCACTGGAGGAACTGTACGCCCTTAGTGAAACAATACAGACCAAAACTCAGCAGTTGTTCTTGTTGCTGTTGTTGTTGTTATGGGTAATGTTTGGAAGACCCAGCAAGGCCAGAAACAGGTAGCAAGACTCCTTCCAATGGATCTGATCCATCATACTGGCTCTCTTTAACCATGACCATTCCTCACCATCATTGGTTCAACATCCAGCCTTAAATTATTTTCCAAAGTCCATCAGATATATCTATGCCATCAAGACATTTTCATTGGTGCTTGCATAAGACGACATGAGAGTGATAACGATAATTCCCTAAAGCACTTTAAGAAACAAGCAAATTATAGAATTGGATGAGAATGATGTAATATGTTATTCCTGCTGAAATGACAGGGAAGTGAACAGACCTGTGTGAGTTTTGGATCAGTGAACAATTAGCACGTACATTTTGTTCAGGAACCTTTGCAAAACAAAGACTTACATACATTATTTCTTTTTCCTTTTTCAACTTCCTCAAACCATCTTGCTCACTTTAAAGAGAGTCATGATTTCTCTTCTTCTTCCCTTGACATTTATAGGTGTAATGGATCTTACCATTTAATTTTTCAATTGTGGCATTTCTGCAGTGTATGTGATTACATTTTGCTCTTCTGTCAAAAAAAGCCATCTTATCTGGAATATGACCTTCAGTCCTTTATATGAATATTAAGGATGAGCATTCAATCCAGCTTTCAATTAGACTAACCTCATCAGCCATTAACTTCCCATTCTGAGACTTTAATGGTTTCTCTGTCTCCGTCCTGGCTATGTATTTGCTGTATATTCTAAAATATCTTGTGCCCTTTTAAGTTCATCTACTGTCTTAAATTTCACACTCTATTGATTTGTCACTCTTTGCAGTATTACAAATTTAATGAAATTTGTGAAACTTTTGTTAGAGGAGGATAATATCATGCTTTGCATCATCCACAATGCTTCATTGGATGAAACTAGTATTTACCAGTTCCTTTTCATGCTTTCAATTGAACAGATCTACATAGAACCCCAAAGATATCACTTTACTTAGACAAGAATAGACAGAGACAAAGCAAAGACACAAACAGGAATCGTCTTCATGTCATTCAGGTTCTTATTTTTCCACAATTAAGTTTATTTCATCTTGTTTCTCCACTGGGATGCTAATATTTATTTACCTTTGACCCAATGAAAATGCATGCAGAAATATGTGTGAATGTTCCCAAATATGTGCTCACAGTTCACATACTTTACCATTGTTTCTTTTTCCATTGTATAAAGTATTTTCTGAGCATTTACTCTATATACACAGTGTTTTAAACACCTGGTACACACACTGCAAACTGTGCAAACATGGATTTCTTCTCATCCTTCATGTGCTTTTTGAGGCACATACCTCTTCTCTGACACACCATCCTCCTGTTACTCTTTCTTGCTCTCATTGTTTGATATGGCTGATGCAAGAAATGTGGAGCCAGAAGAGGAAATAATAACCCTCTTCAAGACAAATTTCTACTCACCAGCCTCTTCCAGTATTGTGTTTTCTGTTAATGGCACAGCTGGGTTCTGAAGTAGGTATGTGAATCTCATAGCCTTTCTGTCTTGGGGGGGGGGGGGGGGGCTGTGGTGGAGAGTAGGGTTATTTTTTAATTTCTTCCTTCCAGCAGAATTTCTCTGGGTAGCATTGTTGCTTTCCATGGAAATTTTGCAGGATTTCATAAACATTACATGGCCATCATTTTCCATGTGCAGAATTCCCTGGAAATGACACTGAGTTGTGTAGAATTTTATAGTTTCTTACTTACAGACAAACAGGCAGGCAGACAGATGGATGGACATAAGGAAGAAAGGAAACATAAAATAAGAGAAATCAGACCATTTTTTTGTGATAAGATGGAAAACCTCAGTGCAAACGGAAATCTTGAAACATCTTGGCATATTGAAACTTCAAAAATTACTGAGAACAAGATTGCTTAAAAAATACTCTCTACTTTTCTAGTATAAAGTATGTTACAATCTTAGGCACATGGCATATGGAGCAAGTTAGTATGTTTAGGGCTACAAGTATGAGGAAAACTCAACCTGGAAGAAATCTTCAAAATGCTACAATATTTTCCTTTCCCCCTACCTTTTCTCTACCCCACCCCCCCTTTAAGTATTACCAATAGGCAGAGATATACAACGTTATTGAAAACTAGAATGCTATGTGTTTCAGTATCAGATTTCAGCTGCCCCATGAATGCTAAGCCATAATAAGCATATTATCATCATTGTGAATCACAAAGCAGAGTTTTTTATTTAAATTCCCATTTAACATTATTTTTCTCTTCCCCTCCCCCAGTTTTCCTCTCCTAGTTATGGCCCTCTTAGAATAACTCCGCTGAAGATGGAATTGAATCCCCTCAATAAAAAGATGCAGAGGAGCTGACTGGCCCCACAGACCCTGAACTCTTGGTGTACAGGAAGCTAAAGTCCCAGATTAGGGCTGCCCTTTTCTATGTCAAAGAAGAAAACTGTTTCTGAGAACAATTTAGACCAAGAGGTATGCTGCTTATGTCTACCATTGTGATGCAGTTGGCATAAATTCTGCCCATATATTATTGCAGTTGAAGAAGTCAATGGAGACCTTTGCTGTTAAATTCTGAGTCATGTAGCTCAATAGTTTCAAATGCCTATGTTGACTTCTTCACTCACAGCAATTCACTGCCAAGATTTATGTAGACTGCATTGTACTGGCAAGAAACATATTATCACTTTGGCTACAGACTGAAGGAACAAACTCAGCTTCTTCCCTGTCTAGGCCAGACGTGAAACTGTCAAAATGAAGCCACCTTTTGGTGAATTCATTCTGCAGTTTCTTACTCTTGACCTAGTTTGGTGTCTTGCACGGAAGACAAAGAAGGAGTCGCAGGAAGGACTAACACAGGTTTATTCATTGATGCTCAGCAGGAACATGAGGTAATGGGGGAGATACATCTCATTATATACCTTAACACAATACATTTGAATCTTGTTGCATGGTAGCTTATTGGCTGCTACCGGCGTGGCCTCGCCCAGGTCACGCCTCTCTTCTGCAGTTGTTTTCTCTTCTGCAGTTGTTTTCTGTAGCTCCTGATCATGTGGGGAAATTCCCGCAGCTGTTCGTGATTTGGGCAATGTGGACCATGTGAGACTGAACGCTCGCAGCTGCCCTCTATGGGCGGCTTGCTCGCGTTCCTTAACAGCTGAGATACATTGTGATTGTGAACTGGTTACATTCATATATTTAAAGTAACATTGAACATGCATACATAACACCTAGTGTGAGAAAGATTAGCCAGCAAAAGGCTTCCATTGCACAACTGATTGTGGTTAAAAAATACCACAATCTTCAAGGATGCTCTTGAAGGAAGTATGTAGTGCACAAATTCAGCTTAAGAGTACTAAGTGAATTGCTCAGGTGCAGGAGAAGATTCTTTATGAGTAGAGGCTTCCCCAAAAGCAGGAAGCCTCCTTAAGATAAAGTTCTTCATAGGAGAACAGCTGCTCAAGTGCTCAGCTGCTGAAAATGGTTTCTTCTGGGCTCCTGACTTCCACTTACTGTTTTCTTTGACTATGCCTCTTGGAATATCCCTCCCTATTTTCTGCTTTGAACTGGATTGATTGCATGATGAATTTTTACTCGACTTTGGTTTGTGACTCTCCTCACTTGGTTAATATTACTCTCTGATAGGATCCTGTTGCTCGAATTTGGTTTTGTACTTTGGATTTGTGCGCCAATGTCTTGCTACTGGGACCCACCTACTTTCCCCCCTTCCTCTTATGATGCTATTTCATACCAACCCTCTCTATACCAGCAACCCCTCCCCGTAAAGAGGGATGCTGACAGCTCAATTACACTTGGGGTTTTCATCCATTTCATCTGTGCTTTTAAAAATCTTTTAAAATGTAAATTCATTTGCAAAATAATTTTTCCAATATTAATAATAAGGAACTGAGATTCACAATCTAATTATCAGAAATAATTCTGATTAAAAAACAGCGGATCAGAAGGGGAAAATAATTCTGGTTAAAAACAGCGGATCAGAACGGGGAAAAACAAAAAGATACACCCATGCACATCTTTTGTGTAGCTATCTACACAACCACTCTCCCCCAAGAATCATTGCTTTCCATGGCCAGGCAGCTTGTGCAGTTTGATGAGGCTATGGGCTATACTGTGTAAGGTCACCCAAGATGGACAGGCCATAGGGGAGAATTCAGACTAAATGTGATCAACTGGAGAAGGAACTGTCAACCCACTCTGGTATTCTTACCAAGAAAATCCTATGGACAGCATCAAAAGACTAAAAAATATGATGTCAGGAAGATGAGCCCTTAGTACCAAGACCACCTTACCTGTCTTCTGAGAATCCTGTATGCCAGCCAAGAAGCAACAGTTAGGACTGGATATGTTTAATGTTTGGAAATCAAGACAATGAAAACGGCTGTAAGCTAGCCTAGCACATCTTTATTGCATGGAGTACAGTACGAACATGTGGTAATGGCGGACAAACAGCTCCTTTTATGCGGTGGCTATACAATTGAATATGGCTCTTCGACAGGCATTGGCTACTGTCCAAGTGATGTCATCCTTGGTCACGCCTTTCTTGTCCAGGTGAGGTGAGCGCGGGAATCTTTCCCGCGCACCTGAGGGCATTTGAGGAATGTGTACCATGTGAGCTGGGCACTCGCTACTGCCCCCGGTGGCCACTAGCTCGCGTCCTCATACAGAAGGTTACAGTGTTACATGCACCCATTCGTGTGGTTACAAATACATTCAATACACAACATCCCTCCCCCCTAAGATGGGACAAAGTCCCTCAACCAAACTGGTTTCCCACATGTGCGTTTTGGGCATGCGGCTGTTATGCTTGACTCGGCCGTGCCCCCTCGTCTGTGTCCTCCTGGCTCTTGTCCTGCAATTGGAGAGGACGACTCGTTAGTGACTCGCTGCGGACTTGCAGCTTTGGAATGGGCAGGAGAAGGGGGAGGAAGGGTTTCTGATGCGGATGTGGGAAAACCGGGGGCACTAGGGGCTAAAGAAAAACCCCGCTCTTCGCTTGGACGGGTGGGGGAACACTCCGAAACCCCCCCCCCCCGGTTTGGTAACTCAAAATCTAATTCGGGGGCAACAGGGGCAAACTCATTCCTTTCATTCAATGGACTGGGTAGAACTACAGGGGCAAACTCGTTCCTCTCTTTCAAAGGACTGGGTAGGACTGGCGTATCAAAAGGATACGGATTTGAGCCTATGCTCCCCCCCCCCTGTTTGGGACTGTTGCCCTTCATTTCCTCCCCCTTGGGATAAGTGGGTGGAGGAGAACCCTAACGTTGAGTTTTGCTGCTAGACCCCCCTGTCCGAGTTTTGCTGCTGGACCCCTCTGTTCGCCCCCCCAATCACTCTATGCCTTAGTTGGTCAGCGTGCCTTCTCCAGAGGAGACCCGTGTTGGTCTTGACACTTTATGACACTGGTCCCATTTGATTAATGACTACACCCAGCACCCAGGCTGGCCCTGTAGTAGCGTAGTTTCTGCAATGTACAGGTTCTCCTATCTGGAAGTTTTTTGTGGAGCTGTGCTCAATGTTTCTTCCCCTATCCTCCACCCTGGTGGGATCCAATCTAGTTAACAATGAGTGCAATTTCCTTTTCATGAGGAGTCCAGCGGGGGAGAATCCCGACGCCAATGGCGTCACCCGGTATGCCAACAGAAACTGGCAGAGCTGCTGGTCCAGATCCCCTGGACCCATGCACCACAGCCCCTCTTTCATTGTGCGCACCAGGCGTTCTGCCTGGCCATTTGTTGCAGGGTGAAAGGGGGCTGAGGTAATGTGCCGAATGGCGTTGGACTCTAAGAACGCCTGGAACTCGGCTGACGTGAAGGAACTTGCATTGTCACTCACAATGACGTCAGGTATCCTGAAGGTGCTTATCAGCCTGCGCAGTTGTTTTATGGTTGCAGCTGATGAGGTGTTGCGCATTGGAATTACCTCTAACCACTTGGAGTATGCATCCACCACCAGCAGAAAGAATGAACCCCTGAATGGCCCTGCGAAGTCTATGTGGAGGCGGGACCACGGCCTCCTAGCTGTGTCCCATTCTCTGTGTGGAAGGCGGGACTCCTCAGGTCGAGAGCTCTGGCAGCTTTCACAGGTGTTCACCATGTGTTCAATGTCTGCGTCTAGCTGTGGCCACCAGAAATAGCTTCGGGCCAGCGCCTTAGAGTGCACAATCCCTGGGTGGCTGACATGTAAAAGCCGTAGCACCCTCGCTCTTAATGCTTGTGGGACCACCACCCTCTCCCCCCACAAAAGACACCCCCTTTCTGTGGACAACTCAACCCTCTTCCTGAAAAATGCCGCAAACTCATCTGCGGGGGGAGCCGTGGGCCACCCCTTCTGTACCCAGGATCTCACAAGGGCTAAAGTTTTATCCTTGGCCATGGCTGCAGCAATTTCCACAGGAAGTATGGGGGGTGCATCTAGGGCTTCTATGAGGAGGACTTGGCTGTCTTGCTCTACCTCACACTTTGGGTCTCCCAGGTGGGGAAGAGGAGACCTTGAGAGTGCGTCCGCGTGGCTTATGTCTTTCCCGGGGTGGTACTCTAATGAACCCTTGTATGCATTGAGGAAAATCGCCCACCGAAGCATCCTGGGGGAGAGGATCTGTGGAGTGGGCTTGTCTGAGGTGAAGATACCCAATAGTGGCTTGTGGTCGGTTACAATGGTGAATGGGCGACCATGCAAAAAATCATGGAACTTCTTTGTACCCGCCACGATAGCAAGGGCCTCCCTATCTGTTTGGGTGTAATTTTGTTCTGCCTTGGACAATGATCTCGAATAGAATGCAACTGGGGCTTCTTGCCCGCCCTCTAACACGTGGCACAGGACCGCCCCCACCCCCACTGGTGAGGCGTCGCAGACCAAGACTACCGGCTTCTTTGGGTCGAAATGGGTTAGAATAGCCTCTGAGGAGAGGAGCTGCTTGAGTTCCCTGAAAGCCCGTTCCTGATTCTCCCCCCACCGCCAAACCGCATCCTTCTTCAGCAGCTCCAGGAAGGACTGCAGCTCCGGTTTCGCGGTGGGGCTTATTTAACTTCTATGCAGAATATATCATGCAGGGTTGGATGAATCACAAACTGGAATTAAAATTTCCATGAAAAATATCCACAACCTAAGATATGCAGATGACACTACCCTAATAGCAGAAAGTGAAGAAGATCTAAAGAGCTTCTTGGTAAAAGTGAAAGTGGTGAGTACAAAGGTTGGCTTGAAACTCAACATAAAAAAACCCCAAGATCATGGCATTTGCCCCAACACTCCCTGGCAAATAGAAGGGGAAGAAATGGAAGCAGTGACAGATTTTACTTTCTTGGGATCCAAGATCATTGCAGGCAGTGACTGCAGCCATGAAATATAAAGACACTTACTCCTTTGGAGGCAAGTAATGGCAAGCCTAGGCAGCATAACAAAAAGTAGAGATATCACTCTGCCAACAAAAATCCTCATAGTTTTTTTATATTTGAGAGGCAATTCAAGAGACTGGCAATGACGGGTAACAACAATGACTTCTTTATTTAATTCCCATACACAGAACAGAACCAACTTCCAGGAATACTTCTATCTGAACTCTTGCCCTCTCAGCTGTTTTAATTCAGCAGGAGACTTCTTTCTGACAGGTCTTGTGAGAGCTCCCCCTGCTGGCACGAGAATATCCCTTTAACAACACAAGCCTTATTCTTAAAACATAACATCCCTTCCCCCCTAAGTGGCAAGAAAATCCTTCCCGTCTTTTGGAGGACCACACGCCCATCTAGGATGACTTGGTGTATCACCCTGTTTCCTTCCCTGTTTTGGGGCCACCTGGTTTTTTGGGAAGGCTGTGCTGGGGCCCATCGGCCCCATCAAGTCTGTCTGTGGTGGCGGCGCCACTCTAGGGGAGGCAGTCAACTCTGCTGGGGAAAGAGATTGTTCAGTTGAAAAGTTCCCCCGACTACCTTCCAGACTATCGACTGACCCCTGCTCCCTCGGTAATCCAGCCCTTTGATCCAAACAGTCAGCCACTGGTTCCTGTGGCACCCCAACCATTTGACCCCAGTTTCCACATTTGGCCCCACCTGTCAAAACCCCCCCTAAATCCTGACTGGTAGCATCAAGTTCAGTTGCCGACCCGACCCCTAGGTCCTGGTTGCGTCCCGGAACTTGCTGTCAGATTTGATCGATGTGCCTCCTCCATGTCTGCCCTTGGTCCATCTGCGCCCTGTAGGACGCTGACCCTGTCTGCTCAATGATATGACTGGGAATTGACGCCGGCCTGGATGCATAATTCCTGCAATACACAGGTTGACCTGCTGAGAACTCCTTCTGTGCCCTAATTCCAATATTTACCTCTCTGTCCTCAATTCTCCAGGGATCTAACCTATCCAAAATAGTGGAAGGTTTCTGATGCATCAGGAGCTCAGCAGGGGACAGGCCTGATGCTAGGGGGGTAACCCTGTAAGCCAACAGAAACTGACACAATTGCAGTTCCAAGTTCCCTAGGCCCATGCGCTTAAGCACCTCTTTGGTTGTCCATATCTGTCATTCTATCTGACCATTGGTGGCTGGATGGAACAGCACCACTGTGATGTGGCAGATTCCATTTCTGCTCAGGAATGCTTGGAACTCTGCAGACATGAACATGGATGCGTTGTCAGAGATCAACACATCCGGTAATCCCCAACAACTAAACACACGGCGGAGCTTCTGAATCGTAATAGTTGAAGTCATCCTTGAGACTGGTATAACCTCCAACCATTTAGAATATGCATCCACCATTAGTAGAAACATGGTTCCTCTGAATGGTCCAGCAAAATCTACATGTACCCTTGACCAGGGGCCCCATGCAGTGTCCCATTCCCTGGCGGGGAAGTGAGACTCCTCTGGACGGGAAGCTTGACAGGCCTGGCGATGATTGACCCATGCCTCTATATCTGCATCAAGCCCAGGCCACCAGAAGTAACTTCTGGCCAGGGCTTTAGATTTGACAATCCCTGGGTGACTCACATGCAGCATTTGAAGTACCTTCTGGTGGAGGGACAGCGGAACAATGACCCTATGGCCCCATAACAAGCATCCCCTTTCTAAGGACAATTCATACCGTTTTAACTGAAAAGCCTTAAACTCATTTGATGGGAGTCTTGCTGGCCATCCTTTTTGAACCCAGACCTGAACTTGACTCAAAACTTTGTCCCGGCCCCTCTCCTTTGCAATGTCGCCTGCGGTGATAGGAGGGGGGGCTCTAGCACTTCCAGCATTAATACTTGCTGGTCCCCCTTGACCTCTCCATTTTCCTCCCCCGGGGGGGCAACCTAGAAAGGGCATCAGCATGACAAATTTTGGCACCAGGACAGTGGACTAACCAAAATTGATAAGCATGGAGAAATACAGCCCAGCGCAACATGCAGGGAGACAAGATCTGGGGAGTAGGTTTGTCAGGAACAAAAATCCCCAGGAGAGGCTTATGGTCAGTGAAGATCATGAAACAGTGGCCATAAAGAAAATCATGGAACGTCTTGGTTCCCACAATGATTGCCAAAGCCTCACAATCGATCTGAGCATAATTCAGTTCCGCCTTTGATAGTGACCTGGAATAAAAAGCGATAGGCGCTTCCACTCCTCTGACCCAACACATGGCACAACACAGCCCCAACCCCAACAGGTGACACATCGCAGACCAGCACTAAAGGCTTATTTGGATCATAATGAGTTAATACCGCATCAGAGGTTAACAGGCCTTTTAGTTCCCTGAACGCACGTTCCTGGCGATGTCCCCAGCACCATACAGAATGCTGCTTTAGGAGGTGGTGTAAAGGATCAGCCACTGTAGCTTTCCGGGGCAAGAATGTGTGGTAAATATTAAGTAATCCCAGAAATGCTTGTAATTCAGTTTTTGACATGGGGCGGGGGGCATCCCACACAGCTTGAACTTTCGACTCTGCAGGCTTAATGCCTTCGGCAGTTACCTTATAACCTAGAAACTCAACCTCCCGGGTGTAGAAAACACATTTTTCTTTCTTCACAGAGTCCTGCATCCTGAAACCTCTGCAAGACCTGAGTTAGCCTCTCCCCAAGGTCATCCTTGCTCCTAGCCGATATTAATACATCATCAAAATATGGAACCACCCCTGGAAGGTCCTTTAGGAGGCGTTCTACAAGCGCCTGAAAAATTCCTGGGGCTGCGTTAACCCCCAAACTTTAACCTGGTCACTTTGACTGCCCCTTTATGGGTGACAATTGTTTGACACAGAGCTACTTCATGGGTAACTGGCAGCTGCTGATACGCTTGAGCCAAATCAAGCTTGGCAAAAAACTTCCCCTCATATAGGGTAGCCAGCAAATGGCTTATCACCAGAACTGGATAAGCATTTGGCTGAATGGCTTTGTTAATGATTCGTTTGTAATCGGCACAAATGCGAATATCCCCATTCGCTTTCATAACGGTTACTATGGGGGTTTCCCAGGGAGCAGAATCAAAGGGCACTAAAATTCCTTGGGCCACTAACTTATCCAGTTCAGCCTCAATTTTATCCTTAAGCATGAAAGCCACATGTCTTGGTTTTAACCACACAGGTACCACCCCCGGGTCCAATTCAAATGCGACTGGGGGCCCTGAATAAGTACCTAAACCTTCTTGGAACACCCCTGGGAAAGCCTCACATGTGGCTGCCACTGGGTCAGGGCCAATTGAATGAATACCTGAGAAAGCGATGCCTAAAGGTTCGAACCACTGCACCCCCAGAAGGCTGTTGGTCCCATTTTTAACAACAACTAATGGCAATGCAGCAACAAGGTCCTTAAAACACACTTTGATAGTCCCGATACCAAGGACAGGAATCTGCCGCCCTTGGACATCACGAAGCGCCACCTTCAGTACTTGCAGATGAGGTCAGGCAGCTGGTGGAATTTTCCAAAATTCACGTTGCAGGATAATGGAGAATGAAGTCCCTGAATCAACTTCCATCTTTACTGGAACTCCTTGAAGTAACAGGTTGACGATGAAATTCCCTAAAACTGCCAACACCGGCGACCCTCGGAACCGTGTAGATGACACCTTGGCTATTGGATGCATTTCCCCAGTCAGTGACGGTCCTTGGCGGTGGCCCCAGCTTGGCGCTGTCGGCAGACCTTGGCAATGTGTCCCCGCTTTCCACAGCAGCGGCAGTTGACAGAACGGAATGGGCACTTGGCTCACACATACTTTCCACCACAACGTTCGCATGGCCCCACAGCCCTAGGTATACCTTTTGCAGCCTGTCAGAGAATCTTTCCCACTTCACCTTCTTCATCGCTGGCTTCTGATGAAGACGAGGAAAATTCTGAACACTTCTGCAACTGAACAGCTGATTCAGTTGTCCCTGATACACCATTTTTTTTTGTTTGAACGTCTTAACCCCTGCTTCAGCAGCCTTGGACACTAGTGCCTCATTGAGAACCTCTGCGAACGTGAGCGTGACTTTTTTAATTAGCCGGTGTTGGACAGCTTCATCTTGGATTCCGATGAGGAGATGGTCCCTCAGGGCTTCTTCGATGTCCCGCCATTGGCAAAGCACTGCGGCTACCCTCAATGCGCCCGCATACTGGGCAACAGATTCCCCTGGCCTCTGGTTCCTCCGGTAAAATGCAAACCATGCTGGAAAAATTGAAACTGTTGGTTTGAAGTGGTTTCTGAGTGCCGTCAAGATGTCAGCCAGGGAAACGTTTACAATGTCCCACGGTAGGAGGAGATGAATGGCCAGCTCCAATGTAGGCATTCCACATCGGGCAAGGAAAGTTGCCTTTTGCCGGTCCTCATCTTCGATGAGTTCAGCAATCAAGAAATTTGAAAAATGCATCTCATATAGAGTCCACTTCTCTGGTTCAGTGATACAGAATGACCTGAAGAAACTTGCTGAACCTGCCGAAGATGTCATCCCACCTTCGTCGCCAATTTTATATTTGAGATGCAATTCAAGAGACTGGCAATGATGGGTAACAACAACGACTTTTTTATTTAATTCCCATACACAGAACAGAACCAACTTCCAGGAATACTTCCAAGTGAACTCTCACCCTCTCAGCTGTTTTAATTCAACACGAGACTTCTTTCTGACAGGTCTCATGAGAGCTCCCCCTGCTGGCATGAGAATATCCCTTTAACAACACAAGCCTTATTCTTAAAACATAACATAGTTAAAGCAATGGTCTTCCCAGAGTAATGTATTGCTGTGAGACTTGGACCATAAGGAAGGCTGAGGACAGAAGAATAGGCACATTTGAAGTGTGTTGCTGGAGAAGATTTTTGAGCATCCCCTGGATCACAAGGAGGTCAATCATTCAGTCCTAAAGGAATTCAACCCTGACTGCTCCTTGGAAAGACAGGTATTGAAGCTGAAATACTTGGGCCACCAAGTGAAAAAAAAGGAGTCACAGGAGAAGACCCTGATGCTAGGAAACATTGAAGGCAAATGGAGAAAGGAACAGCAGAGGACAACATGGTCAGAGTTAGACAGTATCCTTGACACAGTGGGCAGGGATCTGGGTGAATTCCAGGGGGTGACAGGTGACAGAGAAGCCTAGTGTGCTGTGGTCCATGTAGTCATGAAGTGTCATACTCGACTGTGCAACTAAACAATAAAAACATTTACTCTCAAAACATGTCTGCTCCCCTTACCTATTGCAGCTCCTTTTGTTTCATCTGCCCTGACTTCGACCTATTTCCACTGCCATTTTGCTGTAGGCAAGGCAGTGTACTGGACTCTTCAAAATATGACATGCCTGATGGGTGACTGGAAAAACAAGTACATCCATCTTGTTGCCATCAGGGCTGCTTTTGAAATGGAAATGGCAATCAAGCCAGGCAGCCATCTCTGCTACAGGTTGTTGCAGAAGCTCAGCTGCCTAATGCTGTTGCCACAGTCAAGGTGAGCAGCTAAGCAACATGCAGTCAAGGAAATGACTGCTCCATCTGCTACATTGGCTGCTGATCCTATTGTTCTCTTGCTTCCTGGCACCATCCCTCCTCAACACCGTTAAATGTTCAGGTAGCATGTTACAAGTGCTTCCATTTGGAGAAGTTGGTTGCATAGATCTTAAGTAGAGGAACAATAAATTTCTACCAATAATATTGTTTCAAAGAAGGAGTATACATCAAGGTTAATGTACTAATTAGTCAGCAAGGATATCAGCACTTTTGGGAAAGAAACACAGAGAACAAAGGATAAATTGTAAAGATCACTAATGGAATGACATCAAGGAATTAACGTGAATTTGACAGTCACAAGTTCAAGCTGTGTTGAACAGTTAGTCCTGGCAGTGAAAAAAGAACAATTATGACATTTCTGCTAGACTTCATTTGAGTTTGGGTCCTCCTCTTCAGGGGGTATACTGTCCTGCGCCAAAGAGGATCCAGAGGTTACAGTATGACATGGACAGATAGTGGATAGGTAAAACAAGGGGAGAAGAGTAAATTGGGTGGAGGTACAGCAGGGAAGATAGATAGAAGGGATGACAGTAAAGGTTCTGATCTAAATTTGGGTGTACAATTAAAAACATGTAATCAAGATATACATATACAGCAGTGTGTAAAAGTCTTAGGTCAGCATCAGCTGGTTTGGAGAAAATTCAATGAGTGATTGGGGGGAAGAGGCATAAACTAGCCCCCAAACCAGTTAGACACACCAAGGTTGAAGAGAGACTTTTGCTGACTCTCCTCTCAACCTTCTCCATGTTTGGTGAAGTTTGAGTTAGGGTGTCCATGTTATGACCCCCAAATCACTCACTGAATTTCCCAAACCAAATAGTGGTGGCCTAAGGGATTTGGTGCAACAATTACTTAGCAAATATTTAGTATTGTTTTTATCTATTAGTTTTTGATATTATATTTAATTATTTTAAATATTATAATCATTAATTGTTCTTTGCTTTTAATACTGTTTATTTTTAAGACTGCAAGCTATCTTGGGTTCCGTTTAGGAGAAACTCAGGCTATATATATATTCTAAAGTAATCAATCTATCCTTTAATCTATCTTGTAAATTGTATTAATAGAAAATACTGAGCTGGGATAAAAGAACTCTCCAGTTTGCTTTGTGGAACCTATATTTTTTCCCCAAGCTCTGAGAAATTCTGTTAATCAATCACTTAATCAAAGCACATACAAACAAGCAAACAATCTAAGGACTTTTTATATTGTTTTCAACCAATTTTTTTGACCATTTGTTTTAAGCCAAATCAACACATATCTGAAACTTCCTAGATAGTTTTGTTCAAAAATTGCACTTAGCAAGAATGATCTCAGGGTTAATTCCGCTTCTTATTCCCTTTCTTCCTGCAGGGATGGGCGCCTAATTTGCCATGACATCCAGCAGAGTGATTTGAAATTAATAAGCAACACATCTCCCTGATTGTTCTACATCTATCCTGGCTTTAGGTCTGCTGGGAGAACTATGCGAAGAACAGACTTTTATATCTTAACATCGGAAGTTCCTGGCTGATGAGGCTGTTGATCCATGTGAGAAGGAAATTGCTCCTTCAATTCAAGGTGATTGAAACAAAGTAAGGGAAAAGAGGGAGATGAAGGTGAATCTGCATGCTGCCAATTCAGTGGCAAACCTACATTCATCCTACATGGAGGAAGGATAAATAGGGATGAGTATAATGGTAATCTTTTGTTCTGAGCATGCTGTCCTAGAGTGCTTGAAAGCACAAGCAAATAATGAGAGAGTCAGGAAGAACAGTAGAGAGCAGGGAAAGGAAATGGTACAGCCAAGAATGAGAATGACAAAAAGGAATATCTGCAGTTCTAATCATCCTGGAGACAAAAAGAGAAGCTCAGGAGCCAAGAGAACTTGCTGTGAGCAATAATCTGAATATAAAAGCACAAAAAACTACAGTAGATAGTCTGTTCTACCAAAAAAAAAGTGTTTCCCCCAAACCTCCTTGGTATTTATCTTGCACTTTAGAGCTTTGATTTCCTTCCAAGCTTCAATCCCTTGATCTTCTGGTTCAATTCTCCTCCTCCCTCTTCTCCTTTATCCTGCAGCTTCCTTTTAAAATAATTTGTAATTTTTGTCGTTAAGCATCACCTCTCTTCCCTCCCCATTCTGTTCATTTCCAGGAAGCTTGCATCTTGTGAGATATTCCAGCCACCTTCACTGCCGACTTTACTAATCATACTTGAAAAGGAAATCATGAAGAAGCTGCTCATTGCCTAGGGCTCTAGAAGGGCAGCCAGTGTTGCAGGAGCATGTAAACCACACACACACACACAAAGCTGAAAAGGCTGGACTGGAGGTTCCCCTGACTGTGAACACTGCTGTAAAACATGTCTGTGGCCATTGTAAATGCATTTACGATGGCCACAGACTAATTTACAGCTGTAGTAAATGTGTTTATGATGGTCGTAAATGAATCTGTGGCCGATTCTGTCATAGCGGCTGGAGCGAGATTGGGGGCCAGATTATTTGGCACCATGGGCCAGATCTGGCTGACAGGCTGTATGTTGAGAACCTCTGTTTTACTGCTTTGGAAGCAGCGGGTAAATTTCCAATTCAAGGATTCTTCTTCCATGTTCTGATCAAACCCTGGACTGACCAAAATGAAGCCATTTTCTTTGCTTTGTCATTTCCCAAACCCAAGTCCTCATCGGTGCATGCCTCTGGCAACAATTGACAGACCAATAAATGACCTGGATTCCGTCCAAGGGTCAGTAGCATTAATGGTGCTTCACGCTACATGAAGGAACAAAAAACATCTGTTTCCAAGCTCTCACACTTTCATCAGAGTGCATATACCAATGCCTCCTTTCATGTATCTCCTAAGGAGAGAAAGACTTTATGAAAAGAAAAAAGAAAAAAACAAGCAAAGAAACAAGAAACAAAAGATTCTGGAAATGGCCAGGGTTGCTGATCACTAATTCATCAGATTAATCTAACAATCATAGCAACCATTTGTATGACTAGATATGCCAGAAAGTCAAATAAACCAATATGGTGCAAGGAAGCAAGTTATGCATTAGAGGAGGAGGAGATAAAGCTAATATCACTTATCCATATTGCTTGGAATGCAATGCTCCATGGGGTTGCAGGGGGTCAGAATTGACTGTGCAACTGAACAACAACAATCCATATGACCTGGCATAAAATATGTGTTTTAAACCATAACATAACTACCAGTCAGGCCTGGGTAGGGTAACCGCTGCTTCCTTGCTGAAAAGAAGGGAAGAAATCACCAAAAAGGGAGGCATGAAAGACAAGGAATGCCAGAGAACAATGTACTCTTCACAAAAAGGATGACACTTTGCATTAGATTTACATATGCTTGCTCCTTGCTTTTTTGTTTATTCCAAGCTTTATAGGATTTTATAGGTATTCACCAGCATTTTGAATTGAAGCCAGAAAGTCAGTCAGTTAAGCTGCAACAATAAGGGAGTTACATGCTCCCTTTAACCAATGTCAGCTAAAAGTATGTCTACAGCATTTTGAACCAGAAGAAATTACCAAAGAGTCTTCAAAGGCAGCCTCATGTTGAGTGCATTGCAGTAATCCCAATGAGATGTAATTAAGGCATGTGTCACACTGGCCAGATCAGAAATCACAAGGAATTGATGCAGCTGGGGCACCAGTTTTAACTATTTTAAGGCATTTCTGGCCACTGCTGAGACTTGTGCATCCACACTCAAGACTGAATTCAGGATCACACCCAAGCTACAAACCTGACTACAAACCTAACCCCATCCAGAAAGCCACAGAGAAGTCCAGAAGAACATGGATCCCTATCCTCTGATTTGCCTTGATTAAGTTTCAATTTGTTAGCCCTTTTCTAGTCTATTGCTGATAACAGACACTGATTTAGGCACAGAACAGCTTCCTTAGAATCAGTTGGAAAGGAAAGTATGAGTTGGGTGTCATTAGCATATTGATTTTTAATGGTAAAATAATCATTTACTAGTCTGCTGTTTACTGCCAGAATAATGACCGATGAGGACTTATGTTTGGGCAATGTCAATGCCAGGAAAGTGGCTTCATTTTGGCCATCCAGGGCATAAAAGAAGAAGTAGCATATTGATGGTACTGAACCCCAAAAAAATCCAGAAATCTTTCCTATTGAAAACCACTGAGTAGTCCAGCAGAACTAATAGGAGTACACTCCCCCTATCCAGTTGCTGAAGTAGTTCTTCCACCAAGCGGACAAAAATGTTGTGTAACCAGGCCTGAATTCAAACTGAAATTGATCTAGAATAATCCAAATCTTCTAGGAACCACAAAAACTGGTATGCCACCACACATCACAAACTGTGTCCCAAAATGGATCAGTGGAGACTGGTCAATATACATTCAATACATTCAAGGAGGGCTTTTCTAAACAAGAATCTCCTTTAGGCATGCTGTTACCCTCCCTTTCTGCAAGGAGTCATTGACCCAGTGGTGGGCTCCAAAAATGTTTATGAGCTGCTCTGTGGGCATGGTATGGGTGCAATGCAGGGGGAAAGCCCTGCATTGCACCCAAATTAGGACTACTTTATTTCAAAACTTGGATGATGGGGCCAGCCAGGATTTCTGCTACCAGTTCTGGTGACCTGATATGAACCTGCTGATGCTCACCACTGCATTCACCACTCCTGTAACCCTCTCATCCAGTCCCCCTCTGGCCAATTTTATACATCAGGAAGGGCAAGGATTCAGAACACATGAGATGTCTTTCACCTATCCAAAGAATGTGCCTACATCCTCAGGCTGCACCCACTGAAACATAGCTATCAAAACAGAACAAGTAAGACCCAAATTTACAAGATCACAACCTACATCAACTATAGCATCTAAGTCAGAGCAGGTCCAGCTGATTTAATTTGGAAAGTACTGTGCAAGTGCATCACAGCATATTTAAATTTCATATTTAAATTAATGTATGCAAATGTCATCACAATCATACATTATGACTATCATTTAAGTGGAAATATGCTACTGCTCACCATATTGCACAAGACTGTTAATATGTAATCATATTGGGACACAGCATGGAGATAAAGATGGGATGTGAATCAAATCAAATAAACAAACAAAACATAGTATTTAATATTTCTGAAATGCCCTGTGCCTTTTGACTGAAAATGAATATATCTAGAAAGCAATTGAACAAAGGTCATTGTCATGTTGCTGAAAAACTTAGGTAAAGGTCTCCCTTCCTCAAAAGCCACTTATATCCAACTCTAGGGTGCAGTGGTCATCTCTGTTTATATCCAAAGAGCCAGCATTGTCTTTGTCTGCAGACATTTCTATGGTCATGTGGCAGGCATGACTAGATGCCGAAGCACATAGAATGCTGCTACCTTTCATGCTGAAGTGGTACCTGTTTATCTACTTGCAATTTCTTGCTTTCAAACTGCTAGTTTGCAAGGAGCTGGGACAGACAACAGGCACTCACTCCTTTGTGCAGTACTCGGGTCTTAAACTGCTGACCTGCCAACCTTCTGGTCAACAAGTTCAATGTCTGAACCACTAAGCCACTGCTGTCATATTGGAAAACTTGGCAAGGCAATAATCAGTCATATGAAGAGAATAGTCTGAACAGTGATTTCAGAATGTTTAGCCTAGAAACCATTTATTGGGGAGGGGGGGAGTCATCTTGGGAATGTGATTTTTTAAAGTAAGCTGAATTTGTGAACTATTTTTTTCTAAAAGGGCAATACACCATATTTTATTTTTCCGTGCATGCAAAGTTAAATTGTTAGTTCCAGTTGGCTTTTTTGAAATTATACCTGTTATCATATGGTATAGATTAATACCAGAAACCTGAGTAAACCTGATGGAGAATGAGTGTATGCTGAATGTTTGGAATTGGGTCACCTACGGTTGAATTATAGGCTCACTAACAAAAATTAGATCAGGATTGTAGCTCTCTACCACCTTCAGAACTGGGTGAATTAAGATTATGTTTAAGACACATTGATTCTGCCTATTTTATAATGTCTTTGCCATTTTCTTGTCCTATTCATAACCCTAAATGTTGTGTTGCGGGACACAGAAGGAGCCTCTTCAAAGAGTGGAAAACACTGCAAGTACACTTGGGTATATCCAGTGATGGCTAACCTTGGCATTCCAGGTGTTCTTGAACTTCAATTCCCAGAAGCCCTGATCAACAGGTGTGCTGACTAGAGCTTCTGGCAATTGAAATTCAAGAACACCTGGAGTGCAAATGTTAGCCATCACTGTCCTAGGCAAAGGATTAGCCAGCTAATCCTTCCAATCAAAAAGTGTTGCACTGTAAACTTACTGATGGGGGAACTTGGAAATGAGCACAAGCAGTGACTTATCATGATATATCACATAGTTTTTATGTTGAGGGCCATCTTCCCTTGCAAGTAGCATGTTTAAGGTAGAACACCAGTGGTGGGATTCAGCAGGTTGGCACCAGTTCGTCAGAACCGGTAGCAGAAATTCTGGCTGGCCCCACCCATCCACACTTTGAAATAAAGTTGTCCAAATTTGGGTGCAATGCAGGGCTTTCTCCTGGCCACGCCCAACAAACCACACCCACAGAGTAGGTAGTAAAAAATTTGAATCTCACCGCTGTAGAACACTAATGGTGGATGGGATTGAGGTCAGCAGGGGATGAAATCAGAACTGCAGTTATATAACCCTACCTCTTCTTTTTATTTCTGTCTCTTCCCCCTCTCTCCTTTGTTACATATTGTGCTGGTAGGAAAAGGGTGGTCAAACCATTCAGAGATTGGAACATCACTTGTATTCTCTTTCTGAAATTAGACTATTAGTAAAGCTATAACTTCCCTCAGCCCAGCCCACCTGATGCATACTGAGTCCCTTCTTTTCTTTTGAAACTTTCAACAGCAGATCACATGAATTTCTGCTCTATATTCACATTTTCACCTGTACTCTGTTGACTCATGGATCTGATTATAGAATTGCAAGCCAATGATTACATTTTTAGTTGACTCAACAAGAGACATTATCTAGATACTGCAAAGTGATAAATGCAGTGCAGTACTATGCAAGACAGAAATAAAAAGCATACAAAAAGTTATCAAAAATTTTAAAATGCAAAATATATGGGATAAAATAAAGATCTGCTATGAGGTAAAAGTGTCTTGTAGGACATGGTATTACTACTGTTGGAATGCCATTTGGAATCTTTGGACTAGAAATCCTGTAATTTACTGTTCTGAAAGTTTCCCCTGACAGACACCTACAAACTCCTAAATCTGAATCATCTGGGAGACAGGACTAAACTTGAAGGCTTTGTTGTCTTGCATCAACCAAGCCTCCTATTCAGAAGAAAGGTCCAGCTAGGATTGGTGCATCTTTCATTTTGGGCAGGACTATGCTCAGCTAGACCAAAAAATCTTCACTCTTAATCCTATCCCTGGGTGAGCCATTATTATTGTGAGTAAGAACTCACAGTGGAGAATTATGAGACCTGTAGTCCAAAAATTCAACATAGCACATTCCAAATTACTATTGGTGATCCCCATGGTATTCTCAACACTCATCTCCCCTGAATCTCTGGAAGCAGCACTAAGCATATGTTTCAGATCCAACATGTTGAAGTCTAGTTAAGTGCACTGTGTGCCACAGTAAAAGACTAGAACTATCAATTAATTATTCGAAGGTGCTTCACTTTTTTAGTATCTTCATACAGGAAGAAACAAGGGAGACAACCATTCCTATGTGTCAGCCACTCTAAAATAGCCTCTATGGCTCAAGTCACTTAATCAACTATATTGAGAAGAAAGCATTTCCCCTTATATTAGTCAAATTCATATAGTCTCCTGTTATGTATTCAAGTAAAATTGCAAGTTGCTCCATCAACGCTTTGCAAGACAATATGGCAATTTCCCGTCATAGGAATTTAGAGCAAGATTTGGCACATATTCTTCCCTTCTTGGTGCACTCCTTATGTTAACTAGAGTTCTATGATTGGGTACAAATTTGGATCCTGTTCCTGATTGGTTAAAACTGATGTATCATGTTATGATTGGTTAATTATGGTTGTCCAGCAGGTTACTACAATGTATCATAGAGTAACCGCCACTGGAACACTATATAAGCACCACGGGTAAACAAGGGTGTGGCCGGGCCGGATCTACACTTCCCTTTTCCCCGCAGGTTAGACCTCACCAGGCTAGCCATGGGTCTTCTCTATACGTGCACTCACCGGTGTAGCTCAGTTATACCACAACGGTAGATTCCAGAGAGACCAATTACTTGGGACGTGTGTAGCCATCTGCTTTCCAGATATCTGCAAGACTTTACAATAAACCATTGTTTGTTGTTCTGTTCATCATCTGCTGGACTATTCTTTACAAGGGGCTGGATGCAACATCCCCCCTGTTCCCTCTCAGCAAAGGTTTTGAAATTAGAAAAGGCAAGCTAATTCTTCTTTCGTGTCCCCATCAAACCCTGGACTGCCAAAATGAAACCACATTCTTCACTTTGTCATTGCCCACACTTAAGTCCTCATCAGTGCATGTCTCTGGAAATAATCAGCAGACCTAAGCTAATAAACAGTTGCTTTTCCCTATGAGCTATTTCTTTTTTATCAATATGATTTGCAAATGTCATCCTCAAATGGCAAATTATTGTGTAATTTGGCTTACTTATTTTAATGATTAACATGTTTCAGTCCTTCGCATAGACAGCCTGGGTTTATAATTAGGTCCTTGCTGTGTCTCTTTTGTGTCATCTTAATTTTTGAAGTGATAGTTACTGATTAAAATGGTTCATTTTGTTGTTGTTCAGTCCCACAGTCGATTCCAACTCTTTGTGACCCCATGGACCATCGCTCTCCAGGCACCCCTGGCCTCAACCATCCTCCTTATTCCACAAAGCCCCGTGCTCATTGTGTCTACAATACCATCTAGCCATCTCATCTTTGGCCGTCCCCTTCTTCTTTTGCCCTCCACATTCCCCATTTATAATGAAATGGTTCATTGTAAACCTAGTTTTGTTTACAAACTTCTTTTTACAGAAATGGATTGCTGCAAGAGTTGAGGCATATTATCTAAATTTATTACTGAGAGGCCTTGCTCATAATAGTTGAGACTCCATTGATAGCAATATATTAATGCCATTTCCTGTTTTAAAGAATGTTAATGTAGTTGGACTAAGGGTTATCTGTAGCTCTAATTATATTAAAGTACCCCTTCTAAATGGCAAATTAATCATACTCTCCAAGCTATGCAGAACAGTTGCAGCTCACACCAACTATAGAAGTCACAGTTGTAGTCCACTCAATGCTTCAGCTGGATAATTTTCTTCCCTGTTCTAAACAACAAATTCTCCAATGCATTCATCATTATTATTTTTTTAAAAAATGTTATGTAGATTTTCAGGCTCATGAAGTGATCCCCAGTTATGAGATATGTATATCAACAAACCTCTACACATTTTTCTAATCTACACTCTTTTTGGAAGAAATTATAAAATAGTGGAAAGTGAACATACTGAACAGTAAGTTGTTGTAGTACTGAGAGTACCTGAAAAAGAGATTGGTGAGAAATTAATTTCAATTCAATTTTAAAAACAATTTGCCAAAATTTGCAGCTTTCTTTATATCTCAGATTGTAAAAAACTTAAGGCTGGCAGCTGGCAGATTACATGAAAGCCTTGACCCATGAGAACTGGATAACAGGATGAGCAGTAACTCTATATCAGTCTAGAGTTCAAAACCAAATCAAGCCAGGGAAGCAGGATTAGTTCAAATGAGCCAAAAGTCAGGTGACTGGTAGAATAGACAAGGCAGAGTATCTTCAGAGTCTGGAGCAAGGCAAGGAGAGACTGCCAGGAGCTAGGCAAAGCAGAGACAGCAACAGTGCACAGGAACTAGGAGCAAAGCAGGGAGTTTTCAGGAGAAGGAACAAGGCAGGAGGTCTTCAGAACCAGGAAAAAGGCAAGAGATCCTCTAGAAACTAAGAACAAGGCAGGAGATCCTCAGAAACATGAACAATGCAAGAGATCTTCCAGAAAATAGAAAAAGACAGGAGAGCCAAGAGCCAAAGAAATGCTAGTCTATTGACCTTAATTGCTAAGGTACAACATCCACAGGAATAAGACAGAGGTCTTCAGAGGTTGGAATCAGAACCAAGGCAGGAGAACATCTAGAAACCAGGAACATGGCACAAAGTCTTTGGTACCAGAATCAAGGCATGATATCTAAAAGCCAAGCAACTGCAAGTCTGCTGACCTCTATTGATGAAGCAACTTCTGGGAGGAATGGCTAGTTCTTATATAGCTAAGACACCCAGAGTCTCCAGAAGGTTCCTAAGAAGTCCTAGAACCTTCACCAGGGCTCTCATGTGGGCCTCAGCAGGTTGTGGGCTCCAGTCCTGCAGGATTTAGAAGACCAGCTGCAAATCCTATATGGGGCCATGATTCATTGTGTTTATGGTTGTGAATGAAGGTCTACACCCATTTCCTTTGGCTTGTTCTCCTGAGAGACTCATTATCTTTTAACAACTAATGACTAGCATTTATGGTGTGTGGTCCTTTTCCTGCTTGGAATACCTGTAGCACTATCAGTAGAATTTGCCAGGCACTAAAAGAAGAAATTTGATTTAAGTTCAAAATTTTGTTCACCCTCTGGAACTTTAAAACAATTTATAAGTACAGGGAACATAAATTGGAACTGGCTTATTTTTCTTCCCTATGCAAAAGTGGACCCTCTGGTGATGTACATGCCCATTTGTTCTGATATCTGCTGCTACAGGCATTTAAAGGCTTCTGCTCTGAAGAGTTCTGATGTGATAGATTCAAAATGTTGATTCAATATCATTTAACCTGAATTAGTTAAAGCTTATTATCGCACAGCAGACACTCATGCACATTCATCATATTTTATCATGAAAAAGCATGGAGCATGATGACAGACCTAAGATACCGTAGCTTACAATTGACAAAAATGATAACAGCTTGACACTTACAAAAGGGCAATAGCCATAATAAGAGAGGAAAAGAATGAGATACTGGCTGTTTCTGTCTAATCTACAGTCAAAATGTTAACCTACATAATGCCCACAGAAATTATAAGTTTGTGCTACAGTGTTCAGGGTGACTAGTGCCTGAGAAAATCAATTCATCCAGTTCCTTATCCTGAGGCAGAATCCACTATACCAATCACTCTTGGAAGATTAGCCTTAGATAAGAGATTCAGAGAAGAGTTCTAAGAATGATAAAGTGTTTGAAAAAAGGGAGGGGCAGGTCACATGATGAAAGGTTGAATAGCCTCATTATGCTCAGTCAAGAAAGGATCAATAGAAAGCAAATCCATAGTTCACAAATAGCTAAAATAAAGTCATTTGTTTTTGAAAGGTCATCACTCAATAGACCAGGAATTAATTCAGCTTGTCAAAAATAAAATAAAAAATCCAGTTTATGAATGTGGGATATTGTGCTGCTGTTTCCATGATACAAAATGCGAGGAAATGGCTGGACATTGTTGCACAATATTGTCCCTGCACTGCCGTTAGGAAAAAGGATACCAAGTAGACATTGTGTGTTCAATCCTGATGGAATCCAGTTTGACACAACTTTCCATCCTTCTGAGGTTGGTGAAATGGCTACGTCACTTGAATTAACATGTGCACGCATTTTGCCGCCCATCCACCCCAAGGCGGCAACCACCCAGAGGCCTCAATGTTTCTGGGAGGAGCCTATGCTCTATAGCATGTCTCCTTCCCACCTCACCCTCTCTCTTCTTCTTTATAATCTGACAAAAGCCCCTCCCTCCCTTCCTTTACTTAAGTATGGCAATTTTGTGGTCACTTTGGGACCGAGAGGGAATTTTTTCATCATCACTGATTGGCCATTGTGGTGATTTTTTTCACACTCTCCATACTTACAAGGGGGAGCTAGAGGTAAACGATGTAAACCCAATGGGGCAGTAGTGGGGTAAATGGTAATCAAAACTATGTTAATTGACCATACATAATGGGGGTTCCTCACCATAACAGAAGGACAGAGGCACTGGAGGCGTCTACTATCGTGGGTAGGAACCCTCAGTTACAGGGAGCAGGCTTGTTGGCCTGAAGGAAATTGTGATCTAAGAAGTATAGAGTGGGACATCATCACTCCATACTGAGATAGTAATGAAAGAAATGAGATTTTAATGAAAATGATTTTCTGCTCAAACGAATCATTCTCAGCTGCGAAGCAATACAATTAGGTTAAAATACCCCGGTCATTCTGTTCCATGACAAACAAGGATAAATCAACAAGAGGCTTATGTCCACAAAGATAATACTTGTACTCTGGTCCTAAGCAAGAACAAATATTCCCTTCTTTTCTTTGCAATAGCTGACATGGAATCTCTGTCTGTTACACACAGAATAAGAATGCTGATGAAAATTGAAATTATCTATAAGACATGACATGACAATGTCAGATATTAATAACTAATTGGCTGATGTCATTATTGTAATAATTTGTGGAAATTACTTGTTTACTATATGCTGCATAAGGAATGCCTGAAAATCTGTTCGAGGTTTAGAGGCTTGACAAAAAAAAGTGTCTTTGAACCTTACGCAATACAACTCTGATTTCTGCTTTAGCCCATGGAATGCTGTTTGTCTCATTTCATTCTACAACAATACAAGGTCATAATCAGTAATCTGAAAAATTTATACCATTTACCCACTAGGATGCCCCATTGCAGGTCATTTATTTATTTATTTATTTATCATTCACATTTGTCATGTTAATATTGTATTTTTATGGTATTAATAAATTGGCACATGTTTTGACTAACAGATAGTTGTCGTCTGCTTCATGGGGTGGATTGGGTGGCAATGCCAATTGCATCAGGAATCACCCAGAGAGTGCTCCGAGCACTATGGGGTGGTATATAAGTGTAATTGATATTACAAACTTTACAAAACAAAGGTGAACCCAAATGTTGGTAGCACCAATGGCAGCAGTCAAGATAGTCTACACTACAGGATACCTTCATGTGCTGATTATCATTCATATTTGTCAAAAAAATATCCATGACAATTGCTTTGTGTTTATGTAAAGAGTGGTTAACTGATAAAAAAGGAACCAGCTTCTGTGAGTCTCCCTTGCTTGATGACTGTCTGAATGATATTATTTTGTTGCTGTGCCTTGCCTGGATCCTGGCAGTCTGTCTTTGCCTTGCTGCAGCCACTGAAGGTGCTCTGCCTTGTCTGTTATCCCAGTCACTTTACTTCTGGCCCATTTGGGCTACACTTTCTTCATCTGGACTAGTCCTACTTCCCTGGCTTAACTTACTTTTGGAATTTGGACTGAGATATGGTTACTGTTTCACCTGTTACCTGGTAGTCCTAAGTCAGTGATGACAAACCTTTTAGAGACCAAGTGCCCAAATTGCAACCAAAAACCCACTTATTTATCACAAAGTGGCAACACAGCCACAGGGGAGGAAGGAAACACTCCCACTGGGCTGCTAGGAGCTGGGCAAACTCTTTGCTAGTAGGGAGGAGGAAGTGTTCCCATTGGGCTGCTGAACAGAGGGGTAGGGGCAAACTATGTGCTGGGGTGACTGTATGGGTGTCCACAGAGAGGGCTCAAAGTGCCATCTCTGGCACATGTGCCATAGGTTCACCACCACTGTCCTAGGTCCTGGCATTCATGTTCATGTTATCTGCCAGTCACCCACACCTTGGATCCTAACAATACTATCCCATAGCTCATAGAGCGCTCTTTATGTGGTTTACAAGGCAATTAGCATTTTGCCACATTTTATTGACCTCATAAGAATTGAAGATTAAGTCATCCTTGATCTCATCAGGATTGATCCTGAAATGGAGATTACAATGGGTCTAGAATGCAGCAGCCAGATTAATAACCGGGGTGAAGAAATTTGAACCTATCACCTCAGCTCTGGCCAATCTGTACTGGTTACCTGTTCCTTTCCATATCAGGCACAAGGTGTTAATGTTAACATACAGAGCCTTACACAGTTTGGGACCTTGTTATCTCAAAGAACATCTGCCCACAACTCCTGATCTTCCTAAATGAAGCAGCTCCAGGTGCTGACACCAAGAAAAGCAAGGAAGACTCTGAGGAGCTGGACCTTCTTGGTGGTGGCACTTACATGGTAGAATACTTTGCCAGTGGAGCTGCATCAGGTTCTGTCCCTGGAGGTATTTAAGAGACATTTAAAAACAGCTCTCTTCATGAAGGTTTTCACAAATGTTCTCATTCTACCCAATTAATTTAATGTTAGTTTAATGTACAAAATAGAAATTTCATTTCATTTTTATTTCTTGGTCCTGCAGCTTTTTTTAGTTAGGTTCCCCCCCTCCCCCTTCTTCTTAGATAGCTGGTTGCATTATTTTAAGTTTGTTATTATAGGATTTTTTTGTGTGTGTCTGATTGGCTACTGTTGTTTTTTATAATGTAAGTCACTCCGAGTGGAACAATATCCCAAATGGGGATAAACAAACAAACAAACAAACAAATACATAACTCAGTTGGTGAACAGAGATTACAGTTTAACCACCATGTCATGAGGACTCTCTATTAGGGTTGCTGTTTAATATTTTTTAAACACATGATCTCAAAAAGCCTCAGTGTGTACATTGTACACACAACTGGGATGGCATGGTGTAAGACAGTTTCTTATGGTCATGGTGTGTGAAACACAGAAACAAGGACCAATTCAACATCAACAAATATAAAAATAGGCAGCTTAGTATTGAAATGTAGACTAAGAAGAATGAAGTGTAGGATCTAGAGATCCAAACATCCACTCCATAGCTGTCCATTCAATAATTGGATGCTACATTTAATTTCATATGAAGTGTGGCACAATCATATCACACAAGGCTTTCACAGTCCCTCCATTGTTCCTTGGTGAGTACACCCTGTTTGCATGCAGAGAAGCATGGCTGGGGGACTGGAATTATTTCACCAAATTTATTCACAGGAAGGAAATATCTCACATTGATCAGATTCAGGGCTTATGATTAGCAGTGGTTGTAGGACATCTTTGTTCACAAAGATTGGTTGGTGGATTGGTTGGGTTTAATGCTTCCTCCACAATACTACCCATTCTCATCTGAGGGAATTTTGATAATGGTGGGGAGATAGCAATCTCCTCCCCAAAATTATGGGGGAAAGTTTGAAAATAATTCTGCAAAATTTCTCAAAATATTTGTCAGAATAGTGTCTGCTGAGAAATGTTAGTTCAACATCTGCCACTCTATGTGGTTCAGTCCTTTCTTCAGGCCAACCAAATCACTTTTTGAAAGCATTGTTATAGTGCTCACAGTGAATGATTCTAATAGGAGCAGCATGAAATGAAATTGCCTGAAGCTGGGAAAAGCTCAAGATCTCTCCTTAGAAAGCTTCCTGAACAGTTTTTAGGGAATTGCATTGATGGAGAAATTGACCAATCAGGCTACATCATACATGGGAGAAATAAAACAAGATAATTTTATGAAAATATGGCACCCTTTACTGGTCTTGTCTGAGGTAAGTTAGTGGTGTTTTTCAGTTCCAAGAAAAAGGTGAAACTGCTGCTGTCCCATAATTTATACTCCAATTTCCCATAAGTTTTACTTCCCTATGAAAAGGCCTCCATGTTTCTGTCTAATTCTCAAGGCCATTTAGAATTTATTTGGTGATATTCTAGTGTACCATAATATTGTAAAATGGTCAAGAATGTTGCACTTACAGGTTCCCCCTCCTCCTATTGCACATTTCTTCATCAATCTTCAGGTTCTCTTGTGACCTATCATTTCTGATGTGCAAAAGCTCTATTATGACGTTTTTTCCAGGCTTAAAAAAGGGACTGGGAGAGTCGGTTATTCCAATGAAGGTGGTTGTACAAAAATAGACAAGGCATAGAGACTGCCATCTGATGAGAAAAATTTGCAGAATAATCCTAATCCTCATTGTTGAGAATTTTTCTGCATACTGTATCTTCCTTTGCTAAAATTATTCCTGAAGGGAATTTCTTTTCTTTGAAAAAAGTTGTGAGTGGTCTGAATTCTCATGGCAGGAATATTTGAATTAGGATTCTTTTTTAGCTCTGTCAATTGTAGCAAAAGCTGGCCTGAAATTTAACATAAAAAAACCAACAACCCAAGATTATAACATCCGGCCCCATCGCTCCCTGTCAAATAGAAGGGGAAGAAATGGAAGCAATGACAGACTTTACCTTCTTGGGATCTAAGATCACTGCAGATTATCTGGGTGGACTACAGAGCATGGCAGATGACAGAGTAGCAGGGCCATAGCCAGGATTCTATATTATTATTATTATTATTATTATTATTATTATTATTATTATTATTATTATTATTATTATTATTATTATGGGGGGGTCAGGAGGGGCAAAAAAATTGCAGAAGGTGCAACAATGTCACACTCACATATATATAACATTGGCATCACGGGGTGGGATGGGGAGGCGCGCTGTTAGCTCAGGAGGGTTTTTGACCCCCCCTGGCCCCCCTGGCTATGGCCCTGCAGAGGAGCCTGGCATGTGGTGGTCCATGGGCTTGCAAAGGGTTGGACTCAACCTTGTGATTGAATAACAATTCTAGCTCTGCATCCCAAAGCAGAATACACAGTCTTTAATGCACTCGCAACAGGTTTCTTTGCACAACTTTTTCTGGAAAATCTCCCAAATAGAAAATATAGTGACCACCATGAGATAATATTTTGCAGTTGAACCTACTGCATTTGTTCAAGATACCTGCAGAATAGCATAGTGGTTCTTAATGACATTAGGTCTTGTGAATAATAATGTAAGGATAGGTTCATTTCACAAACTGACTAGGATCTATGAACTTCCCAGTGTATGTACTTCTTATATTTAGTGAGCATGTAAACCATCTGGAGTGCAATTAACAAAAGAGAAGTCTTGTCCCGTGAGTTCATTGCTAGAGATAAAGTTCAGCAGTTCACAAGACATAACACAGTGATATTACTATTGCAGGCGCACCCCCCAAAAAAGACTCAGACACCGGTATATATGGATAACGGCATTGGACCACATTTATTGATTCATGCCCTAGTCCGAATTATAAATTTCAATTGGTACTCAGCCAATTATAATTCTTAAGGCAAGCAGGCCGCAGTAACACTGGTAAGGTTCCTCCTAAAATTGCCAATGGCAATTGGCTACAATGTATCCATTTGTATCAATTTGTTTACAACAAACAAATTGTTGACCGTAGTCAATAAACTATCTACTGACCCCACCCTCTGACGTGTATCCGTCAAATCACGGGGTGATGCATGCTGAATAGCTCGTGCCATCACCCCATTGCCTGGTTCGTCGTTGACCGGTCAACGTTAACAAACTTGTACCTATCTAGTGTTGGCCAGTCAATTGTGAACCTGCCGGATACCTGTGGGTCATAAATATTTACCTTACCAGTGCTACCCGCCACACGGGGAGGCTTAATAAAGACTCACCGCCCCGCCCCCCCAGACCGTCAGCTCGGTCAACAGGCCTGCTTGCAAATCTTCCAAAAAGAGGTTCATACCTCTGGGCGACAGATGGACCCCATCCCCTGTGTAAAGATCGTAATTTTGGAGACTAATGGTGGGGTGTCGGATGACCCGCCCCAAACCCTTGTCAGCAAAGAACCGGGCCACTGCCCTGTTCACCGAGTGACGAGCGCGGTCAAGGGCCTGGAGGTTGATACCTCCCCTGTAAGCGTGACGCGGTATGATGTCCGACCATAGCAGCGTTGTGTCAGGCCACACATAATGCAAATAAGCTAGGTCGCTGCAGATCGTATGTTTTAAGGAAAGGCCAGTGACCTGGCCCAAGTCATTGCCCCCGAGGTGCAGCACCAGGACATCAGGCAGTTCAGCATCCCTGATGGAGAAAAGGAGTGGCAACAGTTCCCGCCATAACATTCCGCGCTTACCATACCATCTGATACATGCGGAGGCACGTAGTCCAAGCTGGGGTCCCCACTCTGTCGCCGCAGCGTACTGCGCTGCCCAGTGCACATAGCTATGGCCCACCAGCCATACTGCCACCGGTGTGCGGGGACACACAGGGTCTGTAAGATTTAAAAAAAGACAGGACAGTTACTTATCTGGTACTCATACTTGAAAACACTTTGATCCCCACCTCCCCATACGGCGTATATCAGCCTCAGAGTACCCAAATGCAGCCGCAGTAGAAGCAGCTCCTATTCTAAAAGAATGGGTGCCGTAACGAGCCCCGGGAGGGCCAACACTGGACAGTGCCTTCCAAAATTGAAATTTAGTAAGGGGAGACCCATCTTGGTGGCAGAAAAACGGGCCATGGTGCGTGCCACGCACTGCAAGGAACTCTTGTAGGGCACCAACCGGACAGATGTCTGCAATGGAACATCGTAGCAGGCTAACACCACTGCCTACACCGTGCTGATCAACTTTAGAGGACCGTATCCTCAACTGAGCCCACTCATTGGAGACATAGACATCTTCGAGTTCCAGTGCCCTACGAGCCGCATCTGCCTTAGACAGTAGCACCAACTCACTGACGCGGAGCGCTCCAAAAAAGGCCACCGTGGTAGCCGCATGAAACAGAGCTGCCTCATACCTGTCAAAACACAGGTCATGCCAGCCTCATGCAAGGTGGGTAAGAACCCCTGGAGAAATAGGGTGGCGAGTGTCCGGGCGGCATCCACGTTCCCGTGTCCACCCCTCCAAAACATGTCGTATACGAAAATCAGTCATGTTGTCAGCAAAACCCCTCACCTTGGCCATGAATGCCAGTGCTGACAGCCTGGATGCTATGGTGCGGGGAGCTAGGCCCTGACTGTGTAGGTAAACCATAAATTGAAGAACGTGTTCAACTGGAATGGGCCAGACTTCGGGCAACTGGAGTTGCTCACAAAAATTCTTAAATTAACTGAATGCGTGGTGATACGCCTTACGCGTGCGGGGCGCCTGTGACATGCCGATCGCCCGGTTCACCTCTCCTTGCCAAACGTCCAAATCTCGTCCGGAAGCGGCGAGGGGAATTCCTCTGCGTCCGGAGCCAAGGCGCGGAACCGGGGGATCTGCAGGCGGGATAAAGCATCAGCAATATCGTTATTAATACCTGGTACATGTCTGGGCCTGAAGAGCACATTGAGGCGTAGGCTGCGCAACACAAACTGGCGAACTAACTCCATGACCTTGGGCGATTTAGATGTCTGGGAATTGACAATGTGCGCTACCGCAGCATTGTCACACCAGAAATGAACCACTGAATTGGCCCACTCCTCACCCCATAGCATCAAAGCTCCCAGTATCGGGAAGAACTCAAGGAATGTAAGATCGCGTAGACGATCCATGCCCCACCATGCTGGAGGCCATCGGCCATAGGCCCACCTCCCCTCAAAGTAAATCCCATATCCCAGGGACCCCGAGGCATCCGACTGAACCTGGAACCTAGGGGAAACCAAAAGGTCAGATCTCCAAAATGACACCCCATTGAGGTCCCTCAGGAACTTAAGCCAAACCAACAGGTCAGCCCTCATGTCCTTGTTCAGTCGGACCCTATGATAGCACCTGGATAGGCCAGTCATGGCGTCGCATAAGCGTCGAGCAAAAGCTCTGCCAGGCGTGACCACCCTGCAGGCGAAGTTAAGGTGACCATGGAGAACCTGGAGCTCACGAAGTGACACCTTGCGTTTGGCCAGTAAGGCCAAAATCAACGCAGTGATCCGGGTGACCTTATCCATGGGTAACCTGGATGCCTGCGAGACCGTGTCAATTTCGATACCCAGAAATGTGAGCTTAGTTGATGGGCCCTCGGTCTTTTCGGGCGCTAAAGGGACACCGAGTTCCTGCATTAGCGTCTGAAATGTGTTGAGGAGACGCGTACACGTGTCCCAGCCCCGTTCACCCCCGAACAAAAAATCATCGAGGTAATGGGCTACAGACCGGGACCCAGACCTGCGAACAAAGGCCCACTGAAGGAAAGTGCTAAAACGTTCAAATGCTGAACAGGAAATAGAGCAGCCAAAAGGCATGGCTTTATCAACATAAAATTTCCCTTGGAATTTAAAACCCAATAATTCAAAGTCACCCGGGTGCACTGGCAACAAACGGAAAGCCTACTTAATGTCACATTTTGCCAGAAGTGCACCCGGGCCACAGAACAAAGGTCATCAGGAATAGCATCATTGACCGAATGGCCCGCTGGGTATGACAGATGGTGAATTAAACGAAACTCCCCAGGGGTCTTTTTGGGCACCAACCCTAAAGGGGAAACCTTCAGATTGGGAAAGGGTGGCATGAGAAAGGGGCCAGCAACCCTACCTGCATTAACCTCCTGAGCGATACTCAGGGCAGCCACCTCCTCCCTACCCTTCAGGGAAAGTAAATTAGGGGCATCTTAGGGGCACCGCTTCCCTTTGAATGGGATGTGAAAGCCCCGCTGGAAACCCTCGAGGAGATACCTAGCATCCTCTCTCCTCGGGTAAGTTGAGAGCCACCGCTCCAACATAGCTACGTTAACCGGGGAGGGGGCCTTTTGAGTGACCAGCTCCATCAGCGGCAGGTCTGCCCGCTCCTTGTCCACCTCTACCTCTGCCCCGTGACCCACCGGCTCGCGGACACGCAGCGGCGGCGTGGGGGCCAGCGCAAGAGGGACACTCATGTTTGTATCGGCACTGTTTTCTATTGCATACACCATTGGCCGAGAAACTCCAATACAGCAAGCGGGCTGGAACCCCCTGCCCCGCCAGCTGGCGGGGAGCCTGTGTTGGAGCAGCTTGCTGGACCACATGGCCACAATGGTACCTCTCCCCAGGCGCCGGGCGCGTGGGGATCATATATAAAAGCCACAGTTTCTGACATGGCTCATCCCACCTCATCTCCGGGTGTAAGGGCACTCTGATTCTAAATTCCTCATCGTAAGCCAACCACGATGGGCCAGGAAAATCCACCATTGCCCTGTAAATATTGTCCAAATATTGGACCATAGGAATGGCCAGGTCAGGCCGAGCCCTGAGGTACACCGCCATGTAAATGAGATATGTGGGTAACCAATTGGCCCAGGTGTGTGGTGGCTTGCGACGGCGAGACAGCTCTTTGTCCTTCTCATCCTGCCCTTCTTTTTCCTCCTTGGTGGGTTCCCGGTTCAATAGGGAGAAAATATCGACATACTCCCCACGCCAAATCTTTTCCCTTGTGGCCTGGGCCAAATGATCCCTGAGGGGCAAGGAATACCCGGCCGTCGGCAATGCCAACACCGGCACAGTATTAACACGGGGTATCAGGAGAGGAGCCTGGACCGTCCCTGCGACACCCGGTGTAGCCCCGGGGACGGCAACCCCCCCGCCCAATGTTATGCCAGTATGGGACCAAGCTGCACCCAGGTAAGCTGGGAACTGGTGCCCACTCGCCCCGACATTACGAGGCCATGGCCACTGAAACCTATCCCCGGAAGTGGAGTGTGATGTGGGGACATTAGCTTGAACCTGATACTCACTGGGTGCACCCCCGTGAGCCGCCCCCACTGGGGGTTCCGGCCCACGGCGGGCGTCGGAGCTCGCGACCGAAATCGAGCTCTGAGGACACATCCGACCACTACCTGTCTGCAGTTCATGATGTACAGGGAGCTGCGAGACCGCGGCAGGCACGGGCCTGCGCGCCTCGAGCAACTCAACCCGACTGGCCTCCTGCTGGAGAGTGGCGGCTGTCATGGTAGCCGGCTGGCAAAAGGGGGCCCCAGATGGCAGTGAAGCCCCCCCAAATGGGGTTATTGGTGATCCCTAGGGATGCCTCTAGCACCGCTACGCGGGCCAGTAATGCATCCACTGTCGCAGATCCCCCTGCATAAAGGGGGCCAGGCGGGCCGGAAGGCCCACTGGGCAATGGTCCAGGGCCCCCAACTTGAGAGCCAGGTCCCGAATAGGGCCATGCCCAAAACTCCAGCCCATGAGGGGCCAGGGGTAAGCCCTGCTGTGCAACCGCACCAGGCCCTCCCCCATACTCAAGGCCCATGGCCGGCAATTGCGGGCCGGGGGCCGAAGCCCCTGTAGGGCCAGTCTCAGGCTGGAGAGCCGCAGGCCATGGCCTAAGCTGCCTCATCCCACCGGTCCCAGTGGGTGCCTCCGATAATGGGTCCTGTTGCGGGGGTGCAGTCGCGGTCCTCCGACCCGACTGCCGTCTCCCTTTCGGGCGAGCCTGAGTCGCCATAGCCTTCTTCTTGGGAGGCATTAGAAAAAGCATGATCCCTTTGCAGGGATCAGCACCAGATGGCTGGAAAGCCGAAGATTTGGAAGCAAAATACCCGCTAAGGCTCTGCAGCCAACTGCGGCTCTTGGAAAGAGACGAAGAGTGACGGAGAAAACTTCTCCTCTCCGTCGCTTTTACAAAATGGCAGCTCGGCTGCCTCGTGGCCACCCCTTTTATAGAGGAGTGGCCACGCCCCCTAACTCACCCGGATGTCTGAGTCCGGGTGGGGGGGGCGCAAAGAGCGCGGCAGCCATTTTGGCGCCGCACTTTCATTATCTTATTGAAAAGGGCCTAGAGTTTGAACTTAATCATCTTAAGAATAGCCCAAACCATTTTGTTATGGAATCCCCCCCCTCCCTCAATTTCAAATAATTTCATTTCAGATAACACAGACATTCTGATAAGAGCTGTAACTGTGTTTGGAAATATGTAAACAAACTCTGTCTCTGATACAGATATTACCTCTAACTTGTATTTGCTTTTTATTACATAATCTCTCTAGACCAGATGGCAGTTTCATACTAATAGTTAAGAAAAGTACATCAAAAAGATTGCCGCTATTGTTAGAACTCTAGCTTGAAACACATGGCATATATTAGCAGTACCTTTGGCCTCTGTTCAGGAGTTCTGAACGCCAAAGAACAAAGCTGTCATGATAAAGAAGTTTTTATGATAAATCTGTGTCCACACAGATAGCTGGAGAAATAGTACCTTTTGAACATTTTCTGGTTCTATACTTCTGGATTGCGTAAAATTTTAACTGATTTGATTTTAAAGTGGCTGTTCAGATTTTCAGTAGAAAACTGCCCAGAGAGCTAAGAATAAATGTGGTTATAATGTGTCCAATTAAAAATATATGTTCAAATACAAACTATAACCAATATTCCTCCCAAGAAATTTTAAAAGTAATAATTTTTAAAACAGTAATAAAACAGCATTTAAAGGAAAGGATCCAAATTAGATATATAAATCAAGAAGCACCATTGTAAAGTTTGTGAAAATAAAATCTAGCACAAGAGGAGCGATAGGGTGACCATAGGGAGAGGTATATCTGAACTGGGGCTTCCCAAGACAAAAGGCCCATTTCATTAGCCAAAATCCTGCTTGGATTTTTCACGTATGCAAGGGGGATAATGTTACCTTGGTTAACAACAGCTCATTGACAAGGCAACTGCATCTTGGGCATGTTATTGGGTGTATGCCTAGCACTTCCTCAGTCATTCAGAGCAATACATGTGATTCCTTTTATTTGTGAGAAAAATCCAAGCCAGATTTAACCATTCCATTCACCCCACCCCCCTCAATCTCACCTGTCCTGTCCTTTGTCAGTTGGGTTGTCCCAACTGAGTTGTGAGCTGACTTGAAGAGAAATAAAAAATGGTTTCCATCCTCTGCTCCCCAGTTCTGTTAAGTTTTGTGCATAAATATAAAATTTAATTGTGTTAAGAGCCCCTATGTTTCCTCAAGTTTCCCCACAATGTTCCTAAAGAGAGACATCAAGTGCTCAGATACCTGTGGACTTCTGCTTCTTTTTTGCTATATAACTGAAATATTTATTTATTTATTTATAGCATTTCTATACCGCTTTCCTCAACCAAGGGTGACCCAAAGCATTTACAGATTGGTTAAAAATGTCAAATAAAAACATCAAATAAAATCTATATCTAAAACTATATTTAAACCACATAAAACTAACTAATAAAATCAACCTTACCCTCCCTCCACCCACATTAAAAGGACTACCAGGACAATATCACCCCCACGCAGGCTAAACAAGCCAGCGGGATTGGGAAGTGGAGCCATTCATGCCGCACACCCGCTGGCATAGCCATGTTTTTAATACTTTTCTAAAGGGGAGCAGCTGGAATGACTGGACATCATTCCAATGGCTCCACTAAGTTGTTTCAGAACCTGATCATAATTATGCCTTATATGGTGAGGACCCTTTGGCCCTCCAGATACTTCAGCCAAGTAGTTGATCTCACTTGGCCAATGGTAATGAGTTATGACTCCAGTATCTACCTCCATGTATTATCTAGCTGGCTGGTGTCTGCATTAAAGTAATCATGCAGATTTACCAATGAATAATAGAATTCTTCACCTGCTATGTAGCAACTTTTCATTCTAAAGAAGAACCAATTTCACCTAGAGACATATTTAGACTGGGGAATGGAGGCAGAATGAACACTTAGAAGTTGATTACAGTTACAATCATTAGAACAGTATTAGAGATTTCTCTTCTGGCAGACCAAAAGCCCATCAAAGCTATTTTTATCTCAATAAAAACTATTTTTCATTCCCACACTCCCCACCAGTATTTCCCCTTTCAGACTTCAACTACAAGGCTGATTTTTAAAATAATAATAATAATTTCTTCTCTGAGTCTCATTTAGAGATAAAAGGGATTATTGTATCCTGCCAATATAATGCCAAAAGGGCAATTTATGACAATGTTTTCAATTTACAGCTCCTATAGAGTTCCTTTCTAGCATGCATATAGACCTCCTTTAGAAATAGGTATAACTAGTTCAACTGCTATTTTTGAGATTTTTCTATTGAAAATTGGCCCATTTTTTTCTTTTGAATGTCCTCATGGACTTTTCAAAGTTCTTATTTCTATATTCTATGAGGTTTTTCCTCCTCAGTAATGTGGTTACTATATATAACAAAAGCTAAAGCATGTCAATTTAAAATCCCCCTAAAGATGTTTTGAATAGTCACAAACTTTTACATATAAAAACCTCTTATATCTCTCTGAAAGACATAGCCAGTAAAAAAAAACAACTATAAGTCTGACACTATAGCTATCAACTCATTGTCCCTGTGATTTAAATCTATTCTGTTTGCTTTTTTATTCAAATCTCTTAGCATACTATTTAAACCTCCATGCCCAGAATCCTAGTGTTTTTTTAAAGGTTCAGGGAGCAGGAATCATGGAAGCTGTCATGGCAAATTACAACTAATTCATAAGGTTCCAGGTATACTTCTCATCAGTTAATTGCAATTCACCAGGGCAGTACCTACAATTTCCTCTTCATTTTTATAAAAGCCAACCTAGCAGTTCAAAAGCAAAAAAATTACAAGTAGTGTTGTGCCCAAACATTATTTTATGTATATTGCTTTGAGTTACGTTCACCATTAAGTCTTTACTGTATTCGCACCCTTTTCTGTAAGGCGCTTAATTCATATGTTTGCAATGTTCCTAATTGGTTTGCACAGGTTTCCCGTGTTAAGTCCGGGCAAATGTATCACTATAACTGCTGCTTCGTTTGTGTATATATATATAGCTGCCTCATCCTGTTTCCGGGGGTGGTCCTTCTTATAAGTTATGACTAGTTCTGTTCTGTTATGTTTGAGTCTGTTAGCGCTCCAAACTGAGCTTTAATAAATCACCTGTTGTTTAACCATCCGATCTGTCGTGGTGTTGCATTGACTACATGGACTCAACAAGTAGGTAAAGAGACACCACTAGCAGAAAAGGTTATAGCATTCCATATGCTCCAGCATTTAGTCACACCTGCCATATGACCATGGAAATGTCTCCAGATGTAGACAGCTCTGACTCTGGCTGTAAACAGAGATAATAACTGCCCCTAGAGTCAGACACAACGGGTTTTCGAGCAAGGGAGACCTTTACTTTTAAAAGCACAAGAGATCTACTGCACATTTTTTCACATTCCCTATATAGTATCTAATTTACATTGAATTGATACACCTTTGTCTCTGCTTCTATCTATTCTGTTCCCATGGAACTGTTTTCTTCTGGCAATGGCTGAAATCCCATAGTGAATTAGAACAAGAAGAGTGAAGAAAATTACATCTTAGGCAAGAGATCCAAAAGTTAAGCAACTGCAAGTCTGCTGATTTCCAGTATTGAGGCAGCTTCTAGGAAGGAAGGGTTGGATGTTATATACCTAAGCTACCCAGGGACTGTTGGAGCTTATGAAGTTCTGGAACCTTCCCCAGGGTTCTCAGGTGGGGCTTAGCAGCTGCAGCAGAATGAGGGTCCAGTTCTGCAGGACTTCTGCTTCTGTGTCTAGGCCAGATGTGAAACTGCCAAAATGAAGGTGCATGTACATGTGAGTTCATTCTGCAGTTCCTTTTGCCTGACCTAGTGTGAGAAAGATTAGCTGGCAACACAAGGTTGCCATTACCAGGGTACACCCAATTGTGGTTCAAAAATATCACGATCTTCAAGGAGGCTCTTATTGTGTATCTTGCAGGCTAGGGGCTCCAGCAGCACGTAGAGCAGCAGCAAATCTTGACAGATAGTCCTACAACCAAAGTACAGAGGCAGCACCAGAAGTTAATCTGGAGGCAGTGGTCATGTAGCTAGGAATGGATCCTTTGTATTACCCCAGTACAAACTCTTGACAAGGTCCACTGAATCAGTAGGGACTTGGTTAGACAGTACCAATGAAAGTTCGATTAATTCAATGGGCCTAGCCTAGTAATGACTTAGTTTTGGATTTCTGCTATTATGTTCCAAAGCAGAAATGATAGGTACAAGGTAGAAACATAGGAACTGAGGACATAAAATATGAAACTGTTCTTTCATCACTAGCTGTCTCTTTGCATATGAACAATTAAATATCAAAATTGTAATAGCAAATTGTACAATGAACTACGATGATGTATGAGTAAAATATTTCAGACAATAAATCCAGTCTATAGTTCCAATTACCACAGCTGAAATGAAACAGTATTAGGGTTGATCAGAGGCTGCAAAGGCATGTACTTGATTTCATCAGAAAGGGTCATTTAAAGCGGAACAATATCCCTTAAAGTGAGCTTTCTGTCTGCCAAGGAATTGCCTCAGGTCAGCCTCAATATGTGGAAGTTTTACAGCTGGATAAAAAAAATCCATCTTGGGGACAGACTAGGATGGGACTGGAGGACATTGCTCATGTATTATGCGATCCCTGGGGAAATGATCTCACTGGACAAACGGCCCAGATTGTGGTCTGTTTTGCCATATAATCACATTCTTAACCTTCTTTCACTTGTTCTGATGTCCTCAAAATGTCTGTATTTCTTAATTTAATAATAAAAGAGTCATTTTGAAGATCTTTTAAAGCAGAATATTATTGTTAAAGCATTCCCTTAAGTAGTCACCTGTGTCCACTCTTCCCCATTATATGCTGTGACCCTGCAAGTTGGACATTTTACAATCTCCACTTATTCAGTCTCACCAGGTTATCCTGCTATAGTAACAGAGTAGACCATACTGATAGCAACTCAATGCTGAGTGTCAGGCAGTGGTTAATTAACCTGACAACCCTGAGGGCTAGCGGCCTTGGCAAAATCAACAGAGAAGAGTGATGGTCCCCAAGTGGCCTCTTCCCCACTTTTATCTCTTTCTCTCTAGCACAGGGGTGCCAAAAAGTTTCAGGTCATGGGCCGGTCACATGTTTGAGCCTGCCAGTCACATGGTTCTGTCCACCAGAAGCTGAAGTAAAATGTGCATGCACATAACGCGCCCTCACATGCACATAATACTGCTGTAAATGACACATGGCTGCCATAAATGCATTTACAACAGCCGCAGGTCATTTACGGCAGTGTTATGCACATGCATGAGTGTGTTATGTACTTGCACATGTTACTTCTACTTTCAGGAGCAGAGCGGGCAGCATGGGCTAGATAATTTGGTGTCGTGGGCTGGATTCAGCCCACAAACCATAATTTGTAATCCCTGCTCTAGTACCAAACATGTACATCAGGAAAGTTTCTCAGCCCTCCACAACAGGTTTTCAGTTATGTGGCTGTCTTCAGCAGAAAAGATGGATTGTTTCCTTTAATTTGTCCTCATGCAAGCAGTTTCCATTATACTGCAATGAGAATGTTGGATTCATTCTGTTACATCCAGAAAAATCATTGTAGAAATCCTAAAAACATAAGTGGTAGTTTTATAACCATGCAGACAGTTTTTGCAAGAGAAAGTTTGGAAGACAAAATTTAAAACAGTGCAGCCAAATGTGTTTATGTATCCAAATACCTTTAAGTTTAAGAGTTTCCCATGGTCACACAAGCTCCAAAGCATCAGGAAATGGCAAGTGTTGAGTGCCATGAAGAGACCAATAATTTTAGCAAAAAAGTAGTAAGGAGTGTTGTGGTTGATCCCAACTAGGATATGGATGAAAGTTTCTCTCTCTTTCACAAGGAAATGAAGCACAGTTTCCTGCTTCTCTTCTACAGATGGCTTGCAGAGAAAAATATATTTATTAACACATGATTTTTGAAAACCAATTCAACCAACTGGGTGTCATAATGGCTCACGGTGTGACAGACTTCAATATAATGCCTAGCAGTAATACATAATCAATACTGGTTCAAAGAATATTGTTTGGAATTGCATGCATCAACTTAAAAAACTGTTTTCTGGCTCTAAAAGGGAGCTGGGCTAGATTAAAAAGAAGAAACAGAGGTCTGGAAACTGGATCTCACCATCGCTCTGGGGATTGGAGCCACCTGCACCCACCACCCCTGCTGCCGCCCCTTTGAGCCATGCCTGGCCGGAGGAGAGAAAAGCTGCCGCTGCTTCATGGGAGGACCCTCACTCTCCCCAGGCCCGGAGCCTCACCATAGCTCTGGGGATTGGAGCCACCTGTGCCCGCCCCCACCCCCCCCTCTGAGCCACATCTGACTGGAGGAGAGAAAACCCACTGCCACACAGGAGGACTCTCGCTCTCCCCAGAGCCTCACCATCACTCCAGGTGATTTATTGTATTGCTTTTTGCTGTTTTGTTTGAAACAGTTTCTCTCTATATTTTTACACTGTCATGTTTGATATTTTATATGTAATGTATTACATATTGTAAGTAAGCTTTCCTTTTTGTTGAAGAAAGCTATCATTTCCTTATGTTGTGGCCGCTCTGAGTGGCACTTGTGCCAGGAGAGCGGGATATAAATAAACCTATTGTTGTTGTTGTTGTTGTTGTTGTTGTTGTTGTTGTTGTTGATGATGATGATGATGATGATGATGATGATGATGATGATGTTGATGTTGATGTTGATGTTGATGTTGATGTTGATGTTGATGTTGATGTCTGGTTGCAAAACAGGGCACATTTTCAGTTGTGTAAAGAAACACCAGACTGGAGAAAGGCAACGTAGACAGAAAATCTGGCAAATAATTTTAGAAGATCTGCAGCTGCCACACCAAGAGTGCAAAAGCAGAGTGATTTCTTAACCAGACTATCTATGGTGAGGATGCCACTCCCAATAAGTCTTATGAAAATATGACATAAAAAGAGTTGATAAATAGAAGTACAATGGTATGTCTGAAGGGCTCAATAAAAATCTTGAAGAATCTGAGGGAAGCCTGTCCATGGGCAAAAGCTCAGTATTACACTTTGACTGCAATTTTACAATACAACTTCCTAGCCAGAGAACATTAGAAACCAAGAAAAACCGATGCCTAGCTTAATAAAACAAATAAATGGTAATAAGTCATTAAAAAGATTAATAGATATATGCTAATAGATCAGATAAATGAAAATTAGATTTATTTTGACAAAGGTATCTCTAGTCCAAAGCATCCATGATCGTCAGTAAGACAATTTTTTTCTCTCCATCCTGCTTTCCCCAGTTTGTTCTGCCTTGTTTTGAATTTACATGCTTTCATCATGGGGCTACTACTACATAATTAGTACATAAATTTGAACTGCATCTGTGGAAATAGTATTTAAACCAATGAAATATTAAAGAGGCACCATCAACATCTCAACAGTTCAAGGTCCTTCACGATTTGCAAGATGACCTTTATTTTTAGTGGCTTATAATTTGAGCCATTAAAAGTTGCATAGTATGAAAACTATGACCTCAGCTCCAAAAGTGATTAAAATCAAAATTTGAAATAGCGTTCATTTAAAGTAGTTGTCTGTTAGGAAGGAAAGTCAATTGTGTTTGATATAAAATTTTCCTCAAGTCTCCCAGTAAATTAAAGCTGAAGAATGAAAGGATGCACATGTACAGTATGTATGTATGAGTGTGTGTTTCTGTGATTCTATGGTCAAGATTTAACCTTCATTCAAGAATTTATCTTTTGGTGCTTTTTTTTTTTACAAGTAAGACAGCTTCTGAAGATCTATGGCTGAGGTAAATGTCAGCACTCTAGTTGTGGGTGCCAACTCTCTGGCTGAAATCCTCTCTCCAAAGACTCTCCTGAGAATAACAGTGGCAGATTGCTGGAGCTCTGGCCATAGCTTTCACTTGTGGTTCCCTGACTGACTGGAAGGAAAATCTCCACTCTTCAGTCTGCCTAGGAAGTCTTCTCCATTCACATATTAGCCAGCCTAATCCTCAACACAGCCTGGTATAAAGCTGATGAATGTGGCTGGGAAAACAGGGCAGACAGCTCCCATGGTCTGGTCTTGCCAGATCACAAACCAGGCCCCCAAGGTAAGTGTTGTTTATGTCATGCCTATGGTTTCCACTCAGACCAACCAGAAAAGTGGTGGGATCTTATATCTTGAATGATGTCTCTAAATGCATAACTTAACAAATATATGTTCTCATCTTGCATTCCAGATAAGAACTACAGTTCTGATAACTCTTCTACTACTCAGGGTTGAATTTGGACTTGAGAGAAACTGAAGAAAGATGTAATTCCTCCATTCAGTTCACTTACTTCTAGTTACCCCAGTGCAAATGAAAGAGAGAGAGGGAGAGTTTTCTCTCTGCTTTTATCTGTATGTCTTCTCAAAACGTTTTGGAAAAGTTAACTTTCCTAGTGCTAATAATACATGACATTACCACTTCTAGTAATAAGAATTTGGGTTTATGTTTGTGAAATATAAAGCTGAAATGCAAAAATGGTGTAGCAAGAAAACTTTACACTGAGTATACACAAATTTTCTTCTGATATCAGTCAAAGACTAAACCAGGCATATAAATAGGCATTTGTGCACCTAACATTTCAAGTCTCATTCAATTTAAATTATCTCCTTCAATGGGTTTAAACATGTTGGACTGAATCCAGAATTGCTTTGATAAAGGAGACTGATTCTATTTCCAAAAAAGGACTAAGATCCTTTGGTGCTTCCTATTAAAGGAAAGTGGAAAGTTTGTTTCTGGTTGCCCTTCTTCCCAAAGCCTACTACTATCTAACTGGTTTGCCACTCCATCAAAATAGCATTTCATGGGGCATGAAAAAGGGATCCATTTGGACCATTCCGTAGCCACAATACTGTCCATAAGTAACCTGGCTTCATGAATTATCAATCAGAGTCCTCACAAAATAGTCATCTAGACGGGGGAAGTTGTGTTTTAACTTGGGAAAGCTGGGAGAACTGTTCGCTGCCTTAGATCAGATTGTACAGTTAAAGACACAACATTCACACATATATTCAACTACCTCATAAGTAAGATAAGCACAATAATCCTGATTTTCCCATGGGAATTTATCTAAAATTCCTTCTCCTATGCAGTCTCTTTTCAAAATAAATTGCCTTTCTAACAAATTGAAAGAATTGTGCTCTTATTCTAACTCTGAAATCCTGTTTTCTGATTTTGTGAGATGTAACTAACCCAAGGAAATCATGATTTTGCACATACTGCATCATCGCAGTAGAAGTGTTTTTATGTGACATTATAAGAAGGGTAATACATATAATTATAAGAGCATTGTGGCAATCCTGTAGAAGGGTAAATGTGTGTGCATGTGTGAAATTTGAATTTTATTCAGTGCTTCAAGTCCCTACTACCTTGACCTTCTCTAATAACTATGAAGTTAATACAGAGTTTATAAAGCAGGTATTATTTACTTAATGGCCCATAGCAGCTTCCATAGAGAATTTATATTTCACAGATCATTGATTTGATAGATTGTGACAGCTCTTCTGAAGATGTTCTGGTCTACTGGGTCATTATGAACACCACACACAGACAGTAAATCTATGTCCTAAACATGCTGGTAATCATTTTTCTCAAACCATTTTAACAAGCTGAAGTGAAAAAAGACAAATTCTGCACAATGCTTAGTTTGCATTCTCTTATTTTTTGGAGATTTTAGAAGCAACATTACAAATAAAATTTGCAAGACTCTATCAAATTCTTTATTTCAAAACTATTTAATCAGTTCAGTCCTCTAGTATACACAATTCTTTTATAAGGATAGATGGGTTTTGTTTGCGGCAGGGTCAGCTTTGTCATTAAGTGAAGTGAAAAGGAGATGATGTAATGGCATCAATTTTTTAGTTATTTACTTCTGTATGATTGAATTTAATCATGTTTCAGGCAGATTAAAATACTAAGGATTGCTTTATTTTTCATGTTTCTTAAGGGGGAGGTGGGTGCGCAGCTGATCAGCATTGCCATGGTGGGGATTTGAAAAACCACTACCGCCAGAGCCACAGTTCCATCTTCGGCTCCCTCCCCCATCCCATTTGGCGGGGGAGGTAGGAGTGCAGCTGATCAGCATTGCCACAGTGGTGCTTTGGAAAACCACTGCCACCAGAGCCACAGTTCCATCTTCGGCTCCCTCCCCCGTCCTGCCCGGCGGGGGAAGTTGGAGCACAGCTGAGCTTCGCTGCCATGGCGGGGCCTTGAAGGACCGCTGCCACCAGAGTTGCTGGTCCACTTCCTTGCCTCAGCTTTGTTGGGGCCGGTTCTTCTTCTTCTTTGGCTCCGTCAGGGATGTGCGAGCCATGGGGTTCTGTTCGTGGATGTCTGAGCCATGGGGCTCTGTTCATGGACGTCTGAGCCATGGGGCTCTGTTTGTGGACGTCTGAGCCATGGGGTTCCATTTGTGGATGTCTGAGCCATGGGGCTCCATTTGAGGATGTTAGTAGCCAAGGGATTCTGTAATTAATTTTGCTATGTTAGTACTTAAATGTATATTGCATAATTTATTTTGTAAATTACTGTATTGTACGCAGCCTTGAGTCACACTTGGTGTTGAGTGAGACGGGATAATAAATAAATACATAAATAAATGAGAAGTTCAACTAGGCCTTTCCTGTATGCAGAGACCTCTGAACAAATTGCGTCCAAAATATAGTCCAGTTAAAAAATGAAAAGCCACTGCATTATTCTCAGGACAGTTTTCATGGTTGATCGCCATGAGGATCGTCAATATTCTGATTTGGATATGGCAGAACAACAAGAAGAAAGTGTCCTGTTTTCAGAACTGAAAGATTCAATCCAGTTGACCTGCTCTTGAAAAAGCTGGTTGATGACATCTCTTTTGCTTCTACAATAGCCACCTACATCAGCACAAATATTCCAGATTGCCCCTTAAGGAGAGACATTTTTGTAGATTTATGTTTCAAATAATATGTGAAGATACAAAGTGAGACCAGAAATGGTACAAATTGAAGTCATTTTGTCATTTTTCTTTAAAAAGCTCTTACTCCTTATTCTATCTGAAAATTCCAACATAGATAATTAATTTGGTACCCCACTTCACTTCATTGCCCAGGCAATACAGGCAGGATTTTTCTATCCAAATGTACAATCCATATCAATATTTATATAGATTTATATAGAAAAAGGGGAGACGCCGTCGCGGAGAGGGACTCCCTGTCTCGCCCGGGAGCCCATGCCACCGGCTCCCGGGAGTGGAGACAGGTGGGAGAGCCACCGCCCCCCCACAGCTGACGTCGCTCTCTGGGCCGGCCCGCCCAGAGAGCAGAAAAGGAGGAGATGCTGCTGCCGCGGAGAGGGACTCCCTGTCTCGCCCGGGAGCCCATGCCACTGGCTCCCGGGAGTGGAGGCAGGTGGGAGAGCCACCGCCCCCCCCCCACAGCTGACGTCGCTCTCTGGGCCGGCCCGCTCAGAGAGCAGAAAAAGGGGAGACGCCGTCGCGGAGAGGGACTCCCTGTCTCGCCCGGGAGCCCATGCCACCGGCTCCCGGGAGTGGAGACAGGTGGGAGAGCCACCGCCCCCCCACAGCTGACGTCACTCTCTGGGCCGGCCCGCTCAGAGAGCAGAAAAAGGGGAGACGCCGTCGCGGAGAGGGACTCCCTGTCTCGCCCGGGAGCCCATGCCACCGGCTCCCGGGAGTGGAGGCAGGTGGGAGAGCCACCGCCCCCCCCACAGCTGACGTCGCTCTCTGGGCCGGCCCGCCCAGAGAGCAGAAAAGGAGGAGATGCTGCTGCCGCGGAGAGGGACTCCCTGTCTCGCCCGGGAGCCCATGCCACCGGCTCCCGGGAGTGGAGACAGGTGGGAGAGCCACCGCCCCCCCCCCCCCACAGCTGACGTCACTCTCTGGGCCGGCCCGCCCAGAGAGGAGAAAAAGGGGAGATGCCGCCGTCGCGGAGAGGGACTCCCTGTCTCGCCCGGGAGCCCACGCCACCGGCTCCCGGGAGTGGAGGCAGGTGGGAGATGCTGCGGGTTGTCCTGGCTGGCCCCCCGGGATGCCTAGCTACCATCTTCTTATTGTTGGCTAGGACTTGGGGCCAGCAGCGGCGGGCGGCTGGACTTGCCATGGTCTGGGCCTCAGTGGAGGCGAGGAGGCTGGTCGGCTTGGAGCTCCAGGATTTGTGCACGCTTTTGTCCCACCCATCTCCCTTCTGGAAGGACTAAAAGGGCTGTGCTGGGTATATTTTTATATTGTTATTTGATGTTTTGAATTTTTTTTATTTTTATATTGTGTACTCTTTGATGTGATTAATTGATGTTTAGGATTTTATTGCATTGTACCTTATTTGATGTATTGTTAGAAACTGTATTATAGTGCACATATATATATATATATATATATTTCTGTAATTTTTGCGGACAGAGATTTGTAATTGGACTTTTGGTGATCGATTTTTTGCTCTATTTATTGTATGTTATATTACTATATTTTGTATTATTGTCCGCTATGTAAACCGCACTGAGTCGGGTTCGCCTGAGTGAGCGGTATATAAGCGTGAAAATTAAATTAAATTAAATTAAATTAAACATACATGCACTTATATACAACATACGTAAACTTGCCTTCTAGTTGTTTTAAATTCATTGGTCTTTTTTTAAAAAATTAGCAAACAAAAAATGTCATTTTGCAGTTTTAAACTGCTTTCTCTTGATAAATGATGTTTTCCATAGCTGCTGAAATTATTTAGTTCATTTGCATTGATTTCTACTTTTTCCAGATGATATTTTCCAACTCTCTTACTCCAATACACCTCCTGTAGTCAACTATTTTATTGGATGAGTGACATTTAACAAGTCAAAGTTCAATTCAGAATAGCTCAGTTTCTTAACTAGTTAACATACAAATCAAAGCAATGAAGAGCAAACAGCATGCCCAGAAAAATAGTTGAACTCAAGTCTTACAATTCATTAAAAAATGAACTCATAAAACTGAACAAGATTAAAGTCCATATATATATATATGCTCCAGCTGTCAAATGTGAAGACTAATAATGGAATTCATTATTTGCAATCGATTTATGATCTACTAAAGCCAAATTAATTTCAAGATTTTCATGCCATAGTTACACAGAGTCCAAAAACACTGAGTAGAACATTGTGAATGTCCACTCCTTATTTATCCTAACTTAATCTACAGTGGATCACCACTATAATGTTCAGTTTTGCACAAAGAGTTCTTTGTCCAGCTTTTTCTTCAAAAGCTTACTTATTTAATCACCTCCTCTTCTATTTCAAAAGCTTCTGGCTAAAACTCTAGTGATCATTTGCCAGCCTGTCCATTACTTCTCACTGAATGTCAGAACAAAGCCATATGTTGATTTCTGAGACAATGGAATGTGGTGGTAGTTCATAGACATGTTCATGGTCAAAACGTTATGGTGAAATGCACAGCTTAAACTGGATAGAGGGGTAGTATGCCACAATAAAACTACAGATAGTTCTTTCTTATGACTAAAATGGCAATCAGACAAGCATAAGTTTGCAATTTGGGTTCCTTTTATACCACCCAGTGTAACTGTATAGTTAAATGAGTAAGATATAAATTGAAATATATAAGCAAACAAACAAACATCAGATGGAGGGGACTGCCAGAGGAGGGTGGATCATATAATTGCCCTTCCATCTGTGTATTTTTAAGATAGACTTTGACCAGTGTGGTTAAATGTAATCCAGATAACCCACACTTAATCTTGGATTGTATTCACAACTAGTAAATAAACAATTATACTGGTACTATGTATTTATTTCTAGCTGTTCATGCATGTGGATGTTGTTTGGCTATACAGTAATACCTCATACAAAGTCCGCTTCGTACAACATAGAATTCATACAACATCGGCTAATTCCTTGAAAAATGCAAGTGTGGTGCCAAAATGGCCACCGCGCTCTTTGTGGCCCCCACCCACCCAGACTCAGACATCTGGGTCAATCAGGGGGCATGGCCATCCCACTATAAAAGGGGTGGCCATGAGGCAGCCTCACTGCCATTTTTAAGAGAAGCGACGGAGCGGAGAAGTCCGCTCCAACGCTGCTCCCCCCGGCTTGCTCCTTTTACAAATTTTACAGTGCCTGCTTGGGTGGCTATGGTACCCAAGTGCAAGTCCCAGGCGGCCCCTAGGCCGCGACCTAGGGGGTAAGGCTTGGCCCACCCCCTCGACCTCTTTGGGGCAACCACCTGGCCGGAGGGCTCAGGTGGCTGCCCCACAGGGGGGTGGCAGGGTTACAATCCCCATTGCCACCAATGAGGGTGACCAGGCCTCTGCCTACCCGCCCAGTCGGAGGACTTGGGTGGGGGCTGTCCAGGCCTGCTTCCCTGGGGTTTCTACCCCTGTTGCACCTTTGCCCGGCATGGGGCAGAGTGGCCCATTTGGGCGTGGCACGGGATTGCGCCCCACCTTTCCACCGGCCCCCCATGGGCCAGATTATTGGGCATATCAACCCATTTGGGCATGGCGCAGGATTGCGCCCCACCTTTCCACCGGTCCCCCATGGGCCGGATTATTGGGCATGGCCCTATTCTGGCCAGGGATTGCCACACGGTTTTATCCCTCCGCCCGCTCATCAATTGCCCAGCAGGCCGTCTGGCCCATCCGGCCCACCTTATTCTGGTGGGTCTGATGCTGTGGATGCTCTCCTTGCCCGCATATCGGTACCCGAGGCATCTATAGGAATTGCTCCACCACCTTCGGATGGTGGGCTTGGCAGCTCTTCAGCTCCGGCCCACATGCCAGCCACGGCTGCGCAGCAGGCCGCCAACAGGGTTAAGAACATAAGAACATAAGAACAGCCTTGCTGGAACAGGCCACAGCCCATCCAGTCCAGCATTCTGTCTCACACAGTGGCTCACCATTTCCTTCAGGGTATTATTCCCAAGGAGATGCCTTCACCTGTTTAGGATTCCCTGGAAATGGCATTGAGAGATATCCTGCCTATCTCTCCAACCCGGAGGTTGTCCTTAAGTATCCATAATTATAGCCATTGATACTCTTGTCCTCCATGAACTTGTCTAATCCTTTCTTAAAGCTGTCAAGACTGACAGCTGTCACCACTTCTTCTGGCAGGGAGTTCCATAGACCAGTAATCCTCTGGGTGAAAAAGTACTTTCTCTTATTTGTTTGAGAACTAGTACCCAAAAGTTTCATGGAGTGTCCCCTAGTTCTAGTGTTGTGCGATAGGGAAAACAGTTTTTCCTTATCTACTTTGTCCACACCGTGCATGATTTTATAAACTTCAATCAGGTCACCTCTTAGACGCCGTCGTTCAAGAGTGAAAAGGCCCAACCGTTGCAGCCTCAGATGGTAAGGAAGGTGTTCCAGTCCCCTAATCATTCTGGTTGCCCTCCTCTGTACTTTCTCCAACTCCATAATATCCTTCTGGAGGTATGGCGACCAGAACTGTACACAATATTCCAGATGGGGCCTCACCATAGATTTATAAAGAGGCAAAATGACACTTGCTGACTTATTTTCTATACCCTTCCTAATGATCCCTAACATTGAGTTTGCTTTTTTCACTGCTGAGGCACACTGGGTTGACATCTTCATTGAGCTGTCCACCAGGACACCAAGGTCCCTTTCCTGGTTTGTCGCAGAGAGTTCAGACCCCATCAGTTTATAAATGTAATTGGGGTTTTTTGCCCCAACATGCATCACTCTGCACTTACTGATGTTGAAGCTCATTTGCCACTGTTTTGCCCACTCCCCCAGTGTCAAGAGATCCCTCTGGAGCTCTTCTCAATCTCTCACAGTTTTCACTACCCTGTATAATTTAGTGTCGTCAGCAAATTTGGCTACCTTGCTTTTTACTCCTACCTCTAGATCATTTATGAAGAGGTTGAAAAGCAGGGGTCCCAGTACTGAACCTTGGGGGACCCCACTCTTTACTTCCCTCCACTTGGAGAAGTGTCCATTTAGTGCTACCCTCTGTTTCCTGTCCCTTAGCCAGTTGCTGATCCAGGACAAGACCTGTCCCTTTATTCCATGACTGGTAAGTTTATTCAAGAGCCTTTGGTGTGGGACCTTGTCAAAGGTTGAGCTGCTGGAGGCCATCAGTCCAGCGCAGGCTGGTGCCACGCAGCTCCCCATCAGGCCATTATAGCAGGGCATTCCACCGGGGACCGGTCCTGCTTAGCATGGATGCACCGGGACACAGAGCTCAATGGCCATCGCGGGCTCTGATGCCCACCGTGGGCGGAACCCCCCAGTGGGGGGGCCCATGGGGGTGCACCGAGTGAGTATCCTGGTCAAATCAGCACACCGTGACACTAGCTCATAACACTGGGGGGTATAGTGGCCATGGCCGCAACAGGCCAATTACCCCCAGTTTCTTACGGGGTGACCGCCCCAATGCTTCCACCTAACTTCTCGGGGGTCCAATAGGGCTTATTATGTGTTCTCCCACTCCAATCCGTGCCAACAGCGGTCCTGCCGACGGCCGGTTACTCCCTACCCCTGGGACCATGTATCCCAGGCTACTAGGGAGAAGATATGGCATGGGGTAGATATTGACATTTTCACCCTCCTGCACCATGAACCCACTGGGAAGTAGAGGGAGGGGCAGGATGACAGGGACAAGGAGTTGTCCCATCGTCATAACCCGCCTCACACTTGGGCCAATTGGTTACCGGCCTATTGGATATCCATGGCAGAATATCTAAGGGCCCATCCTGATTTGGCCATCCCAATGGTCCAGTACCTGGACAATGTTTACAGGGCCGTGGTTGATTCCCCTGGCCCCTCATGGTTGTCCTATGACGAAGAACCTAGGATGAGGGCGGCCCTTCACCCTGAGATGTGGTGGGACGAGCCCTGCTAGCAGTTGTGGCTACTGTATATGACCCCTACGCGGCCAGCACCTATGCTCCGTACGAAGAGTCTATTTGCAGGCAACTACCTCCGTGGCTTTCTTTGGGGCTATGAGGATCAGTGAGCTGGTCACACTTTCAACAGGGGACATGTTCTGCAGGGCACTGGAACTGGAAGATGTGTCGCTCGACCGGGAGTGGGCTCTGTGGAGGATTCGCTCCTCAAGGGCTGATCAGCGGGGAAAGGGTAGTAGCATGATGCTGCCATCTGTCCGGTTGGTGCCCTACATGCGTTTCTGGCAGCGCGTGGTTCATGCCCTGGCCTGTTGTTCTGCTTCCAAGATTGGTCTCCCCTTACCAAATTACAATTCTGGAGGGTTACCGGGACAGCGCTTCACAGTGCGGGGGTTCCTGGGGCTCATTACATTAGCCATTCATTCCGGATAGGCACTGCATCAACTGCGGCTGCAGTTGGGTACTCGGAGCCTGACACACGTAGCATGGGCAGGTGGGGATTTGTGCCTTTTTTCTCCATCTGTTCATCCCCTCACTGCATGAGTGCCTTGTAATGCCCTCAATTCTCTCTCCTTCTCTTACAGACCCTGTGTGTTTCCGCACACCGGTGCAGTGTGGCTGGTGGGCCACAATTTATGTGCACTGTGCGGCACAGTACGCTGCTTCGTCAGAGTGGGGACCCCATCTCGGGCTATGTGCAACCGTGCATATGCAGTGGTACGGTGTGCACGGCATGAGGTGGCGGGAACTGTTGCCATTCCTGATGTCCATTGGGGATGCTGGACCGCCAGATGTTTTAATTCTGCACCTCGGAGGCAATGATCTTGCACAGATCACTGGCCTGGACTTAAAGAATTCTGAGTGCAGTGACCTGGCGTTTCTTTACCATTTATGGCCGTACACATGGTTGCTATGGTCAGACATCATGCCGAGGCACTTTTATAGGGGAGGCATTGACCCCCGTGGTTGGACCGTGCCCGGCAGACAGTGAACAGGGCTGTTGCCTGGTTCCTTATCAAGAATGGCTTGGGGGACAGCCATTCCTCATCCGGGGATAGGGTTACAGGATTTTAGCCTGTATTCTGGAGATGGGGTTCACCTGTCAGCAAGAGGATGCACCTCTTTTGAATGACGTACAAGCGGGCCTGGTGACCGAATTGTCAGTCAGGGGGGGTGGATCTCTGATGTGATTTTGGCAATGTTTGCCAAGTGTAAGGTGTCTCTCCAGGAGTTGCAGGTGCTTCACGGCCACCTCAACTTCACCTGCAGAGTTGTGACACCAGGCAGAGCCTTCGCCAGGCGTCTGTGTGACGCTATGGTGGGCCTTTCTAAACGACAACACAGTGTACGGCTGACTAGGGGTTTACGAGCAGACCTTTCAGTTAGGCTCACATTCCTAATGGACTTTAATGGCGTATCCTCCTGGAGATCTGAGCTTATGGTCAGCCTCCAGTTTCAAGTACAATTGGATGCCTCCGGCTCCCTGGGCTATGGGTTTTATTTTGAAGGACAGTGGGCCTGGGGTCAATGGCCTCAGGCATGGCAGGGCATGGATCACTTACACGATCTTACGTTCCTGGAGTTTTTTTCCAATTTGGGGGGGCCCTTATGCTCTGGGGGTACAGGTGGGCTAATTCGGTGGTTCACTTTTGGTGTGACAATGCTGCGGTAGTGTACATTGTCAATGCCCAAACATCTAAATTCCCCAGAGTTTTGGCCTTAGTTCGCCAATTTGTTCTTAGGTCCTTGCGCCTTAATGTGCTCTTCAGGGCCAGACATGTGCCAGGCATTAATGATGGTATTGCTGACGCTTTATCCCGCCTGCAGATCTCCCGGTTCCGTGCCTTGGCTCCAGACGCAGAGGAACTTCCCTCTCCACTCCCGGCCAAGATATGGACATTTGGCGAGGAGAGGTGAACCGGGCAATCGGCATGTCTTTTGCACCTCGCTAGCGTAAGGTGTATCAGCATACACTCCTTCTATTTAGGACTTTTTGTAGGCAAAAGCAGTTGCCTGAAATGTGGCCGATTCCGGTCAAACAGGTTTTACAGTATATGGTGCACCTTCATGATCAGGGGTTGGCCCCATGCACCATCACCACCAGGCTTTCCGCCTTGACATTCCTGGCCAGGGCACGGGGCTTTACTGACTGGGTGAGTGACTTCCACATACGCCGTGTATTGGAAAGGTGGACACATGAACGTGGCCGCTGCCCGGACACACGTCACCCTGTTTCACCAGGTATTCTGACCCACCTTGCACGAGGTTGGCATAGACTGTGTTACGATAGGTATGAGGAGTCTCTTTTTCATGCAGCTACCACCGTAGCTTTCTTTGGAGCTCTGAGAATCAGCGAGCTGGTCCCATTGTCAAAGGGGGCCGTGTCTCATAGGGCACTAGAACTCGAAGCTGTGTCTATCAACCAGGAGTGGGCTCAGTTGAGGATTCGTTCCTCGAAGGCCAATCAGCATGGTGTAGGCAGTGGTGTTTGACTGCTACGATGTACATTTGATGACATCTGTCCGGTTGGTGCCCTACATGCAATTTTGGCAGTGTGTGGTACGCGCCCTGGCCCGTTGTTCTGCCACCAGGATGGGTCTCCCATTACCAAATTTCAATTCTGGAGGGTAACCGGTACGGCACTTCACAGTGGGCCTCCCTGAGGCTTGTTATGGCACCCATTCATTCAGGATAGGCGCCGCATCAACTGCGGCTGCGTTTGGGTAATCTGAGGCTGATATATGTTGGATGCGCAGGCGGGGGGTCCGCGCGTTTTACCTTATATGTACGTCCCCTCACTGTATGAGTACCTAGTTATGTCCTTAATTCCTTCTCCTTCTTTTACAGACCCTGTATGTCTACGCACACCAGTGGCAGTGTGGATGGTGGGCCACAGTTATATGCACTGGGCGGCACAGTATGCTGCATCGTCAGAGTGGGGACCCCATCTTGGGCTGCGTGCATCCGCACGTATGCGGTGATATGGTATGCATGGCATGGGATGGCAGGAACTGTTGCCATTCCTGATGTCCATCAGGGATGCTGGACCGCCTGATGTTCTGATTCTGCACCTCAGCGGCAATCATCTCGCACAGATCACTGGCCTTTCCTTAAAAATGTCGGTGTGCAGTGACCTGGCGTTTCTACATCATTTATGGCCGTACACACGGTTGCTATGTTCTGACATCGTGCCGAGATACTGTTATAGAGGAGGCAGGGATCTCCGTGGTTTGGACCATGCCCGGCAGTCAGTGAACAGGGCTGTTGCCCGGTTTCTTGTTGAGAATGGCTTGGGGACAGCCATTCGACACCCGGGGATAGGGTTGCAGGATTTTAGCCTGTAGGCAGGAGATGGGGTCCACCTGTCAGCCAGATGTATGAACCTCTTTCTGGAGGACGTGCAAGTGGGCCTGGCGACCGAGCTGTCGGTCGGGGGGGGGGGGGGCGGTTAGTCATCATGGATGCCTCCCCGTGTGGTGGGTAGCACTGGTAAGGTAAAGATTTATGACCCATAGGTATCCGGCAGGTTCGCAATTGATTGGCCAACACGTAGATAGGTACAGGCGAAACAGGATTGGCCGGTCAAGGGCGAACCATGAAAGGGGTGATGCTAGGAGCTTCACAGCCTGCATCACCTTGATATTTGGACAGATACATGTCATAAGGTGGGGTCAGTAGATAGTATATTGACTTCGGTCAACAATTTGTTTGTGTCAACAAACAAATTGATACAAATTGATACATGTAGCCAATAGCCATTGGTATTTTGGGTGGAACCTTACCAGTGCTACTGCGGCCTGCTTGCCTTAAAGAATTACAATTGGATGATACACCAATTGAAAGTGATAATTCGGACTAGGGCATTATTCAATAAAAGTGGCCCAATGCCTTTAATCCAATACCGGTGTCTGAGTCTTTATTTGGGTGGGTGCGCCTGCAAAGTTGCCTCAAACAAAGTCGCTGCAACTTTGTATGAGGCATTGCATTGTGCCTGGGCAGTATAAAATGCAGGACACATGTGTGCATTGCTCTTGTGGGTTTTGCACGAGGCAAATAGTGTTTAGGAGTAAAGAGGCCGTAGGGACAAGGTAAAAGGATTTAAAAATTGCTCCTGAGGAAGAATTCATTGAAAAATTGTCTACCGGAACAGATTTTGAGTTATTATATTACATGGGAGTAAATGCTAAACAGAGGAGTTATTGTATTACACGGGAGTAAATGCTGAGCAGAGTTGTTATATTACACAGGAGTAAATGCTGAACATTTTTGTTACATGTTACTGACATGGATTTTGCATCAATATTGAAAGTGAAAGTGAATTTCTTTAATGTTTGAACTTATTTGTGATATTAACAAGAGACTTTTGGTTTAAATTACATGAGCGTCAGATTTTGAACATTTTTGCAACAAGTTACCTACATCATCTGTGTATGAGAATTGAAGAGAAATTTTTGAACGATAAACATAACTTGTGAATCTAACAAGAATTTTTGTTCTTTTAATCTATGGTTATTTCACTTATTAAATTTTGGATTATATATATTTTGTGCCTCGAACGGTTTTGCTTGCACTTGGATCCTTTTTAAAGGGAGCACAATATTTCATTATTGAGACAAGCTGGACCATAGGAATCTTTTTTAAATTCCCATTTTTATGTTTTGTTTTATTTCCTTTTTTTGTTTTGTTGCTTCTTTCATCTGTTATAAGATTGTGCAAGCAATTGGGAAAGAGTTTGTTGAACAGATGCTCCCACTCATGAATTAAAATATTCCTGGGTTTCATCTCTTCATTTTCCATGCAGCCATCTATCCCCACTATCTGAACTGGAGATTTGGGGTCCATAGCCTTCTGGAACAGTATAAGAGGTGGAGCAGGGTCCTATGGGGATGGAAGGGAATTGGCTAAAGTCACTTTCCAGGGAACAGAGGATTTACTGGATCCAAACTATTCATGGAAACCCATTTACATCTCCAGTCCATTTCCTTTGATACTGCCCCCATTAATTCCTGGCTGCATGATAAACTAAGTATATTATAGCACTGGGATATTCTGCAGGAGTTCTTGAAACTTTTTCTACCAAAAGGTAAGTAAAGTAACCTCACACTGGCTACTATGTTTACCTTGTATATTGAGGCTACTTAGGGTGATCCATTAAGTAGCAAAAGTTGGCTTTTGTCTGAGTTTGTGCTTTTCTGTTTTCTTTGCCTTGTTATGTTGCATTCCAGGATGCTTTGTTTTGTGATGAGAAACAAACTTGGGCTTAATTCAAAAATCTGTTTGCTCAGGAATAAGAGCTCTCAGGAGACCCTACCACTAGAGCAGTGATGGCAAACTTTTTAGAGACCCCAAACTCAATAGGCTGCTGTCCATGCCTAGATAGTTTAGGTGAACTCTGTGCTGGGGGAGGGAGGAAGTGCTCCCAGTATGCTCCTGGCAGGGGGTGGGGTGAACTCTGTGCTGGAGTGATGATCTGCGTGCCCACAGAGAGGGCTCTAAGTGCCCCCTCTGGCACACATGCCATAGTTTTGCCACCACTGAACTAGAGGATAAATGAACAATAGGAAGAAATATTTTTACCATTTTGAGTGACCAACAGATTCTGTTTACTAGGTTCATTTTATATTGAGATATAGCACACATCTTTCTTATTTGGATTAGCATCAGGAGAACAAAACTGGGCTGCAGTTCCCAGAATCCATCCTCCAGCCTGATCAGCTGGGAAATTCTGAAAGGGATAGTCCATAGGAAGAAACACTTTGATCTCTGGTCCATCTGCATCTCTTCTGGGCCCAAAGGTTATAACTTGGCCTGGGCCAGGGGCTGCATAGACACATATACACATAGATACACATTCCCCTCAGGCAGAGATACGGTCAAGGCTTACCTCTCACTCCATCACACATATTTTCTGCAAAATCATTGAGTAAATGAGAAGGGACATTGTGGTAGGTGAATGACCAAATCTCCTCCCTGTTTCCTTTACATTAATTGATATTTCTATCCTTTTTGCATTCACTGGTAGAAGGTTACTGGTAGGATGAGAAATATTTATAATCATCTTCTCACTTTAACTGGCTGGTAACTTATTCTTGGTGGCACAGAAACAGAAGCTCCAACTTCTTCTGGATCATAGCTTGGAATAAGAAGACTTTGGCATCCTTCCCCATAAACACCTCTTGACCATGACTGCTACTTTCATACCTCCATTAGAAACACAAAAGCTGTAAAGCCAGATATTTGTGGGGTGGATATCAGAGTGGTGGGAGCATGTTGGATATTGGTGTAACTTCACATTTTCAGGAAAAAAATCAACCACAAGGATTCTTATGTAGTGGTTATTTCATTTATCTTCAAAAACATAACCCACAATGCCGGCAATATGGTTGACATGGGGAACCACTTCTATCAAGTTCTCTAAACCTATCAATATATCTATTATTAGCTATTTTGCCTGGCCTTGCAGGGCAGGTATTGATTTTTTTGTTGGTGGTGGGGTGGTTTTTTTTTTTTTGGGGTGGCTTATTTGGAAGAGAGGACTCACTTGAGTAAGACTTGATGCTGGGGAAGGTTGAGGGCAAAGGAAGAAGGGGATGTCCAAAGACACGGCAAGGACAAGAGGCACGGATCCGCCAGGGTAGGCACCTCCCCTGATGGATTCCTGCCTCTCGCCCTTGACATTCTCTCTCCACTTTTTCATGCAGCGTAGCTGAGGGCAGAAGGGGCAGCAAGGCAGAGGCAACACCTATGGTGGCACCTCGCCCAGCCCTGTTGTGTCCCCAGCTGTAGTGCACGTGCACGCAAAGCGGCCATTGGCTTCAGCGTTCGCGTACTGGCTGTCCTACCTCCTCCACACATGGGCCGTCCTGCCTGATCGGCTGTGGCATGCTGCAGCACGGAGGATGCTGGGACTTGGAGGGATTTTTTATTGGTGTTTGTGGGGCAAACGCCCCACCCTCGGCTCTCGGTCCCTCATGGCGATGGTGTCAAGGACAAAAGGAAGGTGTGCACGGCTCATTACGGGATGGGGTGGACAGGTGTGGAAACGCATTCCACATACGCACAGCCCAACCCCATTCTTATAGGTATAGATTTCAATAAGTACTGTGAGAAAGTTGGTAAATATTGTTCAGCATAAAAGCATGATATCATATACTTTGATAATTGTCATTTCGCCATGCCACTAAATTGTGATTACTGTATCTTCATCTGACATTACTCTTATCCATTTAACCATATTTTCATGTGGTTTATATTTGTAGTGAATCATGGCATCTTGCAGGTCTTGGTGTTGCCAAAAGAAAAATTAAAGGAAAATGCATTACAGGCATCCAAAAATTGCACAAAGCTGTTGGACCTAAAGGGTGAGGATGCAAAGTTTCTTAATAAAAGTCTTGCCTTCTAAGCAGAGCTGTCTGGACCAGTACTGCCATTCTTTTAAGAAAGTGAACACTTTGCTATTCAGCTAACAGTTGTCCTAGCCTTATCAGCTATTTATCAGATGACTTTACTCATCTGACAAATAAATCATCCTGCCTTCTAATCCAAAGTAGATAATTACTTGCATGTAACCTGGATTCCATTTAGAACATGATTGATTATAGCCAAAATGGTATATCATGATTCACCAATTGATAATTAGATCCCTTCTCATCCACTCGTGTCATTATTATCAGTGGTGATAAAAGCAAGACTTGCTGATTGCATATGTTTGGCTGGAACAATAACTCCAGGGTTCCAGTCTGCTCACAATCAAGTTTAAGATTAAGTATTAATCTTAAAGAATAAGGTCTTTTCCTTACATACTCTTGCATGCTTTCTCTTTCTCATTCTTCTGTATCACTGTCGACTTCTGATTTTCTGTTTGGTCCTAATTGCCTCTTCATTTAAGATCAAACTAGAATGCAGCTTAATTCTGAATTGATGCATAGGAATTCTATATTCACATTTCAAGTTGCATAGTACATTGTATCCTGTGTTGCATTAACTCAGGAACAAATACAAAATGATCTTCAATATCAGGAAATGGAAGATACCCTCGATTTGGAATCCTGCACATTTCACCTCTTCAAAGAGTTGCAATTGTCTCCTCAAATTATATCTGTGCAGCTTGAAGAGGTTATTCCATGCAGAAGCCTCTGATTTATCCGGAATGGCTTCCACCACACCTGCACCTGTTTTGTCCTCATGGGTCTTGTCATGTTTTTTCCTCTTTATGTATAGTGTGGTAAACAGCAGTAGAAAGAAGAGGTGGATAGCTCTGAATACATCTTGGCCTATGTGTGGTGGTTCAGGGAAAGTTCACACGTTGTACTCACAACAGGGAGACTACTAAAAACAGCCAGCCTATGGCAAATGCTCCTCAAGCTCATGACATTATGAGCACCATCATGTGGAGAAACTCTACTTTCCACTAGTCAGGAACATGATTAGAAACATAACTGTTGTTGTAGGCTTATTTCCAGCAGGATCTCCAGGGGAAGCAGGTTTACACCACTGCCAAAATAGGTTGATTTGAAGTTTCTGTGCTGCATTTCCAATTTGTTCAAAGTGGTTTACAACTTTTCAAACACCAAGTGACAACAAAATATGTTTTAAAAAATTAAAAAGCCTATGAAGTGATGGAACATTTAGATATTGTCAAGTGCATTCTTCCACAAGACATTGTCATCTATGATTCTTTTAGCTTCATTGGCAGCTGTTCCAGTACACTGTTGCAGCAGATGGAGATAAGATAGGACTTGCAGTTGTACCATTGAAAGAACACATCCATGCAGTCTTTTCTGTTGAATTGCCATCATGTGAGGCCAAACCACCAGGCTGTAGCAGAGGTGGTGAATAAGCCCTTGTAGACTTACCCACTACTGTCTCAGTGGAGCTTACTGTATACCAATCACCTTTCCTTTGCTTTCTCCTGGCAGCCTGGTCTAATAGCTGTGCAATCTGTGAAAAGATGGCTTCATTCCAGAAGCCTCAACTTCTACCATCTTATCCTATAAGCTTTATTTCTGCACAACTGCTATATTTTTTTAAAATTCATCAGTTATATAAAGAAAGACAAAAAACAAAAGACAACTTAAGTAACACAGTTTTGTTTTCTAAATGAGCTCTGCAGATACAGTAAGATTAATGCAAAGATTAAATTAAATAGCAATCAATAACGATACAAATTATGTACCTTTGCCCTCCTAAATCCCAAAATACACCAATTGAAAGTGATAATTCGGACTAGGGCATTATTCAATAAAAGTGGCCCGATGCCTTTAATCCAATACCGGTGTCTGAGTCTTTCTTTGGGTGGGTGCGCCTGCAAAGTTGCTTATGAACTTAAGTGAAGAACATTCACCCTTGTTCATCTCTCATGCCTATGCCAACTCTAGTCAATTGGAGTAATATAGTAATAGAAAAATAATTTCTTACTCAGATATTTAGAACATGAAATTATCCATCCACCCAGGAACTATACTTCCCTGCTAGTGCTTACAGATCTAGTAGTTTCTCATTATGCTTGAAGTTGGCAGATGTCATTTCTTAACAACCTAAGCCCAAACTCTGCTGACAATCTAAGTTCGATCCTGGTAGCTTCAAGATTGATTCAGCCTTCACTTCTTCTGAGGTCAGTAAAATATCGGGGCAAACCCAACAAAATTACCTTATGAACTGCCAAGAGAGTGCTTTGCACTATGGGACAATATATTGTATATGTGGAAACAAACATCCTCATCATTCTCATCAGCAACACTATCCACAGACAACCTACATTGTGTTAACAGCACAAAACCCCTCCCCAGGTCAAAGATGCATTCATGAGTATAACACCAAAGGGAAACCTCATTTTGGCCAAAAAAAGTCAGAAAATACTACAACAGATGCAGACAGTCCTTGCTGTCAATACAAATAAGGGAACAATAACTAGCAATCTGCTGAGAATTTCTGTTACTGCCCCTCTATGCTCTCACCATGTTTTGTACCTGCATTACTTTGCCAGTAAGGCTAGTAATGGCTAAGCCAACCTGTGAGCTGATGTTTGTGTTCCAATTTTAGTTATTCTGACAAATAACAAACTGATTTTTGATACTAAAGCAATAAAACAATTGCATGTGCTTGGTGATTAATATGTATGCATATATTCCGAAAATCAGATCAAACATTTTTTTCTGCATTTCTCTCTCCCAAGCAGACACATTATAGGATTATACAGAAATCTCTTATAGTGTAGACATTACTTAGATTTCCCTCCCCTGTGAGACTAATTTGGTGAGCAAAAAGTAGCCATTCCAGTTTAGAGGTTGACTTGAATCATACCATACATAACTCTCATCTGTAGCCCTGGTTTCATTTTCTCTAGATGTATATATAAATATATGTGATATTAATGTTTTGATGGCTACTATTTAATTTGTTGCTAATTAAGGCCAAATCATTCAAATCATATCTCTGCCAAGGCAATTAATACTTTTTATTTGGTTACTGGTTTACACCCAAAAAGAGAAAGAAATGTGATCATGTTTGAAAAGGGACTTTAATGAGATACTTGCCTGTGCATTGTCCTAGCTTTTCAGTCAATCCTATAACTCCTTCATTGCATACTAAATAATATGTAATTATTAAAGGTAAAGGTTTCTCTTGCTCGAAAGCCAGTCATATCTGACTCTAGGGTTCAGTGCTCATCTCTGTTTCAAAGCCGAAGAGCCAACATTGTCTGCTTCTGCAGACATTTCCGTGGTCATGTGGCAGGCATTACTAAACACCGGAGTGCATGGAACACTGTTACCTTCCCACCAAAGTGGTCCCTATTTATCTACTTGCAATTTCTTGCTTTCAAACTCCTAGGTTGGCAGGAGCTGGGACAAAGACAGGAGCTAATTCCATCCTGCAGTACTCAGGAATCGATCTGCTGACCTTCCACAGACACCAAGGGACACAGTAAAGTGGCATATTCAAATGAATAAATTTATTAATATTATTTGACCTGTTATAGATTGTTTCATCTGCGACAAATAATGCTGTAGTAGTTTTTGCAGCATTGCCAACAATTGCTTCACAGAAGATGTATCTGTGCGAAACCACCTGCTTTTTTTTTTTTTTTTTTTTTGGAATTCTGTAAATCTATTATCTTTGGTATGTAGATAAAGTTTATTACGTAGATAAAAAAGAGTTGTCTCATAAAAAGGCAGGGGCACTTCTATTACTTGATGATATAAGGTAGGGTTGTGACCCTCTGAGTAATGCTAGACTTCTACTCCAGTCAAGCCTGATGACATAACCAATCATGAGTGATCATGTGATCTTCAGTACAACAAAATCAGGGAAACTTCATGTTGTCCAACCATGGTTTGTGTCAACGCTAAACTCATGTACTTCACAAAGAAATTGTTTCCGTATCTATTCACTTTCAGATGAATGCATAGGTACTTTCCGTTTTAGGCTGCAATTCTATAATGCAAAACTGAGAATAAGTTATCTTAGAACTTCTTTCAACTTGCTTCACAGTAGATATTTACAGTATTGCAAGTAGATTTTCTGATTTCACAGAAATGCTTTCCTTGGCCAGGATGCACAGGTTTCTAGTCTTAAATGGTGTAACTTCAGATTAATAATTATAGAACTGCCAGCCTCTAAAAATAATTGGGAAGACCTGCAAGAAAAAAAGAGAAGGTGGTAAGGCAATTTTGGCTTTAAACTCATCAAAATATTTATACGAAACAAGCATAAATAATGGATGTACAAATTAATGAATGCACAAGTTGAATCAGTTTGAAGTGTAAAATGCCAATTGTACAATTTTCTAACTAAATTTACACAATACAATTGTCTAAGGGAAGCAATTATAATTCTGTCAAATGTTAAGTGTCATTTATGGTAATGGTATCCAGTTTAATAGAGATCTTTAGTGAAAAAATATGTCTAAAGCAAATAAAGATAAATATGTGTTAAAAAGGTACAATGGTCAGAATAATTAATGTGATGAATTGTGTCATACTTTGTATTGAGTTGAATAATTTAACCTCATCATGCAGGCAATATAAAATACAAAATGTCATCAGAAATCCATTTCTCAGATGAAATTCTCAAAAAAATAATTCTTACAATGTAAGAAATGCCTTTGAGATGTGGTGCTGGAGGGGAATTTTGAGAGTACCCTGGACAGCAAAAAGAACAAATAGGTCAATCTTAAAATAAATCGACCCAGACTGCTCCTTGGAAGGTCAAATATTGAAGATAAAGTTAAAATACTTTGAACATCAAATGAGATGAAAGGATTCACTTGAGAAAGCCTTGATGCTGGAAAAGGTTGAGGGCAAAAGAAAAAGAGGCAGCAGAGGATGAGATGGCTAGATAGCATTGTTGATGCAACAGGCACAAACCTGGGTGGGCTGAGGAGGATGGTAGAGGATAGGGATGCTTGGCGTGCGGTGGTCCATGGGGTCACAAAGGTTTGGAACTAACTGTGCAATTGAACAACAACAACAAGAAGAAATGCCTTCTAGCAGCCTAAAGTTATCTTTTTCAGTATACACAAGTTTTGTTTTACATTTATGTATTTCATCAAAATTGGATGTAATAGCTAATACTTTGGAAGACAGAGGCAAAAATGAAAAAGTTCTTGATAGGCTGAAAACATCAGAATGGGATTTAACATGGATAAGTGCAAAGTTTTACATGCCAGGAGGGAGGACTGCACAGTTACAAGGTGGGGGATATATTTCTCAATAACATTATGAGAAGGATCCTTGAATTGTTGTAGAGTACAAACTGGATATAAGTCAAAAGTGCAATGTGGCTGAAAAAAAGGCCAATGCTATTTTAAGCAGCATTGAGTGGTGGCTCAAGTGGTTAAGATGCTGAACTCGCTGACTGGAAGCTTGGAGTTCGATTCCCAGGTACTGCATGATGGAATGAGCTCCCATCTCTGTCCCAGCTCCTACCAACCTAGCAGTTCGAAAGCAAGAAATCACCAGTAGAAAAATAGGGACCACTTTGGTGGGAAGGTAAACAGTGTTCCGTGCACTCCATGTTGAGGCATGCCTGCCACATGTCCATGGAAATATCTGCAGATGCATGTGTTTTTCCTATAGTGGACACTATTTTTTGTGAGATTTTTTTTGGGGGGAGGGGGGTTATTTCTCCCACCACCATACTGATTAATGTCAATGGTAGTGGTAAATCCCATCAATGGAAAACTGTTTCCCCTACACAATTTGGAGAAGTTTTGAAAAATATTCTTGTCAACATCTATGCCTACAAATAGGCTACCAAATTATGAGAGGCTATTTACACACAACTTGAAGAATCTCCTCCTACAAACTTTGGTTGACACTGGAACAAAGTGTCATTTGTTATAATTTGGACTTCCTCCAGTGCATAGATTGTTCTTCAACTCTTAAGTTCAAAAGCAAGAAATTGCAAGTAGATAGATAGGGACCACTTCGGTGGGAAAGTAAACAGCATTCCATGCACTCCGGTGCCTAGGCATGCCTGCCACATGCCCACAGAAATGTCTACAGATGCAGACAGCACCGGCTCTTCGGATATGAAACAGAGATAAGCACTGAACCCTAGAGTCGGATATGACTGGCTTTTGAGAAAGGGAGACCTTTACCTTTACTAAACTCTAGGAGATATCACAACTAGGAGTTTTAAGGCCCTTGTGGGTCACCAGTCAAGAGCAAGAAAATTAGCTCTTTTCCTCTTCTCATGGGCTATTGTATGTATCTTGAATAAAATGTCTCTAGTGTCCTTTCCCTTTAAGATTTGCACTCACAGTCACACACAGGTACACATAGCTAAAAGGTCTAGCTAGCTGGTTGTTAAGATAGATGTCAACATCTAAAACTTCAAATTCTTGAACAACTGACTGATCACCTGATGCAGAGAAACTGAGCTTTAGTGGCAATTTGATCTCTTTTTTGTACAAAGACATTTTTTGCCAATGCAAGAACTCTCTAGAAAGTGACAAGCAATTCCTCAATACATTTGCCTGCAAGGAGCAGAATGTTGCAGTTTTTCATTCGTGCCTGAGAAGACAAGACAAGTGCAGATTTATATCCATAATCTCTTGGCATCTGCTTCATTTAAAATCAACTTATGCACATGAACTAAATCAAGTATCTTTTCATTTGAAATTGCAGCTGTCATGTTTAACATGCCAAATTTCAGATCCAATGGTAGATTGGCAAATCTCAACATCTGAAAGTCATTATTGAATAATAAATAACATGGCTGACTTTGTTAAGTAGGAGGAAGAATGAGTGTTGTGCAACACAAAACATATTTAAAGGATTCCTTATGCAATTGCAAGGGATTTACAGTCTTGGTTACCCATTAGCCAGGACACAAAAATCTTTCCAGTAATAAAGGACTCCCTCACCATATGTTTATTTAGTATTTCTTTTCCTTTTCCTGTCCATCTTGTGAGCATAGGCACTTTGAAGTATATAAAACCAGCTGTCAACCAGAAGTGAAATTTGAAAAATATACTATGTATTCTTCTTCCTTCATGTCCTGATCAAACCCTGGACTGCCAAAATGAAGGCACCTTTTTGACTTTACCATTGGCCAAACTTAAGTCCTCATTGGTACATGTTTCTGGCATTAATTGGCAGACCAGTAAATGAGCCGGATTCTGTATCCCTCCATATTCACACAGTGTGTGGTTGTCTGCCAACAGCCCCTACTTAAGCATGTTGGTCTTACATTTAGGCACTCCATCCTCAGCCTAGTCAGAGTCCTCCAAGTGTCATTGGGGAGGTTGAGTTCATCAGCTATATCCTCCTTTAATGTTGTTCCTTGTCCAGTGAGCTCAGGGCTGTAGCCAGGATTCTAGATGTGGGTGGGCAAAAGCCTCTTTTCAATGCATTCTTATGGGAAACCGTGCTTTGTGCCCTCTAGTGGCCAGCTGTTTGAGAGTGGGCAAACTGCTAACTCAAGGTGGGCAAAGCTCACCTGACCCCCCCCTGGCTACAGCACTGTGTCCGCTGCTATCTTCTTGCTAATAAAGATGTTGTCTGAATTATACTCCTTCCTCCATCTACCACTTTTAAAAGATGCAGGCAGTTTTGTATCATGAACAAGATGGAGGTCATTGGTTTCTGCCCAAGATACAAGTTGTGCACCATCCTCATTTGTCTGTTTATATCCCCACGCCTCCCTGTGACAATTAAAATCTCCAATAACAAAATTGATTTGATCATAAGTAAAACTGTCTGGTACTGTATATTAAAACTAAAATTTGTTTCTGGTGGCTTAAGACACAGTTAACAGAGAATTGTGGGGTTTAGACCATTAAAATTTCCATGTTGTTTGTTTGTGTCAGTGCAGCTGACATTATGGTGAGGCCAGGTCTAACAAAAAATGCACTCCCATACTGGTCATGTGGTCTCTCAATCACTAGTTTGATTCTAGCCACTTTGGTTCTGTACCTTGCTATCCTCCGATGTGTTTCCTGGGGCAGAAGTATGTGACATTTGTATTTCCTGCACATGTCCACCAATAGAGTGCTTTTCTTGTTGGAAAGACCCTCAGTATTTATTGGGATCATGTTAAAGTTTATCTTGACAAAGACCTTTCTGGTGGATTCATTCTTAAGTTCCTTTTGTTCGATCTGGTGTTAGAAAGATTAGCTGGCAATGTTGTGGCACAGGGTATGCCTGATTGTATCCACAATCTTTGAGGAGGCTCTTTCTGTGTACCTCATATTGTGTGTGAAAAAGAGAGAGCAATAGTAATATTTATATCAATTGCTCAACAAAAACCATTGAGAAACTTAGCTGTAAAAGTTATACATGAAAATATATGGGGAAATTGACATAATTAAAATCGATCTTTGCTTTCAAAAATAGGTGCTAGAATATATTTTACTGCATTCGGCATGGCTGAAGTGTAAGATCTGTGGCACTTCTTTCTTCAATGAGAACAGGTGAGTTTCTAAGAGGAAAGGTCTTACTATTATTATTGTTTGTGAAGTGCTTGTGGTCCTTTTTCCTTCTTGATTGTTACAAGAACAACAGCAGCAGCAGCAGCAACAACAACAACAGCAACAGGTGGGCAAATTCAAGGAACCCGTAAGCTGTTTTTCCACCTTTGGTACAACTAAAAATGTAGCAATTAAGGCAAATTCAAAATACTAATTGGCCACTTCCAGATTTGTTCAAGGAAGTTGAGGGAGATTTGAAAGATCTCATGGGGAAAAGCTGGTTCTAGAAGAAGCAGAAATGAACTTTTTTGTTAAAAAAAAGCAACAAATATGATTTGGGGCTTGATTTGGGTGGGGTACCCCAGAGGGTACCCACTTAGCCTACTCCTGTTGCAAAATGACTTTAGATTATAAGGATGACTTAGTCCATGAAAGCTCACAATTAAATACAGGAGTTAGTCTTTAAGGTTTCACAACTTTTTTATTTTGTTGCTGTTCTGTTTTGTTTAGTCTCAGACATTATTTGATTCCATATGCTTATGGAATTGTTTAATCTAGAAAACAGACATCACAACATGTGCAAAAATTCCTTAACCAAGATAATTTGGAAAATATCCCTAGATGCTTCTTCACTTCAGTTCTTCTCTTGGTATAGCTGATATCATCTTGGAGTTCGTTTTTTTCTTCTCCCCGGTGGCTGTTGTGAATTCTATTTATAACTCTCCAAGTAAGTCCTCTGTCAGTCTCCATTAGTGATGCAGGAAAGTGAACAACTTTCTTATTCTAATTAAGGTATTATTCTGTTTGTGTGTCAAGGGTGGTAATTTAAATAAATTTGTCAAGAGCGTGCAGTTCTTCCTGAAGTTTCCAGAAAAAAGAAGAAGCTGACACTTGCACTTAACAAGCCATTAAACTCAACATGCCTATGTCTTATTTTCAACCTTAGCCTTGCAACCTCATATTTTCACTGCAGTAGATAAGAGTCTGACTATATTGTTCTCTTATCCACTAATAATCAAAGGAAATCTTCCAATACAGACCTGTCAGCTCTACCACTGGACACTGTGTTTGATCACATTGAGACCCACCAAAGTCCAATTATACATTAAAGAGATATGAAAGACTGCCATATTTATTATTTCATAGGAGAGCTGCTTAACCTCTGTCTGTCTGTTTGTCTGTCTTTGTCTGCAGATCAGAAACAGAAAATCTACGTGAAGTATCCAGTGAGACTGTTAATAGTCTGTTTATTATTATTATTATTATTATTATTATTATTATTATTATTATTATTATTATTATTATTATTATTATTATTATTATTATTATTATTATTTATTTATTTATTTATTTATTTATTTATTTATATTGCTGACCACTTGCAAACAACTCTGTGTGGCTTTGAGATAACAGACCTCATTCACATAAAATTATGACCTTAAAACTTAAAACTTTAAAACCATTTAAAAAGCATTAAAAATAATCACCCAACTCTACTAACTAAAATATAAATTAAGAGTATCCTACATTATATCAACGAGCGAGGGGGAGGGGCTATCACATCGCCGGTGCCCCACACCTGCTTCACCAGCCAGGTTTTCAGATCTTTCCTGAAGGTCACTAGCTCTGTCTGGAGATGTAGCTCTGTCAGCAGGAGGTTCCAAAGGGCTGGGGCAGATACGGAAAAGGCCCTCTTCCTCGTGCTAGAGAGACGAGCCTCTCTAGCTGATGGCACCCTTAGGTTTCTGTTGTGTTCTAATAGTGTAACCGTCTCATGTGATAACAATGTATCTCAACCAATGTAACCTTTCCTACGGGTAACAATGTAACCTTCAGCTGTATCACTATAAACCCTGTAATAGGACGCGAGCTAATGACCACCAGCTGGCAGCAGCGAGCGTCCAAGCTCTCTTGGTCCAAACTCATCAAAGTGCCACAGCGCGGGAAGTTTCCCGCCACTACCTACACCTGGACAAGAAGGGCGTGACCAGCTATGACGTCACGCGGACAATAGCCAATGGGCTATCGTGGAGCCACGTTCAAATGTTTTACTACCATATATATAGAGCTGTACATCCGCCATTACCTCATGTTCCCTCTGACCACTATGCAATAAACCTGTGTTAAACCAGCCCTTGGCTGTATTCCTGTGTCTTGGTTCTCATACACTAAAGTTTCTTAATATTATTAGCCTAAATCCCAATTGCTAGTCCAAACCAGAGTAGACCTACTGAAATAGTATCTAAAAATCAACATTTATGTAAATCTCTTTGATTCAATATGTCTACTAAAATTGTGATCAACAATTGGATTTAGCATACTTAGTGCTCCTTGAGTGACATGAGAAATAATAACTGGAACTGCAAACCATGGCTCAGTTAAACTGGTGCATTGCCACCATATAATACAGAGAATAAAGCAGATCGTCATAGGGACAGGTAAATTCTTCTGTTTCTCTTCCTCTCACTTCATATTTTTGGAAGCTAACTTTCTTTTCCTCCTGTATAATTTATGGGGGAAAAGGTAGGCATATTTTGAAAGACTCTTATAAGAAAAAGAAGTGTTTGAGATGCTCAGCCATCTGTAGTTTCCAAATTCAACAGATACAATGATTTACAAGCAAAGCAGGTTGTGGTAAATCTTCCTGCTGTGTAGCTGGTCAAAGAAGTATCTGCTAGAAAAGAATGGTTACACTAACTGTACATTCATGTACAGCCAGGCTGTAACAGCAATGATAATTACATTTATATACTTCCCTAGAGTGCTTAGTGCATTCTCAGGGCAGTTCACAAGGTAATCAGCATTTTGCCACCAACATGCTGAGTACTCATTTTACTGACCATGAAAGAATGGAAGGATCATTCGACCTTGTCCTTGACAAGAACAAAAACACAACATCAGCAGTTTCAGCTGCAGTCTTGCAGTTTGACCTCTGCATCACTAGGGAGAGAAGTACTAAACCAGGGGTTCCCAACCTTTTCATGCCAGGAGTTGGGTCATGCTCTCTCAGTCAGCTTTGAGGACCAGACAGCCATTTTGCCCTGCCTGCATGATGGGGGCAGCCATTTTGTCCCAACAGTTTCAAAAGGGGTGGCCATTTTGTTTCTCGAATTCCCTTGGAAGGGGGGCACATGAAATGGCACCGCGGGCTGGATCAGGCCTATGGGCCTTAGGTTGGGAGCTCCTGTACTAAACCCTCTGCCTGGAGCAAATCTATACAAAGAAGAATCTCTCAAAAATATAATCTTATAATTTAATCAGGTGTATTTAAACACATATATTCCCTCAAAAACACAATGAAAGGCTGAAATCCTGTTGCTCGGTGTAGTAAGTCACAATTAGAGCAGTCCTATTGAATCAAAGGAGATGTGCCATGAACATAGCTAGTCATAATATTTCAGTTGGCCCGTTCAAAGGAACATCACGGTTTGCATAAGAAATATTATGCTGCTCACTTGCTTAAAATAAAAGGAAGGAATTTGGATTAAAATTGAAAATAAAATTATTTTAATAAACATTGTGGTCCTTGATCTGTTAGGTTTCTTTAACATATAAATGCGTATGTAACGTAATGAACATCAGAGTATCATTCATAGTGTTTCTTTTCTTAAGTCCAACAAATAACATCTCCTTATTGCTGCTACCTTACCCCCAAAAATCATTTCAATACAGAGTAATCTCTGACACAAAATTATTATTATTATCACACAAGTTCCAAGCAAACAGCAGAGAGCAGCACAGAGCTATGACCATGGGAAGCAAACATTGCTCAGAAGGATGCCAGTGAGAAGCAGAAACAGCAGCAAGGAACTAAGGAATAGCCTCTATTTTGCTCATAGCTACCATAGAAAACACATTGCAGGCGCACCCCCCAAAGAAAGACACAGACACCGGTATATGGATAAAGGCATCGGGCCACTTTTATTGAATAATGCCCTAGTCCGAATTATAACTTTCAATTGGTGTAATCATCCAATTGTAATTCTTTAAGGCAAGCAGGCCGCAGTAACACTGGTAAGGTTCCTCCCAAAATGCCAATGGCAATTGGCTACATGTAACTATTTGTATCAATTTGTTTGTTGACACAAACAAATTGTTGACCGGAGTCAGTAAACTATCTACTGACCCCACCCTATGACGTGTATCCGTTAAATATCAAGGTGATGCAGGCTGTGAAGCTCCTGCCATCACCCCTTGCCTGGTTCGCCCTTGACCGGCCAAACCTCTTTCCCCTGTACCTGTCTATGTGTTGGCCAGTCAATTGCGAACCTACCAGATACCTATGGGTCATAAATCTTTACCTTACCAGTGCTACCCGCCACACGGGGAGGCATCCATGATGACTCACCGCCCCCCCCCCCAGACCGTCAGCTTGGTCACCAGGCCTGCTTGCACCTCATCCAGAATGAAAGCGCGGCGCCAAAATGGCCGCCGCGCTCTTTGCGCCCCCCCACCCGGACTCATACATCCGGGTGAGTTAGGGGGCGTGGCCACCCCTCTATAAAAAGGGTGGCCACGAGGCAGACGAGCTGCCATTTTAGAAATAGCAACGGAGAGGAGTTTTCTCCATCGCTGTTTATCGTAGTCTTCGGCTGTTTAGCCCTTGATACCTTCCCGGCTGGGAAGGGAGGATTAGCGTGCGCAGAGCCTTTGCTTGCTAAGTTTTTGATCCCTGCCAAGGGATCCTGCTCTTTCTTCTCGACGATATGCCTCCCAAACGGAAAGCCCCGGCGATGAAGCCGCAGCCAAAGGGGAGGACTTTTTCGAGCCCTGCGCAGGACGGGAGACAGCCATCAGGTCGGAGGACCAGGGCTGCGCCCCCGCGGCAGGGCACTACCCCAGCCTTGCCCACCAATACCGGTGGGGTGATTCAGGCTGGCACTTGACAGCAGGCCTTGGCTAGCCAGCCTCAGGCTGGCCCCTCAGGGGCTTCGGCCCTCGGCCCGCAGTTGCCGGCCATGGGTCAAAACAGCGGGGGAGGGCCTGGTGCGGGTGTGCAACCCGTTCCTCCTCCGGCCCCTCATGGGCCGGAGTTTTGGGCATGGCCCTATGCTGGCCCAGGCTCTCACTTGGGTGTCCCTTTCCAAATACCTAGTGGGCCTTCCGGCCAACCCGGTTCACCTTATGCTGGGGGATCCGTGGCAGTGGATGCTTTACTGGCACGTTTAGCAGTGCTGGAGGCATCCTTGAGGATTGCACAGCCCCCTATGGGAGGGGCCCTTCTCTCTCTGCCGGGGGCCCTTCGTGTCCACCGGCTACCTCGACGGCTGCCACACTGCACCAGGCGGCCAGCCGGGTTGAGCTGCTTGAGACGCTCCGGCCTGTGACTGCTGATGTCTCACAGCTCCCTGTTCGTCCAGAGCTGCAGACAGGGACCAGTCAGGTGTGGCCCCAGAGCTCGATTCCGGTCGCGAGCTCCGACACCCACCGTGGGCCGGAACCCCCAGTGGGGGCGGCTCACAGGGGTGCACCTAGTGAGTATCAGGTTCAAATTAGTGCACCTACATCACAGCCCACTTCCAGTGGTGGGGTTCAGTGGCCCTGGCCTCGTCATGTTGAGGCGAGTGGGCATCAGTTACCAGTCTATCCCAGTGCCCCTTGGTTTCAAACAGGCAACACATTGAGGGCGGGGGTTTCCGCCCCCGGGGCAGTGCCGGGCATCGCAGGGGCTGTCCAGGTCCCGCTGCATATGCCCCATTTACCTAATGTGCCGGTGACGGCTTTGCCGACGGCTGGTTATTCTTTGCCCCTTGGTGATCATTTGTCCCAGATCACGAGGGAAAAGATTTGGCAGGGGGAGTAAGTGGATATATTCTCCCTATTGAACCGTGAGCCCACTAAGGAGGAGAGAGAGGGACAGGACGACAGAGACAAAGAGCTGTCCCGCCGTCGTAAGCCACCGTGCACTTGGGCCAACTGGTTGCCGGCATATCTTATTTATATGGTGGTATACCTTAGGGCCTGGCCTGATCTGGCCATTCTTATGGTCCAATATTTGGACAATATTTACAGGGTGATGGTGGATTTCCCTGGCCCATCGTGGTTGGCTTACGATGAGGAATTTAGAATGAGGGTGCCCCTACACCCGGAGATGAGATGGGATGAGCACTGTCAAAAATTGTGGCTCTTGTACATGACCCCTATGCGTCCGGCGCCTGGGGATAGGTACCATTGTGGCCATGCCGTGCAGCGAGCTGCTCCAACACAGGCTCCCCGCCAGCCGGCGGGGCAGGGAGTTCCAGCCCGCTTGCTGTGTTGGAGCTTCTCGGCTAAGGGCGTGTGCAATAAGCGGCAGTGCCAATATAAACACGAGTGTCCCTCTTGCGCTGGTCCCCACGCCGCCGCCACATGCCCGCGGGCCGGTGGGTCACGGGGCAGAGGTAGAGGTGGACAGGGAGCGGGCAGAGCTTCTGCTGATGGAGCTAGCCAGTCAAAAGGCCCCCTCCCCAGTTAATGTGTATATGTTGGAGCGATAGCTCTCAACTTATCCAAGGAGGGAGGACGCGAGGTACCTCCTGGAGGGTTTCCAGTGGGGCTTCCGTATCCCATTCAAAGGAGTGTGGGGACCCCAAGATGCCCCCAATTTACTTTCTCTGAAGGGTAAGGAGGAGGTGGCTGCCTTGAGTATTGCCAAAGAGGTAGAGGCCAAGAGGGTGGCGTGCCCCTTTTCTGTACCACCCTTCCCTAACCTGAAGGTCTCCCCTCTTGGGTTAGTACCTAAAAAGGCCCCGGGGGAATTTCGTTTAATCCACCATCTATCGTACCCGGCGGGTTACTCTGTCAATGATGCTATTCCTGATGACCTTTGTTCGGTCAGGTATACGTCGTTTGACCAAGCCCTACGGATGGTGCGCACTTGTGGTCCCGGTGCCCTCCTGGCAAAATGTGATATTAAATCGGCATTCTGATTACTGCCAGTGCACCCGGGGGATTTTGAGCTATTGGGTTTTAGATTCCAAGGGAAGTTTTATGTAGGTAAGGCCATGCCTTTTGGCTGCTCTATTTCATGTTCAGCATTCGAACGTTTTAGCACCTTCCTCCAGTGGGCCTTTGTTCGCAGGTCCGGGTCTCGGTCTGTAGCCCATTACCTCGATGACTTTTTGTTCGGGGGTGAACGGGGCTCGGACACGTGCACGCGTCTCCTCACTACATTTCAGACGCTAATGCGGGAACTGGGTGTCCCTTTAGCGCCCGAAAAGACTGAGGGCCCATCCACTACGCTCACATTTCTGGGCATTGAAATTGACACGGTCGCACAGGCATCCCGGTTACCCATTGACAAGGTCACCCAGATCTCCGCGATGATTTTGGCCTTGCTGACAAAACGTAATGTGTCACTTCGTGAGCTTCAGGTACTTCATGGCCATCTTAACTATGCCTGCAGGGTGGTCACGCCCGGCAGAGCATTTGCCCGGCGCCTATGTGACGCCATGTCTGGCCTGTCAAAGCGCCATCATAGGGTCCGACTGACCAGGGGCATGCGGGCTGACCTTTTGGTTTGGCTTAAATTCCTGCGGGAATTTAATGGGGTCTCCTTTTGGAGATCCGGCCTTTTAGTTTCCCCTAGATTCCAAGTACAGTCGGATGCCTCCGGCTCCCTGGGGTATGGGATTTACTTTGAGGGGAGGTGGGCTTACGGCCAATGGCCTCCAGCATGGCGGGGCATGGATCGCCTCTGCGATCTTACATTCCTTGAGTTCTTTCCAATCCTGGGAGCTTTGATGCTATGGGGCAAGGAGTGGGCCGACTCAGTGGTCCATTTTTGGTGTGACAATGCTGCGGTAGTGCACATTGTCAACGCTCAGACGTCTAAGTCACCTAGGGTGATGACGTTGGTCCATCAATTTGTGCTACTTAGCCTACGCCTGAATGTGCTTTTTAAGGCCAGACATGTACCAGGTATTAATAATGATATTGCTGATGCTTTATCCTGACTCCAGATCCCCCGGTTCCGCCCCTTGGCTCCAGAAGCAGAGGAATTCCCCTCGCCACTCCCGGCTGAGATTTGGACATTTGGCAAGGAGAGGTGAACCGGGCGATCGGCATGTCTTTGGCTCCATGCACGGGTAAGGCATATCACCATGCTTTTGTTCAATTTAGAACCTTTTGTGTGCAACTTCAGTTGCCCGAAGTGTGGCCCATTCCAGTCGAACAAGTTTTACAATTTATGGTTTATTTACACAGTCAGGGCTTGGCTCCTCGCACTAGAGCATCCAGGGTGTCGGCACTGGCATTTATGGCCAAGGTGAGGGGTTTTGCTGACTGCATGAATGATTTCTGCATACGACATGTTTTGGAGGGGTGGACACGGGAACGTGGCCGCCGCCCTGACACTCACCACCCAATTTCACCAGGGGTGCTTACCCACCTTGCACGAGGCTGGCATGATCTGTGTTTTGATAAGTATGAGGCGGCTCTTTTTCACGCGGCCACCACGGTGGCCTTCTTTGCAGCGCTCCGCATCAGTGAGTTGGTACTACTGTCTAAGGCGGATGCGACTCGTAGGGCACTGGAACTCGACGATGTCTATGTCTCTAATGAGTGGGCTCAGTTGAGGATATGGTCCTCAAAAGTTGATCAGCACGGCGTAGGCAGTAGAGTTAGACTGCTACGATGTTCCATTGCAGACATCTGTCCGGTTGGTGCCCTACAGGAGTTCTTGGCAGTGCGTGGCACGCACCCTGTCCCGTTTTTCTGCCACCAGGATGGGTCTCCCCTTACTAAATTTCAATTTCGGAAGGTGACCAGTATGGCACTATCCAGTGTTGGCCTCCCTGGGGCTCGTTACGGCACCCATTCGTTTAGGATAGGTGCTGCATCCACTGCGGCTGCATTTGGGTACTCTGAGGCTGATATACGCCGGATGGGGAGATGGGGATCCATGCATTTTGCATTGTATGTTCGCCCACTTCAGGCATGAGTTAAGTCATTATTCTCTTTTCTTCTTTTACAGACCCTGTGTGTCCCCGCACACCGGTGGCAGTATGGCTGGTGGGCCACAGTTACGTGCACTGGGCAGTGCAGTATGCTGTGGCGACAGAGTGGGGACCCCAGCTTGGACTACGTGCAACCGCACGTATACGTTGGTACGGTAAGCGCGGAATGAGATGGAGGGAACTGTTGCCATTCCTGTTTTCCATCAGGGATGCTGAACCGCCTGATGTCCTTGTACTGCACCTCAGGGGCAATGACCTTGCCCAGGTCACTGGCCTTTCCTTAAAATTCACGATCTGCAGTGACCTAGCTTATTTGCATTATGTGTGGCCATCCACAAGGTTGCTATGGTCGGACATCGTACCGCGTCATACATACAGGGGAGGTATTGACCTCCGTGCCCTTGACCGTGCTCACCGCTCGGTGAACAGGGCAGTTGCCCGGTTCTTGTCAGACAAGGGTTTGGGGATGGTCATCCGGCATCCCACGATTAGTTTGCAAAATTACGATCTCTATGCAGGGGGTGGGGTCCACCTGTCGGCTAGAGGTATGAACCTCTTTCTGGAAGATTTGCAAGCAGGCCTGGTGACCGAGCTGACGGTCGGGGGGGGGGGTGAGTCTTCATTGACGCCTCCCCGTGTGGCGGGTAGCACTGGTAAGGTAAAGATTGATGACCCTTAGGTATCCAGCAGGTTCGCAATTGACTGGCCAACAATTAGACAGGTACAGGTGTAATAGCTTTGGCCGGTCAACGACGAACCAGGCAAGGGGTGATGGCAGGAGCTTTACAGCATGCATCACCTCGTGATTTGACGGATACACGTCATAGGGTGGGGTCAGTAGATAGTTTGTTGACTCCGGTCAACAATTTGTTTGTGTCAACAAACAAATTGATACAAATGGTTACATTGGAGCCAATTACCATTGGCATTTTTGGGAGGAACCTTACCAGTGTTACTGCGGCCTGCTTGCCTTAAGAATTACAATTGGATGAATACACCAATTGAAAGTTATAATTCGGACTAGGGCATTATTCAATAAAAGTGGCCCAATGCCTTTATCCATATACCGGTGTCTGAGTCTTTCTTTGGGGGGTGCGCCTGCAATGAAAGCGCGGCGCCAAATTCGCCACCGTGCTCTTTGCGCCCCCCCACCCGGACTCAGACATCCGGGTGAGTTAGTGGGCGTGGCTACCCCTCTATAAAAGGGGTGGCCACGAGGCAGACGAGCTGCCATTTTAGAAATAGCGACGGAGAGGAGAAGTTTTTCCCTCCACCCCCTCCCTAGTGAACAGTGTGACATTTTGGTCATTTCGGGGCCGGGGGGGAATTTTTGGCCTGAACCTACAATTGGCCCTTGGGTTCTGGCTTTTTTGCCCATCCCACACTGTTTCTAGTGTTTGAGCAAAGGGGTTCTTTGACTTTGGTCACTTTAGGTGGGTAGCACTGGTAGGGTAAAGATTGATGACCCATAGGTATCCGGCAGGTTCACAATTGACTGGCCAACACTTAGACAGGTACAGGTGTAATAGCTTTGGCCGGTCAATGACGAACCAGGCAAGGGGTGATGGCAGGAGCTTTACAGCATGCATCACCTCGTGATTTGACGGATACACATCATAGGGTGTGGTCAGTAGATAGTTTATTGACTCCGGTCAACAATTTGTTTGTGTCAACAAACAAATTGATACAAATGGTTACATTGTAGCCAATTACCATTGGCATTTTTCGGAGGAACCTTACCAGTGTTACTGCGGCCTGCTTGCCTTAAGAATTACAATTGGATGAATACACCAATTGAAAGTTATAATTCGGACTAGGGCATTATTCAATAAAAGTGGCCCAATGCCTTTATCCATATACCGGTGTCTGAGTCTTTCTTTGGGGGGTGCGCCTGAAAGAACATTTACACAAAATTTAGACGCACAAACGCGAATACTACATATCCCAGAGTTCTAACCACCAACAGTATGTGATTCAATCTATCTGACCGCCATTACCATTTAGGGAGTTAAATACGAAAAAACTCACCATCCAACACAGTTTCACCAATCCAGGCAATCGCGTACTTTGCACAAAATGCATCATGCATGAGCTGTATTAGAAACCTCAAAGTGTTACATACTTTGCTGCCATTACCATTTAGGGAGATATATACGACAAATCTCACCATCCTACGCAGTTGCTGCAATCTAGCCAATCACGTACTTTGGCCAAAACGCATCACGAATTTCAAAAAATGCTACAAGCCATCCTTTAAAAGGAGCTGTATTACAAACCCCAAAGAGTTACTTATTTTTACCGCTGCAGATTAGTACGGAGCTAAAAACTACCAATCTTTGAGCGAATAACTTTGAAAAACAGAACCCGACCTTTTTGTTTATCAATTTTAATCTTATTTAGTAACATATCTATTTAATTACTTCTAATGTTTATTTAATTTTGTTTACTTTCATTTATTTTAATTTTATATTAATTTACTATTTCTTTAATGAGACTACACCACACACTTCAAACACACACTTCAGGAGCTACAAACAGAACAGGACCGTTTGGTTTCTCAATATTTATCATATTTACTGTTATTTTCAGTCTCATTTATTTTAATTTAACAGTCATTTCTTAATTAATAATAATTATTTAGTGATATTACAAAACACAGTTCAACAACACACTTCAGGAGCCAAATCAATTTCACCTCAAATTAAGTACGGAACACAATACATTCTATTCAACAGAAAACATTTTTCTTTTACTTATACCTTCGAAAAAAATATTATTTTACTTTTGGAAAACATAATAATCGCCACACAAAGTAGGGAACAATCATTCAAAGAAAAATAACGGTCACGCATTTAAATTATTGGCGAACCAATTTTACCTCTATATATTGACGGAGCACACTATGTTTTTATATTTACAGAAAAAAACAAATTTTTCCTTTACAAATTTACTCTCTAAAAAATAACATAACTATCAACATTTTAAAATATTTCAATCATTACACATTTATATTACACTATTTTACAGTATTCAAACCAGAAGAAGCAGATTTTTTTAAAAAATTGAACACTGTCTGTAATTAGTTATATTCAAACAATAAAAACCATTTCAACCAAAAACTATAACAGTAATCAGCTTATAGCAGAAAATAATCATAACCATTTATAAAAACAAATTTTAGCACCAAAATCCAGTACAGAAACACATATAACAACTTTGGGAAATTTTTAAAAACAATTACACATTTTGTTACAAAAAACAAATTAGTAACAAGCCTCCAAAAAAAGTGCTAATATTTCACAAAGAACAAGCAAAAGAATGAAAAGAAAAATTGAAAATACACAACAAACAACACAGGAAAGGGAAGACAAACTTACTAAATGCAGAAAGAAGTATGCTGAAAAAGCAGAAAATACAAACACTGAAGAACATGAAACCATGTTAACACAATGTAGAGAAATTGACAGTACTTCAAGGACAAATGAAAGTACACAAAGACATCAAATGAGATTACAACACCATAAAATAACAAGAGAAAAAAGAAAAGAAAAAAAGCTAATAAATTAACATTAAAAATGGCTGCCTTCTCCTATGATCCACAAAATGAAATTTTACACATTGAAAATCTAGACAACATTTGCAAATTCTGCTAAGCAAGACAATTTAAAACAGAAACCAAAGCACTATGTTGTAAAGATGGTAAAATTAAAATACAGCAGCAATTGCCACCACAACAACTTATAGAATACACCAGGGGAGACACACCTGATTCAAAACATTCGAAAATACAACTCATGTTTTCAAATGACCTCATTTGGAGCCACAAACATCATACATCACAAAGGATTCAATCCTACATTCACCATTCAAGGCCCAATTTACCACAATATTGGATCACTTCTACCAATACCAGAACAAGAACCAAAGTTCCTTCAAATTTATTTCATGGGAGATGAGGAAAAAGAAACAGCACAATGATGTACATACATTGAAGGAACAAAAAAAAAATATTGTAAAAAACATACAAAGAATGTTACATGAACACAATAATCTCATCCGCACTTTCAAAAATGCTATGCAAAACATGCCACAAAATGACTACCACAATGTTATAGCTGCAGACAAAACTCTAACAGGAGAACATATATGCAGATATCATGCTCCAGAAACAAATGAAGTTGCTGCACTAATTTCTAGGGATACTTTCCATCCAAGAGATATTATACTTAAACGACATGACAAAGAACTGCAACGTATCTCAGAAACACATAGCTCTTATGATGCTCTTCAGTATCCCATTCTTTTCCCATACGGTGAGGATGGTTATCACTTCAATTTAAAATGCATTGATCCAAAAACAGGGAAAGAAAGTGGGGAAAAAATATCAGCCATGGACTACTACTGCTACATTTTAATGATTAGTAATGAAGAACAAAATCATATAATGCACTGTAGAAAATTGCTAAACCAGTACGTTGTGGATATGTATGCAAAAATAGAATCTGAAAGACTACTTTACATTAGAACAAATCAAAAATCACTGAGAGCAGAAAAATACATACATTTAAAAGATGCTGTTGCACAAGATGGCAACCTAGCAAATATTGGAACACTACTCATCTTGCCAGTGACATATACTGGAAGCCCAAGACATATGCATGAATATATTCAGGATGCCATGACCTATGTTAGGAAACATGGAAGACCAGACTTATTCATTACATAAACATGTAACCTAACGTGGCCAGAGATCAAAAATAACCTCAGAAATAATGAGACATCTAATGACAGGCATGACTTAATTGCAAGAGTATTCAGACAAAAACAAACAAAATTAATTAATCTTATCACAAAAAATGAACTATTTGGTGAATGTAATTGTGCACGATTGAATGGCAAAAACGTGGACTACCACATGCCCACAACTTAATATGGCTTAAAAACAAAATACATCCCACTGACATTGATAAAATAATATCTGCTGAAATACCAAAAGAAAATGAAGACATGGAACTGCATGCAATTGTAAAGAAAAACATGATTCATGGTCCCTGTGGACTAATTAACCCACAAACACAATGCATGAAAGATAAAAGCTGCACAAAAAGATAGCCCAGAGCATTACTCAAAGATACACAAACCGCAGAAGATGGATACCCACAATACAGAAGACGTTCTGTAGAGGATGGAGGCCAGACAACAAAAACAAAAATGAAAACACAAGGAGAAGTAGTAATTGACAACACATGGATGTACCATATTGTCCTCTACTGTCCAAAATATTCAAGGCACACATAAATGTTGAATATTGTAACAGTGTAAAATCCATAAATTATGTGTGCAAATATATAAATAAAGGCAGCGACATGGCCGTTTATGATGTCAGAAACATGAACAAAAATGATGAAATTCTACAGTACCAATGCGGAAGATACATTAGTACAAATGAGGGTTTTTGGCATATTCTAGGCTTCCACATACGTGAAAGACATCCACCAGTGCAACATTTGAGTGTACACCTGGAAAATGGCCAAAGAGTATATTTCACTCCAGAATCAGCAACAACTGTCGCAGAAAATCCTCAGGAAACAACATTAACAGCCTTTTTCAAATTATGCCAGAATGATGATTTTGCAAAAACAATTCTGTACCATGATGTGCCAACCTATTACACATGGAATAAAAGAAAAAAACAATTCTTCAGAAGAAAAATGGGCAATTATGTACCAGAACTTGACATATATCAAACAGATGCAATAGGAAGACTATATACTGTACACCCAAATAATACTGAATATTTCTATCTAAGAATGTTGCTCCATAAGATACCAGGACCAACATCTTTTCAAGAACTAAAAACTGTGGATGGAAAAATCATGGAAACATATAGAGAAGTTTGTCAACATATGGGATTGTTAGAAGCAGATCAACATTGGGAAACAACTTTGAAAGAAGCAGAACTAATTTCTATGCCACACCAAATGAGAACCTTAATAGCAATAATACTCACTTCATGTAGCCCATCGAACCCACTACATTTGTGGGAAACTTTTAAAAACCCACTGAGTGAAGATAAGTTGATAAAAGAAAGAAAAGAAAATCCAAATTTAACCATTGAATATGGAACACACATCTACAACATGACCTTAATAGACATTGAAGACCAATGCATACGCATGGCAAACAAAACACTAGAAGCAGTTGGCCTACCAGCAGCAACAAGAAATCAAGGAGATGCATTAAATGCAGATTATATTAGAGAAACAAGTTATGACACTGAAAGATTAAAACAATACATAACTCAAAACCAACCACTTCTTTATAATGAACAGAAATCTGCATACCACAAAATAATGACACAGGTAACAGCAGAAGATGGAGGAATTATATTCTTACAAGCTTCAGGAGGAATGGGAAAAACCTTCCTCACAAACCTTATTCTAGCACAAATACGTTCAGAAGGGAATGTGGCATTGGCCATTGCATCGTCTGGAATAGCAGCAACATTCGTGGAAGATGGTAGAACTGCTCATTCTGCACTCCAATTACCACTTGACATAGCAAAACAAGAAACACCAACATGTAACATTACAAAAGATAGTGCCCGTGCAAAAGTACTTCAAGGAGCCAAAATTATTGTCTGGGATGAATGCACAATGGCGCATAAAAATCGATTGAAGCCTTACACAGGACTCTAAAAGATATTAAAGGAAATGAAAAAATAATGGGAGGACTTCTGTAACTTCTTTGTGGAGATTTCAGACAAACCCTCCCAGTAATACAAAAATCTACACCTGCAGATCAAATAAACGCATGTATCAACCAATCATTTTTATGGAAAAGTGTTCAAATCATTACCTTATCAGAAAATATGAGAGTAAAACAAAATTCAATCACTCAACAATTTACTGACTTTCTCCTAAAAATTGGTGATGGAAAAGTACAACAAAATGAAGAACATAATATTGAATTTCTTAATTTTTTCTGCCCCATGGTACCATCTACATTTGAACTTTTAAATGCCATATATACAAACATTAATGACAATAATAATAAGCATGAATGGCTAACAGAAAGAGCAATCTTAGCAGCCAGGAATGATGATGTTAATCTTATAAATCAATAAATTTTAGACATGTTACCAAACAGACCAACAGTATACAAATCTCTTGATACAGTAGTAGACAAAGATGATGCTGTCAATTTTCCAAATGAGTTTTTAAACTCACTTGAATTACGAGGAATGCCTTTGCACCAAATCCTACTAAAAGAAGGAGCACCTATAATTCTACTCAGAAATTTAAACCCTCCAAATTTATGTAATGGCACCAGGCTGTGTTTTAAAAATCTCCTGCCAAATATTATTAAAGCTATCATTATAACAGGAAAAGGAGCAGGGGAATCAGTTTGCACCCCAAGAATCCCATTGGTTCCATCTGATCAAACTATACCATTTAAAAGACTACAATTCCCAGTAAGACTAGCATTCGCCATTACCATGAATAAATCACAAGGACATACACTACAACATTGCGGAGTACATCTTTCAAAACCATGCTTTTCTCACAGACAATTACATGTTGCATGCTCTAGGGAAACAAAGAACAAGCAACACAAAGGGAAATAATTTCACTGTAGCGCAACACCAAGGGGAACCATTTCACAGTAGCACAAAACAATGGGGGAAAACTACAGAGTAACACAAAACTACGGGGAAACAATTCACACTAGCACCTACGAGGGAGAAGCAATTCACAGTAGCACACAAAAAGAGAGGCAAACACTACACAGAAGCACAAAAATATGGGGAAGCAATTCGAATTAACACTAAACACAGAAGGAGCACTTCACAGTAGCACAAAACGAAGGGGAAGCAATTCAGAGAAACACAAATATAAGGGGAAGCAATTCGGATTTACACTAAACACGGAGGGAGCACTTCACAGTAGCACAAAACGGAGGGGAAGCAATTCACAGAAGCACAAAAATAGAGGGAATCAATTCGCATTAACACTAAACACGGAGAAAGAACTTCACAGTAGCACAAAACGAGGGGGAAGCAATTCAGACAAGCACAAAAATTCCGGAAATCACTTCACAGTAACACAGATCGAGGAAAAGCATTCCACAATAGCGAAAAGAGATTCCAAAGAATAAATAATACCATTATTATTAAATAATGGAAAATTTTTACAGGACGCCAAGTGGTAGAGGATACAAAATTGTAAAAGACTTTGAACGAACACCAGGAGACAGTACAAACTTTTCAGAAAATGAAAAAAACCTTTTCTACCCTTCCAGCTTACAGAACTCAAAGCGGACGAGGCTACAAAATAATATGTGATAATGAACATAGACCTGGGGAAATGACAAACATTCAAGAACAGTAAGAACCCAATTACACATTGGCAAAAGGAGCAGTATTTCAACAAATAAAAACAGGTAAAATTTATGACGATGATGATAATTCAGAAAAACAATTCACATATTGGAAAATAAAGAAAGATGACTCAAAGATAGATTTAGATGCCAAAAACCCCATAAAAATGACAGGCAGCATACAAGTACACAATGAACAATGCACAAATATTTCTGCACAAAAAATTAATACTCAAGAAGAAATAAAACAACACATAAAACAAAATAACAATACAGAAGAAAATTTGAGAAATCCAAGAACAATAGAAAATATTACAAAAAACAAAGAGCTACAACACATAATTGAACACATTAATAACAAACAATATACAGAAAAAGAATACCAAAACTACAAACAAATTAGAAATATTTCAGGATTCAACAGTGCAACCAAAGAAAACAACAATACTCAAACTTTCAATACAGAAATACAAAAAATAATTTACAAAATTAATAACAAAGAAAAAACAGAAACAGAACACCAAATACATAAAACAATAACAGATGAAAACAAATGCACAGAAACAACAAACAAACACTCAGAACAATGAAAAATCTGAAATACAATCCAAAGAAATGCACATTGTCCGGAGGAAAGAAAGAAAACCACAAATACAATTACAAAATGAAGAAGAAGACACACAAACACAAAATAAATATAATTATGGTAATGAAAATAACACAAAACAAGAAATGCAAATTACAAAAATTAATGCCATAACAGAATTCATACAATTACAAAAAGAAATAGAAAACATTGAACAACGGAAACTACAACTACAAGAAATAATTGACAATATAAATATTCAAGAAGTAACAGAAAATACACAAATTAATTCAATTAATATCAATGAACACAACATCCAGAAAGATCAACAACAGCAAGAACATCAAGAAAACAAGGATAATTCAACTGAGGGGAAAAACCCCAATACTACTACCATTATACCAATTGACTCCATCATTGAAAGGCAACTTCAACTAATGCTACACCCACCACTAAACATCAATATCCCATTGGCTCTACTAATGCTTCAACATTTTATCAATATCAAAACTCAGGAACAGCAAACAACACAACACCAAACAACTGGTAATTAAAAATTCCTTTAAAAAAAATTATTTATGAAAAATAACAACATTCCTTGTTATCAATTTTCAGATACTACAGATGTAAAACTATCTGACAAAAAACACCAAAAAACAAATACAAAAGTAAGTATTGCAGGCGCACCCCCCAATAAAGGACTCGGACACTGATGAAAGTGGATAACGGCATTGGGCCACATTTATTGATTCATGCCCTAGTCCGAATTATAAATTTCTATTGGTAATTGACCAATTATAATTCTTAAGGCAAGCAGGCCGAAGTAACACTGGTAAGGTACCACCCAAAATTGCCGCCGGCAATTGTTACAATGTATCTATTTGTATCAATTTGTTTGTTGACAACAAACAAATTGTTGACCGTAGTCAATATCTAACTAATGACCCCACCCTCTGACGCGTATCCGTAAAATCACGGGGTGATGCATGCTGTCTAGCTGTAGCCATCGCCCCATCGCCTGGTTCGTCGTTGACCGGACAACGTTTAACCAACTTATGCCTGTCTAGTGTTGTCCAGTCAATTGCGAACCTGCCGGATACCTGTGGGTCATAAATGTTTACCTTATCAGTGCTACCCGCCACACGGAGAGGCTTCAATGAAGGCTCAACGCCCCCCCCAGACCATCAGCTCGGTCAACAGGCCTGCTTGCCAATCACCTAACAGGAGGTCCATACCTCCTCGCGACAGATGGACCCCATCCCCTGCGTAAAGTTCATAATTTTGCAGACTAATGGCGGGGTGACAACTGACCCGCCCCCAACCCCTGTCGACAAGGAACTGGGCAACAGCCCTGTTTACCATGCGTCTAGCACGGTCAAGGGCCTGGAGGTCGAACCCTCCCCTATAAGCATGCCGCGGCACCATGTCTGACCAAACGAGGGTTGTGGCGGGCCACACGTAATGTAGGTAGGTGAGGTCGCCACAAATCGCATGCTTCAGCGATAGGCCGGTGACCCGACCTAAATCATTGCCCCCAAGGTGTATGATCAGAATGTCAGGCAGGTCAGCATTCCGGCCTGAGAAAAGGAATGGCAACAGTTCCCGCCATAACATCCCAGGCTTACCATACCATGTGAGACTTGCGTATGCACCCAGTCCCAGTCGGGGTCCCCACTCTGTCGCCGCAGCGTAACACGCTGCCCTGTGCACGTAGCTATGGCCCACCAGCCATACTGTCACCGGTGTAATACGACACCCAGGGTCTGTCAAGGAAAAAACAAGGGGAAGAGAAAAGGTGCGGTGACTCAACTGGTACTCACGGTGAAAGAGGGCGGACATAAAACTGAAAACATTGCGATCCCCACCTCCCCATGCGGCGTATTTCAGCCCCGGAGTACCCAAAAGCAGCCGCAGTGGAAGCCACCCCTATCCTGAATGAATGGGTGCCGTAACGGGCCCCTGGGAGGCCAACACTGGCCAGCGCTTTGCTGGTCACCTTCCAAAATTGAAATTTAGTAAGGGGAGACCCATCTTGGTGACAGAAAAACGGACCATGGTGCGTGCCACGCAGTGCAAGGAACTCCTGTAGGGCACCAACCGGACAGATGTCTGCCAAAGAACACCGTAGCAGTCTTACTCCACTGCCTACGCCGTGCTGATCCGTTTTAGAGGAGCATATCCTCAACTGAGCTCAATCATTGCCAACATAGACATCTTCGAGTTACAGTGCCCTACGACTTGCATCCGCCTTAGACAGCATCACAAGCTCACTGATGCGGAGCGCTCCAAAAAAGGCCACCGTTGTAGCCGCATGAAACAGGGCTGCCTCATACCTATCAAAACATAGGTCATGCCAGCCCCGCGCCAGTTGGGTAAGAACCCCTGGGGAAATTGGGTGGCGGTCGTCCGGGCTACGCCCACGCTCCCGCACCCACCCCTCCAAAACGTGTCTCACACGGAAGTCAGCGGTACTGTCCGCATGACCGCCTACTTTGGCCACAAAAGCCAGCGCTGACAGCCTGGATGCTATGGTGCGAGGTGCGAGGCCCTGGGCATGTAGGTAAACCATGAATCGAAGGATGTGGGCCACTGGGATCGGCCAGGTGTCTGGCAGCCGAAATTGGGCACAGAATGCTCGGAAAGAAATGAATGCGTGGTGATACGCCTTACGCGTGCGTGGCACTAGCGACATGCCGATCGCCCGGTTCACCTCTCCTTGCCAAGGGTCCATATCTCGTCCGGGAGTGGCGAGGGAAATTTCTCCGCATCCGGGGCCAAGGCCCGGAACCGGGAGATCTGCAGGCGGGACAAAGCGTCAGCGATATCATTATTGACACCCGGGACATGCCTGGCCCTGAACAGCACATTGAGGCGCAGGCTGCGCAATACAAACTGGCGCACCAGGTCCATGACCCTGGGTGATTTAGAAGTCTGTGAGTTGACAATGTGGACAACGGCCGCATTGTCACACCAGAAATGAACCACCGAGTTGACCTCACCCCATAGCATCAAAGCCCCCAGGATGGGGAAAAATTCCAGATACATAAGATCACGCAGGCGACCCGTGCCCGACCAGGCTGGCGGCCACCCACCATAGGCCCACTTCCCATTGAAGTACATCCCATAACCCAGGGATCCAGAGGCATCGGACTGTATCTGGAAATGAGGTGAAGCCAGAAGGTCGGACCTCCAAAATGACACCCCATTGAACTCCCTCAGGAACTGGAGCCAGATAAGCATATCTGCCCTGATACCCCGGGTCAGTCGTCTCACCCTATGGTGGGGCCTGGATAAGCCTGTCATGGCGTCGCACAAGCGCCGAGCAAATGCCCTGCCCGGTGCGACCACCCTGCAAGCGAAATTGAGGTGACCATGTAGCACCTGCAGTTCCCGCAGTGATGCCTTGCGTTTAGCAAGCAAGTCCGAGATGAGGGCCACTATCCTTGACACCTTATCCCCCGGTAACCTAGAAACCTGCGCTACCGTGTCAATCTCCACCCCCAGGAAGACTAGCTGAGTAGATGGGCCCTCGGTCTTTTCGGGCGCTAAAGGGACACCAAGTTCCTCCATTAGCATCTGAAATGTGTTGAGGAGACGTGTGCACGTGTCCCAGCCCCGTTCACCCCCGAATAAAAAATCATCGAGGTAATGGGCTACAGACCGAGACCCTGACCTGCGGACCAAAGCCCACTGTAGGAAGGTGCTGAAACGCTCGAAGGCCGAGCATGATATGGAACAGCCAAAAGGCAGGGCCTTATCGAAATAATATTCACCCCGGAACTTGAAACCCAGCAACTCAAAGTCACCCGGGTGGACCGGCAGGAGACGAAAGGCAGTCTTAATGTCGCACTTAGCTAACAGCGCACCCGGGCCACATGAGCGCACCATGCGCAGCGCTTGGTCAAAGGATGTATACCTGACCGAGCAAAGGTCATCAGGGATAGCATCATTGACCGATCGGCTGGCAGGGTAGGACAAGTGATGAATCAGGCGGAACTCGCCCAGTGACTTCTTGGGCACTAAGCCCAAGGGGGACACTTTAAGGTTGGGAAACGGGGGTGCAGGGAAAGGGCCAGCGACCCTGCCCGCATCAACCTCCTTAGTAATGCTGGCAGCAGCCACCTCCTCCCTTCCCCTAAGGGACAAAAGGTTGGGGGCATCTTGGGGGCACCTATCCCCCGTGAAAGGAATACGAAACCCCAGTCGAAAACCCTGAAGCAGGTAAGCCACGTCCGCCTTCCTCGGGTACAATGTGAGCCGACGCTCCAACATGTCCACATTAATTGGGGAGGGGGCCTTTCGGTGGAGCAGCTCCCTCTGCGGCAGTCTTGCCAGCCCCTTGTCCACCCCTACCTCTGCCCCGCATCCCTCCAGGCCTGGGGCAGGCGGAGGCAGCATGGGGGCCAGCACAAGAGGGACACTCATGCCTGTACCGGCAATTCTTCCTATTGCAGGAACCATTGGACGAGAAGGTCCAGCACAGCAGGTGGGCTGGAACCCCCTGCCCCGCCACCTGGCGGGGTGTCTGTGCTGGGGCCGCTCACTGGACCGCATGTCCACAATGGTATCTTTCCCCAGGCGCAGGGCACGTGGGAGTCATGTACAGAAGCCACAGCTTCTGGCAGGGCTCATCCCACCTCATCTCTGGGTGCAGGGGAATTCGCATACGGAATTCTTCATCGTAAGCCAACCACGACGGGCCCGGGAAGTCAACCATCGCCTGGTAGATGTTGTCCAAATACTGGACCATCGGGATTGCCAGATCCGGCCTGGCCCTGAGGTAAACCGCCATGTATATGAGGTACGCTGGCAACCAGTTGTCCCACGTGCGTGGCGGCTTACGACGACGTGCCTGTTCCTTATCCTTCTCATCCTGCCCCTCCCTCTCCTCCTTGGTGGGCTCTCTGTTAAGAAGGGAGAAGATGTCCACATACTCCCCACGCCAGATCTTCTCTTTGGTAGACTGGGCCAGATGATCCCCAAGGGGCAAGGAATACCCCGCTGTCGGCAATGCCGACACCGGCACGGTGGGAACTGCGGGCATTGTAAAAGGAGCCTGGACCAACCCCGTCACCCCTAACACGTTCCCGACTGAGTAGGAGGCACCACCCCAAACAGGGCCCTGGGTGGGAGGTGAAGTCGCCGGGTGGGCCGTCGGCGACTGAACCGTCGCGCCACCCGTGCGAGGCCACGGCCACTGAAATGCTCCCCCCAGTTTAGTTAGGTGTGTGGGTGCACTAGATTGAACCGCATACTCACATGCTGCACCCCCGTGGGCCGCCCCCACCGGAGGTTCCGGCCCACTGGGGGCGTCGGAGCTCACAATCGCGATTGAGCTTGTCGAAGGGGCCTGATCAGCACCAGCCTGTTGAGTGGGGAGCTGCGAGGCAGTGGCCGACGCCGGCCAACGCACCTCGGGCAGCTCGACCCGTCCCGCCGCCTGCCGCTGCCCGGCAGACGAAGCATCAACCTGCGCTCCAAAAGGCACCCCTGGGTGGTTGACCCTCGCGAGAGATGCCGCGAGGGCCGCAACGCGGGCCAGAAGGGCCTCAACATTGACATAGCCCCCGAAGCCAAGGGGGGGCAAAGGGCGGGCCGGCCCACAGGTTGCAGGCGCCGGTCCAGGTCCCTGGACCCTGGGGCCCGGATACGGCCACGAGCCCAGGCCCGGCCCCTGCGGGGCTGGGGGCATGCCCTGCCAGGGGAGGGAACCCAACCACCCCCCATGGCTGAAACCCCCCGCAGGAAGCTGCGTACTGAGAGGAGAAGGCCCCAAAGAATGGACCATGCCAGGGGCAGCGGCCCTTGCTTGCGGACCAGGGGCCGGTATGCGGACGCCCCGCCTCAGGCCAAGGGGCTATCAACCCCATCCCACCAGTCCCGGTGGGCTCTGGCAAGGGAGGCTGCTGGGGAGGCGCAGTCGCGGTCCTCCGACCCGGCTGGCGCCTCCGCGCAGAGCGAACCGCATTCGCAGTTGCCTTCTTCTTAGAGGGCATAGCTGCTATCTGCTGGGAAGCCGGATAAAGATGAAGAAAAATTGCATCCAAAGAGGCTTCCCGGCGAAAGGCAAGAGCGACGGAGGTAAGAGAAAAAGAAAAACTTCTCCGCTCCGTCGCTTCGCAAAATGGCAGCTCGGCTGCCTCGTGGCCACCCGTTTTATAAGGGTGCTGGCCACGCCCCCTAACTACCCGGATGCCTTCGTCCGGTGGGGGGAGCCCGCAAAGAGCGCGGCGGCCATTTTGGCGCCGCGCTTGCATTATATTTTTAAAAATTACCCAATTTTTTTAAAAATTAAAATTAAAAAAAATATATTTAAACAATCCACAAAAAATATACAAAACTAAATGCATACATTTCTGTTCACAGGAAAAAGCCAACACATTAATGTGCAACAGAAATGCTGGAAAAATCATTGAAAAGGTAAATCATAAACCAAACACCTATATATACTACAGTCATTAACATGTTATTACAGTAAAAACAACTATTAAAATAATTATAACATTTTATTTCCTTTCCTTTCACAGATTGAGAAAAAACACAGCAACAAAGAAACAATTGACATTTGCAATAATGTATATAGTTTACAAATTTGAAAACAACTTTCTGAGAAAAATTATTTTTACTACATTAAACATCAAAAAAAATTACAGAAAAAATGTATAAACAAAGATTATACAGACCAGGAAAATGCACATTTATATGCATATATAATTATGACTTTATTTCATTACAATATTATTCCAAAAAGTTGATAAAAAAGCTTCGAAGTTCAAATAATATTTTTTTACATTTATTGTATTACAAATTCAAAACCAACAACAACATGTAAACAAAAATTCTACAAATTACTTGAACAAAACAAAAATATTTACATCAATAATTTTTTTTGGTTATAATCAAAATTTTCGCCTCATTATTTCAACAAATAAAATAAACCTGTTTAAAACAGCCCGGCAACGCCGGGCAATCTCTGCTAGTTTTTTATAAGATAGTAGCTGCCATAATTCTTGAGAGAGGGAAATATTTGACAGATGGATGACAAAGTATTACTTACTTGTTTTTGCTTTTTTGCTCTTTTATTCTATATTCTTGTATGGTGTTTCAGCCACACAGCAAGTTCCTCTATGATTATCTTCACAGAGAAAACACAATACACTTTTGGGAAGATCAGTGTTGTTCCACCATTTCCTCAACCATTGAATTACAGGCCATTTTTATGCAGATATATTTCTCAGTCCAATTAAGTAGTGAACTTCATAGGTTATGTCCAGGGTATCTGTGAGAAGAAATAACTGAAACGATATGTTTTCCTTGGCCAGGATAAAGATGGATAAAAAGACAAATAAAATTATCACAGAGCAACTCCCTATGAGGTGGAATTCAAAATTTGGTATATTTTCACTTTTTAAAAAAAAAACTTAAAAAGAAAAGAAAAACTTGGTAGAGGTAAATAAATTGATGACTAATATGAAGAAAAGGGATAGAGAGAGAAATCTTCTTTTCTCAGAATATTTGCACACAGAATCAGTCAATGAAACTGAATGGTGAAATACTTAAGACAAGGAGGGGGGAGTTATATATGAATATAAATTATATAAAATGTATAGTGACACCATAGAATGTGCTACTAGGAAATGTAAAAATAATCCCTGATATGGGGGGCTATAAAAGAGGATTAGGCAAATTCATGGAAGATTGGCTTAATACCAAACAAGTTTTTTTTATGGCCAGGAACAATAGGTTTCCCTTGCTTGAAAGCCAGTTGTATCTGACTCTAGGGTTCAGTGCTCATCTCTGTTTCAAACTAAAATGACTGATTTTATAAAATTATACAATCAAATTGGTAAACCATTAATTGCAACTTCAATTATGCATGAAACAAGCCATTAAATCCAAGAGATGTTAATTAATTAATTAATTTTCATTTCTCTGGTTTCCTTTCCCATTTCTTCAAATGTTTCTTCCTTTGTTTTCTCTTTTCTTTTACTGTACAAATTCTTTCCCCTCTTATCTTTCTATGGTTTCAGTATCCAAGGATTCAGTTATTCTCAGATCTAAAAATATTCAAGAAAAAACCCTGAAATACATATTATATATGTATTTCTATAATCGGAGTTGGCCACTAGAGGCAACTGTCTGCAATGTAAAATAGAGATTTTGCTGTTATCTGCAGTTTCACCTATCCATGGCTGGTTTTGGAATATATCTGAGAGAACTAATAAAATCCTAGCCTTTAAGCGAGATTGTAGACCAGGCAGAACAATAATAAATGTATCTTACTTAAAACCAGAAAAAGGTGCTGGAACTAAGTTCTGTTGAGTTCCACCAAACCAACCACCACCACCACCCATCTCTCTGCTGTTTAAATATTTCAAACAATAATCTATGACCATCTCTTTCAGCTACACATGTAAGTAGGACATTTTTTTATGGCTTTATCTCAGCTTTCAGTTTGACTCCAACCCCCTTCTCCTTATATTGCATGAACAACTGCAGTAGGCAGAACAAGAGGCAGCAGTTCAAGGGAAAAGACATATTTTTTTTACAGTGGAATTTAGAGCTTTCCTTGAACAGACAGAATAATAAAGATTCATCATCTTAAACAAGTATGAGAAGCTCTTCATAGTTATGTGGTGAGACTTTGGGAAGCGTCTGTCAAATAATTTCTTCGGGGCATTCTAACAGCACTTTGAATTGCAAAATTTCTGGAGATGTCCCAAACTAAAATGACTGATTTTATAAAATTATACAATCAAATTGGTAAACCATTAATTGCAATTTCAATTATGCATGAAACAAGCCATTAAATCCAAGAGATGTTAATTAATTGGTTTCTCAGGGAAGCCGTCAAAAATAGCCCAAACTTCACATAACCATTTTTATATAAGCTTGGTTTCTCTGTGTTACTGACAGTTTAACAGTCTACTGTAAAAATAATTAACATATGCATTTCAGTCAAATATTAAATATTTAATTGAAAATTCTGCCTTCAAAATTATTATTTTCTAGTTTTATTTATTTATAAATTTATACCCCACCCTTTTGATTCAAGGACCACTCAGTATAACTGTAAATAAATAAAACAAGCTTCTCTTATTTCTGCTGTTGTTCTTGGGTAGAAAATCTAGAACTAGTTGCTGAACTCCAAAGAGAACACAAGGAATAGTTGCTGATAATCTCACAGTGCCATAAATGGAGAAAAAATATACATCACCACAATTCCTTCTACTTGCTCATTAAAGGCACAACAGGTGTGTGCATTCAATCTCTCCCTGCCATTTTCTTTCAGTTTTTTCCTTTTAGCAGAAAGTTGAACAAACAGCTGTTTAACTGTAATTTGGTCTTAATCAGTGATGCACTGAAGCAGGTCCTGTCCTGTTTGGGAAAACCAGTAGCAGAAATCCCCCCAGGCCATGCCCACCTTGCCTGCCACGCCAACCTCCATAGCCCATTGTGTTGGCCATGCCCACAGATTTGGCCCCACCCACAGAGGTGGTAGCAAAAAAAATTAGAGTGCATCACTGGTCCTAATTGTAATGTGGAAAAAAAATCTTAAGTAAAGGACACAATTGTAATTGATATGAATCACGGGCCAAAATTTTGCTGCTTAGTGCAGCAAATTGCACAAAAGTTGGCCCATTGGATCAATGGAGATTTAGTGATTCAACTTCTCTGTATGCTCCATTGCTTCAAATGGGCCTACTCTAAGTGCAACTTAACTCAGCATAGTTAGTGCACTATAGAATCTATACCTATAAATCCGAGAATTAACCATTGGATTGTGACAAAGGCTCCCGCACCTGGCCATACTAGCCCGTACCGAGCCACCTGAACCCGGTCCGGAGGTTACTGCAGGGTTGAGAAATGCGCCAGTGGGGCAGGAGCCCCACGAACACAAACAAAGAAAAAGGACTTCAATTCCCAACATTCTTTGTGCTGTGCCGCGCCAGAGCCAATCAGGCTGAGAGGCTCGAGCAAAAAGAACATTGGGAAATGCATCGTGGCCAATTAAAATCGAGCCACATTAAAAAAACCGCCGCACGAACACAAACCTCAAACTCAAAACTACAAGTCCCAGTGTCCTGCGCGCCGTGAGTGCGCAGAACGCTGAGAAAGCCAGTGCGCAAAAAATATAAACTTACAAAAAGCAATGGGAGCACAATGGGAACCATACTTCCCACCCGCCCCGCCCCCATGTCCCCCCAGTCCCTGTACCCCACCCCACTTACCTTCACCCCCTCCCCCGCTGAAAGCGAACCAATTCCCAGGGTAGCAAAGGCAGCGAACGAGGCTCCAGTCGCTGCCTTAACTTCCTGAGGAAGTGTTTCGCTTTCAATGGGGGGGGGGGTGAATGCACCAGTACCTTCCCCCCGCCCCCTGTTGAAAGCGAACCAATTCCCAGGGAAGCAAAGGCAGCGAACGAGGCTCCAGTCACTGCCTTTACTTCCTGAGGAAGTGTTTTGCTTTCAAGGGGGGAAAAGGTACTGGTGCATTTGCCCCCTCTTGAAAGCGAACCAATTCCCCGGGAAGCAAAGGCAGTGAACGGGGCTCCAGTCGCTGCCTTTGCCTCCTGGAGGTACTCACCCGGGCACAGGCTCCAACATGAACTGCACCTCCTCTCTCTCTCACTCACTCACACACACACATACACACACACCTACTGGGCTGCACATTTCAAACCTGCCCAGTTTGTGTGTGCATGTACACCAAAACTACCCCTAACCACCAACATACACAATAAACAAGGCAAAGTAACCAACAAAAACAAACACCAAAACTATTTTTAAAAAAATAAATACTTAAAAAACCCATTAATAAACAAAAAGAAATAAACCACAAAATACACAAACAAAAAGATCCACAATTACACAAAACCACATACAAAACACCTAACTACAACATGAAAAAAAACACAAATTACACAAAGAAACAACTAATTACAAAAATAAACAATGAAATAAAACAAATAAAACACAACCAGAAATAATCAAACCAATTCAACCAACCTAAAACTAAACCAAAACAAAAAAGAACAAACAGAAACACCTCCCAGCCCACCACCACAAAAGCAAAACAAAGAAAAACCCCAGAAGAAAAAAAACCAGACAACTTACCAGCACGTCCTCCCTCCATGACGACTGGAACAGAAATGAAGAAACAAAGAGACTACTTACTGGTAGAAGCCCCACCCAGAGGCCAGGAGAGAAAAAACAGTGAAAGTAAAACAGAACCCCTAGCAGCCCCACCTGCAGAGCAGAATAGTAAAAACAACTCAAAAAGACTCAACAGCCCCACCTAGAGACCACAAGAGTAAAACAAGTCAAAAACATAACAATAAATCACTATTTTACACAAATCACAAACATATGTAAAAAATAAAATAAAATAAAAGGTTTCTAAAATCCTGTGCTGAGTTTTAACTGAAATAAAAATCCGAAACATCTAAACACAGTTTAAAAACATTTTGAAAATTATTACCTACGGTACAACTATTTAAAAAAAAAACATTATTTGGTTAAATAAAACAATTTGAAAAAATATATCATCCTTTGTTCTTTTTTTCATCCACAAAAAACCCCCCAAAATAAATGTTAATATATTTATTCTTTTTTTAAAAAAAAATTGTGTAACTAAAAATAACATATATGTTAAAACAAATATTCAAAAATACATTAGAAAAAATACAAACTACAAGTTATTATCACTTTATAGTATCAAAACAATACAATCTATTTAACAAATGACAACATAAAAATGTACATAAAAAATAAAAAAAACAATTACAGACTAACCTCTTTTTTTACATACATTACAAAAAACAAAACAAAAAACTTACAACACAATTTAAAACAGCTTGGCAACTAGCAAACTATGCTAGGTATGGATAAGATGGATAAGATTCATGCACAATCATGCCAAAATAAGATTGAACACTCAAGCCAACAGAGTATTAGCAGACATTGAGTTATATCGGGCACAGGTAGCCTGAAGGTATCACTGTCCAATCTGAAAATATTCATGCACAAACTGTTTAGAGGAGTTTTTCCTCCAAAGGTGGAATAGCCACAAGCCGTGTTAAAGTTTTAAAAAATCAGAACTTCTAACAGTTGTGTGTTATCCTTATCTCATCTTCTAACCCAGGAGCTTGGCTCAGCACTTCCTAGGTAGATTTGTTGTACTTCTCACCAGGGCTTGAGGAGTCTGCAGGGATGGTCTGTTCCTCAGTGACATTTAGTGCAGCAGGATCTGAATCACACTCAAAAGATTATGCTGGCAGAAAGGGCATGACATTTTACCAAGAGCTTTCCTTCTATTATTTTACCAATTTCATTCTCTCTCTTTCTCTCTCCCAGCCCCTTTCACATACTCATAATCTAAGCAGTCTGTGTCACTGACAAAGATAAGGCTTGTGTGATTCCAGTTGTGGAAAAGCCACGTACAAAGAGTAGGTATCTTGAAACCAACCACAAGCATTTGGGCAAAGTATTTCTGCATTTGGGACAACCCTTTCTTTTATATCCTGTCACGTCTGAATATCTTGGTGTCTGCTGGTGACTGTCTCTTGTCAGTATTGCAGACTATAGATACATTCACATTCATAATACCCATTGATTTTAAAAATTTAATATACTTTTTAAAAAGTACATAAACTTTGTTGGACAACCCAATGATCCCTTAGTATGCATGGCAAATTTTAGATGTCTAGGTCTAGGTCTCATGTTGTTTTTATCGCCACAGTCACAGGTACACATGCTCTTCTGTTATTGTAAGTAAGTTGCAGGGACGTGATTGCTTTTGAATTCAGACAGTATGCCAAATCCCAAACTGAACTGAAGAGATCTGGATATCCAAAAACAGAAGCTCTAGAAAATGTTTGAATCAAAGCAGGGCTTCTCTTTGTTGTTCGTCAGTTGCACAGTCGATTCCGACCCTTTGCGACCCTATGGACTATTGTCCTCCAGGCACCTCTGTCCTCCACCATCCTCCTCAGCCCGCCAAGCTCTGTGCCCACTGCATCCACAATACCATCTAGCCATCTCACCTTTGGCCACCCCTTTCCTCTTTTGCCCTCCACCTTTCCCAACATCAAGGCTTTTTCAAGTGAGTCCTCTCTTCTCATTTGATGTCCGAAGTACTTTAGCTTCACCTTTACTATTTGACCTTCTAAGGAGCAGTCAAGGTTGATTTCTCCTAAGATCGACCAATTAGTCCTCCTTGCTGTCCAGGGTACTCTAAAGGAGATTAAATTTGATTGTGAATACTCAATCACTGAACATTTGTTAGCAATTGAAATTAAGAGGGAGACAGATTTTCCTCCAAAAAATAAATGTTTTCCCACCTGAAGCTGTCCATGCAAGGAAAACACTGCAATGAAAAAGGTTTTAGGGCTGCTATTTTTAGTTTATAATTCCAGCCAATGGTTCCAAATGGCTTCATAAGGGCTGTCCTATCAGAATGCTTTGAAGAAGGGATGTTGAATCAACATATTACAGGATGAGTTCAGTTAAATACTCTGTTTATTTTATGCATTTTGCCAATTTTATTTTTTCTAAAGCAGAGTTGTTAAAAGTGTCTTAGGTATGAGGCAATAGATGGTACACAATTGGATAATTGGGGTTTGTTTGTAAAATGCTTGATGTTCAAATCTTTCCATGCTACCACTGCATGCTCCACATTCATCATCTATGATGATTTTGTTGCATGTTCTATGATTTTTGGTGTAAACTGAGCAGAAAACCAAGCTGCTTTTCATTCATCATAATTCCCCAGAAGCTGTTCTCATCCTTTTGAAATGTGTACAATTTCTTATCTATGGCATTCTTTCATTTCACTTGCACCAAAAAACTATGGGGAGAAGGGGAAACAGAAAGATACACTCTGCCAATTAAAATACTAATTTGAACAACAACAACAACAACAATGCTTACTAATTCACTTATGGTTTTTTAAAAAATAAATAAATGACACCTCTATTCTGTATACCACTTTCAAACAAATGTCCACAAAAAAGGGGATAAGTGAACCTCTTTTGGAGTTCACTCATTCATGGGGTTGCCTTAGAATGGAGACAACTTGATGAACTATAACAACAAATGATTCTCTTCCATATGTAGCTGGAAACATATATGCTGCACAAACATTGCTGGACGTATTCATTTGCAAATTGAGAGGTTTTAAAACTTATAGAAGAGTCAAATATCTCTGTAACATCAATCCACTTCTGCAAATAATTTTTTATATCTTCATAGAATTATCTTATAAAATCCAATTAATTCAATAAATCTACTGTAGTTGAGGTAAGTGTTGGATCTCTGTGTAGAATTTATCATCCGGGCGGGGATCTAATAAAGATCCAGTAATTGCAAGCCAAAATTTTGAGAGGATGAAATGTCAAGTGAGATGTAGCACATCAGTTGAGCACTCTTTCATTTATTGGAAAAAATGCTGATGTTTCTGCCCTTTTCAGCCATTCATGATGAAATAATAGCATAAAATCATTAACACAGGATGCTTAGGTTACTAATGTGTGAAATCTCCTTGTAGCTGCAAACTTGCATATACAGTCAAGATATCCATCTTTTAAGGAAAAGCTTTCAAGTGTTCTTTACTTTAGAAACAAAACAACATTTCCGCTCTTATTTCATCCTCTTGTTTACTTCTCATCTTCTGTATACCCACACTGCCTCCCAATCTCCACTGGTAATAATAATTTCACGGCAGAAATTGTTCTGGGTTGAAAGGATTTTTGATAGATAGATAGATAGATAGATAAATCTTTATTGTCATTGTCCTGCACAGAACAACGAGATTGGGAGGGGAAAAAAACCACTTAACAACCCAACAAAACCTAAACAAAATACAACAATACAAAATTATCAACATACTCCCACCCTACATATACACATTTAACCCCTAAAAAGCTTTTAAAACTCTAAAACTCTAAAAACTCTGAAACTAAAAACTATATACAGAAGCTCCCTCATAGACTGCATTGCACTGCATTCAAAGCCAGAACCGCTTTTGGGTAGAAACTATTTCTCAAGCGGCTGGTCCTGGTCTTTATGACCCTATGCCTTCTTCTAGAAGGCAGAAGCTGAAAGAGATCATTTCCGGGGTGCGTACTATCTTGACAATCTCTACAGCTTTCTTATAACACCTGGTGGCATAGATTTGATCTAGAGTGGGAAGAGTATGCCGATTATCCGCTCCACATTCTTTATGACCCTGGACAGCATTGTTCTTTCCCTAACTGTACAACTTCCAAACCGTACACACAGACCATAGGTTAACACACTCTCTATGGTACAGTGGTAGAATGCCAACAGCAGATCCTTTGAAAGATTGTTCTTCCTGAGGATTCTCAAGAAGTATAACCTTTGCTGTGCTCTCTTGATCAGATCTTTGGTGTTTGCTCCCCATGTTAGATCATCCCTCAGCTCCATTCCCAGAAATCGAAATACCGAGACCTGTGTTTGCTGGAGAAACGCCACAGGGGACGCCCAAATGAGGCTCCTTTCATGTCCCTAAGATCTTTTTCCACTGAAGTGGTCCCTATTTATCTACTTGCAATTTCTTGCTTTTTATCTGCTAGGAGGCAGGAGCTGGGACTGAGATGGGCGCTCAATCCATCATGCAGTACCCTGGTCTCGAACAGCTGGCTTGCTGGCCTTCTAGCTAACAAGGTGAGCTTTTTAACCTCTGAGCCACTAGTAATTTGATGTATTTGATCAATGTGAAAGATAGATTCTATGGATTCTCTTTAGTACATTCAGCATCTACTAGTAACAAAAGTGATATCATGTGGTTAGTGTCAGCAAACGAGACATCCAGCTTTGATCCCTGTTGCCAGGCAAGCCTCTTCCTATAAAAAAGAAAAAAAACAAGGAAGAAGTTTCTGAGCCAACAGCTCAGGACATCTCATTAAAAAGGCTTTTGGATGTTTCCTCCTTTCTTTGAGCAGGTTCATGTAAAGAAGAGGAGTGGCACTCAAATTTAGCTATAATCTCAGAGTTATATTAAAATGGAATAATGTTTTGAAAGTGAAAGAAGACCTGTGTCATCATGCACCTGATGGGCTAGGAAAATGTTGCCAGTGATGTCTTAACTATAAATTCACTGCTGAAACTTGAGCTGTTGGACTGAAACTGATGAGTGCACGCAACAGGAATCTGTGTTGTTTAAATTATGCCCCTGTTTTTATGCTCCAAATGCTAAATGAATAGACCTATTGGGAAGAGCATTTCTACACACTGTAAATCAGGAGTTCTCAACCTTTTAAAGCCTGGGGCTGAGTAACGCTCCTCAGACAGTTTCAGGGGCTGGATGGCCATTTTGCCCTTCCTCCACCACATGGCACTCCCTAGTGTGGTGGCGGTGGTGGTGGGCCACATGAAATGGTGCTGTTGGCCTCATCCAGCCTGTGAGCTGCAGGTTGAAAATCCCTGCTGTAGATGCTTGCAAGCAATCTTAACATATTCAGAAAATACAAATAGGATGAAGGTGGAGCTAGAATGCTTAAGAGTCACTCTCACTAGACTCCTTGGTCCTCTACAAATGGCACAATGGACCTAAATGCAGACACCTATTGGTTCTCTCCATGTAATATTTTCACATGTAAGAGCCATGCAAACAACTTTACACCAAACAAATGAGTCCTGCTGAGAATGGAAGGGAATGAGCTCTGTGGTGCATCAAAATCATCTTTATGTAGTATATTTCACCTCCATTTAACTTGAGATTTATCTCCATGTCTTAGAAACCTGGAGAACCATTTCAATTCCCTGAGATTTCAGCTGGCATCATTTCACAACTCTTGAGCAAACACCTGGTACATAGATCTCTGACAAACAGCTAACTTTGGGATTACAGAACTTCATATGAAACTAGATGATATTCAGAATAGTTTGCCCAGGAAACTGCCTTAAAAATAGCTTTTGAAGGAGAACTTGTCTATGGCAACTTATACTACCTTCCTGCAGTACTCTTGTGCTGCAGATGTATGCAACTATGTATACCACTCCTGAGCAATCAATTTCTGCTTTCTGCTTTCAGTTGCTAATATACATTTCCCCCCTTAAAAGGCAGTGCAGTAATACCATGGATAACGTTTGCATCAGATAATGCTAAATTTGCATAACATTATGCAATCTGGAAAAAAAATTGCATCGCATAACGTTAACATCTTATGGGATGCATTGGATAACATTTGCTAAAGCCTGTGCTGGTTACAATGTATCTATATGGAGTTTGAACATTATGAAAATCATCCCATAGGATTTTAATGCTATTCAATGCATGCATTGGATAATACTAAAAATCGGATAACGCTAAGACTTGTGGAACCAAGTTTTAGCATTATCCGAGGTATTACTGTATTATGCTTCTGGCATAACCTGTTCCTTTATGCTGCAGTGGGTCTAGAACAAACCGTTAGCTCAACACCATAATTGCTACTGTTTTTGGCCAAGTTGAGCACAAATGTAGAGCCACACAGAATAATAACATCACAAATTCAGAATTCTAAAATAGAAATATTACATGTGTGCGCTGGATATTGAGAATTTTCAAGGATACCATTGGGCAGAGCAAACATTTCAGAGGCGCTCATATGGACCAAACAGCACTCCACACATCCTCCTTGACAATGCTAGTGCCATGATGGCAAACCTTGGCATTCCAGCTGTTCTTGGACTTCAATTCCCAGAAGCCCAAGTCAACACTCTTGCTGATCAGGGCTTCTGGGAATTGAAGTACAAGGATAGCTGGGGTGCCAAGGTTCACGATCAGGGTTCACTGGGGGCCAGGAGCTGCCGACGCACTCCTGGCCCTGGTGGGGGCCAAGAGGTCCTCCCACCTCCTGGCCACTCCACTGGCTAGCAGTCTGGCCCCCGCCCTCCTCCTCATACTCAAAAGGTGAGGGGGCGCTGGGCAAGCTGCTGCCACTGCCGCGCTCCTGGCCCCAGTGGAGGCAAAGAGGTCCTCCCGGCCACTCCACTGGCTGGCATTTCTTGGGCCCCGCCCTCCCCCTTGCCCTCAGACTCAAAAGGCGAGGGCACCAGGCGAGCTGCTGCTGCCAACACACTCCTGGCCCTGGTTGGGGCAAAGAGGCCCTCCCACCTCCCGGCTGCTCCACCAGCCAGTGTCCTGGGCCCCGCCCTCCCCCTCAGACTCAAAAGGCAAGGGGGCACCAGGCGAGCTGCTACCACCACTGTGTCTCCTGGCCCTGGTGGGGGCGAAGAGGCCCTCCTGGCCACTCCACCAGCTGGCATCCTGGGCCCTGCCCTCTCCCTCATCTTTGGACTCAAAAGGCATGTGGGTGCCAGGCAAGCAGCTGCCGCCGGCGCACTCCTGGCCCCAGTGGGGGCGAAGAGGCCCTCCCAGCCACTCCACCAGCTGGCATTTCCTGGGCCCTGCCCTCCACCTCGGACTCAAAAAGCGAGGGGGTGCCAGGTGAGTTGCTGCCACCGAGGTGCTCCTGGCCCCCGTGGGGGCAAAGGCTCTCCCACCTCCCAGCCACTCCACCAGCCAGCATCCTGGGCCCTGCTCTCCCCATCACCCTCAGACTCAAAAGGCGAGGGAGGACCAGGTGAGCTGCTGCCACCACCACATCTCCTGGCCCCAGTAGGGGTGAAGAGGCCCTTCCGGCCATCCCACTGGCCCATGTTCCTGGTCCCCACCCTCTCCCTCGGACTCAAAAAGTCTCTAAAGGCAGGGGCTTTCATGGGTGGTCCTGGCTAATTTTTGTTACTTCTTTATTATTGTATTGTATGATGTATACATGTTGTAATCGTCACCTTGAGTTGGCTTCAGCTGAGAAAGTGTGGGATATAAATTAGAATTTATTATTATTATTATTATTATTATTATTATTATTATTATTATTATTATTATTATTATTATTATTATTATTATTATTATTATTATTATTATTATTATTATTATTATTATTATTATTATTATTATTATTATTATATCTAGTGCTTTGTGAGGTTACAAATATTCAAATAAAAAAGAGGTTATGAGATTCTAAAAATGGGGTGAAAGGGAATCAAAATTTTGTTTGGTTAAAAATCCATTTCCCCGTAGGTACCTGATCCTTTAAATAAAAGAAATTCTGTAAGGAGGGAAGGAGTTAGTGCAGTTTTAGCTACTGTATAAAGAACGTGTATACTTTATTCAAAATTCCCAAAAGGTAAGATAAAAATAGCTCTTGCAAAGCTATTTAAAAACAAGAAAATATTTTGTTTTGTTCAGTATATGGTAATACTTGTAGTGCTTCTCACCTTTTAAACGGGTATACTTCATTCACTTGGAATATCACCAGTAAGTCGATGAAAAGCCATCGTGCTGAAACAGATAGAAAGTGAGTGGTGTTCTCTGCTTATTCAAATATTCATGTCTGCAGGGCATGGGTCAGAATAAGGATGTTTAACCCTTTTTATAAATGTGTTCTGAACCGAGTGATAAAACAAAACCTCAAGATGATAATTCCATTTTGCATTTATAGAATGCCAGTGGAAGGGCTGGTCATACTATAATAGCTTCCGACAATAATGGATGGCTATTGAAAGAGAACTTTATCTCTTGCAGAAATAGTGTAGAATCAATAAATTATTATTGTGTAAATTATTAAATCTATAGAGAGAAGAGAACCATGTCTTGAATTTCTTCTTATTAATTTATATCATGAGGACATAAACTCATTGTTATTGCTTTCTATTAATTTAATAATTTATTGAATAATGGATGCTGCTAGTACAAAGTTGAGTGGGATGGCATCCATCTTTGAAGTTATTTTAGCACTAATGAGATTGATACTGCATTAGTTCCTCTGCCCTTTTGTTGAGCATCTATGTTTGGTGGGAAACAAGATACATTTTGGCTGGACATGTTCATAAGTTATTTTCCACATTTTTCTTTTCCATAATAGACTAAATCTGTGGGAAAGTCTTGAAATTTTAAGTTAACTAAGGGCTCATTCGGTTCATTCTGATATTTACCAAGAATTCCCACAAAGCTTAGAAGATTATTTCACTAGTACTGTTTTATTGACAATGATATAGCTGTAGGACGTGAACCCTGACATTGGTTTAATTTGCCTTCCTCTGTACATAGTTACCACCACTCTTTGTGAAACTAGTGGAGCTAATTTAAGATACAAATGAACATTTGAATGCTTACCAAACTCAAAAAAGCTATTTGAGATCAATTGCTATATAAGTGCTAAGCATTCCATTAGCTAGGATGGGATAAATTTATTTCTTGCCTTCCAATAAAAATGATTTTACTATTAGCAAAACGAGAAGCTACTATATCTACAAGAAATCATTTAATGTTATTTCTGGTGCTTCAGAATTATCTCACTCTCAAGCTAGGTCAGTAATTTCTTAGTAGTGTTATATTTCTTAGCAATGCAAACCATTTAAAACAAAACAAATCAAACACACAAATAAGCTGCTTCCACATTGATGAAAATTTTCTCACTGCACAGTAAAGGTCTGTACAACATTACTGAGAGACTTTGTCCTGCAAGTCATCTTGACTGGGTATTATAACATGGTTCAAATGCCATTTGAGAATCAATTTGGTCCAACTTGAATACAGTTTTAAAGAAATGGGTATTGATGTATTGATGATAATAATAAAAACTGTATGCTTCAGAATCAATTCTGACATATGGTGACCCTTTCCAGTGTTTTCTACGTGGAGAATAGATAAAGGCTGGCCTTGCTTGAAAGCCAGCCATATCAAACTCTAGGGTTCAGTGCTCATTTCTGCTAACAGCCAAAAAGCTAGCGCTGTCTGTATCTGCAGATGTTTCTGTGGATATGTGGCAGGCATGTTGTTTACCTTCCTAACAAAGTGGTACCTTTTTATCTACTTGCAATTTCTTGCTTTTGAACTGCTAGGTTGGCAGGAGCTGGGACTGAGACAGGAGATCATTCTGTTGTGCAGCACTCGGGTCTTGAACTGCTGACCTTTAACCTTCCAATCATCAAGTTCAGTGTCTTAACCACTTGAACTACCACAGTCCCAGGTAGAGAATACAGAGTTGCAAAAATGTGTTACTTGAGAATTGGGTAAGTTTAAAAAAAACCCAATCTGGCTTGAATCAAAAAAGACTGGGTGGAGCTGGTAGCCCTTTTGGTACTGGTGGGGGTTGCTTTTCCAAGTTTCCAGTTAGGGAGGCAAATTAATTAATAAATTGATTAATAAATTTGGAGGAGGAAAAGCATTTTTTTTGTCTGCTCTCCACAGTATACCCAGCTGCCATCATTATTCACTGCTCCATCATGAGGTTTTGTGTCCTGGTTCTGCACTACGTGTAAACTCAATGCAAATAACCCCTAGTAATCAATTGCTATTGACATACAAACAATCTACTCCTGATGTTGCTCTTTCCTGGGACTGAGGAATTTCCTACCAACAATTTAGTTAAGTGCAGTGGATGCAGAAATCTTAGGAAGGGGCTATGATTCAACATTTCATTTAGAAAGAGGGGGGGGGATGGGAGAGGGCAGGGCTGTCTCTTCCCCGGAGGAGGATAGCCCAGGGGTTCTCAACCTATGGCCTGTGGGCTGGCCCTGGACCATGGCACCATTTCATGTTGCCTGTGTCACCATTGCCACCGCCACCACCAGAAGCAGATTTATTTACAACAGCTGTAAAAGCACTGGCACTTGCGGCAATCATAAATGTGTTTGCAGGCGCACCCCCCCCAATGATGGACTCAGACACAAATGAAAGTGGATAACGGCATGGGCCACATTTATTGATTCAAGCCCTAGTCCGAATTATAAATTTCTATTGGTAAAACGACCAATCATAATTCTTAAGGCAAGCAGGCCGAAGTAACACTGGTAAGGTACCACCCAAAATTGCCAACGGCAATTGTTACAATGTATCTATTTGTATCAATTTGTTTGTTGACAACAAACAAATTGTTGACCGTAGTCAATATCTAACTAATGACCCCACCCTCTGACATGTATCCGTAAAATCAGGGGGTGATTCCAGCTGTCTAGTGGTAACCATCATCCCCTTGCCTGGTTCGTCGTTGACCGGACAACGTTTAAACAACTTATGCCTATCTAGTGTTGTCCAGTCAATTGCGAACCTGCCGAATACCTGTGGGTCATAAATGTTTACCTTACCAGTGCTACCCGCCACCCGGAGAGGCTTCAATAAAGGCTTGACGCCCCCCCCAAGACCGTCAGCTCGGTCGACAGGCCTGCTCGCCAATCACCCAGCAGGAGGTCCATACCTCCTCGCGACAGATGGACCCCATCCCCTGAATAAAGCCCAAAATTTTGCAAACTAATGGCGGGATGATGACTGACCCGCCCCCAGCCCTTGGTCAAAAGGAATCGGGCCACTGCCCTGTTTACCATGCGCCGAGCGCGGTCCAGGGCCTGGAGGTCGAAGCCTCCCCGATAAGCGTGCCGTGGGACCATATCTGACCAAACAAGGGTTGTGGCGGGCCATACGTAATGTAAGCTCGCTGATGCGGAGCGCTCCAAAAAAGGCCACCGTTGTAGCCGCACGAAACAGGGCTGCCTCATACCTATCGAAACATAGGTCATGCCAGCCTCGTGCCAGTTGGGTAAGTACCCCAGGGGAAATTGGGTGACGGTCGTCCAGGCAACGCCCACGTTCCCGCACCCACCCCTCCAAAACATGTCTCACACGGAAATCAGCGGTACTGTCTGCATGACCTCCCACCTTGGCCATAAAAGCCAGCGCTGATAGCCTAGATGCTATGGTGCGTGGTGCCAGGCCCTGGGCGTGCAGGTAAACCATAAAACGGAGGATGTGGGCCACTGGGATCGGCCAGGTATCTGGCAAGCAATATTGGGAACAAAAGGTCCGAAATGAAACCAACGCGTGGTGATACGCCTTACGCCTGCGTGGCGCCAGTGACATGCCTATCGCCCGGTTCACCTCTCCTTGCCAATGGTCCATATCTCCTGCGGTAGTGGCGAGGGAAATTCCTCCGCATCCGGAGCAAAGGCACGGAACCGGGAGATCTGCAGGCGGGACAAAGCGTCAGCAATATCATTATTCACCCCCGGGACATGCCTGGCCCTGAACAGTACATTGAGGCGCAGGCTGCGCAATACAAACTGGCGCACAAGATCCATGACCCTGGGAGATTTAGAGGTCTGTGAGTTGACAATGTGGACAACAGCCGCATTGTCACACCAGAAATGCACCACAGAGTTGGCCCACTCCTCACCCCATAGCATCAAGGCCCCCAGTATGGGAAAAAATTCCAAATATGTGAGATCCCTCAGGCGACCCGTGCCTGACCAGGCTGGTGGCCATCCACCATATGCCCACTTCCCATTGAAGTACATCCCATAACCCAGGGATCCCGAGGCATCAGACTGAATTTGAAATTGGGGCGAAGCCAGGAGGTCAGACCTCCAAAATGAGACCCCATTGAACTCCCTCAAGAACTGGAGCCATACGTGCAGATCTGCCCTGATGCCCCGTGTCAGTCTCACCCTATGATGGGGCCTGGATAAGCCTGCCATGGCGTCGCACAAGCGCCGAGCAAAGGCCCTGCCAGGTGCGACCACCCTGCAAGCGAAATTGAGGTGGCCATGTAGCACCTGCAATTCCCGAAGGGATGCCTTGCGCTTAGCCAGTAAGTCCGATATAAGGGCAACTATCCTTGCCACCTTGTCTGCGGGCAACCTAGAAGCCTGCGCTACCGTGTCAATTTCCACCCCCAGGAATATTAACTTATCAGACGGGCCTTCGGTCTTTTCGGGCGCTAAAGGGACACCGAGTTCCTCCATTAGCGTCTGAAATGTGTTGAGGAGACGTGTACACGTGTCCCAGCCCCGTTCATCCCCGAATAAAAAGTCATCCAGGTAATGGGCTACAGACCGAGACCCTGACCTACGGACAAATGCCCACTGCAGGAAGGTACTGAAACGCTCGAAAGCCGAGCAGGATATGGAACAGCCGAAGTCACCCGGGTGCATGGGTAAGAGGTGAAACGCCGACTTAATGTCACACTTAGCCAACAGTGCACCCGGGCCACATGAGCGCACCATGCGCAATGCCTGGTCAAAGGATGTATACCTGACAGAACAAAGGTAATCAGGGATAGCATCATTGACCGAGTGGCCGGCTGGGTAGGACAAATGGTGAATCAGGCGGAACTTGCCCACGGACTTCTTGGGCACTAGTCCTAGCGGAGACACTTTAAGGTTGGGGAACGGGGGTGCGGGGAAAGGGCCGGCAACCCTGCCCACAGCAATCTCCTTATTAATGCTGGCGGCAGCCACCTCCTCCCTTCCCCTAAGTGACAAAAGGTTAGGTGCATCCTGCAGTGACCTATCCCCTGTGAAAGGAATACGAAAACCCAGTTGAAAACCCTGAAGGAGGTACACAGCGTCTGCTCTCCTCGGGTACGATGTGAGCCAACGCTCCAGCATGTCGACATTAATTGGGGAGGGGGCCTTTTGGTGAACCCGCTCCCTCCATGGCAGTCTTGCCTGCCCCTTGTCCGCCCCTACCCCTGCCCCTGTATCCTCCCGGCCTGGGACAGGCGGAGGCGGCATGGGGGCCAGAACAAGAGGGGCACTCATGCTTGTACTTGCAATTTTTCCTGTTGCAAGAACCATTGGACGAGAAGGTCCAGCACAGCAGGCGGGCTGGAACCCCCTGCCCCGCCGCTTGGCGGGGTACCTGTACTGGGGCCGCTCGTTGGACCGTATGTCCACAATGGTATCTCTCCCCAGGCGCCGAGCGCGTGGGGGTCATATACAGAAGCCACAGCTTCTGGCAGGGCTCATCCCACCTCATCTCTGGGTGCAGCGGAATTCTCATGCGGAACTCTTCATCGTAAGCCAGCCATGACGGACCCGGGAAGTCAACCATAGCCCGGTAAATATTGTCCAGATATTGGACCATGGGAATAGCCAAATCCGGCCTAGCCCTGAGGTAAACGGCCATGTAAATCAGGTACGCTGGCAGCCAATTTGCCCACGTGCGTGGCGGCTTACGACGACGTGCCTGCTCCTTATCCTTCTCGTCCAGCCCTTCCCTCTCCTCCTTGGTCGGCTCCCTATTTAGAAGTGAGAAGATATCTACGTACTCGCCCCTCCAAATCTTTTCCTTGGTAGACTGGGCCAAATGGTCCCCCAAGGGCAAGGAATACCCTGCTGTTGGCAAAGCCGACACCGGCACCGAGGGAACTACGGGTAAAGTAAAATGAGCCTGAGCCAGCCTGGGGATCCCCAACACATTTCCAAGCACATTGGGGGCACCACCCCGCCCCAAGCCCTGTGTCATGGGCAAAGTCACTGGGTGGGCCGGGGGCCATTGGGCCGCCGTGCCACCCGAGCGAGGCCAAGGCCATTGAACAGCCCCCCCCAATGAAGTCAGTTGTGTGGGTGCATTAGCTTGGACTGCATACTCACACGCTGCACCCCCGCGGGCCGCCCTCACCGGGGGTTCCGGCCCGCTGGGGGCGTCGGAACTCACGACCGAAGCTGAGCTCATCGACGGAGCCAAACCAGCACCAGACTGCTGCACCTGTGGGGTGGGGAGCTGCGAGGCAGTGGCCACCACCGGCCCACACGCCTCAGGCGGCTCAACCCGACCCATCACCGGCCGTTGTTCGGCGGCCAAAGGGGGTACCTGAAAACCCCGAGATACCCCTGTTTGGTTGGCCCTCGCCAAGGACGCTTCAAGGGCCGCTACCCGGGCAAGGAGGGCCTCCACGTCGACATAGGGCCCGGCCCCGACAGGGGGCAATTGGGCAACCAGCCCATAATTCACGGGTACCTGTCCAGGTCCCTGAGCCCCAGGGGCCAGATAAGACCAAGAGCCCATGCCCAGCCCCTGGCAAGCCGTAGGAACGCCCTGTAAAGGCAGGGAACCCAACCACCCTCCGTGGCTCGCACCCCCCATAGGGAACTGCGCACCCGGGCAAGACAGCCCCACCGCACGAACCATGGCAGGGGCCGTGTTCGTCGTTTGCGGGCCAAGGGCCGAGGCCCCGTCCGGGGCCGCGGGTATGCTCCACGCATCAGGCCAAGGAGCTACCGATCCCATCCCACCGTCCCCGGTGGAGTCCGCTAGAGGTGGCTGCGGAACGGGCGCAGTCGCGGTCCTCCGACCCGGCTGACGCCTCCTCGCCGATCGAGCCACGTTCGCGGCTGCCTTCTTCTTCGAGGGCATGGCTAATGTAGCTAGGAAGCCTAAAAACAAAAGGAGAAAGCTGCCCGAAAAGGCTTCCCTCAAGAAGACACGAGCGACGGAGGTAAGGAGGAAAAACTTCTCCGCTCCGTCGGTTCGCCAAAATGGCAGCACGGCTGCCTCGTGGCCAGCCCTTTTATTAGGGTGCTGGCCACGCCCCTAACTACCCGGATGGTTTCGTCTGGTGGGGGGGGCGCAAAGAGCGCGGCGGCCATTTTGGCGCCGCGCTTCCATTATGACAGCCGCAGACGTGTTTTATGGCAGCGATAATGGCATGGGGAACCACTAGTCTGGCCTGCTCAGCTATCTGATGGGGTGTGGTCCAGCCTGCGGCTTGAAAAAGTTGAAACCCCTGATGTAGCCTTTACCACTTTGTTTTAGGTAACAGTATTTAAATATGCTTATGAATGAATCCATGTATATAGCCATGTGGAAATGATGGTATCACAGTTGAATTATTCAAAGCCCTAAAATATGATGGAATTAATGCATTGCATTCTATATGCCAGCAGATTTGGAAAACACAGCAATGGCCACAGGATTGGAAAAGGTCAGTATATAGGTATGTTCCAATCCCAAAAAAGGGCAATGCCAAAGAATGCTCAAATTATCGAACAATTGCACTCATCCCACACTATAGCAAGTCATGCTCGAGATTATAGAGGATAGACTTCAGCAGCACATGGATAGAGAATTGCCAGAAGTGCAGACTGGGTTCTGAAGAGATTGAACCAGAGACTAAATTGCCAACATACGTTGGTTCATGGAGAAAACAAAGGAATACCAAAAGCAAGTCTACTTCTGTTTCCTTGACTACACCAAGGCCTTTGTGGTGTGGACCACAATAAAATGTGGCAAGTAATTAAAGAGATGGGAATATCAGAACACCTTATATGTCTCATGAAAAATCTGTACATGAGTCAAGAAGCAACAGTCAGGACAGGATACGGAATGACAGAATGGTTTGGAATAGGAAATGGGTTAAGACAAGGCTGCATTTTGTCACCCTGCTTATTTAACTTATATGCAGAGAACATAATGTGCAATGCAGGGATGGAGAAATCACAAGTTAGAATTAAAATTGCTGGGAGAAACATCAACAATTTGAGATATGCAGATGATACTACCCTAATGGCAGAAAGTGAAGAAGACCTTAAGAAGCTCTTGCTTAGGTTGAAAGAAGAGAGTGCAAAAGCTGGCTTGAGACTCAACATCAAGAAAACCAAGATAATGTCAACAGGTCCTATCACTCCCTGGAAAATAAATGTGGAAGAAGTAGAAGCAGTGACAGACTTTACTTTCTTAGGATCAAAGATCACTGCTGATGGAGATTGCAGTCATGAAATAAAAAGGCAACTGATTCTTGGGAGACAAGCTATGAGAAACCTAGAGAACGTAGTTAAAAGTAGAGACATCACCTTGCAAACAAAAGTCCACCTGCTCGATCCCTCTCCCACGGTCCGGCATTGCCGTGGGTGAGTGAAGAGAACGTGGACCTGGGCTCTGATGCATTCATTGAGCCTGGCTCTAGTTAAGGGTGTTATTTGTATTCTTTATATTGTTGATAATGTACTGCAATTTTGTATTTTGTGTACCTATATTATTGCTGAGCTATTGTTGTTTTGATATTGTTGTTCTGCCGCTTCGAGTCGCCTTCAGACTGAGGGAAGCGGGGTACAAATAAACTGATGGTGGTGGTGGTGGTGGTAATGTATGGGTGTGAGACCTGAACTATAAGGAAAGCTGAACACAGAAGAATAGACACCTTTGAAATGTGGTCTTGGTGGAGACTTTTGAGAGTACTCTGGACAGCAGTCTTTGCACTGGAACCACTGATTGCAAGCACTATTAATTTCTTAATAAATGCATCTCAAATAAATTAGAATATTACTTACTTACTTACTTACTTACTTACTTACTTACTATTTCAGTTTGCACATTGTCCCAAAGTGCAAACATTCTCTAATTAATAGTATTGACTCTTTATATTTATTAGAAGTAAGAATCTTTTTTCAGTAAAAGCAGCTTTGAAACAATTTTAAAAATGAAACTTAAACACCAAAGGCCAGATGGAATAGTAAAATGTTCATTGCCTGCTGGAAATGCAGAAATAATGGAACCAATTTTCCTTCCTTTAAAAGAGAATTCACAACCAAGAATTGAAATAGTACTGCTATAAAGAGCATTTGTACTCTTTGCATAGCCTCATTGGGTAGCAGGATGTAAATTGTATAGGGTCTCTGCTAAAGATGTCACATTCTAGGCAGGTGGCTTTAGATGTCCCAGTCACAAATAGTTTCGGATCTTGCAAGACAAAGCAAACATTCTGAATTCAGGTTGGAAACTAACAGGAGATGAATCCCATTGGTTCAGAACATGTGGCAGGTGATCCTTAAACTGAATCACAGACAACATTCTGACACTATTATTTTGCAGTATCTGCAGCTGCTGAACATATTTCAAACAGTGCAGAAATAGAAGAGTTCTGGAGAAGGTACCAGCAATCTACAGAGCTTTGCTCTCTGTTTTATCTTTTCAAGCCTTTTTGCACCTGCCTGGAAGAAGCCCTGAACTTGTCAGTGAGGTTGCCCATGGAAAGGGGTGAGCTTCTTAAAAGGGCAATTCAGGGAGTCTGTGTTTCTGTCACATAAACTGGAATTTCACTTAATCCACTTCATTTACTAATCTTTTTTTCCTAATCATTAGAACAATTAAATTTATTCAAAAGGAAAAACATCTTCAGAAAAAATATACTTTTTTGACTTTTTGGAGTGGCTAGAAGAGATAAAATCAGGAATGAGTTTACAAGGAAAGAATTAGAACAGAAACACTCTTGTACTACATACAGAGATGACAAATAAAGTGATTTGCCCTTTTGGAGGGAATGTCTTTGAATTCCATACCATACAATGCATATATGCAAAGAGGAGAAGGACAAAGACCACAAGGCAGACCCAAAGAAAGATGGGGAGATAACATCAAAGAAATATTACAAGAACACCAAGTAACACCAGCAGAGGCCACTAGAAGTGACAACATAAGAATCTTGCATCTCCCTTGACATGTCATGGGTTAAAAGAGGAAGCAAATAAATTTCTGTGGCTTCAGCTGAATCCTGGCAAGATCGAGTGACTATGGGTTAGGGGCCATGGGTTATCTGGGGAGTTACCACCTCTGGTTTTGGATGGGGCAGTTTTGCCCCAGACAGACCCGGTGTGCAACCTGGGGGTCCTCCTGGACTCATGACTGCTACTTGAAGAGCAGGTGGCAGCTGTGGCCAGGAGGGCTTTTGTTCAACTTCGAGTAATTCACCAGTTGCACCCACTCCTGGACTGGGACTCCCTACTCATGGTCACTCAAACTCTGGTCACCTCAAGACTAGATTATTGTAATGCACTCTACATGGGGCTGCCCTTGATGACCATTTGGAGGCTACAACTGGTCCAGAATGCAGCTGTCTGGGTGGTGATGGGGTGTTGACGTTATGTCTGAGCCTCCCCACTACTTCAGGAGCTGCACTGGTTACCAGTTTGCCTCTGGGTGCAATTCAAGGTGCTGGTTTTGACCTTTAAAGCCCTATATGGCAGTGGGCCAGGATACCTAAGAGACTGCACCACCCCAAGAGTGTCTGCCTGTCCAACCAGAGTGGACCAGAGGGGCTCCCTAGTGGTACCTTCAGCTAGAGGGGCCTGCCTCTCTAGCACACAAAGAAGGGCCTTCTCCGTGTCTGCACCAGCCCTCTGGAACTTCCTGCCAACAGAATTAATGTTACAGACAGAATTGCTGCCCTTCGGGAAAGGTTTGAAAACCTGGCTGGCTGAATACCGCCCAAGCCTGTTGGCTCATTTCAAGTTAGTGTCCCTCCCTCTGTGTTGCTTGTATCTCTTTTATTATTTTTATGAATAGGGTGGGGGTAGGAGGGTGGGTACATGGGTGGGTGACTTGGCGTTTTTAATTTGTTTTTATATGTTTTTAATATGCTGCAAGCCACCCTGAGTTGGGTTCACCTGAGTGGGCGGCATAGAAATTTAAAAATTAAATTAAAATTAAATTAAAAGAAGAGTTTGCTAGCTTTTGACTTCGTACAAGTCTTCATCATGATGGGCATTACAGAGTCACAGCTGGTGCAGAAGAAATTCAGCTCATCAAATGAAATCCTCTGGTTATGGGGTAAGGAGTGGTTAACTGATGAAAAAAGGAGTCATCTTCTAGATTTTTCCCTTGCTTGGTGTCTCTATGTAAATGTTACTATCTTAACCTATAAAGAGGGGGTTAACCATTGGTATACATGCCTGCACCCAGCTATCATATCCCGTACTGAGCCGCCTACACTCGCCCGAACCTGGACCGCAGGGTGCTGTAACATTGCTGAAGCCACCAGTGGGGCAACAGCCCCACTAACGGGAAAAAAAGGGAAACAACTTCAATTCCCAACATCCTCTGCACCGCGCCTCAGCCAATCAGGCTGAGAAGCATGAGCAAAAAGAATGTTGGGAACCACAGCACATCCAATTGAAATCGAGCCACAGGAAAAAAACCGCCACACGAATGCAAATAAAACTCCAAGTCTCAGCTTCCTACTTGCTGTGAGCACTTCAGCCAATCAGGCTGAAGGGCGCGAGCACGCAGAATGCTGAAAAAGCTGGCACACTAAAAATAAAATAAAAACATGCTGGCATCCCGTAACGGGAGCACAAGTGCAGCGCAGCCGGATGCAGTGCCTCACAGCCTCGCAAACACACACACACACAAACAACCACGGTGAGACCACCACCAGCCTTCTTTCCCGGAGCAACGGGGAGAAGAGGGACTCCCTCTCCTCCCCGCTACCCCACCGAAGACACGGCGAGACCACCGCTGACCTCAAGGTAAGTTGAGCCAGGGTGGGAAAATATACCACCAGCAGGCAGCAGTTCATCAGGGGAAACAGCCTCCCTGGCGAATGACTGGCTGCTGCCTTTGTACTTCCGACGGAGGTAATACAAAAGCAGCAGCCAGCTATCCGCAAGGAAGAGCACCACCCCTTACGGATCGCTGCCTGCCGCTCTCCAGTTAGGTAAGCCAGGAGAGAAAGGAGACAGAGAGGAGACAACCATCATCAGGCAGATAGCTATTCTCTGCCTCCTTCTCCCCCAACCTACCTAACGAACCTTACCGGGGGAAGATTATTGCAATGCGCTCTACATGGGGCTGCCCTTGTCAACCATTCAGAGGCTGCAGTTGGTCCAGAATGCAGCAGCCCGGGTGGTGATGGGGCGCGGGCGTTATGCTCATGCCTCACCATTACTTTGGGAGCTGCACTGGCTACCAGTTTGCCTCCGGGTGCAGTTCAAGGTGCTGGTTTTGACCTTTAAAGCCCTTCATGGTAGTGGGCCAGGATACCTTAGAGACCGCATCATCCCAAGAGTGTCCGCCTGTCCAACCAGAGTGGATTGGAGGGGCTCCCTAATTGTTCCATCTGCCAGAGGGGCCCGTCTCTCTGGTACACGAAAGAGGGCCTTTTCTGTGTCCGCACTGGCCTTGTGGAACCTCCTGCCTGTAGAGTTGCGGGAGCAGAGGGAGCTGCTACCTTTCAGAAAAGACCTAAAAACCTGGTTGGCGGGGCAGGTGTGGGGCCCAGATGGAAGAGTGGCCCCCACCTGTTGGCTTATAAATTAAGCCCCCATTTATTTTAATTGTCAATGAAGGCAGTTTTTTAATGTGGGTTTTTAAGAGGAATGGGGTAGGTGGGTGGGTATGTTGGGTTTTAATTGGTTGTATTGTTTTATGTGTGTTTTAACTTGTTGTGAGCCGCCCAGAGTCGGGTTTACCTGATTGGGCGGCATATAAATTTGAATATAAAAAAATAAAAAAATAAAAGAGCCAGCTGACTGCCGGCTCCTCCTTTTGCCCATTGCTGCATCAAAAACACCCAAAATACCATGAAAGCACAGAAAAAACACCTAACTACAACACAAAAATACCTAACTCAAACAACAAAAATACCACAAATTAAACAAATAATCACAAAAGAAATCAGAAACATAAAAACCAACCAAAAATAAATAAAACAATTAAACACATCTAAAACCCAAAAAAAACACAAAAGAAGAAACAGAAACACCTACCAGTTCAACACAAAAAAAAAAAACCAGATAAAAAACCAAGAGAACTCACCAGCACGTCCTCCCTCCATGACACCGGAACAGAAATGAAGAAACAAAGACTACTTACTGGAAGAAGCCCCACCTAGAGGCCAGGAGAGACAAAACAAGTCAAACAAAAAGAGAATTCAACACTATTAATAACAGCCCCTCCTAGAGGCCACAAGAGTAAAAAACAAGTCAGAAAAATAAGTAATAAATCCAAATCACAAATAAATCTAATAAAATAGATCAAAAAAGTCACAAACCACAAATGCAAAACACCCCCACCGAAACCACCCTTAACAAAAAACAAACAAACAAACAAAACAAAAAAACACAAATAAAAACTGCCCGGCTGGCCGGGCACAAATATGTTAGTTCTCTATATGAGTGTAGACCATATTTACTACTGTTGCTGTTATTGTCAACATTCAGACTCTCTCTTGCTATGTAAAGGTTGACATTATTTTCCCCGTCAGCAACTTGGCCATACTTTGTTGCAGCAATATCAGGCTATTACCAGGCATTTTAAATCATGGATACAGAAACACATTATTCCACATTCATAAACTGGGTGTTTTAATTAATCGGATGTGGGGGGGGATGTTAAAAAATACACATATTACAAACAAATTCCAACAACAGCAGCAGTGGCAGCGGCTTTCTCCCTGCTGTTTTTTGATAGCCTTTGCTGGTCTCCAGAGCAGCAGACGGCTTTGCGGAGCTGGAATGCAGCATTTTGAAAAAATTTCGCTGTTCCATTGTTTTAAACTCCATACCAAAAGGAGAGGCTGTCCAAAAACAGGGAGAAAGTGCCACCAACACCATGTGCTGCCGATGATGATGAACACATAAGTCCAGGGACCAGACATGCTTCCAGCCCCTGGCAGGAAGTATCAGTGGCAGGTCCGGCCCCTGTCAGGAAAACGTTGAGAACACCTGCTCCACAACATGATAATATATTCATGGCTGATCTAAAACAATGTTTTTTAACTGCTGGATGCATGGTAAAAAAAAACAACTAGAGAAATTCCACCGAGATTTCAAGAATTTTCATCCAAATATTAACCTCAGACCAGTCTACACAACAAGTAAATTTCCTTGACACCATTATGAAACTACAAAATGGACATCTCAGTACCACACTATATCACAAACCCACAGATAAATATACCTACATGCATGCCTCCAGTTTCCATCCAGAACACACACAAAAAAATCCATTGTCTTCAGCCAAACCCTCAGTTGCAACCACATATGCTCAGACCTACAAAACAGAGATGCCAGGCTCAAAGACCTACAAAATGCATTTCTCAAACTACAATACCCATCCAATATGGTTTAAGAACAAATCAATTGGGCAAGATGAATACCCAAAAACAACCTACTGCAAAACTGGCCCAGAAAAGAAAGCAATTGAACACCACTGGTTGCCACTTTCAGCCCTCAACTTAAACCCCTAATGTGCATAATGAAAGCTCTCCAACCCATCTTGAACAAGAATACTTCACTCTCCAAACCCCTTAGTGACAGACCTCCACTTGCTTATAGACAACATCCCAATCTCAAAAAACTGTTGACACACAGCAGACTACACAAAAGTGAAACAGAGATGCAAACCCTATTGCAAACCCAGATGTCAGCTATGCCTCCACGTTCACTCTGGCAACAGTATCACTAGACCCAACAATGCAGCACACAACATTAAGGGCAGTTTTACTTGTTCTTCTGCCAATATGATTTATGCCTTCTCTTGCTAAAAATGCCCTTCTGCACTCTACGTAGGACAAACAGGACAATATTTGTGCAAAATTGTTAATGGACATTAATCAGACATCAGGAATAGCAATACAGAGAAACCAATTTCAAAACTTTTCAATCTACCTGGGTACACTATCCAAGACTTGAAAGTTGCTATTCTGGAACAGAGAAAGTACAAAACAAGGAGAGAGACAGAAGAAATAAAATACATCCATAGGCTAGATACCCATCTCAAAGGTTTGAATATTAGTAAAGTTTTTCTGGAACATTATCAAATTTGATACACAATTGTTATATGCTGCTACATATGTTGTATGCTATATGTTGTTATAGGGACTGCAGTGGCTCAAGTGGATAAGATGCTGACTTGAAGGCGGGAGGTCAGCAGTTTGATTCCTGAGAACCGCAGGACGGAGTGAGCTCCCGTCTCTGTCCCAGCTCCTGCCAACCTAGCAGTTCAAAAGCAAGAAATTGTAAGTAGATAAATAGGGGCTACTTTAATGGGAAGATAAACAGCATTCAGTGTGCTCCGGTGTCTAGTCCTGCTTGCCACATGACCATGGAAACGTCTGCAGGAGCAGTCAGCAGACTTCAGTTTCCAAAGTGGGCATGGGGCGTTATAGCGGGAATCATGGGGCGGGCCGCACTCGGGGAACGCGGGACCGATGCTTAGTATCTGTCCCACGTTCTGGCCCCCCGGTTTCACCTCTAGGTCCTGAGCAGCTGATCCAGGGTGACCCCGCCCTTAGGCTGCTGCTGATGAATGCCAGGTCAGTCTGTAATAAGGCTCCCCTAATACAAGACTCTATTTTGGGGGAGTGGGCCGACCTGGCGTGGATCAATGAGACCTGGCTGAGACCTGAGGATGGGGTTCCTCTATCAGAGATGTGTCCGGCCGGGTTCGGTGTTTGGCACCAGCCTAGGGATGTGGGTAAGGGCGGTGGTGTTGCCATTATAGCCAGAGAGTCATTGGGAGTCGCCAGGGCCACTGCTCCACAAATTTCGGGTTGTGAGGCCCCGCTCCTGCGGTTGGGCCCTAACGGTCAGTTGGGGGTCCTACTCCTGTACCTGCCTCTTTGCAGGGTAAGGGACTCCCTGCCTGGGCTCCTTGAAGCCATCTCGGCATTGGAGTTCCCTAGACTGATGGTTTTGGGGGACTTCAATTTGCCTTCACTGGGGTCTGGTTCTGAGGTGGCACAGGAGTTCATGGCTTCCATGGCAGCTATGGACCTGGCTCAGGTAATTCAGGGCCCGACCAGGGGCAGTGGCCACATGCCAGATTTAGTCTTTTTGTCGGGGCGGTGGCAGCGTGATCTTAGTTTACAGAAGCTAGACATAACACCTGTGCCATGGTCAGATCACTATCTGGTGGCTCTAGACTTTCTGGGGGGCGCCACTTCATCGTAAGGAGGCAGGGTCGATTAAAGTGGCCCGCCCCTGGCAATTGATGGATGTGGATGGATTCCAGAGGGAACTGGGGGAATTTCCTTTGGATCGGCGACACGATTCACCTGAGGCACTTGTTGACCTGTGGTACGGGTCGACGACATCTGCCTTGGATGTAATCGCTCCACTACGGCCTCTCAGAGCCCGTGGAGCTAGGTCATCCCCGTGGTTCACTGAAGAACTACGGGAGCTCAAACGGGCAAAGAGACGCCTTGAGCGCCACTGGGTGAAGACCCAGAGCGATTCCGATTGGACACTAGCTAGAGCCACTATTAGGGCCTACCTAGTGGTGATGGGGGTGGTGAGGAGGCAGTACTTCACCTCCCTTATTGCCTCTGCTGATAATCACCCAGCCACCCTGTTTCGGGTGACCAGGTCCCTCGTGGGTAGGGCAGGGCCTGTGCCTGGTTGGCAGGGATCGGCTGAGGACTTTGCTGACCATCTGGTGGAGAAAATCGATCGGATTCGCTTGGGGTTCAAACTTGGCGTGGGCAGGGAGGGTCCGGGGGGAGCCAGTGCGCAGTCTTGCGGTGTTACCTGGGATCGGTTTGATCCAGTTGCCCCGGATGAAGTGGACAGGTTCCTTGCGGCAGTCCGTGCCACTAATTGTCCATTGGATCCCGCCTGGCTGGTAAAAGCCTCTAAGACGGTGACAGGTGGCTGGGTCGGGGCTATAATTATCGCGTCTTTTCAAGAGGGGATGTTTCCTGCACTGCTGAAACATGCTCTTGTGCGCGCCCCCCCTGAAGAAGCCTTCCCTCAATCCAGCAATCCTAACCAACTACAGACCTGTCTCCAACCTTCCTTTTTTGGGGAAGGTTCTGGAGAAGGCAGTGGCACGTCAGCTGCAGGGGGTACTGGATGAAGCAGAATATCTGGACCTATTCCAGTCAGGATTCAGACTTGGATATGGTACTGAGACTGCATTGGTCGCGCTGATGGATGATATCTGGCGAGAGCGGGATGGCGGTCATCCGTCCGTCCTTGCTCTTCTTGACCTCTCAGCGGCCTTCAATACCATTGACCACAGTATCCTTCTGGAACGGCTCCGAGGATTGGGGATCCAGGGCATGGTGTGGTCCTGGTTTTCCTCATTTCTGAGGGGCCGGACCCAGTCGGTGTGGTTGGAGAGTGAGAGGTCGAGTCCTAGGCCCCTAAAATATGGGGTACCTCAGGGCTCAGTACTCTCTCCTCTCCTATTTAACATCTACATGAAGCCGCTGGGTGAGATCATCCGTTCCCACGGGGTGCGGTACCACCAGTACGCGGATGACACACAGTTGTACATCTCGGCCCGTGGGGACTACAGTGATGCAGTCAAAGTCCTTTCCAGCTGTCTGGAGGCTGTTGGGGTCTGGATGGGGGCAAATGGGCTACAGCTGAATCTTAGCAAGACTGAGTGGCTATGGATAGGGGGTCCTTGCTAGCTACCATCTTTGGTTTTGGATGGGGCTATTTTGCCCCAGACCAACCTAGTGTGCAACTTGGGGTTCCTCCTGGATTCGCGGCTGCTGCTAGAAGAACAGGTGGCGGCTGTGGCCAGGAGGGCCTTCGCCCAACTTTGGGTGATTCGCCAGTTGCGCCCGCTCCTGGACCGGGACTCTTTGCTCATGGTCACTCACGCTCTGGTGACCTCCAGACTAGACTACTGTAATGCGCTCTACATGGGGCTGCCCTTGATGACCGTTCAGAGGCTGCAGCTGGTCTAGAATCCCGCGGCCCGGGTGGTGATGGGATGTGGATGTTATGCCCATGCCTCACCACTGCTTCGGGGGCTGCACTGGTTACCAGTTTGTCTCCGGGTGCAATTCAAGGTGCTGTTTTTGACCTTTAAAACCCTACATGGTAGTGGGCCAGGGTATCTTAGAGACTGCATTGCCCTAAGGACATCTGTCCATCCAACCAGAGTGGACCGGAGGGGCTCCCTAATTGTGCCATCGGCCAGGGGGGCTCGCCTCTTTGGCACAAGGAGGAGGGCCTTCTCAGTGTCCTCACCGGGCCTTTGGAACCTCCTGCCTGTGGAACTGCGTCTCCAGACAGAGTTGTTGCCCTTTAGGAAGGAACTAAAGACCTGGCTGGCAGGCCAAGTTTGGGGTGCGAGTGGGGATGGGGGTACCGTTGGGTGGTTGGTATAGAGAAGTGTGCCTTCCCCCAAAGTCCCTTCGGTTCTTGCGCACCTTTTAGGGGTGGTTTTTTTTTAATTTTTAACTTTTAACTTTGTTTTATTATGTGTCTTTTATGTATTTACTGTCCGCTATGTAAACCGCCCTGAGTTAGGTTGTACCTGAGTGGGTGGTATATATACGTGAAAAATAAATAAATAAATAAAATAAGTTGTCAGCAATAGGAGCTTCTGTGGATGGAACTAGCAGTCCAACTTGAGAGAAGATTGGTTGGAGAAGATATGTTTCATGAACATGAGCCCTATACAGGCAACATTTAAACATTTACGTCGGACATAGGAGCTGATGAGCACCTTCTCCGACTCCAAGGTCACTTGCTCTATATGAGAAATGATGTGTCTACAGAGGAAAGGTTTCAGCTCACAACCATGACACAGTTTGCAAGGTGTTTATTTGCACAGAGAGCCTACATTTGAACAGGAATCTTTCTCTGGATGTAGAAACCAGCAAAGAAGAGGAGAGTGATGGCTTTTGATTTCTACATGGGAGAACCAGGTAAGTAATGCCTTTTAAAAAGGCTACAGTAAATATAAGCATAGCACTCCCAATAAAGGCTGCAGTGAATATAAGCATAGCTCTCCCAATCCAGTCAAAAGGCTACACACCCAGTGGGGTGCATGGAGATAAATTCATTCTAAGTAACCTGCAATGTGCATGATGTAGTACACACACACACACACACACACACACACACACACACACACACACACACACACACACACACACACACACACACGTATTTGTATTTTAGCATGTACACTGGTTTGGAAGATATACATAAATGGGCACATCAGAAATGGTCGGTGATTTGGTTTATAGGAGGACGTTATTTCTATCTACAAGCACTCTTCTTTCAATTGTATAAAGGCCAGTAAGCAGTGAGAATTTCATTATCAAAAAGAAAGAGTTTGGAGGAATGGAAAGACAGATGCTATTCCACTCATTCTGACGCTGACCTAGCCAGTCAAAGTCAACACAGATGGAGTACAGACATTCATCCAGTTATATATACACTCAATCCTAGGGATAAATTGTTGTTGTTTTTTAAAAGAAGGTCAGTTAGATAAGAAAGAAAATAGAAAATATATAAAATGTCAACTTTAGGTAGTAACAATGATTTAAGTTTTCATTTTCCTACAGGTACACAAAATGGGTGACAGATGGCTGCAAGTGAATATATAGCTCAGAGTGAGCTCAGTCTGAGTTCTCTTCTTGTGTCTCAGTCATGTGAATATTTAAGGGAGATATTGGGTTTCATTGGTACTGGTGAGTAGCTATTACTGCACTACATAATGCACCTTATTTTATCGAAAAGGATAATAAGCTATTATTTCTCTTTTCTTTGACATCAGCACCTCAGTCTATTCTACTTCCATCTCTTCAAGTGAAATTGTTGGGTGTCTTTGGCAAAACCATTTTTTTGTTGTTTTAGCATTTTTATCTGTTTATTTATTTTAATACTAAACAAGCCACAGTGCAAAAATATATAATACAAAGGAGCATCTAAATAACAAAAACAGCATTAACCATCAGTAACTTATTCTATTGGCTTAGAAAGAAACAAGAATCAAACATCATCAACCCAAAATCTATACTTGAGTAAAAAATTATTGTTGTACTTTGGAAAGAAGTTATTTTAATAGAAATACCAGAATCCAGTCTAGTATTGTGATGGTTGCATAAAAATAGAGTTGTTATTGAAAAAGATGTTTTAGTACCAGACTTCCATAAATCACTCTTGTTTTATTCCTTTTCTACTCTCAATTTGCATGTAAATATTTGATTGAGTACAACTGACTATACCTGAATCATCCAAGTGTCCATCAACAAATCATCCTCCCCTCACTATTTTTGAGAAATTTGCATCCTTGCAGCTGCTAATAATATCATAATAAGTTCTCTATTCAGTAAGAGCTCTTATTGTGAATAAAAACTGATACAAGTAACACCTGACTACTGCAATCTATTTTCTGGTTAGTTATCTCATTCAGAATTGAGATAGCACTCTTCCAATAAAGTACTCAACAATTTTAATCTTCTAAATGCTGTATGGGATATAAAGGATCTATAGGATTGTTGCTTTGCATCTGGGGAACTACAGGCTCTTTGTTTTTCCCTATAGCTGCACAGATTAATGCAAATACTCCTGACTCAGTCTGTACTCATTCCTAGTTTTAATGTGGTGAGGTTTTTTTCAAGTTAGTTTTAGTTTATTTTAGACATAGACCATTTAATAGCCTCTGGTTTTGGTTGTTTTTGTGATATATATTTATGTGTTAATCTTAACGCAGCATTGGCATGATTCAAAATACAAAAAAAATCAACCCCAGTCTTTAAAGAATTAAGTAGCCACAACCTTAGTTTTTAATTGATTAAATTGATTTTTTAAAATTAATATATTTCCACCCTATTTTATAAGTACATCCACAAATTTAGTTAATTTTAATCAAAACAAAGGGCAATAAGTTCTTTAGTGCTATCAGAAGGGGCTGCTGTGGCTCAGTGGTTAAGAAGCTCACCTTGCTAGCTAGAAGTCTGGCAAGTTGGCAGTTTGAGACTCGGCTACTGCAGGACGGTTTGAGCACCTGTCTCTGTTCCAGCTCCTGCAAACCTAGCAGTTCAAAAGCAAGAAACTGCAAGTAGATAAATAGGGTCCACTTTGGTGGGAAAATATCTTGGGGACATGAAAGAAGTCTCATTTGGGCATCCCCTGAGCGGAGTTTCTCCAGAAAATATCCTTTCAACCTAGAATAATTTCTGACATGAGATTATTATTATTTAGTGCTATAAGAAACTGATAAAAAGAAGCCTCCCAACATCAGTAAGTAATATCGAGGTAACTGGAACCAATATGGAATCACGGTGGAGAGAAGAAAGCATCACTTAAAGTGCAGTATTTGTTCTTTGTTTGCATTTGTATGCTATCCATAGAAGAACATTTTCTAAAGGATTTGTTGAAAAAGCAATAGCATGTCAGTCAGTAACATTATACAATGAACTGAGCACCAAAGAAAAGTGGAAGAATTCATCAACATTGGACACTTTTTTTAAAAAAAATCTATAAACTAATACTACTCTTATTGATTTTGTTAATCTTTTATTACCCAAGCTAGTGATAGAATAACTCTCTATTGAACATATCTACTAAGGTGTGAACTCTGAGGACCTGAACTTTCTAAGAATGGGAGCTCAAAGTCAATCTAAATATTGAGTTTTTGAGCAGTTGCTTGGATTTTCTTTTCACCTGACATTCTTTAAAAAAAAATGTGTGCATTAAGGTCATGTACTGCCTATCCAACTATAGGAGTATCACTCCTACATACATTTCCTACTAAGCTATTTTTGCATAACTTGTAGATTGTACTTCTGAAATATAAAGTGAGAAGTTTAATAATATGTTTCAATTTTTTATAGATGTTTGCAGTTTAGCTGCCTGAAACTGTGATTTTACCTCAAATAAGTTTCCCCCCCAAAAAAACATTTTAATTAAAAAGTTCCTCTTTTGCCATTTGGTGGCCATTTTTACATGTATGTATGGGAGAGACCACAGCTGTTAAATCACAATAAAGAGGGCACAATAGGACATTTAAAGACCTTTAAAAAAGATGGGATTGGAGGAATTTGTAAGTCTTGGGTGTGAGTGCTACATTATTGTTCCTTGACACTTTGTTTTAGAGATAGAAATTACTTCTCTTCTTCATTATTGATAGTCATCACCTGTTTTACAAAGGGATTACTTGGAAGTCACACATTGATTAGGTTATGGACTGGAGTTGGCAAAACATTGGGAAATCTAAGCAAATTGATTTTGCATATTAGCACATTCCTTTGTGAGTGTGGAAAGAAGACTCAGCTTCACATGATGTCAGTTTACTCTGTGTCCTTCAATATACACTATGGAATGTTTGATGTTAGCTGCCCCAAATGCTCTTGGTACTGACTGTTATAGGGTGAAAATCATTGGATAATTTATTATTTGTACTGTGCTAGTTCTGGCAGAAACAAAGGAAGAAAGAAACTCGCAAACAACAATTTTTTTTTTCAATTGAAACAATAAATTCAAGATTAACCTGGATTCCTAATGGAAATAAATAGCATGTCACATTTGATTAAACAAATTGTGGGAATAATTGTTCTCTAGGGACTATGAGACTGATTATACGTTCTTAAGTTAATAAGGAATTTCACATAAAGCCTTCAGTGCCTATTTTGGTCACTACTTTTGCATACTGGTAAATTCTGAAGTATGGGCATTCATCATTTCAGTATCTACCACCAAGACCTCTAGTAGAACTCAAATGCACATTTTTATATCAACAACCTGTTAAAGCAGTTATAAGTTCCATCAGAAATGGGGCCTTTGTAACTCTAACTCTTATTCTTTTATGGAGCTACCCACAATAATTTGGATTACAAAAGAGTTGATAACTATAAAATGTTGCTAGGAAACTCCATTCTTGTGACAGCTGCTGCTAGCATTTCTGCAGAGCTTCAGGGGAAAGGAAAGTATAAGTGGGGTGGTAGAAGACTTCAGCCAGTCCTAGTGCTTTGACTTGGTAAGCCATGACTCCACCAGTGCTAGTATACAAAATCACTTCACTACTTTCTCTTTGAACTATATTTCTAGCAAGCAGAAAACAACAACTGATTAGTATCTTCTGGCAGGGGCTCAGGTCCTGCCCTCTCTCAAAAATTTGAAGAATGTCACAAAAATTATATTTTCAGATGAGTACACAAGGTACACAAAAGGGTTGCAATAGATTGAGCAGAGTATTCTTAGAAGATGTCAGAAATAACATGAGATGAAAAAGAGAGATTTTAAAATCCAGGGAAAGGGTAAGAATCAAGATATAGGATCCTGATATATGGTAAAAATGAGTTGCTGCTTTATTCCATTTAGTATAAAATTAGGTACTTTGTATAGCTCTAATATGCAGCTGATTCTGAATAATAGTAGCAAGTTGTTTATTGAGAGAAAAATAAGATATCTCAGAAAAGACTTCAGTGTATTTGAGATTCAAATTACACATAATTGTTCTACCAAATCTATCTCCTTCTTCCACTTTGCCAGGGTAAAAAGGAAAGGAAAAATATATCATTTTAGAACCAGCTTTGTTTTTCTTTGCTCTCCACCAGTTCAGATTAAGTTTGTTAGAACTCCTTGAACTGCAAAATTCCAGTATAAAATGGGGTGCCATGCTTCTGGAGTAGCAATAGCAATAACACTTATGTACCACCCTATAGCACTTAGTGCACTCTCTGGGCGGTTCACAAGTTAATTAGCATTTTGCCCTCATCATGCTGGGGTTGAACCATCCTCAGAATGATGGGAGTCTGAGTCAACCTTAATGGTCAGAATCAAACTTACAACCTTTTGGTTGCAGTATAGCAGTTAATCACTGCTAAACTATTGTAGACAATAGGGCTATCTTGTCTACAAAGCCACCTCCCATTCTAATTTTCAAAGGATGCTGACCTTGTCATGCTTTACAGGACATTTTGCTACACCCTTTTGTTATTTGAATAAATTGAGAACTTCATCTTTATCAAGCAAAAACACAACAACCCTACATTATTTACATACTTTATCTATATACAGCTGTTTAGAAAATCAATTTTTCAAGAACCAGATATCCAGGTTCTTCCTCATTGCAGGCGCACCCCCCCAATGATGGACTCAGACACAAATGAAAGTGGATAACGGCATGGGCCACATTTATTGATTCAAGCCCTAGTCCGAATTATAAATTTCTATTGGTAAAACGACCAATCATAATTCTTAAGGCAAGCAGGCCGAAGTAACACTGGTAAGGTACCACCCAAAATTGCCAACTGCAATTGTTACAATGTATCTATTTGTATCAATTTGTTTGTTGACAACAAACAAATTGTTGACCGTAGTCAATATCTAACTAATGACCCCACCCTCTGACGTGTATCCGTAAAATCAAGGGGTGATTCCAGCTGTCTAGTGGTAACCATCACCCCCTCGCCTGGTTCGTCGTTGACCGGACAACGTTTAAACAACTTATGCCTATCTAGTGTTGTCCAGTCAATTGCGAACCTGCCGGATACCTGTGGGTCATAAATGTTTACCTTACCAGTGCTACCCGCCACCCGGAGAGGCTTCAATAAAGGCTCAACGCCCCCCAAGACCGTCAGTTCGGTCGACAGGCCTGCTCGCCAATCCCCCAGCAGGAGGTCCATACCTCCTCGCGACAGATGGACCCCATCCCCTGAATAAAGCCCGTAATTTTGCAAACTGATGGCGGGATGATGACTGACCCGCCCCCAGCCCTTGGTCGAAAGGAATCGGGCCACAGCCCTGTTCACCATGTGCCGAGCGCGGTCCAGGGCCTGGAGGTCAAAGCCTCCCCGATAAGCGTGCCGTGGGACCATATCTGACCAAACAAGGGTTGTGGCGGGCCATACGTAATGTAAGTAGGCGAGGTCCGTGCAAATCGCATGCTTCAGCGATAAGCCAGTGACCTGACCCAAGTCATTACCCCCAAGGTGAATGATCAGAATGTCGGGCGGGTCGGCACTCCTCGACGAAAAGAGGAATGGCAAAAGCTCCTGCCACAACATACCGGGCTTACCGTGCCACGTGAAATGTGCGTACGCACCCAGTCCCAGTCGGGGTCCCCAATCTGTCGCCGCAGTGTAACGCGTTGCCCTGTGCACGTAGCTATGGCCCACCAGCCATACTGTCACCGGTGTGATACGACACCCAGGGTCTGTCAAGGGAAAAAACAGGGAAGGAGAGATACATGGTGACTCAGAAGGTACTCACGGTGGGAGTGGGCGAACATAAAACTGGAAACATCGTGAGTCCCACCTCCCCATGCTGCGTATGTCAGCCCCGGAGTACCCATAAGCAGCCGCAGTAGAGGCCGCCCCAATTCTAAATGAATGGGTGCCGTAACGGGCCCCAGGGAGGCCGACTCTGGCCAGTGCCTTCCCTGTCACCTTCCAAAACTGAAATTTAGTGAGGGGAGACCCATCTTGGTGACAGAAAAATGGGCCATGGTGCGTGCCACGCAGTGCAAGGAACTCCTGTAGGGCACCAACCGGACAGATGTCTGCCAATGAACATCGTAGCAGTCTTACTCCACTGCCTACGCCATGCTGATCTGTTTTAGAGGAGCGTATCCTCAACTGAGCCCAATCATTGCAAACATAGACATCTTCGAGTTCCAGTGCCCTACGACTTGCATCCGCCTTAGACAGCATCACAAGCTCGCTGATGCGGAGCGCTCCAACAAAGGCCACCGTTGTAGCCGCACGAAACAGGGCTGCCTCATACCTATCGAAACATAGGTCATGCCAGCCTCGTGCCAGTTGGGTAAGTACCCCAGGGGAAATTGGGTGACGGTCGTCCAGGCAACGCCCACATTCCCGCACCCACCCCTCCAAAACATGTCTCACACGGAAATCAGCGGTACTGTCCGCATGACCTCCTACCTTGGCCATAAAAGCCAGCGCTGATAGCCTGGATGCTATGGTGTGTGGTGCCAGGCCCTGGGCATGCAGGTAAACCATAAAACGGAGGATGTGGGCCACTGGGATCGGCCAGGTATCTGGCAAGCAATATTGGGAACAAAAGGTCCGAAATGAAACCAACGCGTGGTGATACGCCTTACGCGTGCGTGGCGCCAGTGACATGCCTATCGCCCGGTTCACCTCTCCTTGCCAATGGTCCATATCTCCTCCGGGAGTGGCGAGGGAAATTCCTCCGCATCCGGAGCCAAGGCACGGAACCGGGAGATCTGCAGGCGGGACAAAGCGTCACCAATATCATTATTCACCCCCGGGACATGCCTGGCTCTGAACAGTACATTGAGGCGCAGGCTGCGCAATACAAACTGGCGCACAAGATCCATGACCCTGGGAGATTTAGAGGTCTGTGAGTTGACAATGTGGACAACAGCCAATGTAGCACCTGCAATTCCCGAAGGGATGCCTTGCTCTTAGCCAGTAAGTCCGATATAAGGGCAACTATCCGTGCCACCTTGTCTGCAGGCAACCTAGAAGCCTGCGCTACCGTGTCAATTTCCACCCCCAGGAATATTAACTTATCAGACGGGCCTTCGGTCTTTTCGGGCGCTAAAGGGACACCGAGTTCCTCCATTAGCGTCTGAAATGTATCGAGGAGACGTGTACACGTGTCCCAGCCCCGTTCACCCCCGAATAAAAAATCATCCAGGTAATGGGCTACAGACCGAGACCCTGACCTACGGACAAATGCCCACTGCAGGAAGGTACTGAAACGCTCGAAAGCCGAGCAGGATATGGAACAGCCTAATGGCATGGCTTTGTCAAAATAATATTCACCCCGAAATTTGAAACCCAGCAACTCAAAGTCACCCGGGTGCACGGGCAAGAGGCGAAACGCCGACTTAATGTCACACTTAGCCAACAGTGCACCCGGGCCACATGAGCGCACCATGCGCAATGCCTGGTCAAAGGATGTATACCTAACAGAACAAAGGTAATCAGGGATAGCATCATTGACCGAGTGGCCGGCTGGGTAGGACAAATGGTGAATAGGCGGAAGTCGCCCGGGGACTTCTTGGGCACTAGTCCTAGCGGAGACACTTTAAGGTTGGGGAACGGGGGTGCGGGGAAAGGGCCGGCGACCCTGCCCGCAGCAATCTCCTTATTAATGCTGGCGGCAGCCACCTCCTCCCTTCCCCTAAGTGACAAAAGGTTAGGTGCATCCTGCGGTGACCTATCCCCCGTGAAAGGAATACGAAAACCCAGTTGAAAACCCTGAAGGAGGTACACAGCGTCTGCTCTCCTCGGGTACGATGTGAGCCAACGCTCCAGCATGTCGACATTAATTGGGGAGGGGGCCTTTTGGTGAACCCGCTCCTTCCATGGCAGTCTTGCCTGACCCTTGTCCGCCCCTACCCCTGCCCCTGTATCCTCCCGGCCTGGGACAGGCGGAGGCAGCATGGGGGCCAGAACAAGAGGGGCACTCATGCTTGTACTTGCAATTCTTCCTGTTGCAAGAACCATTGGACGAGAAGGTCCAGCACAGCAGGCGGGCTGGAACCCCCTGCCCCGCCGCTTGGCGGGGTACCTGTACTGGGGCCGCTCGTTGGACTGCATGTCCACAATGGTATCTCTCCCCAGGCGCCGGGCGTGTGGGGGTCATATACAGAAGCCACAGCTTCTGGCAGGGCTCATCCCACCTCATCTCCGGGTGCAATGGAATTCTCATGCGGAACTCTTCGTCGTAAGCCAGCCATGACGGACCCGGGAAGTCAACCATAGCCCGGTAAATGTTGTCCAGATATTGGACCATGGGAATAGCCAAATCCGGCCTAGCCCTGAGGTAAACGGCCATGTAAATCAGGTACGCTGGCAGCCAATTTGCCCACGTGCGTGGCGGCTTACGACGACGTGCCTGCTCCTTATCCTTCTCGTCCAGCCCTTCCCTCTCTTCCTTGGTCGGCTCCCTATTTAGAAGTGAGAAGATATCTACGTACTCGCCCCTCCAAATCTTTTCCTTGGTAGACTGGGCCAAATGGTCCCCCAAGGGCAAGGAATACCCTGCCGTTGGCAAAGCCGACACCGGCACTGAGGGAACTACGGGCACAGGAAAATGAGCCTGAGCCAGCCCGGGGATCCCCAACACATTTCTCAGCACATTGGGGGCACCACCCCGCCCCAAGCCCTGTGTTATGGGCAAAGTCGCTGGGTGGGCCGGGGGCCATTGGGCCGTCGTGCCACCCGAGCGAGGCCAAGGCCATTGAACAGTCCCCCCCAATGAAGTCAGTTGTGTGGGTGCATTAACTTGGACTGCATACTCACCCGCTGCACCCCCGCGGGCCGCCCCCACCGGGGGTTCCGGCCCGCTGGGGGCGTCGGAGCTCACGACCGAAGCTGAGCTCGTCGACGGAGCCAAACCAGCACCAGACTGCTGCACCTGTGGGGTGCGGAGCCGCGAGGCAGTGGCCACGACCGGCCCACACGCCTCGGGCGGCTCAACCCGCCCCGTCGCCGGCCGTTGTTCGGCGGTCAAAGGGGGTACCTTAAAACCTAGGGATACCCCCGTTTGGTTGGCCCTCGCCAAGGACGCTTCAAGGGCCGCTACACGAGCAAGGAGGGCCTCCACGTCGACATAGGGCCTGGCCCCGACAGGGGGCAATTGGGGAAAAGGCCCATAATTCACAGGCACCTGTCCAGGTCCCTGGGCCCCAGGGGCCAAATAAGGCCAAGAGCCCATGCTCAGCCCCTGGGAAGCCGTAGGAACGCCCTGTAAGGGCAGGGAACCCAACCACCCTCCGTGGCTCGCACCCCCCATAGGGAACTGCGCACCCGGGCAAGACGGCCCTGCCGCACGAACCATGGCAGGGGCCGTGGTCGTTTGTGGGCCAAGGGCCGAGGCCCCGTCCGGGGCCGCGGGTATGCTCCGCGCAGCAGGCCAAGGAGCTACCGATCCCATCCCATCGTTCCCGGTGGAGTCAGCTAGAGGTGGCTGCGGAACGGGCGCAGTCGCGGTCCTCCGACCCGGCTGACGCCTCCGCGCCGATCGAGCCACGTTCGCGGCTGCCTTCTTCTTCGAGGGCATGGCGAAAAGTAGCTAGGAAGCCTAAAACCAAAAGAGAAAGCTGCCCGAAAAAGGCTTCCCTCAAGAAGACACGAGCGACGGAGGTAAGGAGGAAAAACTTCTCCGCTCCGTCGGTTCGCCAAAATGGCAGCACGGCTGCCTCGTGGCCAGCCCTTTTATTAGGGTGCTGGCCACGCCCCTAACTACCCGGATGGTTTCGTCCTGTGGGGGGGGGGCGCAAAGAGCGCGGCGGCCATTTTGGCGCCCGCTTCCATTCTCTCAGTCCATGCAATCACTTTTTTTGAATTCTAGCACTCTTTTTTACAGACCACAGAGAAGCAGTTTGCAAGAGTTTTTCTTGAAGTGAGTTATTCCCAGGTGAGCTTGTTTACCTCAGAGGGCTTTTCCAGATGGAGCATTTGTCACTATAAAAAATAGTTGGCTCAGTACTGTGTGTTTCAGTATTTTTTTCTCCTTCCATCCAGATGATACAAGGTGTGATCCAATCTGATCAGTGCCTTTTCCCTTATCTTTCCCTGCCTTTTTTGTCTATGTTGAAAGGCTGGTTTGTTTTATCTCAAGGTTTATTGATGGAGACATAACTTAGTACTATGGAAAGTCACAATCTCCCAGAAAGAAGACTAAATTAGCTATTAAATTGGGTTTTTAATTAAATGTGGGCTTTTTTTTAAAAAAGAAGTAACACCGGACACAATGCTGCAGCAGAAAAATTGAATTTTAAGGATCTTTTATTTTCCATTATCTCAAAAAGAAGTGATATACACAAAAAGAATAAAACATAGTGTTCAAAGGCATAGCACTACAAATATGAATCTGTAAGAACTGGTCTCCTTTTGGATGGACCATGACCAATAATGATAATTTGGACTAGAATTTTTGCCTTATCTGAATAAAACTTTAGCCACATTTAGCCAAGATATTATTCCCACAATTGGCCTGGTGCTTATTTTTATCATTTTATTTATTTATTTATTTATTACTCACATGTCTACCACTGCCCCCTTGCCGAGATGCCTCCGGACAGCTTACACATAAAACATAACAAATAAAACTTACAAAAACATTTAAAAAATAACATTAAAATTGGATTGTTTAAATTTTAAAAATTAAAAAAAAAACAAAAAAACCAAATGCCCTCCCAATGCCACATCACACAATTTACTAAAACTGACAGCCCAAGCAGTAGTTAAACAAGCCAGCCCAGGGTGGATATCTCTCCAGCCGCCCCACACACCCACTGTACTAGCCAGGTCTTAAAACTCTTTTGAAAGGATAAAAGCTCTGTCTAGAGGTTAAGTTCATTTGGCAGGAGGTTCCACAGGGTCAGAGCAGACACAGAGAAGGCCCTCCTTCTCGTGCTAGAGAGGTGAGCTTGTCTACCAGATGGAACTATCAGAGAGCCCCTCCAGTCTGCTCTAGTGGGATGGGCAGATGTCCTTGGGGTAGAGGCGGTCTCTTTTGTTTTGTTTTTGTTTCTGTTTCATTGGTTTCATTGGTTTCATTTTGTTTTTGCTTTCAATAGGGATGTTCGAACAATGTGATTTTTCGAGATTCCAATGAGAACTGACTCTGCCATGAGCTCTCTGACTTAAATGTGAAGGAGAACACAAATATAAATTACCTGTTTTGATATAATTCTTGTCTCAAAAGACCATAAATATATATTTTGCCATGTATATCTTGAGATATATGTTTATAGAATATACACTTTGAAAGAAAATATGTTTCAAATATCATTTAGGTTGCAGGTGGGAAGCTATTGCTCTCCAAAAGTGATAGGATGGTACCTCTTATCAGACATAGTAGGCACAGAGGAGGCAAGAGGCAAGCAAAGTGACACAGTCTGACATTGTCTAGTGGTGGACATCAAGGAGAGGAATACAACATAAAAGCCTACTGTGACTGTTGTGTATGTATGATTTATTATTGTTTTAAAATGTGTATTTGAAATGGCTACCCTGTCTTCATGACAGCCGAAATATCGCAAGAACTGGTTCATGCCCATTTTGAATGAGAAGCATGCTAATGTATAAGTTATCTATCACCCCATTGCATTCTACCTTATCCAATTATTTCCCACTGAAATGTATCAAGTTATGAGTGTATATAAGTCCCGTTGTTCCCCTGTTATGCATGTTCAGATTCCCAAAATAAACTTGAGTTTGGCCCCGTTAATCTGGCTGCTGCGTATTAATTTCTGGACATCAAAGTGACCTACTCTTGCAAGTTGCTCAGCTGCCAACCATGTTCTGAAGATTCAGTTTGGATTATAATCACATGGTCTGAGGCCACATAGGAATGCTTCATCCATGTCAGGGGTGGGTACACTGTGGCTATGCATATTGCCCCTCAACCTCTGAAAGTTGCTCACCTCTGGACTAGAATCCTCTTATTGGAATTTTGAACAAGAGGTGGGTGGGATTTTCTTTAACCTACTCTGTACTGATGCCTTTCAAGGTGTTTGTGGGATAATGAAAGCGCGGCGCCAAAATGGCAGCCGCGCTCTTTGCGGCCCCCCCCACCCGGACTCAGACATCCGGGTAGTTAGGGGGCGTGGCCACCCCTCTATAAAAGGGGTGGCCACGAGGCAGCCGAGCTGCCATTTTGTAAAAGCGACGGAGAGGAGAAGTTTTTTCTCCATCGCTCTTCGTCTCTAGAGGGAAGCCTTTTCTTGGCTGCAGCCCCTTAGCGGGATCTTGGCTGCTCAATTTTCGGCTTCCCAGCCAGCGGGTTTTCTGATCCCTGGAAAGGGATCGCTCTTGATTTATGCCTCCTAAAAAGAAAGCTATGGCGACGCAGGCTCGCCTGCGTAGGAGGCAGCAGTCGGGTCGGAGGACCGGGACTGCGCCCCCACAACAGGACCCCTTACTGGAGGCACCCACCGGGACCGGTGGGATGGAGCAGCTCAGACCATGGCCCGCGGCTCTCCAGCCTCAGACCGGCCCTACAGGGGCTTCGGCCCCCGGCCCGCAAGTGCCGGCCATGGGCTTCGAGCAGGGGGGGAGGGCCTGGCGTGGTTGGGGCTTCGGCCCCCGGCCCGCAATTTCCGGCCATGGACTTTGAGCAGGGGGGAGGGCCTGGTGCGGTTGCACAGCAGGGCTTACCCCCGGCCCCTCAGGGGCCGGAGTTTTGGGCATGGCCCTATTTGGGGCCGGGCTCTCAAGTCGGGGGACCTGGGCCATTGCCCAGCGGGCCGTCCGGCCCACCTGGCCCCCTTTATGCAGGGGGATCTACAACAGTGGATGCGTTATTGGCCCGTGTGGCGGTGCTAGAGGCATCCCTAGGGATCACCAATAACCCCATCGGGGGGGCCTTCATTGCCATCTGGGGCTCCCTTTTGCCAGCCTGCTACCACGACAGCTGCCACTCTCCAGCAGGCGGCCAGTCGGGTCGAGTTGCTTGAGGCGCACCGGCCTGTGCCCGCTGCGGCCTCGCAACTCCCCGTGCATCAGGCACCACAGACAGGTAGTGGTTGGATGTGTCCTCAGAGCTCGATTTCAGTCGTGAGCTCCGACGCCCGCCAAGGGCCGGAACCCCCAGTGGTGGCGGCTCACGGGGGTGCACCCAGTGAGTATTAGGTTCAAGCTAATGTGCCCACATCACACTCCACTTCCGGGGATAGGTTCCAGTGGCCATGGCCTCATAATGTCGGGGCGGGTGGGCATCAGTTCCTGGCTTACCCGGGTGCAGCTTGGTCGCATACTGGCGTAACATTGGGTGGGGGGGTTTCTGCCCCCGGGGCTGCGCCGGGTGTCGCAGGGATGGTCCAGGCTCCTCTCCTAATACCCCGTGCCAATACTGTGCCGGTGTCGGCACTCCCGACAGCCGGGTATTCCTTGCCCCTCGGGGATCATTTGGCCCAGGCCACGAGGGAAAAGATTTGGCGGGGGGAGTACGTCGATATTTTCTCCCTATTGAACAGGGAACCCACCAAGGAAGAGAAAGAGGGGCAAGATGAGAAGGACAAAGAGCTGTCTCGCCGTCGCAAGCCACCACGCACATGGGCCAACTGGTTACCCGCATATCTCATCTATATGGCGGTGTACCTCAGGGCTCGGCCTGACCTGGCCATTCCTATGGTCCAATATTTGGACAATATTTACAGGGCAATGGTGGATTTTCCTGGCCCATCGTGGTTGGCTTACGACGAGGAATTTAGAATGAGAGTGCCCTTACACCCAGAGATGAGGTGGGATGAGCCCTGTCAGAAACTGTGGCTTTTATATATGACCCCCACGTGCCCGGCGCCTGGGGAGAGGTACCATTGTGGACATGCATTCCAGCGAGCTGCTCCAACACAGGCCCCCCGCCAGCTGGTGGGGCAGGGGTTTCCAGCCCGCCTGCTGTGTTGGAGCTTCTCGGCCAATGGTGTATGCAATAGAAAACAGTGCCGATACAAACATGAGTGTCCCTCTTGCGCTGGCCCCCACGCCGCCGCTGCGTGTCCGCGAGCCGGTGGGCCACGGGGCAGAGGTAGAGGTGGACAAGGAGTGGGCAGACCTGCCGCTGATGGAACTGGTCACTCAAAAGGCCCCCTCCCCCGGTTAATGTAGCTATGTTGGAGCAATGGCTCTCACCTTACCCAAGGAGGGAGGATGCTAGGTACCTCCTCGAAGGTTTCCAGCGGGGCTTTCGCATCCCATTTAAAGGGGAGCGGTGCCCCCAAGATGCCCCTAATGTACTTTCCCTGAAAGGCAGGGAGGAGGTTGCCGCCCTTAGTATTGCTAAGGAGGTTAATGCAGGTAGGGTTGCTGGCCCCTTTCCCAATCTGAAGGTTTCCCCTTTAGGGTTGGTGCCCAAAAAGACCCCTGGGGAGTTTCATTTAATTCACCACCTGTCATACCCGGCGGGCCATTCGGTCTGTGATGCCATTCCTGATGACCTTTGTTCGGTCAGGTATACATCATTCGATCAGGCCCTGCGCATGGTGCGCTCTTGTGGCCCGGGTGCACTTCTGGCAAAATGTGACATCAAGTCGGCATTCCGATTGTTGCCTGTTCACCCGGGTGACTTTGAGTTATTGGGTTTTAAATTCCAGGGAAAATTTTATGTTGATAAAGCCATGCCTTTTGGCTGCTCTATTTCCTGTTCAGCATTTGAACGTTTTAGCACTTTCCTCCAGTGGGCCTTTGTTCGCAGGTCTGGGTCCCGGTCTGTAGCCCACTACCTCGATGATTTCTTGTTCGGGGGTGAACGGGGCTGGGACACGTGTACGCATCTCCTCAACACATTTCAGACGCTAATGCAGGAACTCGGTGTCCCCTTAGTGCCCGAAAAGACTGAGGGCCCATCAACTAAGCTCACATTTCTGGGTATTGAAATTGACACGGTCTCGCAGGCATCCAGGTTACCCATGGATAAGGTTGCCCGGATCACTGCATTGGTTTTGGCCTTACTGGCCAAATGCAAGGTGTCACTTCATGAGCTCCAGGTTTTACATGGTCACCTTAACTTCGCTTGCAGGGTGGTCACGCCTGGCAGAGCTTTTGCTCGACGCTTATGAGACGCCATGACTGGCCTATCCAGGCACTATCATAGGGTCCGACTGAACAAGGGCATGAGGGCTGACATGTTGGTTTGGCTTAAATTCCTGAGGGACTTCAACGGGGTGTCATTTTGGAGATCTGACCTTTTGGTTTCCCCTAGGTTCCAGGTTCAGCCGGATGCCTCGGGGTCCCTGGGATATGGGATTTACTTTGAGGGGAGGTGGGCCTACGGCCGATGGCCTCCAGCCTAGAGGGGCACGGATCGTCTACGCGATCTTACATTCCTTGAGTTCTTCCCGATGCTGGGAGCTTTGATGCTATGGGGTGAGGAGTGGGCAAATTCAGTGGTTCATTTCTGGTGTGACAATGCTGCGGTAGTGCACATTGTCAATTCCCAGACATCTAAATCACCCAAGATCATGGAGTTAGTTCGCCAGTTTGTGTTGCGTTGCCTATGCCTCAATGTGCTCTTCAGGGCCAGACATGTACCAGGTATTAATAACGATATTGCTGATGCTTTGTCCCGCCTGCAGATCCCCCGGTTCCGCGCCTTGGCTCCGGACGCAGAGGAATTCCCCTCGCCGCTTCCGGACGAGATTTGGACATTTGGCAAGAAGAGGTGAACCGGGCGATCGGCATGTCGCTGGTGCCCCGCACGCGTAAGGCGTATCACCATGCATTCAGTCAATTTAGAATATTTTGTCAGCAACTCCGGTTGCCAGAGGTGTGGCCCATTCGAGTCGCACACCTTCTCTAATTTATGGTCTACCTACATAGTCAGGGCCTAGCTCCCCGCACCATAGCATCCAGGCTGTCAGCGCTGGCATTCATGGCCAAAGTGGGGGTTCTGCTGACAGCACGAATGATTTCCGTATACGACATGTTTTGGAGGGGTGGACACAGGAACGTGGACGTCGCCCAGACAATCGCCACCCTATTTCCCCGGGGGTTCTTACCCACCTTGCACGAGGCTGGCACGACCTGTGTTTTGACAGGTATGAGGCAGCTCTGTTTCATGCGGCTACCACGGTGGCCTTTTTTGGAGCGCTCCGCATCAGTGAGCTGGTGCTACTGTCTAAGGCGGATGCGGCACGTAGGGCACTGGAACTCGAAGATGTCTATGTCTCCAATGAGTGGGCTCAGTTCAGGATATGTTCCTCAAAAGTTGATCAGCACGGTGTAGGCAGTGGTGTTAGACTGCTACGATGTTCCATTGCAGACATCTGTCCGGTTGGTGTCCTACAAGAGTTCCTTGCAATGCGTGGTATGCACCCTGGCCCGTTTTTCTGCCACCAAGATGGGTCTCCCCTTACTAAATTTCAATTTTGGAAGGTGACCGGTAAGGCGCTGTCCAGTGTTGGCCTCCCCGGGGCTCGTTACGGCACCCATTCTTTTAGAATAGGAGCTGCTTCTACTGCAGCTGCATTTGGGTACTCTGAGGCTGATATATGCCATATGGGTACCAGATAAGTCACTGTCCTATCTCTTTTTATTTTACAGACCCTGTGTGTCGCCGCACACCGGTGGCAGTATGGCTGGTGGGCCACAGCTATGTGCACTGGGCAGCGCAGTACGCTGCGGCGACAGAGTGGGGACCCCAGCTGGGACTACGTGCATCCGCATGTATCAGGTGGTATGGTAAGCACGGAATGTTATGGCGGGAACTGTTGCCATTCCTTTTCTCCATCAGGGATGCTGGACCGCCTGACGTCCTAGTGCTGCACCTCGGGGGCAATGACTTGGGCCAGGTCACTGGCCTTTCTTTAAAACATACGATCTGCAGTGACCTGGCTTATTTGCATTATGTGTGGCCTGCCACAACCCTGCTATGGTCGGACATCATACCTCGTCACACTTACAGGGGGGCATCAACCTCCAGGCCCTTGACCGCGCTCGTCGCTTGGTGAACAGGGCAGTGGCCCGGTTCTTTGCTGTCAAGGGTTTGGGGCGGGTCATCCGACACCCCAACATTAGTCTCCAAAATTATGATCTGTACACAGGGGATGGGGTCCATCTGTCGCCCAGAGGTATGAACCTTTTTTTGGAAGATGTGCAAGCAGGCCTGTTGACCGAGCTGACGGTCTGGGGGGGGGGCAGTGAGCCTTTTGTTGAAGCCTCCCCGTGTGGCGGGTAGCACTGGTAAGGTAAATATTTATGACCCACAGGTATCCGGCAGGTTCGCAATTGACTGGACAACACTAGATAGGTACAAGTTGGTTAACGTTGACCGGTCAACGACGAACCAGGCAATGGGGTGATGGCAGGAGCTATTCAGCATGCATCACCCCATGATTTTACGGATACACGTCAGAGGGTGGGGTCAGTAGATAGTTGATTGACTACGGTCAACAATTTGTTTGTTGTAAACAAACAAATTGATACAAATGGATACATTGTAGCCAATTGCCGTTGGCAATTTTGCGAGGAACCTTACCAGTGTTACTGCGGCCTGCTTGCCTTAAGAATTATAATTGGCTGAGTACCAATGGAAATTTATAATTCGGACTAGGGCATGAAACAATAAATGTGGCCCAATGCCGTTATCCACTTATACCGGTGTCTGAGTCCTTTTTTGGGGGGTGCGCCTGCAATGAAAGCGCGGCGCAAAAATGGCTCCCGTGCTCTTTGCGGGCCCCCCCACCTTGACTCAGACATCCGGGTAGTTAGGGGGTATGGCCACCCCTCTATAAAAGGGGTGGCCACGAGGCAGCTGAGCTGCCATTTTGTAAAAGCGACGGAGAGGAGAAGTTTTTCCCTCCACCCCCTCCCTAGTGAACAGTGTGATATTTTGGTCGCTTCGGGGCTGGGTGGCAATTTTTGGCTGGAACCTACAATTGGCTTCCTGGTTCTGGCTTTTTTGCCCATCCCACACTGTTGCTATGGTTTGATATAGGGGCTTTGCTATTGACTTTGATCACATGGGCGGGTAGCACTGGTAAGGTAAATATTTATGACCCACAGGTATCCGGCAGGTTCGCAATTGACTGGCCAACACTAGATAGGTACAAGTTGGTTAACGTTGACCAGTCAATGACGAACCAGGCAATGGGATGATGGCAGGAGGTATTCAGCATGCATCATCCCATGATTTTACGGATACACGTCAGAGGGTGGGGTCAGTAGATAGTTGATTGACTACGGTCAACAATTTGTTTGTTGTAAACAAACAAATTGATACAAATGGATACATTGTAGCCAATTGCCGTTGGCAATTCTGGGAGGAACCTTACCAGTGTTACTGCGGCCTGCTTGCCTTAAGAATTATAATTGGCTGAGTACCAATTGAAATTTATAATTCGGACTAGGGCATGAATCAATAAATGTGGCCCAATGCCGTTATCCACTTCTACCGATGTCTGAGTCCTTTTTTGGGGGGTGCGCCTGCAATGAGAAGGCAACGTTGTTCTGAAACACATGCCCACACAAATTAGCAGATACTGCAGAAAATTCTACGGTAAGTTGGGTGAGTACCCAAGGATGAAGGGCAGAACTCAGCAGGTTAAAACCTTTCTCAGATTTCTCAGATCAGACAGGAGTAGGCGGTTTGTTGTCATAACTACATTTGTACTGGTATATTGGGATTTCTTCCAGCAAAAAAAAAATAATAATGATTGTTTCTGTACATTTAAAATGGAGGCATCTTTGAAATGATATTTCATAATGAGGCTGTTAATTATCTGCAGATTTGTTGTGAGTATTTCTAAATAGACATGTGCATGACTATACTCTCAGGACAGGAGAATTTGAACAGAATGAACAGCCTTTCTCAACCAAAATCTTAACAATGGGACAGATTTTTTTCACTTCACTAGTGATGTCTGGAACCTTTACACACACACACACACACACACACACACACACACACACACACACACACTTGATCCTTGCTGGGGGACTGCCGTGTCTTAGTGGTTAAAATGCTGAACTTGACGACTGTAAGGTTGGCAGTTAGAGACCTGAGTGCTGCATTTATTTATTCATTTATTCATTCATTCATTCATTCATTCATTCATTCATTCGGACATTTGTATTCTGCCCTATTGGTGCAAGCGCCACCCAGGGCGGCTAACAGCAGAAAGGAGAAGGCTCCATTACAGTAAGAAGCTCTCTCCATATAATACATACAAAATGCATAAGAAAACAAACATAAAACATCTAAAAACACCCCAACAATACCCTCCCTAACCCCCTAAGAAGTAAAAGTTAAAAGATAAAAGGAAAATGTAAAGGCATAAAAACAGCATAGACTAAAAACACTATACTACTGACAGATCACAGAAGAATTCAACCCAGGCAGCTAAACTAGCCATGGATAGTAATATAACAATCCACTGAGACCACTGACAATTATTGTTACTGTATACAGTTACAATTAAGTTCACATCATAATACAAGACATTTCAACATCATCATCACAAATCACAGTATCAAAAAACAGCATTACAAAAAGCAAAAACAAAAAACCTTGTTTGCGAAATCCCATAGCACTCATGAGTCCCACAGTAAGTCCGACAGCAACAAAACAAAAGTCAAAAAGTCACCACTCTTGTCCTCCTCCGGGCTGGTGGGAAGGGCTGGGGGGGGGCATTGGTGCAGCAGGCGTTTTCAGCCTACCCTGGCCATTTGGGCTCTTTATCCTCCTGGTCGGTGAGAAGGGCTGGGGGGAGGGCACGCAGCGGGCGTTTTCAGCTTCCCGTGGCCACGGGGGGCTCTTTATCCTCCTGGCCGGTGGGAAGGGTCAGGGTGGGTATGGTGGCACAGCGGTCATTTTCAGCCTCCAGTGGCACGGGGCTCTTTATCCTCCTGGCCAGGCGGTGAGCGGCGTCTCTAAAGTTCATTAAGGACAATGCACCTCTAAAGCTCATTAAGTGGTAACTTAATTTACCAGTAGCATATGGCAGCTTACTTAGCATGAGAAGGAATGCATTTGCATTTGATGGAGAAACTCCTACAGCCCGGAGGTTGGGCCAACTCCCCCATGCTGCTTTTTTCTTTTAGTATGGGAAGAAGTGAGCCTGCTAGGGAGAAGGCACTGCAACCCCTTATCCTTTAAAAACAAAGGTTCTGTTCCTTCAAGTGAAAATAAATAGCAATTATTTCATGGCAACTGCACTGTCCCAAAGACATGAGATTGTGGCATATACACGTTCAGCAGCCACTTGTGAGGAGCCTTCATTTCCTGGTCTCCAGAAGTGACTTCCAGTGTTGTCCAATTAAGATTCAAAGTTACGTAAAAAAGATCTCCCTAACATATTTCAAAGCATTGTCCTCGTCATCTTGCTTCTCTAATTTGGCTTCCTTCTCTAAATTGCAGTCTGAAGCTGGAGGCTTGGGTGCCACAGTAGGGCTGGAAGCTTGGTCGCTGCCACTCTCTTCATGCCACTGGGGATCCGTGGCCACTTGCTGAGTCCCTCTGACTTGATCTTCTGATGAAATTGCCTCTGTTTCCTTGTCCTTGCATTTCTCAGCCAAAATTCAAAGAGCCATATCTACCAGCTCTGCTTCATTCATACAATAGATAGTCTCAATCCTGGGCAAAGGTACCATTTTCTGTCTTTTTGGTGTTGTTTTGGCCTCTGGCACTGGCTCAGCTGCCCTGTTTGTCATCCAGTAAGAAAACAATGGCAAGACGGAGCTAAGAGTCAACAAGACAAAATTCCATCCAACAAAGAATCCTTTACTTGCAGGAAAATAAATGCCTCACTGGCTGAGAGAAAACGAAGCTCTCCGGTTTACAGCTTTTCGAAATCTTCCACTGGTTTTCTACAATGATACAACATTATAATATTTACAATGGTGTAAATACAATAGTGTAAATACAATTATATAAGTACAGTTATAGGTATACTTTATACATTATATACAAGTATGGTACAGTCGGATAAATGTGACTTACCTCAAGGAACAATTTTATAATTTGTTATTATTATCCTTTATTTTTTATTCTATTCACGTCAGGCTTTGTAGTAGAGTTCTATTCACCTCAGACGTTATTAATGCAGTCAGAGAGACTGCTTATATTCTCACTCTACCAAGGCCAGGTGTAATCATGCTTAAGAGCACTGAGAATTCTTAAAGCAATAGTATGGGTTTGTTTAAAGAAAACAGTAGTAATTTTACCAAAGGCGACAATTCAACAATTTACAAGAAACAGCTAAGGTCCTGATCCGAATTTAATCCCAATGATACTAATGATTTAAATAGATGGATGTAATGTGCTTCCCTCCCTAATAACTTGTTATTCATATCCATTTTATCGTACATATTGGGAAGCATCTTTTCTAGTGCAATACATTTTATGTCATCCTCATTATGATTATTATCGAGAAAATGAGACACTAGAGGTGCAGAGAGTAAGTGGCTCCGGATCTGAGAGCGATGCTCCAGGATCCGGACCTTCAGTGGACGTCCAGTGCAACCGATGTAGAACTTTGCACATGGGCAGATGATAGCATACACCACATTTTGGGAGTTACAATTTGTACACCCCATAAGTACATGTTCCCATTGTTCCCCAGGAATCTTCATAGTTTTGGCTTCTATGGCGAAACGACATACTGCACAGCCCCCACAACGATAGTGCCCTCGAATGATAGATGAGGGGGTATTCCATGAGGCATCTGCATGAACCACCAGATTTCCAATATTCTGAGTCTTTTTAAACCCGATAAAGTGTTTCTGAGTGCACCCCGGGATGTCCTCGATAATGTGCCAATATTTAGAAATTATATTCTTGATTCTAAATGCAAGAGGTGAATATTCGAAGGCACAGTGTATGGAGTAAGATGGTTCCCTAATCTTAGGGGTTAAAAACACTCTTCTGGGGGTATTACAGACCCGCTGGAGTTGATTATTGATAATATGGGATGGATACCCTTTTTCTTCTAAAAAAACTTTCTATTGTGGCTGCTGATTTTACAAAGTCACCATTTTTAGTAGAGTTCCGCTTGGCCCTGGCTAGGAGACTAAAAGGTATGTTTCTTTTGAGGTGGCCCGGGTGAAAGGAATGATAATCCAAATAGGCATTCCTGTCGGTGGGTTTTCTAAAGAGGTGCATATGTTATTTATGATCTTGTATATAGACAGAGATATCCAGAAAAGGTACCACCGAGGCATCATAATGCCCAGAGAAACTTAAATTACTGTCCAATGTATTAATCCACTTAATAAAATTGGGAATCACATATATGTCATCAAATACGAAGAACAGGTCATCAATAAACCGTTTATAAATTAACATATTATGATGGAACAGGTTAATTTCACTATTGCACACACATGTTGTTTCAAATTTAATCTTATAGAGATTCTCCACAGCTGGCGCTAAAGCGCTCCCCATTGCGACCTCTTGAATCAGCAGGAAAAACTTATCTTTATATCAAGATATCACCATAGAAGCCAAAACTATGAATATTCCTGGGGAACAACGGGAACATGTACTTATGGGGTGCACAAATTGTAACTCCCAAAATGTGGTGTATGCTATCATCTGCCCATGTGCAAAGTTCTACATCAGTTGCACTGGACGTCCACTGAAGGTCCGGATCCTAGAGCATCGCTCTTGGATCTGGAGCTACTTACTCTCTGTGCCTCTAGTGTCTCATTTTCTCGACAATAATAATAATGAGGATGACATAAAATTTATTGCACTAGAAAAGATACTTCCCAATATGTACGATAAAATGGATATGAATAACAAGTTATTACGGAGGGAAGTACATTACATCCATCTATTTAAATCATTAGTACCATTGGGATTAAATTCGGATCAGGACCTTAGCTGCTTCTTGTAAATTGTTGAATTGTCGCCTTTGGTAAAATTACTACTGTGTTCTTTATATTATGACTGTGCATTTTTACAAACCCTTACTGTTGCTTTAAGAATTCTCAGTGCTCTCAAGCATGATTACACCTAGCCTTGGTAGAGTGAGAATATAAGCATTCTCTCCGACTGTATTAATAACGTCTGAGGCGAATAGAACTCTACTACAAAGCCTGACGCAAATAAAATAAAAAATAAAGGATAATAATAACAAATTATAAAATTGTTCCTTGAGGTAAGTCACATTTATCCGACTGTAACAAGCTTGTATATAATGTATAAAGTATACCTATAACTGTATTTATATAATTGTATTTACACTATTGTATTTACACCATTGTAAATATTATAATGTTGTATCATTGTAGAAAACCAGTGGAAGATTTCGAAAAGCTGTAAACCGAGAGCTTTGTTTTCTCTCAGCCAGTGAGGCATTTATTTTCCTGTTTGTCATCCATGCTGGAAGCACCCTCCTCTTTGCAGCTTCAGGATATTCCATTTCCTTCGACTCCTTTGTCAACCAGCAATTTTCATCCCCCCCACTTTCCAGTCCACGGGGTCAATGGAGTGAGATCCTGTCTCTATCCTAGCTCTTGCCAAACTAGCAGTTCAAAAGCAATAAATTGCATAGGTATAACATTGGTGGGAACGTTCTGTACACTCCAGCATATAGTCATTGCAAGTAGATAAATAGGGACCACTTTGGTCGGTTGGAAGATAAACAGTGTTGTGTGCACTCTGGTGTTTAGTCATGCCTGCCACATGACTACAGAAATGTCTGCAGAAGCAGACAGCGCTGGCTGTTTGGCTATAAAACAGAGATGAGCACTGTAAACTAGAATTATATATGACTGGCTTCCAAGGTAAAAGGTAAATGGTGACCTTTACCTTTACTAGGAGGAGAATGGGCTTAAGTTTCTCTAATTTGGTGCTAGACTGTAGCCAATTCAGACTCTTAGGTGAAAATATTTAACCTCTTTTTCTTCATGTATGCTAAAATGCTGGTACATTTAGGGTTCATGAATTATGAGATGCTTTATATTCTTTTTTATATATACAGTATATATTTTTATTAATTTTTTCAATATAAAACAAGATGTCAACTACAAAACAAATACAAAAATCAATACAATACAAATACTAATACACTATATATACGCCTACCTAAAATACAATACATTACAAATGTAAAGAAAAGAAAAAGAAAAAACAGTATAAGTAAAATAATGCCTAAATACAATCAAAATTCTAACACAGCAATGCAACAACTCAATAATTACTTTTCGTTATCTTTCAGAATATCATAAATCTCTTAAAATTACCCTAACATATATATTCATAGTGATATTCTATACTCCTTTATTCCTTTACCATATTTAATGTAACAACAACTTTTCAGATTATTACATTGCAATTGTACAACTACCAAGTCAAAACAAAAATACAATAATAAAAATACAATAATCAATTTTCACATTACACACCCAATGTGTGATGCAATGCCCTGGAGAGTGCAACTTATCACAGTGATTTTTCACTAATTCCAGAAATTAATTTGATCTGGTACTGGCCTACTCCCTCCAACTCCCATCAATAAGTAATCCACAAATATTTGCCATATTTTCCAGAATCTATTTTCTTTAATAATACCCTTTTTCACATTCAATTCCCATGTTAATTTATCATTCAATGCAAGTTCCCACATCTCCTTATACCTTTCTTCTATTTTTAAAATTACTTCATTTTTTCCAGTTTCTTGCAATACATTGTCGTCCCTTTTTTGTCCTTTTTCAAATTCATATTATCTATATCCATCAGTAAAACATTACTTAGCCCCACCTTAAGTCACATCCCCATGATACCACAAATCTCTTTCTCAATTCCCCCCCAGAAGTATTTTACCAAGTTACAACTCCACCACATATGTTCATACATTCCCATTGTATTCTTACATCTCCAACACATTTTATTTTTATTATTATCCATCTGATGCAACCTCACTGGGGTCAAGTACCATTTCCATAACATTTTAAAATTATGTTCTTTTACCCTGACAGACATAGTTCTCATAATTCTTTTCTTCCATTTATTTTTCCAAATCTTTTCTGTAATCTTTATATTCAAATCTTGTTCCCACCCCCACCCCCCAATGTTTCTTGTGGATTACCTTCTTTGTTTAATATCTTATATATTTTACTAACCATGCCCTTAATTCCAATTTCTCCTTTTCTTACTTTCAATATCAATTCCTCTAATTCAGTCCTACCTCTTCCCAAACAGGCTTCCCTCAAATATCTACTGTTCCACTTATCTACCAATGCTATCTGAAACCAGTTCAACCTCATCTGAGTATATAATTCTAATTTCTTCTCCCTATATATTCAAAGCATTTATTTCCTATTGGCATGCTAACCACTTGTGGCAGTTCTACTTTTACAGTGACTGCCATAAAGTTTCTGTCAGCTAGCATGAGACAGGGAAGAACAAGATGGTTAGCAAGGATAGTTGAAAGATAGCTATGGTAATGCAGAGTGAAAGGAAGAACTGGCTATCCCAGTACAACTAAGACTTTTGAGGAAAGGCACAGACCTTTTCCTTCTTCAGTGGTTCAATAATGAGATTTCAAAAATTACAAAACAAAAGGATAATACATTTTTCAGCAACTACAGAGGAACCAGCTGTAGCCAATGTAGGCCTTGGGAAAATATAAGTATAAGATGAAAACGATGTACAGTAATACCTCATACAACGTCCAAACTTGGTTCCACAAGTTAGGACATTGTATGAATTCCGACTTTGTATAAGGCATGCAAAATCCTAGCCACGATGCCTCATACAACGTCCAAATTATTGCCACCGATGCTTTGTATAACGTTGTTCCCATAGAGATACATTGTAACAGCACAAACTGCAGGGCAAACTCAAAGAAACACAGGAAACTAACAGAACTTTAAGAGGGGCCAGAGGGGTGCATTTCTCCACCAGCGGGAGATGGGGATAATAATAATAATAATAATAATAATAATAATAATAATAATAATAATAATAATAATAATAATAATAATAATAATAATAATTTATATACTATACCACAATTCTCTGCTCAAAGGGAGACTCAATGCGGTTTACATCTCAAAAGGCGGGGAGCTGCTTTTGGGGCCACGGAGAGGCGAGTCCCAGGTGCGGTGAGTTCTTTCTTCCCCACCTCCTCCATTCGGCTGCCAGTCCCTGCCTCCAATGGACCCCACCGACGCTGGGGTTTGGAGGCCCCACGGAGCTCAACCGGCAGCCGGCCGGAGGAGGCGGGGAAGAAATAACTCGCCGCATCATGGGGCCTCCAAGCCCCGGTGTCGGTGGGGTCTGTTGGAGGCAGAGAGCCACTTTTGGGGCCATGGAGAGGTGAGCCCCAAGTGCAGTGAGTTCTTTCTTCCCCACCTCCTCTAGCCGGCTGCTGGTCGAGCTCCGTGGGACCTACAAGCCCTGGTGTCGGTGGGGTCCATTGGAGGCGGGGAGCCACTTTTGGGGCCATGGAGAGGTGAGCCCCAAGTGCGGCGAGTTCTTTCTTCCCTGCCTCCTCTGGCCGGCTGCCGGTCGATCTCCGTGAAGCCTCCAAACCCTGGCATCGGTGGGGTCCGTTGGAGGCGGGGAGCCGCTTTTGGGGCCGCGGAGAGGCGAGCCCCAAGTGCAGCAAGTTCTTTCTTTCCCCGCCTCCTCCAGCTTGCTGTCGGTCAAGCTTCATGGGGCCTCCAAGCTGCAAGTCCAAACTCCCGCAGTTAAAACCCTAATACCTCATGCAACGTCTGGCGACGGTGTATGAGGCAACTTTTTTCCAAGAATTGGGTGACATTGTATGGATCCAACATTGTATGAAGTGGACGCTGTATGAGGTATTACTGTATAGTCAAGTTCAGAATGATGGAGAGAGCCTTTCTGTACCATAATTAACATTTCTACAACCTCAGTATCCTTATTTTTGATGTCAGCAAATTGCAGAATGGTAAAGCTGGATTCCAGCAGGCCACTGAAGGACAGGGTAAACTTGAAGGACATTTTTCATAATTTGGTAGAGTTCATAGAGGGCAGGTTTGACAACAGAGTCTCCAGTGTGAGTGTTATTAATTTCTGTTTAAACACAGAATGTCACCCAAGCCAAATGAGAAAATATTATGAAATCAAAAGTGAGTGCTTTCTAACACTTAGTGAAATAAAAACATCCTCTATCTACAAAAAGGACAATAAAGAAATTAAGAAAATGCCACTGAAATAGGGGGAGGGAAGATGTAGAACAGGTTTTATCAGATTGAAAAAGTTAGACAAGCATAAAGTACAGAACATAAGAAAATATAATTAGAGTGAAACTTGTATCTGTCACACAGGGGAGAATACCCTACATGGGCAATATCTAATTACAATTCCATTTTCTGTGTAATTTAAAGAATATAGGCTAGGGATTATCAAGGAATTAGATTTTTTCTCTAGAGTCTGATACATCCTGAAATGGTTCATCCCATCCAAACTAACTCATGTATCATAGTTTAGTTATCCAAATATTTCACTGAAGTTCTTATCCCCAAGGTACATTCCGAAATGTGGGTATTAAGAAGAATCAGGATTGAAGCTGTTTTGTGAGTGTTGAAATGTGAAATAAAAACATACTGGGGGGAAATGTCCATGTGGTATCTTCCTAATACATAGAATAACTGAGCTAGAAGCTGCCTATAAGGCCACTGAGTTGAGCCCCTTGCTCAATGCAGAAATACAATTGAAAGCAGATCTGACAGATTGTTGTCCAAATTTCAGTTGAATGCCAGCAGCTTTGGAGCACTCACCACCTCCTGAGGTCATTGGTACCATTGTTGTACTGCTTTTGCAGTCAAGAAGTTTTTCCTGAATTCAGCCTATATCTGGCTTCTTGTAGTTTGAACCCCTTAATATGTGTCCTGAACTTTGGGTTGGTAAAGAACATATCTTGCCCTCCTCTTTATTATTATCTTTCAAGTATTTAAATGCTATCATATTTTCCCTCAGTCTCCTTTTCTCAAGGCTAAACATGCCCCATTGAAGACTATAATTATGTTCATGCAGTCTAAAATAGCATTTGCCTTTTTGTAGCAACATCACACTGCCATGAAAAGCTGCCACTGATGCTCCTGACACCAGCACCTTCGGCTCCCTCCCGTGGCTCTGCCAGCTACAGGAGGTTGGAGTGCAGCTGAGCTCCATCATGGCAGGGTCTGTGAAATAGCTGCTGCCGATGCTCCCAACACCAACGCCTTTGGCTCCCTCCTGTGGCTCTGCCAGTCATGGGGGTGGGAGTGCAGCTGAGCTCCATCACAGCAGAGGCCTTGAAAAGCTGCCGCTGCCGCCCCCCATGTCAACCTTTTGGGATGTGGGAGTACAACTGAGAACTGTTCCATTGTGGCTGGAGTTGTCGGTTTCGCTAGACCCACCACCCTTGGTGAGAACAGGAGTGAGGAAGAGAGACTGGCCCAGTGATGGGGCAACTGGCTTGGCTTTAAGACCTTGCTGCTTCTGGAGCTCCCGGACCAGCCATTCTCCACCCTTAGTGAGAGCAGAGGTAGGGAGGGAGAAAGATGAGAGACAGGGAGATACACCGGCCCAGCTGTTGATGTTTCCTCAGATGAGGATGTTGAGCTGGGGCTCTGTCTGGGATGTGAGCTGTGCTCCATCACCTTGGGACTTTGCGTATAATGGTTTTGTGATTGTGATGTGATATTTTGTATTTTGGGGTTACTATATTGTAATTAGTGACTGTTTTTGTATTGAATTTACCTCTGTATTATTGTATGATTATTCTAATATTGTATTGTCATGTTGTTGCCGCCTTGAGTTGGCCTTGGTTAAAAAAGGTGGGGTATAAATTGAAATTGATGATTATGATTATGATGATGATTAAGTATATTGCAGAAAACAATAATCTTCTTTTCTGCCTTTTCCCACATGAAAAGCTAAAGAAAACTTAAAAAATTCAAATACTCTTCTGTAGGAGGCAGTTTCCCCTCATTGACGGAGTCGTGAATAAAATCCAGAGTGACACTTGGTTGCACAGCGCACAGTGCTCTGACTTTTGAAGAGTGTGCCTACTGGTTAAAAACTCACTGACCTACAAAATACAAAAACATGAAGTGACTGACTGATGTAGCAACCTTTACCCCAACATCATTCTCCGATTGAGAGTGCCAGCGACTTTAAGAAGCAAAAACAACAGTCATTTTAAGTTGTCATTTCAGATGGCAGGAAGAGTTAGAATTTCAGATCCATTATTTTTCTGTGTGAGCTTAACAGCAGAGTGTGCTGTCCACAAAAGGAATCAATAGGTGGCAGATCTCTACAATATCAAGGAAAAGTGGTAATGAATCACAGAAATTCTGTAATGGAGAGTATGTTATCATCGAACTGTTTCAGGTATTTACCTGACATTCAACAGCACTTCTTCAAAGCCTTCTTTTAGGGATTTTGATGAATATTACCTTGGCTGAACTAAATTATGGAAATGCTTGTTCCCACTAGCCTTTATGCAGTACTGTTATCACACGTATGAGAACAATTTTCTTTGCTAGTGGCAAAACACCCTAACTTTTATAATGATAGCTGCTTCTCAACCATCAGGCAAAAGGGTCTGACTCTCCTCCCCCCCACAGTACATTACTAACATAGTAGATTTGAACCATCGTTTCCACCAGTTAACCTATAGTATCGCATTCACAGCTTGCTGTGTATCATGGTTATTTGCACATTATTGCTAACTTTGTGCGCTGGCATCTTACAAAGGAAGGCAAAGACTTTGTCAAGCTTTAATTGTGATGGAACCTAGGCAAGAGATAAAAATGAGTTATCCCCCTAGAAATTTTTCAGAAAGATAAGGATACATGTACAATTTTATTCCTCTGAATTTCCAAGCTGTTTTTTAGTCTTCTGAATTACCTTGTATTGTTTTCCAGTTTTCAATGTCTTTCTTTCCAAATTCTGTACATGCTGTTATCATAATTTAACAATTTCCTGAACCCAACTGTATGCTTTTCTAGAACTGAGAGAATATGGCCTTCCCACAAATTTTTGCTAACCAACTTCCAACTGTGTTTTTTGTGGAAGGAAGAGGATTTTGGAAATTTAGCATGGGAGGGTACAAGAAATTGTGAAATTCAGATGGCTTACTAGTGAAAAGAGACAGCAAGCCCTCCTCTTCAACTTTTTACTACTTGTTCCCATTTGAAACCTATGGATTATTCCTCCCAGATAATTAACCTACACAACACACCTACCCTATTTCAGCCCTTCAACTAATATAGAAAATTTTTATGGTGGTCTTGGTAATAATCAAATGTACATGGATTTATTAGTGGTCATACTTTTGTGGAGAGTTAAAATGTGCATTAGAAACTGAGATCAATGTGAGTAATGAATTATTGGAACAGTTAATGTGGGGCAGGACTGAGCTTATGGGTTTTGGAAGGACAACAGTCTCTAGTTTAAAAATGTTAAAGTAACAACATATGTCTCCCTAGTTGCTAAATATGAACCCCCAAAATCCTACAGAGTAGGAAATGGAATTAGTGAGCTGGTTCCTACTGAGGGTGTCTAGTGTAGAAAGACAGATGGAGTATAAAGATTTAGAAAAATGTGTTTAGTCATTCAAAGAACCCAACAAACTAATTAGTTTCAGCCAATTAGTTGTTGTGCCCTTCTTCAAGGGCAATGAAGTAACAATGTCTGATTCACTACTCTAGAAATGATAGTACTAAACCATAAAACACAGAATACATAACTTTTCCTTGTACCATAACATCTAGACTACACTTTGGGATGAGGAAACTATAATAAATTACATAAATTTCAGGAATGTATCTCACTGGATTTCTCTTTAAAGGTGCAATTTTATTCTTATTTATTTGTCAATGAGCCCCTTTTAACTGGAGCTTACTTCTGAGTCGTCATGATTTGGGTTGCTTGGCATTCATAATTGACTGAGACTATTACAGTATTTGCTGGCTTATAAGACCCACTGCTCCCCCTTAAAATACACTGGGAAAATGGAGTGTGTCTTGTATATATAGTGGCCTCTAGTCAGATATTTTGGTAATAATACGCCAGCAAATATGGTAACGTATACAGTACAGGACTGCTTTGATATGCCTCAATGGGACATTTTTCTGAATAGAATAAGGGTTCATCAGATTGCAAGAAGTTTCATCATATGGTGAATATCAGGAAATTGTAAGAGCATCTCTCACTCCTAAATATCTGTTTGGTGGTTGTTTTACTTTTATGTGCAATATACTTGGCTAACAAACAGAAAAATTCACATCTATCTGCAAACACCTAACTAATAACAGCTTCTGCATGTGTTCTTATGCTAATTCCAGGTGTTGGCACATTCTTATGTATACAAAAATGGCATTTCATAATCCTTTATTTGATTTATTCTGCCATGAACTAAATCCTTCTGAATAGATGAGTCCTTACCTATGCAAAGGTTGGTATTTATTTTTGTTAATCATGCAAACCATCTGCTGTTGGAAATGCATGTAAAAATATCATATAGTGGAAGAGAATGAGAAATGCATTTCCCAGCACCATCTCACTACCTAAAATGAATCCCATGCTAATAACCACAAGCCTGTTTTTTTAAAATCAATATCTTTTTCCCATGGGAAAATCAACAGCAGAACATTACAGAATGAAATCTGTTCAAGTGAATCTTTCATAAAGCTTCTTCATCCATCATTCCTTTTGCACTAGGAACGCTCACAAATACAGCCAGAAATTTTCTTCTTCAACATTTCAGTTCTAATGATGCATGTCCTATTCAGTCATTCTCTAATCAAGGATCTTCAGCACAGCTGAGGGGACTGGCTAGCCCCTCCCTCATTGTTTTGTTCATGCCAACTGCAACAAGTCTGGAAAGAAGAGATGCCTGCTTCCATGTACAATCTTCATGTAATCAAGAACCTTTCAGAATCACTGCCACTAGCATGACCAAAGCAAAAAGAGAGGGAGAATTGCTAGCTGCTCCAATAAAACCATACTGATGATCATATTAAAGAAGGAAACAATGTGGCTATCCTGTACTGAAGTGTTATCTCTTGGTGCTCTTCAAAAACCAAGAGATATCAAGAAGTCTTTGACTAGTGGAGTAAAGTAATCCTCATCTTATAGTAGAACTGTGTTACAGAGGACAGTTTCCTGCTCAAGTGTCTAAAGAGAAGAGCTCCCTGTTCACATGTAGGCTCTGCACATGAACAAGAACCCAAAGATGTCAGAGTTCTTGCTCATATAAAGAGTCTATGCAGAAGCAGGGATCTGTCCTCTACAGATATGTTGCATTCTGCATGAAGAAAATAATGGCAGCCTGTGGAAGAATTCGATGCTCCCCGCTAGAGAGAACTGAGTAATTCATAACTGAATAGGGCTACAGACATAACTGTATATGTTAATGAAAGCTACCATGGATTCAGTTTTCATTTAACCGAGTGACTTCTTTTATGGCAAGGTTTTTGTGTATATGTCAAGCTGAAATAAATTAACTGTCAATGTTCTTGTGACACACTGGCTTGTACCATTTTTGGTTTTACAAAATTTATTCCCTGTCACACATACCATCTTTATAACAATCCTCCTTAAGGAATTTACAGATATATTACTGCTAAATAAAAGGAAACATCTTAAATCTAGTACTGATTTAATACTAAAAGTTTAAGCTTAATGCAGTGACTCTGTTGATGCCCAATGGGGTGAAAGAGGAAGCAAAGAAGAAGAATGCAGTGACTAAAGGTCCAGGTTGTACATCTACTTTTTAAATGAGCAATGTAGCTTCCAAAACCAATTTCTCTGTCCTTTCAGGACTTCCAAAATCAACTCTTCTGTTATGAAAATGAAGCCACCTTCTTGGTTTTGTCATTGGCCAAAAATAAGTCCTCATCTGTACATGTTTCTGATAGGAAACGGCAGACCAGCAAATGAGACAGATTCTGTATTTCTCCACATTAACATTGTCTGCCAGGAGCCCCTACTTTAGCATGTTGGTCTTGTATTTAGGCACTCCAACCCTCAGCCTATTCAGGGTTCTTCAAGTGACATAGGGGAGCTTGAGTTCCTCAGCCACATCTTCCTTTAATGTTATTCATTGTCCAGTGAGCTCCTGCCATCATCTTCTAATTTGGTTTTGCTCTTGTGTACCTTCAAGTGTTTTTGTTCTTGCTATAGAGCTCTTCCTAGTTCTGAAGTGCATCAGAGTCCACAACCTGGACCAAAAAAATGGTGGTGGACCTCTCAACTGACTTGATAGCTTATCTACAGCTATTCTATATTTTGTGCATCTTGTTTGAATTTATTTAGCACTGATCTGTTCATTGCAGCTTTTAGCTTTATCCAAAACTGTAATTTTAACCGTAATTGATCCAATTGATCCAGGAAGGATGTAATCACACTAATTCCTAGTTTCTGACTGAAAGTTAGCCTTGAAGTACTTAGTCCTATTGAATTTTTCCAAGATGAATCATGGCAATTAAAGTTACTTCTCAAACACATATTGCAGGCGCACCCCCCCAATAACGGACACAGACAACATTGAAAGTGGATAACAGCATAGGGCCACATTTATTGATTCAATGCCCTAGTCCGAATTATAAATTTGTATTGGTAAAACGACCAATCATAATTCCTAAGGCAAGCAGGCCGAAGTAACACTGGTAAGGTACCACCCCAAAATTGCCAACGGCAATTGGTTACAATGTATCAATTTGTATCAATTTGTTTGTTGACAACAAACAAATTGTTGACCGTAGTCAATAACTAACTTATGACCCCACCCTCTGACGCGTATCCGTGAAATCACAGGGGTGATGCATGCTGGTTAGCAATCATCATCACCCCATCGCCTGGTTCGTCGTTGACCGGACAACGTTTAACTAATTTATTCCTGTCTAGTGTTGTCCAGTCAATTGCGAACCTGCCGGATACTTGTGGGTCATACTGTTTACCTTACCAGTGCTACCCGCCACACGGAGGGGCTTCAAAGAAGACCTGACGCCCCCCCCCAGACCGTCAGCTCGGTCAACAGGCCTGCTCGCCAGTCACCCAACAGGAGGTCCATACCTCCTCGCGACAGGTGGACCCCATCCCCTGCATACAGGTCATAATTTTGTAGGCTAATATCGGGGTGATGACTAACCCGCCCCCAAGCCCTGGTGGCAAGAAACCGCGCCACTGCCTTATTGACCGCGCGCCTAGCGCGGTCAAGAGCCAGGAGGTTAACGCCCCCTCTGTAAGAATGGCGCGGAACAATGTCCGACCAAACCAGGGTTGTGGCAGGCCAGACATAATGCAAGTAGGCGAGTTCCTCGCAAATCGCATGTTTGAGCGATAAGCCGGTGACCTGGCCCAAATCATTGCCCCCCAGGTGGATGATTAGAATGTCAGGCGGGTCAGCACCCAGGCCAGAAAAAAAAGGAAAGGCCGCAGCTCCCGCCATAACATCCCAGGCTTACCATGCCATGCGAGACTGGCGTGGTCACCCAGTCCCAGTCGGGGTCCCCACTCTGTCGCCGCAGCGTAACGCGCTGCCCTGTGCACATAGCTGTGGCCCACCAGCCATACTGTCACCGGTGTAATACGACACCCAGGGTCTGTAAGAAAATTGAGAAAAAGGCGGTAAGGTGACTGGATTGGTACTCATGGCGGGAGTGGGCGCACATAAAACTGAAAACATTGCGAGCCCCACCCCCCCATGCTGCGTATGTCAGCCCCAGAGTACCCAAAAGCAGCTGCTGTAGAGGCTGCACCAATACGGAATGAATGTGTGCCATAACGGGCACCTGGTAGGCCCACCCTGGTGAGGGCTCTGGCTGTCACCTTCCAAAACTGAAATTTAGTAAGGGGAGACCCATCTTGGTGACAGAAAAACGGGCCGTGGTGCATGCCACGCAGTGCCAGGAATTCCTGTAGGGCACCAACCGGACAGATGTCTGCCAAAGAACACCGTAGCAGTCTTACTCCACTGCCTACGCCATGCTGATCTGTTTTAGAGGAGCGTATCCTCAACTGGGCCCAGTCTTTGGCAACATAGACATCTTCGAGTTCCAGTGCCCTACCACTTGCATCCGCCTTAGACAGCATCACGAGTTCGCTGACGCGGAGCGCTCCAAAAAATGCCACCGTTGTGGCTGCATGAAAAAGGGCTGCCTCATAATGATCAAAACAGAGGCCAGGCCAGCCCCGGGCCAACTGGGTAAGAACCCCTGGGGAAATAGGGTGCCGGTCGTCCGGGCAACGCCCGCGCTCGCGCACCCACCCCTCCAAAACATGTCTCACACGGAAGTCAGAGGTGGTATCCACATGACCCCCCACTTTGGCCATAAAAGCCAACGCCGAAAGCTTGGATGCTATGGTGCGAGGTGCGAGGCCCTGTGCATGCAGGTGAACCATGAACCGCAGAACATGGTCCACCGGAATCGGCCAGGTCTCTGGCAAGTGAAATTGAGCAGCAAACGCCCTATATGAATAGAATGCTTGTTGATACGCCTTACGCGTGCGTGGCGCTAGTGACAAGCCAATCGCCCGGTTCACCTCTCCCTGCCAATAGTCCACATCTCGTCCGGGAGCGGCGAGGGAAATTCCTCCGCATCCGGGGCCAAGGCGCGGAACCGGGAGATCTGCAGGCGGGACAAAGCGTCAGCAATATCATTATTAACCCCTGGGACATGCCTGGCCCTGAACAAGACGTTGAGGCGCAGGCAGCGCAGCACAAAATGGCGCACTAGATCCATAACCCTGGGCGATTTGGAAGTCTGTGCATTGGCAATGTGAACAACGGCAGCATTGTCACACCAGAAATGCACCACCGAATTTGCCCACTGTTCGCCCCATAGCATCAAAGCCCCCAGGATGGGAAAAAATTCCAGGTATGTGAGATCCCGCAGGCGACCTGTGCCTGCCCATGCCGGTGGCCACCCACCATAGGCCCACTTCCCATTGAAGTACATCCCATAACCCAGGGATCCTGAGGCATCAGACTGGATCTGGAAATTGGGGGATGCCAGGAGGTCAGACCTCCAAAATGAGACCCCATTAAACTCCCTCAGGAATTGCAACCAGACGAACATGTCTGCCCTGATACCCCGGGTAAGCCTGACTCTGTGGTGGGGCCTGGATAACCCTGCCATGGCGTCACATAAGCGCCGGGCAAAAGCCCTGCCCGGAGCGACCACCCTGCAGGCAAAATTAAGGTGCCCATGGAGCACCTGCAGTTCCCTCAGGGATGCCTTACGCTTGGCCAGCAATTCCGAGATAAGGGCCACTATCCTGGACACCTTATCACCCGGCAACCTAGAAGCTTGCACTACTGTGTCAATCTCAACCCCCAGGAATACTAGCTTGGCCGATGGGCCCTCGGTCTTTTCGGGCGCTAAAGGGACACCAAGTTCCTGCATTAGCGTCTGAAATGTGTTAAGGAGACGTGCACACGTGTCCCAGCCCCGTTCACCCCCGAATAAAAAGTCATCCAGGTAATGGGCTACAGACCGGGACCCTGACCTGCGGACGAAGGCCCATTCTAGGAAGGTACTAAAACGCTCGAAAGCTGAGCATGATATGGAGCAGCCAAAAGGCATGGCCTTATCGAAATAATATTCCCCCTTAAATTTAAAACCCAGCAATTCAAAGTCGCCCGGGTGCACCGGCAAAAGGCGAAAAGCCGACTTAATGTCACACTTGGCCAGCAGGGCACCCGGGCCACACGCGCGCACCATGCGCAGCGCCTGGTCAAACGATGTATACCTGACTGAACAAATGTCATCAGGGATAGCATCGTTGACCGATCGGCCGGCTGGGTAGGACAAATGATGAATAAGACGAAACTCACCTGGGGACTTTTTGGGCACCAAACCCAGTGGTGAAACCTTAAAATTGGGAAACGGGGGTGCGGGGAAGGGTCCAGCGACCCTGCCCGCGTCTAACTCCTTTTTAATGCTGGCCGAAGCCACCTCCTCCCTTCCTCTGAGGGATAAAAGGTTGGGAGCATCCTGAGGGGACCTATCACCCATAAAAGGGATACGAAATCCCTGCTTAAAACCTTGAAGTAGATACTCCCCGTCCTCCCCCTTCGGGTACGATGCGAGCCAGCGCTCCAGCATGTCCACGTTAATTGGGGAGGGGGCCTTTCGGAGGACTAGCTCCATCTGCGGCAGCTTTGCCAGCCCACTGTCCACCCCTCCCTCTGCCTCGTGCCCCCCCCAGGCCTGGGACAAGCAGAGGCTGCGTGGGGGCCAGAACATGTGGGACACTCATGCTTATACCTGCAATTCTTTCGATTGCAGGAACCATTTGACGAGAAAGTCCAGCACAGCAGGCGGGCTGGAACCCCCTGCCCTGCCGGTTGGCGGGTAACCTGCGCTGGAGCCGCTCGCTGGACCGCGTGTCCACAATGGTATCTATCCCCCGGGGCAGGGCGTGTGGGTGTCATGTACAAGAGCCACAGTCTCTGGCACGGCTCATCCCATCTCATCTCGGGGTGGAGAGGAATCCTCATACGGAATTCCTCATCATATGCTAGCCATGAGGGGCCCGGGAAATCAACCATTGCCCTATATATGTTGTCCAAATATTGGACCATGGGGATAGCTAAATCCGGCCGCGCTCTTAAATATACCGCCATGTATATTAAATAGGCGGGAAGCCAGTTAGCCCAGGTACGCGGCGGCTTACGGCGGCGTGCCTGCTCCTTATCCTTCTCATCCTGACCCTCCCTTTCCTCCTTGGTGGGCTCTCTGTTCAGGAGTGAGAAGATATCTACGTACTCCCCACGCCATATCTTTTCCCTAGTAGCCTGTGCCAAGTGATCACCCAATGGCAAGGAATACCCTGCCGTCGGCAAAGCCGAAAAGGGGACAGCCGGCCTAGTAAGAGGGGCCTGAGCTAACCCAGCCACCCCCAGAACATTCCCCGCAGTGTAAGGACCAATGCCCACCCCATTGCCCAAAGTGGCAGTTGTTGTCGCCGGGTGGGCCGTAGACAGCGTGGCCCCCGCACCACCCGCGCGAGGCCAAGGCCATTGAAAGGCCCCCCCTATATTGGGAATGTGTGTGGATGTACTTGCTTGCACCGTATACTCACATGCTGCACCCCCGCAGGCCGCCCCCACCGGGGGTTCCGGCCCACTGGGGGCGTCGGAGCTCACGACCGACCTAGAGCTCATCACCGGGGCTTGACCCGCACCAGGTTGCTGGCTGGGGAGCTGCGAGGCAGTGGCCGAAGCCGCGCCACCCGCCTGCAGCAGCTCTACCCTCCCCGCCGGCTGTTGTCCTGCTGCCGACAGCACCTCAAAAGGAACCCCAAAGGGGGCTCCAGCCTGACTGGCCCGGGCCAAAGACGCCTCCAGGGCCACAATGCGGGCCAGTAAGGTGTCCACGTTGACCATGGGCAAAGGGCCGGCCGGCCCGCCTGAGCCAGGCACGGGTACAGGTCCCTGCACCCCGGGGCCAGCATATGGCCATTGGCCAGCACCAAAGCCCGGCAGAGCTGGTGGAGAAACCTGCCAAGGCAGGGGGCCGCCCCACCCCCCAAGGCTAGAGGGCCCGGGGAGAGGCTGCGGCCCAAAAGGAACAGGCCCAACGGAGTGAGCAGGAGGAGGAGCGGTGTCCACCGTTCGTGGGCCGCGGGCCGGAGCGCCATCCGCGCTCGCACTCTGCTCGCCCGTAGCAGGCCAAGGGGCAATAGACCCCATTCCGCCGGCCCCGGTCGGGGCTGGCAAAGGTGGCTGCTGAGGAGGCGGCACCACGGTCCTCCGACCTGGGTTGCGCCTCCTAACAGCGCGAGCTGAACTCGAAGCTGCCTTCTTCTTCGAAGGCATCTCCACCGAAGCAAAAAAGGGAAGCCGGCAAGGCAGAATCGCTATGAAAAGGCTTCCCGGTAAGCTAACGAGCGACGGAGACACAGGGGAAAAAACTTCTCCGCTCCGTCGCTGAGGTAAAATGGCAGCTCGGCTGCCTCGTGGCCACCCCTTTTATAAGGGAGCTGGCCACGCCCCTAACTACCCGGATTCTCTGTCCTGTGGGGGGGGCCCGCAAAGGGCGCGGCGGCCATTTTGGCGCCGCGCTTGCATTAAACTACTGAACATGTATAAACTAAGTTTTAAGTATTTTTTAAAAGCTGAAGATAAGCAGGAAAACTATGAGTCTTACCATTATTATTTGTAATTTGAGATTGTGCTATGTAGATTTCTTTCACAGAGGGAAGTGCCTTGGGGGTTTGGGCAGCAGTTGCAACACAAACTGGAATTTACTCCTGAGTCCACCTTAGATCACTTACCTATGATATAAACTAGGGATGTACTTTGGGTTTGGAAATTATTCAGCATCTAAAGTGAAGAAAGGTTATGTTTGTTTTGAAATTGATTTGAATTGAAGCATGGCTCGTTAATATATGTCTGACCAGGTTATCCTGCTATGGTAATAAAGTAGACCATACTGCCAGTGATTCAACACCGATCATCAGGTAGCAGTTAACTAACCTGACAGCACTGAGGACTAATGGCCTTGGGTGGCAAAATCCACAGGGAATGGTGAGGCTCCCCAAGTGGATCAAATCCCACTTGAATCTATCTTGATGGATCCATACTGGCCTGGAGCTGAGGAGGATGTTGTGTGCCAAAAGGGCTCAGGACCAGAAAATGACTTGCAGAACTGGATCAGTGGTACAGGTGTCATTGCAGGCGCACCCCCCAATAACGGACACAGACAACATTGAAAGTGGATAACAGCATCGGGCCACATTTATTGATTCAATGCCCTAGTCCGAATTATAAATTTGTATTGGTAAAACGACCAATCATAATTCTTAAGGCAAGCAGGCCGACGTAACACTGGTAAGGTACCACCCCAAAATTGCCAACGGCAGTTGGCTACAATGTATCAATTTGTTTGTTGACAACAAACAAATTGTTGACCGTAGTCAATATCTAACTCATGACCCCACCCTCTGACGCGTATCCGTGAAATCACGGGGTGATGCATGCTGGTTAGCTATCGTCATCACCCCGTCGCCTGGTTCATCGTTGACCGGACAACGTTTAACTAATTTATTCCTGTCTAGTGTTGTCCAGTCAATTGCGAACCTGCCGGATACCTGTGGGTCATACTGTTTACCTTACCAGTGCTACCCGCCAATGTGACCAAAGTCAACAATAGGAACATAAGAAGACCCCTATATCAAACCATAGCAACAGTGTGGGATGGGCAAAAAAGCCAGGACCTGGAAGCCAATATGGGTCCCAGCCAAAAATTCCCACCCGGCCCCGAAGCGACCAAAATATCACACTGTTAACTAGGGAGGGGGTGGAGGGGAAAAGACTTCTCCGCTCCGTCGCTGAGGTAAAATGGCAGCTCGGCTGCCTCGTGGCCACCCCTTTTATAAGGGAGCTGGCCACGCCCCTAACTACCCGGATTCTCTGTCCTGTGGGGGGGGCCCGCAAAGAGCGCGGCGGCCATTTTGGCGCCGCGCTTGCATTGCAGGCGCACCCCCCAATAACGGACACAGACAACATTGAAAGTGGATAACAGCATCGGGCCACATTTATTGATTCAATGCCCTAGTCCGAATTATAAATTTGTATTGGTAAAACGACCAATCATAATTCTTAAGGCAAGCAGGCCGACGTAACACTGGTAAGGTACCACCCCAAAATTGCCAACGGCAGTTGGCTACAATGTATCAATTTGTATCAATTTGTTTGTTGACAACAAACAAATTGTTGACCGTAGTCAATATCTAACTCATGACCCCACCCTCTGACGCGTATCCGTGAAATCACGGGGTGATGCATGCTGGTTAGCTATCGTCATCACCCCGTCGCCTGGTTCATCGTTGACCGGACAACGTTTAACTAATTTATTCTTGTCTAGTGTTGTCCAGTCAATTGCGAACCTGCCGGATACCTGTGGGTCATACTGTTTACCTTACCAGTGCTACCCGCCACACGGAGGGGCTTCAAAGAAGGCCTGACGCCCCCCCCCAGACCGTCAGCTCGGTCAACAGGCCTGCTCGCCAATCACCCAACAGGAGGTCCATACCTCCTCGCGACAGATGGACCCCATCCCCTGCGTACAAGTCATAATTTTGTAGGCTAATAGCGGGGTGATGACTGACCCGTCCCCAAGCCCTGTCGGCAAGAAACCGCGCCACCGCCCTATTGACCGTGTGCCTAGCGCGGTCAAGGGCCCGGAGGTTAACGCCCCCTCTATAAGAATGGCGCGGGACAATGTCCGACCAAACCAGGGTTGTGGCAGGCCAGACATAATGCAAGTAGGCGAGGTCCTCGCAAATCGCATGCTTGAGCGATAAGCCGGTGACCTGGCCCAAATCATTGCCCCCCAGGTGGATGATGAGAATGTCAGGCGGGTCAGCACCCAGGCCAGAAAAAAGGAAAGGCCGCAGCTCCCGCCATAACATCCCAGGCTTACCATGCCATGTGAGACTGGCGTGTTCACCCAGTCCCAGTCGGGGTCCCCACTCTGTCGCCGCAGCGTAACGCGCTGCCCTGTGCACATAGCTGTGGCCCACCAGCCATACTGTCACCGGTGTAATACGACACCCAGGGTCTGTAAGAAAATTGAGAAAAAAGGCGGTAAGGTGACTGGATTGGTACTCATGGCGGGAGTGGGCACACATAAAACTGAAAACATTGCGAGCCCCACCTCCCCATGCTACGTATGTCAGCCCCAGAGTACCCAAAAGCAGCTGCTGTAGAGGCTGCACCAATACGGAATGAATGTGTGCCATAACGGGCACCTGGTAGGCCCACCCTGGTGAGGGCTCCGCCTGTCACCTTCCAAAACTGAAATTTAGTAAGGGGAGACCCATCTCGGTGACAGAAAAACGGGCCGTGGTGCATGCCACGCAGTGCCAGGTACTCCTGTAGGGCACCAACCGGACAGATGTCTGCCAAAGAACACCGTAGCAGTCTTACACCACTGCCTACGCCATGCTGATCTGTTTTAGAGGAGCGTATCCTCAACTGAGCCCAGTCTTTGGCGACATAGACATCTTCGAGTTCCAGTGCCCTACAACTTGAATCCGCCTTAGACAGCATCACAAGTTCGCTGATGCGGAGCGCTCCAAAAAATGCCACCGTTGTGGCTGCATGGAAAAGGGCTGCCTCATAATGATCAAAACAGAGGCCTGGCCAGCCCCGGGCCAACTGGGTAAGAACCCCTGGGGAAATAGGGTGCCGGTCGTCCGGGGAACGCCCGCGCTCGCGCACCCACCCCTCCAAAACATGTCTCACACGGAAGTCAGAGGTGGTGTCCACATGACCTCCCACTTTGGCCATAAAAGCCAACGCCGAGAGCTTGGATGCTATGGTGCGAGGTGCGAGGCCCTGTGAATGCAGGTGAACCATGAACCGCAGAACATGGTCCACCGGGATAGGCCAGGTCTCTGGCAGGTGAAATTGAGCAGAAAATGCTCTGTAAGAATTGAATGCGTGTTGATACGCCTTACGCGTGCGTGGCGCTAGTGACAGGCCAATCGCCCGGTTCACCTCTCCTTGCCAATAGTCCACATCTCGTCCGGGAGTGGCGAGGGAAATTCCTCCGCATCCGGGGCCAAGGCGCGGAACCGGGAGATCTGCAGGCGGGACAAAGCGTCAGCAATATCATTATTAATCCCTGGAACATGCCTGGCCCTGAGCAAGACATTGAGGTGCAGGCAGCGCAACACAAAATGGCGCACTAGTTCCATAACCCTGGGCGATTTGGAAGTCTGTGCATTGACAATGTGGACAACAGCAGCATTGTCACACCAGAAATGCACAACCAAATTAGCCCACTGCTCGCCCCATAGCATCAAAGCCCCCAGAATAGGAAAAAATTCCAGGTATGTGAGATCCCGCAGGCGACTCGTGCCTGCCCAGGCCGGTGGCCACCCACCATAGGCCCACTTCCCATTGAAGTACATCCCATAACCCAGGGATCCTGAGGCATCAGACTGGATCTGAAAATTGGGGGATGCCAGGAGGTCAGACCTCCAAAATGAGACCCCATTGAACTCCCTCAGGAATTGCAACCAGACAAACATGTCTGCCCTGATACCCCGGGTAAGCCTAACTCTATGGTGGGGCCTGGATAACCCTGCCATGGCGTCGCATAAGCGCCGGGCAAAAGCTCTGCCCGGTGCGACCACCCTGCAAGCGAAATTGAGGTGACCATGAAGCACCTGCAGTTCCCTCAGTGATGCCTTGCGCTTGGCCAGCAAATCCGAGATAAGGGCCACTATCCTGGACACCTTATCGCCCGGTAACCTAGAAGCCTGCGCTACTGTGTCAATCTCCACCCCCAGGAATACTAGCTTGGTAGATGGGCCCTCGGTCTTTTCGGGTGCTAAAGGGACACCGAGTTCCTCCATTAGCGTCTGAAATGTGTTGAGGAGACGTGTGCACGTGTCCCAGCCCCGTTCACCCCCGAATAAAAAGTCATCCAGGTAATGGGCTACAGACCGAGACCCTGACCTGCGGACGAAAGCCCACTCTAGGAAGGTACTAAAACGCTCGAAGGCCGAGCATGATATGGAACAGCCAAAAGGCATGGCCTTATCAAAATAATATTCACCCTTAAATTTGAAACCCAGCAACTCAAAGTCGCCCGGATGCACTGGCAAAAGGCGAAAAGCCAACTTAATGTCGCACTTGGCCAGCAGGGCACCCGGGCCACACGAGCGCACCATGCGCAGCACATGGTCAAACGATGTATACCTGACTGAACAAAGGTCATCAGGGATAGCATCATTGACCGATCGGCCGGCTGGGTAGGACAAATGATGAATAAGGCGAAACTCGCCTAGGGACTTTTTGGGTACCAAGCCCAGTGGCGACACCTTAAGATTGGGAAACGGGGGTGCAGGGAAAGGTCCAGCGACCCTGCCCGCATCTAACTCTTTTTTAATGCTGGCTGCAGCCACGTCCTCCCTCCCTCTGAGGGATAAAAGGTTAGGGGCATCCTGAGGGGACCTATCACCCATGAAAGGGATACGGAATCCCTGCTTAAAACCCTGAAGGAGATACTCCCCATCCTCCCCCTTCGGGTACGATGCGAGCCAACGCTCCAGCATGTCCACATTAATTGGGGAGGGGGCCTTTTGGAGAACCAGCTCCATCCGTGGCAGTCTTGCCAGCCCACTGTCCGCCCCTCCCTCTGCCCCTTGTCCCTCCAGGCCTGGGACAGGCGGAGGCTGCGTGGGGGCCCGCACATGTGGGACACTCATGCCTGTACTTGCAATTCTTCCTATTACAGGAACCATTGGACGAGAAAGTCCAGCACAGCAGGCGGGCTGGAACCCCCTGCCCCGCTGCTTGGCGGGTAACCTGCGCTGGAGCTGCTCGCTGGACCGCATGTCCACAATGGTATCTGTCTCCCGGGGCGGGGCGTGTGGGCGTCATGTACAAAAGCCAAAGCCTCTGGCACGGCTCATCCCATCTCATCTCGGGGTGAAGGGGAATCCTCATACGGAATTCCTCGTCATAGGCTAACCACGAGGGACCCGGGAAATCAACCATCGCCCTATATATGTTGTCCAAATATTGGACCATGGGAATAGCCAAATCCGGCCGCGCCCTCAAGTACACCGCCATGTATATTAAATAAGCAGGGAGCCAGTTGGCCCAGGTACGTGGCGGCTTACGGCGACATGCCTGTTCCTTGTCCTTCTCATCCTGTCCCTCCCTTTCTTCCTTGGTGGGCTCTCTGTTCAGGAGTGAGAAGATATCTACATACTCCCCCCGCCATATCTTTTCTCTGGTAGTCTGTGCCAAGTGATCACCCAGTGGCAAGGAATACCCCGCCGTCGGCAAAGCCGAAAAAGGCACCGCAGCCATAGGAAAAGGGGCCTGAGCTAGCCCAGCCACCCCCAGAACATTCCCCGCAGTGTAAGAACAAGTACCCACCCCAGTGCCCAGGGTGGCAGTCGTCGTCGCCGGGTGGGGTGCCGACAGCGTGGCCCCCGCACCACCCGCGCGAGGCCAAGGCCATTGAAAAGCCCCCCCCCCCATATTGGGAATGTGTGTGGGTGTACTCGCTTGCACCGTATACTCACATGCTGCACCCCCGCGGGCCGCCCCCACCGGGGGTTCCGGCCCACTGGGGGCGTCGGAGCTCACGACCGACGTAGAGCTCATCACCGGGGCCTGACCCGCACCTGGCTGCTGACTGGGGAGCTGCGAGGCAGTGGGCGAAACCGCGCCACGCGCCTGCAGCAGCTCAACCCTCCCTGTTGGTTGTTGTCCTCCTGCCGACAGCGCCGCAAAAGGGACCCCAAAGGGGGCTCCCGCCTGACCTGCCCGAGCCAACGACGCTTCCAGGGCCGCAATACGGGCCAGTAAGGCTGCCACGTCGACCTGGGGCCAAGGGCCGGCCGGCCCGCCCGGTCCAGGCGTGGGTACAGGTCCCTGTACCCCAGGACCCGAATATGGCCATTGGCCAGCACCGAAGCCCGGCAGGGTCGGTGGAGAAACCTGCCAAGGCAGGGGGCCGCACCACCCCCCAAGGCTAGAGGGCCCAGGGGGAGGCTGCGACCCAAGAGCAGCAGGCCCAACAGGGTGGGCAGGAGCAGGAGCGGTGTCCACCGCTCGCGGGCCGCGGGCCGGAACCCCTTCCGCGCCCACATTCTGTTCGCCCACTCCGGGCCAAGGGGCAATAGACCCCATTCCGCCAGCCCCGGCCGGGGCCTGCGAAGGCGGCTGCTGAGGAGGTGGCACCGCGGTCCTCCGACCTGATTTGCGCCTCCTAACAGCGCGAGCCGCACTCGAAGCTGCCTTCTTCTTCGAAGGCATCTCTACTGAAGCAAAGGGAAGCCGAAAAGGAAGAATCGCTACCAAAAGGCTTCCCGGTAAGCTAAAGAGCGACGGAGACACAGGGGAAAAGACTTCTCCGCTCCGTCGCTGAGGTAAAATGGCAGCTCGGCTGCCTCGTGGCCACCCCTTTTATAAGGGAGCTGGCCACGCCCCTAACTACCCGGATTCTCTGTCCTGTGGGGGGGGGCCCGCAAAGAGCGCGGCGGCCATTTTGGCGCCGCGCTTGCATTCTGCAATGCAGAAATCAAATAGGAGGCCACTGCATTATATTCTCAGGACAATCTTCAAGGCTGATTGCTATGATGACATATTTGAAAACGGAAACAACACTTGAAGAAGAAAGATGATCCCCAAGTCAGTGCTTGAATAAATCAGCATTCTCAAATGTAACAAAATTTCTGTTTTTTTTAAGCTGACATTTTTTTTAATAAAAAAAAAACATTCATTGAGAAAATGAAAAAGATGCTGTAACAGAAGACGTAGAAATCTGAAAGCAGGAGATCAACAGTTTAAGTTCTGTGAAAAGCCAAGGCTGTTTTGGAAACTTCACTCACATAATTTTTTTTGCAGGATGATTCCCCTCCTCCTCCTCCTCCCTCCATCTCTACCACCACCTTCTCCTCCTCTGTGTCTAGGCCAGACATAAAACTGCAAAATGAGTTTATTCTGCAGTTCTTTTCACCTAACCTAGTGTGAAAAAGATTAGCTGGCAACACAAAGTTGCTGTTACCAGGACACGTCCAATTGTGGTTAAAAAATACCACAAATCTTCAATGAAGTTCTTTCTGTGTACCCCGAGATGGGTCCACAAATAGCATTATTGGTAGGTTTTGGAAATTTGCAAATAGAATGGAATATAAAATAGAAGATTGTTATATTTGGATTACTACTATTAATACTAGTACTACTACTACTACTATGCCACCACCGCTACTGCCGCCGCCAGATGTGAAGCTGCCAAAATGAAGACACCTTGTGGCAAATCTTTGTTATTAGTGAATATTCTGATCTCAATACAATAAACTGAGTATCTGTGTAATATTTACACCATCTTGTGGGACATGAGTGGTGTATGTTACAATGGCATGGCAGATCTAAATTTCCCCTTCCCCATTTTGTATTTTACTTTTTTCCATGCCTCCAGTTGGCTTTATTTTCTTTTAGCATTTTGCATTTTTTCACTGTGCTTGCCTGATTTTAGGCTGAATGGGTGGCAAACCTGGCACATAAAACAGCAGCCAAGTCTTCTAGCTATTGGGGCTAATGAAGCTTCCCCTTTCAAATACCATTTCAAATGAGTAAATTGGATAAATGTGAGTAAATTGCATGGGCAACTGAAGGAGAGTGGCATGAAGGAGGGAAATACATTGATAAGAGATCTGTCTATACACTAGAAGTCTAGGAGAAGTTGATGGGTCTTAGTTTTACAGCTCAAGTAATAACCCTTTATTTTCCACTGTTTTTCCTTATTCAATTAATACAAATGAGTAACAACATTTTAGACTATGTAGAATATACAAATTGCTCAAAGTGGATGAACTGTGCTTTGTAAGTCGGACTGAAATGAAGCAAATGGTATTTGTGAAACCCAGCCTGAACTGTACAAAATAGCATAAGCCTCTTCATTTATAATGAGGGATGCAGCTCCATATGGTAATAGTTACATGAACAGTGCAAGCATGAGCATTATGTTCATATTGCTTTAGTTTGCAATCCTGGTGCAAATAAAATATATGGATTTTAGCCTAAAAATGTGTAGGTAACGATTAGGGATGAATTAAAGAAAAATCCCATTTTATTTAGCCCGTGAAACAAGGCAAAGTCTATGTGTTAGCATGTAAAACAAGGCAAAGTGTGCGTGCGTGCATGCGTGGATGCGTGTGCACACACACCTCATCTTTTTCCCTGCTCTCAGCACTCCTTGCCACTTGGAGAACTGTAGGCGAGAATCCACTCTTGGCTTGCAACCAGCACAGTAACAGTTAATCTAATCAGGTGCAGTTACCCTATTGCAACATTGTATAATTCTAGACAGCACTGTTTACTTAAGTCTGATTGGTTTATACTCTCAATAAACCAATAAGTGTGGTGAAAAGTTCACTCCCGATCATGTCTGCCATTTTCTGCTGCAGGTTCTAAACAGTAATAAAACTTTTGTCAATTTTCTTGTTTTTGAGTGAATTAACAGGGAAAATTTTTAATCCTAAATATCCATTAGGGGTTCACTGTAGGAATCGGGGCCGCTAGGGGCCTGAGGTCCCGGAGGAGACTGATCAAGGAACGATACGAGGCAGTATGGAGGAGGATAAGATCAGTAGTTTATTGAGGAAAAGACATCACCTTTTATAGATCAGAAGGCAAGGTAGAAAAAAAAACCATCACCCGACAGTAAATCACATCACCTATTTACTCAGGTTAATTGGGAATCTCTCTTGGGGAAGTTAATTAGTGCGGGCAAACATTGACTGGGAAAACACCATTGTTTTGGGCTTAGGAGCTGGGTAAATGTGGCCACTATTTGCGCCAGGGATTTACGCTAAGCTCGGAGATGAATGTTTGCCTAATTATGTTACAGGAGTTAGCGATCTGCTTACTTGGCAGAGTCTTAGGTCAGGTCAAGGAATTGGGTGAATCAAACCCTATAATTTATCCACCCCCTTAATTTGGGTGCTCGCAGAGCCCACGGGCCAGGGAGCCTTTCTCCTGAAGTGGCCTCTGCCGGGCCGTTCCATGCCCATGGGGGCACGGGGAATCCACAGTTCACACGTTGTCCTCTTGCCCTGCCTGGCTGGGGCAGCATCGAAACTACACATCTGAGTTTGTATGTGATAATCAACATTCCTCGAGGAGGTCTCTCACATCTATTGTGTTCTGGGGGAAGACTCATCGTGGCTATTGTATTGTTAAATGTCTCCAAAGACTTGACTCAACCCATTTGCACATATTCCAGACAAGACTAAATCAGTTGGCACACATCCCAAGCATCATGTTACTTATGTGTGAATCACCACATGTACTGTCTTGAAAATTTTTAAATATCTGCTTTTCTGGCTGGCCAGCATCTTTTAGAGGAGATTGTTGCTACAAGCTTAATATATTGATCATTGTTTCAATAACCAAACAGCTGTTTCAACTGATTGTGCTTCTCTCCTGATCTCTTATCAGGGGAAATAGGTATTTTGCCTGGGACCATTGGGTCTTTGATTTAGGGGCTGTTTGGCCAAAAGGAATTTGGTTTCTACTTTTAAAGTAACATTGTGCACAGCTACCTGGGAGGGGGAAAACCTATTCAACTCAGGAGGTTTAGTACTGAGCCCATGCTCTATATTTTCTACATTTTTCACAATTCATACGAACACAAGTGCTTTAGATATTATATGTTTGAAATATCTTTCAATGTTCTGATTATGGCATCTGGCCAATAGGAAAAGTATTCTGGTTAAAGTGAGAGCAACTGGGAAAACTTTCCACAAATAAAGAAAGTTGCGATTCTAAAGTAGTTTGCACCAAACAAAAAGTAGATTCTGAATGTTCAAGAACAAAGAATGACATCTAGAAGAAACAGTACAGAAAAGGAATCCCTTTTGGGGCCAATTTTAATTAATTTTCACATTGTGCTCATGGCATCATTTGGAAACTTCTATTTTCTGAGACAGCAGACTCTTGAACCTTACATGTAGCCTTCAGCTTCCCTTTCCTGTCATATTATAATCAGCTCTCAAAAGACTTTATTGAGATGCTCTGCATAAATAATAGTTCTTTAAAATATATTATATAGAGCTGAATTTTACTTTCATGGTTGAACAAGAGAGTTACATTCATATAAGACTGGAATATTGTTAATCTACTTTAGAACAATAATACTGGAATCACTGAAGGCTCCAATTGGTGAAATCCTGTTTTATCCACAGAACAAATATAGCAGAGAAAGGTGAGCACACTGCCAGCTATGGTACAAAGAAGATGACTAAAGATGATAAGCATTAAATGTATTAAATTAAATGCAATTGTTATCTCCATGTAGTAAAATGTTTCTGAGCTAAAAAGCTTGGTGAAGGAATGGTTAAAAGCTGTGTTCATTAAATGTATAAAAGTTTAAAAGTTCATAGAAGTTCATTAAAGTTCATTAAAAGTTTAAAAGCTCATAGGAGTCTCTCGGCATTTCACTCCTTAGTTTGACGAGAGGTAGCCGAATGTTCATTTGGCCAAGCACTTGAAGTCAAAGGAAGATAAAAATGATAAGCATTCTAAAATGCGGCATTAAAATATAAACAGTCTGCTAAAGTCATTCTTGTTTTGAAGGGGAAAAGACAAAACAAGATAAAAAGGAGAAGGAGGAGAGAAAGCAACTCACAGTCTCACCTCCTCCTCCGGAACCGCTGTCACCAGGTTTGCATGGAAATCATCCTGCATTCGCAAAAGTATGGCGATTCATGTCTTTGACCCCAATAGTGCTCAGTAAATAGTGAGCCTCCAGTGTTAAAATTCGCAAACGTGAACTTGGGACAGTCAGACTAAAGTAAAATACTATTGTGTGTATTATAGGATTCTCAAACAAAATTTTTATTTTTTAATATTTTACTGTATATGCTTGGTGTGTCGGAAATCCTTTTATTCTATATGTGATGCCAGAATGGTTGTGTTATCTGGTGCACTCTGTCTGGCCTTTGGCTGTAATAATAAAGATTTGATCTCCAAGTAGAAAAAACCTTTTTTATCAATCGAAATGCATATAAATTAACACAACCTAAATTCCTAATATTCAATGGGCTTACTGTACATTTAGACTTCAAACTAAAATCGTATTACTGTACACATGCTGTAATTTTTTCTGATTTTCATCTTTAAACATTCTCAATGTTTTATTTCTTTTCCATATTGATAATACTGGTAAACAGCATTTTGATGGTATTTGATGCCACTATTTTTCAAAGAGGGACAGAACTGGAGATGGGGAACACTTTCAACAGTATTAACATCACAGTTGCTTCTTAACACCTTGATAACTCACACCTTTGGACCAAAATGACTATCACCAAAGCCATCACTTTCTACAGTACCTCTTGCACTCATTCCATAGGAAAAGTAGAGAACAAAGGAGTGAAATGTTTTCTACTATGCTCAACTGGTGTTTTGTTGATGTCAGGCCCGTACTGGCCCAGCAGGATAGCAGGACTCATCCTGGTGCACCCTAGGCCCCCAGGACAATTGGCGCCCTTGGATTGACCACATGCGTGTGTGTGCACCCGGCAGGAGCAGGCAGAGAAGTAGCCTCACTGTTGCCATTGGATGGAAGGGGAAGAGCACCAGGCTGGTTTCCTCCCCCCCAACCCCCCCCCCAAGGCAACAGCTGTGGCAGGTCAGTGTTGCCCAAAACCAGGGGCCATTGTGGAAGGGGAGGCCAGCAGGGCATCTTTCCTCCCCTTCTCCAGCTCAGCTGAGCTAGCCTTCCTCAGCAAGCCATGCAGGGAGCTCCCAGGAAGACTCCAGGCTGGGAAATGGGGTGGGGGTGGGGTGGAGAGATATCTCAAATAGCCCTGCCTGGTCTCCCCCAGCCTGAGGAGGAGGAGGCTGTTGGCCCCAGATTCCCCCCAAATCATACCTGTTAAGTATCCCATTTTCCCCAGGAAAACCCCTTATTTTTACCCCTCTTCCTGCCCCTCCCATTTTATTAATTTTCCCGTAATATCCCTTATTTGTTTTTTAAAAAATCCTGACCGGAGCCCTCACAGGTGAAGCTGCAGTATGTTTTTCCGGCCACCAGAGGTTGCTGTGTGGCAGGCTTTTCACTTGTGGAAGGGGAGAGCGAGAAGGTGGTGGGGGCATTCTGTAGTTTCTCTTTAATTTCCCTGCCACATGCTCATGGAGGATTCATTTTTGCTGCTGCTGTTCGGAGTCACCATGGGACGGGGAGTCTACTCTAGAGGTAAGCGATATTTCATATATGCAGGGGCAAATCAGTGACAGACTTCTCTCTCACTCTCATGCTTTATTGAGCTGTTTCTGCCATGCCGCCTGGCTGGAGGCTTCCGTTTCTGTTCTAGAGTTAACTTGGTGGGTGGGGAGGGGTGGGGGATGGTGCTTGATCACTATATGAGAGAGGGGGGGGTTGCTTTACTAATTCCCTTCCTTAAGCTGGATCCAACATTCTCAGGTGTTGGTGCTTCATTTGGTTGCAGTGAGGAACAAATAGATTGGTTAATTTGTGGGAATTAATCCCTTGCTCCTCCACCCTAATGGGGGGGGGGAGTGTCTAGCCATGTGCAGGGCTAGTTCATTAAAGCCAAGCTGCTTACAAGCAGTTGGCAACCCTAGGGGGCTGGTTTACTATTCTGCGCTTTCTTTACTTCCCAGGAAAAAAATTTAATTAAAAATGAGTAAGGTAAAGGTAAAGGTTTCCCATGCTCAAAAGCCAGTCGTATCCGACTCTAGGGTTCAATACTAATCTCTGTTTCAAAGCCAAAGAGCAAACGTTGTCTGCATTTGCAGACATTTCCGTGGTTATGTAGAAGGCATGACTAGACACCAGAGCACACGGAACGCTGTTGCCTTCCTACCAAAGTGGTCCCTATTTATCTATTTGCAATTTCTTGCTTTTGAACTGTTAGGCTGGCAGTAGCTGGGACAAAGACGGGAGCTCATTCAGTCCTGCAGTACTCGGGAGTCGAACTGCTGACCTTCTGCCTCCCAGTCAGCACTTAAGCCACTGAGTAAACAAGAAACAAACAAAACAAAAGTACCCCAAGAAAATGGGGAAAGGGTTCTTTGGCCCACACAGTTTTGTGCCCATTGCATCTACAATACCATCTAGCCATCTTATTTTTGGCCACTCCCTTCTTTTGTCCTCCACCTTTCCCAGCATCAAGGCTTTCTCAAGTGAATCCTGTCTTCTCATTTGATGTCCAAAGTACTTTTGCGTCATCTTTACTATTTGACCTTTAATGAGCAGTCATGGTTGATTTTTTCTAGGATCGACCTATTTCTACCACCACATTTCAAAGACATCTATTTTTCTGGGCTCAGCTTTCCTAATGGTCCAGCTCTCACAACCATACATTACCACCAGGAATACCATTGCTTTGACTATGCAATTTTTTGTTTGCAAGGTGATGCCTCTACTTTTAACTATGTTCCCCAGGTTTCTCATAGCTTGGTTTCCAAGCATCAGTCACCTTTTTATTTGACTTCCTCCTTTAGCATTCCAGTCCCACCATCAGATATATCCACAGCTGAGTGTCCTTTTGGTTTTGGCCCATCTGCTACACTCTTTCTGGGGCTACTTGTACTTGCCATCCACTCTTCCCCAGTATCATATTGGACACCTCCCAACATGAGGGGCTCATCTTCCAGTGTTGTATCTTTTAGCCTTTCTTACTGTCCATGTGTTTTGTTTTGTTTTTTGGCAAAGATATTGGAGGTGAGTGCCATTTCCTTCTCCAATGATCATGTTTAGTCTGAGTTGTCTGCTATGGCCTGTCTTTCTTGGGTGGCCCTATAAGACAAGCTGTCTTTCCCCCCTCACCTTTGGTGAGCTCAGTAACAGTAAATTGTATCCAAGATTGCATCACAATTAGCCATCCAATTTGTAAAAGGCAAAGAGAAGAGACTATTTTGCACAATATTTTCCTTAGTAGGAATATGGATTAGACTTAACTGACATTCTCCAAAACATCAGATGTTAATTTTTTAGGACATTCCCTTGCAATACATTTAGACTTATATTGTAATGTAGCCAATTATCTATTGGTAAGTGGCATAGTGCTAGATTATAAAGACAGCAGAGGGGAGTCCAAAGATTAGGGGTGCTTGCACTACATGCTATAGTGCAGTACTCAGCTGCATTCGCCTGGCATTCACCCTTTGGAAACACTAGCAATACTACTTTGGCTCTTACTGTGAATCAACCATATCAGATATTGAGATATGCAAAGTGATCCTACTGATATATATTTTTTAAAAAAATAAGAGTAGCCTCTCAGTGACCCAAAAAGGAAAAGATGCTCTTGAAGGAAGGTTGGGTGGTTCACCATAATTTGTACATTGTGTAGTCACTGGTAATTAGCTCAAATTAGATTGTCCCAACAGGATAACAAAATGCATAATAAATTGTAATACAATCACCTTCTAAGCTTACAGAAAGCATGTTCCATCAAATCCATCAATGTCATGAAGAAACTTGATTATAATGAAGACAGACATTTTCTATTTAAAGAATAAATAGTAGGAAACCCCATTATTTTATGTAAGGAACATATTATGCAAAACAACTATATAAAAGAATTGAAATAAAAATCCTATCCCAGCATTATTATCTGCAACCAGGTAGAATTGGTGGATGTAGGGATGATGTGTATGTCTCATTTCCCAAATCCTCAACCTACTCTGAAGTCACCCAGATGTTTATGTTCTAAAGAGGTAGGTAAAAAGTGCTGTCACCTGAATATAACTGCAGGCTGCAGAACATTTAGCTTATCAGAGCTGCTGATCTCATGAACAAACATACCTATAGCTATCTCTTCAGAATTTTAACCTGTAAAGGTCAGGGTGAATGCCAGGTAGAGGTGCGAATATTAAGCATTTGCTTTATTGTAGTTTAGTTTAGTTTAGTTTATTTGATTTATATGCCCTTCTTCTCAGCACATGCCGACTCAGGGCGGCTCACAACACATCAAACAAAATACAATATAGTAAAAATACAATAACAAATACAATGTAGCAAAAAAATACAATAGAGCAAAATACAAAAGTAGACAGTAATAATAAAACTCAATAATACAATACGGCAGCAGAGTCTCGCTGCCTCAACTGCCTTTAAATCCTGGCCAGAGGCAATTGAAGGCAGCTGGAGGCGGGTCCCGGGAACGCCGGTGGTGGTCTCGGCGTTCGGCGCTGCAGGGGTCCCTCCACCCTGCCAGGAGGGCTGGAGGCGGCGGCAATGTCTCGCTGCCTCAATGGCCTTTTAAGTCCTGGCCGGAGGCAGCTGGAGGTGGGTCCCAGGAATGCCAGCGGTGGTCTCGGCTGGAGGCGGGTCCCGGGAACGGAATGTAGGGGGTAGAATGTGTGTGTGTGTGTGTGTGTGTGTGTGTGTGTGTGTGTGTGTGTGTGTGTGTGTGTGTGTGTGTGTGTGTGTGTGTGTGTCTTTCTGTCTTTTTCACCATCTCCCAGAATTTTCAAAGAACTCCCCAGACAGAAATCTGGGAGCTGTTTCACACAAACATTTCATACATGTTCTTGTACAAAAAAGAATCTCTTCCAGTGCTTCCTGTGAGTCATAGTTTTACTGCTCATTAGGCTCTATATATGACAGCTCCAAAGAACTATACCTCCCACAAAGACCTGGCCTCCCAGGAAGCACAGGGGCAGTTTCCTGGAAATAAGCCCCTATTCTAGGTGAGTGAAATATAAACATACCTCTGTAGGCAGAAGGCTGTAGGCGGAAGCAAGAACACCTGGGCTCCCGGTTCGGCAAAGATGCCGCCTCGCCTGAGCCCTCTCCCCTGGTTCAGCATTTGCCGTGAGGGAGCAAGAACACTTGGGCTCCTGGTGTGGCGAAGACTCAAGACTCAAAGTCTGACGCTGACGCAGCCTTGCCTGAGCCCTTTCCTTCATTCCAGCATAGGCTGCATGGGTTTCTCTCTTCCCTTCATGGTTCGACTCGGGCTTGCAGCATCGTCTTGTTACCTTGCCCTGGCGATGCTGCTGAGTACTTGGACCTGGGCTCCGACATGGTCGTTGAGCCGCCCTGGTCCTAGTTAAGGTTAAGGTTAAGGCTGAGCCTCAACCTAGGATAACATTTATCGGGCAGTGGTTGATTTCCCTGGACCATCATGGTTGGCCTATGATGAGGAGTTTAGGATGAGAGTGTCCCTCCATCCGGAGATGAGGTGGGATGAGCCCTGCCAGCAATTGTGGCTCTTGTACATGACCCCCACGCGGCCGGCGCCGGGTGATCGCTACCATTGTGGCCATGCCATGCAGAGGGCGGTTGCTACACAGGTTCCCCACCAACCGGCGGGGCAGGGGGTTCCAGCCCGCCTGCTGTGTTGGAGCTTCTCCGCCAACGGAGTGTGCAACAAGCATCAGTGTCGGTTCCGGCACGAGTGCCCCTCTTGCTCTGGCCCTCATGCCGCCTCCGTGTGCACGTGGGCTGGTGGGTCACGAGGCAGAGGTAGGGGTGGGCAGGGGCGGTCAGAGCTCCCTCTGACGGTGCGACCAATCAGAAAGGCCCCCTCCCCAATTGATGTCCAGGTGCTGGAACATTGGCTTACCGCTTATCCTAGACGAGAGGATGCGAAGTACCTACTTGAGGGTTTTCAATTCGGCTTCCGCATACCATTTCAGGGGGTACGCGGGCCTCAAGATGCCCCGAACTTAATTTCCCTCAGGGGTAATGAGGATATCGCCGCCCAAGCTATAGCTAAGAAGGTCACCGTGCTGAGGGTTGCTGGGCCATTTGCTGACCCACCATTCCCGAACTTGAAAGTGTCACCTTTGGGTTTAGTCCCTAAGAAGTCCCCGGGTGAATTTCGGTTAATCCACCACCTTTCTTACCCTGTGGGTTCTTCGGTCAATGACACAATACCTGATGACATTTGCTCGGTCAGGTATACTTCCTTTGACCATGCCTTGCAGATGGTACGCTCATGTGGCCCAGGGGCGCTACTGGCAAAGTGCGATATCAAATCGGCATTCCGATTGTTGCCAGTGCACCCGGACGACTTTGAGCTGTTAGGTTTCCGTTTTGGGGGCAGTTTTTATGTAGATAAGGCCATGCCTTTTGGCTGTTCTATCTCATGCCATGCCTTTTGGCTGTTCTATCTCATGTTCTGCTTTCGAACAGTTTAGCACCTTCCTTCACTGGGCTTTTGTTCGTACATCAGGGTACCGGTCTGTAGCCCACTACCTCGATGACTTTTTGTTCGGAGGGGAACAGGGCATGGACATGTGAAATCGGCTACTCGCCACTTTTCAGGTGCTTATGTGGGAACTAGGCGTGCCCCTGGCGCCTGAAAAGACTGAGGGACCGGCCACCACTCTCACCTTTTTAGGTATTGAGATTGACACTGTTGCCCAGACATCCAGGTTGCCCATGGAAAAGGTGACACGGATCTCTGATGCCATTCTGGCAATGCTTGCCAGGTGTAAGGTGTCTCTCCGAGAGTTACAGGTGCTTCACGGCCACCTCAACTTTGCCTGTAGGGTAGTAACACCTAGCAGGGCATTTGCCAGATGTCTGTGGCTGGCCTCTTAAAACACCACCACAGGGTTTGGCTGACAAATGGTTTACAGGTGGATCTTACGGTCTGGCTCACATTCCTTCAGGATTTTAATGGCATCTCCTTCTGGAGATCGGAGCTTATGCTCAGCCCGCATTTCCAAGTACAGTCGGATGCCTCCAGCTCCCTGGGTTATGGGATTTACTTTGAAGGGAGGTGGTCCTACGGCCGATGGCCTCAGACATGGCAAGGCACAGATCGTTTACGCGATCTTACTTTTCTGGAGTTTTTCCCCATTTTGGGTGCCCTGATGCTCTCGGGGGATAGGTGGGCTAATTCAGTAGTTCACTTTTGGTGTGACAATGCTGCAGTGGTGCACATTGTCAACGCCCAGATGTCTAAATCCCCCAGAGTTATGGCATTAGTTTGCCAGTTTGTTTTGAGGTCTTTACGCCTTAATGTGCTTTTCAGGGCCAGACATGTACCAGGCATTGATAATGATATTTATCCCACCTGCAGATCACCCGGTTCTGTGCCTTGGCACCAGAAGCAGAGGAACTGCCCTCTCCACTCCTGGCCGAGATCTGGACATTTGGCGAGGAGAGGGCGATCGGCATGTCTTTGGCACCTCGCATGCGTAAGATGTACCTACATGCATTCCTACAGTTTAGGAATTTTTGCGGGCAAAGGCAGTTGCCCGAGGTGTGGCCGATCATGGTCGACCAGATTCTGCAGTTCATGGTTTACCTCCATGATCTAGGGTTAGCCCCTCGCACCATTGCCACTAGGCTTTCAGCTTTGGCATTTATGGCTAAGGCGAGGGGTTTTGTTGACTGCGTGAATGACTTCCGCATACGGCATGTGTTAGAAGGGTGGACACATGAACGAGGCCACCGCCCGGACACACGTAACCCTGTTTCACCAGAGGTTCTTACGCACCTTGCACAAGGTTGGCATAGCTTGTGTTACGATAGGTATGAGGAGGCTCTCTTTCATGCGGCTACCACCGTAGCTTTTTTTGGAGCACTCCGTATCAGTGAGCTTGTCCCATTGTCAAAGGGGGACATGTCTCGTAGGGCACTGGAACTCGACGATGTCTTTCTTACCCAGGAGTGGGCCTAGTTGAGGATTCATTCCTCAAAGGCCGATCAGCACGGAGTAGGCAGTGGTGTCAGACTGCTACATTGTACAATTGCTGACATCTGTCCGGTTGGTGCCCTACATGAGTTTTTGTCAGTGCGTGGCACGCACCCTGGCCCATTTTTCTGCCACCAGGATGGGTCTCCCCTGACCAAATTCCAGTTTTGGAAGGTGACCGGTATGGCACTTCACAGTGTCGGCCTCCCTGGGGCTCGTTACGGCACTCACTCATTTAGGATAGGCGCCGCGTTTGGGTACTCTGATGCTGATATACGTCGCATGGGCAGATGGGGGTCTGCGTGTTTCTCTTTATATGTACACCCCCTTACTGCATGAGGACTAGTTATGTCATTAATTCCCCTTCTTTCCTTCTTTTACAGACCCTGTGTGTTTACGCACATCGATGACAGTATGGCTGGTGGGCCACAGTTTTGTGCACTGGGCAGCGCAGTATGCTACGGCGACAGACTGAGGACCCCATCTCAGGCTACGTGTAGCCGCACGTATGCATTGGTACGGTAAGCGTGGCATGAGATGGCAGGAACTGTTGCCATTCCTGATGTCCATCAGGGATGCTGGAGCGCTTGATGTCTTGATTCTGCACCTCGGCGGCAATGATCTCGGACAGATCACTGTCCTCTCTTTAAAAATGTCGGTGTGCAGTGACCTGGCCTTTTTACATCACTTATGGCCGTACACGCGGCTGCTATGGTCTGACATTGTGCCGAGACACCATTACAAGGGAGGCATTGACCTCCGTGGTTTGGATCGTGCCCAACGGTCACTGAACAGGGCTGTCGCCCGGTTCCTTTTTGACAATGACTTTGGAACAGCCATTCAACATCCTAGGATAGGCTTGCAGGATTATGGTCTATATGCAAGAGATGGGGTCCATCTGTCGGCCAGAGGTTTGGACCTCTTTCTGGAGGCCGTGCAAGCAGGCCTGGTGACTGAGCTGACGGTCTGGGGGGGCAGTGAGTCATCACAGACGCCTGCCCATGTGGTGGGTAGCACTGGTAAGGTAACAGATTTATGACCCATAGGTATCCGGCAGGTTCGCAATTGACTGGCCAACACGTAGATAGGTACAGGGGAATAAGATTGGCCGGTCAAGGGCGAACCATGCAAGGGTTGATGGCAGGAGCTGCACAGCCTGCATCACCCTGATATTGAATGGATACACGTCATAGGGTGGGGTCAGTAGATAGTATATTGACTCCGGTCAACAATTTGTTTGTGTCAACAAACAATTTGATACAAATAGATACATGTAGCCAATTTCCATTGGCATTTTTGGAGGAACCTTACCAGTGTTACTGTGGCCTGCTTGCCTTAAAGAATTACAATTGGATGATACACCAATTGAAAGTGATAATTCAGACTAGGCCATTATTCAATAAAAGTGGCCCGATGCCTTTAATCCAATACCGGTGTCTGAGTCTTTCTTTGGGGGGTGCGCCTGCAATATACAATGTACAGAAATTCAATCTACAAAAGCAACACAGTACAATTTATACAATAGAACACACTTGAGCACTAAAATATCAATGGAAAATAGATAACAAAAAGTCTTTAATGGAGCCCAGCATCACAATTGTGTAGATAGCCACTCCCTACTTCTTTGTATGCTCACACTAGTAAAGGTCATTCTTGCTTGAAAGCCAGTCATATCCGACTCTAAGGTGCGATCCTCATCTCCATTTACAGCCAATGAGTCAGTGCTGTCTGTGTATGCAGATGTTTTCATGGTCATGTGGCAGGCATGACTAGACACTGGAGCACACAGAATGCTGTTACCTTTTCCACAAAAGTTGCACCTATTTATCTTCTTGCAATTTCTTTCTTTCAAACTGTTTGGGTGGCAGGAGCTGTGACAGAGACAGGAACTCACTCCATCGTGCAGCACTCGGCTCTTGAATGGCTGACTTACCCAAAAAAAAAAAAACAACAACAGTTGTCAAGTTCAGCATCTTAACCACTAAGCCACCACAGTCCCTATGCTCACACTATACTGATTCTTATGAATAAGTACCTACTACCTACATTCCAAAGATGGGGAAAGTACCTTTTTTGGTGTAAGCACCACAGCCATTATGCCCACTCCAACATGTTTTGAAATTGTAGTCTCAAACAGTAACTTTTCTTAGCTCTTTCTTGGACACTAGTTGGATTAGGGCATTCCTTCTTGATTGGAGTATACATTCATCAATGCTTAGAAGTCATGGGTCAATGGGCAGTCTAATCTTCTGCACTTTTAGTAATCCCTTCTGTATTTGGCACAGGAAGACGTATTTTGGAATTGCCGTTTACCTGACTGGTATGCCCCATACTTTGATCATCCTTCTCTTACACAGTGAGATTACTTTTTACTCTATTGGAAATAAACCAACTTTCCTGGTGACTTGAAGCATATGATTAGGTGGGATCTAGATGACAAAAGTGCATGCTGCGAGAATTTCATTAGTCTTCCTGGCATCTTTGCCATTTTTATTTTCTGTAAATATTTCTCTAGGTTCAAGGCCCTTTTATGCTGAGACAGCCTTAAAACCAGTGACCTATCCATTTAAATATGTGGATGATTTAACACATCCCTTCAGCCATCCAGTCCCTGACTTTTAAAACATTTTAGCTTGGAGACTTATTTCATGACTGGCTGTTCTTCTATAGGGATTCATTGCAAGTTGACACAAGCATTTAATTATATTTAAAATAAATGTGATTTCTGTGATTTTAAAGGCACCAAAGCTTTATTTATCTGATGCAATATGATGTTGGTGTTTATGTAATTGGATGGTGCTGCCTATTATTTTGCTTTTTGCCTTGTAAAAAACTATGCTTGTCAGAAATTTATCTAAACTCACGGGGGAAAGATTTGCATTCACAAACTAGAATGTAACCAGTTTTTTTATCCCTTTTTAAAGGCCTCCTGTAGATGCATTTCAATAAAATCGAATTAAAGGACAGATAAAGAAAACAACCAACCCCCTGCTGAGATAGAAACAGAAAAAAGCAATCAAAAACATTTGGCAATGGTCTGAAATATTAGACATTCATTCATTATAAAGTCATTGCACAGCATAAATGTGAAGCAATAAGTTCACTTACATGCAGAACTGAATTGCTTCATAATACTTCATTTATAATCTGTACATTTCTATAAAGGCCAAAAACTCTCCAAGGAGATTAAACTCACCAAGGTCTCAGTCTCTCATGAGACTTTACAGCTTGGGTGGGAAATGAAATTACCTAAGTCAAAAGTAGTACAGTACAGAGAGTCTAGGCCAGGAATTCTCAACCTTTTTGAGCCAGGGGCCAGGTCACACTCCCTCAGACAGCTTTGGGGGTCGGAGGAGGCAGTGGAGGGGCACATGAAATGGTGCCGTGGGCTGCATCTGGCCCACGGACCACAAGTTGCGAATCCCTGAATTAGGCCACTATTGTTGACTAGTTGAAATGTACTGAAAGAGCCTGATAATACAATACTTTATTGTGAAACTTGATTCATTCAGGAGCATAGGATCAGATAATATATGTATTCAATATGGAGACCAATCTCTAGACAGACACCCAAACATCACAAAATAGTCTTTTTAAAAACATAGTCATCATTGTCAGCACTTAGTATTTAGGGTTTCACTTCAGACTTGACCACTTTGTTTATTCCCCAGGTATTCTCCACATACTCAGGGATAAAAAGGAGCCTCTGTTGTTGCCAGTAAAGTCATAGCACCACCATTGAAAAGAAATAAATAATTGAAAATGATAACATGGTATCAGTAGTGTAGGAGAACCAGGGCTTATATAGTTGAGAAGCTCTATAACATTTTGGTAGCAGAAAGCACAACATCATTGCAGGCGCACCCCCCCCCCCCCCCAATAATGGACTCAGACACAAATGAAAGTGGATAACGGCATTGGGCCACATTTATTGATTCATGCCCTAGTCCGAATTATAAATTTCTATTGGTAAAACGACCAATCATAATTCTTAAGGCAAGCAGGCCGAAGTAACACTGGTAAGGTACCACCCAAAATTGCCAACGGCAATTGTTACAATGTATCTATTTGTATCAATTTGTTTGTTGACAACAAACAAATTGTTGACCGTAGTCAATATCTACCTAATGACCCCACCCTCTGACGTGTATCCGTAAAATCAGGGGGTGATTCCAGCTGTCTAGTGGTAACCATCACCCCCTCGCCTGGTTCGTCGTTGACCGGACAACGTTTAAACAACTTATGCCTATCTATTGTTGTCCATTCAATTGCGAACCTGCCGGATATCTGTGGGTCATAAATGTTTACCTTACCAGTGCTACCCGCCCATGTGACCAAGTCAACAGCAGCACAGAACAAAACCCCTATATCAAACCATAGCAACAGTGTGGGATGGGCAAAAAAGCCAGGACTCAAGGGCCAATTGCGAGTCCCAGCCAAAAATTCCCACCCGGCCCCGAAGCGACCAAAAAATCACACTGTTAACTAGGGAGGGGGTGGAGGGGAAAAACTTCTCCGCTCCGTCGCTTCGCCAAAATGGCAGCACGGCTGCCTCGTGGCCAGCCCTTTTATTAGGGTGCTGGCCACGCCCCTAACTATCCGGATGGCTTCGTCCGGTGGGGGGGGGGGGGGCCGCAAAGAGCGCGGCGGCCATTTTGGTGCCACGCTTCAATTGCAGGCGCACCCCCCCAATAATGGACTCCAACACAAATGAAAGTGGATAACGGCATTGGGCCACATTTATTGATTCATGCCCTAGTCCGAATTATAAATTTCTATTGGTAAAACGACCAATCATAATTCTTAAGGCAAGCAGGCCGAAGTAACACTGGTAAGGTACCACCCAAAATTGCCAACGGCAATTGTTACAATGTATCTATTTGTATCAATTTGTTTGTTGACAACAAACAAATTGTTGACCGTAGTCAATATCTACCTAATGACCCCACCCTCTGACGTGTATCTGTAAAATAAGGGAGTGATTCCAGCTGTCTAGTGGTAACCATCACCCCCTCGCCTGGTTCGTCGTTGACCGGACAACGTTTAAACAACTTATGCCTATCTAGTGTTGTCCAGTCAATTGCGAACCTGCCGGATACCTGTGGGTCATCAATGTTTACCTTACCAGTGCTACCCGCCACCCGGAGAGGCTTCAATAAAGGCTCGACGCCCCCCCAAGACCGTCAGCTCAGTCGACAGGCCTGCTCGCCAATCACTCAGCAGGAGGTCCATACCTCCTCGCGACAGATGGACCCCATCCCCTGCATAAAGCCCATAATTTTGCAGACTAATGGCTGGATGAGGACTGACCCGCCCCCAGCCCTTGGTCGAAAGGAATCGGGCCACCGCCCTGTTCACCATGCGCCTAGCGCGGTCCAAGGCCTGGAGGTCAAGGCCTCCCCTATAAGCGTGCCGTGGGACTATATCTGACCAAACAAGGGTTGTGGCGGGCCATACGTAATGTAAGTAGGCGAGGTCACTGCAAATCGCATGCTTCAGCGATAAGCCAGTGACCTGTCCCAAATCATTACCCCCAAGATGTATGATCAGGATGTCGGGCGGGTCAGCGTTCCTTGCCGAAAAAAGGAATGGCAAGAGCTCCCGCCACAACATACCGGGCTTACCGTACCATGTGAGACTTGCGTACGCACGGAGTCCCAGTCGGGGTCCCCAATCTGTCGCCGCAGCGAAACGCGCTGCCCTGTGCACGTAGCTATGGCCCACCAGCCATACTGTCACCGGTGTGATACGACACCCAGGGTCTGTCAAGGAAAAAACAGGGAAGGAAGAGATATGTGGTGACTAAAAAACGGTACTCACGGTGGGAGTGGGCGAACATAAAACTGGAAACACTGCGAGCCCCACCTCCCCATGCTGCGTATGTCAGCCCCGGAGTACCGGGGCCGCCCCAATTCTAAATGAGTGGGTGCCGTAACGGGTCCCAGGGAGGCCCACCCTAGCCAGTGCCTTCCCAGTCACCTTCCAAAATTGAAATTTAGTGAGGGGAGACCCATCTAGGTGACAGAAAAACGGGCCATGGTGCGTGCCACACAGTGCAAGGAACTCCTGTAGGGCACCAACCAGACAGATGTCTGCCAAGGAACATCGTAGCAGTCTTACACCACTGCCTACGCCGTGCTGATCTGTTTTAGAGGAGCGTATCCTCAACTGAGCCCAATCATTGCAAACATAGACATCTTCGAGTTCCAGTGCCCTACGACTTGCATCCGCCTTAGTCAGCATCACAAGCTCGCCGATGCGGAGCGCTCCAAAAAAGGCCACCGTTGTAGCCGCATGAAACAGGGCTGCCTCATACCTATTAAAACATAGGTCATGCCAGCCCCGTGCCAGTTGGGTAAGGACCCCCGGGGAAATTGGGTGGCGGTCGTCCAGGCTACGCCCACGTTCCCGCACCCACCCCTCCAAAACGTGTCTCACACGGATTTCAGCGGTACTGTCCGCATGACCTCCCACCTTGGCCATAAAAGCCAGCGCTGATAGCCTAGATGCTATGGTGCGGGGTGCCAGGCCCTGTGCGTGCAGGTAAACCATGAAACGAAGGAGATGGGCCACTGGGATCGGCCAGGTATCTGGCAGTCGAGATTGGGTACAAAAAGTCTGAAAGGAAACCCACGCGTGGTGATACGCCTTACGCGTGCGTGGCGCCAGAGACATGCCGATCGCCCGGTTCACCTCTCCTTGCCAAAGGTCCATATCTCCTCCGGGAGTGGCGAGGGAAATTCCTCCGCATCCGGGGCCAAGGCACGGAACCGGGAGATCTGCAGGCGGGACAAAGCATCAGCAATATCATTATTCACCCCCGGGACATGCCTGGCCCTGAACAGTACATTGAGGCGCAGGCTGCACAATACAAACTGGCGCACGAGATCCATGACCCTGGGAGATTTAGAGGTCTGTGAATTGACAATGTGGACAACGGCCGCATTGTCACACCAGAAATGCACCACAGAGTTGGCCCACTCCTCACCCCATAGCATCAAGGCCCCCAGTATGGGGAAAAATTCCAAATATGTGAGATCCCTCAGGCGACCCGTGCCTGACCAGGCTGGTGGCCATCCACTATATGCCCACTTCCCATTGAAGTACATCCCATAACCAAGGGATCCCGAGGCATCAGACTGAATCTGAAATTGGGGTGAGGCCAGGAGATCTGACCTCCAAAATGAGACCCCATTAAACTCCCTCAAGAACTGGAGCCATATGTGCATATCTGCCCTGATGCCCCGTGTCAATCTGGTCCTATGATGGGGCCTGGATAAGCCTGACATGGCGTCGCACAAGCGCCGAGCAAATGCCCTGCCAGGTGCGACCACCCTGCAAGCGAAATTGAGGTGGCCATGTAGCACCTGCAATTCCCGAAGGGATGCCTTGCGCTTAGCCAGCAAGTCCGATATAAGGGCCACTATCCTTGACACCTTGTCTTCCGGCAATCTAGACGCCTGCGCTACCGTGTCAATCTCCACCCCCAGGAATACTAACTTATTAGACGGGCCTTCGGTCTTTTCGGGCGCTAAAGGACACCGAGTTCCTGCATTAGCGTCTGAAATGTGTTGAGGAGACGTGTGAACGTGTCCCAGCCCCGTTCACCCCCGAACAAAAAGTCATCCAGGTAATGGGCTACAGACCGAAACCCTGACCTACGGACAAATGCCCACTGCAGGAATGTACTGAAACGCTCGAAAGCCGAGCAGGATATGGAACAGCCGAATGGCATGGCTTTGTCAAAATAATATTCACCCCGGAATTTGAAACCCAGCAACTCAAAGTCACCCGGGTGCACTGGCAGGAGGCGAAAAGCCGACTTAATGTCACACTTAGCCAACAGTGCACCCGGGCCACATGAGCGCACCATGCGCAATGCCTGGTCAAATGATGTATACCTGACAGAACAAAGGTCCTCAGGGATAGCATCATTTACCGAATGACCGGCTGGGTAGGACAAGTGATGAATCAGGCAGAACTCGCCCGGGGACTTCTTGGGCACTAGTCCTAGAGGAGACACTTTAAGGTTGGGGAAAGGGGGCGCGGGGAAAGGGCCAGCGACCCTGCCCGCAGCGACCTCCTTATTAATGCTGGCGGCAGCCACCTCCTCCCGTCCTCTAAGTGACAAAAGGTTGGGTTCATCCTGCGGTGACCTATCCCCCGTGAAAGGAATACGGAAACCCAGTTGAAAACCCTGAAGGAGGTACACAGCGTCTGCTTTCTTCGGGTACAATGCGAGCCAACGCTCCAGCATATCAACATTAATTGGGGAGGGGGCCTTTCGGTGAACCCACTCCTTCCGTGGGAGTCCTGCCTGCCCCTTGTCCGCCTCTACCCCTGCCCCCGTATCCTCCCGGCCTGGGACAGGCGGAGGCAGCATGGGGGCCAGAACAAGCGGGGCACTCGTGCTTGTACTTGCAATTTTTTCTGTTGCAAGAACCATTGGATGAGAAGGTCCAGCACAGCAGGCGGGCTGGAACCCCCTGCCCCGCCACTTGGCGGGGAGCCTGTACCGGGGCCGCTCGTTGGACCGCATGTCCACAATGGTATCTATCCCCAGGCGCCGGGCGCGTGGGGGTCATATACAGAAGCCACAGCTTCTGGCAGGGCTCATCCCACCTCATCTCTGGGTGCAGTGGAATCCTCATGCGGAATTCTTCGTCGTAAGCCAGCCACGACGGACCCGGGAAGTCAACCATGGCCCGGTAGATGTTGTCCAGATACTGGACCATAGGAATGGCCAAATCCGGCCTAGCCCTGAGGTAAACGGCCATGTAAATCAGGTACGCTGGCAACCAATTCGCCCACGTGCGTGGCGGCTTACGACGACGTGCCTGCTCCTTATCCTTCTCGTCCAGCCCTTCCCTCTCTTCCTTGGTTGGCTCCCTATTAAGAAGGGAGAAGATATCTACATACTCGCCCCTCCAGATCTTTTCCCTGGTAGACTGGGCCAGATGGTCCCCCAGGGGCAAGGAATACCCTGCCGTTGGCAGTGCCAACACCGGCACAGAGGGGAGTGCGGGCAAAGCAAAGGGGGCCTGTACGAGCCTGGGGATTCCCAAAACATTCCCCACCGCACAGGGGGCGCCACCCGGACCCGGGCCCTGTGTCAGGGGTGAAGTCGCCGGGTGGGCCGGAGCCAATTGGACCGCCGGACCACCCGTGCGAGGCCATGGCCATTGGAAAGCCCCCCCCCAAGGAAGTCAGTCGTGTGGGTGCACTGGCTTGAACTGCATACTCACTCGATGCACCCCCACAGGCCGCCCCCACCGGGGGTTCCGGCCCGCTGGGGGCGTCGGAGCTCACGACCGAAGCTGAGCTCGTCGACGGGGCCAGACCCGCACCAGACTGCTGCACCTGTTGAGTGGGGAGCCGCGAGGCAGTGGCCGCCACCGGCCCGTGCGCCTCAGGCGGCTCAACCCGACCCATCGCCGGCCGCTGTTCGGCAGCCAAAGGGGGCACCTGGAATCCTAAAGGCACCCCTGTTTGATTGGCCCTCACCAAGGATGCTTCAAGGGCCGCAACGCGGGCCAGAATGGCCTCCACGTTGACCAATGCACCAGCCCCAAGGGGAGGCGAATGGGCAATCGGCCCATAATTAAAGGGTACCTGTCCAGGCCCCTGAGTTCCAGGGGCCAGATAAGGCCAAGAGCTCATGCCCGGCCCCTGTGAAGCCGAGGGCACACCCTGCAGAGGCAGGAAACCCAACCACCCCCCGTGGCTCGCTCCCCCCATGGGGAACTGTGCACCCGGGCAAGAGGGCCCAGCCGCACGGACCCTGGCGGGGGCACTAGGCATCGGTTGCGGGCCAAGGGCCGAGGCCCCATCTGGGGCAACCTGCCCGCACCGCGGATTGGACGCCCCGCCTCGGGCCAAGGGGCAATTAACCCCATCCCACCGGTCCCGGTGGGCTCCGTTAAGGGTGGCTGCTGGGCGGGTGCAGTCGCGGTCCTCCGACCCGGCTGGCGCCTCCGCGCCGATGAGCCACGTTAGCGGCTGCCTTCTTCTTCGAGGGCATAGCCAAGCCAGCTAGGAAGCCTATGAGAGAAAAAGCTGCCCAAAAAGGCTTCCCCTGAAAGGACACGAGCGACGGAGGTAAGAGGGAAAAACTTCTCCGCTCCGTCGCTTCGCCAAAATGGCAGCACGGCTGCCTCGTGGCCAGCCCTTTTATTAGGGTGCTGGCCACACCCCTAACTACCCGGATGGCTTCGTCCAGTGGGGGGGGGCCCGCAAAGAGCGCGGCGGCCATTTTGGCGCCACGCTTCCATTCTGTTCACTGGACATATTAACAGTAAAAGAACACTTGCCTCTTTCGAAGATCATATTTTATTTAAATTATTTTGTATGCATAGCAAACCCCAAAATCCTCGTGCAGGAAATTCTAGTCTTATTCAAAATTTTGTTTCTGAAAGATCAGAGATTGTTTCTTAAAGAAAGCATTTTATGTGTTAATCTAACTTGACTGTTATTTTAGTCCAAGAGCTAAATTTTACTCATTTATTTACAATCTTGTTGTCACATAAACTACCTGGCTTTTTCTTTAAATGACAACCACCACCAATAATAGGAAGTGGCAGGGCTATAAATTAATTTTGATGGCTCTGAAGCCCTTAAGGACTATGTTTCATAACAACATTACAGATGTCCACCTAAATCCTCATTCCAGCTGGAAAGCTTCAGATACGTGTTGCTACCATTTTTCTACACTGTTGATGCTGCTTTAAAATATAGCTTATGTTATAAATTTGCATTGCTTTTTACTTTATATTAGGGGAAATATCTGGATGTGCACAGGTAGGAGCCCTTATTTTGGTATTCTGAAGCCTTCCAGCATTTTTAGACAGCTATTGAAACAGACTTATTGTATCAATCTAGTCTGAGTGGAACCAAAGTAGAACAATCCATGCCTGTTAAGGAGGGCTGCTTGGCATCAGGGAAGAAAGACACTTCCAGTTCTGTCCCCTGTTCACTCTTTGTTGTCAAATTCTAAACCAATGAACTGGTTCAGGAATGCTGGTACCTAGTGGCTGAAAATGGTACTGCAGACTTCACACATAGACATTTATCTTTTTCTTAACATGAATGCCATGTTTCAGGTATCTTGGTCTCAGGATCCTTGGGATATGGATCATACACACACACTCACATAAATACATCTTCTTTTCTTAGAGGATATGTGCTACACTATTCTGTTATGGCAGTTTGTTACCACTTCAACTGACAAAACTTCATCTCATGGAATCCTAGGTCTTGTAGTTTGATAAGGCACTGACTACATCCAGCTAAGAAGCCTAGTATACTATTCTGAGGTATAGCATTGGAGCTCTTTAGCAGAAAATTTTATGTACCTCACCAAACTAAGACTTCCAAGAGTTTATAGGAAGGAACCATTGCAGTTTAGTGGTGTTAAACTTGGATAAAAATGTAATGTTAGTCCAATATCCAATATCAATTTGTTGTTGCTTTTAGTTCAAATCAACTGAACTCCAAAATGTTCTGTCCTTTGCCTTCTGTTTCCATCTCTGGCCAAATAGCTTTAACATCAGCTCATTCCATAATTTTCGGAGTCTTCCTAGTGGACTTTTGTGGTCCCTTGATATCCAGTCTGTTAGCCAACAGGTCCATCTGTTATCAGTCATAGATTCTAAAACAGTTTTTTTTTTTACTTCAGGGTCTCCAGTTTATTGCTTTATAAATTTAAAACTTAAAATTTTAGTGCTGATTCAGCCCTCAACTCCCTTTCTTCCTTCTAAACCCTACTTCACATCCACTCTATGAACCTATGCATTTCCTATTTTTTTAGTTAGACTACTAAAGAATCTAATAAAGAGAAATATGTCCATGTTGTTTTCGTTTTCAGCTCCTACTATGCTGTTTCAGTGCATCACAGTCTCTAAGACATGCAGGGTTGAGGCTTTAGCCTGCTCTGAGCCCCAATTAGCTACACATCTGACAGGAATCACTGTGAGACCAGCTATACATATTGTACAGTGGGTTTCCTGCTTTGAGTGCAGCAATGTCAAGGGAGAAAAAGATAGCTGCCTTTGTCAAGAATTTTTTGAACTCTGTTCTGCGTGCCATGGCACCAAACAGGGAATGAACAAAACCACAGCAAGCTTTTGCCTAGCATTATATTCAAGTACCATACCTGGTGTTCAATCAGATACAATGACTTTATTACAATCTATTCCTGATTGTTGCTTTATCTGATTGGGCATTATTGCAGCGATGTACTTTTAACACAGAGGTGATCATAATATTGGCCATTTTTTCTGAAAATGTGAAAATAAACTGGGCTTGTTTCCTTCTATTGTAAATAGCCATTCTCTACTTAGGCTTCAGAATTATGGATATACAATAACCCATATCCTTTCATTTACAGACCAGGTTGGCCAGGATGGATGTGAGGAATTTCATGTTCTAGATTGGCATCTATATCTTGATTTTTTTCCTCCAGTCAAGTTCTAAAAATCAAAGTGCTTTCTATCACAGGTTCTATTTCCATGATTTCATTTCTCCACATATCTTACAATATTCAATTTAAAGAAAACCACTGGCATATTACCAGTGCTAGCCACTAAAGGCCACTGTCTGCAATGAAATCTTTAGAAAGAATGAAACATACTTGTTTCAGTAGCCATTTTGCTAGGACTGTGGAGAATGATGAAGGCATTTGCGCACACTCCTGCTTCTATGACTGGGATATGTGTGCTTAAATAGAGATTTTAATGCATTCTGCAGTTTCAGATATCTGTGGGAGTTCTTGGAAACTATCTCCCAAGTATATGGTGTGTGTTTGTGCATGTGTGCATGCACGTGCATGTGTGTGCGTGCTAACCTATCCTATTCATTACTTATAATTGCTGTTTAATTTTATGTTTCTTTTAAAGTCTCATTTTCATTTTTTTATTTCCTTCTTTGATTCAATACAGTGGAACCTCGGTTTACAAACACCTCAATTATCGTAATTTTTGGTTAATGAATGAAAATCCATTGGAAATAATGCCTCAGTTTATGATTTTTTTCAATGCATTCCTATGGGAAACTGTGTTTTTGGTTTATGAACTTTTTGCAATATGATACATCCTGGAGAACACATTAAATTCGTAAACCAAGGTACCAAGGTATCACTGTGTTTTGTAATTCTATCTCTCCAATACCTCAGATGGCTGCTCTCAGTCCCTCCCAACATCATTTTTTTAAAATGTACCTGCACCATTATTTATGCCTGATGAGGTTTTATTTCAAAACTCCATTTAAAATGTGCATTTTGCCCAGCCTTTTCTTTTAAATAGAGGGGAGAGTGCCAATGTGGGAAAAGTTACGTGCACTTTAAAGTTGCCCTGAAGAATTGCCCATTGCATATAGGCCACATTTTGCTCATTGGTGTAACAGAAGAAGAAAATTGTTTTAGGGAATTGGTAGGTTTTTAAGAAGCTTGAGGGCAAGAGTTCTGTATCCTGGGTTTCTGCTTGTTCCCATTTCCTTCAGATCATACAGCAAAGATTTTCTTCCCTCTCTTTTCCTTTCAGCATCTGAACAAATCAGGTCAGGCAGCACAACTGAGAAACAGCTACTCAAGGGAGGATCTTTCAAATCTCTGCTTTTCTACATTTTCCTAGTTGTACAAATTAATTATTCAGATTAGTTGTTCCAACAGAATCCTGCCTATGCAAACTGCCACATAAAATCAGTGTCACACTGATCAAACTGAGAACTTTTTATTGCCAGACCATTTGCCAAGAGCAAGAAAGGTCTTCAGTGTTTCATTGCACAGAATAGTAAAAGAAATTCAGGACTGCTTTGCCAGGTGGACTCAAAGGTTTTTCCAAGCATGCTTTAGAAGGAAAATTCAGACTGATGGTAGTGAATTCTCTCCCATCAAGAAATTCATCTTCCTCATCTGTAGGCTGAAAGGTGAACCGGCTGAGATGTACAATTGAGTATTATCTGCATATTGATGATACTTCACCCCATGACATCCCAGTGATGCAGTGGAAGTCCTATCCAGGTGTCTGGAGGCTGTTAGGGTCTAGATGGGAGACAATAGGTTACAGCAAGACTGAGTAGCTGTGAGTTGGGGGCCCCATGTTATCCCGGGAGTTACCATCTTAGGTTCTGGATGGGGCTCCTTTGCCTCAGACAGACCCAGTTCATAACTTGGGGGTCCTCTTGGACTCAAGATTCCTGCTCGATGAGCAGGTGGCAGTCATGGCCAGGAGGGGTTTTGTGCAACTTCACATAATCCGCCAGTTATGGACCGGGACTCTTTGCTCATGGTTACACACACACTGGTCACCTCCAGACTAGACTATTGCAATGTGTTCTACATGAGGCTGCCCTTGATGACTATTCAGAGGCTGCAACTGATGCAGAATGAGGCTGCCCGCATGGTGATGGGGTGTAGGCATTATGCCCGCGCCTCTCCCCTGCTGTGGGAGCTGCATTGGCTGCCAGTGTGCCTCCAGGTGCAATTCAAGGTGCTGTTAATGACCTTTAAAACCCTACCTGGTAGTGGACCCAGTACTTAAGAGACCGCATCACCCCAAGGACATCAGCCCATCCCACCAGAGCAGATCAGAGGAGCTCCCTAAGGGTTCCATCTGCCAGAGAGTCTCGTCTCTCTGGCACTAGAAGGAGAACCTTCTCCGTATCTGTTCTGGCCCTATGGAACCTCTTACCAATCGGGTTGTGCCTCCAGACAGAGCTATTGCCTTTTAGAAAGGGACTAAAACATGGCTAGCTCACCAGGTGTGGGATGCTGTTGGTGGGGAAGTGCCCCCTCCCCCCGTTTGGTTGATATGAGGGCCGTTCAGTGTGGTTTAGCTTTTTTATTCTACTTTTAGCTAGTTTAAATGAGGAACTGGAGGTAGACTTTTAAAGTTTTAATGATTTTAACTTGAGGTTTTATGACTAATTACTATGGGGATGTTTTTATGCTGGATTTGCAACATTTGTTGTAAGCCGCCCAATGGGGCAGTGATACAAATCTAAGAAATAAATAAAATAAATAATAAATTTATATTCTTCCACCAATTTTCACTCCTCGTTCATTTGAATCTAATCCAGCTGTCTGTATGATATGTTGAAATTGAACAGATAAGGAGATAAAATACACCCCTGTCTAACACCATACCTGTGTGTGTGTGTTTTCATGTCAGCAAAATGCAGGGGATGCCTGAATGATGCTCCTTTCATGTTCCCCATTGTGCAACTGCCGGGGAATCAAACCTCATCCTTCTGGTCTCCAAGTTCAGCACTTTACACAATGAGCCACCAAGGGAAATCATTCTCCCAAAATCCTGACCTAATAGTAGATTCCTGCCCACAGTATAGGCTTACACATCAGGACAATCAAGTAATGAGGTATACCCATTTCTTTTGGAAACCAATAATTCACTGAGACCAAGCACTGCAATTTTCGATTTCTTGCTTCACTTTATGCAGTTTACCTTAATTCATACTTCCCGCTTTCCATGTTCCAGTTATATGTGTTATGCAGTATTGGACTTCCCTTTCACTTCTGTGTACAGGTACATCAGCTGCTAGACATCTTTTTGACATTCATCTAGTTGTATCATTAACAACAGAGATTCTCATGTTTTCTTTTGTTCTTCTCTAGTAGTTGATTGAATGCTTTCTGACCTGGGAGTCAAACATCATGTCTTGTTTCATTTTTGACTGTCTCATCTCAGGCTTTTTATGGCAAGGAAAGTTCAGCAGGAGTTTACTATTGCCATCTTCTGCATAGAGTTAACAGAAGTTGGGTTGAGTGTCACAGCTGTTGCTACTCTGCTAGTGACACCTTCAGCTATCACTTCTGCTTAGTAGCTGCTTTGAAGAGGGTAGATGTAAATCTGTGCTGTGGCTGCAGCATGCTCAGTGGGTACTGTTTTGCCATCTCCTCCTCTGAAGCTGCTCTTCTCAGCAAAGATGTCTCTTCCTGGGCTAGCCTGTTGTTCACTGCCTGCTCCTTGGCTTTCTCTGGCTCTTTTCCTTTTGCTCTGGAATAGACTGGCTGAGGGGGTCTTGTGTCTGAAACATGAAGGGATTACTTGGACAGAGCTGGCTCAAACAACAACATTGGTTTATTGCAAGTAGAAAAGAACAGAGAACAGGTGCAGGGACAACATCTTATATACAGAACATAGTTGTTACATTTACTCAAGACTTCCAGGGAAGCGGGAAAACATTAGTGAATCCGCTGCTGCCAAATTGGCGCCTATTTTGCAAGGTGTGCTAATGCATAAGTAACCTTAATACACAACAGGGTGTCACCTTTGTCACTTTCTATGTTTACTTGTTCCTGTCCCACTCTTTGTAGGTGGAAGTGGTGGCCACTCCCTCTCTTTCTCCTCCCCTTGCAATTTATTTATTTTATTTTTTATTTATTTTTAAATTTATATACCGCAATTCTCAGCCCAAGGACCGACTCAATGCGGTTTACAAAATAGGAATACAACACAGTAATACAGCATAACAATCCCACAAAAAATACAATATATCACAATACATTACAATATATTCAATACAGTTCGTTAAACAACAATATAATCAATAATCAAAGCATACAACATCAAAATACCAAAATTGCAAAGGACAAAATTCCACAGGTAATGGAGCCATCAGCTCAACAGTTCCATTGAATGACCCTGGCGGCCCCCGGCCCTTTATCCTCCCGGTGGAGCAGGGAGGGAAGGCGGGACCCCTCGCAGCTGCGCGGCGCTCCGGGCGGCGGTCTTCGGCCTGGCCCCGGCGGCCCCCGGCCCTTTATCCTCCCGGTGGAGCAGGGAGGGAAGGCGGGACCCCTCGCAGCTGCGCGGCGCTCCGGGCGGCGGTCTTCTGCCTGGCCCCGGCGGCCCCCGGCCCTTTATCCTCCCGGTGGAGCAGGGAGGGAAGGCGGGACCCCTCGCAGCTGCGCGGCGCTCCGGGCGGCGGTCTTCGGCCTGGCCCCGGCGGCCCCCGGCCCTTTATCCTCCCGGTGGAGCAGGGAGGGAAGGCGGGACCCCTCGCAGCTGCGCGGCGCTCCGGGCGGCGGTCTTCGGCCTGGCCCCGGCGGCCCCCGGCCCTTTATCCTCCCGGTGGAGCAGGGAGGGAAGGAGGGACCCCTCGCAGCTGCGCGGCGCTCCGGGCGGCGGTCTTCGGCCTGGCCCCGGCGGCCCCCGGCCCTTTATCGTCCCGGTGGAGCAGGGAGGGAAGGCGGGACCCCTCGCAGCTGCGCGGCGCTCCGGGCGGCGGTCTTCGGCCTGGCCCCGGCGGCCCCCGGCCCTTTATCCTCCCGGTGGAGCAGGGAGGGAAGGCGGGACCCCTCGCAGCTGCGCGGCGCTCCGGGCGGCGGTCTTCGGCCTGGCCCCGGCGGCCCCCGGCCCTTTATCCTCCCGGTGGAGCAGGGAGGGAAGGCGGGACCCCTCGCAGCTGCGCGGCGCTCCGGGCGGCGGTCTTCGGCCTGGCCCCGGCGACCCCCGGCCCTTTATCCTCCCGGTGGAGCAGGGAGGGAAGGCGGGACCCCTCGCAGCTGCGCGGCGCTCCGGGCGGCGGTCTTCGGCCTGGCCCTGGCGGCCCCCGGCCCTTTATCCTCCCGGTGGAGCAGGGAGGGAAGGCGGGACCCCTCGCAGCTGCGCGGCGCTCCCCTTTGGGTGCTCAGCTCTCATTGCTGCTTGCTATGGCTTTAGGACAGTGATGGTGAACCTTGGCACTTCAGGTGTTCTTGGATTTCAATTACCAGAAGCCCACATCAACACTTCTGCAGATTAGGGCTTCTGGGAATTGAAGTTCAATAACAGCTGGAGTGCCAAGGTTTTCCATCACTGGCTTAGACATTCCTCCAGCCACTTATTTGGGAATAAATCATTCATGTAAAGCTCCTAGATGTCCATGTTGAAAACCTGAGGGAGTTGGAAGGCAATGCTCTTTACTTGGATGAACTTGCAGTCACTGATGCAGACTTGTTTCTCAATCTCGGGATGCAAAGGGATAATAAGTATTAATTCCTCTACAAATGTGAATTAGCTTGCCATTCTCAAGATATTTGTGCCATCAGAAATATTGCTTTTTAATTGTCACTGCAGTTATTTTCAGATGTATGATTTTAATGCAGGGATTCCCAATCTAAGACCTGTGGGTTGGATCTGGCCCATGGCACCATTTCATGTGGCTCCCAAGGGCATTTGAGAAACAAAATGGCCACCCCTTTGAAGTTGTTGTGACAAAATAGCTGCCCACATCATGCAGGCATGGCAAAATGGCCATTCAGCCCTCGAAGATGACTGAGAGAGCGTGACCCTACCCCAAGGTTGAAAAGGTTAGGAACCCATGATTTAACTTAATAATCACAGGCCATTTGTTAAAATATGCTAGTTTCGCTCAGTGAGTTGGACTACCTGCTTGTGGTGCAAGGTTTAAATCCCCACCCTGCAAGATGATTTGTCTAAGTTTATTTAGACTATGTGCGCCTGATGGATTTTTGTAGCCTATCATCTTGACATCCATGGTCAAGCTAGAAAAAAAAAGGGTGAGACTGGCCTGATCTTTTCACACTTTTTTCTGCACAAGCAACCAAATTATGAACTGTATCCAACCTAGCTAGTCTAGCCTTTTGTGTCTAATAGTGATCATTTGGATAATTCAGCAAAACCCACAATGCTGGCACTAATGCGATCCTGCTGTTGTTTCTTTTAAAAATGGGCATACTGCCTCTGATCCCAAATATGACATGTAGCTATGATGAGTAGTAACAATGTTAGTATTATCTTCCATAGATCTGTCAAATCATGTCCCCATCTCTTTAAGGCCATTTTTCCTAGTGGTCATTATCACACCAATTGGTGGGAATTCTGGAACTCAAGTGGAATGTGTGAAGAAGTTATTTCCTTCCTCTGAATCTGGTGCCAATTAGCTTCATCAGATGAACCTCCTCTGTTTTGCCACAGGGGGAAAAACTCTTATGTTACCATATGGCCTCATGTACATGTATCTACCTATGTACATATATGAAAGCTATATATGTCAGTATTCCATAGCTAAAGGTTGTGATGTGATGTTTCAGGATTTGCCATATATAAAACAGAGAGAAACAAATGCAAATGCTGGAGCCAGAGATTATGTTGACCAAATTGAGTGGGAAAAAACATTTCCCCATCCTTTTATTTTTTTTCCAGCCCTGTTGTTGTTATGTGGTATCAGGTTGCCTCCAATCCTAATCAGATTTTTGAGGTATGTGAGCTATTTAAGGAATGCTTTTACACTTGCTGCTCCTTCCTACATTTTGTTAGACAAGCAAAGATTTAAACGTAGGTCTCCTGAGTGATCTATCCACTACACCAAACTGGCTCTCCTATTAGTGAAAGAAGCCTGTTGTCAACTGCTAGATAAATCATTGGAGTTAGGTACATATTGCGTCTCTTGCTCTATTTTCATAAATCTTTGGTTGTTGCGACTTCCTATGAGTTATCTCACAGACAACATAGCCCCAGCATGGTGTGATGGCTCTTTTCCTGTGAATGTGATGCAATTTCATTGACATGTTTTTGTTAATCCATATGCTCTTGTTTTCACTAGTCACACTTAATACTTAGTCTTGGACTCTTCTGGTGATTTTTTAAAAAGCTATGCCCAATTAATTGTTAACCAGAGAAAGCATTCAACACAAGAGGTTACATTTCCTCATTATTTATTCTATATGTTAAAAAGCAATTCCATATAATATTTTATTGATTTGACAGAAGCTGACAACTCACATAGGAGACAAATCACTAAAAGTACATTCCGGTCTTAATGAGTTTTGAGACCTGTTCACGGACATATAAGGCAAATTCTTTTAAATCCACTTGCCTTTTAAATTAGAAACAAATAGAACATAAGTTTCCCATTTCTCTAGATAAAAAAAGAATAACCTTGCTAATACAATGGCAAGCTGCATTTTCTTCCTGAGTTTACGTTCTGCATTCAAAACATTTCTGAATTAACAGTTTTAGTAGAGAGAGAAAACCCTCCTCTTTCATGACTATTCTTCACTCCTACAGTGTGATTACTTCATACCTGTCAACCATCCCGTTTTACCCGGGAAAACCCCTTATTTTACTACTCTTCCTGAACCCTCCTGTTTTATTAATTTCCCAGTATTTTCCCTCAATTTTTTAAAAAATTATCCTGACCGGAGCCCTCACAGGCGAAGCTGTAGTATGTTTTTCTGGCCACCAGAGGTCGTTGTGTGGCAGGCTTTTCACTTGTGGAAGGGGGAGAGAGAGAGAAGGTGGTAGTGGTGGTGGGGGTGTTCCTGTATTTTCTCTTTCATTTTCCTCCTGCCACGTGGCCAATATGGAGGCTGCTTCATTTTTGCTATAGAGCTTGTTGGAGCCACCATGCTGGGAAGGACGGGAGCCTACTCTAGAGGTGAGTGATATTTCATATATGCAGGGGCAAATCAGCTCTTGGTCTAGGGGCAGAGACTTCTCTCTCACTCTCATGCTTTATTGAGCTGTTTCTGCCCTGCCTCCTGGCTGGAGGGAGGCTTCCATTTCTAGAGTTCTAGAGTTAACTTGGGAGGGGTGGGGGGATGGTGCTTGATCACTATATGAGAGAGAGGGGGGGTGGGGGGGGTTTCTGTTTCTGTTCTAGAGTTAACTTGGGGGTGGGGTGGGACATGGTGCTTGATCACTATATGAGAGAGGGGGGCTTCCATTTCTGTTCTAGAGTTAACTTGGGAGGAGTGGGGGGGTGGGGGGTTGGTGCTTGATCACTAAATGAGAGAGAGGGGGTTCCATTTCTGTTCTAGAGTTAACTTGGGAGGGGTGGGGGATGGTGCTTGATCACTATATGCTAAAGATAAAGGTTTCCCTTGCTCGAAATCCAGTCATATCTAGAGTGCCAAGGTTCGCCATCAGTCATAGATTCCTACAGCAGCCAATTTTTAGAGCAAGAAGCTGCTTTTTGTACGAGAGAGCAGATCTAAAATACACGGGGAGAATTATCAGAGCTCATAGATCCAGTGTGCTTGCACGGTTGTGTAAGGGGATCTGAGTTAGGTAAAGGTAAAGGGTCACCCTTGCTCAAAAGCCAATAGTATCCGACTCTAGGGTTCAGTGCTCATCTCTGTTTCAAAGCTGAAGAGCCAGCGTTGTCTGCGTCTGCAGACATTTCCATGGTCATGTGGCAGGCATGACTAGACACCAGAGCGTACGGAATGCTGTTACCTTCCCACCAAAGTGGTCCCTATTTATCTACTTGCAATTTCTTGCTTTCGAACTGCTAGGATGGTAGGAGCTGGGACAAAGACGGGAGCTCATTCCGTCCTGCAGTACTCGGGAATCGAACTGCTGACCTTCTGCCTCCCAGTCAGCATCTTAGTCACTTAAGCCACTGAGTAAACAAGAAAAAAAAACAAAAACAAAAGTCCCCCAAGAAAATGGGGAAAGGGTTATTTGGCCCACACAGCTTTGCGCCCATTGCATCTATAATACCATCTAGCCATCTTATTTTTGGCCACCCCTTTCTTTTGTCCTCCACCTTTCCCAGCATCAAGGCCTTCTCAAGTGAATCCTCTCTTCTCATTTGATGTCCAAAGTACTTTAGCGTCATCTTTACTCTTTGACCTTTAGTGAGCAGTCATAGTTGATTTCTTCTAGGATCGACCTATTTCTAACACTACATTTCAAAGGCATCTATTTTTCTGCGCTCAGCTTTCCTAATGGTCCAGCTCTCACACCCATACTTTCCACCGGGAATACCATTGCTTTGACTATGCAATTTTTTGTTTGCAATGTGATGCCTCTTCTTTTAACTATGTTCCCCAGGTTTCTCATAGCTTGTTTCCCAAATATCAGTTACCTTTTTATTTCACGGCTGCAATCACCATCTGCAGAGATCTTTGATCCTAAGAAAGTAAAATCTGCCAGTCATATCCAACTCTAGGGTGCAGTACTCATCTCCATTTACAGCCAAAGAGCCAGTGCTGTCTGTGTTTGCAGGCATTTTCATGGCCATGTGGCAAGCATGACTAGAGCCCAGCAAGTCACATGGCTATATTTGGCCACACCCACAGATTTGGCCACACCCACAGAGGGGTGTGGCCAGAATTTCCCTTATTTTCAAATCCAAATTTGACAGGTATGGATTACTTATGACAAACAACTTTGTCATTGATTTTTCTATTCTATTCTATTCTATTGTGCTGTGTGTGTGTGTGTGTGTGTGTGTGTGTGTGTGTGTGTGTGTGTGCATGTGCGTGTGCGTGTGTGTATAGATATAGATATCACCAAAAGGGTATTTAAAGGCACTGAGCCCAAGCGGCATAGTGACTACACGTCATGTTTGCTGTCCCAGCACTGTCATTCCCTGGCTGTACTTTGGGGTGTATAATCTCCAGAAGTCCAAGGGCTGAACATGCTCATTAATCACTCTTGAACAAGTTTTCTTGCACCACCTAGTAGCTACCTTTTAAAAAATTCTTTGTGTAAGAGAGGTTCTAAGTATCACTCAAATTCTGTCACAATTATTCCCATGTTCCATAGAGGGCAAAATAAGACATTTTGGACCTTTGCAAATACATTTGAGGGCTGCTATGGGGGAGAGAGTAGTAGGAGGAGATTGCATGTTGTTGCTTTTCTCTGCTGCACACATTCCACATTAGTGGGAAGGGGGATCATGTACCCTTATAACATGATTTTTCAGGTTGTAATGGCCGCTGTAATTGATAACCAATGGCTGCTTGGCGCATTTTATTTAAGTTGCTACAGAGTTTCTCCTGGCTTCGAATCAACTGCTTTTCAACATAAGACACATATAAAAGATGTTTTCCATTTTGAAAATGTTGCCTTTTAGTTACTGTTGTTGAAATGGCAGTACATTTTAGGCAGTACATACAGCCAGGAGAAAGGAGATGAATCATAACATTGTCAGTTTATAAAAGAATGAATATAAGTTTTTAATGGTTTTGTTCTAGCAAATAAACACTCTGTATATTTACTTTTGAGATTCTCATTTATTATTTTTCTACACCTTGCTTTATATATTGGTCCTTGGCTTGAGAAACGTGGACTTGACTCCACAAATATCCACTAATTGTTTAATGTTTTTAGTGGCATAATAAAAATATCACCTCTCACATTGTTTTGTGTAAGGACCACCAGGCTTTCTTTGTTTTGTCCACAACATTCTATAAGGCAATTCTAAAAATTGAGATATCCCAAATAAATCTTAATAGTTGATTTTTTTTAATAATAGCCATGTTAGTCTTCGAAGTCTACTTGATCCATGAAAACACACCTTAAAATGTAACAGTTAGTCTTCAAGTGCTACAATGTGTTTTTTTGTTTGTTTTTTGTTTGTTTATTCTCTGATATTCAAATAAACCCACTTACCACATCTTTGCTTTACCATCTCCTTAAGTCAAAAACAGCTCTTAAATATATTTTGGCACAGAATGACTACATCCACATCCCAGTTATAATTCCTTCTGTCCTCTCCCAGCAACCATTGTACAGATCATGTACTCATCTTCTGGGATCCTCCAGCACTAGATAAATTCTACAGGGAAGTCTCTGTTGCAATTGATGTATAGTGTATATATACTTAAACTTCTATTATTATTATTATTTATTTAAAAAAACAGGCAGTTCAATTCTTTTTTTAAAAAACCCATCAAGCTTATGAATGTTGGATATCATGCTTCTTTGGCCATAATGCAAAACACCAGCAAATGGCCCAAATTTTCTGCACAGTATTGTACACATATTGCCAGCAGGAAAAAATGTGCCAAGCTTTACATAGCAAAGGATAGCCTAAATGTTAGCATCAATGGAAGCAGTCAAGATGGTATATAGCAGGGGTGCCCAAACTACAGCCCGCCTGCCATCCCCAGCCTGTGGACCCATTCCATGTGGCCCAGCACCTACCTTGCTGAACCTGGAAGTAGTTCTAGACACCCTCCACAAATGCACAAATGTACCCATGCCACACATGGAAGTGAATGTGGATGCCCCTGCACATGCACAAATGTGCCTGCACCACACCTGCAAATGAATCCGGACATGCCTGTGCATACACAAACCACCCGTGCCACACCCAGAAGTAGTTCCAGACACACCTGCACATGTGCAAACACACTTGCACCTTACCCAGAGCTGAATGTGGATGCACATGCTCAAACGTACCTGCTTTCAGGGTGTGTGGACAGGCCTGCTCAGTTGTTCCAGGGGCATGGTCAGGCCCATGGCACAAAAAGTTTGGGCACTCCTGTGCTCAATGACATTTATGTTTGTGGATAAACTCAAATGACAGTTGCTTTGTGTTTGGGTGAGAAGTGGTTAAGTAATTAACGAATGAGTCAGCATCTGGACTTTTCTCTTGCTTCAATTCTTCAAGTAGTAAGAATACTTAAAGGAAGCTGGGAGACTCACAATTATGTGGCTGAAGATCAGTTTAACATCGTTCTGTTGCCAGAAAGAAGTGAAGGATAGAACAAAGACGCACACATCCTCCATCTGCTAGAACTATATTTGGATTACTAATGAGAAGCTTCCTCCACTCATTTTTTTTAAAAAAATAGGAAATCACTTTCTAAAGCCTTTTAAATTGCCCTGCAATGTGATGATATATGTGTTAACTTGAGAAAGGAAGATAAGACTGTGAGGTTGGAATAAGAACATAAATATGGTATTTTAAGGCAAGCATCTAATGAAGTTTCATTTAACTTCTGACTTGCAACATATCCCTATTATCTGTTTCTGCAAACATAATTTAAAGAATAATATATATGACTAACTTTTAAGTGTCTGTGTGGGGTTATGTTTGTACAATATCCTAAATCCACATATAGTGTGTTAAAATATAAATAAGGAAAGGAAATACATAGTGCTAATGGATGCCTGCAGAAATTCAGTGCTTTTAGCATGTAGGTATAAGTGATAGGGAACATACAGTATATAGGCCCATTTACTTATAACATTTTCTTAACTTCTGAAACAAAATAATAATTTCTAGCACACATCTTTTCTCTTCAGTTACATACTGTCTAATTTCAGTGCTCTCAATGACATTATCATCTGTTTAGACACTTTAACAATGTTTTCTGTCTTATATGATTTAAAGTTGTCGTTTTTAAATACAATTAATATTTAACAAACATGAATCAATAGACACAAAATACAAACATAATAGCAAATTATAATATAAAGCGGTTACTACCACCTTTGGGACCTAGAAAATATTTATTATTTTCCTTTTACTTCATTTCCTTTAATTACCAGAAATCATTTATCTCCAAAAAGTCATTGTTTCATGCTCTAGCATCTGACTTTTCCCCTTCAGTAAGATAAATTCTATAAAATCTTTCTCTATATCTTTAAATCTATTTACTTTTGACAACCCTTCTTTTTTACTTTATTCTCACATGTCTATTTATCATCAACAGCCATATTCCAAATATATTTATAACATTCAATAAGTTGAAACTCAGATCTTACTTTTCAATGTTTTGCAATAATTAAGCTCATTGCTGTTGCCAAAATTGTAATTAGTTCCTTTTTTTGCCATTTCAATTAAATATCACCAAAGCTGGATAACATTGCTAATTTTGGACAACAACCAAGTTTCATAAATAAACTCATTCACTTCATTAAACACAATTTCCCATATTTTCTGAATTTCCTCACATTCCCACCAGAAATGGAAATAAGTTTCAATCTCTTGAATACATCTCCAATATATTGGAGGAACGGAAATAATTATTGATCTCTTGAATACATCTTCAATATATTGGCTTTGGGGGTGGAGCTTAAATGGTTTCATAAGCCCACCCTACACCAAAGCTAGCTTGTTGCTCATGAAGAACGGACAGTAAAATTTGGAAAATGGTTTGTTTAAATCAATAAAATACTGTCTATAAAATAGGAGGTGGGTTTTCCACCCTCTTCCTCCTCTTCCTCTGTGTCTAGGCCAGATGTGAAACTGTCAAAATGAAGCCACCTTTTGGTGAGTTCATTCTGCAGTTCCTTTAGCTTGACTTAGTGTGAGAAAGATTAGCTGGCAACACAAAGTTGCCATTACCAGGGTATGTCCGATGGTGGTTTCAAAATACCAAAATCCTCAAGGAAGTTCTTTCTGTGTACCCCAAGTTGGGTCCTAAAATAACATTATTAATAGATTTTGAAAATGTGCAGATAGAATGCAATAAGTTGGAACAAATCATTATACTTGGAACAGCTTTGAGATAAATGCTTTAAAATGGAAAATAGATTGTGAATTTGAATTGGATGTTTGGCATAAAGAGATATGGAATATAGCTATAAATGATAAATTATCATGCAAAATAAAGCTAAAAAAGAGGATTAGTAAAAAATATATATCTGATTTTAAATACATTTGGGGAGAATTTTTATATTATGTATTAGTCAAAGGGGAAGAGTAAAGCCAAAGAGAGATTATTATCTTTTTGGAATGAGGGGACAAACATATAAATATTAGGCAATGATATAGAGAATAATTAAATGAAGGTCTATAATGTCCCATTGGTAGAGGGTGCATGTAGTAGTTTTACCTAATTTTGTTAATATTTTTGCTTGTTTTTATATATCTGTTGTGATAATGGTTTTTTTTTTTAAAGAACAGACAATTCACTTGCCTGCCCTGTAGGCCAGAGTGACAGTTTGGTTGCTATCTGAGGCCAGTTAGGATGTTTGACCTCTAGTGCCCTGATTGACAAAGTTAGGGCAGGGGGGGGGGTTTCCAAGTGATTGTTGCCAATCCTGTTCTGATTCTTAAAGGGCAACAAGGGCTGATTGGAAGGCAAAGTCCTTTAAATAGATCACTAATGCTACTTTTTTCTGGGTAGTAACTGAATTAGGATGGTACTAGTGAATTCCACATGGTGGCATTGGATGTGAATCAGAATAATGTGATATGGGTGCACACTGGGAGTGGCATCATGAGGTCTCAATTCATGTGAATAGAGTTGGCAAAGGCTACTGGGATGCCCCCCCACACACACACACACACAATTGCATATACTATTCTGTGTTAGGCAAAGAGAGGCGACTAGCTGTTTGCAAGGGAGGAAAGGGATAGCCCTTCTCTACAGAGTGTGCATTCAGTGTGTATTTATGGCTGCTCATCAGTATCCAACTTAGATTTCCCATAATAATAATTTCATGTCAGAAATTATTCTGGGTTAAAAGGACTTTTTGGGAAGAAACTCCACTCAGGGAATGCACAAATGAGGCTCCTTTCATGTCTCCCAGACCTGGGACAGAGATGGGCACTCAATCTGTCCTGCAGTACCCAGGTCTCAAACTGCCATCTTGCCAGCCTTCCAGCTAACAAGGTGAGCTTTTTAATCACTGAGCCATCACAGCAGCTCCTAGATCCCCCATTATGTCTACTGTTGACTGAAGCACTTGCTTAAAATAGCACTGCTGTCTTAAGGTCTGATTACTTAAAACAAGCGGGGGTGGGGGACCTACATCTAACATCTTGTTTCCTAAATCTGGAATGGGAGAGAAATTGTTTAAGTGTCCCCATTTGGTCCCTAATTATGTACTCTCATGCCTGCTGCAAGATCAGACAAGCAGTTGGTCTTGCAACAGGGACCCTCCGGCATAAGGAGGACATGCTTAAAACTTCCCTCCCACTCCATGTTTGGTCAGCAAGAGACTAGATCATATTTTAATGTATGTGTTTACATGTTTTTTCTACTTTTCTTGTACCATGGATTCACTTACTAGATGTCGGTGTTTTATTTCATGGAATTTTTAAAAATTAAACTATGATGCATGGACCGACAACTCTAAAGGATCCAACAGACAAGCACCTCACCATCCAGATAGCAAATTCTATTATTTTACTTTGTTTTTACAACAAAAAAGTGCTTTCTGGAGATAAGAGGTGCAATTCTGCTTCATTCCCCCACCTAGTCTCTTTAGGTTTGGAAAAAGGTCACATATTTGTAAAAGAGCCAAAGATGCCACCATAAATAGTAAAAAATGCCTCCATACTCATTTAGAGGTCATCTGGAATAACCCTTTCCCCCATTGGTAGATGTCAGAGGCTGGGAGCACAAGCTAGGACAATGGGCAGACATATCCATAGGACACACTGTGCCTACTCATCTATAAAGATATCATGAATTGGAGATTATTTCTTGCTGGGTTTCAGCATTTAACATGTCTGCACATCCAGCATAATAATATTTATAGCAATTTTTTTAATTTGTGTGTATCATTTGTTGTATATTATTTTCAAAGAAGTATGTCGTAGTTTTTAAAGACTTACATAAACAAGTTATAGGGAGTATTTAGTGCTCACCATCATGTTTATAGCTTAAAGCAGTGGAGTTTTACACAGTTTTTGTTTTACGAGGGAATCTCTTTGGGAAGAAGCTTCATATTTCCTTGCTTCTGGTTTTTATGGAATAATGGTAATTTGTATTGTTTGGAAGATTACCTCTAACCATAGCAAAAGCTTCAAAAACTGGCCTTTTGATTACTTGGTCGGTTGGTTTTTGGATTTGTAAAGAAGATTTTCTGTTACTAGAAAATGGAGAGAAATTATCACTTGGTAACAAAAAACAATAAACAAAAACCAACCCCTGAGATTATTGTTAATTCTTTAAAAACTCATTAGAAAGCATCAGGGAATATTAGTCAGTGTAATTAATTTACCATTGACACCAGAAAAAATATTCATTAATAATGGTGTGCAGATTATGACCATAATCCTAAATTACTTCCATGTGAATAATTCAACTGTGTTGTCTGGGACTATTCATAATTTAATCACTTAGAATAGTTAGCTATAAGTGTTCTAATTAATACAGTAAAGCCTTTCCTTTTATCAGTTACAAAGCATGTAGCATTGAGACATTTGTGCCCAAATGAAGCCTCTGTGTGTCAAAGCAGGGTTTATTTGTGGCTACATGGAGACAACAGAATGCCAAGGGAAACTTGTACCAAGGTTTCATATGAGATCCATATCCAGCCTAAAGTTAGCACGTTCCATAGTATATTCCAGGGCACCTACAACCAAAGTCCTGGCATATAAACTTTTTTCCTAGGTGTCCAAGAAATAAAATGATACATACATCTCTTAGATGCCCTTTCGGTTGCAAAATTATGCCCAAGAAGCCATAAAAACATATGCCATAGTAATAACCAAAGCAGCTAGCACTGCCATCACTCTAGCCAGGTCATCTTGCTATGGTAATAGAGTAGACCATACTGCCAATGACTCAATGCCAAGATATAAAGAGAACCCATAATTCACCTGAAGACATGGCTAGATCAATGATTCTCACATTTTCATATTTTATGGCCTACCAACAATTTTTTTAAACCCAACAAAACAAATAAAAACAACTTAGTCACACCAAGACAATAATGATTGCCAACCACCAGATTGGTTAGTGGAATATTATTCTCTCTGGCACCCTCAGTTGCTTGACTTTAAAAAGCCAGTCCTATCTGACTCCAGGTTTCAGTACTCATCTCAGTTTATAGACCAAGAGAAAGTGCTGTCTGCATATGCAGATGTTTCAGTGGACATGTGGTAGGCATGACTAGACACCGGAATGCATGGAACACTGATATCTTCCCAACAACACAGTACCTGTTTATCTACTTTCAATTTATTGCTTTCAAACTGCTAGGTCTCTTACTGCTGACCTGCTGAACCTTCCAGTCATCAAGTTCAGCATCTTAACCACTAAGTCACCTCAGTCTCTCAAAGTACAACAGCCTCCATTTAGTTAATTTTGCATCTCAATTGAGTTACGATACGATAAATCTTTATTGTCATTGTCCTGTACAGAACGAGATTGAAAATCTACTTATTGACTTTACAAAACCTAACAAAATACAACTGTCCAAAATTATCGACATACTCCGAACCCCACATATACACATTTAACCCCTGAAAAGCTCTAAAATTCTAAAAACTAAAATACAGAAGCTCCCTTATAAACTGCATTTTGTTGAATTCAAAGCCAGAACTGCTTTTTGGGTAAAAACTATTACTCAAGCAGCTGGTCTTGGTCTTTATGACCCTATACTTTCTTCTAGAAGGCAGAAGCTGAAAGAGATCACTTTCTTGGGTGTGTACTATCCTGCACAATCTCTACTGCTTTCTTATAACACCTGGAGGCATAGATTTGATCTAGCGTGGGAAGAGTACACCCGATTATTCCCTCCACAGTTTTTATGACGCTGGACAGCATTGTTCTTTCCCTAGCTGTACAATTCCCAAACCATACACACAGACCATAGGTTAACAAACTCTCTGTGGTACAGTGGTAGAATGCCAACAGCAGGTCCTTTGAAAGATGGTTCTTCCTGAGGATTCTCAAGAAGTATAACCTCTGTTATGCTCTCTTCATCAGATCTTTGGTGTTTGCTCCACATGTCAGATCATCTCTCAGCTCCATTCCCTTCAATAATAAGTGGCTGAATGTTGAATTTGCATTTCCTGAAGTCCACAATGATCTCTTTTGAGATAAATTATTTTCCCTACACACTCCGTCAGCATCTCAACCTCCTTCCTGTAAGCCGACTCCCCCTCCTCAGCGGTAATCAGACCAACCACCATTGTGTCTGCAAACTTAATGTTCTTATTGCTGGGGTAACTGGAAACACAATCATAAGTTCAGGCTTGCTTTGATCCTATATCCATGTTCTTGTCTGTGTGGTTCTGCATGATATCCATAAAGCTTTCCTTCTACATGGCATTTTGAATTCTTTCTCCTCTATCAGTTCTCTTCAACTTTCATGACAGTATGTAGTAATCAAGAATACTATATTATGAATGTTCTTGGCATTGCTTTCCAGTGTTTGCCCTTAAGGATCATTTGTCATTCCTTCATAGCTGCGGTTTCCCCATGCCCCAATGGCATGGAATGGCCCGCGCAGAGGCCACTTCGGGAGAACGCTCCTTGAGCCGTGGGCTCTGCGGGCAGAGAAATTAAGGGGGGTGGATAAACGATAGGGTTTGATTCACCCAATTCCTTGACCTAACCAGCGGTTCTGCTGAGAGAGCGAATATCTAACTCCGTTACCCATTAAGGTAATCACTCATCTCCAAGGAGAGCGTAATCCTTAGTGCAAATAGAAGCTATATTTACTCTGGCCTAAGCCTCAGACAATGGTTTCCCTCTGTCAGTGTTTGTCCAAGTTGATTAACTTCCCTTGGAGAGATTCCTCATTAACCTGGGTAAATAGGTGATGTAATTTTCTGTCAGATAACCATCCTACCATGCGCAGCCTTCTGCATAATATATACTGATGATTTTCCCTCAATAAATCACTGGTCTTCGCTCCATCTTGCCTCGTGTCGTTCCTTTGACCAGTCTCCTCCGGGACCTCAAGGGCCGCTTTACGGCCCCGATTCCTACATCTGGTGACCCCGACGTGATCGACTCGAGAGTAAGGATGCGGTCTACTCGAGAGTAAGCGATCAGCACAGCCAGGTTCTGCGCCAGAACCTTGTCCCATCATCCCGGAGGACAGCACGGCAGCTCTGGTCGGTAAGCCAGCCGATCGGAGAGACGGCCAGCGGCGAGGCATTACAGAAGAGGCATCCTACAGCTTGCTCCCGGCTTTCGCGGCGGCTTGCAGGTTACGGAAAAACGCGTTCCGCTCACGGTCGGCTGTGAACCCTTGACAGCGCAGTGGCCACCGAGGGCCCGTGGCCGCAGTCCACGCTCCGAGCTCTACCCAGAGAATCGTCGCCAGAACCTATTACCTTGCCCAAAGACGCGTCGACTTGTCCCGAGGAGGAAACTTCGGAGGACCCATCGCAGGTAATATGGGGACCTGTCCTCAGCGACAGCGTCCATCCGCTAGCCAAAGAACTCATGAGGGAGAGTTCAGAATTCTGGCCAGGGTGTTTAAGTTGCGTTTTCACAGCGGAGAGCTAGCGAGACTTTTGGTGTATCTAAGGGAACACTGCCTGCTTTACCCAGAAGTAGGTACGTTAACCCTTAAGCTTTGGGATCAGATAGGAGACTGTATTCAGCAACCCCCGAAAGCTCCAGAGGGCATAATTCGCACATGGAGCAAATGTAGGAAGCTCTCAGCAGAGGTAGACCCAGTCCGGATAGAGACCCAGAAACCTCCAGCGCAGTCAGAACCATCAGCCCCAAGGAGTCTCTATCCGTCATCTCAGCTTAAGCAGGGCAGGGTAGGGAGCATTCCCTCAGTGGCAGCTGCAGACGTCACTGAAGGAATTCATGGCATGAGAGGCCCTGGCGCTTCTCTGACAGTTAAAAGTCCCCTGCCAATTAAGAACTCCATTCAGCGCATGGGTGAGGAAGATCCATTCACGGGGAAATTGCCAGTGGCACAATTAGCTAGCGCCCAACTGCTGTGCTCAGCCTATCTAAAGGCAGACACATGTTCAGGCAGGGCTGCTCAGCGCCCACTGCTCACGGAAATCTGCATGGCCCCTGGCCACGCAGGGCTCCAGAGCAGATCCATTACCACACTCAGGCGCAGAGCAGTGCCAAAACCCCAAGGCGCCTGCTTCCAGCGTGGTAAAATGAGACACCTTAGAAGAGAATGCCAATCTAGACCAGGCAGATCTTCAAAAGATTGTCTTAATGCCAAATGGCCACGCTGGCATGCATCTGGCCCAGGCTAGAAAGGAGGCAGCCATCGCCCTGGCTATGCCAGAAGAACCATCCCAGCAATAGTACCCTGAGTTCCCCCAAGGCACAGGCAGAACCTACTTGTCTCACCTTGGGAGTAGCCCAGAGAAACTCGCCCCTAAGTAGAAGCACCCAGATGGATGTAAATAGCCAGCTGTGTATTAAGTCATCTCCTCATGTGTAGGATAGAACGCTGCAGATCAGGGGAGGAATGTGCGAATGCGTAAATAGATGTGTGTATGCGTGGTACACCACTGAATGTATGACTGCAAGAACTGTGTATGATTGCAAAAGCCTTGTCTCTATGACCACAGTATGACTGAAAAAGTGTTCCTTGTGTGTAACTGCATGGTAATATCACTGTGAAATATGTGTTAAACAGTTTGCACTCTGTTCATGGGCAGGAGCTATTTAAAGTTTGAGAAAGCATGATGAACAAAACCCTTTGCCTTGCCTGCTTAGCAGCTTAGGCAGGAAAGGGGGGGGAATCCTAACCTACAATAGGGCAGGGTGGTTCCCCTGCTTTGGACACAAAAGACTGTGTCAGAAAAGCATATATAAATGCTTGTATACAAATGCCAGAAGCCTCCGGAACAAAATAGGGGAGCTGGAATACTTAGCAATAGATAAGAATATTGATATTATTGGTATCACTGAAACCTGGTGGACGGATGATAACCAATGGGATACAGTTATCCCAGGCTACAAACTGTACAGGAAGGATAGGAAGGGGCAAACAGGAGGTGGTGTGGCCTTGTATGTCAAAGAAGTGATAAAATCGTATGAATTGGAATATCTAGGTGATTTGGAGTCACCATTAGAAGCTCTGTGGGTAAGAGTACCAGGCCACATGGATGGTCTAACAGTAGGCATATACTATCGGCCTCCGACCCAAACTCTTGAGGGAGACTGGCAGTTGGAGAATGTTGTAAAGGAGGCATCCAAGAAGGGAAGCCTGGTTATAATGGGGGACTTCAATTACCCTCACATAGACTGGGTGAACTGTTGTTCAGCACATGATAAAGAGATAAAGTTCCTAGATATGCTAAATGATTGTTCCCTGGGACAGATGGTTGAAGACCCAACTAGAGGTACAAGAATCCTTGACTTGATCCTGAGTAATACTCAGGATCTGGTGCAAGATGTTAATGTGACTGATCCAATAGGGAACAGTGACCACAACTCAATTATGTTTAACTTGATCATAGACCGCAAGTCACTGATAAAATCTAACACAGAGACCTTAAATTTTCAAAAAGGAAATTTCCCAAAGTTGAGGAAACTAGTAAAAAAGAAGCTGAAAGGGAAAATTGAGAGAGTCCAAACACTCCAAGAGGCATGGAGGCTGTTTACAAAAACAATAACAGAGGCTCAATTGGAATGCATACCCAAAAGGAAAAAGGGCACTGCCAGGTCCAAGAGGACTCCAATGTGGCTTACAGGAGCTGTTCGGGAAGTGATCAAGAGCAAGAGAAGCTCATTTAGAAGATGGAAGGCTTGTCCGAATGAGGACAGCAGGCAAAAACATAAATTCTGGCAGAACAAATGCAAGGCAACAATCAGGAAAGCAAAGCAAGACTTTGAGGAGCGTATAGCTAAAAATACTCAGAGAAATAACAAAGACTTCTTTAAGTACATTAGAAGTAAGAACCCAACTAGGAAGGCCATTGGACCTTTAGATGACAATGGAAGGCAAGGGGTTACTAAAGAGGAAACAGAGATTGCAGAGAGACTCAATGAATTCTTTGCTTCAGTATTCACTGAAGAAGACAGAGGCCACATGCCCAAAACAGAGCCTGACGACACTAAATTATACAGGGTAGTGAAAACTGTGAGAGATTGTGAGGAGCTCCAGAGGGATCTCTCGACACTGGGGGAGTGGGCAAAACAGTGGCAAATGAGTTTCAACATTAGTAAGTGCAGAGTGATGCATGTTGGGGCAAAGAACCCCAATTACATTTATAAACTGATGGGGTCTGAACTCTCTGCGACAAACCAGGAAAGGGACCTTGGTGTCCTGGTGGACAACTCAGTGAAGGTGTCAACCCAGTGTGCCTCAGCAGTGAAAAAAGCAAACTCAATGCTAGGGATCATTAGGAAGGGTATAGAAAATAAGTCAGCAAGTGTCATTTTGCCTCTTTATAAATCTATGGTAAGGCCCCACCTGGAATACTGTGTACAGGTCTGGTCGCCATACCTCCAGAAGGATATTATGGAGCTGGAAAAAGTGCAGAGGAGGGCAACCAGAATGATTAGGGGACTGGAAGACCTTCCTTACCATCTGAGACTGCAACGGTTGGGCCTATTCACTCTTGAACGACGACGTCTAAGAGGTGACCTGATTGAAGTTTATAAAATCATGCACGGTGTGGACAAAGTAGATAAGGAAAAACTGTTTTCCCTATCGCATAACACTAGAACTAGGGGACACTCCATGAAACTTTTGGGTACTAGTTCTCAAACAAATAAGAGGAAGTACTTTTTCACCCAGAGGATTACTGGTCTATGGAACTCCCTGCCAGAAGAAGTGGTGACAGCTGTCAGTCTTGACAGCTTTAAGAAAGGATTAGACAAGTTCATGGAGGACAAGAGTATCAATGGCTATAATTATGGATACTTAAGGACAACCTCCGGGTTGGAGAGATAGGCAGGATATCTCTCAATATCATTTCCAGGGAATCCTAAGCAGGCATCTGCTTGGGAATACCCTGAAGGAAATGGTGAGCCACTGTGTGAGACAGAATGCTGGACTGGATGGGCTGTGGCCTGTTCCAGCAAGGCTGTTCTTATGTTCTTATGTTCCCTTGAGACTTTTTCTTTGTCAAAGGATTAAGCCACTCTTGGAAACCGGTTTTGCAATCCTCGCCACTCAGGAAAACAGATTTTTTTTCTTTTCAGAAGCGCGATCTGAAAACAAAAATCACTTCTATGAGTTTTCCTCACTAGATCATAAGCTATGGGGCCCCTCCCTACGTCTGTGTTTCTCAAACCCCCATCTCTGTGTTTTAAGGTTTTTTGAATGTCTCTTAGCTTCTTGAAGTCACGTATCTCACCAGGAGTGAGAGAATTGCATTGTCTTCATGTGTGTACTGTGTTATCATCTTGTAACCTCGGTTCTCAACCTTTTAAAGTCAGGGGCCAAGCTCTGGGGGTTCAGGCAGCTCTGGGGGTCCGGACAGTCATCTTGCCCTTCCTTCGCCGCACAGCCCTTCTTGGCTTGGTGGAGGTAGTGGCAGGGCAACGTGGGCTCTGGCCCACTTGCCCACATCTGGCCACAGGTTAAGAATCGTTCTAACTCTCCTTCATTCTCTTAGGAAAGATACTGTTCTGGTATTTTGACTTTAATCTGTGCAAAGTAACTCACTCATTGTACCCCTTTCACAGGAAAAAGCACGCAAACATTCCTGCGCTCTGTATATTCAGAAAATGCTTACCTTTTTACAGGAACAAAATTCCTCTCCAGGCCTTAATTGTAACCAATTTATTTATTTCTACAGCCTTCCTTTCACAGGCTCCAGAGTTAATTACTGATAGGTATTTCTTAACAGGAGGACCTGGTTGTCTTAGTTACATGACCTAATCTGATTTCGTTATGATAAGAGCTGTTGCATTCTCATTGTGCTAACTTCTGACTTGTCTTTCCTCCTTTCCTCCTTTTGCCAGTGGAACTCCCTGCTGGAAATGTTTAACTTGTGTGTCTTTTCATTTTTTGTGTATTATTTCCTTACAGCTGGCACGTCATAGTTGGCTTGTTTTTAATAAGTCTTAGTAGGTCATTTTAAGTATGGCACCTGGCCCACAGCACCCTCTCTAGTGTGCAGACACATTTCGCAAACTCCAGAGCACAGAGGAAGGATTAGTCCCTAAGCTCCCGAGCATGTGCAGAGTGCCACCCATTAGCCAGGACTGCCTAGGACCATTTTAAGAGTGCAGTCAGGTCACACCTTCAATCAGATACAGGGATTTTTAGGCCACCCCTTCCCTTTTTGCTGCTAGTCTAAGCAAAGGCAAAAGGCTAAGCCAGCATCCTGCACCCTTCTCACAGGAGCACCAGAATCGCTCCAGTGAAAGTGTGCATGCACACCATGACTGGAAGTGCGCCGGGGGGCCTTCTTGAGAAATTTACCCAAGGGAAGCCTGGCGCTTTATGCGCCAAGGTTTGCCATTAGACCCCAGACTCGTCTCGCTCCAAACGCAAACAGTCACCTTGTGTGAATTAATGTCACTGGTTCCTCTTCGGGGGGCTAGGACAGTTTTCACTTATGGGGGTCGCACATATTAGGTTCTTACTTGGCAAGAGGACCAAGCTTGGCGCACGCTCCTGACTCTTCCGCAAGCGGGCAGAGTTGGCAGCCGTGAACCTCGCTTTGCGCACCTTTGCCAAAGAACGCTTCAACATAATTGCTGAGAGCCAGTTTCCTAGGAATTTGCTTCACAGTCTACCGGGAGCATACATCACTCCAGCGTTAGACAAAAATTTGCTAAGTTTGTTCCTCACAACTCCAATTCAGAGTCATGCATTCCCAATTCAGAATGCCAAAGCGCTCGCAAGGCAGTTCAACCTGCTACTTTCCCAAGCCCAAGGCATAGTCCGTCCCTGCCTGCATCGTGCAGGGGCACCGGGGGGGCCCTCGTGGGGGGTCAACCCACGAGGGACAGAGGCCATCCAGGTGTGGCAAAGGGACGTCACACATCCCCACATCTTGGCAAATGGCAGTACATGCACGTTTGCATTAATACCTTCCCACAGTTTGTTTGGGCAACAGCACAGAAGGGAGAAACGGCTCCCCATGTGGAGCAGCATCTCCTTTCCCACAGCCAAGGGCGAACCTCGGCACATGAAGTCCAATGACGCCCCAGCTTATAGCTCCCGGCAGCTGGCCACCTTCAGGGCCACCTGGGATATTAAGCTCACTTTTGGCGTTCCTTACAATCTGCAGGGGCAAGCGATTGTGGAACGTGTCTATCGGACGCTTAAGTCCTACATTGACAAACAAACGAAAAGGGGGGGAACAACGTCCCATAGTTGCACAGTAATTGCTGTCCTATAAGTGCAAAAACTAACTAACTCTTTCAGCATTTCTATCTCCCAAACAAGTCTCTTCCCCATGCAGGTCCCAGAGGCCAGAGTCAGACCCGGATGATTGCAAAGAGCGGCACCAGTCACTGTCCTGGATGTCATCAGCTGTCCGTCTTCCTTTATGACTTACATCTCCAAAGATGTTTCTATGAACATTTTGCATACTTCTAAGGACCATGCCTTTCCCCAAAACAAGACTTTTCCAAACTCAAGTTACACAGGAAACCCCACCAAGAAGGGAAGCCTCATCCTCAAGAAGCTGATTGCTATCTATAGTTGCTCTTTACTTATTCATGCCTTGTACAATGCTCCAGTTGGGATTTGCAAGGGACACTTGAATTTCTGTATATTGTTAATAACGGCCAGCTTCCACCAAAGGAAGCCAGACCGGCCCATGTTTGCACCGGCCCATTGCTTGGAAAGATTGAGCACCCGGTAGCCGGTAATCCCCAGTTTATCTTCACACCTCCCCATAGGTGTTAGAAAAGACATTTGCACAATGCCAGAAGCTGCAGATATAGCTTAGAATCACCCCAGGTCACAGTATCAATGACACATCTCGTTATCTTGCCTTGCTACAGAAAGCAGTCTGGATTCAGACCCACAGCTCTGAAAAACCAGGCTGCAGTCAGTATATTCAGCGTGTCAAGCTTAGCCATAGGCAACGCTCGGAGAATGAATTGGTCAATTGGCTTACACTTTTGCAAGAGCCATTAACCACACCTCCTCGGCAATAGCGCTGCTCAACCAGGAGCAGGCAGAGCTTCACCATGCCATACTGGATAATCAAGCAGCCATCGATTACCCCCTGTGGTTACATCATTTGGGTTGCGAGTCTGTCCATGGCATGTGTTGCCTTAATCTCACAGGCAATACCCACAAGATACAGAGCCAGCTCACAGACCTCCACACCCTAGTTAAGAACATCAAGGAGGATTCTTCATGGGGGTGGCAGGACTCCCTGTGGTTCTGGTTCCCATGGGGTTGGCTTCAGACGACACTCAAAGTGATTGTGGGGGTGGTAATACTGGGCAAAACAGTGTGTTGTTTCGTGCAATGTATTCCCTCACTGCTAGCGAGATGTCCTCCATGGAGGGAACCCCGAAGCACCATTCCCACTCATCAGCTGATGCCTCTCTTGCGCAAAGTCGCCGGTCAGGTCCTTAAGTGAAACGAAAAGGGGAGATGCGGTTTCCCCATGCCCCAATGGCATGGAACGGCCCGCGCAGAGGCCACTTCGGGAGAACGCTCCTTGAGCCGTGGGCTCTGCGGGCAGAGAAATTAAGGGGGGTGGATAAACGATAGGGTTTGATTCACCCAATTCCTTGACCTGACCAGCGGTTCTGCTGAGAGAGCGAATATCTAACTCCGTTACCCATTAAGGTAATCACTCATCTCCAAGGAGAGCGTAATCCTTAGTGCAAATAGAAGCCATATTTACTCTGGCCTAAGCCTCAGACAATGGTTTCCCTCTGTCAGTGTTTGTCCAAGTTGATTAACTTCCCTTGGAGAGATTCCTCATTAACCTGGGTAAATAGGTGATGTGATTTTCTGTCAGATAACCATCCTACCATGCGCAGCCTTCTGCATAATATATACTGATGATTTTCCCTCAATAAATCACTGGTCTTCGCTCCATCTTGCCTCGTGTCGTTCCTTTGACCAGTCTCCTCCGGGACCTCAAGGGCCGCTTTACGGCCCCGATTCTTACACATAGCTACCTTTCCAAATCCCAATCATCTGATTTCTTGGCTACCTTCTATAATTTGATTGCTGCTTGAATGAAGTTATGGGAAAAAATTCTATAATTTCTTCTGTTTCTTCATTGAGAACTATGATGTTTCATTGTTCTGTAGTCATGACCTTTTCATTTTTAATGTTTTGTTGTAGCCCTGCTTTTGTATTTTCTTCTCTGATTTTTTTTAGTAGTAATTTGAAATCAATGTTACTTTTTGGCAATAATATTATGTTGGCTGCCTGTCTTAAATTCTTAATTTTCCACAAATTTTAACTTCTACTGCATCTGAATCTAAGATCTAGCTCAGGGGCAAATAGATTTAAGAGATATATGTTACAATTAAAACTAGTTTCCAGTTAAAACTAGTTTTCCCTAGTCAAAACTAGTTCTGACTAACTGCGTTTGTGAGAAATTCTAGTTGTAACTAAGACGTTTAGTTAGAACTAGTTTTAACTAGTCAGAACTAGTTTTGACTAGTCAGAACCCATTTTAACTGGAAACTGTTTTAACTAAAACTTTTTCCTTAGTAGGAAATTCTAGTTTTAATTAAGCCATTCGGTTAGATCTAGCTTTGACTAGTTAAAACTAGTTTTTACTAGAAATTGATCTTTCATCGTCAGTTAATTCTAGTTCTCACGCAGTTAGTCAGAACTAGTTCTAACTAGGGAAAACAGGTTTTAACTGAAAACTACTTTTAACTGTAACATATATACACGCCAGTCAGTGGGAAACCATTCTATTTCTCCAAAGTTTATCCTAGCAGTAGCCTCTTGTCCAGAGTATAGGTTAGATACTGAATAATCAAATGTTGTGGCAAATCCATTTCTTTTAGAACAACTCATAGCTTTTCATGACCACATGTTTAAGGATTTTTCTGTAATCTGTAAAATATCTGAAAACTCTATAATTTTATTCTGAACTTCTTTGGTTTACTCTAGCAGTCAGCATATATTTGCAATACTTTTTCTAATGTCTCTTCATTATTTGAATTCAACTTGAATATCTGGTATTTGTCATTCCATATATAGTGAAAGCCTTTGTTTTAAAATATTAAGCGTCATTATATTTGCACAGGAAATTAATTTAATTGTTCAATAAATATTATCCCTTTTGAAGATTTATTAGGAGACAAGGTGTATATAAAAGTGTTGCAGTGTGTGGACCATTGTTCTGTTTTGTGATGGTGTCATTGTTCTATAGGTATATGACTCCATCATCATTTGACTCCACCATCCTAACTGGCACTGTTTATCAGATAAGATCACAAGAGTGGGGAATGAATTGCTATCAAGTGGTGGGGTTATGAGCAAAAAAGGCGAGGAGGTCATTTAAATCGTATATTATTATTTTGAAAGGAAAGACAAATTCAGAGAAGTATCAGCCATCTTTAAATCAAAAACTAAATCAGAAACAAAGGCAATTTTGTTCAATTCTACAGTCTTGAAAGAAATGACTGTGGGCCTCAGGCAACTGCCTGGTGCATGTGCTTTGTGTGTCTCCACACAGGGAGATGCACAAGAAGGACGTCATGCTGGTGGGTGGAGCTGACCCTATAAGAGAGGCCAGCTCCATTCCTCTGGCACCATTTTGTTTGCTGCCAGGCCATTTGCCCACCCTCCCTCCCACTCACTAGTGTGACTTGTTTGGTCGCTTTATTGTGCCGGATGGGAATTTTTGGCTGGGACCCTTGGGGCCCTTGGGGGCCTTGCTTTTCCACCCCTCCCACACTGGTATTGTAGGTTTGAGTTATGGAGGAGTTAACTCATTTTAATTTTCGTTCACTTTGGTGGGTAGCACGGGAATGTTAAGAATTTGGCTAATTAACATTTAATTGTTATACTAATTTAATTACAGGCCACCTATAAGGGAGTAAGATCCAAAAGGGGCCTATAACGATTAGGATTTAGTTAATGGAGCCTTACGGAAGCTCAATGGCTTTGTAATGGAATAAAATGAAAGTAAGTAAAATTAAGAAGGAAAATTGGTAGGAACAAATTTAACCTGACAAATCGGATTGCAGAATATGTAAATTGCCTTCTTGTGCTACCACTGCAGTACAGACTGTTCTGTTGCCACAGTTATAAGTTCTGAAATAAAGTGACCAGTTTATAACCCAAAATAATGTGCCGCCTCTTTCCTAGGTCAATGAAACGTGGGCTTTAACAGCTGTGGAAGAAAAATGGCCACAAGTAACACAATGAGCAATGGAGAGATCAATGCTCAGAATCTCATTGTGCAATAAAGTAAATGATGATATCAGACAAAGTGATGATATCAGACAAAGTTCACTGCTAAAAGAAGTACAGTGGTAACAGAATACCTGACAAACAAATGAAGATGGGTTGGCCATTTTGCACGCACAAGTGACAATAGATGGAGCACCAGAATAATGAATTGCATCTGAGAGATTGCAGAAGACCTAGGGGAAGACCATCTCACAGATGGGGAGATTTTCTCAAGAAAAATGTTGGACCAACATTTTGGTGTTCAGAAATTGGAGACAACAAGCACTGAAAGTGAAAGGCAGCTCTTTGCAGGCGCACCCCCCAATAAAGGACTCAGACACCGGTAAAAGTGGATAACAGCATCGGGCCACATTTATTGATTCATGCCCTAGTCCGAATTATAAATTTCTATTGGTAAAACGACCAATCATAATTCTTAAGGCAAGCAGGCCGAAGTAACACTGGTAAGGTACCACCCCAAAATTGCCAACGGCAATTGGTTACAATGTATCGATTTGTATCAATTTGTTTGTTTACAACAAACAAATTATTGACCGTAGTCAATATCTAACTAATGACCCCACCCTCTGACGCGTATCCGTGGAATCACGGGGTGATGCATGCTGGCTAGCTATCGCCATCACCCCGTCGCCTAGTTCGTCGTTGACCGGACAAAGTTTAACCAACTTATGCCTGTCTATTGTTGTCCAGTCAATTGCGAACCTGCCAGATACCTGTGGGTCATAATGTTTACCTTACCAGTGATACCCGCCCATGTGACCAAGTCAACAGCATCACAGAAACCCCTATATCAAACCATAGCAACAGTGTGGGATGGGCGAAAAAACCAGGACCCGAGAGCCAATTGTGGGTCCCAGCCAAAAATTCCCACCCGGCCCCGAAGCGACCAAAATATCACACTGTTAACTAGGGAGGGGGTGGAGGGGAAAAACTTCTCCGCTCCGTCGCTTCGGAAAATGGCAGCTCGGCTGCCTCATGGCCACCCCTTTTATAAGGGAGCTGGCCACACCCCTAACTACCCGGATGCCTTCGTCCTATGGGGGGGCCCGCAAAGGGCGCGGCGGCCATTTTGGCGCCGCGCTTGCATTGCAGGCGCACCCCCCAATAAAGGACTCAGACACCGGTAAAAGTGGATAACAGCATCGGGCCACATTTATTGATTCATGCCCTAGTCCGAATTATAAATTTCTATTGGTAAAACGACCAATCATAATTCTTAAGGCAAGCAGGCCGAAGTAACACTGGTAAGGTACCACCCCAAAATTGCCAACGGCAATTGGTTACAATGTATCGATTTGTATCAATTTGTTTGTTTACAACAAACAAATTGTTGACCGTAGTCAATATCTAACTAATGACCCCACCCTCTGACGCGTATCCGTGGAATCACGGGGTGATGCATGCTGGCTAGCTATCGCCATCACCCCGTCGCCTAGTTCGTCGTTGACCGGACAACGTTTAACCAACTTATGCCTGTCTATTGTTGTCCAGTCAATTGCGAACCTGCCGGATACCTGTGGTCATAATGTTTACCTTACCAGTGATACCCGCCACACGGGGAGGCTTGCAAAGGCTCACCGCCCCCCCCCCCCCAAGACCGTCAGCTCGGTCGACAGGCCTGCTCGCCAGTCCAGTAATCCAGAGGTCCATACCTCCCTGCGACAGATGGGCCCCATCCCCTGAGTAAAGCTCGTAAATTTGCAGACTGATGGCAGGGAGGCTAATGACGCACCCCCCACCCTTGTCAAGGGAACCGGGCAATAGCCCCGTTCACGGAGCGTCGGCTCAGTCAAGAGCCCCGAGGCCGAACGCCCCCCTGTAAGCGTACCGCGGTATCGTGTCCGACGTGCGGATGCACCCTGTCCCAGTCGGGTACCCACTCTGTCGCCGCAGCGTAACGCGCTGCCCCATGCAGCGTAACGCGCTGCCCCGTGCACCTGGCTACGGCCCACCAGGCATACTGTCACCGGTGTAAAACGACACCCAGGGTCTGTCAAGTAAAAAGGGAAGGGGGGGGAGAAACAGTGCAGTGACTAAAACTGGTACTCACAGTTGAGGAGGGCGAAGACAAAACTGAAAACATTGTGATCCCGACCCTCCCATGCGGCGTATTTCAGCCCTGTAGTACCCAAAAAACAACTGCAGCAGAAGCCGCCCCTATGCAGAGCGAACGGGCGCCGCAACGAGCCCCTGAGAGGCCAACACTGTCTAGTGCCTTCCCACCACCCTCCAAATTGGGATTTAGGAATAGAAGACCCACCTCGGTGACAGAAAAAACGTGCCATGGTGCGTGCCACAGTGCACGGAAATCCTGTAGGGCACCAACCGGACAGATGTCTGTCGAGGAACATCGTAGCAGTCTATTCCACTGCCTACGCCGTGCTGATTCGTTTTAGAGGAGCGTATCCCCAACTGAGCCCAATATCATCCACACAGACATCTTCGAGTTCCAGTGCCCTACGACTTGCATCCGCCTTATACAGCATCTCAAGCTCGCTGATGCGGAGCGCTCCAAAAAGGCCACCGTTGTAGCCGCATGGAGTGGGCTGCCTCATTTATCCAAACAGAGGCCAGGCCAGCCCCGGGCCAATTGGGTAAAAACCCTGGGAAAATCTTGCATCCGCCTTATTCAGCATCTCAAGCTCGCTGACGCGGAGCGCCTCCAAAAAGGCCACCGTAGTAGCCGCATGAAATGGGCTGCCTCATCTATCAAAACAGAGGCCAGGCCAGCCCCGGGCCAATTGGGTAAAAACCCCGGGAAAATCTTGCATCCGCCTTATTCAGCATCTCAAGCTCGCTGACGCGGAGCGCCTCCAAAAAGGCCACCGTAGTAGCCGCATGAAATGGGCTGCCTCATCTATCAAAACAGAGGCCAGGCCAGCCCCGGGCCAATTGGGTAAAAACCCTGGGAAAATCTTGCAACCGCCTTACTCAGCATCTCAAGCTCGCCGATGCGGAACGCTCCAAAAAGGCCACCGTTGTAGCCGCATGAAGTGGGCTGCCTCATTTATCAAAACTGAGGCCAGGCCAGCCCTGGGCCAATTGGGTAAAAACCCTGGGAAAATCTTGCATCCGCCTTATTCAGCATCTCAAGCTCGCTGATGCGGAGCGCCTCCAAAAAGGCCACCGTAGTAGCCGCATGAAATGGGCTGCCTCATCTATCAAAACAGAGGCCAGGCCAGCCCCGGGCCAATTGGGTAAAAACCCCTGGGTAAATCGGGTGGCGGTCGCCCGGGAAACGCCCGCGCACGCACACCCACCCTTCCCAAACATGTCTCACACGGAAGTCATTGGTGCTGTCCACACGACCTCCCACTTTGGCCATGAAAGCCAACCCTGACAGCTGAGATGCTATGGTGCGTGGTGCAAGGCCCTGGGCATACAGGTAAACCATGAACCGCAGAACATGGGCTACTGGGATCGGCCAGGTTCCTGGCAGTCAAATTGGGTACATAATGCTCTGAAGGAACTAAATGTGTGGTGATACGCCTTACTCATGCATGGCGCTAGTGACAGGCCAATCGCCCGGGTCACTTCTCCTTGCAACGTTCCATCTCTCGTCCGGGAGTGGCGAGGGAAAGTCCTCCGCATCCGGGGCCGAGGCACGGAACCGGGAGATCTGCAGGCGGGACAAAGCAGCAGCAATATCATTATCAACCCTTGGGACATGCCTGGCCCTGAAGAGAACGTTGAGGCACAGGCTGCATAACACAAACTCGCGCACTAGGTCAATAACCCCGCGCGATTTGGAAATCTGTGCATTGACGATGCGGGCAAGAGCCGCATTGTCACGCCAACATTGCACAACCGAGTTGGCCCACTCCTTGCCCCATAGCATCAAAGCACCCAGGATAGGGAAACATTCCAGATACGTGAGACCATGCAGGCGACCCTTGCCTGCCCAGGATAATGGCCACCCACCATAGGCCCACTTCCAATTGAAGTACACCCATAACCCAGGAATCCTGAGGCATCGGACTGCATCTGAAAGCAAGAGGGAGCCAGGAGATCAGACCCCAAAACGACACCCCGTTGAACTACCTCTGGATCTATGGCCAGACAAGCACGTCTGCCCTGATACCCCGGGTAAATCTAAGCCTATGGTGGGGCCTGGATAATACTGCCATAGCGTCGCACCAGCGCGGAGCAAATGCCCTGCCCGGTGCGATGACCCTGCCAGCGAAATTGGGGTGACCATGTAGCACCAGAAGTTCCCTCAGTGATGCCATGCGTTCGGCCAGCAAGTACGAGATAAGGGCCACTAGCCTTGACACCTTATCCCGCTGCAACCTAGAATCCTGCGCTACCGTGTCACTCTCCACCCCAGGAATACTAGCTGTGGAGATGGGCCCTCGGTCTTTTCGGGCGCTAAAGGGACACCAAGTTCCTCCATTAGCGTCTGAAATGTGTTGAGGAGACGTGTGTACGTGTCCCAGCCCCGTTCAGCCCCGAATAAAACCATCCAGGGAATGGGCTACAGACCGGGACCCTGACCTGCGGACAAAGGCCCACTCTAGGAAAGTGGTGAAACGCTCGAATACCGAGCCCCAATGGAATAGCCAAAAGGCATGGCATCATTGAAATAATATGCTCCCCGGGACGGGGGTGCAGGGACAGTGCCAACGACCCTGCCCGCATAGACCCTCTTGTCAAAGCTGGCAGCAACCACCTCCTCCCTCCCCCCAAAGGGATAAAAGATCGGGGGCATCCTGAGGGGACCTGTTACCAATGAAAGGGATCCGGAACCCCTGCCTAGAACCCTGAAGGAGATAACCCGCATCCTCTCCCTTCGGGTACAATGTGAGCCAACGCTCCAACATGCCCACCTTAATTGGGGAGGGAGGCCTTCGGTGGACTAGATCCATCTGCGGCAGTCTTGCCAGTCCCCTGTCTGCCCCACCCTCTGCCCCGCATCCCTCTAGGCCTGGGACAGGCAGAGGCCGCATGGGGGCCAACACAGGTGGGACACTCCTGTCTGTATTTGCCATTCTTCCCATTGCAGGAGCCATTGGACAAGAAAGTCCCGCACCGCAGGCGGGCTGGAACCCACCGCCCCGCCCCCTGGCCGGTGAGCTTGTGCTGGGGCCGCCTGCTGGACCCTAATCTCGGGGTGCGGGGAAATCCGCCTACGGCATTCCACGTCACAATCCAACCACGATGGGCCCGGAAAGTAAACCATCGCCCGGTGGACGTTGTCCAAATACTGGACCATCGGAATTGCCAAATCCGGCCGGGCCCTAAGGTACACCGCCATGCATATGATGCAGGCCGGCAACCATTTGGCCCACATACTTGGTGGCTTGCGACGACATGCCTGCCACTATCCTTCTCATTCTGCCCCTCCCTCTCCTCCTTGGTGGGCCCTCTGTTTAGGAGTGAGAAGATATCCACGTACTCCCCCCGCCAAATTTACTCTCTGTTGGCCTGTGCCAAGTGGTCACTCAGCGGTAAGGAATAGGGGCTTGGACCAACCCGGCCACCCAAAACATTCCCCTCGGGGTAGGGAACACCCCCCACCACGGGGCCCTGGGTGGTAGTTGTCATCGCCGGGTGGGGCGTCAGCGGGTGCACCGCCGCACCACCCACGCGAGGCCAAGGCCATTGGAAAGCCCCCCCCCAAACGTGGCCACGTGTGTAGGTGCACTAGTTTGGACCGCATACTCACGTGCTGCACCCCCGCGGCCACCCCCACCGGGGGTTCCGGCCCACTGGGGGCGTCGGAGCTCACGACCGCCGTAGAGCTCGTCACTGGGGGCTGACCCGCACCGGCCTGTTGGTTGGGGAGCTGCGAGGCAGTGGCCGAGGTTGTGCCACGCCTCAAGCAGCTCAACCCATCCCGTCGCCTGCCGCTGCCCAGCAGACGACGCATCGAAATGAACCCCAAAGGGAGCCCCAGCATGGCTGGCCCGAGCCAAGGACACCTCAAGGGCCGCAACACGGGCCAGTAAGACCTCCACGCTGACATGGGGCCAAGGGCCGGCCGGCCCTCCTGCTACAGGCACAGGTACAGGTCCCTGTACCCCGGGACCCTAATAGGGCCAACGCCCCACGCCGAGGCCCGGTAGGGCCGATGTAGGTACCTGCCAGGGCAAGGGGCCACACCACCCCCAAGGCTAGAAGGCCCCGGGGTGAGCTGCACCCCCGCCGCTGGAGGCCCAACAGGATGGGAAGCACCAGGAGCGGCGTCCACCGCTTGCGGGCCGCGGGCCACAGCCCTCACTTGACCCATGCTCGGGTCCCCCGCCTCCGGGCAAGGGGAAATAGACCCCGTTCCACCGGTCCCGGTGGGTACCAGCAAAGGCGGCTGCTGGGGAGGCGCAACTGCGGTCCTCCGACCCGGATTGCGCCTCCTAACAGCGCGAGCCGCGCTCGCGGCCGCCCTCTTCTTCGCAGTCATCGCAAGGAAATCTAAGGGAAGCCAAAAGAGAAAATTCGCCGCCAAAAAGGCTTCCTTGACAAGGTAAGAGCGACGGAGACAAGAGGGGAAAAACTTCTCCGCTCCGTCGCTTCGGAAAATGGCAGCTCGGCTGCCTCATGGCCACCCCTTTTATAAGGGAGCTGGCCACGCCCCTAACTACCCGGATGCCTACGTCCTATGGGGGGGGCCCGCAAAGGGCGCGGTGGCCATTTTGGCGCTGCGCTTGCATTATTTGGAGGGACTGAACACAACTTGTATGGGGCAAAACACGGACTTTTATACATACAGAGAAAGATACATTTACAGCAGGAACAATGCTGATTGGTCAATTAACCTATGTACACTTCTTAATCCCTTCATTTGCATTAAAAAGATACATAGCATGCCTGTCAATCTTCAAAGTGCATGCTCTCTGAAATCTTGTGATACTTCGCGATTTGCCGAGATCTCGCGGCTCTCAAACAGCATCGCTATTTGCCAGCAGTTTGCATGGGAACCCGGCGGTTTGAATATTTGACACTTCAGTAAACACATTTATCATACATAACATTCCTCCCCCCTAGGTATAGACAAAGTCTTTTAACCAGGATGGCGGTCTGGTTTCCCTTTTGGGTCGGACAATCGGTTGAGCTGGCTCAGGGACCCGTAGGTCTGGAAATCCAGCTGGAGTGAGAGTTTGACTAGTGGGAGAGGACTGAAAACTCAAATCATAGCCCTGTTTGTCATTGGGAGGAGCAGGGGATCGCTTTAAATTAAAATCTAATGATGGAGGTGAAAACGACAACTGAGAGTCCCTCCTGTGGTTGCTAAGAGTGGAGGGCAACTCAAAAGAATAGTGCTTATTGCTAACTTGAGATTCCAGTGTGTTAGGATAAAACAGTGTGGGGGTACCTTTGTCCTGAGTGGGGGAGCATTCTGCTGTGTCTATGTTAGCTGGCTGCTAACTATTACTTCTGCCCCCTGGGTTTAAATGGGTGGGGGCCAACCCTAACATTGAATATCTGTGTTCGTCCTGTGGGTCCAGTATTCAGGGTCTCAACTGGTCTGTGTACCGTCTCCAGATCAGACCATTGGCTGTTTCGATTCTGTAAGAAACAGGACTAGTTTGGTCTAGCACAAAACCAGGTACCCACGTAGGACTGCCTGCTGCATAATTGCGGCAATGGACAGGGTCCCCGGCCAAGAAACCCTTTTAGTATTGGATCCCTATATTGGTACCCTTGTCCTCCATCCTAGAGGGATCCAACTTATCCAGCAAGGATGCTAGCTTCCTTCACTGGAGCAATTCAGCAGGCGATAGCCCTGAGGCGAGGGGGGTGAGCCTATCCGTAAGGAGAAACTGACATAATTGAAGCTCCAGATCCCCTTCTCCCATGCGCCAGAGTGCATCCTTGGTGGTGCGCACCTGCCGCTCCACTTTGCCATTGGTGGCAGGGTGGAATGGGGTGGCAGTGATGTGAAGAATAGCATTCATTTCCATGAAGGATTGGAATTCTACAGATGTGAATATCTGGGAGTCCAAACATAGCAAACAGCCTTCTCAAGTGCATAATTGTCATGGATGAAGTAGTGCTGGACACCTGGATTACTTCCAGTCACTTGGAGTACAAGTCCACTACCAATAAGAATAGAGCTCCCCTAAATGGTCCCACAAAATTGATATGTATCCTGTACCACGGGCCCCTGGTAGAGTCCCATTCGCAGGAGGGAAGATGGGACTACTCGGGGCGAGAACATTGGCAGTTGGCACAAGTGCCGACCATCTGTTCTATATCCTGGTCCAGTAGGGGCCACCAAAAGTAACTTCGGGTGAGGGCTTTCGAACGAACAATTCCTGGGTGACTGGTATGGAGTAATTTCAAAACCTTTTGGTAGAGGGTGACAGAAATGACCACCCGCTGGCCCCACAAAAAATAACCCCGTTCAACAGACAATTCTAAGCGTTTGCGGTGAAATTTTAAACTCGTCAGCTGGAGGAGAGACGGGCTAGCCTTTTTGCACCCAAGAGATTACCTTTGATAATACCGCATCTTTGTCCGTGGCTTTGGATATGTCAGATGGGATAACCGGAGGCGAGGCGAGGGCCTCAATCATTAGGACCTGGTGGTCCTGTTCGATCTTGCAATCCAGTTCCCTGACCCCGGGCAGTGGTGAGCACAACAGGGCATCAGTGTGGCTTATGTCCTTGCTGGGTCTGTGTACCAGAGTGAAATTGTACACATTTTAAAAAATTGCCCAACGCAACATCCGTGGGGATAGGATTTGCAGTGTGGAATATTTGACACTTCAGTAAACACAGTTATCATACATAACAAACATGGAGAAGAAGTGCCCGGGACAGATCATTATGGACAGAAGTTGTGGAGACATCTACTCATACAAGGACTCCTTGCTGAACAACGACTCCAAGGTAGCCAAAGCTTTTTTAAAAAAAAATCTAATCCATGGCATTCTTATAAGTGATATTGCAACAGCAATCCAAAAATGAATTTTAAAAAACCATGCCCCAGAAAAGCAGGCTCTAATCATTGTTGAAAGCCACCAATATTCCGCATGTGGTTAAAGAAAGGTCTGCGCTTTCAGGCCTTTTGGAATATAATTCTTTGTGAACAGCATTGTAGACCGAGTGAGCAAAGCATTTATGTTCATTTCCCTGGAGAAGGCTAGGCCTGGATGAAACCACATTAGAACTTCCTGGCACTGTTGCTTCTGATTTGCTTTTGCTTTTCTCTCCCCTTTTCATCTCTAAAAAGAGAAAGAGAACAAATCTCTCTTGACCTGGCATAAAATGTTGGAGTTACAAGGCTAAGCCATCTCAGCTTGCCAATTTTACTTTTCTTAAGAATGCCTAATTGAAATTCAATACAAAACCGTGGGAGCCCTTTCCCTTAAACAGTACACTTTCACTTGCTCTCTTCGGCGTGTGGCTCTTATTCCTGAGATTGCCAGCAGTGTACCAACACAGAGACATACCAAATAAAAACCCAGTGGGATCCCTCTTGCTAACAACTACAAAGAACACTTTTTAAATGTCTTGCTTAACAAGGCACCACTTGAAAAGGAAGCAGCAGGAGCTGTGATAACTCAAATGTTCTAAGGAGAGTTGTCTCAGTCATATTGCGTGCCATGTACCAGTCGGCCTGACAGGTTTGATAACTGGTCAGCTGTCCTGTGCTGCAGAATGGAAAAGGGCAAATATCTTACAAGTGAAGAGTGCCATTGCACTATGTTAAGCTGCAGTACTGCAGCCAAGGCTCTGCTCACCATCTGAGTTCTATCATGACAGGTTCAAGGTTGACTCAGCCCACCATCTTCCTGACGTCAGCAAAATGCGGATTCAGTGTGTTCCGGGCAATATGTAAATTTGCCAGCATACTGCTATTGGGCAGTATCTATTTATAATTGTTATTGCTGTTCTTTGGAAGTGAGATCTTTCTAGGACAGCTTCAGATACATCTTAAGGAAGGTGGCAATTTATGCATCACCCCAAAGTAGGAAATATACTCTGAAAGAAAAATGTTGAAAAAATGGAAAAGAGATTGTGTGTGGTTTGTGTTAAAAACAACAACAGAAACAATGGATACAGTTTAAAGAGAAAATCATCTTACAAAAGTGAAGACAATTGTGGCTGCATGACCAATGTCTCTAAGTCTCATTCATGCCCAGATGTTAACTGTTGATAGGCTACTTTAAGAGTTTTACTCTCCCATCTTTCAGTTCTTTAGCTTTATTCCAGACAAAAACTTAAAATAGGAGACTATATGCTGATAGTCTTCCAACTTTTTGATTTTGTGATTTTGCTTTTGTAATGCTTTGTTTATTGTGATATTGATGCTTCTTGGTGATATTTTTATACTGTAACTTGTTAATTGTACTCTGTAAACCACATTAAATCACCCCTTGGGCAGAGAATTGCGGTATATAAATTAAAATACAAATCAAATCAAATCAATCAAACAATTGTCATATTTTAAATAAGGATACACCTGAAATATCAGCAAACCTATAGTAAAGGTTCAAGGTCTGCCTTGACTCTAGAGGGCGGTGCTTATCTCTGTTTACAGCAGAAGACCCAGCACTGTCTGCATCTACAGATGTTATGTACATACCGTAGGTAAGGGAGGATAGGAGGACAAATTATAGAAAAGGAGGACATGTCCTCCTTTAGGATACCATCTGCCAACCCTAGTTGTGGACAAGGTTAGCTGGTGCTGAGACTATCAGATATGTATGGTGGTTCCAAACGATATATGAACGTTAAATGTAGCTGCTGAAGGCAAGGGTATTGAGGGAGATTTTATGGTAGAATTCCAATAAGTTCCAGAAATGTGCTGTTAATTTCATTCAAATTTATACAGGAAATGTGCTACTAATGATTGATCTGTCTCCTCTGTACCACCCCAGTCTATTTCTATGTCTTAATTCTTTGGAAGCCAAGCTAGTATAAACAGTAATTCATCATATCTTTTTAAAAACTGATTCTTGATTATGATAGCATAGTGTGTGTGTGTGTGTGTGTGTGTGTGTGTGTGTGTGTGTGTGTGTGTGTGTGTGTGTGTGTGTGTGTGTGTGTGAGAGAGAGAGAGAGAGAGAGAGAGAGAGAGAGAGAGAGAGAATTATAGAGTGGGATTGAAAACATAATCAGATGGCTGTGTGAGATCATTTTGGGATATAAACAATTCTAAGCAGAGTCTGTTGTAATTTTCAGAGAACACTTGAGGTTTTATGTACAATACATTTATGTAGGATAGATCTGTTCGGCTCCTTTCCAAGAAAATGTCATTTCTGAATTATTATTTGATTTATATTGTAAGATTTGCATGTTATATCTGAAAAGCAGGCTTGCCAAACTTGAATTAAACGTTTGGTATGGGACTGTGGTGGCTCAAGTGGTTAAGATGCTGAACTTGACAACTGGAAGGTTGGCAGGTCAGCAGTTTGAGACCTGAGTACTGCACAAAGGAATGAGCTCCCATCTCTGTCCCAGCTCCTATCAACTTAGCAGTTCAAAAGCAAGAAAAAATGCAAGTGGATAAATAGGTACCACTTTGGTGGGAAAGTAAACAGTGTTCTGTGCACTCCGGTGTCAAGTCATGCCTGCCACATTTCCATGGAAACTTCTTCAGATGCAGACAGCACTGGTTCTTCAGCTGTAAACAGAGCTGAGCACTGAACCCTAGAGTTGAATATGACTGGCTTTCAAACAAGGGCAACCTTTTCCTTACAGTTTAAAAACTAACTTTTGCCACCCCACCAGGAAAAAAAAAGATGAGACATCAGGGTGGGAATTAAACTGGGCCACACCTGTGTGAGCTAATGTATATAAATCCTCCCAACCTACAGAGGGTCCTCCCTAGTAGTGCAGCACCTAGGGTTAGAGAGCAGTAACCTAGGTTAGTGAGCTCCTACCCTAAGGTATTGCTGGCCAATGTAACTTGGGGCTGCCTTTCTTGGCTATTTTTGACCCAGATCTCTTGACTGAAAGTCATGTGTAACCTGGGTGAGCCCTGGAGGGGACTTTCACATGTAGGCCCTTGTTTCTATAAAGACACTTGTGATGTCCTTGACATACACTTTGTTGCCATAAAAGCCAATCTTCTGGGTTTGTTTTTTCCTTCCCCTCTCTTTCTTGTCTTTCCTTTCCCTGAAACCATTGAATCAGAGGGCAGCTTCTTCCTGGGCAGAAGGGAAGGGTGGTATGTAATCCAGATATAACCTTTAATTCTAGCCTTGAACACTCAGCAATGAACTAGCTAACTGAACTGTCTGGGTAGACAACCATAGGAGGGCCTCTATTATCTCCTGCCAGTCTACCTAGGCATTAACACAGTCAGGCCCAATAGGCAATTAAGTGAAAACAACTGGAGCAAAACAATGTGAGGCAATACTTCCTGAACTATTTCCTTCTGCTTTGTACAGGCAGTAGTTTGGCTTCTAAATGGCAGATGTGATCTCTGTGCTCTGCAGCAAGGGAAGAAAAAAAGAGATGCAAATGAGGAATCTGGCTTAACACACAACTGCCCTGTCCCGAGCAACTCTTTTCATGATACTTCCTGATATCTTTGGACTTGAAATCACACACACCGAGGCAATTTCCTTTCTCTCTCAATGCTTGCTAAGTAGCATTCAGAGGTTTTAGCATTCTGTTCCCCATTTTTCCTCCAGTCATGGTTATTCTCTGCCCACATCTGGCTTTCTGCTAAGTGTTTAAAAGGCACAAAACAAGTCTTGACATTTCATAATGATACTGAAGCTTGTCTGAAAAGAAATCATTGAAACGATGCTGATTTCCTGCAGATCACATTTGGAGAAAAGGGCTATTAAATTGGAGATTCCATTAATGTAAAAACTCAGGAGCTCAATTCATTTGGCTTTATCAGAGAGCAAAGTATAGGAAATATAGAGAAAGAGAGAGATGGAATTTAACTGTGGAGATAATAGTGTGCATTTGCTTGAAACTAGCCTCATCACTAAATAAAGAAGCAGGTAAATCTATCATTTTTTTATTTCACACACCTTCTCGTTTCTCTTACATTTTTTCTTGTTGCTGTTTCAATTTGTCTTTTTAAATGCAACAGTTTGCATGAAGTTATGTGTCCATTTCTTCTAATAAATCCATTTTTACATAATTTTATTTCAATATGCTTTGCAAAATTCACTAATGTGTTCATTATACAGTAAAACCTCTACATATGAATTTTTTCTGTTCCATGAAGTTATTTGTATGTCAAAAGAATTGTATGTCAAAAACACATTGCATTACTAGAAGAGTCCACTAGATGTCACCGTATATTTTTTGTATGTCAAATTTTTCCTATTAAGAATTTGTATGTCAGTTTTTTTTGCCCTTGGGCCCAATATGAGGGGGCCATCACCCCACCTAAAGGGGCTTATCCACCTATAGCCATTGGCCCCTTTAGGGAGTCAGGTTAGTTAACTGCCACCTGACACTCAGCATTGAGTCTCTGGCTGTATGGTCTACTCCATTACCGTACCATAACTAATTACAAGAAACACATCCTCCTTGGAAACCATGAGTAGCTATTCCTGGTTCCCAGAGCTAAAATAGCCATAATAGGTAACATCTTGCTAGAAAAAAATACAAATATATTACATACTTCTTCTCTTACATTATAGTATAAAGAGAAGAGGAGATAAATCTCTTGCTTTTGAAAAGATGGCCAAGCTTCCGAAGGAAAATGCATATGGGTTTAAGGATCTTTACATGGACTCAGAGCAGCAATTTAAAAATACACTCTTCTTTAGCCCAGATACAATTATATGAAAGTGGATTGAGAATTCTTAGTATATAATATACAACAGAGGATGTATATAGTCAGTATGGAAATGTCATCTGTGTCTTTTAATATATTCAGGCATTGAGAGAACTTATTAGCCACAGAAGACTTTATTCTGAAAAATAAATATTTGCACACCATTCTTTCCTTCCCAAACACTCTTCCAAAGATCCGAGTTGCATGGGAAATAGTTCCTACCTGCATTTGATTCTCTCCAAATGGCTGTTGCCCAAACTGTTCCTGAATAGGGTTTGTTGTATAGTTGACAAAAGGATGGCCAATTTACCATACAAGTTATTATTTGTCCACTGGGGCTTTCCTAAACTTATATAAATATTGTGAATTATGCTCACAATCCAGTATACTGCTAAGCATACTGAAATAACACTAAAGACTCAAGCATGCCTTCCTCTGTGATGCTAAATTGAAGTTTTCATCCTTTAAGATAACTCTGGTGAGTGAATGGATGAACTAGGAGGATTCAGATTGAGACCCTAAGCAACTATTTTTGTGGCAAATGAATGGACTAAATGTTCTGCTTATAAATTTATTAAAAATAGTAATTTGCTTGTGTTTTCCACAGTAAACTAGGTTGAGGAATGATATGTACGACCAATGCTAATTATATGCACTTGAACGTGTAGTAAGCATGTGCTGGTTAGATCTAAAAACAAGCAAATTTTAAATAGGTCTATTTAAGTATACATCATTTCAAGATACTGCCTATGCACAAAATGGTTTCTTGAACACAGAGCAATATCAATTACATTTATATACTGTTTACAAGGTAATTGGCATTTTTTTCTTTAAAAAGGTTACCATTTGATACTCTTGACTACCTCTTTGTTATGTTGGTTTTATGTTCTTTTTGGCTCAGTTGGTTTGTGGCAAGGTTGCCATGTCTAGAGTTTCCATTTTGATTCAGGTCTGAGGATAGAAAGGTAGTTTAAAAACAGCTGTCCAGTGAGTTTCTGACAATTCTATGTGATTTTTAAAGACTTTATTATAAGTGTGACTATGTTCTATTCCTGCTCCTTTTCTGTTTCAATTTCCATTGGGAAGGGGCATAGAAGGAGAAAGAATAGCTCCCCCTCACTTTTCGGACCATTGGCCGGTCACATGGTTCAGTGGGCCGGTCATATGGTTCCTCCCACCGGAAGTGGAATTAAAATATGCCTTGTAATCTGTTTTGCCACAGGATGAGATAGATTTGAAGCTGCCATTTTCTCTGCTTAAACCAGGGGTGCCCAAACTATGACCCGTGGCCCGGATCTGGCCCCCAATGCCAATTCATCTGGCCCATGGGCCATAGTTTGGGCACCCCTGGTGTATAACATCTGAGAGGCTATCCCAAGTATTGAGACATTCTAATTAACATTGCATGTTTCTAAAACACATTTTTGTACAATGTGGGTAGCATCGGCTGGTTAATTTTAAAATCACAATAGGATTAATGTGGACTTGCAATGGCCAAAACTAGGAGCACACAAAAAGCTACTTAAGATGATATATCATACTGGATAAAGACACTCTTCAAGCTATTTTGATTCATGCTATTTAAAGTCATCTGACATAATAGCAGGTATGATTCTAAATATTAGATGAAAGTATTTTAGTATTTTTGCTTCTGGCCTCTTTGTCTTTCAACTTTGATACACAGGGTTCCCGTTGTACTTGTTTTTCATGCATCAAGAAAGACCTAGAAATTTTCTATATTGGATATGAACCCCTGACATAGTGAGGCCACTTTTCCACCAAGTATCTGACACTAAAATTGTCTTTATGGTTTTAAAGCCACATGTAAAAACAAATAATAATAATAGTAAATTAAGAATATAAAGGTAAGTCAATAATGTCACAATGGGAGATCAGCAAAAAAGGTTGTTTTAAAACAAAGCCTTATTTATGAGGAAATTTGTTTTGGAGACAATTATCCTTGCCTCCCTGATTAATTGGCAGATGGAATTAGTGGTTAGGTAGATAATATACATTACCTGCAACCCATGTAGCAATATATTAAGTTAGTAATTGTGTTCTGTTGCATTACTACCTTTTAGCTCAAAAACCCATGTTGTCCTAATGAGATAAATGAATGGCCACCACTGAGAATAAGACTGCCATTTGCGAGGAAAATTGCTCAAAATTGAATCAGCCTGAGTCAACAAATTTTGGACAGCACTGGGCTTCACTCAGAGTAATTTCTCTGTGTGGTTTAATTTAAGCCTGTCACTGAAAGTACATTAAAAACATTTGCTTTCCAGCTCCTACCAAAAAAAATTCTGGAATGTGTTACATTGCTGTTAGAAAAATGTCACTCTCCCATTAGCAAATTCAAGATACAGGAGACAAGAGGCAGAATGGGCAATATTTATTTATTACTCTGGAGAGTTTTTTTAAAACAAACAAACAAACAAACAAACAAACATCCCTGTTGTGTTGCCAAATATCTGGTTTTATTTATTAATAAGAATATACATGTGTAAATTTGAGATACAGGCTGTACTCACACTACTTTCCAAAGCAAAGTAAAACTACTCAACCCTCCAGATGTTTAGAAGTAAAACAAGCTTTGAGCCAGTTTGGTTGTCAGTGTATACAATTGTCTGGCAAGTTGCTGGGTGATTTTCAGGCAATTGTTTCAAAACCTAAGCTATGATTTAGACCAGGTAACTAAGATCCCATACTGCCAGGATAATGGTGTACCATAGGCATGATCAAAGGCCAATGAGAATATAAATCTCCCAAGTGTTAACTTTTTGTGACACAGTTCAGGGCAAGATTCAAAGACATATTATATAACATTGTTGATAGTCTGACTCAGAAGCAACAAATGTGCTTTATTTCCAGATTTTTCTTCTTCTTTGAGAAATGTGAACACTGGACATTACTAATAGTTTGATATACTGAAGTGCTGCAGTGTAATCACTTTGAGATGAACCTTGGGGAGTAAGTCGGACAAATTACAGTGGTTATCTAAGACAACACCCTCCTGTCTGAAATAAGCACTCATGGGTATCTGAGGTTCCTTGGAAGCATACAGTACATTTAGTCAATGAGAAAAACGGTAACAACATGTAGGATTGCTTGACAGACAACATGCCAATAATTATTAGTGGTCAAATGTAGGAATGTGTTGTAGGGTGTATTCTCAAGCCTACATTTCCACATCACCCAGAAAGAAAATAAAAGAGGGTGCTGATTGGCATAAAATTAGAAATATATGGAATCTTAATTAAAAATATGTTGATTTCAGTTTAGTAGGGTAGAGCAACCCCAGGTTGTGTGCCACCTCACTCTGGTCTCGGTTGGCAACTTTAAGATTCCTGTCTTTCTTCTCATGGCTATTTGAACCTAATTTAGACTGAAAACACCCTTCAACAAATGAGATCCCTGCATATTGTAGATCAGGGGTGGCCTACTGTGCCACCTGGACAGCTGAGCAGGCCAGACCATGCCTCCCAGTAGCAGAAGCGGATGCATTTACGTCAGCTGTAAATGCACCCACTTCCACATTAACAACGGCTATGGCCGTGTTTGCACATGTGTGGGTGCATTTTGTGGATGATATAAATGCACCCGCTTCCAATTCTGGATGTGGAAGAGGCAGCAACAGGCTGGATGGGATGGTGTTGGGGGCTGGGGCTGGGGCCAGCCTGTGGTCCATAGGTAGGGAACCTATGACGTAGACCATCTAGCCACCATACTTGTGAATGTAACATATACTGTAGACTGTTCCCCAGAATCCTGCACAGGGTGTGTTTCTGTATGCACGAGGCAAATGTGCAACTGTACCTTGTCACAAAAGTCATTTGGGGGCAAAGCCCTCTAGAATGTGTGAAATTTTGTGGTGTCATATTTGGAGATGGTGAGGCAGGAGGGAGCACAACCTTTACACTGGTTTCCTGCACAACTTATCAAACTACATATTCTACTGATTTAGAAGGATTCTGCTTGGAAGTTACAGTCTTCTTTATTATTATTATTATTATTATTATTATTATTATTATTATTATTATTATTATTATTATTATTATTATTATTATTATTATTATTATTATTATTATTATTATTATTATTATTATTATTATTATTCCATTCTTGAGATCTGGAGAGTAAATACAAATCTCTACTGTGAGAACTCTAAGTTCATGTGATTAGAAATTTCTTCCAGTGTTCCAAAGAAAATTGAAAATGCTAATCACTGCAGAGTAAGCCAAAAATAAACATAACCCAGCCTCCAGGAAATAAGCCTTGCTTAAATATAAGCACATGCTAACATATTTTGCTGAACCAAAACCTCAATCAGTGGTACAGGGTTTGTGACTTGCCTTATAAACAGTAGAAATATCCTTCCTGACCCCCTGCAGGCAATCAGCTTAGTTTCCGAAGCATAAAATTTTCAGTTGCCTTATCATAGCTGCATACTGTATCTACAAATGTTATTACTGGTCATAAATTTACCTTGTCTGCTTTAAAAATCCAGCCACAGTATTTTACCTAACTCGTGCAAAAGAGCCTCATGAGGCTGCACTACCTTTACTTTTTATTTATTTACTTTTAATTCCATTTGAGCAGAAGAGGAACAAATGAGTATCATCAAAGATGTTCCTTGACAAATATTAACTTTTTCTTACCTTGGTATCTGCTCTATTAAAACAAATATGGTAGATAAAATGTCACGTTTATTATGGAGAAGTAATAACCAGCAAATGAATCAAGCTCTGAATGTCCTGGGGTGTATGTGAAGATTTTATACCTGCTACCAAATCGTAAAGATAACTTTAATGCCTGCTCAATTACAGATTTTCCTAATCTAATTAAAATTGCCACCTGGTCTGTTTTATATTATTTGAGCCCTCAACTCTTTCATTTTCTTCCAAACATGAAAGAAAGTTGAATTTCAGGCTGGTTTATAGTTTTCAATATCTTCACTGAATTCATCAGAACATAGAGAGCTAAAGCTGAGAGAATAATGGATGAGTTTGAGATCATTAAGTCAATGTAAAATAAGGGAATATAATTCATGATTGGATTTGGAAAGATGCAAAGAACTTATTTGTCAGGAGGATATAAAAACTGGTAGAAGGGCATAAGTATGACTGGAGTCATTTTTACAGCTAGGTGGAGACTTCTGCACTTTTGATGTTTTCACAGAGGTCATTTATTTTATTCCATTAAGAGCCACAGGGCTTTTAACACTCACAATTAAAAGACAGTGTGTAACATTTCCTTTCTTTTCTCTTAACATCTCCTGTGTCCTCCTAAGAAAAAGAATGGATGAATGGAAAACATGGGAGGGCTATAAATTAAAGATGGCATCATTGGACCTCTTAGAAACTTTAATGAATGAAATTGGGTGTATCTGTGAAAGCTGGCATTGAAATATAATTCTTTAAACTACCAATATATTTTTGCTTTGGTCTGGATATTTTTTCATGAATGAGATACTATGCCAGCTTCCCACCCTCTCCGTGCTTGTCTGATTTCACAAGCTTAGCCAGTTTCAGACTGGTTACTTGATGGATGGGGGACCAACAGTGAATACCTGAAAAGAATCCTGCCTGGAATCCTGTTGAGATGCCATGAGTTGACTATAAGGGGCTGCATAGACCACTGGTCTGTCTCAGCAGAAGAGCAGATTCATGTGTTTCTAACTGCTTAACACAGGGGTGCCCAAACTACGGTCCATGTGCTGGATCTGGTCTGCAGGGCCTAATAATCCAGCCCACGCTGCCTGCACCATTCCCGGGAGTGGAAGTTAAATGCACCCATGCATTTGCAAAATGCTGCCCTAAAACACCCATGGCTGTTGTAAATGTGTTTATGACAGCCGCAGGTGCATTTACGGCAGCATTTTGTGCATGTACATTTTACTTCCACTTCCGGTGGAAGGAACCATGTGACCAGCCCATGGTGCAAAAAGTTTGGGCACTACTGGCTTAAAGCCTCCTCTGGAAGCACCCCAAAACTATGTGCAACTGTACCCCTCATGTCCCTCAAGTGTCAGTAGTTGATACAGGAGAACAATAGTGCATATTTGGGGTGGGAGGGCATTTCTAACTGAAGTGCAATGCTTCTCTCCTGGCAAATGGATTGAGTTTTGGCTCTCAGATAAAAAACGTGGGAATTTTGCAAGAATTGGGTAATAGAGATTCTCTTTTGCTACTGTACCAAGGGCTCAAGATCATGGAAGGAGATGGAAGGTTGGTACTTCCCCGTAAGTGGCACTAGGTAAAGGTAAGTAAAGGTTTCCCTTGTTCGAAAGCCAGTCATATCCGACTCTATGGTGCAATGCTCATCTATGTTTCAAAGCCGAAGAGCCAGCATTGTCTGCTTCTGCAGATGTTTCTGTGGTCATGTGGCAGGCATGACTAGACACCAGAGCACATGGAACGCTGGTACCTTCCCACCTAAGTGGTCCCTATTTATCTACTTGCAATTTCTTGCTTTCAAACTGCTAGGTTGGCAGGAGCTGGGGCAAAGACTAGAGCTCATTCCATCCTGCAGTACTCTGGAATCGAATCCTGCTCTTTATTACATAGCAGGGATGTATTTTAAAAAGAGGTAGCAAAGCAAATACTACAATATATACTGAAAGGACACAGAGAGAAGACAATGTTTGACCAAAGGATGAAAACAACAGTGAGCTGTTTTGGGTCACTCTAAAGCTAAATAATCAGCATTATATGCCATAATTATATTGGGCTATATCCTATTATTTGTCCTTATCACACTATTTAAGCAGGTCTATTCTAGTTGAGATTAACAACTGAGTTTGATGCTTCATTTGTTTTTGTTCCCTGAGGAACCTAACAGCATCTTTTTGTAAATGAAAACCAGGTCATACTGTCATGGGTTGCTTTTTGCACTCAGCCATTGATCACTTATTTGAGTCATCTTTAAAGAAAGCTTTGGAACTATACTGGTACCTCAGAAAAAGTCCAATTTGGATAAAGTCGTGGTTTTCATGCACACGTGATGCATTGCATAAAGTCCAAAACAGCTAAAAATGGATGTCATCCAAGGTATTTGGTATAGGAACCTCAGATAAAGTCCATTTCTTGGACATTATCAATGCATCGCCTATTTGTTTCGAATAAAGTCCAAACTTGCGGAAAGGAGTTTGGACTTTATCCGAGGTTCTACTGTATAATTAAGCTATTTAGGAACTATAAACAAAACAGGACACAAAGTGGCCAGCCCTCAACTGCGTTCTGAGCAAAATGTTCTGACAAAGACAATTTTCCATTTTCCTCATCCTTCTTTCCTACCCTGCAGCTGTCAGAATTTGTTCCCATTAGGGCCCCACACCTGCCCTGCCAGCCAGGTCTTCACATCTTTCCTGAAGGGCGGCAATTCAGTTTGTGGTCTTAGATTTGTTGGCGGGAAGTTCCAGAGGTTGCTTGGTTTTTTGGCTGTTTGACCAATCATTGCTTGGTTGTTTGGCTGGTTGGTGTTGTGGCTTGGGATCTCGGGCATGAGGAGGAGGACAAATGCCTGGCCCAGCAGCCTGCTGCTGGCTCCGATCTGGTGTCGGAGCCTTAAGAGGACCTGTTGCCAGTCCCTCAGCCTGCTGGTGGCCCAAATCCAGATTCAGAGCATGAGGAGATAGACCTGGCACCAGGCCTGCAGCCTGCTGCCAGTTCAGAGCTAGCTCCTTGCAGCCAAGCCAGTCAGGCTGAACAGGGCTTGACAGGAGCACCAGGTGACAGAACTTTGGAAGACCAAGCAGAACCCAGCATGTCTGAAAGGAGCAGGGATCTTTTAAGATAAGACCTGCAGCTGAGGTGAAGGAGGGTTAGAGCATGCCTCCTAAACCGGCCATCAGCTGCGAGCCCTGAGTCTCCTTTAAAAAAGGGATGTGCTGGCAAGCGGAGCACTTCATCTTGGACCCCCAACATTGTGTTACCTGAACCTCTGATATTGGAATTATGAACCTCTGCCTGTGACCCTGATGACATCTTTGGACTGTCCCTGCTACTGAATGGCTTCCAACCTTGGCTATCCCTGACTACAACTCTGCCTATACCCTCTGAACTGAAAAGTAAGAACTCTCTCCTACCTCTTATGCAGCAGCTTCTGGCTAACCATCTTGGCCAGTGTCTGGGCCATAATGGTTGGTTGGTTTGGTGACCAAATGTAGAAATTATTGCAATAGGGGTTCCCAACCTTTTCAAGCTGGTGGCCGGGTCATGTTCTCTCAGTCAGCTTGGAGGTCTAGACAGCCATTTTGCCTTGCCTGCACAATGGGGTGTTGGCCATTTTGTCCCAACAGCATCAAAGGGGTGGCCATTTTATTTCTTGAATGCCCTTGGAGGGGTGGGGGCCCCACATGAAATGGTGTCATGGGCCAGATCTGACCTGTGGGCCTTAGTTTGGGAGCCCCTGTATTAGATGATTTCACTTTTAATTATAATGTTTTCCTGTTACAGTAATACCTTATACAAAGTCTGCTTCGCACAACATCAAATTCATACAACATCGGCTATTTCCATGAAAAAGTTGCCTCATACAAAGTTACTGTGACTTTGTATGAGGCATTGGGTGTTTTCCCAGGTTGCATTGTGCCTGGGCAGTATAAAAGGCAGAACACATGCATGCATTGCTCTTGTGGGTTTTGCACGAGGCGAAGAGTGTTTAGGAGTGGTTTTGAGCATAATTTTGGATTTTTTGAATTTTTTCATCAGAATTTTTGGAAGCATTCCTGGAATTTTTGCAGCATTCTTCATGTTGGCATCCATTTTGTCCTTGCTTCCATTCAGTAATTGTTTAGCTTGTACAAAATGGATAATCGGCCGCATAGCTGCAGATTAACACTGTGCTGCATGATGGGACATGTTAACTTTTAAACCTCCATTTCATAAAGTTTTCAAAAGTTAAAAACTTGTTGTATGGGTTGTCCCCTAAAATCAGGGTTGTTTGACATGTTTTTGTAATGTATTTAGCCTTTATGCAATGATTTCTTAAAGTTCTGTCAGTTTCCTGTCTGTTTCCTTGACTTTGCCGTGAAGACTGTGCTGTTACAGTACAATGTATCTCCATGGAAACAACGTTGTATGAGGCATCACGGCTAGGATTTTGCATGCCTTTACCACCTCCACAGCTGGACTTTACCACCTCCAGAGCTGCTTCTGGGCCCAGCCCCTCCCTTTCCAGGAGGGAAGATAAGCTGAAGGGTCCTGGCTGGCCTCAATACTTTGCCACCCACCCAGCCCCTGGAGTCTCGCCTTCATTATTCCAGACACCCCCCCGCCCGCCCGCCACGGCCATGGAGCTGATGATGCCGTCAGCTCTGATGTTCTTGCTTTTTCCCTCGGCTTGTTAGGCCTGGAGGGAAGTGGACTCAGTTGCAGGGGGTCAGGGTTTTTTTTAAAATTTTTTATTAATTTTTCAAAATATATGACAAACATTTAAGACATAATAACAACATCCAAAACAAGAAAAAACAAGCCATCTAAACACAATAAAAAACCCGTATATACAGAATAAAAAAACAGAAAAATACATATACATAGCCTTAATTTCTATTTCAGTATAAAATATTCTTACTTACTCACTATACTTTTATCCTATTATTAAACGTTATCTTCCATATCTTTTTTTCCTTTTTTTTTAAACAAACATTTTAGACATAAAAATAACATTTAAACAAAAAAAAAAGGGGGACAAACTATATATTACATACAATTACATACTTCATCACCCTGTGCTATGTACATTGTCCTAGGAGTTTGTGGGGTCTCTCATTCATTTCTATTATTCCCAAAATTTCTTTTGGTCTGGTGTCAATTTATTTGTTCCATCTCTCATCAATGAATATTCAACAAATTTTTGCCATATATTCCAAAATCTACTTTCTTTTATTATACCTTTCTTAAGATTTAACTCCCATGTTAATTTTTCATTCAATGCGAGATCCCACATCTGCCCATACCAGTCCTCCACCTTTAACATTACATCACTTTTCCAATTTTTTGCAATACACATTCTTGCCATTACAAGCATCATGGACAACAACTCTTTCTTATCATTGTCTATATTAACATTATCTACATCGGTCGATAAGGTGGTGCCTGGCCCCAATTTAAGACGCAATCCCATAATTTTTCCTATCTCAGTCTCAATTTTTGTCCAAAAATTTTCTACCACTTTACATTCATACCACATATGAACATATGTACCCAAAGTATTTTTGCACCTCCAACACATTTTATTATTCTTCTTATCTATCTGATGCAGCCTCATAGGGGTCAGATACCACCTCCATAACATTTTGAAATTGTGTTCCTTTATCCTAACCGATAGGGATCTCATAATTCTTTTTCTCCATTTATTTTGCCATTCCTTTTCCGTTATCTTCAGATTCAAATCCTGTTCCCATGTGTTTCGTAATGTTTCTTGTGGGTTACCTTCTGTATTTATTATTTTGTAGATTTTACTAACCAACCCTTTAATTCCAATTTCCTCCTTCCTTATTTTCCATACTAATTCCTCAAATTCCGTCCTGTCTCTTTCCAAGCTCCGTTCCCTCCAATATTTATTATTCCACTTATTCACCATTACTATCTGAAACCAATTCAACTTCATCTGAGTATATAGTTCTCTTTTCATCCCATCATCTTTACAGACTCGTATCCAATCTTTCAACAGGAAAACCCTATTTGTCAACAAAATTTCTTTCATCTCATTATCCATTCTTATTGGGAACTTTTTCAAGTCTTCTATTTCAATTATCGGTGAAATGTTTGGGGCCAATTTCATTTTAACTTTCTTCCATACTCCCAACATTGATCTCATCATTCTATTTTTAACCGTTATTTTCCCCATTTCCTTATCTAAAAAGAAGCTCTTACCCACTTCCTTTACCTCCTTCATTTCAATTTCCTCCCAGATAACCGGCTCCTTCATCAAAATCTTAACTACGTTCTTTATCTGAAATGCTTTGTAATAGTTCTTTAAATTAGGTATTCCTAGGCCACCTTCTTTTTGAGATAAGTACCACATTTTCTTTAAGATTCTGGGTCTGCGACCCCCATTACAATAATTATCAAATAATTTTTGAAATTCCTCAATATCTTTATCTGTCAGTTGAATTGGTAAGGCATCAAATAAGAAATCTAATTTTGGTAATAACATCATTTTAGTCAATGCTATTCTGCCAAACCAAGACAACCTCAGCTTTTGATATTGCAGAATTTTAGCCTTAAGTTCCTTCTTTTGGTTATCGTAGTTTAATCTTTTCAGATCCTCTAATTTATTGGAAATATTTATCCCTAAATATTTCAGACTCGCTTTAATCTGCAATTTAAATTCATCCCTAATTTTCCTTTGTTCTTCCTTTTCAATATTGCTTAAGATCAGTTCAGATTTTTCCCAATTTACCTTCAAACCTGTAATTTGTTCAAAATCCTTTAAATGTTTTTTAATCCTTTCCATAGTTCTTCTAGGGTGTTTCATAATTAACAAAGTGTCATCTGCATATAAACTAATTTTATTTTCCATTATTCCTTCTATACTTTTATCTTCCCTTTTTATGTTAGCTAATATTTCCATCGCCATGATGAATAGTATTGGAGATAGGGGACACCCTTGCCTTGTTCCTGCCTCTAATCTCAGTTCCTCTGTAAAGCCATCATTAACCCTAATTTTAGCATACCCTTGTTGATATTGACTCTGCATGTGCTCTTAAGCAGAGCTGCTGCTGAGGAGAGCCAAACAAAGGAAGTGAGCACTGGTAAGTTTTGCAGTTGGAGTAGAGCTGCTTTAGAGGCCTCTACTAATTTAAATTGATAATTGAAACTGCTGAGAGCCACCTCTGTTCAAACAGAGGAAGCAGTTTGAAGCTTCCAGAAGCAGGGGGGCAGGGCCACACCAGGCCCTTCCCTGAACTGTGACTCATAGGGGCGGAGCCACACTAGCCTTTAAAAGCTCTGAGCTCTTTCAGGGTCAGCCATTTTGACTCTGCATGTGCTCTTAAGCAGAGCTGCTGCTGAGGAGAGCCAAACAAAGGAAGTGAGCACTGGTAAGTTTTGCAGTTGGAGTAGAGCTGCTTTAGAGGCCTCTACTAATTTAAATTGATAATTGAAACTGCTGAGAGCCACCTCTGTTCAAACAGAGGAAGCAGTTTGAAGCTTCCAGAAGCAGGGGGGCAGGGCCACACCAGGCCCTTCCCTGAACTGTGACTCATAGGGGCGGAGCCACACTAGCCTTTAAAAGCTCTGAGCTCTTTCAGGGTCAGCCATTTTGACTCTGCATGTGCTCTTAAGCAGAGCTGCTGCTGAGGAGAGCCAAACAAAGGAAGTGAGCACTGGTAAGTTTTGCAGTTGGAGTAGAAACAAAAAATTTATAGTCTTACTAGGTAGAAAGGTAGTAAATGTGTACATTTTTGAGGCCCAGAATACTGCACTTGTTAAAATGGATTCTGAGGGAACAGCTGTAGTTACCTGCAATTCTTGTGCCATGTTTGTGTTCTTGCCAAAGCATATGGAGAACTACACTTGCAGCAAGTGCAAGCTGGTTGCACTACTAGAAGAGAAGGTCCAGCAGCTAGAGGCCCGCATATCTAACCACCAACAAATTAAGGAGCTTGAGCTGTTCTTGGACAGAGCGGAGCAGACTATGCTGGACAAAGAAGTGACAGGGCACAGTTCTGAGGGAGAAGGCCCTTCACTAACTCAGGAGGGAGATGGTTGGAGGAATGTGACTCAAAGGAGGAGGAGAGTAGGGGATCACTCTGAGAGTCTGAAATTACAGAATAAATTTGAGGCTCTTTCCCTTATCACACCTGATGAGGAACACACAGAGGAACAACTGGTTCCACCTGATGATCTCTCCTTCATCACACTTGATGAGATCCAGGAAGATGAACAACAGGAACAAACTGAGGTTCTCTCCCTTAATATGGTTGATGAGGTGCATGTAGATGAACAGATTGCAGGAGAGAGGCTCCTTGTACTAGGCGATTCAATAATTAGAAATACAGAGAAATGGATTTGTGATGCACATGATAACCGTATGGTGACTTGCCTGCCAGGTGCAAAAGTTGCAGACATCACAAGAAATCTAGATAGATTGTTAGAGAGAACTGGGAACGAGCCAGTTGTCATGGTACACGTTGGTACTAATGATGTTGGGAAGGCCAAGCGGTCTGTCCTGGAAGCCAAATTTAGGTTGTTAGGAAGAAGATTGAAGTCCCGGACTTCCAAGGTAGCATTTTCAGAAGTGCTGCCTGTCCCTCGCGCAGGACCTACCAGGCAGGCAGAGCTCAGAAGCCTCAATGCGTGGATGAGGCGGTGGTGTCGAGAGGAGGGCTTCAGATTTGTCAGGAACTGGAGAACATTTTGGGACAAGCCAAATCTGTTCAGGAGGGATGGGTTGCATTTAAACCATGATGGGACCAGATTGCTGGCACTCAACATCAAAAAGGCTGCAGAGCAGCTTTTAAACTGATAACTGGGGGAAAGCCGACAGGAGCTGGGCAGCATCCGGTTCGGGAATGTGTGTACTTGAGTAGTGAGGAGGATGCAAAAATTACTGAGCAGAGCAAGGAGCTAGTCACCAGCACTCTAGCAGAAGGATGCAAGAGACAGTCTAACAATGCAACTGGACTCAAAAGACTGTATCAGGAAAGCATATATAAATGCTTGTATACAAATGCCAGAAGCCTCCGTAACAAAATAGGGGAGCTGGAATACTTAGCAATAGATAAAAATATTGATATTATTGGTATCACTGAAACCTGGTGGACGGATGATAACCAATGGGATACAGTTATCCCAGGCTACAAACTGTACAGGAAGGATAGGAAGGGGCAAACAGGAGGTGGTGTAGCCTTGTATGTCAAAGAAGTGATAAAATCGTATGAATTGGAATATCTAGGTGATTTGGAGTCACCATTAGAAGCTCTGTGGGTAAGAGTACCAGGCCACAAGGATGGTCTAACAGTAGGCATATACTATCGGCCTCCGACCCAAACTCTTGAGGGAGACTGGCAGTTGGAGAATGTTGTAAAGGAGGCATCCAGGAAGGGAAGCCTGGTTATAATGGGGGACTTCAATTACCCTCACATAGACTGGGTGAACTGTTGTTCAGCACATGATAAAGAGATAAAGTTCCTAGATATGCTCAATGATTGTTCCCTGGGACAGATGGTTGAAGACCCAACTAGAGGTACAAGAATCCTTGACTTGATCCTGAGTAATACTCAGGATCTGGTGCAAGATGTTAATGTGACTGATCCAATAGGGAACAGTGACCACAACTCAATTATGTTTAACTTGATCATAGACCGCAAGTCACTGATAAAATCTAACACAGAGACCTTAAATTTTCAAAAAGGAAATTTCCCAAAGATGAGGAAACTAGTAAAAAAGAAACTGAAAGGGAAAATTGAGAGAGTCCAAACACTCCAAGAGGCATGGAGGCTGTTTACAAAAACAATAACAGAGGCTCAATTGGAATGCATACCCAAAAGGAAAAAGGGCACTGCCAGGTCCAAGAGGACTCCGATGTGGCTTACAGGAGCTGTTCGGGAAGTGATCAAGAGCAAGAAAAGCTCATTTAGAAGATGGAAGGCTTGTCCAAATGAGGACAGCAGGCAGAAACATAAATTCTGGCAGAACAAATGCAAGGCAACAATCAGGAAAGCAAAGCAAGACTTTGAGGAGCGTATAGCTAAAAATACTCAGAGAAATAACAAAGACTTCTTTAAGTACATTAGAAGTAAGAACCCAACTAGGAAGGCCATTGGACCATTAGATGACAATGGAAGGCAAGGGGTTATTAAAGAGGAAACAGAGATTGCAGAGAGACTCAATGAATTCTTTGCTTCAGTATTCACTGAAGAAGACAGAGACCACATGCCCAAAACAGAGCCTATCTTCGTAGGGAGGGAAACCGAAGAATTAAGCAAGATAGAAATAACCAGGGAGGAGGTCCTTGCATGTCTTGTTAAGCTAAACACTAACAAATCCCCAGGACCAGATGGCATCCATCCACGAGTTCTCAGGGAACTTAAAGATGAAATTGCTGATATCCTAGCCAAAATATATAATCTTTCCCTCAAATCAGGCTTTGTGCCTGATGACTGGAAGGTAGCGAATGTAACACCAATTTTCAAAAAAGGATCCAGGGGTGATCCAGGAAATTACCGGCCTGTCAGTTTGACATGTGTCCCAGGTAAAGTGATGGAAACCATCCTAAAAGATAGAATTAATAGGCACATAGAAGAGAAGGCGCTGCTAAAGGAGAGCCAACATGGCTTTTGCAAGGGCAAATCATGCCTCACTAATCTGTTGGAATTTTTTGAGAGTGTCAACAAGCATGTGGATAAGGGGGATCCAGTTGACATTGTTTATCTGGACTTTCAGAAGGCTTTTGACAAGGTCCCACACCAAAGGCTCTTGAATAAACTTACCAGTCATGGAATAAAGGGACAGGTCTTGTCCTGGATCAGCAACTGGCTAAGGGACAGGAAACAGAGGGTAGCACTAAATGGACACTTCTCCAAGTGGAGGGAAGTAAAGAGTGGGGTCCCCCAAGGTTCAGTACTGGGACCCCTGCTTTTCAACCTCTTCATAAATGATCTAGAGGTAGGAGTAAAAAGCAAGGTAGCCAAATTTGCTGACGACACTAAATTATACAGGGTAGTGAAAACTGTGAGAGATTGTGAAGAGCTCCAGAGGGATCTCTTGACACTGGGGGAGTGGGCAAAACAGTGGCAAATGAGCTTCAACATCAGTAAGTGCAGAGTGATGCATGTTGGGGCAAAAAACCCCAATTACATTTATAAACTGATGGGGTCTGAACTCTCTGCGACAAACCAGGAAAGGGACCTTGGTGTCCTGGTGGACAGCTCAATGAAGGTGTCAACCCAGTGTGCCTCGGCAGTGAAAAAAGCAAACTCAATGTTAGGGATCATTAGGAAGGGTATAGAAAATAAGTCAGCAAGTGTCATTTTGCCTCTTTATAAATCTATGGTGAGGCCCCATCTGGAATATTGTGTACAGTTCTGGTCGCCATACCTCCAGAAGGATATTATGGAGTTGGAGAAAGTACAGAGGAGGGCAACCAGAATGATTAGGGGACTGGAACACCTTCCTTACCATCTGAGGCTGCAACGGTTGGGCCTTTTCACTCTTGAACGACGGCGTCTAAGAGGTGACCTGATTGAAGTTTATAAAATCATGCACGGTGTGGACAAAGTAGATAAGGAAAAACTGTTTTCCCTATCGCACAACACTAGAACTAGGGGACACTCCATGAAACTTTTGGGTACTAGTTCTCAAACAAATAAGAGAAAGTACTTTTTCACCCAGAGGATTACTGGTCTATGGAACTCCCTGCCAGAAGAGGTGGTGACAGCTGTCAGTCTTGACAGCTTTAAGAAAGGATTAGACAAGTTCATGGAGGACAAGGCTATCAATGGCTATAATTATGGCTACCTAAGGACAACCTCCGGGTTGGAGAGATAGGCAGGATATCTCTCAATGCCATTTACAGGGAATCCTAAGCAGGTGAAGGCATCTGCTTGGGAATACCCTGAAGGAAATGGTGAGCCACTGTGTGAGACAGAATGCTGGACTGGATGGGCTGTGGCCTGTTCCAGCAAGGCTGTTCTTATGTTCTTATGATATAATTGTTCTATTGTTTTTATAAACCTATTACCAAATCCATAACTCTTAATTATCTCACTAATTGTTACCCATTGTAAAGAATCAAATGCTTTGAAAATATCTAACGATAATAGGCCTACTTTCTCTTTATTTTGTCCTGCCACATCTATTAAATCTAATACTCGCCTTACTAGGTCTGCCATATGTCTCCCTTTCACGAATCTGGCCTGATCTTTATTTATATATTTATCCATAAAACTATTCAGTCTATTTGCCAATATTGCCGTAAAAATCTTAGCATCTTGATTTATCAGGGAGATAGGTCTGTATGATTCTACTTTTTCTAAGTCCTTTCCCGGTTTTGGTAATAAGACAATTATTGTTCTGTGCCATGATACAGGTATCTGTTCCCCATTAAGTATACCGTTATAGAGTTTTAACAATTTCGGAGTTACTATATCCTTAAACTCTTTATAAAATTCAGCGGGTAATCCATCTTCTCCGGGTGATTTATCTACTTTCAGTTTATTTATTACTTTTTTAAACTCTTTTTCGGTTATTAATTCTTCCATTCTTTGTTTATGCTCCTGACTTATTTTATTTTTAATTTGCATTTCCAATCTATCTTTTAATTTGTCTATATTTATCTTCTTTTTAGTGTATAAATCTTGGTAAAATTCTCTAAACACCTTACATTTATCTTTAATCTTATTATGTCTTGTGCCTTCCTTATCTACTAAAATCCCTATTTCCCTTCTACTTCTTTTTTCTTTAGCCGCTCTTGCCAACAATTTTGAGTTTTTATTACTATATTCAAAATATTCTCTTTTTAAGTATGCTAAGTCTCTTTTCACCCTTTCCATATCATTTCCTATTAATTCCTTCCTTAATCCCTGCATCTTTTCATAAACCTTTCTATCTTTAGTTATTACGTGTTTCTCCTGTAACCTTTTGATCTCTTTTTCAATTTCTTCTTGTTTACTTTTTAACTGTTTATTTCTAATACTTGCCAATCTAATACTTTCACCCCTGAATATTGCTTTCATTGTGTCCCATACAGTACCAATTCCTACTTCCCCTGTGTCATTCCACTTCCAATTTTCTTCCCATTTTTCTACCATTTGATCTTTACACTTTTTATCTCTAAACAATCTGGCATTATATCTCCAATTTTTCGTACTCTTTATGGCATCTATTTTCATTTCCAACAAAACTTTTGCATGGTCCGACTCTTTAAAAATTCCTATTTCTATGCCTTCTAAATTACTTATCAAATTATCCGTAACAAATATGTAATCTATTCTGGAATATGTATTATACACTTGTGAAAAATATGTGTAAGCCCTTTCCAGTCCTTTAAGCGCCCTCCATGTATCTTTCAACCCCAAGGATTTCAACCAATTATTTAACACATACATTTTGTTCCTGCCCACACATCTCGTTGTATTCGTACTATCTATGTTTGATCCTATTAGATTGAAATCTCCCGCTACAATCATTTTTATTGTTTTTTCCTTCTCTAATATTCGGTATACCTTATTTAAAAACCTATTTTGATGTTCGTTTGGTACGTACAAATTCACCAACGTTATTTCCTCTTCTTCTATTTTCCCCTTTATTATCAAATATCTACCTTCTGGGTCTGATATACTTTTTATCATCTCGAATCCCAATCTGTTTGAGATCAAAGTTGCGACCCCCCCTAGCCTTTGCGGAACCATATGCTTTTTCATAGATTTGAGTCCATCCTAAAAATAACTTATTAGTTTTTCCCGAATTCTGGTGGGTCTCCTGAAGAAAGATTATATCCGGTATGTCTTTTCTAAGTGCCGCTTCCAGCCTCCTTCTCTTCACTTGACAACCAGTACCTTTCACATTCCATGTTATTACTTTTACATTCCTCATCTATTGTATTTCTCCCACCATTTTTTGCATTTCCCACTTCCTCCTACGGACATGTGATTAACATATAACGTTTCCTTCACCTTATACAAAAAAGTAAAAAAAAGAAAAAAGAAAACAACTAAAAAAACTACACTCAACAATCCACTACTATCCCTCCCCATTTTCTTTTTAACAAATGGCCTCTGAATTTCAGAGAGGGGAGGGGGGTGCAGTCAGTCATAGGAGCTTGAGAGGGACCCGAACCTACTCCTCGCCTGGAACAATTCCTCCTTCTGCCCCTTTGGGCATGTTCTCATTTCCATTGCTATCCCGTCTTCTGTAACCACCAGATATAATCAATTCTTCCTTCAAATCAAACCACTCTTTAGTTCCTGCTTCCAATAACTTAGCATCTGTCATTACATCCAAGACATTAGGGCCCTCACTAATTAAATAACGTCTTCCCAAATAAAAAAACTTAATTGTCGTGGAAATTTCCAATTATATCTTATTCCCTTTTCCTGAAATCGTTTTGTGATTGGCTTCATCGATTGTCTCCAAAAACGATCCTCAATTGGAATGTCATTATACACTTCAATATCATGGCCTTCCACTTTTAAAACCTCTACTCCTTTTTCCCGTATAAGCGCCATTAAACGCAATTTGTCTGACACATTAGCAAATTTTAACATGACATTCCTTGACCCAGTTTTACCCCTTCTTGAACCCAACCTGAATAAATTTACAACCTCCTGCGGAGTGAAACCATCTTCCATAATTTCATCAAGCCATTTCACTATTCTTTCTTTTAATTTGTCTGGAGAGTTCTCTGGGAATTTTCGAATTATGACGTTTGCTCGTCTTAATTGTTCTTCTACATTTTCCAATCTCTTTTCATGGTCTCCCACCTTATTTTCTCTCTCCTTTTCTCTCTTTCTCAAATCCATAACCTCTACTTTGATCGTTGCCTGTTCTTTTTTAATATCTTCTTGTTCTTTTTTGAGGTTATTTGTTTCCTCTTTCACGCCTTCGATTCCCTTCATAATGTTTGCTAACATATCTTGCAGATCTTGTTTGCATTCTTGTTTAATTTGTGCAATCATATTTCCAATATTATTCCCCAGGTTATCAAATTTCTCATTAAGGCTTTCAAATTCAGATTTAGATCCTTGTCCCCCCCATTGCCGATGTAGTTGGTGTTGTTGCTGTAGCTGTGGTTACAATCGTTGTTGGTGCTGTCCCTGCTATCGCCGCTGTAGTTGTTACGGTTGTTGTGGCAGTTGTTGTTGTTGTTACTTTTGCTGTTGTTATCACGATTGATTTTACCGCAGATGGGGCAACGGTAGTTGGCGATATTATTGTCTTCTGTTGCTGTTGTAGTTGTTGTGCCATCTTATTCACTGTCTCCTGTTCCTCCAAGTCCTTTATCTCTTGCTGCATTGTTTTCTTCATCTCTTCTTCCTCTTCGTCCAGCCTTGTGAGCCTTCTAAAGCTCCTATCTGAGGACGTTGGTCTTTGCACTCTTGTCCAAGCCAATTTCTTCTCCTTCTCTTTCCCTCTCCCCTGCCGTTTCATCCAAATATATTTCTAACTGCTTATTTTTATCAATTTACATAAACAATTTATCGTTCAGGATTCACCATATATTTTAACTCTAACCAATTTTAATATCTTTGTTTCCAAATACAATGCTTATCCCTTATCCTCTCCTCCCCCTCCCTCTCTGTCATATATATGTGCGTGTATTTACACACACATATACACACACATGTATACACAGGTAATCACCCGGGTCTCACTCTATGTGAGGGTGATGGAGAGAAAAAAGTCAATAGTTCCAATTCAAGCCTGATTAATTTCCCTCTTAAATTTTAAGCATTTTAATATATTTTTCCAATTGAGCAAAAAAGGATAAAAAGAAAAATGGATGGAAAAACAAAAAAACAAAAAGAGAAATCGTGTTTAAAAATTGAAAAAGATAGTAATAAAAATTATAAAATTCCCACCAAAACAAAAAAGAGGGGAGTGGAAATAAAAGCAGTTAAAAAATGTCCTCAAACTTTGTCTCGAAAAACGAATGAAAGGGGAACCAACTTTATCTTTCCGTTATGGCTTACAAATGTTATCCAGCTCTTCTTTAAAAAGTAAAAAACACTGACGAATTCAAGCTCCTGCTCTCCAAAGTTCCAGCCTAACAGCAATTTATTTCTCACGACCCTGGGCCGCAGCACCGTCTTGCTTCTCTTTGTATCTCCAAGAAAATATGCAGGGGCAGACTTAAACCAACTCTCCTTTTTCTTTAAAAGCCAATTCTCCAAATTCACAGCTTAAACAGCTTAAACAGTGACAAGGAGAGGCGAGCAAAAAGGAAAAAGAAACAAGAAAGAAAAAAAGCAGGAGATACTATATTGTCCCCTTTACTTAGCGCCTAACTTATCAGCTCCCACCGGCATAAAACAGTACAGAAAGCTCAGTCTCTTTTCTTCTCCTTTCTATTTCCCCATTTATCGTTACAGATCTTTGCAAATTTGCTCACCGTCTTAATTTCTCCGCTTCTCCCCTTTACTCTTTTCCAGCGCCCCAAAGCTCCGTACGTCTCCGGACAAGGGGGCGGCGAGACCGAGCAAAGCCCACTTCGGCTTACCTCTTTCAACACCCCGCCGAGCTTTCCCTTTTCGATCCGGTCGTCTGCTGATCGGCTTTGCCTACAACTTTTAACCAATTTTGCCGGAACGCCGATCTCCTCCCGTTTCCGACCCGTCTGTTCTTCAGTTAAGAGCTCCGGGGACTCGTCGCCATTATAGGTCGCCCATCCCCCCGCTCTCTCCGAGATCGAAACTCTGTTTTATCTCCTTTTCTCGGCGCTGCTTTGAAGCATCCAAAATATTTTCCGCAACTGTTTTCCTTCTATTTTTTCTAGTCCATTTTTTTGCCAGTTTCAGGAACTATTTTCACTTTTAAAAGTCACTTTCGTTTCTCTCCTTTCCGAGCGGAAAAAAGTTCACCCCTCTCAGCCCTCCATCTTGACACGCCCCGGGGTCAGGGTTATGAGTGTTTTTTTTTGCAAAATTATATATATTGCCTTTGATATGTTTTTGCTGCTCTGAATTTTGTATATTGCATTATTGTGGACTCTACTGTATTGTATTTTTGTGCTTATATTGCATTTTTGGGCTACGAATTGTATTGATTTTATTGTGTTATTTATATCTTCTGTATTATTGTATACTTATTTTGTGATTTGTAAACCACCTTGAGTTGCCTTAGGGCAAGTAAGGCGGTATATAAATAATAAATAGAATCGAATCGAATGCCTCATACAAAGTCCAAATATATATAAAGTCCAAACTTGTGGAACCAAGTTTGGACGTTGTATGAGGTATCACTGTATTTTGATTTGTCATAAAGGTAAAGGTTGCCCTTGTTCAAAAGCCAAACACATCTGACTCTAGGGTTTAGCGCTCAACTCTATTTATAGCCAAAGAGCCAGTGCTGTCTGTATCTACAAATGTTTCTGTGGACATGTGGCAGGCATGACTAGACACTGGAGTGCACAGAAAGCTGTCTACCTTCCTACTGAAGTGGTACCTATTTATCTGCTTGCAATTTCTTGCTTTTGAACTGCTACATTGGGCAGAGCTGGGACAGATGTGGAAGGTCACTCCATCATGCAGCCCTCGGGTCTCAAACTTCTGACCTTTCAGTCATCTAGTTCAGCATCTTAACCACAAAGCCACCACAGACCCTTTGTCATAAAGGGAAGCAATATATTTAGGAAATTATATAAAATAATATTATATAATGTTATCCCTTGGAGAAAAATCTTTGATTTTTTGCTGGATATTTATCACAATACAACTTTCAGACATAAATTTATGTGCTTTGTAATGCCTGTAATAATTTAAGGATTTATATGTAATGGTATTGTTAGCAACAAATGTTCCTGTGAAAGTAATAGTTACAATTTTCTCTCATCATTCATTCTCTTTGTTCCTAGATAATCTGTCCAGGCAAACGATTAGGAGAAATAATTGTGGGATCTTACACTTTATTAGATAGATTTCAACTGAATAATTACATTGGCGTTAAGTATGTTTCAGCTATAAATTATTAGGTAAGAAGTCAGTGATTGCCTTTTTTTTTTGTTGCACATGCTTTTTCATTGTTTGCATCAGAAACAATTAAGTGGAGACTCGAGTGAAAGGAACAGCCGACAAGGTGCTCACATTCCTCAATGTAATCACAGTCCTTACATTTATTCTTCAGCAAGCCCATTTATGTTACTATGAAACTATACACTTTGTAACAGCACATCTATTGAACCAACCAAAACAAAAAGGATCCTGTTCCCAACAAGTCCCTTGTGTGGATTGGGTTTTCCCAATCTACAAGCTAATGAAGGGACTTCACCCATCGTGTTCCTATGCACTTCAGTAGAGAGGAAGGAAGATAATCTGTCCTGCTCCTCTGCAAGTACTGTAATGTAGTCAACTTGAAGACCATTTCTCCAAGAAAAAATGGTTGGTTTAATTCAGAAACATTATATTAAAACTATCTTCTTCTGTGCCATATACAATTCTGAATATTAGCAATCATCATGGACAACAGTCATGAAGATTGTTCTGAGAATATAATGCAGTCACCTTCCATTTGCCTTCCACATCGTAGCGTTACACCCAAACAACTTACTCAGTTCTGCGGCCCACTTTCTGGTCCTTTTGGCACACAAAGTCCTCATCAGATCCAAACCACTACTGATGAAGCTGTTGCCCTCCATTCAAGATAGATTCAAGTGGGATTTAATCCATTTGAGGACCATCACCCTTCCCTGTGGACTTTGCTTCCCAAGGGCGCTAGTCCTCACATTTGTCAGGTTAGTTAACCACCGTCTGACAATCAGTTTAGTTGCTGGCAGTATGGTCTACCCTGTTACAATAGCAGGATAACCTGGCCGGACTATATTAAAGTCCACAACCCCCCCCCCCCCAATATATATATGAAAATAATTAGAAAATAGGCCATCACACTTTTATCCTCACTCAAAACCACAGACCATTTACATAAAAATTATAATGTAGTTCTTCTTGATTCCCTATTCACTACATGACACATCATTATGTGGTGATGTGAAAGAGCTTAAATCAAATTAAGAAACTGATAATATTATTATCTATTAACAGCAAATTTGCAATGTAGTCCTATTCACACTTAGACAGCCATTACTGATATGGTCCATTTTGCTGTGTTTAATGGACTTATCCCTAAGTGAGTTGAGGGTTTTGCTTTTGTTTTGTTTTGCTTATAAGGAATCAGTTATGTCTGGCTAGACATCCCAATACGGTAATGGAGGAGACCGTACAGCCAGCAACTCAATGTCAAGTATCAGGCAGCGGTTAACCAACCTGACTCCCTAAAGCAGCCAAAGGCTATGGGTGAATGAGCCCCCTTTAGGTGGGGTGATGGTCCCCCTCAGTGGAGGAAATGCCACTGGAAACCAACATATTCAGCCCAATGGCAAAATGAGTGGAGGAGGAACTCTGATTCCCAATGGTCATGGAGGCAGACGAGGCCATGCCAGATGGACTGCCTGTGAAGGCATGCCTTGATAATATCCTCAATGCTGCAGAAGTCCATTGCAGTCCCAATATGAAATCCTGCGTGTCTCATTTCCTGTATGCCACAAGAGATGTCTCTGAGATCAAAGTGTGTGGGTCACTTCATGGCAAGCTTGGATCCACCATAAACAAATTCAGTGACATTATTCTTGCTTCAGGGGGGAGAAATGCATTCTCAGATACAAGTTACAATCGATGATGATGACGATGATAAGGAATCAGGGACAAGTTAATGGAAGATTCACCAATATGCCCATGTTTTGAGGGAGGATGGGATAGATTGATCAGTGCTGAATTTTCTTGCTTTTTGGTATGTAGCTTCTAATATAATATTTTTTTTAAAAAAAAAGCTTATGCAGGCAACTTTCCTGTTTTTTTTGGGGGGGCGGGTTTTAACGTGAGAAGGCAAAGACTTCCACTGGAAAACAAAATCTGCCTTTACTGAAGAACGTGAAGTAAAGTAAAAATGTCACCATATAAATGAGAAAAGCAAGCAGTCAAGAGCATTATCTTACTTAAAAACCATTATAGAAAGTGGAACAACTTCTTCATCAACTGTAGCTGGATCTCCAAGAAAAAGAATATGAGGGAATTATATTGTTATATAAGTCTGCATACTGTAAGACATTACTTCTTTAGATGTTCTCATCCCAGTTTTTTGGTTTGTGGCACCAGACTTTCCTCATCAAACACATTCAAAGGTTAGATTTGTTCCACCATAGTTACTCATAAACAAGAATCAATGAAGGTTTAGGGTTGTAACCTCCTCATTGTTCAGTTCAGTAACAAGCACGAAAAGAGAATTCAGGCTTCAGAAAATGACTGTGTTGAAAGATAGAATGGAATCATTAAGGAGTAATAGCTAAGATAAAATTGGGTTTAAAGAAATGGAACAAAAAGTCATCTTTTACTTCTATGGGGGGAAAGAGAACATGGAAGCTGTCATAGGCACAACTATATGATGTATACAATGAAGGAGATATAGCTGGACAGGATAACTGGACAGAACAAAATGAAAAGCATCAAGATACATGATTGCTTCAATTGGTTCAGCTAGACACAACTGTTGTCTCATTTGGCTCTCCTTTTCAGAGTTCGGAAAAGTTACCTCTTTTGGACAAAGGCTTCCAGGAGATTCTGGGAGTTGCAGTTCACAAAATAATTTTTTAGAGGTCTGGATTTAGATGTTGACATAAATCATCCCAACCCCTTCCTAACTTGAGGCCACTTCTGAGCACTTCCGTTGGTCATGGGAGGTGGGAGTGCAGCTGACACCTGCCCTGGCGTGACTGGAGCTGTTGATTCTCCAGACCCTCACCCTTGGTGAGAGCAAGGGCAGGGAGAGAGACTGGAGAAAGACTGGTCCCAGTTGAGGGGTAACCGATGCGGCTTCAATATCATGCCACTGCTGGAGCCACCGGACCTGTCATTTCCCTGCCCGTGATGAGAGCGGGGGCAGGGAGAGAGACAGAGGGATAGGGTGACAGACTGATGCTCCTCAGCTGTAGACGTGAGCTGGGGCTCCATCTGGGATGTGAGCTGTGCTCCATCACCCGGGAATTTTGTTAATACTGAAGATATTGATGTTTGATGGATTGTTTAGTGATTGTACTGGGTTGTATTATTGTAGTGTTTTGTTTTATTTTATATTGTACTTGTATATGAACCTGCATATGTTATTTTGATTTTGCGGGGGTGGAGAACTTTGGTAGGGCCACTGTGTTGTATTGTATTTATATTGATAATGATGTTAAGATTTCTGATTGTGATGTGATATGTGATTTGTTTATATGAATTGTGTTTATTGCATTTTTATTTTTTCTTATTGATATTCTGTATGTTTTTTATATTTTGGTTTTGTTATATTGTATCTTTAATTATGTTGGAGGCCGCCCTGAGTCAGCCTACAAGCTGAGAAGGGCGGGGTACAAATTAAAATCAAAATCAAAATTCATTTGAGAAGCTACAGTCTATTGCATGTGATTCAGTAGCAATAGCCCCACTGGGTATTTATGGCTACAAGAAATGGGAGAAAGGAACTACAGTAAAACCCCGAGTTACGAATGGCTCGAGTTATGAAAAACTCGAGATACAAAAGTGTTTTTTTTTTTTGTAAATCGGCATCCCAGTTTACAAAAAAACCCGACTTACAATAGGGGTTTGTGTAAAGTTGAGCCCAGGACTGGGCTCGTTTTACTCACACACATACAGCAATTTCCCAGCCAGCATGGAGGCTGGGAAGGCACCGTGTGTGTGTGTGTGTGTGTGTGTGTGTGATGTGTGTAAAGGAACCAGCTCCCTCCCCCCAAAGGCACTGGGTGATTGCAGGATCCAAATGGGGCTTTTGGGGCAGTCAGGCACATCCTTTACCTGACTGCCCCGAAAGCCCTGCAGTGCCTCCCGAGTCCTCCGGTCTGGCTGGGAAGGCACTGCAGGGTGAAATGAACCTAGTCTGAAGAGCCCAGACTTCAGCCCCCGGTGGGGCTTTTCCGCTCTTCATCCTGGGCTCAATTTTACACAAACCCCTTTCGTAAGTCGGGTTTATTTTTTGTAAACTGGGTTGCCGGAAAGGCTCCACTTCACCCCCACCCCATGCCTTCCCAACCCTCCAGTCTGGTTGGGAAGGTGTGAGCGGTGGTGGTGAAATGAGCTGAGGGCGAAGAGTGGTTCAGCTTTGTCCTGGGCTCATTTTTTCTATACATCCCTATGGGGATGCATCAAGTTATGAAAAAAATATTGAGTTATGAAAGAGGCCATGGAACCGATTTTTTTTCATAACTCGGGGTTTTACTGTATTACACATTTTGCAGGCCTAACCAGGAAGTATGTGCTATTGGTTGCCATGGTGGTACATTTAAGGATTCACTCTATAAAATGTGAGATTTGGTTCCTAATTCTTTTGCCTTCCACTTTGGGATCTAAAATTAGTGTGGTTGACAATAATACGTATTCCTTATTTCTTATATCAAAGTTCCATCCCACTGAGTTACCCTGCTGCTCTTCACACTACTTCATTTACTCACAGACTTCTTTCTGTGGTTTGATTTATTTTTCCTTAAGAGAAACAAAAACAAAATCTTGTTCCTCTCATACCAAATTAGCCATGTGACAAGTAGCTTTTGTGTGGTAGTATTATCTTCCGGGAAGAGTTGAATCCTTTTCATCAAGAAACCTCTCGCCTATTGACCTAGAAGGATGTTATCATGGAACATCCTCCTGTTGCTTTTTTTCTCTGTCCGGCTCTTGTCATTTGTCTGTCAAAAGCTAGTTTATAGTGTGTTTTTGATGTTTCTGTTGCTAGGCATCTGCTTGTTTGCAGGACGGCCTGGGGTCTCTTGGCCTTGCCAGTCTCTATTTGAAAAGCAGCATGGTCTGCTTCTGAGTGCCTGGCCAAGTGTTATGTCTAACGTGTGTTCTTCAATGGGTTTCATGGTTAGATCATTTACCTGTCACTATGCAATGCTTTCATGCCTTCTGTTTATGGCTGATGTAGGAGACTCATTGGTATACTGTTTGATTTATGAATAGTGATGAAATTACCAAGAATACCATATGAGGATATTTGGCAGTGTTGCTGTTACATGTGTTTTGTTTTGTCCAACCCCTATGTAATCTTTCTTCTAGTTCTGCTGACCGAGTAAAGATTCACATGGGATGTTGAAATTAAAACATTTAAGTTACATGTTCATTGTCTTCAAACAGAAGTATATTTGTTGACAGAAAGCTTGTATACACTGAAATATGTCTTGCTATTTGGATCACTTTTGGACTCAGTATGTAATTTACATGTGTTTTGACTTAAAATGCTTCATACCATCCCTTCTTATAGCTGGCTTGCTGTTTTCTAGAACAATGCTGTGGCTACAGGTAATTTGTGTGCTGCTAATTCTCCTGTTTTATAGCCCATGTTGACATTTTGCACACAAATCAAGTTGTGGGCAGTGTTATGTCAATCCTGTGACATATATGTAGGGTTATGATATTAAGATGGATGATGGGAAACCCCTTCCTATACTTTCTCCAAGTCTAATTTTTTTAATTACTGTAGTTCCCTAACTGATGTGGCAGAATTCTAGTTTTACCATGCTAGGCGAATGCATTGCTGTTTTACTATGTCATGTACTTTACTTAGCAACAAAAAAAGTAAAGTTGTTGTAGCCTACTGAATGAGTGCTGCCAAAATGGTGGGAAAGGAGGGGGGAAGGAAGTATCAATCAACAAAGATGGTTGGGTGGGCTAATTGAAGTTATCCAAAGACCAGGAATCCCTTTCAAACTGGGAGTTTCAGGATGGGGATGAAAAGATTTAGCATAAAAATCACTACTACTAATCATGGCAGCAGAATCAGGACCACTGGGAGTGATTTTTGGAGATTCAAGTCAAAGGAGATCCTCAGGACCAAAGAGAAGGCCAAGAGGTTTGAAATGAAATGAAAGAGTAACATAATCAGCTAATGATTTCATTGCCATTGAATTACTTAACAGAATTTCAGGCATTAAAATGACAGCTGAGGTAGAGGAAAGATAAAAAGATGAGAATAGATAAGAGGGAATGAACAATAAGTGAAAGGTTCAATGTGGGTTGCCCGCATTGATAATTGGCCAAACCTTTCCTGATGGGTTCGCTCAGCTAGCACACAGCTGGGTACCAACTAGGCTTTGCTGGAAAGGCAATTGGGGTTCGGGCTAGTTAGCTAGTTTGGGGGGAAATTCATAATGCCTTGGCTGGTGGTTACGGTGGAAATAGGGCAAGAGTCAAAAGGTGATGACTCTACACACTCTTCCTCTTCTGGCCGCAGATTAGGTTGGGCAAATAAGCTGAGACGAACAGCTGAGCAAGTTAGATGCCCGGAGTCAATACACATAAGGCTCCGAGATAGGGCAGGAACAATGAGTTGCACCAGCCCAGACCTTAATTAGTTCTGGGTTGTCTATTAACCTTAGGGCAATGTCCAAGCACAGTTATTGTCTTGACCATCGGAAACGCCACGTATGCAAGCCTTCTGTATTCTGGTGTCATGTGCACCTTAGGCACTAGCACCCCAAGGCAGGGTAATAAATGCGTACCACCAGAGCGAGATCGGGGCTGGACTTTACTGCACTATTGTCTTGCGTATCTTCCTTGCGGCCAGCCATTCCAACACTTAAGGGCCATTGCAACAGTTCAACTAATGTTTTTTGTAACTTAGGTAATGCTAGCTACATTTGCTAGCTCCCACAAGACTCTGTTTGGGTTTGTTTGGGTTTTTCCCCCTGCAATAAACTGATACAACTGTCCCTCAAAATTCTGTTGATGTTACCTGTGGTTTGCCCAGGTCACTAATTGAACAGCTACCTTTCCCGATGGGTTTGCCCGGCTAGCACACGGGCTGGGTACCAACCGGACTTCACCGGAAAGGAAATTGGGTACAGGCTCATAGCAGTAGGGAGCATTAGTGACTCCATGTTTTCCTTGGCTGGGGACTTTAACAGCACTAGGACAAATGTCAGGAGGTAAGAGACCCAAGGTCTCATACACAGCATACAGTATCTGGCTCACGTCCACGAACTGTGCTGAGCAAAAGCAAACCACAGATAGACCAAACAAGCTATGCATAGGCACACAGTCTTCCAGGACCAAGATAAGGCAGGAACAGTAAGTCTTGCCACTATCTGCTGATTAAGCCTGCTTATGGTTAACCTGGGCACGCAGGCTGGAAAGTGTAACCTAACCAGCCAAGTGCCACATAGCAGCTTTCTGTCATGGGGGTCGCACGAGGGGTATACGTGATAGCTCCTGATTGTAGTCAATAAATACAGTCTACCCGAGAAATCGGGACTGGCTTTTTCCATCATACTTCAGTCTCGTGTGCCTTCCTTGAGTTCAGCACCTTAACTCCCATGGACCATTACAACAGTTACCCATTGAAAATGGCCAAATGACCTTGTATGAGAGAAAAAAACTATAAAAACTAAGGAGGTTATTTCTCATTGGTCATTCTCAAAAAAGGCTAAGATTGCTTTGGGAAAAAGCTGTACTCCAGGTGAAAGTTCAGGTGAGCTATATTCTAGACACTTATGGGAAGAGATTATACCTACAAGGTGGCATAAGGGAAGTAACATGCAATCAGAGGAAAGTGCAGTAATTGGAGGGTTAAGCATTCTGTGTGAAAAAGATCTTCATTAGTTCTATCACTATGACATCTATTGATTTATAGTGCTTTTTGTCCCATTCCACTGTGCACTCTCAAGTGGGACATATAAAGGAGGAGTTGATTAATATAATCAGCATTTTCCTTATGGTGATACAGTGTTATTGGGAGTATAATAGGTTACCAAGACTCCCCATCATTAAGAGGCAAGGCTTGCCCTCTGAAAGTGTTTGTTGTGTGGTTAAATGAAGAGTTCTGGTCTTCCCTGTTCTTAGATTCAAAATAAATTAAATTAAATTAAAGGCAGACCACTTCATACTGTGTAATAGACTTGAGAGCAAGGATGTGAGCAGTCATTTATAAGCCCTAATTGGAGAAACAACTTCTCTCTCTCTCTCTCTCTGACTGACTCTCTCTCTCTCTATGAAGTTATACATGTTTAAGGTTTTTTTTAAGCTTACAGTCAGAAAAAAAGATCTTGGAGCTTTGACTCCCACCTCCCATCCCAATATGCAAATTTATGTACCTTCATTAACATCTTACTTATTCTCTTTATTTAAATTATTTATCTTATTTAAGAACCACAGGAAGACTTGTTCCCTCAGGCAGGCAGAAGAAAGACTTAAAAGAATGCTTAAGGCTATGAGTGTACAAATCCCAACTGCTTTGATTTAATTGGGATTATTTGTTTTATGAATGGCAACCAAATCTGTTTGAACTGATTTGTAGCCAGCCCGGTTTGATTTGTCATGAATTATTTTGAAGCATTTCTGTTCCAAATAATGGGAAAATCCCATGAAGACGGGAATAATAAAGGCCTCTAAATTTTAAAAAGGGATTAAAACTCAATTGTGCTCCAGCTCCCCCCTCTTGGTGAGAGCCTTGTTGAGGCACGAGGGCTTGAACAGTCTAACTAGGCAGTGTGTTCCCATCACTTGTCAATGATTTTGGACTGGAACTAAAGCTCACTAAAGCGTCCTCTGTCAGATCCCTTGGGCAAGTTGAAAGCAGCGAACACACATCATGGGCCACCTAGCCAGCTGGTGATTTGATAGCCAAATAGCTAAAAAAAAAAACACATGCAAATGGACTTCATTTCCCAAGTTCATTTGCATGTGTGGAATGTCATTGCACAGAAATCTACCAATGCGTGGACTTCTCACTGAATAACGACTCCACAGTATCCAAGGTAAGGTGCTCCAGCTCAATGGAAAAAGGGTACTGTTTGCTTACTTGCTTAACTGAGCTGTAATGTTTCCTCAGTTCCTGAGGCAGAGAGGACCAAATGACCAAAATAATAATAATAATTATATATATATATATATATATATATATATATATATATATATATATATATATATATATATATATATATATATATATATATATATATATATATATATATATATATATATATATATATAATCAACAAATACCATGGAAGGGGCTTTGTGATTGGGGATTCTAGGAGAGTTTTGCCTTTTAATTTGTGACTGGAGTTGTCAACCTTTTTCTGCTTTGAACTTTATGGGTCATTTACAGCAGGGGTTGACAACCTTTTTAAGTTGGGGGCCAGGTCACGCTCCCTCAGACAGTTGAGGGTGGCAGACTGGTCATTCCCTCACCATTTATGGCTGTCATAAACATGTTTACAACAGCTTTAAATGAGTCCGCGGCTGATTCCGATGGCAGCAGCAGCAGTTGGAGCAAAGGTAGGGGGTAGATTATTTGGTGCCGTGGCCAGATCCAACCCATGGGCCGTAGGTTGTCTACCCCTGGTTTACAGTATTATTTTTGCTTTATGAATGTGAGCCACGTAGATTTTTTCACCTTTTCAGTATACCAATGTGGTGCTTCAGAGAGCCCCAATTCAACTCATGTGTTACTTCAGGTGTCCTTATACTGTACCACTTTGAATCAATTCAGAACTAGACAAATACAATTGATTTGCTTTATTTTCTGAATTAATTCCAAATCTGAAGCACATTTATACTTTGGAATTTTAAATATGGCAAAATGATATCGGAAACATGTACTCATGAGGATTTAAGCAATTTAAGCATTTTGGCAATTTAAACTCTGACCTAGCCACTGCCACCACCATGACAGAAGAAGGAGAAGGGGGAGGTAAAAGGTAAAGTAAAGGTATACCTGTCAGGTATCCCAGATTTGCCGGGATTTCCCGTATTACAGCACTCGTTGCTCCAATTTCCTGCCACTATCCCATAATTTGACCAGCGGGGGGAAGTAGTTAATGCACATGGGTTCTGCATAGAAGGGTCCTGCGCATGCGCAGAAGGGTCCTGTGCATGCAATTATACAATAGATCATCTCAAAATAGAAATGAAAAAAATAGAAGAGTTTACTTGACAAGCATTTTGAACTACAGTTCCCTGAATCTGCTGGCCATTATGAAACATCCGCCAATGGAAAATTTCTGCCTTAAATGCCTGCTCTTCTCTAGGAATATTTTCCATCATTTGATTAGTGTCTAGACTATAGGGACACAAAGGTAATATTATTGTGCAAGTACAACATGATCTAATCAAAATGTTGGTAAGCCAAGGGCAGGACTCACAAATTCCTACCTTTGCCCCTGTAGTTGAAAAGTTGATATCATGCTGTAATGTCATGTCAATGAAACAATTAAAAAAACTCACATTGTCAGATTCAAACAGTGAATGCACTTTGGACTTTGAAGGTATAATCAGGAAAGCAGATCTTGGTAGCCAACATAATGATAATGATAATAATAATAATAATAATAATAATAATAATAATAATAATAATAATAATAATAATAATAATAATAATAATAATAATAATAATAATAATAATAATAATAATGAGATGAATTGGTTTCAGAGGCCTTGGATACTAAGTGCAATTTTAAAAGGAAACATCCATAAGATGATTGGCTAACAGTAGCAAGCAGTGCCTGTCAGAACACTTTTCAAACATAAGCATCAAGCATTTAAGCAAAGTATTTTTTTCTGATTCCAGATGGCAAAGAAGAAGAGCAAATGGATCATAAACATTCACATTAGGCGTCTGAGCTCCAGGGACCAAAATTCATTTGACCTGTTAGGAAACTCAGAAATGACTTGATTTCACTACATAAATATCAATGAGGCATGAAAATGGCTGCTTTATTGTTGTTGTTTTCTAAATCTGCCCAATATTCTGTGATGTGAGCCACAATTATGGTTGCACCTTTTTTCAGGTGTTGTCAGGAAAAAAACTCTCCATGAGATTTTGAGGGACAGGTACGAGAGGTGCTACAGCTATTGTACCTGTAGGACTAGGCATCAGGAAGGTGGCATAGTCTGAAAGCATTAACTGAAGTCTCAGCTAGGCACCTCTGGGTCTCCATACACAGTGGAAACTCTGAGGATGGGCAATACTGAATGAAGAGAAAGTTTTATTTTGTTGTGTTGTGATGGTTTTAATAATGTTATGCCCATCTTGCTCACACTCCTCAGCTGGTATCAGAGTTCACTGGCTCAATGCACACTTGTTTAGAAGTGCCTTGCACAAATACTATTTGTATAGACATGGTGATGGGGTACACAGAAAGAGCCTCCTCGAAGATTGTGGTGTGTTTGAACCACAATCAGGCATTTCCTAGTAACAGCAACCTTGTGTTGCTGGTTAAACTTTCTCACACTTGGCCAGGTGAAAGGAACTGCGGAATGAACTCACCAAAAGGTGTTTTCATTTTGGCAGTTTCATGTCTGGCCTAAATACGGAAGAAGAAGATAGAAGAAGAAGAAGCCATGGTAATGTCTAGGGTTCTGTGCTGGTTCTCTGATCCAATCAAGGTGCAAATTCTGTGCACTGAATAGGTGCCCAATTTGACCCAGCTTCATCTGAGTATCCTCCAGTTTGATCTGGATCCCATATCTGGCTAATATTTTGATGTCTGAATGCCCAGGGCTCTCATTCACTCAAATTAGTATACTCACATTGTTTTAACTATTTTTTTTTTCCAGAGGGGGGTGGGAGAGAATGTTACACATGTCGTGAATCCTGATGAACTAGACAGGAGTAATTTTGAATCTTTTATCCATGTTAGAAGCACTTTCTCACAGGAGGGGGTCAGAGACACTCATACTGAGTCATTTAGGAAAAGTCCCTTGGAAAGTCCCTAACCTGACCACACCTCTAACCAACCAGGAGAGTCTCCACCTGTACCCTAAAGGAGGAGTAGGAGCAATCCATCCTAATAGGATACTGTTATCAATGTTTAATTTGGTTGGCTTTTCTTGTCATAGCCAAACCCATCCCAGGGAGGAGATCTGTGGATCCAAAGAGTATAACTAGGGTCACATTTCACTCCTAAGATGGGGACTGTTAGCCAGAGACCCAGGTTTCGCTAATACAATTCCCCCAACTCTGAGAAGAGCATAAATATATAACGAGAACATTTTCCTGTCCGGGATTGAAACTCTGACTTACTATTTTTCTGTGTGTGTTCTGTACTTTGTCTTTTTCAGATGAACCTCTGAAATAAAACTTTGTTGCTTTAAGTCTGAGTGGAACTCAGTCTTTCCAGGCTAATCTTGTTACAGTAAGACTCTCTGCCTTACACATTACCAAACCTTGAAAATCGCATATTCCCTGGAGAGGAGAAAGGCCGCCCCATGGGTTGGGTACAGGTTCTGTGAGGTTCCGGTAATTGCTACATGAGGGAGTGTGCGTTGAAAAATATATGAAGATCAGTTTACTGAGAAATACCCGCCTCACTTTACCAGGGTACCGATCCGTGAGAGGGTTACGACAACACATTGTCATGAACTGCAAGACAGTAGACCACAAAGAACAGATTCACCTTGCCAGACTGCCACATCTTTAGCTACTGGTCCTACATTTGGTTGTTTCCTTTATTTTTTCCACTATTTTTCACATGGCTAGTCCAACAACACACTGCCATCACTGCCTGTCCACATCAGAATCAGATTAGCACTCAAGAAGGTGATTAACTGTAAAGGGTCAAACAGGCTGCAAGTACAAGCAGGATCAGTGTTTCCAGGCATCTGTTCAGCAGGTATGTAGTGTTTAGAATGTGTAAAATGGACTGCACCCAATAGTATTCTTGGACTAGTAAAGTTAAGTCAGCAAATGCCTATGAATTAACTGATTTTGCACAACAGGTGAAGAATCAGAAAGAAAGAACAAGTGGTATTGGTTTAGGAAACAAGGGAACCATGGAGTTGCAGGAAATAAGTCCTAAATGTTTTGATTAAGCAAAAGCATCTCAAATCACTGGAGGAGCAAATTATTTGTGGTGAGTATCACATATTTCTGTCATTTGCTTTTAAACCAGGGATTCTCAACCTATGGCCTGTGGGCTGGATGTGGCCCGTGGCACAGGAAGTGCTGTGTGGTGGAGGAAGGGCAAAATGGCTGTCCGACCCCCAAAGCTGTTTGAAGGAGTGTGGCCCGGCCCCTGTGGTTGAGAACTCCTGCTTTAAACTTTCAATGTTGGAACTGCTATCCTTGTGATTTAGACTACACAATAGAAGATTCTGGAACAAATGTTTTTACTCTAGGATCAAAGTGACTTTGAGGGACATTGTTTTAAGGTACACTTGGTTCCTTATGGTGTATTGAACTTGGGAAATGTGAACAATTCCAAATAATGCCCAATTCTCCATTTCTCAACCATTCCTATAAATCATATTGTCAGTGCTCTCCATTTAAATTTAGGGAGATAAGTATGCTGAATGGCTGGAGGCTATTACTTTCCTTTGTAGTTCTTTGATCCATCCAGAGAAAGACAAAAGTAAAAGAGGTTCATTGCCACAGGCAGGTAAGGGGATGGAAATAGAGCAGTCAAAAAAAGAACTGGATATTTGGTTATGTCCAAGAAAAGTGTGAGGATAAAATAGAGAAAATGGCTTGGCTGGACAAAGTTGAGATTTGAGATGGTTATGTTCTCCCCTGGTGCTTGCATGTAGCTGTTCCTTCTGAAGTCCTGCCTAGCCAGCTAACTTTCTGCTTCTGTGTTCTTTTAGTGGAAAGCACAAATCTGTGTTTTATAGGGTTTGGTTTCAGCTGATTGTTTTTCTAATACTGTATAAGGAAGGATTTTCTAATGCTGGGATTAACTAGTGCTCAATTCACTCAAAGATTTGACCCTGGATTGCCAAGGCAAGATCATCAGCATAAAGGAAAACCCTGGCATTTGGGAACATTATTTGATCATTTGTGAAAATGTCAAAAAAATTATAGTGCTAGGACATTACTGCATGGGAGATCATTCTTTGGTTTATCCAGCAACTATGCCTTCCTTGAAATTCAACAAAGAATCATCTATTTTGAGGTAGAAAATGGTGGCCATTTCTGTTAGTTTGTGATCTTTAGCAAGCAGGGAGAGGTGGTTTCACAGCAGTTGACAGGAACAATGTCATATGCCACTGTAAGGTCGACAACTGCTGCTCCAGCTATTTTATGTGTTTCAAAACGTCTGTATGCTAGGTTAGGTTTATGATTTGACCTGTACAGCTCCTGCAAGGTTTAAAGCCCATCTGTTCTGAAATTAGAAGGGGTTCAATTTTAGGGGCTAGACAATTTAATATTATTTGTTCAAGCATTTTGTATAGGTGGCATAGCAGGCAGATCTATCCATAGATTTTATGTTCTTTATCTAATCATTCCTTTGTTTTTTGCCCCAAATGTTTAATTTGCCTGATTAGTGAGTCACACTGGTTTGCCATTTCTACATCTACCTCTATTTCCACCAACATCAAGGCACCAGAGAGTTCATTGCTTAAACAACCCTTTGATAATTTATTTTGTGTTGGTTGGTCTTTCCTGCCAAAAGCAGTTGGTAAGCAATTTGGTTTGGGGTTATATTTGCATGCATTATCCTTTTTTTAGATCATTGGTCAGTCTTTTTTGTAGTCTCAAGCTTTCTAACTGCTCCTTGTCATGCCTTTCTATAGAGTTCTTCTCATTTCTTTTGCAAGGATCAAGATCAAATTTCACCTAGGTTTTATCATATGTTTACTAGAATATAATCTAAGTATTGGCCAGGTGTTTCAAGACCTCTGATGTAATTGATCTAGTACCTTCTTGGAATGGAGCCATGAGAATAATAAAAATGGAAGTTACAAATTGATCATAGATTTCTGGTTGTGCTTCTAGTGAGGGAGGATTAGCTGCTTGCATGCTGCTGCACAGAGATCACCCAAGTAATCTCTGCATAGTTGAATTTTTTGGAATAGTAGCTGTGTTAGTCCACATTTTATAAGGACTGCAATGGCTCAAGTGGCTAAGATGCTGACTGGAAGGTGTGAGGTCAGCAGTTCGATTCCCGAGTACTGCAGGATGGAATGAGCTCCCACCTTTGCCCCAGCTCCTGCCAACCTAGCAGTTCAAAAGCAAGAAATTGCAAGTAGATAAATAGGGACAACTTTGGTGCATACCTGTCAAGTTTTGGACTTGAAAATAAGGGAAATTTTGGGCCATGCCCTCACCCCACCAGGCCACACACCCTCCCCACACACACACACACAATCCAGGCACATCCAAGAGCCTAGAAGAGGAGGAGTGTTGGGCTCCACTGGGTGGAAGAGGAAGCACCACCTAGGCACTCACCTTAGCACCACTGCTGCCCTCACGGGGAACAATGCAGCAAGACAGCCCCAACAGGCCAGCCTCAACTGCAGTGGAAGAGATAAATACTTTAATAATTCTATTTTAAATCTCTTTCCCTCCCACAGCATTTCATAATATTGTGATTTTTCATGGAACTATTTTTTACACTTATATCACTTAATTGTCTACAGTCTTAGCCTTGTGCACCTCAGTTTCATTTTTTTAAAAATCTGTGTTTAAGACAAGACCACTGAAAAATTCTCTTTATGTTGTACGCAAATATACTTGAAGCCGATTGGCTCATTGTCTCTTCCCTTTAACACCCTCTTTCCCAGGAGAGAAAAGAGGTGTTTAAGGTGGATCCCAGTTTGCCATGAAGTGACCCACACACTATGATCACGGAGCCATCTCCTGCAGCACATATGAAATGAGACGTGCAGGATTTAATATCTGGACTGCAATGGATTGCCACAGACTTGAGGATAGTGATAAGGTGTGCCTTCAAAGCATGGCCTCTTCCACCTCCATGACCATAGCTGTAAAAGAGAACATAGTCCAGATTCCCTTTGAATAAGTGGTATTGACTGGAATTTTGTTACAACTTAAAGGCCTACTGAATTCTAAATGAAGTTATGGTGAAGTTGATGTACCAACTGATTCAGTGGGCTTACTCTAGTTGTGACTTGCTGCATTAAGCAAGAGGATTTCACTTATGGAGGGCAAATGAAGCAAATTAATGTGTATGAGGGGTTCAAGTCTGGCATTAAAGGGATTGATTGCTTAGTTCTTGTGGAAACTATGCAACAGATTATGGGACTGAGGCTTTCGTTTCTGAATTACAACCTCAGTTTGAATCAGAAACAACATGATACAAATATGTTTGTCTAGAGTACTGACTACAAAAAAAAAATGAATTAGATTTTGGAAACAGAGTCTTTGCACCATTTTATAATCTTATATATTTCATATTAAAGTAGTTTGCACAATAAGAAAAAATTAAAGCTATTCTGTGCCAAACTAGCCTACAACATGATCCCACACATGCTTGCCCTAAAGGAAGTCCCACATGTTTTCATGGGACTTAACAGCTGAGTCAACATTCATAGGATTGTAGCTTTAGAAACATATTTCACTTGGTAATTACACAGTCATTGCAGAGTTAACAGCCTGACAGGAAAGTGACTCTAATATTTCTTTGCAGGCGCACCCCCCCAATAATGGACTCAGACACAAATGAAAGTGGATAACGGCATTGGGCCACATTTATTGATTCATGCCCTAGTCCGAATTATAAATATCTATTGGTAAAACGACCAATCATAATTCTTAAGGCAAGCAGGCCGAAGTAACACTGGTAAGGTACCACCCAAAATTGCCAACGGCAATTGTTACAATGTATCTATTTGTATCAATTTGTTTGTTGACAACAAACAAATTGTTGACCGTAGTCAATATCTAACTAATGACCCCACCCTCTGACGTGTATCCGTAAAATCAGGGGGTGATTCCAGCTGTCTAGTGGTAACCATCACCCCATCGCCTGGTTCGTCGTTGACCGGACAACGTTTAAACAACTTATGCCTATCTAGTGTTGTCCAGTCAATTGCGAACCTGCCGGATACCTGTGGGTCATAAATGTTTACCTTACCAGTGCTACCCGCCACACGGGGAGGCTTCCCAAAAGGCTCACCGCCCCCCCCCCCAGACCGTCAGCTCGGTCAACAGGCCTGCTCGCCAGTCTACTAACAAGAGGTCCATACCTCCCTGCGACAGATGGGCCCCCTCCCCTGAACAAAGCTCATAATTTTGCAGGCTGATGGTGGGGAGGCGAATGACGCGTCCCCAACCCTTGTCAAAAGAACCGGGCAATAGCCCCAGAGCGACGAGCTCGGTCAAGAGCCTGGAGGCCAAACGCTCCCATGTAAGCGTACTGCGGTATCATGTCCGACCAAATGAGGGGTGTGGCGGGCCACACATAATGTGAGTAGGCCAGGTGACTGCAAATCGCAAGCTTCCGCGATAGGCCAGAGACCTGTCCGAAACCATTGCCCCCAAGGTGAATAACCAGGACATCAGGCGAGTCAGCATCCCTGATGTAGAAAAGGAATGGCAACAGTTCCCGCCATAACATGCCGCGCTTACCACACCACCTGAGACGTGCGGGTGCACCCAGTCCCAGTCGGGGTCCCACTCTGTCGCCGCAGCGTAACGCGCTGCCCTGTGCAGCGTAACGCGCTGCCCTGTGCACGTGGCAACGGCCCACCAGCCATACTGTCACCGGTGTAAAACGACACCCAGGGTCGGTCAAGGAAAAAAAGGGGGGTGAGAAACATTGCAGTGACTAAACTGGTACTCACGGTTGAAGAGGGTGAACACAAAAATTGAAAACAATGTGATCCCCACCTTCCCATGCGGCGCATTTCAGCCCCAGAGTACCCAAAAGCAGCTGCAGTAGAAACCGCCCTTATCCTGAAGGAATGGACACCGAAACAAGCCCCCGGGAGGCCCCCACTGGCTAGGGCTTTCCCATTCACCTTCCAAACTGAAATTTAGTGAGGGGAGACCCACCCTGGTGACAGAAAAACGGGCCTTGGTGCGTGCCACACAGTGCAAGAAACTCCTGTAGGGCACCAACCGGACAGATGTCTTCCAAGGAACATCGTAGCAGTATTACTCAACTGCCTACGCCGTGCTGATCTGTTTTAGAGGAGCATATCCTCAACTGAGCCCAATCATTGCAAACATAGACATCTTCGAGTTCCAGTGCCCTACGACTTGCATCCGCCTTAGACAGCATCACAAGCTCGCTGATGCGGAGCGCTCCAAAAAAGGCCACCGTTGTAGCCACATGAAACAGGGCTGCCTCATACCTATCGCAACATAGGTCATGCCAGCCCCGTGCCAGTTGGGTAAGAACCCCAGGGGAAATTGGGTGGCGGTCGTCCAGGCTACGCCCACGTTCCCGCACCCACCCCTCCAAAAATCGTCTCACACGGAAATCAGCGGTACTATCCGCATGACCTCCCACCTTGGCCATAAAAGCCAGCGCCGACAGCCTGGATGCTATGGTGCGGGGTGCAAGGCCCTGGGCATGCAGGTAAACCATGAAACGGAGGATGTGGGCCACCGGGATCGGCCAGGTATCTGGCAGCTGAAATTGTGTACAAAATGTCTGATAAGAAACTAATGCATGGTGATACGCCTTACACGTGCGTGGCGCCAGCGACATGCCGATCGCCCGGTTCACCTCTCCTTGCTAAAGGCCCATATCTCATCCGGGAGTGGCGAGGGCAATTCCTCCGCATCCGGGGCCAAGGCGCGGAACCAGGAGATCTGCAGGCGGGACAAAGCGTCAGCAATATCGTCATTGACCCCCGGGACATGCCTGGCCCTGAACAGTACAGTGAGGCGCAGGCTGCGCAATACAAACTGGCGCACCAGGTCCATGACCTTGGGAGATTTAGAAGTCTGTGAGCTGACAATGCGGACAACGGCCGCATTGCCACACCAGAAATGCACCACCGAGTTGGCCCACTCTTCACCCCATAGCATCAAAGCCCCTAGTATGGGAAAATTTTCCAAATATGTGAGATCTCTCAGGCGACCCGTGCCTGACCAGGCTGGTGGCCACCCACCATAGGCCCACTTCCCATAGAAGTACATCCCATAACCCAGGGATCCAGAGGCATCAGACTGTATCTGAAAGCGAGGTGAAGCCAGGAGGTCAGACCTCCAAAATGAGACCCCATTGAACTCCCTCAGGAACTGGAGCCATATGTGCCTATCTGCCCTGATGCCCCGTGTCAGTCTCACCCTGTGATGGGGCCTGGGTAAGCCTGTCATGGCGTCGCACAAGCGCCGAGCAAATGCCCTGCCAGGTGCGACCGCCCTGCAAGCGAAGTTAAGGTGGCCATGTAGCACCTGCCATTCCCGAAGGGATGCCTTGCGCTTAGCCAGCAATCCCGAAATGAGGGCCACTATCCTGGACACCTTTTCCCCTGGCAACCCAGACGTCTGCGCTACTGTGTCAATCTCCACCCCCAGGAACACCAGCTCAGTAAATGGGCCTTCGGTCTTTTCGGGCGCCAAAGGGACACCAAGTTCCTCCATTAGCGTCTGAAATGTGTTGAGGAGATGTGTGCACGTGTCCCAGTCCCGTTCATCCCCGGACAAAAGTCATCCAGGTAATGGGCTACAGACCGAAACCCTGACCTGCGTACCAATGCCCACTGTAGGAATGTACTGAAATGCTCGAAGGCCGAGCAGGATATGGAACAGCCGAAAGGCATGGCTTTGTCAAAATAATATTCCCCCGGAATTTGAAACCCAGCAACTCAAAGTCACCCGGGTGCACCGGCAGGAGACGGAAAGCCGACTTGATGTCGCATTTAGCTGACAGTGCACCCGGGCCACATGAGCGCACATGCGCAATGCCTGATCAAAGGATGCACACCCGACATAGCAAAGGTTATCAGGAATAGCATCACTAACCGACCGGCCGGCTGGGTAGGACAAGTGATGAATCAGGCAGAAATCGCCCGGGGACTTCTTGGGCATTAGTCCCAGTGGGGATACATTAAGGTTGCGAAACGGGGGTGCAGGAAAAGGGGCAGCGACCCTGCCCGCATCAATCTCCTTATTAATGCTGGCGGCAGCCACCTCCTCCCTTCCCCTGGGTGACAAAAGGTTGGGTGCGTCTTGAGGGGACCTATCCCCAGTGAAAGGAATACGAAACCCCAGTTGAAAACCATGAAGCAGGGAATCTGCGTCTGCCCTCTTCGGGCACAATGCGAGCCAACGCTCCAGCATGTCCACATTAACTGGGGAGGGGGCCTTTGGTGGACCTGCTCCCTCAGCGGCAGTCCTACCTGCCCCCTGCCCACCCCTACCCCCGCCCCGAAGTCCTCCCGGCCTGGGACAGGCGGAGGCAGCATGGGGGCCAGAACAAGAGGGGCACTCATGCCTGTACTTGCAATTTTTCCTGTTGCAGGAACCATTGGACGAGAAGGTCCAGCACAGCAGGCAGGCTGGAACCCCCTGCCCCGCCACCTGGCGGGGTACCTGTACTGGGGCCGCTCGTTGGACCGCATGTCCACAATAGCATCTCTCCCCAGGCGCTGGGCGCATGGGGGTCATATACAGAAGCCACAGCTTCTCACAGGGCTCGTCCCACCTCATCTCTGGGTGCAGTGGAAACTTCATACGGAATTCCTCGTTGTAAGCCAGCCACGACGGACCCGGGAAGTCAACCCTTGCCCGGTAAATGTTGTCCAAATACAGTACCATCGAGATGGCCAGATCCGGCCTGGCCCTGAGGTAAACAGCCATGTAAATTAGGTATGCTGGCAACCAATTTGCCCACGTACGTGGCGGCTTACGACGACATGCCTGCTCCTTATCCTTCTCGTCCTGCCCTTCCCCCTCCTCCTTGGTAGGCTCCCTGTTAAGAAGGGAGAAGATGTCCACGTACTCACCCCTCCAAATCTTTCCCTTAGTGGATTGGGCCAGAAGGTCCCCTAGGGGCAAGGAATACCCTGCTGTCGGCAATGCCGACACCGGCACAGAGGGAACTGCGGGCAAAGCAACGGGAGCCTGAACCAACCCGGGCACCCCCAACACATTCCCCACCGCATAGGGGGCGCCACCCCAACCCGGGCCCCGGGTCAGGGATGAAGTCGCCGGGTGGGCCGGAGGCGGCTGCACCGCTGCACCACCCGTGCGAAGCCATGGCCACTGAAATGCCCCCCCCAGGGAAGTCAGTTGTGTGGGTGCACTAGCTTGAACTGCATACTCACCCGATGCACCCCCACGGGCCGCCCCCACCGGGGGTTCCGGCCCGCTGGGGGCGTCGGAGCTCACGACCGAAGCTGAGCTCGTCGTCGGGGCCAGATCAGCACAAGTCTGCTGCGCCTGTTGAGTGGGGAGCTGCGAGGCAGTGGCCGCCACCGGCCCGCGCGCCTCAAGCAGCTCGACCCGACCCGCCGCCTGCCGCTGCCCGGCAGCCAAAGGATCAACCTGGAAACCGAAAAGGCGCCCCCGCTTGGTTGGCCCCTACCAGGGATGCATCGAGTGCCGCTACGCGGGCCAGAAAGGCCTCCATGTTAATATATCCCCCAGCCCCGACCGGGGGCAAAAGGGCCGGCCGGCCCACAGTAACGGGCACCTGTCCAGGTCCCTGGGCCCCGGGGGCCAGATACGGCCAAGAGCCCCTGCTCGGCCCTTGAGGGGCCGTGGGCATGCCCTGCCACGGCAGAGAAAGCCGCACGGACCATGCCCGGGGTAGTGGTCATCGTTTGTGGGCCAAGGGCCGAGGCCCCAGCCGAGTCAGCCTGCGCGCGCCGCGCATCGGGCCAAGGGGCCACCGATCCCATCCCACCGGTCCGGGTGGGCTCTGCCAAAGGTGGCTGCTGCGCGGGCGCAGTCGCGGTCCTCCGACCCGGCTGACGCTTCCGCGCCGATCGAGCCACGTTAGTGGCTGCCTTCTTCTTCGAGGGCATAGCTGAGTTAGCTAGGTAGCCTACGAATAGAAAAAGCTGCCCAAAAAGGCTTCCCTTGAAAGGACACGAGCGACGGAGGTAAGAGGGGAAAAACTTCTCCGCTCCGTCGCTTCGCCAAAATGGCAGCACGGCTGCCTCGTGGCCAGCCCTTTTATTAGGGTCCTGGCCACGCCCCTAACTACCCGGATGGCTTCGTCCGGTGGGGGGGCCCCGCAAAGAGCGCGGCGGCCATTTTGGCGCCACGCTTCCATTTTCAGGAAAAAAAGCTTTCTACTCAAGCTTTTTATTTTCTTTATAGGAATACATTACTTTCTTTTCTCCCTCCCTCCTACCTAGTGGGTGGTTTAGCTATTGTGTTACAGCAGTCAACTATACATAAGGCACACAGGATACCTGTCACTCAAGAATATATTTATAGAAACTGTAAACTAATTAATTCCTTTAAGCATCCTTTGTTTTTAATGATGTATTATGATAAATCTGTCCATCAGCAATTATATCACTGGTCTGAAAGTCTCTCTCTCTGCCTCCCCTTTTCTTCTTCTTCTTCATCATCTTCTGCTTCTTCTGCTTCCTTTTATGCCTCACAATTTAACTTTCTTTTCTTCCAAAACAAAGGCTCACCAGCGTCTCCCAGCATTTTCATTTAACAGAGAACCACAAGTTCAACCAAAGGAGCTGAAATGTGCTTTCACTTGGGCCACAGTCTGGTTCTTGTCCTCCCTCATCTCCCTCCCTCCCTCTCTGATATTCTACAGTCTCTTCAGCTGAAACTGTTATGAGGATTTCTGGCAGGAACCTGTCTTCCTTTAATATAAAAAGCTAACAAGTGAGCTTTGGGACTTATGAGTGAGCTGGTAGATGCTGAAGCTTCCATGTGCTCTTCAAAGCAGCTTCCAGACTGGGGATCTGAGATTCAAAACTCTCCTGTCAGGCCTGTTTAGCTAAGCAAGCTGCACAGCTGAGCAGCCTTTCTGTTTTATAATCTGTTTCTCTACGTTTGACCCATAGAAGGCAAACTGATGGAATTATTATCTGATTCGCGTGTTTGGCCTAAGGGCTTTGCATCTCTCTCACACACTCTCACATGCGCTCTCTCTCTCTCTCTCTCTCTCTCTCTCTCTCACACACACACACACACACACACACACACACACACACACACACACACACACACACACACACACACAGAGTCTACCTGTCTTTATTCTAAGCACTGACTGAGCTGCTTTAATGGGTTATATTACTTCACTTTTTATAACGTGGAAGATACTGCCCCTCCCCCCATCCAGAGACCAAGGGCCAGAGAGAAGGAAAAGGCACCAAAAGGAAGACACAGGCCTAGCTCTGCTGCCCATTTGCCATTAAGAGGCCCAGGGGGTTCCCTCCTAGAGTAGCAACGCCCCAGAGGGCAAAGAAGAAGGGCCGCGCTGCTGCTCCAGCCAACCGCGGACACCTCCGGAGACCCCCAACCACCCCCAGGAGATTCCATCCGCAACCACCATCACAGCGAGGCCGGAGTCGGTGCCTTTGACCAACTCCATGCAGCCGAAGGGAGGCGAGAGCTGCTGCATGCATGCAAAGGATAAGTAATCAAAATGAAATAATATAGCTGACTAAACATAGATGGCTTATAGCAACTGACATAGTGACTGTACAAGAAACTGACTTACATAGAGACTTGATATAGTAGACTTTTTCTTTCTCTCTTTCCCTTTCATTAATTAGTCCAACTTTTACTTTGATACTATGTGATAAACTGTGATATTGTGCATGATAATACTTTGTCTTAAAACTGTTTAAACTGTGATAACATGTGTGATGGGAAGAGACTGGCATAGAGACCGGCAAGGCACGCCACAAAGTTTCCCAAGAGAACCCTATGGACCAAAACAAAAGGCAAAACAAGGGGATGCTCAGCTCAGCAGATCTGAAAAGGGGGAGGGACTTGAAAGGGGGAGGAGAAATACAGTGTTGCAGGGAACAATACTGCATAGGGACATGGAATGTGAGATCAATGAATCAAGGAAAACTGGAAGTGGTTAAAAACGAGATGGAAAGAATAAGCATTGACATCCTGGGCATCAGTGAGTTAAAATGGACAGGGATGGGTGAATTCAGCTCTGGAAACCATCATATCTACTACTGTGGGCAAGGAAACCTCAGAAAAAATGGAGTAGCCATAATTGTCAACAAAAGAGTGAGGAAAGCAGTAATGGGATACAACATCAAAAATGATAGAATGATGTCAGTCAGAATCCAAGGCAAACCTTTCAATATCACTGTAATCCAAGTCTATGCACCAACCACTAGTGCAGATGAAGCCACAGTTTACCAGTTCTATGAGGACCTACAACACCTTATAGAACAGACACCAAGAAATGATGTCCACATTATCTTAGGAGATTGGAATGCCAAAGTAGGAAATCAAAAAGTAAATGGAATAACAGGCAAGTTTGGTCTTGGGACACAGAATGAAGCAGGGCAAAGATTGATAGAGTTCTGCCAAGAGAATGCACTAGTCATAGCAAACACCTTCTTCCAGCAACACAAGAGGCGACTTTACACATGGACATCACCAGATGGCCAGCATCGAAACCAGATTGATTACATACTCTGCAGTCAAAGATGGAGAACCTCCATTCAGTCAGCAAAAACAAGACCTGGAGCAGACTGTGGCTCAGATCACAACCTACTGATCGCAAAATTCAGGCTTAGACTAAAGAAAATGGGGGAAACAATTAGACCAGACAGATATGACCTACACAACATCCCTAAAGAATACACGGTGGAGGTCATGAACAGATTTAATGTCCTGTACATGATAGACAGAGTACCAGAAGAATTATGGACAGAAACACGGGACATCATGAAGGAGGCAGCAAGAGAAACCATGCCAAAAGAAAAGAAGCATAAGAAAGCAAAGTGGTTGTCTGATGAGGCCCTTAAAATAGCAGAGTAAAGAAGGAATGCAAAAGACCAAGGAGAAAGAAAAAAATACAATCACCTGAATACAGAAAAGCAAGGAGAGATAAGGAAAACTACCTGAACGAACAGTACAAAGAAATGGAGGAAAACAACAAAAGAGGCAGGACTAGAGATCTTTTCAAAAAAAATGGGGAAATGAAGGGAACATTTAAAGCAAAATGACCATGATAGGGGACAAAGATGGAAAGGAGTTAGCTGAAGCAGAAGAGATCAAAAAAGATGGCAAGAGTACACAGAGGAACTCTACAAAAAGGACCTCAACACTCCTGATAATAACAATGATGAGAAATTTGAACTTGAACCAGACATTCTGGAGAGTGAAGTCAGAAAGGCCCTAAAAAGCACTGCAAACAACAAAGCTAGTGGAGATGATGGTATCCCAGTTGAATTTTTCAAAGCCCTAAAAGATGATGGAATCAAACTACTGCATTCAATATGCCAGCAAATTTGGAAAACAAAACAGTGGCCACAGGATTGGAAAAGATCAGTGTACGTTCCAATCCCCCAAAAAGGCAATGCCAAAGAATGCTCAAATTACTGAACAATTATGCTCATCCCACATGCCAGCAAGGTAATGCTCAAGATAGTACAGGATAGGCAGCAGCAACATGTAGACAGAGAATTACCAGAGGTGCAGGCCGGTTTCAGAAGAGGCAGGGGGACTAGAGACCACATTGCCAACATACGCTGGATCATGGAGAAAACAAAAGAATACCAGAAACAAGTCTACTTTTGTTTTATTGACTACACCAAGGCTTTTGACTGTGTGGACCACAACAAAATGTGGCAAGTAATTAAAGAGATGGGAATACCAGAGCACCTCATATGCCTCATGAGAAATCTGTACACGAACCAAGAAGCAACAGTTAGGACAGAACACGGAATGACAGAGTGGTTTGGAATAGGGAAAGGAGTAAGACAAGGGACCCTGCTTATTCAATCTATCACCCTGCTTATTCAATCTATACACAGAGCACATAATGCGCAATGCAGGGATGGAGGAATCACAATATGGGATCAAAATTGCTGGGAGAAACATCAACAATTTGAGATATGCAGACGATACCACCCTAATGGCAGAAAGTGAGGAAGACCTAAAGAACCTCTTGATTGGATTGAAGGAGGAAAGTGCAAAAGCTGGCTTGATACTTAATATCAAGAAAACAAAGATAATGGCAACAGGTCCAATCAGTCCCTGGAAAATAGATGGGGAAGAAGTAGAAGCAGTGACAGATTTTACTTTCCTGGGATCTAAGATTACTGCAGATGGCGACTGTAGCCATGAAATAAAAAGATGACTGATTATGGGGAGATGAGCAATGAGAAACCTGGGAAACATAGTTAAAAGTAGTGACATCACATTGCAAACAAAAATTAGAATAGTCAAAGCAATGGTATTTCCAGTGGTAATGTACAGATGCAAGAGCTGGATGATTAGGAAAGCTGAACGCAGAAGAATAGATGCCTTTGAAATGTGGTGTTGGAGGAGAGTTTTGAGAGTACCCTGGACAGCGAGGAGAACAAATAGGTCAATCTTAGAAGAAATCAACCCTGACTGCTCATTGGAAGGTCTAATAGTAAAGACGAAGCTGAAGTACTTTGGACATCAAATGAGAAGGGAGGATTTACTTGAGAAGGCCTTGATGTTGGGAAAGGTGGAGGGCAAAAGAAGAAGGGGGAGGCCAAAGATGAGATGGGGAGACAAACTATGAGAAACCTGGGGAATATAGTGAAAAGCAGAGACATCACCTTGAAAACAAAAATTCGCATTGTCAAAGCAATGGTATTCCCAGTGGTAATGTATGGGTGTGAGAGCTGGACCATTAGGAAGGCTGAGAGCAGAAGAATAGATGCATTTGAGATGTAGTGTTGGAGGAGAGTCCTGAGAGTTCCTTGGACAGCAAAGAGAACAAATAGGTCAGTACTGGAAGAAATCAACCCTGACTGTTCATTGGAGGGACAAATAGTGAAGATGAAGCTAAAGTACTTTGGACATCAAATGAGAAGGGAGGACTCACTTGAGAAGGCCTTTATGCTGGGAAAGGTGTAGGGCAAGAGAAGAAGGGGGCGTCCAAAGATGAGATGGATAGATGGTATTGTGGACACAATGGACACAGAGCTTGGCGGGCTGAGGAGAATGGTGGAGGACAGAGGTGCCTGGAGGAAAATGGTCCATGGGGTCGCAAAGGGTCGGAATCGACTGTGCGACTGAACAACAACAAGGTTTTATTATATACTAGGATATTTTGCCCGACAGTGCCGGGCTTTTTAAAATTGTGTTGGATAGTAAAGGGTTTCGTTTTTTTTCTTGAACCAATGGTGCTGGGCTCTTTTAAATGGTGTTGTAAGGCTTTGTGATTTTGTGGCTTCGAGGCACTGCGTCCGCCTGCGGTGGACTTGCGCTCCCAGTGTTTGTGTTTTTTTTTGTTTTTTTGCGTGCCAGCTTCCTCAGTGCCGGGCTCTTTAAATTGGCTTTTGAAGGTTTTTGAGTTATGTTTATGCAAATTTTAATTTAATTTAATTTAATTTAATTTAATTTATTTAATTTTATTTTATTTAGTTTAAATTTTAATTTTGGTTTTTAAAATGTTTATTTTTATGCTTTTTTTAGTGAAACATGATTTCTGTTTTTTTTGGTATTTTTGAGATTAGTGTGATTATTTTTGAATGTTTTTATAACTTATTTGATTAATTTTGGAATTAATCTTATTAGTTTTAATATTTTTTAATGTTTTTTCTCTTTTGGCCTCTGGGTGGGGGTGGTGAGCTTTTCTGCCTCTATACAATGTTCTCTTCTGTCCTCTGGTTGTTGCTTCCGGTAAGTTTTTTCTTTATTTTCTCATTTGAGTTCTGGTCCTCATGGATAGAAGACGTCTTTTGGTAAGCTCTCTTTTTTTTGTGTGTTTCTTTTTTTGGGGGGGCGGGTGGTTGGGATTTTTTTGGGGGGGGGTGTCTGTGTGTTTTTTCTTGTTTGCTTTTGGCTGTTTTTGTGTTTCATTTTTTGGATTTGTAAGTGTTTTTGATTGTTTTTGGTTTGTGTTTTTGTGTTTATTTTTTCAGGGTGGGTGGCTTTCTTTCCCGCGGGCCATGCTGGCTGGCCCGTGGGAAGGAAGGGCAATGACAGGGGGTGTGCTTTCTTTCCCATGGGCCATGCTGGCTGGCCCGTGGGAAGGAAGGGCAGCGGCGGTGGGGGGTTTCATTTTTTTCCCCCGCGGGCCATGCTGGCTGGCCCGTGGGGAAGCAGGGCAGCGGTGGCGGGTGGGGGATTACTTTTATTTTTTGCGCGCTGGCTGGCCCATTGAACGGAAGGGCAGCGGTGGCATAGGGGTTTCTTTTTTTCCCCCACGGGCCATGCTGGCTTGCCTGTGGGGAAGAAGGGCAGCGGTGGCGGTTTTTTTTTAAACTTTTATTTTTCGTGTGCCGGCTGGCCCATCAAACGGAAGGGCAGCGGTGGTGGTGGGGGGTTCTTTTTTTCCCCATAGGCCATGCTGGCTGGCCCGTGGGGAAGAAGGGCAGCAGCGGCGGGCCTTTTTTTGTTTATTTTTATTTTTCGCGCGCCGGCTGCCTCAGCCTTCTGCGCACTAATGGCGTGCAGGACACTGGGGCTTGTAGTTTTGGCTGCGCGTGTTTGCTTACTGCAGCGGTTTTTCCCCTGCGGCTTTATTTGATTGGCTGCGGCGCGTTTCCGAACATTCCTTTTGCCGCGCCGCTCAGCCTGATTGGCTCTGGCGCAGCGCAGTGCGGCGCAAGGAACGTTGGGAATTGAAGTTCCCTTTTTTTGTTTGCAACTGGGGGGCTCCTGCCCCCGGGTCAAAAATTTCAACCCAACAGTTACCTGCGAACCAGGTTCGGGCGAGTGAACGGGCTAGTGGGGCCTGGTGCAACATCTTTTGTCACATTCCAACGGTTAACGCACCATTTTATAGGTATAGATATTTCTAGCATCTCCGTCCACCTTAGATATACAATTTATTTGATAAATCAGATAGCTAGAAATGCACTTTACTTTCCAGATTCATGCTCTTTTCTTCCTTTCCCCATTTTTATTTGTGGTGGAAATAAGTTTACCACAGGCTACCCCTTTTTTATAATTATTTCTTTGGGTTAGAAAGTCCTGTTTAGAATATTGGATGAGCTCCTTTTCAAAAGAACAGGGATGATGCCATCTTCCTGCTTCATTAAGATGCATTGGGCTTTTTTTCTTATAACTCATCACAACTGAGTCAGGCTTATCCATCAAATTCAGTGAAAGGTTGGATATACATCATAATGCTATATCTTCAGATCCTAGGGCAACCACATTGAGGGATTACTTTCTTTCTGTCTTTTCTGGACCGTTACAATTACCATCTGTACAAGGGGCTATGGTGAAATGGTTTGCTATAGAATGGTGATTTCTACTTCCATTTCTATATGTCAGCTCAGGCATTTTCCTCAGTATTTTTATAATAATAATTTCATGTCAGAAATTATTCTGGGTTGATTTTTGTGGGAAAAACTCCACTCAGGAAATGCCCAAATGAGGTTCCTTTCATGTCCCTAAGAGCTGTTGTTACATAATCAGACATCCAGTTTTTAATTAAGCATTTTAATAGATTTTGTTGGTTTTTATTTTATATTTTATTTGTTTAGCTACTGGCTTCATTGTATTTTTAAAATAATTGTGAACTACTTTGGGTTTTTAAAATAAAAATGTGGTATATAAATATTTTGAAAAAATAAAGTGCAAAAATTAAAATACAGTACCTCTCTTCAGCCCTCAGAAAGGCATGTGCGTTCTAGAACAGGGAGCCTCTTAATCTGGCCCTTCTGATCTCAGTACTCCCTTTTTTTATTAATGGGGAGTTACAATCAGAAACAGACAACCTTTTCTATCTGCAGGATCTCTCAATGTGTTTTGAAACCTTCACTTCATAGTGTTTAACTCACTTCCAGGGTCACTATGCATTATGGAGAGCGTCTATTTCAGAACTGTCACCCTCAGCATATAGAAGGAGGAGGTGATACATTTATTGGATCACTAAACAAATAATAATAATACTAATAAAGGTATAGCCTCTTTCTACATTTGTTTTATATATGGATCGCACAACTGTCTTTCTTTGCTTACGGAACTTCCTTAGCATATAAAATAGCAATAGAAGTACTGTTACCAGGGGAAGGACGAATGTACTTCTTGAGTGCCCATTGACTAGAACTTATTGTTCAGTTGAGTCTGATCCTATGTGATCCCATGGGCCACACTATGTCAGGCTCCTTTGTCATCGACCATCCTCCAGAGTCCACCCAAATCCATGCCCATTGCATCAACTATGCTGTCTAATTGTTTAAGCATCAGCTTCAGTATTTGTCCCTCCATGGAGCAGTCAGGGTGGATCTTCTTCAGGATTGACTGATTTGATCTCTTTGCTGTCCAAGGGGATTCACAAAATTCTTCCCCAGTACCACAGTTTGAAAGTGTGATTCTTGAATTTATGTTTTGCTTAATTGAGATGGTCCCTCATCTTATGATGCTCAGCCACTAAGTCCCTTTTTGGAGCAAATATTGTGAAATGAAACAGATATTGGTTAACTTCAGATTGAGGCCTGGGGCAGAGTAATCATTTCTGTACATCAAGAGTGTCTCATTTATTGCATGTTGCAATATCAATGGGAAAAGGAGGAAGGGAGGAAGGAAAAGAGAACAGTGTTGTAACAATTTAAAGCTTTACTGGTTAATTTTAGCTTCAGCTTTCATAGATCAAAATCCTCTTCTTTAGACACACCAAGTGTAAATAACTTTGTTTTCCTTCAATCAACTTCAAATCATCTTCATCTGAAAGCAAATTGAGACTCCTGCTAAATTTTAAAGGAGGTGCAGACTAAAGTCAAATCATTGTTGTCACATCAAAGTCTGTAAATGAAGTTTAGCAGGTCTCAGGGCACTAGCAGAAGTGTCAGAGAATTGTGATGGTCTCCCAAGACTCCAGATAGGAAGATAAATTTCACAGTAAGCAGCACTGAGGAAGGAGGTTTAAATTCTGGCACTCATCTTCATCCATTACCAGCTGGTACCAGGGGTCACTGGCTCAGTCCAAAGGTATATACTGTGTGTGTGTGTTTCAGGTGTCAAGGACTAAACAAAATATATACATGATGCACAACCCTTTACAAACCATAAAATTAAGGGTATATTACTTTTAGCAATTTTACTCTATATAGAATAAAGCCTGGTGGTCATCTGATATATAACATTAGTTTAGGACAGGGGTGCCCAAACTTTTTGTGCCATGGGCCAATCATGTGTTTGACTGGGCCAGTCATGTGGTTCCTCTCACAGGAAGCAGAAAATGCACCTGCACATGCACATAATGCTGCCGTAAATGCACCCATGGCTCTCATAAACACATTTATGACAGTCGCAGGTCATTTATGACAGCATTATGCGCATGTGCGGGCAAGTTTTACTTTAGCTTCTGGGAGTGGTGAGGTTGGTGTGGGCCAGGTGGAATGGCACTGTGGGCTGGATCCGACCCATGGGCCATAGTTTGGGCACCCCTTTTTTAGTAAGTGATATCTCTTTCTCTCTCCCACACAATTTTTTCACATTTCCTGAGACAGCACAAGGGCTTGTCCCCTCATTTCTGAAGTATTTTATAATGCCTTTCCATGCAAAGCAAGGTGATTTACATGATAAAATATTAAATATATAAAATGAAATATAATTCATTAAGACAACATTTTAAATTAGATTTTCCAGAGGGTTTCCCATGTTAGTCTGTTGAAACAAAAATAACCCTCTTGTGGCACCTTGAAGGCTGACATGCTTTATTCTGCACAAGCTTTTCTGGAGTTCAGCTGCCTGCTAGAGGTATAACTCTTCACTTCCCTCAGCTTTGCAAGTGACGATGGGGAATAATTCTTCTTGCACCAGAAGAGGAAGGAGTTTTATGTGCGTGCTCGACAAGGTAAGAAGAGAGTGAAGAGCATTTCTGCACAAATTAGACAAAATTGAATAACATGCTTATGACAGAAATAATACCTTAACACAAACAACACAACTTCCACCAAATGATTGTGATTACTGCCTTATTCATGGATTTTTAAAGATTAGAAGCACAGAAGATGGTATTTTTGCCTTGCTTCAACAATCAGCCATTGTTCTGTGCATTCTGTGTGTGTGTGTGTGCGTGTGCGTGTGCGTGCGTGCACACACACACACTTTCCCATAATGAGAAACAAAATGTTTTTTGTGCAGGTAATTTGCAGACATTACTGAGACTTTGGCAAGAAAAACATAACACCCTTTCCTCACCCCTAGAGGTGAGGATACTTGCAATGATTGATGAAAATTTCTGGCCAAAGTGTTCCATCAAATGTAGACAGGCTATCAACACCTTTGAGGAACTGGTTGCCATTAGTTGTAACATGGTGCATAAATATTGATGATCTTGACAATGACATTGGCATCAATTCTGTGCCAAGTCAAAACATGATTATTTATTAGGGCCTTTGGGGGATGAGGATCTTGGCCTATACAGGTTTTGATTCAATGTCTTTAATATTTTAAGGCTTTAATTGTATGTGTTTTGAAACATTTAATTAACCATTTTAAATGCTCTTTAATTGTTTTCTTCCATTCTGTAACCCACACTGAGATCTTGTGATATAAAGTGAACTATACATATTTTAAATAAATCAACAAGAATTAATGATCACTTTTTAAGATTCCTACCACTGATTTCATCAGCTACATTTTTAGAAGTAGGTTGCAATCTAGAAAAAAATAACTCTGTTCAGACTTTTAAAGCATTACAAGTCTTTGCTCTTCAGAATCAGAGTTCAAGTGGCAGTCAGTCAGATAACCCCAGGCTGAATAGGGAACTATCTGAGAAGCCTTTGCTCATGGATAAATATTTAAACTGAGAGCATGTTCAGATTCTTCCTTGTAAAATAGTCTGGGATTTTTAGGTCAATTTTGGATTAGGGAAAGTTAAATAACATTTAGCTTACTCCTTCCCTATCCAAACACTCCAAATGACCTTTACCCATATGGTGGAGTGACTGACAAGCCACTTCTTCATAGGGATAAATGAAACACTTCCCTTTCTACTCTGTAGAGTAATGGGGAAAGTGTAATCATTCCCTCTCCCAGCAGATCATCATGGTGCTGGATCAATTAGGAGGGTAAAAAGGAATATATTTGCCTTCGTTTTTCTCTTTTATCACCAATTAAAACCACAGATGCTAGCAGCTTCTTGATTGGCAATAAAAGGGAAATATTATATATATAATAATTGCACTTTCCCTGCCCCTCTGCAGAGGAATGGGGGAAGTGTTTAATTCAAACATTGCATTGCTTGGAGAAAGCACCTGATCTGGAATTATCAGACTAAACTCTGCTCATGTGGGTCATTAGCTAATGCAGGAAAAGTAATCTACTACAAAAGTTGCTCATGGCCAAATTAGACATGATCTCAATGTCTTTGTTTTCAATGCACATACACATTCAGATGCAAACAAATTACAAGGGGTTGATAATTATTGGAAACATGACAAGTATAAAAGTGAAAATAAGTGTCCTTCTCTCCTCTCAAAATCCTAAGCAACCCCCTTTTCTAAAGTTGGTAACAAGGAATCTGTATTTTTTTCCTCAGGGCATAGAAAAAGAAATTTTTGTTAAGGATCCCAGCAGAAGAGGAAATATTTCTGTTTCCCATCCAAATGTTATTGTAGTTAGTAGCAGCTCTTACAGTTGATACAAACATTTTATCTAATAATTCTCTGTTATTAGTATTTTAACAAAAAAGTAGGAAAACCAATCCTGCACAATAAAGAGGCATTTCATATTTATGTTCATTAACAAAGTTATTGTCTTATTACCTAGCCATAGACACATCCTGTTCAGCCTTTATGGCAACAGAAAACCATTTTTGCTTATCAGAATTGGCTCCCTATCTCTACTGGTGGGTTGACAGGTTAGGTCAATAGGAGGAACACACTTTGACTGAACATGCTTACAGTACTGTACTGCTTTCAGAAATTTGAAAAGCCAGTGTTCCTGGTTATATGGGTCTTTATAAACTCTTTCCAGCGAAACCAAATAGACAATTACAGCCCCATTACAGATCTTCCCTGGAATCATGGAGAGATTAGTTGTAGAAGAAGTAACGATGCTGCGAGACTGCAGAATTCACTATACTGTCAGACAAAAATAATTCTCCATATTTTAGCCTGATCATGAACCCCTTCCATGATTATTGTAAAGCCAACTTTGGCTGTTGTGGACTTTGCAATCATATATCATTTTATCTGTCTCCTTCTTTTCCTATTGCTTCTGGTATAGTTGTGACTTTCTATCCTTTGTGGATATTGAGCAATCTACTACAACCTGAGTAGACTATCTATAGTTCAAACTTGAATTCTGCAGCACATACAAATTTGTGTACGCTTGTTCCATTAACCATCATTTTTTTCTGTTGTCTACTGTTATTTTACTGTTATTTGTTGCACTAATTTGTAAGCCCTCAGTCACCACAGCAAGTGGGTGGCTATAAATGTGAATTATAAATAAATAAATCTAAGCAAACAAAGGTTCTCTTCACAAAGAGAAATCCATTCAAGGTCACATGTGCGTTGGCAGCTGGCTTCCACTTTAAAAATACAAAACACAAAAAAAAACTATTGGAATGTCCAATTCAACATGCTTAGAAAATATATCACATAAAAAAAATGTTGGTGGAGAGAAAACTAGATTGTGTATAGTTTATTGATTACTTTTTTTCAGTGCATTTCTCAGTGTCTGTGAATCATACAGGACTTCAGTGATTGCCAAATGCCATCACCATATATCATACTTTAATCTCTAAGTGATTTATGACCATCACACATAATCATATGCAAACACAATGGGTTAGTTCCAGTTGTAGTCATACTAATAATGTGTGTGTCATGTACCACCCAATCAGAACTGACTTAAAATGACAGTAATCGGGCTGTCAAGGTAAGTTAACTATTTAGGAAGTATATCAGAGTGTTATCGATTTTGATCTTTTAAACTTTTTCTGAAGGAAGCTTTATTATTGATGAAGGAATGTAATAAAAACTGATTTTTTTTGAAATGGTAGCTGTGTTATTCTGTGTTTCAAATATCTCAGAGTAAACAAAACAAAAGACAAAAACATTGTGGCACTTTAAAGACTGTTGTATTTTAATCATAGCTTTCGCGGATCAAGGTGTTAACATTAAAATACAGCAGTTAGTCTTTAAAATGCCGCAACATTTTTGTCTATTTGTTTTGCTTTATTTAGTCTCTTGAAACACAGACTAACACAGCTACCATTTCAAATATTTAGGAAGTGGTTGTAACAGTGCCACCCTCACCCCTATGAATTTTCATAGCAGAGCAGGGATTCAGATATGTCTCCTGAGTCTTATCTATTACTCTACCTGCTACAACATACTGGGTACCCATACTGAAAGTAGACCTTTAAAAAAAAAACCCGCTGAAGCCAAAGTCGCCCCTGTGTTGTTGGAAGCTGTGATGACTAAGTCAGTGGCTTAACTAAGCACAAGAAACATGCATCTACATTTATAAATATTTTTTAAACAAAAATGTGTGCTGTTCAGAACTCTTTCCAGTTCTATGTTACAGAAACCATGCTTAGTGATGTTATATATAGTTCTGTACCAGGAATAAGGAAACAGAGCCACTTAAATTCTACACAATTTCAAACCTCCAAATCTATTTCATCCCAGATCTTTGTGAATTTTAAAAATATTATTATTCTGAAAATCTATTCAGTTCTGGCCTGAAACACACTTAGGACTATCAGCACCTAACAAAGACTTCAGGGATTCTCAACCTATGGCCCTCGGGCTGGATGTGGCCCATGGCACCATTTCATGTGGCCCTCCACTGCCTCCACCACACCAGGAAGTGTCATGTGGTGAAGGGCATAATGGCCATCGGGTCCCCAAAGCTGTCTGAGGGAGCATGACCCGGCCCATGGCTTAAAAAGGTTGAGAACTCCTGATTTAGAGCCACTTAAGTACTACCTCATACTGAGGCAGTGTCATAGTGAAGGAAGTAATTCAAAAAGCATTGGTGTCTTCATGACAGGAAGGTAATTTTATCCTCTTTATTCTTAGATTGTCATGAAAAGCTAATTGAGAGAGCATCAGGATGAATTGCTATAATATATCTGTGACATATTTTCCATGATCATGCAGACAGGCCCTTAGTAAACAAACCAGATTGCCTTTGTTCATTTTGATAAAAGCAACACTTATGAATACTGACTGAAATGCTCTTTTAAGACAAAAATATTAATTATACATTTGATTATTTTTTCTGTTTGTAAATTATTCATGGTTCAGCCTCAACTTCAAGAAATTAAAATACTGTTACTTAGTATTTCCTGGAAAATGTCAACAAATGGCTTGTATTTTATTGAAATTCCAAACGATTTGCCTTACTACAATTCATTACTTGAGTTAAGAAATTATTTAAGCTATGTTTGGCCAAAAACAAGATCTATGGTAGCAGTTAGAGTGGAAAGCCTCAGGCAAATAATGGAATCTAGTAATTTTGCCCAGGAAATAAGAAAATGAAACAAATGTTATATGTAAGGATAACTCAATTAAAAAATAATTATTTGGGTTTCTTTTACATTCTCAGTCTCATAAACCAAGCACAGCTCAGTACTGAGATATTTTAGAATCTATTCATCACTTTCATCAAATACTTTATCAAATACAATTGGATAGCAATTCAGAACTTATTTATTTCATTAGTCAAAGGCTCTAAACTTATTGCTACACATCTTGACATTTCCTTTTGTGGAGTATCATGGCCACATTTTTTCTGCTTGGTGCAGACTTCATAATCGAGAAAAATCTTTTAAAAATAAGGACTTATTCCGCCCTCCCCTTCCCAAAGGGCACATAATGGTGGGTCACCCAGAAAGTCACTAGTACACTTCTTCGTTCCCTTGCAACCAAAGGTTGTAAGGGGAAGCCAGTCTTAACTGGACATGTACTGCCTAAGCATTAATGTTGAAATTAAATTCACATTAAAGCAATTGAACAAATAGTCAAGCTGTCGCTATTGCTGAACACAGAGCAATAGAACTATCAGCTTGGCTGAGAGGCCTAAGGCAAGGCTGCAGAGGAAAATATTGGTTTTCAAAATCACTATGCACTGAACCAGTTCAGAGATACTTTAAGCCAATAATCTGAACTATCAATAAAATCTCCTGAACATTGCAATTAACCCCCACCTGCTGGCTCATCTGAATAAGAAACAACAAAGGCCAAACGGTGAAATATGTCAAACAATCCCAAAAAAACTATTTGAGGCTATCTGAGAATAAATTCTAAAGTCTCGATCTTGAACTGTAAATCTTTTTGATCCAATCAGTGTTGTCTTGCTAATAATAACTCTTGTTTCCTTCACAGAGAAAATAATCCAAAATTCTTGCTCATACAAAACTTTTCAAACAGTTCTTAATCAACTCTTGTTTCCTTCACAGAGAGAATATGTTTCAAAACTCAAACTCATATAGTACTGTCCATACAATTCTTTTCAGTGTGTTCTGATGCTGCAAAAATAAAGTTAGACTGTTCTGTCTCTTGTATCCTTCATAGAGAAAATAATGCAAAACTGGTCCGTATTGTCATCATCTCAAAATCTAATGCGGTAGTAGATTTTTCAATTTCAATCTTCCTCAGGAGTGCATGAATTTGTTCTAAAATATAATAAACACAATCCTAAATATCAGACCATGAGAAATCTTTTATCTAAACACATTTCTTAAGACCCCTCATCTCCCAGAGTTTACCAGAAACCGTGTCCGTCTGGCCACTCAAACTTGCTCTTTGTGTGCCTAAGGATGTTGCTGTGTGTTGTATTCACCTTCTAAAATACATGACCTAATTCCATCCTCATAAAAATAAGGCTGGCCCATATTAAAAAAAGGGGGGGTTCCATGAGGGCAAGGAAAAACCTGGTGTTGGAACTGACCAAAGTTGCCATGCCCCTTAGTGTACTTACAAAAAGCATCTCAAATCAAATTCCTGATTGAGACCTTTCAGGGCCAATGTTTTAAGCAAATGAATGTAGTGTGCCTCACATTTTAAAAGCAATTTGTCCAAATAATGGTGGGTCACCAAGAAAGTCACTAGTACACTTCTTAGTTCCCTTGCAACCAAAGATTGTAAGGGAAGCCACTCTTAATTATGTACTGCTTAAGCATTAATGTTAAAAGTTAATTCACAATAAAGCAATCGAATAAATAGTCAAGCTGTCGCTACCACTGAACACAGAGCAATAGAACTATCAGCTTGGCTGAGAGGCCTAAGGCAAGGCTGCAGGGGAAAATATTGGTATTCAAAATCACTATGCACTGAACCAGTTCAGAGATACTTTAAGCCAATAATCTGAACTATCAATAAAATATCCTGAACATAACATTGCAATTAACGCCTGCCTGCTGGCTCATCTGAATAAAAGATCCTCCCTCTCTTTAATGGATGTGACAGGTGGGTTTCTTTTTAATGAGGGATGGTTTTTAATGCTTTTATTGTATCTTTTATGAGTGGTTTATGTCTTTTAATTGTGAGCCGCCCGGAGTTGCTTCGGCGAGGGGGCGGCAATACAAATGTAAAAATTAAATTAAATTAAATTAAAATTATTATTTTTTTAAAAAAAATAAATAAATTAATCCTAGCTACTAAATTTGCACTGGCTGGGAAAACAAATATTTTTCACATCCCACAAGAGCTATAAAACCTGAAATAAACTATCTTTCTACATTGCTGGTAAAGGGTTGCTGTGTTGTCCATCAATCATTTCTAAGAAGCACCAGTTGAAGATCTTTTTTGTCCAATGAAATTTGGTCAGTGATTTTAGAGCTTTTTCCATGAACTGAACATAATTGGAGCTTTGAAGCCTCGGGTTTCAAAATTAATGGTAGAAATGGGGAATGTAATGTACCATTTTAGAAAGATAATGGATTGATTTAAATGGGCCACTCACTATCATTATCATCATTTATCATCTGCATCACTGAAGAGAGGAAGAAAAAGGAATCATAAAGGCCCAGATCTACTCATTCCATGCAGAGAGGCCCACAGGGGAGGTGAGTAAAAGGATCCTGCCCCTCCCTCCCCATCCAAAGACCTGAGCCTGGAGAGGAAGAAAAGGCTTCAGGAAGGCCCAGCTCTACTGCCCATTTGCCATCCAGAGAGGCCCAAGGGGGAGGTGAGTAAAGGATCTTGCCCCTCCCTCCCCATCCAAAGACCTGGGGCCAGAGAGAAGGACACTTCCGGAGACCCCCGACCACCCCCAGGAGATACCATCCACAACCACCATCACAGCTAGGTCCGAGCCGGCGCCTTTGACCGACTCCATGCGGCCGAAGAGAGGCAAGAGCTGCTGTGTGCATGCAAAGGATAAGTAATCAAACTGAAATAATATAGTTGACTAAACATAGATGGCTTATGGCAACTGACATAGTGACTGTACAAGAAACTGACTTACATAGAGACTTGATATAGTGGACTTTTTCTTTCTTTCTTTCTTTCCCTTTCATTAATTAGTTCAACTTTTACTTTGATACTATGTGATAAACTGTGATATTGTGCATGATAATACTTTGTTTTAAAACTGTTTAAACTGTGATAACATGTGTGATGGGAAAAGACTGGCGTAGAGACCGGCAAGGCACGCCACAAAGTTTGCCAAGAGAACCCTATGGACCAAAACAAAAGGCAAAAAAAGGGGATGCTCAGCACAGCAGATCTGAAAAGGGGGAGGGATACGAAAGGAGGAGGAGAAATACAGTGTTGCAGGGAACAATACTGCATAGGGACATGGAATGTGAGGTCTATGAATCAAGGAAAACTGGAAGTGGTAAAAAATGAGATGGAAAGAATAAGCATTGACATCTTGGGCATCAGTGAGCTCAAATGGACAGGGATGGGCGAATTCAGCTCTGGAAACCATCATATCTACTACTGCGGGCAAGAAAACCTTAGAAGAAATGGAGTAGCCATAATTGTCAATAAAAGAGTGAGAAAAGCAGTAATGGGATACAATCTCAAAAATGACAGAATGATGTCAGTCAGATTTCAAGGCAAACCTTTCAATGTCACTGTGATCCAAATATACGCACCAACCACTGGTGCAGATGAAGCCACAATGGACCAGTTCTATGAGGACTTACAACACCTCATAGAACAGACACCAAGAAATGATGTCCAAATTATATTAGGAGACTGGAATGCCAAAGTAGGAAATCAAAAAGTGGAGGGAATAACAGGCAAATTTGGTCTTGGAACACAGAATGAAGCAGGGCAAAGATTGATAGAGTTCTGCCAAGAGAACGCACTGGTCATAGCAAACACCCTCTTCCAGCAACACAAGAGGTGACTTTACACATGGACATCACCAGATGGCCAACACCGAAACCAGATTGACTACATACTCTGCAGCCAAAGATGGAGAACCTCCATACAGTCAGCAAAAACAAGACCTGGAGCAGACTGTGGCTCAGATCACAAACTACTGATCGCAAAATTCAGGCTTAGACTAAAGAAAATAGGGAAAACATGGAGACCAGAAAGATATCACCTAGACAGCATCCCTAAAGAATACACGGTGGAGGTGATGAACAGATTTAATGGCTTAGACTCGATAGACAGAGTACCGGAAGAATTATGGACGGAGATGAGGGACATCATGCAGGAAGCAGCAAAGAAAACCATACCAAAAGAAAAGAAGAGTAAGAAAGCAAAGTGGTTGTCTGATGAGGCTCTTAAAATAGCAGAGGAAAGAAGGAACGCAAAAGTCAAAGGAGAAAGGAAAAACTACAACCATTTGAACACAGAATTTCAAAGAAAAGCAAGGAGAGATAAGGAAAACTACCTAAAAGAACAGTGCAGAGAAATGGAGGAAAACAACAAAAGAGGCAGAACCAGAGATCTTTTCAAAAAAATTGGGGAAATCAAGGGAACATTTAAAGCAAAAATGACCATGATAAGGGACAAAGACGGAAAGGAGCTAGCTGATGCAGAAGAAATTAAGAAAAGATGGAAAGAGTACACAGAGGAACTTTACAAAAAGGACCTCAACACTCCTGATAATCACAATGATGAAGAAATTGAACTTGAGCCAGACATCCTGGAGAGTGAAGTCATAAAGGCCCTAAAGAGCACTGCAAACAACAAAGCTAGTGGAGATGATGGTATCCCAGTTGAATTTTTCAAAGCTCTAAAAGATGATGGCGTCAAATTACTGCATTCAATATGCCAGCAGATTTGGAAAACAAAACAGTGGCCACAGGATTGGAAAAGATCAGTATACGTCCCAATCCCAAAAAAGGGCAATGCCAAAGAATGTTCAAATTATCGAACAATCGCACTCATCTCACATGCCAGCAAGGTGATGCTCAAGATAATACAGGACAGACTTCAGCAGCATGTGGAGAGAGAATTACTAGAGGTGCAGGCTGGTTTCAGAAGAGGCAGGGGGACTAGAGACCACATCGCCAACATACGCTGGATCATGGAGAAAACAAAGGAATACCAGAAACAAGTTTACTTTTGCTTTATTGACTACACTAAGGCATTTGACTGTGTGGACCACAACAATATGTGGCAAGTAATTAAAGAGATGGGAATACCAGAGCACCTCATATGCCTCCTGAGAAATCTGTACATGAACCAAGAAGCAACAGTTAGGACAGAACATGGAATAACAGAGTGGTTTGGAATAGGAAAATTAGTAAGACAAGGCTGCATTTTGTCACCATGGTTATTCAACCTATACACAGAGCACATAATGCGCAGTGCAGGGATGGAGGAATCACAATATGGGATTAAAATCGCTGGGAGAAACATCAATAATCTGAGATATGCAGACGATACCACCCTAATGGCAGAAAGTGAGGAAGACCTAAAGAATCTCCTGATTGGGCTGAAGGAGGAGAGTGCAAAAGCTGGCTTGAGACTCAATATCAAGAAAACCAAGATAATGGCAACAGGCCCCATCAATTCCTGGAAAATAGACGGGGAAGAAGTAGAAGCAGTGACAGATTTTACTTTCTTAGGATCAAAGATCACTGCAGATAGGGATTGCAGCCATGAAATAAAAAGGCGACTGATTCTTGGGAGACAAGCGATGAGAAACCTGGGGAACCTAGTGAAAAGCAGAGACATTACATTGCAAACAAAAATTAGAATAGTCAAAGCAATGGTTTTCCCAGTAGTAATGTATGGATGTGAGAGCTGGACAATTAGGAAGGCTGAATGCAGAAGAATAGATGCCTTTGAAATGTGGTGTTGGAGGAGGGTTTTGAGAGTCCCCTGGACAGCGAGGAGAACAAATAGGTCAATCTTAGAAGAAATTAACCCTGACTGCTCATTGGAAGGTCAAATAGTAAAGATGAAGGTAAAATACTTTGGACATCAAATGAGAAGGGAGGATTCACTTGAGAAGGCATTGATGTTGGGAAAGGTGGAGGGCAAAAGAAGAAGGGGGAGGCCAAGGATGAGATGGCTAGATGGTATTATAGACACAATGGGCACAGAGCTGGGAGGGCTGAGGGGGATGGTAGAGGACAGAGGCGCCTGGAGGAAAATGGTCCATGGGGTCACAAAGGGTCGGAGTCGACTGTGCGACTGAACAACAAATCACTGAACCACTGTGGTGGAAGAACCCTATGGATCTTTGAATTCAGTACAGTGGGACCCCGACATACAAATGGTTCAACTTACCAAAAATTATTCATACAAATACAATTGCTGGATTTAAAAAAATTGACATAAAAAATTTTAATAGGAAAAAATTTGACATACAAAAAATATACATTGACATCTAGTGGCCTCTTCTGGTAATGCAATGTGTTTTTGACATACAAATCTTTTGACATACAAATAACCTCATGGAACGGGGAAAATTTCTATGTAGTGCTTTTACTGTAATTGTCAAGGAGAGACAATGGGAAATCAAACTCTTAACCTCTGGCTTTACAGTCTGATACCTAAACCATTGAGGTGTGCGACTCTTTGCCAAAGTAAGGTGCAACCACAATAGTCTCATTTGAATCAATAGAACTTAGAGAAAGAGAGACTCACCAAAATGATCACTAACTTAAATGGGCCTGCGTTAGTGCAAATTGCTACACTAAGCAAGAGGGTGTCTGTCTATTTTGTAATATATTTTATGTCTCTTGTGATTTTGTGGCATAATAAGAGAAAAAAACAAGCATATGAAGAATGGGGAGATGAATTTGTTGCTATTGTTAAACTTGAAAATGGTTAATTGGTTAAATTAGCATTAATTTGTTAAATAGTTTACAATAACACATCCAATGCAGTATAAAGATAATGGCAAGCTGATTTTCTCCATTAATTCTTAATGCCACATTATATATATAGTGTGTGTGTCATTTTAAATTGAGATCTGCAATCTGGTCACTCCCCACATAGAGGAAATCCTGTTAACTGAAGATGATTGGATCCAGCATGCCTGAAACCTGTTAGGCTTGGGAACATTGTCTGTCCTAAACTAGACAAGTAGAGTAGCATACTGGATGTTTACACAGGAAGTAGCCATTTTAACAGTTGCAGAGCTCTCTTTTAGCCTGTCGTCTACAACTGCACTCATCATGAAAGGGTTAAAAGTGAGCACAGCAAAATAGTACGTACACACACACACACACACACACACACACACACACACACACACACACACACGTACACAATGGAAGTTAAAAAAGGAGTAGTGATGAACACCTGGGCTCCCGTCGGTGAGGACTCAAAAGTTGAATGCGTGCCACCCACCTGAGCCCTCTCCCCCAGTCCGGCATTGGCCGTGGGGGAGTGACGAACACCTGGGCTCCTGGCGGTGAGGACTCAAAAGCTGAACACCATGCCGCCCAGCTGAACCCTCTCCCCTGGTCCAGCATTGGCTGTGGGGGAGTGATGAACACCTAGGTTCCTGGCAGCGAGGACCCAAAAGCTGCTCGTCAGCACCACCCACCCAAGCCCTCTCCCTCGGTTTGGCACTGGCCATGGGGTAGTGAAGAGGACGTGGACCTGGGCTCTGATGCGTTCGTTGAGCCTGGCCCTAGTTAAGGGTTTTATTTGTATTTTTTATATTGTTGATTATTGCACCGCTATTTTTTATTTGTGTACCTATATTATTGCTGTATTATTGTTATTCTGATATTGATTGTGCTATTGTTGTTCTGATATTGTTGTTCTGCCACTTCGAGTTGTCTTTGGGCTGAGCGACGCGGGGTATAAATAAACCGATGATGATAAGTGTTCATGGAGACGTTGGGGCACCTTAATGTGTCCACGTCATATGAGCTCCAACAACATGTTGTAAGTTCCTACCTTTCCTTTTCAGTTTCTTTAAAAAAATAAAAATTTGTGGTACAGTGATACGTCTTTCTCCTCCAATGAGGCATGAAAAGGCCACATCTCTGTGTAGATTTCATCTGCCAAAACAGTGTCAGTGAAACAGCTTTTCTTTCCCAATAAATCATGCTGTCATTTTTCTACTGTGCTACACATGTTGATGTTTTAGGCACTGTCTCGAGTGATTTTGCTTTGTTAGGACAGCTTGTTTGTCCATCTGTGAGAATTTGGCATGGACTGTAACTTCAAATGGACCCTTGTCTAATACTTAGCAATACTGGTTCAGAATTATCAATTCTGTATTTTAATACCATAGAGTTGTCATGTGAAGGGGTTACTTGGTTTCAGACTAGCTATTGTTTAAAGATGATTTTATGTGTATAGCCTCCTAGCTACTAGCTAATGAACATTCTAGATACTTGTACATCTGCTGGAAAGTTTGGCAGCTTGAATGCCATCAGTCAAAGATGAACTAAAACATAGTTTTGCAGCTAATTGTTAGATAGCAACTCTGGATTATTTTCATACCTGTCAACCATCCCGTTTTACCCGGGAAAACCCCTTATTTTGACCCCTCTTCCTGCCCCTCCCATTTTATTAATTTCCCCGTATTTTCCCTTATTTTTTTAAAAAAAATCCTGACTGAAACTGCTGAAAATTACTGAAAGTAATTTTTCTGGCCACCAGAGGTCGCTGTATGGCAGGAAGGGGAAGGGGAGAGAGAGAAAAGGTGAGGGGGCATTCCCCGAAGCGAAGTCAGCCGAGATGGAGTAACGGAGTTTTCCCCTGGGATCTGAAGGAGGATCGCTCGGTAATTCCTTAAGGAAGCGGGGCTGCAGGTAAGTGTGGGGAAGGAAGGCGTGGCTGCACAGGCTTGCCTTATACCCACAAGGTCTGGGTTGGGCTAGAGTCGACTCGGTAGCAATTCATGCTCCCTGTTTCCCTTGCTCAAAAGCCAGTCGTATCTGACTCTAGGGTTCAGTGCTCATCTCTGTTTCAAAGCCGAAGAGCCAGCATTGTCTGCATCTGCAGACATTTCCTTGGTCATGTGGCAGGCATGACTAGAGACCGGAGTACACAGAGCAGCTGTTTACCTTCCCACCAAAGTGGTCCCTATTTATCTACTTGCAATTTCTTGCTTTTGAACTGCTAGTTTGGCAGGAGCTGGGACAAAGGTGGGAGGAGCTCATTCCATCCTGCAGTACTCAGGAATTGAACTGCTGACCTTCCGGCTCCCAGTCCTATTCAGGCTTTTAGTTTTTATACTTGGTAACAGAAGCTGGAATATTCCATTATGTCAACCCAGTTTAGCTTTAGCTAGAAACAGATTTCACTCTGTTTACTTAAACTTTATTTATTTTGGAGATGATTGTGTTTTCTGTGCTTTTGGTTCTTATGAATGTAAGATTACAACCTTTGCCCAAGAACCCCCCAAATCTAAGGAATGCAAGCTATTACTTTATGAGACTATGAACCTGCCATAATGAATCCAGAGCTGGGATAAAGGCAGGAGCTCATTCCGTCTTGCAGTTCTCGGGAATCGAATTGCTGACCTGCCGCCTCCCAGTCAGCATCTTAGCCACTTGAGCCACTGCAGTCCCTTGTATATCAGCCTGTTTTACTTCTTAAAACATCCGACCATAAAGCATCTTTGGACCCCTCCCCCGCACCTTGCCTGAGACCCCTTTGGCAGCTGAGGCGAGAAAAGGCACAAGGTTTTGGCACACCCTCTGCAAATGGACACCCACATGCATGCCTGCATCTCGGCAAGAGGGAGCCGTGACGCAGGGAGGGCTCCTTTAGTGCCCACCTCTGATGATGGGGGGGCACTGGACTCTGGTCCGGCACAGGGGGGGGGGGCACACACACGACACTCCCAACTTCATGCTTTTGCTCGGTGGTTGTGGCAGCATTTTGGAAAGCGCACGAGCCAGGGCTGTGAGTGGTGCGCGGCGGCAGCAGGGACGAGACTGGCCTGCCAAAAGCCAAGCCCGTGCGCACAGTGGCAACAACTTTCTGCTCGAGCAACAGGAAGTGGACGTTTAGGAGCGCACTTGAGTGGTTGCAGCCTGGTTTCCTTCTTGGAGAATTGCCACTGAAGGTAAAGTAGGCTTGCCCAGCCTACACCGCACTTTTACTCCCCCCCCAACCAGAGGGGAATCCGTGGGAACTCGTTTCGTGAAAAGTGCTGATCATTTAACCTCTCCATAGCTGCTTTTTAAAATCCCTCTACTTCAACATCTCCATTGTTTCCCTTTGCAGTTTTTTTTTTGCGGGGGGGGGGGGGGGAGAGAATGTTTGCAAAAGGCAATCTCTCCAGCCACGCAAATTAGAATAATCCCACCGTGCCCCCTTGGTGTACAAACTTTGTTGACTTCCTTTCTCCCTGCAGCGACCCAGCTGTGGGATGGCGGGAGAAATGGTGCATGACTTTCCCCGCTCCTATTGCCTGGGCAGGGCATGCACTCAAAACGTGGATGTTCCTTTACAGACATGTTGATAGGTGTGTGTGTGTGTGTGTAAGCTAGCAGTCTGAAAGCAAGAAATTGCAAGTAGATAAATAGGGACCACTTTGGTGGGAAGGTAACAGTGTTCCAGGTGCTCTGGTGTCTATTCATGCCTGCCACAGGCATGAATAGACACCGAAGCGCACGGAACGCTGTTACCTTCCCACCAAAGTTGTCCCTATTTATCTACTTGCAATTTCTTGCTTTTGAAATGCTAGGTTGGCAGGAGCTGGGACAAAGACGGGAGCTCATTCCATCCTGCAGTACTTGGGATTCGAACTGCTGACCTTCTACCTCCCAGTCAGCATCTTAGTCACTTAAGCCACTGAGTAAACAAAAAAGAAAAGAAAACAAAAGTTCCCCAACAAGATGGGGAAATGGTTCTTTGGCCCACATAGCTTTGTGCCCATTGCATCTACAATACCATCTAGCCATCTTATTTTTGGCTACCCCCTTCTTTTGTCCTCCACCTTTCCCAGCATCAAGGCTTTTTCAAGTGAATTCTCTCTTCTCATTTGATGTCCAAAGTACTTTAGTGTCATCTTTACTATTTGACATTTAATGAGCAGTCATGGTTGATTTCCTCTAGGATCGACCTATTTCTAACACCACATTTCAAAGGCATCTATTTTTCTGCGCTCAGATTTCCTTATGGTGCAACTCTCACACCCATACATTACCACCGGGAATACCATTGCTTTGACTATGCAATATTTTGTTTGCAAGGTGATGCCTCTACTTTTAACTATGTTCCCCAGGTTTCTCATAGCTTGTTTCCCAAGCATCAGTCACCTTTTTATTTCATGGCTGCAATCACCATCTGCAGAAATCTTTGATCCTAAGAAAGTAAAATCTGCCAGTCGTATCCAACTCTAGGGTGCAGTGCTCATCTCTATTTACAGCCAAAGAGCCAGTGCTGTCTGTGTTTGCAGGCATTTTCATGGCCATGTGGCAGGCATGACTAGAGCTCAGCAAGTCACATGGCTATATTTGGCCACGCCCACAGATTTGGCCACACCCCTTATTTTCAAATCCAAAAGTTGACAGGTATGATTATTTTCCCTGAGGTGGCAACTAACATATAATTAACATATGGGGGACATGAAAGAAGCCTCTCTGAAGTCTGCTACCTCAGCAATCAGGCACCCCCTGGGAACAGAGATTTATCACCGGCAATGGAGATTTTTTGGTTGGCTATTCCTTTCAACCCAGAAGCACCAGAAGCTTCACCACTCACCCTGGCTTTACTGCCAGAAATTTACATTTTCAGCCAATAGATATCTGCAGTCACAACACTGGGATGTGAATTTTACATCATACCCTTTCAGAGAAATGCTGATGTGAAAAAAAAAACTGTTCTCATGGCAAGATTCCTCTGCCTCCCAATAAATCTTACATGAAATCTCAGGGGATGTCTTAGATGCTTTAGAGTATTTTTTTTCCCTAGAAAAAAAAAATGCAAAGCTCTGCATGATTATTACAATTCCTGTGGAGAATCGCACCTTTCATGCAGAGGATTCACAACAAAGGGTTTTACATTGTATAAAATATGGCATGTTCCTGCAGAGAACAATTTATTTATTTATTTATGGCTCAAATTTCTATGCCGCCCAATCAGGCGAACCTGACTCAGGGCGGCGCACAACAGGATTAAAACATACATTTTAAAAACAATTAGAACCCCAACATACCCACCCACCTATTAAAAACTAACCACATTAAAGCTGCCAGCATTAAAAAAGATGGGGAGGCTTCATTTTATAAGCCAACAGGCGGGGGCCACTCTTCCATATGAGCCTCACCTGCCCCGCCAACCAGGTTTTTAATTCATTTCTGAAAGGCAGCAGCTCCGTCTGCTCCCGCAACTCTACTGGCAGGAGGTTCCACAAGGCTGGTGCAGACACAGAAAAGGCCCTCCTTCGTGTGCCAGAGAGGTGAGCCCCTCTGGCAGATGGAACAATTAGAGAGCCCCTCTGGTCTGCTCTGGTTGGATGGACAGACACTCTTGGGATGATGCAGTCTCTTAAGTATCCTGGCCCATTACCATGTAGGGCTTTAAAGGTCAAAACCAGCACCTTAAATTGCACCCGGAGACAAAATGGTAACTAGTGCAGATCCCGAAGCAAAGGTGAGGTGCGAGCATAACGCCTGTACCCCATTACCACCCAGACTGTTGCATTCTGCACCAGCTGTAGCCTCCGAATGGTTGTCAAGGGCAGCCCCATGTAGAGCGCATTGCAATAATCTAGCCTGGAGGTCACCAGAGCATGTGTGACCATGAGCAGGGAGTCCCGGTCCAGGAGTGAATGCAACTGACGGATGACGCGAAGCTGTGCGAAAGCCCTCCTGGCCACGGCTGCCACCTGATCTACAAGTAGCAGTTCCGAATCCAGGAGAACCCCTAAGTTGCATACCGGGTCTGTCTGGGGCAAAGCAGCCCCATCCAAGACCAAAGTTGGCAGCTCCCTGGATGACGAGGATAGTCTGCAAAAATCTCAGCCGAACCCTGCCAACCGGGCCGGCCCCTCCCAGCCAAGGAGAGACCTGGTAACCAGGAACAGGGCAGCTGGGTGGTTATCCACAGAGGCAATGAGGGTGGCGAAGTATTGCTGCTTCACCACCCTCATCGCCACCAGGTAGGTCTTAATAGCAGCCCTAGCCAGTGTCCGGTCAGAAACGCTCTGGGTCTTCCCCCAGCGGCGCTCTCAATGTCTCTTTGCCTGTTTAAGCTCCCGCAGTTCTTCTGTAAACCATGGGGAAGATCTGTCCTTGCAGGCTCGGAGAGGCCGTAGTGGTGCAATTTCATCCAAGGCAGCGGAAGTCATCCTGTACCACAGGTCAACGAGTTCCTCGGATGAATCGTGTAGCCGATCCAGAGGAAAATCCCCCAGTTCCCTCTGGAATTCGTCAGAATCCATCAGTTGCCGGGGGCAGACCAATTTAATAGGCCCTGCCTCCCTGCAATGAACCGCCGCCCCCAGGAAGTCCAGAGTCACCAGATAGTGATCTGACCATGGCACAGGTATAGTGTCTAATTTCTGTAGTCTCAGATCACTCTGCCACCGCTCCGACAAAAAAACTGGGTCCGGTGTGTGACCACTGCCCCTGCATGGGTCATGAATTACTTGAGTCAGGTCCATGGCTGCAACCTCTAACCAGTCCCCAGCGAAGGCAAATTGAATTCCCCCAGAACCATCAGCCTAGGGAACTCCAACACCAATGCTGAGATGGCCTCGAGGAGCTCAGGCAGGGAGTCTCTTACCCTGCAAGGAGGCAGGTACAGGAGTATGACTCCCAGCTGACCCTTAGGGCCTAACCGCAGGAGCAGGGCCTCACAACCCGGGACTTGTGGAGCAGCAGCCCTAGCAACTCCCAAGGACTCCTTGGCTACAATGGCGACACTACCGCCCCTTCCCTCATCCATTGGCTGGTGCCAGATACCGAAACCGGCTGGACACATTTCTGACAGAGGTACACCATCCTCTGGTCTCAGCCAGGTTTCGGTGATGCATGCCAGGTCAGCCCGCCCCTCCTGAATAGAATCTTGAATCAGGGGGGCCTTGTTGCAGACCGACCTGGCATTCATCAGCAGCAGCCTAAGGGTGGGGTCACCCTGGATCAGCTGCTCAGGACCCAGAGATGTACCTGGGGGGCTGGAACGAGGGACAGATACCAACCATCGGTCGCATGTTCCCCGAGTGCGGCCTTCCCCTTGGTACCCACCATATTGACCCATGCCCGCCACAACCCCAATGTGAGCCCTAGGAACCTCCCCGCCCATCTCAGATGGAGTGCTACCCCTCCTACCCAGCTGACAAGGCCATTTCTCCCACCCTCTCACCCCTCCAGACCCAGAACCCACCCCCACACTCCACCTACCCTCCTTGGGGCATTTCCAAGTGCCCCTTATCAGAGGTGGGGGGTGCCAGCCAGCCATCCCCAAACCCAATCCCATTCCCTTCCCACCCCTCCAACCCCTACAATTACTCAAAAAGGGGGGTAAGGGCCCTCACTGCTGGCACCACCTCCCTCTTTCCTCCCTAATCCCACAAGAGGTGAAGGAGGAGGGCAGCAGTGTGCCAATCCATCAATCTACCAGGGCTTCCTCGGCTGGGACCAATTCCCTCCCACCAGAGTGGCTGGGAGGAAAGGCAGTGTCTGTTCTCCATGGCTGGAGTTGGGCTGCAGTTCTTGAAGCCATCCACCTGTTCCAGCGAAGGAGGCATTTGGGAAAGGGGGTGGCTGGAAGGTCTTTTGAATCCACCCCTTCCTACCTTGACACAGCTGCCGGTCCTCCCTTCTCCTTCCTGGTTCAGTGAAGGAGGCATTTGGGAAAGGGGGTGGTTGGAAGGTCTTTTGAAGCCACCCTCCCTGCCTTGACACAGCTGCCGGTCCTTCCTTCTCCTTCCTGGTTCAGCGGAGGCATTTGGGAAAGGGGGTGGTTGGAACAATGAGTTGTCTTCTTCTTTTGTGTCCAGATCAAACTTTAAACAGCCAAAATGAAGCCACCTTTTTAGCTTTGTCATTGGGCAATTTAAATCTTCATTTGTACATGTCTCCGGTAGTAATCAACAGACTAGCAAATGAGATAGGTTCTGTATCTTCACAGTGTGTTGTTGTCCACTAGCAAACCTCACTTGAGCATGTTGGTCTCACATTTAGGGACTCTGACCCTCAGCCTATTCAGAGCCCACCAAGTGACATAGGGTAAGTTGAGTTCCTCAGTCATATCCTCATTTAATGTCAGTCCTTGTTCAGTGAGCTCCTTCCTCCTTCCTCCATCTTCTAATTTGATTTTGGTCTTGCCTAAGACTAATATCCCATTTTTGACAAGAAGGTGAGCAATCATACTGATGGAGGGGAAAGTCCGTTGTGGACATTCATATGGAAAACTGTTGAAAACAAGAAATTTTGTGATCTTTGCATATGTACCTGGAGAGGCATTAATAGAAATCACTGTCACTGTCTTGACAGTGCAGTATACAGAGTGTGTGAAAGCCTCTACACATACAGATTCATGGCCAAAGGCTTTCCCCCAAAGATATTCATTTTACATTAGGGGAGTAGTCTTATTAATTGTGGAGAGCCACATGGGGGAAAGCCACGGAGTGCAGTCCTGCCATTGTTTTTCCCCTTCCCCTCTTCAAGGGTTGTCCAACTTAATGGGGGAAAACCCTAAAGGGCTCAAAACCTTGTCTCGTTTTAATATGGTAGTGGTCTAATAAAAATATTACTCACCCTTCTTTTTGGATGTTACCTACTGCATGACTGCTGTAGTATTTTTTACTAACCTTCAGTTCCATGTATTCTGAAAGGATATCATTTTCTGCAATGTTTAAGTATGAAAATGCAAGTCTCCAATTCACATGACCCCCCACTGAAATAAATTTCTTAATCTAGATTCCAGGTCCTTTTTAGCATCTTTGAACATTATAACTGATTTCTTTAGGAAAGCAAAAGTAAAATTATTTGACCACCAAAAGCTGAACTTTTAAGAACTCAGTGAGACTGCTCACCTCTTCTTACTAGCTTAATTCAGAGCCCTACACCAAGAACCTAGCAGTTAAGGGAGGTTTGTAGAGTCTAAACAATGGAGTTTTTTTACAGGCTTTCCAAACACTAATTGAAAAATATTCATTTGCAAATATTCAACACATTCCTCCTTGTTGAATGTTTGCACATTTTCTCAGGGAAAATAAGTGTCTCATTCTCACAACTATGCATATAGACTACGCTATGAGATTTTATAGTTAGATTCAATAAAAGAACCATCAGCCCTGTGTGTGTGTGTGTGTGTGTGTGTGTGTGTGTGTGTGTGTGTGTGTGTGATATTCAATTTTCACGTCTTAGTGTGGGATGGTCCTCTCCTTTGCCAAGTCATTTCAATTATATAATGACTTTGTGTTGCTCACAAAAGCCTCCTTCATGTGGTACTTGCCATGCTTGGCTACAGAACGTTTTTATTGAGGTTACTGACATTTCACTGGAAAAAAAGCTTTGTTTGATATAAAGTAAAACCCCAAAATTACATATGCCTCAAGTTACATAAAATAGACTTACATAATGATTTTGTGGTAAAACCATGTCCCGATTTACATGATTTCCTATGGGTTTGCTTTGAGTTACATAAATATTCTTTTTCCTATGCGTTTACATCAATTTACATAAAAAAATCATTTTTCCTATGGGTTTGCTTAAAGTTACGTAAAAAACAATTTTAGCAAAAGCCTACGGAATGGACTTTTTCCGTAAGTAGGGGTTTTACTGTATAAATGTTTACTGCTTATATCCCCTCTTTTTCTCCTTCACCACTCATTTCTCTCTCCTCTATTCTCTTGTGTAGTTGTGGTAGGGGAACATTATGCATGTGAACACACATATAACGTAATGAGTATTTTACTTATAAATATAAAAAAACCTTAAGCAAAACCAAAAAATAATATTCAAACAATTATAGAATAAGGGAATTGAAAAAGATGTATAAGGCTATTTAGGTCAACTCCTTGCTCAATGCAGGAATCCAAAACAAAACAGATATGACAGAGGGTTGGCCAATTCTCTGTTGAAAGCTGCACACTTCACACATCCTAAGAAATGCCCAGATACTTCTTTGAAATAAGAAAATGTGAGAAAAAACTCTTTATTATTGCTGGTGGCAATACAAGTAGGCAAAATGTTATGGTCAAAGAAAGTTTTAGCATCAATTGATATGTTTAAAAAATGTCTCTTGACCTAGATAACATGTTTATAAATTGAGTTCAAAGGCCAGATGAGTAGAATCAAAAACTCATTAATTTATATTTACCTCTCATGCCTTACTTTCTCCTTACTTATCATGTCCTTTGTTATATGAATGTGACTATCTGAATAGTATTCATAGAACACAAGAGATCTGGACAAATTTCAAAAAATTCATAATAAAATATTCAGGACTGTGGGAGTTTAAACCAATTACTATGGATTATACAGAACCAGCCAGGGAAGAAAGATTTATATTAGGTTTGAGGGGGGAAACAACAACCAGTTTAGGTTATTTTAGAATGAGTAGGAACTTACTATATATTTTTAATGCATTGTCTAGCCAGACATCCCACTACGGTAATGGAGTAGAGACTGTACAGTCAGTTACACAACACCAAGTGTTGGGCAATGGTAAATAACCTGACTCCCTAAAGGGGCCAATGGCTATGGGTGGATTGATGGCCACCTCATTAGAGAAAATGCCACTGGAAAACATCATATTGGGCCCAATGGCAAAATGAGCCAAGGAGGAACTACTTCACTATTCTGATTCCAAGTAGTCACAGAGGCAGAAGAGGCCATGCCAGGTGGACTGGCTGTGAAGGCACACCTTGTTAATATCCTCAATGCTGCAGCAGTCCAATGCAGTACTGGTGTTAAATCCTACATGTCTCATTTCAAATGTGCCACAGGAGATGGCTCTGTGATCACAGTGTGTAGGTCCACTTCACGGCAAGCTGGGATCCACCTTAAACAAATTCACACCAATGCAATTTTTCCTGTTTGTCATTCTTCTTTCCTCCATCAACTGTGAAAATGAATTCCAGAAAAAAATATGTATACTTGGATATGAGTTGCCAACGGCAACAATATATTTTTAATAATAAAAATACTTTTATAAAATAATTGCTAAAATATTTATGTCAATGTAAGTTACAATGTAAGCACAGCTGAGTGATGAAAAGAAAATGTTTCCATCTTGGGAGTACAGGGATGTGATGCTTATAGAAGTTGGAGTGTCATGGCTGTTTATAGTATGTGCTTTACCAATGAAGAGGGAAGGAACTATTTCACAGAAGGGGTCTTTAGAGGCACAAACACAAGAATAAGTCAAATTTTGTTTTGTATTTTTGAGATAGGTGCTGTAAAACTTTTTAAAAAACCTTGTACATTTGCTGCAATTTAGACTTGTGAGTAAACCATAGCATAATGTAGTCAACTACAGGCCAGGGCAGAGGAAAATAGATACTTATGCTTTTCTTGTTTTATTTGGGAAAGGGACCAGCAAATATGTTCCTTTCTTCTATTCTTCTGAATGGGTTTATCATTGTACCTCTAAATAAACCTATGGTATCCAGAAGAAGTCGTATTTCTTTCTTATATAGCTAAGCTGGCAGGAGAAAGTCCAGTTCCTTTATTCCATTATTGGTAATGCTACCATTGAGTTAGTCCACACTGCAGGTCCTACCTGATCTGGCTGGTTTGTAAGCATAAACAGCCAGTGATTGAAACCTATCATAGAGTTCTCTAGCCAGGAGTAGGACCATAGGTACTATGAAGCAGCACAAAGGGCTGTGTGTGCTTCTGGAAGGGGTACAGGTCTCTGGAAGGTGGAATGAGTCCTATGATAGTAGGATAAGTGTGCGGTTTATCCTTTCAATTGGGACAAAGAGAGAAACTGGCCAATAAACCATAGCTTATTGAACTTTAATTATGTGGGACCCATGTGTTTTCATTGCATATTCATTCTTTTAAGAGAGTCAGTATAATGTATTAGCTAATGTTAGGCTGAGTCTTAAGAAATCCAGATTGGAATCCCCACTGAGACAAAAACCCACAAGCTAAGCTTAAGCAAGTTCCATGTTTTCAGCTCAACTTAACTTTCAAGGTTTTTCCCCAGCATACATTTGGAAGGGACCAACTCCCAAGATTATTCCCACAGAAAAATGAGGAAGCAAAGAGTCATGCATGTCATTGGAAGATCGTTGGTATATAAATGTAAACGACAACAGAATAAATAGACAGAGCTTGCAGGGCAGGTGTGGGGCACCAGCGACATGGTAAACCTGGCCTGCTGGCTAATTTAGTAGAGCACACTCTCTCTCTTTTAAGCTTTTAATCTTTTCGAAATTTTTGTCAGTAGTTTTTAATGGGTTTTTTATTGCTTTTTAAACTGCCATTGGTTTTATTTTCCATGAGCCACCCAGAGTCTTCGGAGTTGGGCAACAATACAAATTAGAATAAATAAATAAATATATTATCCCATGTGTGAACTGTCCTGCTTCACAAGGTACATGAATAACAATATCAGCAACTGGTAGTGGTTGTCAATTATAGTTGGTCCATAGAAATTGCTTCTCAGCAATTGTTGAACACTTCTAGCTCAAAAGCTGTTTATGCTGATGCATGCCCAATAGCTCTGGAGTAGCTGTGCCAGCTCGAATAGAAGGTCGGGCATGGCATCTTTAATTATAAAATGAGATTACCAGTGAGATCTCCTGTTGCGATTCCATTATGATATGTATTGAGACAGTGAAACAATTTCAGTGAATGTCAATAGGAATGTCAAAATAAATGAACAAAACCTTGTCAGTGGAAATTATAGCACAATTAAACAAATGAAATTAAACTGTGGGGGAGGAAGCCATAAATATAAATATGACAATTTTGACAATTTTGACCAAAGAAGGAATGAAAATTAAGATGAAGCTCTGAGAGCATCTATAATTGTACACAGTCAACCTATCATCCTATAATTCTGAAACATTTCTGAAAAGAAAAAATATATATCTTTTGTAAATTCTGAATGGAATCTATAATATAGCACTACAGGAAAAAATAACAACTTATATATTAATCACTTTCATTTGAAATTGGTGGTAAAACCTCTATTAATTCATTGTTTTATTGATTTTAAAAACTTATTGTTTTTTAAAACTTAGATTTTTTTTCTACAGAAAAGTACCCAGTAACAGCAAGAGAAATAAGACCAACAAGAGAATCGCAATCCTATTTGGAAAGACTAGAGAGTAAATGAAATAGGATATATATCTGAGTAGGCATAAATAGAATTCTAAACATGCTTTGTATTGTGATACAAATAGGAAAACAGCAGCAGTTCTATCATGGGAAATTATGTTTTGCATGGGAATTTAATCTCTTTCGGATTTAATACATAAATATGGATAAACTTACTCTTCTTATTTTTCTCCACCCTTGGGACACAAAACAAAACAATACACTTTCTATTACATATTTCCCTTATCTTTATTTTTCATTCTGAAAGAATACTTTACCATGACAATATATCAGCTATAGGGCTTGTTCCCCAAACACACAAACTACCTTGATAAATAATGAGTACTGTTGGACATAAATAGCAAATGATTAATCACCATACTATTGGCAGAAATAATAGTTTAGCCCCTAATCACAGTTAAGATACTGCTGAAAACTTCCACTTCTATAGAATTCCTCTGCTGAAACAAAAAATAGATTTATTTACCCAGTAATTGCTCTGTTCTCATTTTCAGATAACAAGGAATCTGACTTTGGCATGTGACTCTTTGACTAAGAGGAAAAAGGAGATGACTTTTAGTAGATGTATATGTCCTATTGTAGACATCCCTGCATGTGCCAGTAAAACTGAAAGCAATTCTGTCAGGAGACCAGACTACATTAGAAGCCTAGCTGGGTCACCTAAGGTGGGATAGCCACAGATGAGACACCAGACTAATATCCATTCACTCTCTTCAAAGCTAAGAGTGGATTGTTGAGGTGGTAGCAACTTAGCAGGAAGAGTAGCTGAAGGTGACACTGGAGGAAACAATGGTGATGATATTCAAATTAACTTTTGTTAGTATGGTGCAGAAAGTGGCAATGGTAAACCTCTGCTGAACGTGCATTATACCTGAAAATCCGATGATGACGCAGTCCAAAGGTGAACACAAAAGGTTGTGCTAGATGGTGGGACTTCCAGGTTGAAATGCACTCAGTCAGCTACAGGGAAAGAGCAAAGGAAAAGTATAAGATTCTCTGTTAATGATGGAAAGAGATTTGTAGAAATTCGATCCATGTAAAGATCTAAATCAGCCTCATAAGGAGCAGTTTATAGCCCCAGATAAACAAAGGAAGAGTTAAGAAGTCTAACGGAGTCCAGCTTCATTAGGCAGAGTAAGGAAGAAACAGAGATAGAGAGAAAACATACACACGACTGCAGTCTTGGCTGAACAAAGGAATAATCATGGCGTCTCTTTATTCAAACAGAGTATATCAGAAACAAAACTAAGGTACACATAGCCAATCAGAATGTCAGAACCAAATATGGAGAAATAAGGAGAATTCTTCTCACTATTCTACACATGCCCAAAATCAAGCGTTGTCTCTCATGTATACAAAGAGGTCTTTGTTTACAAAATGTGTAGGAGACAGGCAGACAGAAACCAGATACATTCCCACATGTCCTCCTTTTTCATTTAAATTTGAGAGAGGGACGGCTAATCATACCCCTGCATGTCATCATACTCCATAACTACTCCTCCATATACATCATCACTGTCCTCCTGGACATCGTACCCATCCTGACTCCTGGTACCTTGTTCCGGAGGATGATACCTCATTGAGTACAATTGCAGTAGTGCAAAACCCGATGTCTCCCTTCTATGCAGTGGACATGTGTTACACATAGAAATAAGATTAGTACTACAATAAATGCAAAAACACAAAGACATAAGGCAAATAATAATAATGACCCCATAAAAGAAAACTTGTCTAAGGACAGACAAATCAGGCAACCAAGAAGTCATCCAATCAAAGAGATTAACATTAGTGCGTACATTGTTAGTAATGCTCTCCTGTAAATTCTGAAGTTCTTTCTCAATCGTATTATTCAGATCCTGGAATTTTACCCGACATCCCTGGTTCCCGACCAGTTTACAAAATCCTCCGGATTTTGCTAACAGGTAATCTATGGCCAGTCTGTCCTGCATTTGGTCTTGATGAAGCTCAGTGATTTCCATTTGAAGATCCCGTATGACCCTCCCTGTGGCATTGATTGATTTCTCCAGCCTACAGGTGAGTCCCAAAATGGACCTTCTATTCTCCTGGGAAATGACACCTGGGTATGATCCCAATGTGAGTGCTCCAGTGATAACACCCCCTATAGCTCTCCCCCAGGAGCTACCATCAGAAAGCTGAACATCGATTATCACTTCATCATTGCAACCAGAACCCATCGGGCCGGCAGCAGCTCTCCGGTGCCGTGCATCTGCCTGAAGCGGCATTTGCACTTGTACGGGTAAGGTAAAATAACCCAATGCTGCACATTGATATTGTCCTGGATGGAAATTCGTGGCAACTCCATTAAAAAAGAACCACATGTTGGGATCCTTGATTTGCCATCCATTGCAAATTGAACCACTATCTATAGCAGAATAATCAGGAGTAAACATAGGAAACACATCATATATATCTTCAATAGTAGTGTTAAACAAGGTAAAATTAAGCTTATAAGAACTGTTATAACTACCCCATAACCAAAAATAATCATCACAACCCGTATAATTGCCTACATCCCGCAAAACCCTTTTTGCTTGAGTCCAGTGCTTCCATTTACTATTCCAGACTCCAGAACTATGACAGCAGAAACAAAGCCCTTTAGTGTATTTCTTGAATGTCATGCTTCGCCAGCGGGTGTTGTTAAATTGTTCTGGGGGATTAGAGAAGAGTGTAGACCTATCAATATGTTGCAAGTGTCCAATAACCAACTCAGGCGTGTTGAACAATGCCGGAAGAAAGGCCATTTGAGACACTGCCAGTGGATGCTCATAGTATAACGTTGCATTCTTACCATGAACCTCAAACATATAGTTAGCATGACGAAGCCAAAAGTTGGGGTTGCCCCCATGAGTCATTGTTTTTACAGCTGGAAGCACAGTAAGAAAGAAAAGAACAAATGTCAGCAAACTTAGTCCACTGGTGAACCACCGTCCTGGAGCTGAGTAACCTTCTTCTCTCTCCATGGGTGGATCGCTCGAGCAGGAATCCACACACTCAGGTTCCTCTTGTTGCCAATAAACGACCAATGGCTTAGGAAGACACTCCCCTAAGAAACAGGAGCATGCCCTGTCTGATGACCAGTGCTATGTTATTACTATCACCATGTACCTAGAAGTGAAACATGCCTGACATTTAACACAAATGCAATGTTACAAACCCATTTACATGTGTAGGGTACTGAAAACTCTTCCATGTACTTCTGGAGGTACCTTGAGATATGCAGTTTCATAAGGCAAAATATAACATAAGCAAAGACAGGTCTTTCCCCTGCAAGAGAATAAGCAAAACATTTAAGCATGAACAAAACATGAACATTTCTCTTCTTCCTTACATGAAGGAGGTCTCTGTTGCATTCTAGCAAGCATTTCTCACTCCCCAATTACATGAGTAAGGCATTACATTTCTTCTTCTCTCACTAGGTGTAAGTGAAAGAGGCATTCAATAACTTAAAACCAGCATAGCATGGTAAATCAAATACAGTACAAATATCATTAGAGCAATTCACACTCATAGCATGAGCAGGTAGACAATTTTTAAAAAGGCTTTCAGGTTTTATAATGCAAACAAAGCCAATTCTTCTTTAGAGTCCACACAAACTTTTTAGTCCAATTAAAATGTCCAAATTAAAAGTCCAAATGTTGATTAAAGCTTTCTTCTTCTCAGATTACAGCTTAAACACTATCTTCTCTCCAGCACAGTTCTTGGCATGGCAAGGTTGAAATTAGGCCATAAATTAATTCTCACTGAATTCACAAGACAACCAGACAACCCCCCTTTTCAGCTTTTCAGGCAAACACACATTCCTTCATGCTCCAGCCACACCCATCTGTATTAAGGCAGGCAGATGAGGTATGAGCAAACTTGGAACAGCCCACTCTGGATCTCTTTGTTTGAGGGTTGGGCAATTCAAAATCAGCCAAAAACTGGAGTATGTCTTCTCCCTCCTTGTATTTTTGCAAAAGCCTGCTGTCATAGAGGAAGGATCCACACCCCTTTTCCTCTGGACTTCTTTCATTTGCAGCATCTGAATCTTAACTTTATGACAAACTGCATCTGTTAGTTTGTACTTGCAATAAGACCCCTTTTTGGGCTTGGGTTTTCTGCATTCCTCCTCTGGGCCATCCTTCCTGGCCACACGTGAGGAATCAAGTTTACTACTCAGCTTCTCCTGCTCTTGTGATGAGGGCTGCTTCAGGGGTGAGCTGAGGTCTCCTGTGCTGCTCTTGGAATCACACTCCTTGCTTCCTGCCACTTTGCATGCATTAATAACTTCAATCTGTGATGAGGTCCCCACCATTTGTTCCCAATCAGCTGGCACTAGTTGTTTTTTAGACTTGGCAGGCAGTATTGCAGCAGTCCCATTTGCAAGAGCCTCTCTGTTCACTGGATATACAGCAACAGTTTCCATATCCAGCACAGCTGCAGTTAAAGCAGCAGAGAACAGGTCTGTTGTAGGGCTAAAAGTGCTTGATTGCTGCAAGGCAGGATATAATGTCCCATCTCCTTTTCCACCCCCACCTCCATCAGGGGGCTCATGCTGTTGTTTCTCATATGATAGAGGGGCAGTCGCCAGAGTCCCTCCCTTGGCTGGGGGCAAAAGCTGTGGAAGGGGACCAGCAAGCCTCTGGGACAACAAAATATTCCTTGGAGTAAGTCTTTGAAGACAGTTTCTGACTTCATTCCAGGTATATTGCACTGGGACAGAAACCCCATCATGCTTCTGCAATTCATTCCCAACCTTATTCCAATCTTTTAAGTCCAGACAGTCATATTTAAACCAAGGACAGTGTTTTCCTACAACTTGGACCAGCTGTTGTACTTCCTTCGTATCAGCCCGTTTCCCATTCTTATTCAGAAGATATGAGATATCTTTACAAAACTCCTGCTCTGGTGAAGCTAGCACACACCCCATGATAAATTTTTCACTCACCCTGTTGGGATTCTCAAGCGCTTGACTGACCTTTCCTCTGGTTGGACCTTTTCTGGTCGTGGGTGAATGACAATAGACCTCCCCGGTCACCAATTATGAGGTGTTAATTGCTGAAGCAGAGTTCAAAGAAGGCTCTCATTGTAGTTCAAAGCCTCCCACGGAGCGCCACTTGTAGAAATTCGATCCATGTAAAGATCTAAATCAGCCTCATAAGGAGCAGCTTATAGCCCCAGATAAACAAAGGAAGAGTTAAGAAGTCTAACGGAGTCCAGCTTCATTAGGCAGAGTAAGGAAGAAACAGAGATAGAGAGAAAGCATACACATGACTGCAGTCTTGGCTGAACAAAGGAATAATCATGGCGTCTCTTTATTCAAACAGAGTATATCAGAAACAAAACTAAGGTACACATAGCCAATCAGAATGTCAGAACCAAATAAGGAGAAATAAGGAGAATTCTTCTCACTATTCTACGCATGCCCAAAATCAAGCGTTGTCTCTCATGTATACAAAGAGGCCTTTGTTTACAAAATGTGTAGGAGACAGCCAGACAGAAACCAGATACATTCCCACAGAGATTTAAAGACAAAAGAATGTCTAGTGGCTGACATGCACAGAAGTAAAGGGAAAATCTAATGCTACATATCATATAAAATTGGAAATCTATAAACATTGCAGTGCTTGGTGTCAGTGAACTAAAGTGGTCTGAAACAGGATATTTTCAGTGAAGGAATGAGACAATTACTACTCTGTAAATGACAATATCAGAAAAAATGGAGTGTGTCTAATACTGACACAAAATTTATCACAGGGAAATAGAATGCAAGGTCTGACTGAATATTATTTATTTATATTTATGCCACATTTCTACCTATAGTGGACCCCAGGTTGGCTCAGAACAATTAAAATCATGGGAAAAGAAGAAGTTAAAATACTCTAGAAAGCTGTGCATAAAAAAACAAAAGTTAGTGAAAAGTGAAAACAATTTTTAAAAAATTTAAAAATGTCTACATTTCATAAATAGATTATTTTGTATGCCCCCTGCTTATTGCTTAAAAGCGTGCCTGAAAAGAATGATCTTTGTCTGACAATGGAAGAACAAGAAGGAGGTGAATAATGTGCCTTCCAAAGTCTGAGAATCTGTGATATATTTCCGCAAGCTGAATCAATAGGCATATAACACTGCACAATAATGATTTTGCTACTTGAAATAACACATGTGATTTACATGATATTGAGTGTGCTGATTCCAAATCTGAACTCAGAATTTGCCTACCATGTACAGATTTTAAGTCATTGGCATGCTATAGCTGTTCAAATTATCAGTAACTGGGTAATGTATTTTTACATGGGAACATTATAACAGTTGCAGCCTCCCACTATGCCTGCTGCTGCCTCAGATGAATCATGTCCCCTGGTGGCATGCATGTTCCAGCAGCAGCTGGGCATGTTTGGGCAAGTCAGTGAGCTGATGTCAGAAACAAGTATATAAGGTGAGATGGACCAAAGGCTTGTCTCTAGTGCGAAACCATCTTATTGGATAGTACAGCTAGACCATAGTGAGTCTATTTTGAACTAAAGATGAGTAGGTGCAGCTGTGTTAATAAACTGGGCATTTTTTTGGTACATTTGTGGCAAATATACACCAAATGATCAACAAAAAAATCATACTTGCTCTGACAACAGGGAGATGCAGGGTGGGGGTGGGGGATAAAATAAAATTTCCTTCTGGCAAGCCTCTGTCATGAAGAACTTCAAAATGAATTTTAAGTTTAATTCATTCTCTTCACTTGTTCATGTTAAAAAAGCAATATTGGAAAAGTACAATATATTAAAAAGGAATTATATTACAGTATTCATTATGTCCCTTATCAATTTTTATTTTTAAAGCTATCAATTTTTATTTTTAAATAGATAAGAATATTGATATTATTGGTATCACTGAAACCTGGTGGACGGATGATAACCAATGGGATACAGTTATCCCAGGCTACAAACTGTACAGGAAGGATAGGAAGGGGCAAATGGGAGGTGGTGTGGCCTTGTATGTCAAAGAAGTGATAAAATCATATGAATTGGAATATCTAGGTGATTTGGAGTCACCATTAAAAGCTCTGTGGGTAAGAGTACCAGGCCACAAGGATGGTCTAACAGTAGGCATATACTATCGGCCTCCGACCCAAACTCTTGAGGGAGACTGGCAGTTGGAGAATGTTGTAAAGGAGGCATCCAAGAAGGGAAGCCTGGTTATAATGGGGGACGTCAATTACCCTCAAATAGACTGGGTGAACTGTTGTTCAGCACACGATAAAGAGATAAAGTTCCTAGATATGCTAAATGATTGTTCCCTGGGACAGATGGTTGAAGACCCAACTAGAGGTACAAGAATCCTTGACTTGATCCTGAGTAATACTCAGGATCTGGTTCAAGATGTTAATGTGACTGATCCAATAGGGAACAGTGACCACAACTCAATTATGTTTAACTTGATCATAGACCGCAAGTCACTGATAAAATCTAACACAGAGACCTTAAATTTTCAAAAAGGAAATTTCCCAAAGTTGAGGAAACTAGTAAAAAAGAAGCTGAAAGGGAAAATTGAGAGAGTCCAAACACTCCAAGAGGCATGGAGGCTGTTTACAAAAACAATAACAGAGGCTCAATTGGAATGCATACCCAAAAGGAAAAAGGGCACTGCCAGGTCCAAGAGGACTCCGATGTGGCTTACAGGAGCTGTTCGGGAAGTGATCAAGAGCAAGAAAAGCTCATTTAGAAGATGGAAGGCTTGTCCGAATGAGGACAGCAGGCAGAAACATAAATTCTGGCAGAACAAATGCAAGGCAACAATCAGGAAAGCAAAGCAAGACTTTGAGGAGCGTATAGCTAAAAATACTCAGAGAAATAACAAAGACTTCTTTAAGTACATTAGAAGTAAGAACCCAACTAGGAAGGCCATTGGACCATTAGATGACAATGGAAGGCAAGGGGTTATTAAAGAGGAAACAGAGATTGCAGAGAGACTCAATGAATTCTTTGCTTCAGTATTCACTGAAGAAGACAGAGGCCACATGCCCAAAACAGAGCCTATCTTCGTAGGGAGGGAAACCGAAGAATTAAGCCAGATAGAAATAACCAGGGAGGAGGTCCTTGCATGTCTTGTTAAACTAAACACTAACAAATCACCAGGACCAGATGGCATCCATCCACGAGTTCTCAGGGAACTTAAAGATGAAATTGCTGATCTCCTAGTCAAAATATATAATCTTTCCCTCAAATCAGGCTTTGTGCCTGATGACTGGAAGGTAGCGAATGTAACACCAATTTTCAAAAAAGGATCCAGGGGAGATCCAGGGAATTACCGACCTGTCAGTTTGACATGTGTCCCAGGTAAAGTGATGGAAACCATCCTAAAAGATAGAATTAATAGGCACATAGAAGAGAAGGCGCTGCTAAAGGAGAGCCAACATGGCTTTTGCAAGGGCAAATCATGCCTCACTAATCTGTTGGAATTTTTTGAGAGTGTCAACAAGCATGTGGATAAGGGGGATCCAGTTGACATTGTTTATCTGGACTTTCAGAAGGCTTTTGACAAGGTCCCACACCAAAGGCTCTTGAATAAACTTACCAGTCATGGAATAAAGGGCCAGGTCTTGTCCTGGATCAGCAACTGGCTAAGGGACAGGAAACAGAGGGTAGCACTAAATGGACACTTCTCCAAGTGGAGGGAAGTAAAGAGTGGGGTCCCCCAAGGTTCAGTACTGGGACCCCTGCTTTTCAACCTCTTCATAAATGATCTAGAGGTAGGAGTAAAAAGCAAGGTAGCCAAATTTGCTGACGACACTAAATTATACAGGGTAGTGAAAACTGTGAGAGATTGTGAGGAGCTCCAGAGGGATCTCTCGACACTGGGGGAGTGGGCAAAACAGTGGCAAATGAGTTTCAACATTAGTAAGTGCAGAGTGATGCATGTTGGGGCAAAGAACCCCAATTACATTTATAAACTGATGGGTTCTGAACTCTCTGCGACAAACCAGGAAAGGGACCTTGGTGTCCTGGTGGACAACTCAATGAAGGTGTCAACCCAGTGTGCCTTAGCAGTGAAAAAAGCAAACTCAATGCTAGGGATCATTAGGAAAGGTATAGAAAATAAGTCAGCAAGTGTCATTTTGCCTCTTTATAAATCTATGGTGAGGCCTCATCTGGAATACTGTGTACAGTTCTGGTCGCCATACCTCCAGAAGGATATTATGGAGCTGGAAAAAGTGCAGAGGAGGGCAACCAGAATGATTAGGGGACTGGAACACCTTCCTTACCATCTGAGGCTGCAACGGTTGGGCCTCTTCACTCTTGAACGACGATGTCTAAGAGGTGATCTGATTGAAGTTTATAAAATCATGCACGGTGTGGAAAAAGTAGATAAGGAAAAACTGTTTTCCCTATCGCATAACACTAGAACTAGGGGACACTCCATGAAACTTTTGGGTACTAGTTCTCAAACAAATAAGAGAAAGTACTTTTTCACCCAGAGGATTACTGGTCTATGGAACTCCCTGCCAGAAGAAGTGGTGACAGCTGTCAGTCTTGACATCTTTAAGAAAGGATTAGACAAGTTCATGGAGGACAAGAGTATCAATGGCTATAATTATGGATACTTAAGGACAACCTCCGGGTTGGAGAGATAGGCAGGATATCTCTCAATATCATTTCCAGGGAATCCTAAGCAGGTGAAGGCATCTGCTTGGGGATACCCCGAAGGAAATGGTGAGCCACTGTGTGAGACAGAATGCTGGACTGGATGGGCTGTGGCCTGTTCCAGCAAGGCTGTTCTTATGTTCTTATGTTCTTAAGCTTTTTTTGAAGGAGGTTCACAATTGATGAACGAATGTAATAAAAACTGAATTTTTTTGAAATAGTAGCCTTGTTAGTCTGTGTTTCAAGCATCTCAGAGGATTAACAAAACAAAAAGACAAAACTTTTTTGTTGCATTTTAAAGACTAACTGTTTTTTAATGTTAGCTTTTGTGGATCAAGTCCATTTCATTAGAGTGAGGCTTCATGGCATCAATTTATACACATCAGGTACAAGGGTACAGAATGGTTAGCATAACACATAAGTATACAAGTAAATGTTATTTTTGTGCAACTGGTAATACCTGTTCTCCAGATTAGATGTAAATCTTCACCATTTTGAATTGCAAATGGTTGGTAGATGAGTTGAAGACAAACATTGTGGTCTATGGCACTCGGCGCCAGAAGAAGTGGTGATAGCTGTCAGTCTTGACAGATTTAAGAAAGGATTAGACAAGTTCATGGAGGACAAGGGTATCAATGGCTATAATTATGGATACCTAAGAACAACCTCCGGGTTGGATAGGCAGGATATCTCTCAATGCCATTTCCAGGGAATCCTAAGCAGGTGAAGGCATCTCCTTGGGAATACCCTGAAGGAAATGGTGAGCCACTGTGTGAGAAAGAATGCTAGACCATCTACTACCACTGTTACCCTTTACAAGTGTCTTCATTTCTCCTGGATCTATCAGTTGTCTTTTATAGATGTAGTGGTTAATTTCTAAACAAGAATGGTACATCTTAGTCTGGTACTTCAGCTTTGCTTTCTGGCAGCCCTCTAAACAGTAGAGTGTACTTTTTAATAGAATAGTAGGCACATTTGGTATTGTTTTCATTACAAGACACTTTAAAGAATTAAGAAAAGTAAGGATCGAGCCACCCAAATGTTCAATGCTGTATATAAGTTATGAGTAATAGGAAAGGAAACCACCAGTACCAATAATAATATGAACTCTCTAGTTGTAACCTGAAAACATCCATAAGTACACACAAAAACTAATAGCCGCTGTTGTCTACTTTGCAGTCTGGATAGTGTGTCTTTGCAAAGCAAACACTTCAAATGAGAAAAAAACTATGCTTTTTGATAACATCTGTTTACCACCACATGCTAATTTGTTGTAAAAAGTAAAATCATTAAATGCCATTAAGTAATTTAAGCCCTGTCTATTTATGTTCTGAATCTATTTCCAAGTAGTTCTGAAATCACAGAGGTTTATTTCTAGGGGGATGGACTTGTTGGTTTTCCATTTTAATAATTCAATGTAATGATTTGAGTGGGTTAATTTTGTCAAGAATCATTTGATGCCATCATTATGAACACAGGAGTGAAGCATTTGTCTTTTTCCTGCACCTTTTCTTTATTATTGACCTTGTGGGCACTTGGCAGAGAGTGTGATGTCTTGGAGAGAAAAATGTGAATCCAGCAGAACTAGAGAAGCTTAATGTATATATAATTGACAATTTGTACAATCTGGTGCTTTGCAAGCATTCTCAGCACTAGTGCATTGCTTTTGTTATGCTTACAATGGAGGAACAATCTGCATAGAAGACAAATTATTACAGTATTGTGTTAAAAATTTGGTGGGGAGAAAAGCCAGCATTAAGGAAGGAATACACCAGATGTAGGACTTTGGATAAATCCCAGAAATAGTTTTGAACCCTATTTAAAATAGAAATATTCAATATAAGTAGTAGATCCAGAACAAATGAAGTGGACGTATTTACCTTTCTAGTCTGGCCAGGCTATCCTGCTATGGTAATAGAGTAGACCATAACTAACTTGACAAGCCTGAGGTCTAATTGCCTTGGGTGCCATTAAATCCCACTTGAATCCATTTTGATGGAGGGCAGCAGCTTCATGCATAATGGTCTGTGGCTGATGAACTTTGCATGCCAAAAGGGCTCAGGACCAGAAATTGGCTTGTGGAACTGGATCAGTGGTATGGGTGTCATGCTGCAATGTGGGAGGCAAATGAAAGGCCACTGCATTATATTCCCAGGACAGTCTTCATGGCTGATTGCCATGAGGATCACCAATATTCGAATTTTGATAGGGAAGGAGGAGGAGAAGCCATTAATACATGGAATTTATTGTCATTAGTGGGGCTGCTAAGGGCCACAGCTTGGACAGTTGTTTAAAAAAGCAAGAGATTAGATTAAGCCATGCATGCAAGGATAAGGATATAATGGCCATTGGGATGTAAGAGTAACATCCACTAGGATTTGGTTTGAATTATTCATCTCAGAAAATCACAAATGATTCACTCTGAGCTGATTTATACTGGAATATTTTAAAGTGTTTGCCTAAAAAGTAAATCACACATACATGAAAACAGGGAAAATAAAAGGCTCTGTCCTGGAATGGGGCCATGACTATTCAAATACTGTAAAGAATAGGACATGACCATCTTAGGTGGTGAATGTAATGCTCAGAAGTTGTGCAACAGCAGCTCTCACCAGTTCTCACCGTGAGTTCTGCTGGTTTGACATGACAACAACTTCAGTTATTGAAGAATGAAAGCGCGGCGCCAAAATGGTCGCCGCGCTCTTTGCAGCCCCTCCCCCACCCGGACTCAGACATCCGGGTGAGTTAGGGGGCGTGGCCACCCCTCTATAAAAGGGGTGGCCACGAGGCAGCCGAGCTGCCATTTTAGAAATAGCGACGGAGAGGAGAAGTTTTCTCCGTCGCTGTTTGTTCGAGTCTTCGGCTGTTTAGCCCTTGGTCCTTCCCGGCTGGGAAGGAAGGATTCGCACAGAGCCTTTAGCTTGCTGGCTGCTCTGTGCCTTTTGCGCTAGGTTCTCGATATGCCTCCCAAATGGAAGGCCCCGGCGATGAAACCGCGGCCAAAGGGGAGGACTTTTTTGGGCCCTGCGCAGGACGGGGGGCAGCCTTCAGGTCGGAGGACCAGGGCTGCGCCCCCGCAGCAGGGCACTATCCTAGCTCTACCCACCGATACCGGTGGGGTGATGTAGGCTGGTGCTTGGCAGCCGGCCTCGGCTGGCCGGCCTTTGGCCGGCCCCTCAGGGGCTTCGGCCCTTGGCCCGCAGTTGCCGGCCATGGGTCAGGACAGCGGGGGAGGGCCTGGTGCGGGTGCACAACCCATTACTCCTCCGGCCCCTCATGGGCCAGAGTTTTGGGCATGGCCCTATTCTGGCCCAGGCTCTCACTTTGGTGTTCCTTGTCAAATGCCTAGTGGGCCTTCCGGCCCACCCTGCCCGCCTTATGCTGGGGGATCTGTGGCAGTGGATGCATTACTAACACATTTAGCTGTGCTAGAGGCATCCTTGGGGATGGCACACAACCCTATGGGAGGGGGCCCTTCTCTCTCTGCTGGGGGCCCTTCATGTCCACCGGCTACCTCGACGGCTGCCACACTGCAACAGGCGGCCAGCCGGGTTGAGCTGCTTGAGACGCTCCGGCCTGCGACTGCCGGTGTCTCGCAGCTCCCTGTTCATCCAGAGCTGCAGCCGGGGAGCGGTCAGGTGTGGCCCCAGAGCTCGATTCCGGTCGCGAGCTCCGACGCCCGCCGTGGGCCGGAACCCCCAGTGGGGGCGGCTCATGGGGGTGCACCTAGTGAGTATCAGGTTCAAATTAATGCACCCACATCACAGTCCACTTCCAGTGGTGGGGTTCAATGGCCCTGGCCTCGTCAAGTCGAGGCGAGTGGACATCAGTTGCCAGCCTATCCCAGTGCCCCTTAGTTTCATAATGGCACCTCATTGAGGATGGGGGTTTTGGCCCCCGGGGCAGTGCCGGGCATCGCAGGGGCTGTCCAGGTCCCGCTGCGTATGCCCCGTGTACCTAATGTGCCGGTGACGGCTTTGCCGACGGCTGGTTATTCCTTGCCCCTTGGTGATCATTTGTCCCAGGTCACGAGGGAAAAGATTTGGCGGGGGGAGTACGTGGATATATTCTCCCTATTGAACCGTGAGCCCACTAAGGAGGAGAGAGAGGGACAGGATGACAGAGACAAAGAGCTGTCCCGCCGTCGTAAGCCACCGCGCATCTGGGCCAACTGGTTGCCAGCATATCTTATTTATATGGCGGTGTACCTTAGGGCCTGGCCTGATCTGGCCATTCCTATGGTCCAATATTTGGACAATATTTACAGGGCGATGGTGGATTTTCCTGGCCCATCGTGGTTGGCTTACGATGAGGAATATAGAATGAGGGTGCCCTTGCACCCGGAGATGAGATGGGATGAGCCCTGTAAGAAGTTGTGGCTCTTGTACATGACCCCCACGCGTCCGGCGCCTGGGGATAGGTACCATTGTGGCCATGCCGTGCAGCGAGCTGCTCCAACACAGGCTCCCCGCCAGCCGGTGGGGCAGGGGGTTCCAGCCCGCTTGCTGTGTTGGAGCTTCTCGGCTAATGGCGTGTGCAATAAGCGGCAGTACTGATAAAAACACGAGTGTCCCTCTTGCACTGGCCCCCATGCCGACGCCACGTGCCCGCGGGCCGGTGGGTCATGGGGCAGAGGTAGAGGTGGACATGGAGCAGGCAGAGCTTCTGCTGATGGAGCTAGCCAGACAAAAGGCCCCCTCCCCAGTTAATGTGTATATGTTGGAGCGATGGCTCTCCACTTATCCAAGGAGGGAGGACGCAAGGTACCTCCTGGAGGGTTTCCAGTGGGGCTTCTGTATCCCATTCAAAGGATTGCGGGGACCCCAAGATGCCCCCAATTTACTTTCCCTGAAGGGTAGGGAGGAGGTGGCTGCCCTGAGTATTGCCAAAGAGGTAGAGGCCAAGAGGGTAGCGGGCCCCTTTTCTGTACCACCCTTCCCCAACCTGAAGGTCTCCCCTCTGGGGTTGGTACCCAAAAAGGCCCCGGGGGAATTTCGTTTAATCCACCATCTCTCGTACCCGGCGGGATACTCTGTCAATGATGCTATTCCTGATGACCTTTGTTCGGTCAGGTATAGATCTTTTGACCAAGCCCTATGGATGGTGCGCTCTTGTGGTCCTGGTGCCCTCTTGGCAAAATGTGACATTAAATCGCCATTCCGATTGTTGCCAGTGCACCCGGGGGACTTTGAGCCATTGGGTTTCAGATTCCAAGGGAAGTTTTATGTTGATAAGGCCATGCCTTTTGGCTGCTCTATTTCATGTTCAGCATTCGAACGTTTTAGCACTTTCCTTCAGTGGGCCTTTGTTCGCAGGTCCGGGTCTCGGTCTGTAGCCCATTACCTCGATGACTTTTTGTTCGGGGGTGAACGGGGCTCAGACACGTGCACGCGTCCCCTCACTACATTTCAGACACTAATGCGGGAACTGGGTGTCCCTTTAGCGCCCGAAAAGACCGAGGGCCCATCCACTACGCTCACATTTCTGGGTATTAAAATTGACACGGTCGCACAGGCATCCTGGTTACCCATTGACAAGGTCACCCGGATCTCCGCGATGATTTTGGCCTTGCTGGCCAAACGTAAAGTGTCACTTCGTGAGCTTCAGGTACTACATGGCCATCTTAACTTTGCCTGCAGGGTGGTCACGCCTGGCAGAGCATTTGCTCGGTGCCTATGTGACGCCATGTCTGGCCTCTCAAGGCGCCATCATAGGGTCCGACTGACCAGGGGCATGAGGGCTGACCTTTTGGTTTGGCTCAAATTCCTGCGGGAATTCAATGGGGTCTCCTTTTGGAGATCCGACCTTTTAGTTTCCCCTAGGTTCCAAGTACAGTCGGATGCCTCCGGCTCCCTAGGATATGGGATTTACTTTGAGGGGAGGTGGGCTTATGGCCAATGGCGTCCAGCATCGCGGGGCACGGATCGCCACCGCGATCTTACATTCCTTGAGTTCTTTCCAATCCTGGGAGCTTTGATGCTATGGGGCGAGGAGTGGGCCGACTCAGTGGTCCATTTTTGGTGTGACAATGCTGTGGTAGTGCGCATTGTTAATGCTCAGACATCTAAATCACCCAGGGTGATGGCGTTGGTCCGTCAATTTGTGTTACGTAGCCTACGCCTTAATGTGCTTTTTAAGGCCAGACATGTACCAGGTAATAATAATGATATTGCTAATGCTTTATCCCACCTGCAGATCCCCCGGTTCCGCGCCTTGGCTCCAGATGCAGAGGAATTCCCCTCGCCACTCCTGGCCGAGATTTGGACATTTGGCAAGGAGAGGTGAACCGGGCGATCGGCATGTCTTTGGCGCCCCGCACACGTAAGGCCTATCACCATGCTTTCGTTCAATTTAAAACTTTTTGCGTGCAACTTCAGTTGCCCAAAGTGTGGCCCATTCCAGTGGAACAAGTTTTACAATTTATGGTTTATTTACACAGTCAGGGCCTAGCTCCCTGCACTATAGCATCCAGGCTGTCAGCACTGGCATTTATGGCCAAGGTGAGGGGTTTTGCTGACTGCATGAATGATTTCCTCATACGACATGTTTTGGAGGGGTGGACACGGGAATGTGGCCGCCGCCCGGACACTCGCCACCCAATTTCTCCAGGGGTGCTTACCCACCTTGCACGAGGCTGGCATAACCTGTGTTTTGATAAGTATGAGGCGGCTCTTTTTCACGCGGCTACCACGGTGGCCTTCTTTGGAGCGCTCCGCATCAGTGAGTTGGTACTACTGTCTAAGGCGGATGCGACTCGTAGGGCACTGGAACTCGACCATGTCTATGTTTCTAATGAGTGGGCTCAGTTGAGGATACGGTCCTCAAAAGTTGATCAGCACGGCGTAGGCAGTGGAGTTAGACTGCTATGATGTTCCATTGCAGACATCTGTCCGGTTGGTGCCCTACAGGAGTTCTTGGCAGTGTGTGGCACGCACCCTGGCCCATTTTTCTGCCACCAGGATGGGTCTCCCCTTACTAAATTTCAATTTTGGAAGGTGACCGGTATGGCACTATCCAGTGTTGGCCTCCCCGGGGCTCGTTATGGCACCCATTCGTTTAGGATAGGTGCTGCATCAATGCGGCTGCATTTGGGTACTCTGAGGCTGATATACGCCGTATGGGAAGATGGGGATCTATGCGTTTTGCATTATATGTTCGCCCTCTTCAGGTATAAGTACCAGTTAAATCACTGTTCTCTTTTTCTTTTACAGACCCTGTGTGTCCCCGCACACCGGTGGCAGTATGGCTGGTGGGCCACAGTTACGTGCACTGGGCAGCGCAGTATGCTGCAGCGACAGAGTGGGGACCCCAGCTTGGACTGCATGCATCCGCCCGCATACGTTGGTACGGTATGCGCGGAATGAGATGGTGGGAACTGTTGCCATTCCTGTTTTCCATCAGGGATGCTGAACCGCCTGATGTCCTTGTACTGCATCTTGGGGGCAATGACCTCGCCCAGGTCACTGGCCTTTCCTTAAAATTCTGATTTGCAGTGACCTAGCTTATTTGCATTATGTGTGGCTGTCCACAAGGCTGCTATGGTCGGACATCGTACCGCGTCATTCATACAGGGGAGGTATTGACCTCCGTGCCCTTGACCGCGCTTGCCGCTCGGTGAACAGGGCTGTGGCCCGGTTCTTGGCAGACAAGGGTTTGGGGATGGTCACCCGACACCCCACCATTAGTTTACAAAATTATGATCTTTATGCAGGGGATGGGGTCCACCTGTCGGCTAGAGGTATGAACCTCTTTTTGGAAGATTTGCAAGCAGGCCTGTTGACCAAGCTGACGGTCTGGGGGGGGGGGGCGGTGAGTCTTCATTGAAGCCTCCCCGTGTGGCGGGTAGCACTGGTAAGGTAAATATTTATGACCCATAGGTATCCGGCAGGTTCGCAATTGACTGGCCAACACTTAGACAGGTACAGGTGTAATAACGTTGACCAGTCAACGACGAACCAGGCAAGGGGTGATGGCAGGAGCTTTTCAGCATGCATCACCCCGTGATTTGATGGATACACATCAGAGGGTGGGGTCAGTAGATAGTTTATTGACTCCGGTCAACAATTTGTTTGTGTCAACAAACAAATTGATACAAATGGATACATTGTAGCCAATTGCCATTGGCAATTTTGGGAGGAACCTTACCAGTGTTACTGCGGCCTGCTTGCCTTAAGAATTATAATTGGATGAATACCAATTGAAAGTTATAATTCGGACTAGGGCATTATTCAATAAAAGTGGCCCAATGCCTTTATCCATATACCGGTGTCTGAGTCTTTCTTTGCGGGGTGCGCCTGCAATGGAGGACTGTAGTCTAGCAAAAAACTAGAGACTCACACGTTCCCCATCTTTGCTCCAAATGAGAATACTTGGTTTTACTGATCATTAATTTTAACCATTTTATTATCCATTTTAATTTCAGTAATGATTATAATGGTTTATGGCAGTTTCTTTTTAATTATGCTATGAGCCACCTTAGTCTCTCTTTTAAATGAAATGAAAGGACATAAATGCAATTTTTTAAAAAAAAGATGTACACAAATAAATCACAACTAAACTGCAACTAGTTCTAAAATATTAACAAAAGCAGTTTGCTACATTCAAACCTGTCAAAAAAAAACCCACCTTCCTTGAAAATGTGAAATTTAGTTTAAAGATAATTAATGAGCACATAAACTGGGTTCAATGAGTATTCCCCATTTTAAGTGCACTTTTGATATTTTCCTATTCTGTATTCCTCTCCTCAAAGTTCCAAATGTGAATGAAAAAGTTGGAAAGAAACCCTTTCTGACAGCTCCACTTATTGCTTCCTTGACAGATATAGTTAAAACGCGAAGAGAATGTTACATGAAAGGGTGGTTGGTCAGTTTCGAATAAAGCAGTTAGCATCACAATCATGAACTAAAAAGTAGCAAAGATAAATCCTGTGAAAAATCTGTATCCCTGCAATAACATATTATTCTCTTATTTCAAGATAAAATTTCAGGAAATCAAATCTATAGCCAGCACCTTGTATTCACCTCTTCAAGTTTTGCTCAGCTGTGCATTTAGTGTTAAATATTCTGGAAATGTGAAGACTAGGAATAAAACATTTTCTAAAGCCCAGGTGGAAGGAGATGGACATTTAGGAGAAATGCAAAGCTTGAACAAATGAATGAAAGAACGAACAAATGAACATTCTGAAACCCCCTCCAATCAGCTAAATTGTATTGAGTATACATTATAGCAGGAGTGGGTAACATTTTGGCTTGGAACTGTTGATGGAGTTTAACTCCTGTTATCTTTCCTCATCATCCCTTGGTTATGCAGTCATTGAATGCTGAGTTGTCATAGAACAACAATTTGGTGACCTCCAGATGTTCATCCCTGTCTTCCATGGATGTTCATTTCAGACCTTTAATCTTTTTCCTCGCCTGTGCAATAACTCTGAGATCTTGTTGTCAAGCTGCCTTCATTTATACAACAACTTCCCTGTGAGGTATGTTTCTATAATGAAGGTATCTTTCCTGCCCTTATCCAGACAGATTCTATTTAAATAAATAGAATCTGTCTGGATAAGGACAGAAAAGATACCCAGTGTGATGAAGCAGATATAGTGATGAACGAAGACTTTGGAGACATGAGGGAGTGGAACTGGTAAAACCATTTGTTAAATATTTGACTTACTTTGAAAGCCCTATTAAGGTTGCTATAAGCCATTTCCACAGCACATAACTAATGACAGAGAAGAGTTGAAATCAGTGGCTGAAAGAAATCTCTAGTCTGCAAGAAAGCCTCAGGTGTGTATGACAAAAATATAATTCTAAAATACATTATTAAAAAGAAAATATAGACACGAACACCCAAGACACAGACAGTGAGATCACAGTTACGGACCTCCTGCATAGAAGCAATATAAATTAATATGGCAATCACCTTTGAACAAGGTTGAACAGACAAGCATCATTTCCTATTGTTAATGCAAACTACAGTTGTAACATATCTCCAGAAAGGCAGATGCCCACTTGGATGGCCAGATGTGTTGCTGGATCCTTTGTCTCAAAGAATCACCTTCAAATGGGAAAGGTTTTCTTCCTCCCTTGAAAAGAAATGAAGAAATGCTTATATGGAAGAGCTCAGGGTTACAGTATTTGGCAGATGTATATATTGCAATGTATTATGTTCTTTCTTTATTGTTTCCTTCTTTGTAATCTTACTAGTTAAGGATGCTTCACTGAGAATATAGAAAAGCTACATGAGAACAAATTGTCTCTTATTTTACTTGTAGTGTAATCTTTTTTGTATTAAGACTATATGCTTGTTATGCCTTAAAGTATTAAAGGTGTTTTAAAAAGAAATGGAATATTAAATCTTTGCTTTCCTAGGAGAAGCCTAGGAGAAGATAAGGAGAATCTTATCTTACTGTGCTTTGAAGCCTTTTCACTCCATCTTGGTTAACTTTGCAATTGAAAGTTTTGAAGGCAGATTTACTTTGTTATCCCACTGTTATTTTACTGTTTTATATTTTACCAATGTTCTTAGTTTATAAGCATGTTAAATAAACAGTTCTGTTTCACCTATAGAAGTAATTCTGTTCTACGTATGCAAATATAGTAGTTACACCATGTATTTATGCTTTGTTAGATAAATGTTAAAATGGAATTTCCTTTGAAATGTTCTCTCTTATATATGACATATTCACATTATTCTTTCTGCTGTTTCTCTCTTTGCTTACTAATGTAAGCAATAAGTACAGTACTTTTAAATAATTTTGCTTGTCATTCATATGTAGCCTTTTGAAATAATTAGCCATGCCATATACTCATGTTAAATAATATTAAGAAAGAATTTTTATTTTGCAATGTTTCTTCTCTCTTAATATTGTAAGGGGGTGCATTAGTGCTTTTTGCAGAGAATTTCATTTTTCCTTTGAGGACTTTGAATTGTGCAAAGAACCTATCTTCTGAAGCCCAGGGAACAGTATGGGCGCATTTTACTTCCACTTCCCGGAGCGATGAGGGCAGTAAACCCATTTGTGAGGATTCACAGGGTGCTTGGGCTTCTGGGAATTGAAGTCCAAGAACATCTGGAGTGCCAAGGTTTGCCATCACAGGCCTAAGCAATGTTATTCATGCATTTGTTTTGAACACATCACCAAAATACTGCACTGGTTATCACTGTTTTTATAGGACCAGTTCAAAGGCAGAATCATATACTTTTAGAGACGGAAGAGATGCTGATCAGTAAGTCCATCGAAAAACAAAGCAGGACATCCACAGCTAAAGCATATTGGACAAGTGGCCACCTAACCTCTGCCTAAAAACTCCACTGCAGAAGAGCCTACTGTTCTCCAAAGCATTTGAACACCAGAATGGCTTGGGCCAGAAAATTCAGCTGAACATCTGCTTTAGTATCTTCCTTCCTGAGTAATAACAACATCTTTGGAGGATCTTTCCATGGTCACTGCCCTAGTTGTGATGGAGATGACAATCAGAGAGAGAGGGAGGGAGAGTTTTCTGAGTAGCAGCAAGCTAACTGTGAAATATCCTTCCAAAGCAGATTCACCTAGCATCCTTATTAGTAATAATTAGACTCTAATTAGACACTAACCAAAGGCCTTTGTTTTCTGTCAGGCTTTCAATTTCTGGTTTTATTTTTATCCTTTTATCCTTTTGCATAAGTTTTAATATAATATAATATAAAATAATGGAGGTTGGCATTCGATTTCTAAGCACACTGCTGATGATCCTTATTTCCTTTTGACATTCTGTCTTGATAAATTCGGGTATATTTTAGAAAGCTGTCCTGCTTCCCTTGGATAATGTAACAGTGAAAGTCTGCCACTCACTGGAAGAATTGGTGCCGGTGGCAATAGCACTAGCTCCAAGACTGAAAAGTCTTTAACTAGAAAATATTGCAGCTCACTTAGATCAGCCTAGAATCACCAAGTACTTGACTGACAGTCACTTTTTGATCTATATCAGTGAGCTGATTGATCAAAAGGAAACAGACAGTACCTCAAACTATTTAGAGCAGTCATGTCAAAGCATTTTACCAGGAGACTTCCAATGCTAAGAATAACCTCCAAGATACTGGTAAAGTGAAAAGCCCCACAAAAAGAGTTCAGTTGGATTACACAGCTGCAACAGCAGTAGTGTAAGGCGCAATTGTACAACTAACAATGCAAACAATACAGAGCTGAATTAGTATCCATTTGATTAATTAATTGGAGAAGTAGCTCCACAATCAGTTGTGCAAAAGTGTGCTAGATACCACATCTGCCCTAATTCTGACGATGTATGAGAGCACAAAAAGGCCAAGTTCACCAATTGTTATGACATGACTGGATGCAGGCCAGTGGCTTCAGGATTGCCATTGTTAGCGCAGTTGGGTGATGAAGAATTGCAGACTGAAAGATGGCAAATGGAGAGACCTTGCATGTACATTCTTACTTATATGCTCTGAGAAGACTATTTAAGACTATTTCACAGAGTTTTCCCTGCTCCTCCCTTTCTAAAATACAAATTGAGTCAAGAAGAGAGAACTTCAACCTCCCAATGTTTTGGCCTTCAACCCTCCCAGCACAGACTTAGAAAGGGTTTATGGGACTATTCTAGTCTTAAATATCTTGAGGGGTTAAAAGTTTCTTCACCCACACTAAAGAGAAGCAGAACCTGCTCAAAGTAACATGGAACTGACAGAGAAGGACAAATATTCACTGGCAATTCATAGAAGTATCTTGCAGTTTCAGCAATACTTTAAATTTTAAGCAACCACAATCCCCCACATCTTTATTGCCTCTCATTTTGCTGGTCAAAATTGCTACAGAACATTACTTGAAGTGACAGTGATGAATTAAGCGGCATTACTCTTTGCGTGAAATGGAGTGGTTGTAATATAATCTATGAGCATCTTGGAGACATTAACTAATTCTCCAATGAAGGATGTGATGATGAACATGTGAAATAAAACTAAATGGTTTCAACTATAGGCAATCAATTATTTGTAACAATAAAATTTCTCAGAGAGAGCCCATCTGCTCCTCCCCAATACACAGTTACTTCAAGAAATCACCCAAGTAGTCACTGAACTGTCCTCTGTCTGCCATTTGTACAGTCTTGTCCTTTCCTTTACAAATCCAGTAAATGTCTGCAATTCTGTCCATATAATTTCCTTGAACCTGTAAAGAGTTTCTTTCATCTATTTATGCTCTCTACATAATTCTTACAGCACACTCCCATAAATGTCTGTAATGAAGTAAGCTTCCTCCCGTTCCTAAGAAGATGAGTACAGCATTCCAACCTTACTGAATGCAGTTGTTTTTATCTTCAGCCTATTAATGTTTAAAACATTTGGACTTGTGTCTCAACAAGACCCAGAGCAGATGTTACAAGCTCTTAAGTGCTTCAAAACTGAAATATGTTGTAGAATTATGGAAGAGACACCTGCCAGTTTTGAAAGTCTAATGAAGGGATACTTTTTAGACATGAAATGTTTGTGAATGGATTCTAAACCAATGAGATTAAACCAGCTAAAAATAAGTAGCAAGAGCAAAAACATTTGTACTTAAATACTGATCCTTCATGATAATGTACTCTCTGAGTACTTCACAAGGTAATCAGTATTTTTGCCCCGATCATGTTGGATACTCATTTTACCAACCTTGGAAGGATGGAAATCTGAGTCAAGCTGTAGCCCATCAGGACTTGAAATTTCAAGGTCAAAAGTTTTGGCTGCAGTATTATAGTTTAACCACTCTGCCATAAGTGCATATGAAGTACTTTACGATAGTACTGATTTCAATTGGAAAATGAAATGTAAAGAGATTAGCTCTTCTCAAAATGCTAACTTTCTTCATACCATCCCTATTTAAATGGGAAGGTCAAACACTGAGGAGACAAGGTTGAGAGAGAGATTGAGGGTACTGTTTGTATTCACATGCCTGCCCTTCCACTGATTTTAGCCATGAAAAAGCTGAAAGCCTGTGTAGTGTTTCTAGGTTCATATAACACACACACAAATATAATGTGTGCAAATGAGAAATGTGATTTGTTTGAAAATGCACTTATACCTGTTACTTAACCCAGTAGTGAATTATGGGTAGAAGATATGAGTCATTTTTTTCCTAATGAGGGTATCAAGTGATTGAAAGGCATTCAGTTGTTTAATCATCTGGACTTCAACTGATTACACAATGGATTAAAATCAAGAGATTACAGACCAAAATAATGGGCAGGCATGACAATGTATGCAGAAAAAATGTACACCATAGCTCACTCTGGCTTGGTTTAGTTTAGCTTAAGTCTTTATTTCAAAATCTCTCCTGAACACAAATCAAACAATTTCTGTGTATCTATTTTAATTACCATTAGTGATACAATCTATAGCTATTTTAATCTCTCTGTTTTATTAGTGAAGTTGTGTTTGGTGTATGGCAAAAGTAAACATTACTTTTACTGCTGCATAAAATCATGTAAAACAGTCAAATAGAAATGATAATATATTTGTTTTCCTTCCCTTATATGTTATACGAGCTATGGTGGCACAGTGGTGAAATTGCTGTAAGGAAAAAGGTTGCCCTTGCTCGAAAGCCAGTTGTATCTGACTCTAGGGTTCAGTGCTCATCTACATTTATAGGCAAAGAGCCAGTACTCTCTTTGTCTGCAGATGTTTCTGTAGACATGTGGGAGGCATGACTAGACACAGAAGTGTTCTGTTACCTTCCCACCAACGTGGTACCTATTTATTTACTTGCAATTTCAGGCTTTTGAACTGCAAGCAAGGCAGGAGCTGGGTCAGTGATGGGAGCTCACTCTGTAGTGCAGCACTCAGATCTTGAACTGCTGATCTGCCAACCTTCAAGTTCAGTGCCTTAACCACTAAGCCAATGCAGTCCCTAAACTGCTGCATTGCAGCCAAAACATTGTGCATTCAATCCTGATTTAAGGTTGAGTCAGCCTTCCATCCTTCTGAGGTTGGAAAAATGAGTATCCAGATTGTTGGGGACAAAATGCTGGTTACCTTGTGAACCACCTAGAGAATGCACTAAGTGCTATGGGGTGGTACCATATATACCCGAGTATAAACCAACCCAACTATAAGCCAAGGCACCTAATTTTGACCTGGAAATCCAGAAAAATAGGTTGGCCGGAGTATAAGCCGAGGGTGGGAAATGCAGCAGCTGCTAGTGAGTTTCAATAATCAAACTATATGGAAATATGGTAAAATTAATTAAATTGTTGGAACATATCAATCCAGTGTGGACTTGGGACCCTCATGGTCACTGATCCAAGTATAAGCCAAGTCTCCTTTTTGGGGCTCATTTTTGGGCTGAAAACCTGGCTGATACTTGAGTACATATGGTATATAATTGCAATTGCTATTGTTCAACACACACTATGCCTATGAAGATGTATTCTGAATGATTGTTTACAAAACATAAGGAATTGATATATGTGTATCATGGAATTCTTTCTGTATATTTCATTGTGCCACCTTTCATTTTAACAGATTCAAATTTTAACTCAGGCAGGTTTTTCTAGATTTGTTTTATTTACACCTATCTCAACAATACAAAACAAAATTTGTTTTATCCTTGTGTTTGTGCCTCTGAAGGCCCCTTCTGTGAAACAGTCTCTTCCCTCTCCATTGGCAAAACACATGCTATCAACAGCCATGCCACTCCAACTTCTATATGCATCACACCCCTGCACTTCCAAGATGGAAACATTTTCTTTGCTCTGGACAATGTCTTGTTCTCATCTTTTATTAGGACATATTCCCCACCACCACCACCAAATACTGGGCTGGTGATGGTAGGGAGTAATGGTCCTTCTAGTCTAATCTGTCTGGAGAGCACCAGGTGGGGGAAGCCTGACCTAAGGCATTTTCTTTCTTGGGTTAAAAAGTGACATAAGACTATTGTATTTCATCCAAAGCATCGTCACTGAGCTGAAGCTTCCATTAAAAAAAGGTTAATTCTTCAAATCTTTTATATCAAGTCAGGCGATGTTTGGCTTTGAGCCACATGTATCTCCAAAGAGTGCTATTCAAAATTGCCCCCTCCCCACAGTCCCTGAATAAATGTTTTTGACTCCAGGAGTATTCTTTTTGCCAGACTCTAGGATAATTTCATTTCATTTCATTTCAGGTTTAATTTATATACTGCCTTATTCAAACCCAACGGGGGACTCAAGGCGGTTACCAGCAAATAAACAGCACAATAATGATAAGGACTCTTTTTTACTTTGGTGGTACAGGGGTCCCTAAGCCACCAGCTGAGGAAATCAAATCCAGATATCAGTCATTGTTGGTTATGATTACCCCCTATCTCCAGCCCTGTCCCATTTCTGAGTCTGTATGAGCCATATAGATTGCAAGAGATGGAAATGAATCATCATAGCACAATTGTTATACCGCTGTACTACAGCCAAAACTGTGTTCATGATCAGAGTTCGATCCTAATGGGGATCAAGGTTGACTCAGCTTTCCATCTTACTGAGGTTGGTAAAATGCATACCCAAGATATTGGGGGTGATGCTAATTACCTGTAAACTGTCCAAAAATGTGCACTAAGCATTATGGAGTGCTGTATAATTGTAATTGCTATTGCTAAATGCAACATCTAACCTGAACATAGCATTCTTTGAGATTTATTTATTTATTTATTTATTTATGCTTGTTTAGACACCCCCTTGCTGAGGCAACTCTGGACTGCTTACAATACAAGAACCACCCCCAACATAACACACACCAAAAACCCATACATATAGATAAAACATAATAAAACTCTAAAATCTCTGAAATATAAGAATCTTAAAAGCACAAGATCTCAAATCTAAAAATCTAAAATCCCATAACAAAATTGTCAGATGGTCATATAAGCCAGCAGAGTGGAGTAGATCCAACAGCAGCACCCCACACCCGCTGGGCCAGCCATGTCTTTAAATCATTCCTGAAGGCCAGCAGTTGTGGTTGGAGGCGGAGGTCCGTCAAGTTCCAAAGGACTGGGGTGGATACCAAAAAGGCCCTCCATTTAGTGCTGGAGAGGCAAGCCTCTCCAGCCATTGGTACCTGTAGAGAGTCCCTCCGGTCCGCCCTAGTGTGATGGGCATATGTTCTCAGGCTGACATGGTCTCTTAAGTAACCCAATCCACTACCATGTAGGGCTTTAAAGGTCATAACCAGCCCCTTGAATTGCACCCAGAGGCACGGCAGTAACCAATGGACATAGAAGCATCCTTCTCAAATGAATGTTAGGATTGTGAGGGGGAAATTTGCACTCCCAAGCAACAACAGTTCCCTATTGACTGATCCTTGCACCTTGCTTCTAACATAGACAAAGAAGAATACACAAACAAATGATTGCTTGTGTTGGTTGTCCCTTTTAAACTCCAACTGAAGCATTTTCCATGCTGATTATCCTAGAGTCTGTCTATACTGTATCTAGAATGTGATTCTTATGTCGAAGACATTAAGTGAGTTTTCTATAAGCAAATCACATCAATCTACCATCAAATTTCAATCTCTTCCAGCTCAATTTTGATTGCAGCCTTGGACCAGTTTTGCACTATGCTGGTTAGTAAATCATCTTATCCAGACATTTGTGTATGCTCTCTTCATCTTCTAACAGAACAAGACTGTCTTAAGAAAGGTAAGGGTATATGTTATTTCTCCATTCATGATGATAAACTGACTTTATCATTACAGCAACAGGACATTTGCAAATGACATTTTGATTATATTCTTGCATTCTTGGCTCCAAATGATAGAAAATCTAATTCTGACCTTTTGTAAGAATTCAGAGTATCCTTTAACAGAATTAGGTGAACAATTATTCTACTGACCTTCCCCCAAAAAATTAATTTCAATTTGCTGTTTTACAGACCACTTACATGCATCTACACAGATGTATGTCCTAATGGATACCATGGAACATACTCCGAGGCAATTTGGTATAAGATTGTAGGGATGGTTATCTTTTTTCAATCAATGCAGCAATTATGTGCATGCAATTTATGCCCTACCATGCATATAAAAGAAGATCAATTTAAATAGCGGAGATAACACTATTGAAATAGCCTGCATCTTGTCAAAAATAGTCTACACTTATACATTTATTCATTGTACTGTGATGCTTCTGACATGAACAAAGGAGGAGAAAAGTGGTAAGTGAATTACAAAAACACAGCTACTATAATCACAAGTTCAGATGCTTAATGAAGAACAATTATTTTTTAGAAAACTGATTACTGAAGGACATAATTACAGGTATTTTTAAACTAATGAATTATATTTCAATAGTAATCATCTTAGATACTCAAATGTGCATCTTTGGAGACATCATCTTCCTTCAAGCACTCACTGAAGAACTTTGCTTTATTAAATTTACACCAGAATGTGAATGCTACTTAATTCACTTCAAAACTTCATCTAAAATTGAATCAATCCAGTTTTGGTAAATGAGTAGACCCATTAAAATAAATGGAACTTGCTAGTGAAGGCTGGCATAAGTCCCATGGCCCTATTCCAATGGGAGCTAAAACTGGACTTATATAGATGTAGTTTTGTAGCTCTAGGACATTTGGAAAGACACTTCCAGAAAATATCTTCTATGGTTGAACAAAAAAACAACAACAACCCCTGTGTGGTTATTATAAACAATCCAAAAACAAAGGTGGATGGTACCTTTAATAGCTCACTGATGTCTGACAAACCGGTGCTAAATTTTAGATTCTGTAGGTTGGGCATTTTAGGTTCTCATCAGGTTGGGCATTGCAGGGCTGGGTACTATGTGCAGAACAACAGGGAGTTTCCCCAAATCATGTCCAGATGTTGTTTAAATCAGATTCTAAAAATGAAATATCTAAACTAGAAGACAGCTGAAGGTAACAGGCTTCAGATATCACTCTAGGCAAAGCAGGTTTAATAGTCCATGTTTTATTGTATAGATTTTAGTCATATAATAAAGGGGTCGTTCATCCTTATTTTAAGATTTTTTTTAAAAAAGAACACTTTGTTATGATTATACCTCCAGCACTCCCAACAATTATTCACTACTACAGTTATAGTTTTAAAAAAGATTTGTTTTTCCATATCTTAAAACTATGTTTTATTTTCCAAAGATAAATGGAATACCAGTGGCCTGTGGTACAAAATATACTTTTTTCCTTACCAATCATTGCAGCTCCCAACAGAACAAAAAGCTGCAGCACAAGGAAGGTAGGAATACATGATCCAGCACTTGCTAGCCACACAAGAGGTGTCCTGTTGCTATTTAATATGCCCAAACCCCCAAAATATATAAAAGTAACAAGAAGTTAAAGAGCATGTTAAGACAGATCACTTGTTAGAGCACTTTGCATCACTTCTATTTATGGTATCCACATCAAGAATTCCTTTTTGAACCCTATCAGGAGGTCCATCTTGTTGGGTGCTCCCATGTTACCTGCACCTGTGAATATTTGGTAGGGAATATATAGGATTATTGGAGTGATCAACAGCTACTTCTGGTATAAACATCCAATATACTGAAGGGGCTAACATGTTCTTTTAGCATACCAGATATTGAAATTATACACTTACCTCTGTAGAGTGGCAGGGAAAGTGTATTTTTCCTATCTGTTTTTGTAGCATTGCATTGGTTAGAAGAGTAAAATAAAATATTTTTAATTTTTTTCTTTAAAGCAACAGTAAAAAACTATGGCTATGGGCAGTTTCTTAATTGACACTACAGAGAAAAACAGAAAATAATACTCCCCTGATGATACAGTGCAACAATGGACAGATAGGAAGGAGAAAACAATTACATTTTCCATGCCCCTCCATAGAGAAGCAGGGGAAGTGTTTAATTTGCCATATCATGAAATGGCTCACCAGCCACCTCATAACATGGGCAAAGTTTGTTTGCATAGTTTGGACAGGGAGAGCAGGCTAAACATGATTTATCTCCTCCCCCACTCTAAACTGACTTCAAAAACAATAATCCCAGACCATCACACAAGAAATAGTTTGGAAATGCATGTATTCTTAATAAAAAATACAACCATAAAATGAAGATATTACAAACTTAATTGCTAGAAAAGCAGCATTAATTGCAAGACACTATTAATTTTAACTACTTGTTATCAAGCATAAGTCTGGAATAAAGTGTCCATCACAGAAGAAATGGCATCCTGGTAGGTTTTGGGTCAGCTCATGGTTTTATAAATCAATTGAAAATCAACTTGACCTAGAATGATTGAATAACATGTCTAAGAATTTAACGTGTGCCATTCATTTACATTCTGCACAACATGCTATATGAAGCATATTGCACAAAAAAACCCACTGAGCATTAGCAAGATGGCAGAAGAGAGAACACTGCTGACATACATAAATATGTTGATTCATCAGTGATTATGTAGAAAACAAACAACATAAATTATCTATAAACAGGCTCTAATGCACTTCCATATTTCTCTGACAAATCTGTTGTGTCCCTGCAAGATTTCTTCCAGCAGACATGTCAGAAGATGTACTGTATTTTTAATCTGTGTGCCATTTCTAAAGACAGCTTTAAAAGAGAATTGTGGGATACATGACATAAAATTTGCACACAGAAATGTAAGAATAACTTTTCCACTCTGAAATGTTGTTAACCTACTGTAACTGAAACTCATTTAACCTTCTTGAAAATTTTACAGACATCTGTCTATGTACCAATCTCCAAATCTTTTTTTTTGTGGTAGCTAAAATTCTGGACCAGCTCAAGATGTAGCTCATTTTGGATATCTATGGACAAAATTCACTAAAGGAAGAAGTGCATGCACGCCACAAGGGTTATCTGATCAGCAAGTGTGTGGTGTTGGCAAAGCAATGGTTGGCATTTAGGTTCCTACTACAAACAACCAATTTATAGACCTGAGTTACTCATAGACCAAGCATGGGAGGTTCATAATCAAATTTTGGGACAAAAGGTCAGGCCCAATTTGTGCCATCAACATGTACACTACCGACCAATGCTGTAATCTAGGGCTTCTCAACCTTGGGTCTCCAGGTGTTCTTCAATTATCAGAAGCCCAAGTCAGCACACCTGCTGATCAAACCTTCTGGATATTGAAGTGTAAAACATCTGGATGCCAAAGGTTGAGAAACCTTGTTGTAATCAATTAATACTGATCACAACAGCCACAGATTGAACTGCAGCCAAAAAAGGGCAGCAATGAATGAATTAGCAGAGGACATCAAGTATCAGGATGCTTCACTGGAGACTAAGACCAAGATCATTCATGCTAGTGTGTTCCTGATCACCATGTATGGATGAGAGGCTGTGAGATTCATATCTCTGTTGTGCAATTGAATCTTGATTATGTATAGAATAATCTGGATTTTATTTAGCTCTTGTTATGGATCAAGGGGCTGCAGTAGTGAATGGTTAAGATACTGGGCATGATAGCCAGGAGATCAGCAGGTCAGTAGTTTGAGTACTGGGCAACGGAATGGTCTCAGTAATGGAGTGAGCTCCCATCACTGTCCCAGCTCCTGCCAACCTAGCAGTTCAAAAGTGAGAAATTTCAAGTAAATAAATAGGTACCACTTAGGCAGGATAGGTAACAGTGTTCTGTGCAGTCTGGGATCTAGTCATGTCTTCCACATGGTCACAAAAACATCTGCAGATGCAGACAGCACTGGGGGTATTTTTTGGCTATAGAAGGAGATGAACACCACACCCTAGAGTTGGACAGGACAAGATGGTATGTCCCTGGTATTCCCTGCTAGGCACAGATATGAAGAAAAAAGGAAACAAGTAAGCAGAAGGCAGTGTGTATTTCCTATCTTTCTTTCATATATCCAATATATAGAGAGTGGTATTAAGGAATGTCTGACTTTTTCTTCAGCCACATTTTCTTCCAATACTGCTCTGGAATGGCAACTCAGTCTGTGTAGTCCTGTAAATGACAAGTTGCCCTCAGTTGTTCGGAGGTAAATTGTTCTCCTCCCCATAGCTCAGGAGTTCTCAAACTTTTAAAGCTGAGGCCGGATCATGCTCCCTCAGACAGCTTCGGGGGGCTGGATGGCCATTTTCTCCTTCCTCCACCACATGGCACTTCTTGGTGTGGTGGAGGCGGTTGGAGGGGCCACATGAAATGGTGCAACAGCTCGCATCCGGCCCATGGGCAACAGGTTGAGAATCCCTGGCATAGCTCTTTAGTCCATAGATGAAATCTAGAAAAATTACATGATCCCATTTTCATTAGCATAGCATATGTGGGCAATGGAAAACACATGGAGCTTTAGTATAATTGAGGCAAACATGCAAGCCAAACCATGGATTTAGATCTGAAAGCACAGTCATCCTTGTACATCCATATACAATCACACCAACGCAAGATCCAGAATCTTCCAACCTTAATTGCCCTTATTTTCCTTTATGGACAGTTTTTTTTAAAGTCAGCTCAGTTTGCCTGGAGCAATGCAAATCTTTCCTTTCTTTTTCACCATGCTGTGAGCTAATTACAAAGCATTTAACACCTTTCCATGTTACAGTTTCATTAGATTTTGTTAGCTGTTACTGTCATTTAAATATGGCAATAATAACTGTTGGCACATATACTACTTGATGAACCATATGCATTTGCAAAGCATATTTCATAGAAGAAACAAGTCTTTCCATGACTGAACATTTTTAATTTCACAAAAGGGCAAAATTATACAAAATCATATAAATCTTTGGCTCTTTCTCATTTGCCTCCATTGCAAAAGGTTTTATCTATTCACAGTTGCCATGGCTCCCCCCTCTTCACTTTTCTTCTATAATATTCAATATTGTGTATTTAATAACAATTTTACAGAACCACTGTAGGCAGATGTGAAGCTGCAGAAAAAGTCATCTTTGGCTGAATACATTATGGAATAGAGAGTCATACAAATTACAGTATTATTATTCAGGCAGCTTGTACTATTCTGCTGGGAGCAGCTAAAGGTGGCTGTGTGGTCCATATATATTAAACCTTGTCTTCTCATAGTCTATTTTCCTATGCGTAGACGCTTGGACTTTTTTATCACTGCATTTTGGACATATTGTTTCTTTTGTTTGGTTACCTTTTGCATTTTGAGTGTATTGTTTTTTTTTTTTTAAAAAGGGCTGTTTTGTTCTCCATTCCAGAGAAGCAGCGTATGCACAGTAAAAACTTTGATTTTGGTTGCATTTCTTTTTCTTTCAGGGGTGCCGCTATCGTTTTGTGTTTCCTTCATGCTTTGGTCCCTTTCATTTGGCACAGTAGGGATCACTTCTTTTCAGTCATTTCATTTCATCTACACACATCCATTTCCTGGCACTACAGTTGTAAAATAACCCTTAAAACTATTTTTTAAAAAACAGAGAGAGGGAGAGAGAGAAAGACAAGGCAAAATGGAGAATTATTCTACTCCAAAAGCACCAGTATATAGGAAAGGAAAAAATATCAAACCTATATACACATGTCATAGAATGAGTGAGTTGAAAAGAGCCTACAAGACCATTAATTCCAACCTCCTGATTAATGCAGGAATCCAAGGAACATTGCTACAATCACACAAAAATGACCCATGACCTACCCATCTTCAGAGAAACAAACTAAAGTCCCTAAATCTTCCACACAAAAATGTATTTTAAAAGAATAAAAGCATAAGAAATTAATGAAACCATCCCTGTTAATAAATTTAATGTTAATTTGTTCGTCAGATGAGAAAACACTAAATGTTCAGAGGAAATGGGAAATATAGAGTAATGTAGAATTCCCACCCAGGTGTCGTCTGACAGAGAGATAAATTACTATCTCCTGTATATATAGGTTTGAACAGTGCAGGGATTGGGGTGCCACGGCCTCCTTGCAGTCAGGAATTGATGATGTTCTGGATCCCAGTCATCCCAGTCATTCTTCTTTTTATAGTGGGTGGGGTGGGTGGGTGGGATATGGGTCTTTTAAAGTGGGTGGGATATGGGTCTTTTAAAGTGTTTTTATGTGTTTTTAGAACTTGTTGTAATGCCGCCCTGAGTCGGGTTCTGCTTGAGTGGGTGGCATATATAAATATGACTATTAAATTAAATTAAATTAAAGCTGGAAAAAACAGAAAGAGAATAACAATGGAGTGCTAGCAAGAAGTGATTAGAGCTATATTTTCCTGAAAAACTAACATTCAGGGGAAAAAATGGAAAATTCAATAGGAGTCAGGGTATACACAGAAAAAACCTCTTTGAAGTTTGTGGTATTTTTGAGCCACAATCAGGCATATCCTTGCCAATGTCCAATCTGTGAATCCAGCTCATGCCTTCAGTCTTCTTTGCTCCCCAGGGCTGGAAGGGCATCCCACTTCCTTTTCAAGCCCTACTCTTGAGCCACCATCATGCTGGGCCCCTAAGAGTCAGGATATGTAGGCTTCCAGACAGGTCTTCCATCCTATCAGTATTTGAAATGTTTGGTTCCTTGGACTTTTCATTGCTGGAAGACTCCTCTGCTGAGCTCATGACATGAAGGGGTACTAACAACAAGTGTAAATGCACTCAATGCATGGATTTCTAGGTCAGCAGCTACATAGTTCCAAGAGATCCCTGAGAAGAATTCCTTGGTAAGCTACTTCTGAGTGCTATATATGAAGAGAACCCTGGAAAGCATTGCTTTAAAGTAAGTCAAAATTAAATCAAAGAATAATCAAGTAAAATGGGGCTACTTGGCTTGACTCTCTAGCACTGGAAGGAGGGCCTTTTCGGTATCTGCTCCGGCCCTATGGAACCTCCTGCTAACTGAGCTGCACCTCCAGGCAGAGCTACTGACCTTCAGGAAAGATCTGAAAACCTGGCTTGTGCAGCAGGTATGGGGTGCTGCCCATGTGGTAGCTCACCCTTGCTAGCTTTTCTGAGGGTCATTTGGACTTTTATTGTAATTTTAATCTGGGGTTGTTTGGAGGGTATTTTAATGGTTTTTAAAGTTTAAGGTACCTGTTTTATTGTTGTGTGATGTTTTTATATTTGTGGGCCACCCGGAGTCGCCTTGGCGAGGGGGCAGCAACATAAATTCAAATAAATAAATAAATGACAAATTTTATGTGAATGTGGAAAAATTCGGTAATGCAGCATTTATTCCCTACTACAGATACCTCTATGTTTCAGATTAATTCATAACTTTAAACTGTCCAACACTTTGATACAAAGAAAGAGCCATAATTAACTTCACAGCACATAATTGTGATACCTAGTGTAATGTTGTAGATAGAACTACAGAATTAGGAGACCTCGGTTCAAACCCCCCATTTAGTCCTGGAGACTCAACAGGAAAGAGTGGGACTGGTAAAACAACCCCTTAGATACAGTCAGTGGTGGGCATCAGCAGGTTCGCACCAGTTTGCCAGAACCGGTAGCAAAAATTCTGGCTGCCCCCGCCCATTCAAATTTTGAAATAAAGTAGTCCCAATTCAGGTGCAATGCAGGGCTTTCCCCCTGGCCACGCCCACCATACCATGCCCACAGTGTGGTAGTAAATTTTTTGGAGCCCACCACTGGATACAGTATATCACTTACCTTGAGTCATTATTAGGTAAAGGCAAGTGCCTCCCTTGCTCGAATGTCAGGCATATCCAACTCTAGGGTGCAGTGCTCATCTCTGTTTACAGCCAAAGAGTCAGCATTGTCTGTGTCTGCAGACATTTCCATGGTCAAGTGGCAGGCATAACTAGATGCCAGAGCACATGGAATACTGTTACCTTTCCTGCTGAAGCGATACCTATTTATCTATTTGCAACTTTTTGGTTTCCAACTGCTAGGTTGACAGGAGCAGGGACAGATGACGGGTTCTCACTCTGTTGTGCAGCACTCATGTCTCAAACTGCTGACCTGTCAACCTTCCAATCCTCAAGCTCAGTGTCTTAACTGCTAAGCTACTGGGACCCCTGTTGAATCTTTATTAGGTTGGTATAAAATTATACAACTAAACAGAGTTTGGACCTTAGACTACTGTATTTTTGGGACCATAAGATGCACTTCCCCAAAAAAATTGTCGGGTAAAAATGAGGGTGTGTCTTATAGTCCAAATGCTGTCCAGCAAGGCTGTTCCCCCGGCTGGCTGAAGATCTCCACTGCTGCCCCACAGCTGTTCCAGGCTGGGGAAGAAAGAAGAGGGGAACCATATTTTAAGGGCCATTACCACAGGTGGCCACAAGAGGACAAAAATTGCAATTTCCCATTTAAATGCATTGGAGATCAATCAGCTTCTCTGTTTGTATTTTCCCAATGCATATAAGTGGGAAACCAAACCTGTGCATAAAAAGAAAGGGTTTCATTTACCTTTTTTGTTCCTGCTCCATGTTTCCCTGCTACACGTGATCAAAATAGAGGGGGAAAGCAATGCTTCCTGGTTGCTGGGAGAACAAGAGGCTAGCCTAGAGCATCGCTTCCTGCTTTAGTGCAATTGGCTTGCCGGCCCATTTCCCTGGCAGCGCCACCACTGGTTAGTGGTGAAAGTACAGGTTCAGAATTGTTTCCCCTTTTTTCCTGCTGTAAAAACTGAGTGCGTCTTATTGTCAGGTGTGTCTTATGGTCTGTAAAATATGGTAATTAATTCTTATAAAGTGTTATTAGTTTTTAAATAAGTAATTTGTTTTTGTCACTTGTTATAACACTGAAAAGAATTAACTATGCTATTTTTATTTTTGTTATTATTTATTTCCCCCAAAAAATATTGATATGAGAATGGCATACATTTGTAATAGAAAATGTGACTCACCCCAATATAAGGGAATAAAGCATGTTAATATTCTTGCTCATTAGTTATTTTTCATCAATAATGTCATGCACCTTCCATGGCTAAAGTAACTCATACTGTAACTACCTTTTTTATAACACAATCATCTCAAGTTCTGCACCTGAAGTGCAAATGAGAAATGAAAACCCCTGTATCATAAAGCCATGATCATGAAACAGCCAAGATTCTGTTTCTCAAGTGCATTTTCTATTACAAACTGATATTTACTATCCTGTCTGAAATAGCCCTGAATTGCACAAATGTTTGTTATAGGGGAGAAAAACCAAGACAGTTGATCAGAAGACAGACCTTGGGATGCTAGGTCTTTTGGAAAGAAACAGAACAATAAAATGTGCTCTGAATATGCAACTTGATAGGTTTGGAACTGCAGTATGATAAGGCATGCAACACCTACACAAGAAAAGGGATAAATAGAGATAAAGGTAGGATAAATTATGTTTCTGAACTCTGTCTCCTTCAATATTCCAGCCATCATGGCCATCTGCCAAGCTACCTGGAGTATTCTAGAAGTTGTAGTTCAACTTCCAAAACACATAAACAAAACAAAACAAAAAACCCCACTCTTTGCCCCATACCTTGCAGCATCACTTGAATGGGATGACAGCAACACAACAACAGCCCTGATGTCCAATGAAGGAGCACATCCTGAAATGTTCTAAGGATACTTGCAGAGTGAAGCAGTCATGGAGTTTTCCGAAAAGACTGGGCAGAAAATCCTGTCAGAGTTATATTACCACATTGCAGGTTGCCTATAGTGGGAGTGATTGGGAGATACTTTTAGGGATTCAGCACTAATCAGTCCCTCCTTCCTCTCTCTGAATTCAAATAGAGCATTGCCTCTCTCTGCTCTATGTTCTCTCCCTTCTTTTGTTATTGGTATCAGTGGTTTGTAAGCTTTTGATCTGTTTAGTTGGTTGCTAGCATGATTACAGTGTGGAAAACAGCAAGCACAGGTCCATAAATTGCAATCACTCAAAGGGTTTACTCCAGTTATGACTTACAACACTAAAGTAAGTCACAAACTAGAGTAGGCCCATTTGAACCAATGGAACATATGGAGGTGTTAGGTCACCAATCTCCACTAATTCACTGGACTCATCAACTATAAATTACTACGCTAAGCAATAGGATTTTAACTTTGCAGGTGCACCCCCCCCACCCCAAATAAAGACGCAGACATCAGTATTGGATTTAAAGCATTGGCCCACTTTTATTGAATAATGCCCTAGTCCGAATTATCACTTTCAATTGGTGTTTCATCCAATTGTAAATATTTAAGGCAAGCAGGCCGCAGTAGCACTGGTAAGGTCCCACCCAAATTGCCAATGGCAATTGGCTGTCATGTATCAATTTGTATCAATTTGTTTGTTGTCACAAACAAATTGTTGACCAAAGTCAATATGCTATCTATTGACCCCACCCTCTGATGTGTATCCATTAAAATATCAAGGTGATGCAGGCTGTCAAGCTCCTAGCATCACCCCGTTCATGGTTCGCCCTTGACCGGCCAAGCCTGTTTCCCCTGTACCTATCTTCGTGTTGGCCAATCAATTGCGAACCTGCCGGATACCTATGGGTCATCAATTTTACCTTACCAGTACTACCCGCCACACGGGGAGGCGTCCATGATGACTCACCCCCCCCGACCGACAATTCGGTCACCAGGCCCGCTTGCACATCATCCAAAAAGAGGTCCGAACCTCTTGCTGACAGGTGAACCCCATCTCCAGAATACAGGCTGTAGTCCTGTAACCCTATCCCCGGATGATGAATGGCTGTTCCAAAACCATTCTTGGTAAGAAACCGGGCAACAGCCCTGTTCACTGACCGCCGGGCATGGTCCAAAACACGAGGGTCGAGCCCTCCCCTATAGTGGCATCTCGGTATGATGTCTGACCATAGCAACCACGTGTGCGACCATAAGTGATGGAGAACCACCAGGTCACTACGCACCGATGTTTTTAAGGCAAGGCTGGTGATCTGTGCAAGATCGTTGCCTCCAAGGTGTATAATTAAAACATCTGGAGGTCCGGCGTCCCTAATGGACATCAGGAATGGTAACAGTTCCCGCCACCTCATGCCGCGCACACCATATCACTGCATACGCGCGGTTGCACGTAGCCCGAGATGGGGTCCCCATTCCGACGAAGATGCATACTGTGCTGCCCAGTGCACAAAACTGTGGCCCACCAGCCACACTGCCACCGGTGTGCGGAAACACACAGGGTCTGTAAGAAAAGAAAAGAAAAGAAAGTGAGGGCATGTAAGGCACTCATGCAGTGACAGGACGAACATACAGAGAGAAATGCGCAGATCACCACATGCCCATCCTACGTATGTCGGCCTCTGAGTACCCAAATGCAGCCACCGTTGATGCTGTGCCTATCCGAAATGAGTGGGTACCATAACGAGCCCCAGGGATCCCCTAACTGCGCAGTGCCGTCCCAGTAACCCTCCAGAATTGGAATTTGGTAAGTGGAGACCCATCCTGGTGGCAAAACAACAGGCCAGGGAGTGAACCACGCGCTGCCACAAATGCATGTAGGGCACCAACCGGACAGATGTCAGCAAACGTACATCGTAGAAGCATCACGCTACTACCCTTCCCCTGCTGATCGGCCTTTGAGGAGTGAATCCTCAACTGAGCCCACTCCTGGTTGAAAGAAACATCTTCCAGTTCCAGTGTCCTACGGGACATGTCCCCTTTTGAAAGTGATCTCACTGATTCTCAGAGCCCCAAAGAAAGCCACGGTGGTAGCTGCATGGAAAAGAGACTCCTCATACCAATCATAGCACAGGTTATGCCAACCTCTAGCAAGGTTTGCCAGCAGACAAGGGGAAACAGGCTGACGTGTGTCCGGGCGGCGGCCGTGTTCATGTGTCCACCCTTCCAATACATGACATATTCAGAAGTCACCCATGTAATCAGCATAACCCCGTGCCTTAGCCAAAAATGCTAAGGCAGAAAGCCTGGTGGCAATGGTGTGTGGGGCTAGACCTTGATCATGAAGGTGCACCATATACTGCAAAACATGGTCGACTGGGATCGGCCACACGTCAGGCAGTTGCATCTCCCTACAGAAAGTCCTAAATTGGAGAAACATGTGCAGATACACCTTACGCATGTGCAGGGCCAAATACATGCCGATCGCCCAGTTCACTTCTCCTCGCCAAAGGTCCACATCTCGCTCAGGAGTGGAGAGGGAAGTTCCTTTGCGTCTGGTGCCAAGGCACAGAACCGGGAGATCTGCAGATAAAGCGTCAGCATTATCGTTGTTAATGCCCGGCACATGTCTAGCCTTGAAGAGCACATTAAGGCGCAGGGACCTGAGGACAAACTGCCTAACCAAGGCCATGACCCGGGGGGACCTGGATGTTTGGGCATTGACAATATGCACTACAGCAGCATTTGTCACACCAAAAGTGAACTACAGAATTAGCCCACATGTTCCCCCAGAGCATGAGCGCACCCAGGATTGGAAAAAACTCCAGGAATGTGAGATCGCGTAGGCGTTCAGTACCTTGCCATTCCTGGGGCCACCTACCATAGGCCCACCTGCCATAAAAATAAATCCCATATCCAAGGGATCCCGAGGCATCTGACTGTACTTGAAAATGGGGGGTGGCAATCTGCTCCATCCTCCAAAAAGAAATCCCATTAAAGCCCTGCAGGAACGTGAGCCATACCAATAGGTCAGCCCGCACACCCTGCGTAAGTCGGACCCTGTGATGCTTCTTGGAAAGCCCCACCATGGCATCACAAAGATGCCTGGCAAAAGCCCTACCTGGTGTTACCACCCTACAGGCAAAGTTGAGGTGGTCATGGAACACCTGCAACTCGTGGAGAGTCACCTTGCATTTGGCAAGCATGGCCAAAATCGCGTCTGAGATCCAAGTCACCTTCTCCATTGGTAACCTGGATGTTTGGGCGACGGTGTCAATGTCTATGCCTAGAAAAGTGAGGGTGGTGGCCGGGCCTTCAGTCTTTTCCGGGGCCAGGGGAACACCAAGTTCCACCATGAGCCCCTGAAATGTGGCAAGCAGCTGTCCACATGTGCACGAGTCAGGTTCACCCCCAAACAAAAAATCGTCGAGGTAGTGAGCCACGGCCCAAGATCCCGACCTTTGAATGAAAGCTCAATGGAGAAAAGTGCTAAAACGTTCAAAGGCCGAGCACGAAATGGAGCAGCCAAAGGGCATGGCTTTGTCCACATAAAACTTGTCTTGAAAACAAAAACCTAAAAGCTCAAAGTCATCAGGGTGCACTGGCAATAATCTGAATGCCGATTTAATATCATATTTTGCCAGTAGTACCCCGCGACCGCATGAGCGGACCATCTGCAAGGCTTGGTCAAAGGACGTATACCCGACCGAGCAAAGGTCATCCGGTATAGCGTCATTGTCCAAGGAGCCCGCAGGGTAGGAAAGATGGTGAATCAAGCGAAATTCACCTGAGGATTTTTTTTTTTGCACTAAGCCAAGAGGGGAGACTTTTAAATTTGGGAATTGGGGCATATCAAACGGGCCAGCAACCCTACCTTCCCTCACTTCTTTGGCTATCTTTTCCGCAGCAATGCCCTCCTTACCCCGAGGGACTGTAAATTTGGGGCATCCTGGGGTGTGCGAACACCCTGAATGGGATGCGGAAGCTATAAGTAAAACCCTCCAACAGATAGATCGCGTCATCCTTCCTAGGATAGACGTGCAACCACCTCTCTAGTGTGTTGAGATTAATTGGGGAGGGGGCCTTTGGGAGTTGAAGCGTTGTCAGATGCAACTCTAGCCGGCCCCTGGTATCCCTTCCCTCTGCCCCGTGACCCGCCGGCCCGCGGGCACGTGGAAGCAGCGTGTGGTCCAGCACAGGAAGGGCACTCATGTTTAAACTTGCATTGCCGCCTGGTGCATACTCCATTAGAGGAGTAACTCCAACACAGCAGGCGGGCTGGAACCCCCTGCTCCGCCAGCTGGCAGGGAGCCTGTGTAGTGGCGGGCCGCTGTACCGCATGGCCGCAGTGGTACCGGTCACCTGGTGCTGGCCGTGTAGGGGTCATGTAAAGGAGCCACAATAGCTGGCAGGGCTCGTCCCTCAGGGTGAAGGGCAACTCTCATTCTAAATTCCTCGTCATAGGCTAACCATGACGGGCCAGGGAAATCCACGACAGCACGGTAAATGTTGTCCAGATACTGAACCATTGGAACAGCCAAATCAGGACAAGCCCTGAGATAAACAGCCATATAGATCAAATTGGCTGGTAGCCTGTTAGCCCACGTACGGGGGGGGGGGGGGCTTGCGACAATGGGACAATTTTTTGTCCCTGTCATCCTGCCCCTCCTTCTCCTCCTTGGTCAGTTCCCGGTTAAGAAGGGTGAAGATATCAACATATTCCCCCCACCATATCTTCTCTCTGGTGGCTTGAGACAAGTGGTCACCCAGAGGAAGAGAGTAGCCAGTTGTCGGCATGGCTGAAGCCGGCACGAAGCAAAATGGGGGAGTATGGCCCCATAGAAATTGAAGCTGGCACAGGTGAAGCGGTCATCCCCGGCAAACCCTGCAAATAGGGAGAGCCCCAATTGGCAAGAGAGTGCTGGGTAGTGTGCTGCAAACCCGAATTGGCCTGATGAGGCCAGGGCCACTGTACCCACATGTTAGTAAGTAGTAGTGTGGGTGGCGTGCTAGCTTAACCACCATACTCACTTGTTGTACCCCCTTGGACCGCCCCCACCAGGGGTTACGGCTGCAAGTGGGCATCGGAGCTCATGACAGAAATTGAGCTCTGAGCCATCAGAGGTCCATGCTGGGTCACTCCGGCCATCGATGGGATGCCCCGCCAGGGCAGCCGCATGGGGAGCTGCGGAGCTCCACCAGACGTAGGCCTGATGGCCTCAAGCAGCTCTACCCATCTAAGGGCCTGCTGTGAAGCATCAGTATGTAGAGGGGCAGCAGCCAGATGTGGCACTGCCCCAGGGGCCTGAGGAGAGGCAATCCCCATAGAGGCTTCTAAGGCAGCAATGTGTTCCAGAAGCGCATGACAAATCGCGTCCGGCCCACTGAAATGATGTGGGCCGTATGCACCAGACGGCCTGATGGGCAGACGGTACTCAGGCAAGGGCGGTAGTCTTTGCCCCAGCCCAGGGGTGGCAGGTGGGCTGGGCCGCAGTATGGCCAGACCAAGTAATCCAGCCCATGGGGTGGGTGGGCAAGGCATGATCCCACGCCAGGCCACATTGGGCCACCTTGCCCCGAGCTGGGTCCCAGAGATGAGTGGGGATGAGTGGGGCCCAAGATCCATGGGGCTCGAAACCCCCCGGGGAGCCAGGCCGGACTACCCCCGCCTGAGTCCTCCGACTGGGCATGGGGGCCAGCACCTGGCTGCCCTCATTGGTGGCCGTGGGGGGGTGAACCCCGGTGCCAGTCCTCCCCAGCACTCCCGCTCGAGCCCTTTGGCCTGAGGGGACACTAGGGCAAACCGGGTGTGGGTTCAGGCGAGCCCGTCCCCTAGCGCGGGGCTGCGCAGCCGCCACACACTTCCATTTGGATGGCATGGCCACCTCTCGAATGGTGGTGTCCCAAGGGGGACACAGAAGCGACTGGCGGAGCGGATTCCCCCACTCCGTAGGTCGCAAAAATAGTTTCAAAGGGAAGCGAGATCGATTCCTTGCTCTCGGCGGAGCGGCGGAGCAAACTTCTCCACTCCATCGCTCTGTAAAATGGCGGCGAGCCACCTCGTGGCCACCCCTTTAATATAGGGATGGCCACGCCCCCTCACTACCCAGATGTCTGCGTCCGGGGTGGGGGAGCCTGCAAAGAGCCTTTGTGCCTTTGTGTTACTGAGACATTGAAAGAATAATTACAAGACTATGGAGAAATACAATAATATTCAGGCTTTGAAGGTCTGTGCATATCTAGATCCCTCCTTCAACTTCAGGAAACTACATGAAAGCTTCTGAAACCCCCATTAGTAGCTTCCATTAAAAATTTTACTGTTCACAGTAACTTGGTGGCACAGTGTGCAAAAATGTAATAAAGGAAATATAAGTATTAATTTTTAGCAAGGAAGCAAAGTAGCCAAATGTGAATGCTGGGTGTAAATTATAGATTTATACCTAAATTTTCTATGACAATGTTTATTTATGTATGCAGGAATCTTTAGATACCAATATATAATGCTCAAGGTGCTTAGACATTTTTCACAATAATAGGCTCAAAGGCAAGATTTCACATGCATATATTAAAGAAATGAAGGAGCACCTGTCTGCTTTTAAAAAGTTCTATTTTAGCCAATAGTGTTCCTAACATATTTTAAATTCAAGTCCAGTGGCAATAAACGTTAGACCACTGGAAGTCTGGATACGGGACTTTGCCATTAAACATTGATTTTCCCTGTATCTCACAATTACAGCAATAGCTGTGCTAAATCACTTTTGCTGGTAACCTGTTGGGGATTTAGCATTCTAAGTATCGACTTGAGAGGTTTCATTTCTTACCTTATGTGGAGTTGCTCTAATGATTGCACAGGGGGCTGCACTCTAATGAGGACTAAGATGTAAGGATTTGAAATTTTCAAAATGCAGCTGCTGAAGTTACAGCTGGAGAACTTTATGAGACCCACCAGTCCACTGAATTCATTTATTCTGTCAGTGAATTCCTGTTCCTCTCAGTGAATTATTGAACAAGCTGAAAATTTCTGAGCATAATTGACAATTGAGTTGTGTGTGAGTATGTGCGTGTGTGTGTGTGACTTGGTATTTCCTTGGTATTCATTCTCCTCAACAAAAGTAAACTGAATTATGAATGAATGAGAATCTTGATTCAGATTGTTTGGCCAAAAGTCTTAAATGTGAAAAAAGTGATACTAGCAGATTTCCCCAGTTCTGTTCTTCTTCCATGTCGAGGCTAGATGTTAAACTGCTAAAACGAAGCCACTATTGGGTGAGTTCATTCTTCAGTTCTTTTTGCCTGATATAGTGTAAGAAAGATTAGCCAGCACAAAATACCACAATAATCAGTGAGGCTCTTTCTGTGTGCCCCTCCATCAGCTCTGTTAGAGACAAGTGAGAGTTTTGTCTTTGTTGGTACAAATACTCACAAAATCTGAAAGTGGGGAAAAACGGGTAATTTTGCCATCCCTAATAAGAATCAAGGCACTTGTGCTAAATAGTTATGCAGTTTAACATTTGTTTTTCAGAATTTTTTTAGGCTTACAATTCAGGTGAATTTTTACATAGCTGGTAGTATATTCTTGGCTCATGTTAAGAAGCCTTTGTATGTTTCTTGGCAATGAAATTTGTTTCCAAATGTCTGATAAAAGCATGACCATTTATCAACAATTGGACAAGTTTTTGTGCTTTCTTTGAGCATGTCTAAATGCAATCCCTAACATTCTGCAACGTGCCATGAAAATCCCAAGGGACATTACTATTCTTTGAATTACTTTATATTAATTTAAGTTACACTCTGGTTTTTATGTTCCCTTTAAGGTTGATGAAAAAGGTATTTAAGACCAGAGGTTTTAAGCCTCGAAAGGGACCTTTCCTCAGGTAGGCGGGAGCTTATCTTACCCTCAATCGAGACAATGGAAAAGCTACGTCTCGCATGAAGGCTATTAAAGCACGTTGATTTACCACCTTATGGAAGTTAGGTATTTCTCTTTTATGAAAGTTAGCTACTTCTCTTTTATGGAAGTTAGCTATTTCTCTTTTGTGGATACTAGATTTTCTCTCAGATCATTCCCAACGGGTCAGGATAGGCTCTCACATCTCTGCGGATCTCAGTATAAGTACGGGGATGCCACAGGGGTGTGTGCTGAGCCCGCTTTACACAGTTACCCCAGCAATAAGATCATTAAGTTTGCAGACGACACAACGGTGGTTGGTCTGATTACTGCTGGGGAGGGGGAGTTGGCTTACAGGAAGGAGGTTGAGATGTTGACGGAGTGGTGTAGGGAAAACAATTTATTCCTCAATGTAAAAAAGACAAAAGAGATCATTGTGGACTTTAGAAAATGTAAATTGAACATTCAGCCACTTATTATTGAAGGGAATTGTGTGGAACAGGTCTCGGTGTTTTGATTTCTGTGAATGGAGCTGAGAGATGATCTAACATGGGGAGCAAACACCAAAGATCTGATGAAGAGAGCACAGCAAAGGTTATACTTCTTGAGAATCCTCAGGAAGAAAAATCTTTCAAAGGGCCTGTTATTGGCATTCTACCACTGTACCATAGAGAGTGTGTTAACCTATGGTCTGTGTGTATGGTTTGGGAGTTGTACAGCTAGGGAAAGAACAATGCTGTCTAGGGTCATAAAGACTGCAAAGGGAATAATCGGGCATACTCTTCCCACTCTAGATCAAATCTATGCCGCCAGGTGTTATAAGAAAGTTGCAGAGATTTTGCAGGATAGTACGCACCCCGGAAATGATCTCTTTCAGCTTCTGCCTTCTAGAAGAAGGTGTAGGGTCATAAAGACCAGGACCAGCTGCTTGAGAAATAGTTTCTACCTAAAAGCAGCTCAGGCTTTGAGCAGTGAAATGCAGTCTTTGAGGGAGCTTCTGTGTATAGTTTTTTGAGTTTTTTGAGTTTTAGAGTTTTAGAGCTTTTTAGGGTTTAAATGTGTATATGTGGGGTGGGAGTATGTTGACAATTTTGTATAGTTGTATTTTGTTTAGGTTTTGTTGGGTCGATAAGTGGTTTTTCACTCTCGTTCTGTGCAGGACAATAACAATAAAGATTTATCTATCTATTTTATTTTGATTGTAAGTTAGAGTATAAATAGATTAGTTCTTCACATGTTTATCCTCTATATTATGGATGAAAACTGTGCTTCAATAAAATCTCAAAAGACAAGCCTCAGAGTCATGTCTTTGCTGAAGAAGAAGGGAGTTTTTGCGAAGAACAGATAAAAAGTTTGGAGCCATCAATAAGGCTATACATTCACACCAACATAAGGTTGAGGAGCTGAGGGTTTCAAAGGGGATATTTAACTGGGAGATAAGAATTGCTACCATGATCCTTGAAGGGAGGTTTCTTTCACTTTCATCGGCCTGGGGAATTTTATCAGCCTGGACATTGTCGCTTTGAAGGCAAAAGTTACTTTTTATGCCACATCATTTTCCCAGGGGCAGACACTCTCTGTGTGTTTGCATAGTTGTTTGGGAGTCGGCAATATAAACAGGACTATTGCTTTGCCACAATAGCTGCTACCACGATCCCTGCTAGGAAGCGGATGTGCCATCTTCCCAATAAGACACGAACTTAACTGGGCTGGAGGTCCGTACCTGCAGTAAAATGCATGGAGAAAGGAACACCTCAGCCTGGGCCAAGGAACAACAGAGAGAAAAAGGGGTACCGGGGAAGCACTGAGTTTGGAATAAGGTGTGCGAAACCAGGAAGACCATGACACAATGGACTAATGCAAAAGAAATCATGGCCTACCACTGGCCATCATACTTATGCCATAATGAGATCTACTAGAAATCTGTAACTGGAGATATATCCTGTGAACTCTCATTAGAAAAGTGGACAAATTAAGTAATTAATGTGACCTATAATTGATTTCCCTATGGCAATAACTATAGTTTCCTGAGTATGCTGAGCCTTTTCTAACAGGCAGCCCTGAATCACTCCAAACTTTTAAATTTCCAGAATTTTGATTGATCTGGGGCAACCTATGACACTAGAAAATTGGGGGATGACATCATTTTATTACTACCTGCTCTGTGGGCATGGTATGGTGAGCATGTTTAAAGTCTGTCGTGTCAATATGAGCACAGGAGTTCACTTTCACTCTTCCCTGCAGCAAATGCCAGACCGGGAAAGAGGGCTAAGCCCTCGGACGGCGCAGGGCAATATCCTTTTTTATCCTCTGGGGCTCAGAAGGTGGGGACACTGCGATGTCACCTGGCCTCCCATCCCCAGGACCAGGTGTTGCAAATCCCAAGGAGAGGCAGGGCGTGTCCTCGGGCAGCGCAGGGCAGAATCCTTTTGAACCCTCCAGGGCTCGGAAGGAGAGGAAGCGGCAGTGGCTCTCCCGGGGAGAGCCGCTGCCATGTCTTCTCTTTCCAAGCCCTGGAGGGTTCAAAAGGATGCTGCCCCATGCCGCCCGAGGACTCATCCTGCCTCTCCTCAGGATTCATACTACCTGGTTCCAGGGATGGGAGGCTAGCCACCACCGCCGCATCCTCTCCTTCCAAGCCCAGGAGGGCTCAAAAGGATGCTGCCCTGGGCAGCCCAAAGACACATTCTGCCTCTCCCTGGGATTTGCAACACCTGGTCCCGGGGATGGGAGTGACGAGGAGCAAAACACCCAAAAGATACAATATAATCAAAATGGGCAGGGCATAAAGAAGGTGCATACAAGATTGATATAAATACAAATATAGTCAACAAACATGAACTGTATAGTGAAATAGCAAATAATATTCTGGTGTGTTAAGTACTATAAAGGTAACTTATATTAGCATAAGTACTAAAACAAACATACAGACAATCTGTATCAGTGTAACATATGTATATCAGTATATATAACAGATCATATAACGCAACAGATAATACTCATTGCAAGAGTAATTATTCCAAATGTACAAACATACAACAAGCATGTTCATAAAGGGGTACAAAATGCTGCATCAACAACAGTAAGAGGCGTAGATAACACAATCCAAAGTAAAACAGGTCCATAGGGAAAAACATTATTTCAAAATCTACTGAGCACAAATACAGTCCAAGTGGTGCACCTTCTTTATGTCCTGCCCGTTTTGATTATATTGTATCTTTTGGGTGTTTTCCTCCTCGTCATTGTCTGCACACCCAGCCATTCCCCCCCCCCCCCCCGGGGATGGGAGGCCAGGTGACATCGCAGCGTCCCCGCCTTCCGAGCCCCAGAGGATAAAAAAGGATATTGCCCTGCGCCGTCCGAGGGCTTAGCCCTCTTTCCCGGTCTGGCATTTGCTGCGGGGAAGAGTGAAAGTAAACTCCTGGGCTCATATCGACATGACATAGACTTTAAACAGTCGAGCGCTGTTGCCACCTTGTCTTCACCCGCTTCCCTGGCCGCAGGAGTTTTTCTTGGCCATGGGAGTTTTCTTTTTTTTCCTTATCACACTTGTATTTTGTACTTTTTGTTTTTGTTGTTTATTGCTCATTGTATCTTTTGTATTGTATGTTCTATGTTTACTGATATTGTATCTTTTTTTCTGCTGCTGCCTGCTGTGTAGGCAGCATGCCCCAATTTGAACCACTTGGAATCTCCTTTGGGAAGAGACAAGCAGTATATAAATAAAACTTTATTATTATTATTATTATTATTATTATTATTATTATTATTATTATTATTATTATTGAGCATTTTTGCTGAGTCACAGACATCAGTGCTTACAGCTGTGCTCAATAGTTACAGTCTGTTAAAGTGATAGATACGTACATTCATCCTATACAATATCCATCAAAATATCATACCTGACACCTTTGCTTACAAAAGCAATGTTCAGCTGATTGAAGCACATTGAGATAATCTCTGCTGGCTGAACAACAACAACAATAACAGCAACAAAGATGATTTCTCACTATGAAAAGACAATTCTACAATGGACTTCCCTGCACTGAGATATACATCATGTGATCACCATGTTTTAATTCAAGATCATAAGTGCCTGATTGTGAGGTCACCCTTCCCTGGAGAAGTCTCTTCCATGATAAAAAGACCACCCAAAATATTAGGTCTTGCTGGGGAAAAAATATTAGCAGGTATTAAGTATGTGTGGCACAGTACAGGAACTTGTTACTTCGCTGTTTCTCTAAAATCCTTGGTTCACCAGGCACTATCCTCCCAATCTGTTTATGGGAATCATCAGAACTCTTAGGAGTCCCCATTGCAGCTTGGACCCACAAGAGCAATGTTAACAACACCTTGATGGTTTAGCCGGTTGGGTCACTCATATGGCCCTCTCCCACTTCTGTTGCTACTGCTGTTGTTGCTTTTTTAACCATTGCCTTTCCTGTTAAACCTCCAGCTCTCATAGAAGCTGTCCAGTGCATTGTCATTGCAAATGCTCACTATGCACTTCCTCCTCAGTATAGGGGGCTTGTAAGGCTTCTTGGGCTGCAAATGTTTGTAGGCGTCAAGTTTAGGTACCCTCAAATGTACCTGGGTGGGTCCTTTTTATATCTATAGATCTTGTCACCTGGGATTTGGAGCATGGGCATCCAAGAGCGTTTATTGGCCAAATAGCTGCCTGTGAGTTACTCCATTGGTCCCACTCTCCCTTTGCCTGGCTACTCTCTAGAACAGGGCATCTCAACCTGTGGCCCATAGGTTGTATGTAGCCCTTGAGCTCTCTCTGTGTGGCTATCCATCCTGTTCACTGCAATCACCCTGAAGGCATTTCCCCTCAGACACACACTGTTCTTCCTGCCTGAAGTAGGAGGCAAACCCTCTTTATGCATTGAGTATTATCATATGGCCCTATGCCCCAGAAAGATGGAGACCACTGGTCTAGGGGGATTGAACTCAAATCCCTCCTAAATCCCCCTGGAGGTCTCCTCCACACTCACCCAAATCAAATGAGGAGATCAGTGTGCAATAGTTGTGAGGCGATGAGCTACCAACTGGTGTGGTTCCCTCACTGGTCTCCATCTCACTGTAGAGGAAATGGTTAATGTCGTCTCCCCCTAACATTTGGATTATTCTTCCCAAATCTAGTCCATTCAGGAAAGATCACAGCTAGCACACTGACTAGAACTGAGCAAAGATACTTCTTGTCACTGCTGTCAATTAGGAATCTAGTAACAGCTTAGAAACAACTCTTACTGTATGAACCTGACTTATCAGAGGAATACAACCCCTTTTAGAACAATATTGAATTTCAACCACTGAGTTTCACTTTCTACTGATCAGCAGTACAGTGATACCTCATACAACGTCCAGAAGTTTGGACTTTTTACGGATTTGGACTTTGTGTGAGGCATGCAAAATCCTAGTCACGATGCCTCATACAACATCCAAATTCTTGCCACGATGCCTCATACAACATCATTTCCATAGAGATACATTGTACTGTAACAGCACAGACTTCAGGGCAAAGTCAAGGAAACTGACAGGAAACTGACAGACCAACATAAGAAAAATTATGGAGCATGCAATCTGTTTTTTAAAACTACAGCAGAAAACACCAAACAATCCAAAATCGCGCTCAAAACCACTCCTAAACACTCTTTGCCTCGTGCAAAATACACAAGAGCAATGCACGCATGCATCCTGCCTTTTATACTGCCCAGGCACAATGCAACTTTGTATGAGGCAACTTTTTTCAAGGAATTAGGCGATGTTGTATGAATCCGATGTTGTACGAAGCAGACTTTGTATGAGGTATTACTGTAATACCATTTATAATATTGGATTGAAACCTTTGGATTGAAGGAGGAGAGTGCAAAAGGTGGCTTGAGACTTAATATCAAGAAAACCAAGATACTGTAATGGCAACAGGTCCCTGGAAAATAGATGGGGAAGAAGTAGAAGCAGTGGCAGATTTTACTTTCCTAGGATCTAAGATCACTGCAGATGGCGACTGTAGCCATGAAATGGGAAGACATTATGGGATGACAAGCTATGAGAAACCTGGGGAATATAGTGAAAAGCAGAGACATAACCTTGAAAATAAAAAATTGTATAGTCAAAGCAATGGTATTCCCGGTGGTAATGTATGGCTGTGAGAGCTGGATCATTGCAGGCGCACCCCCCAAAGAAAGACTCAGACACCAGTATATGGATAACGGCATTGGGCCACATTTATCGAATAATGCCCTAGTCCGAATTATAAATTTCAATTGGTACTCAGCCAATTATAATTCTTAAGGCAAGCAGGCCGCAGTAACACTGGTAAGGTTCCTCCCAAAATTGCCAACGGCAATTGGCTACAATGTATCCATTTGTATCAATTTGTTTGTTACGACAAACAAATTGTTGACCGTAGTCAATAAACTATCTACTGACCCCACCCTCTGACGTGTATCCGTCAAATCACGGGGTGATGCATGCTGAAGAGCTCCTGCCATCACCCCATTGCCTAGTTCGTCGTTGACTGGTCAACGTTATTAAACTTGTACCTGTCTAAGTGTTGGCCAGTCAATTGCGAACCTGCCGGATACCTGTGGGTCATAAATATTTACCTTACCAGTGCTACCCGCCACACGGGAAGGCTTCAATAAAGACTCACCGCCCCCCCCCCCCCAGACCGTCAGCTTGGTCAACAGGCCTGCTTGCAAATCTTCCAAAAAGAGGTTCATACCTCTAGCCGACAGATGGACCCAATCCCCTGTATAAAGATCATAATTTTGTAAACTAATGGTGGGGTGTCGGATGACCCGCCCCAAACCCTTGTCTGCAAAGAACCGGGCAACTGCCCTGTTCACCGAGCGGCGAGCATGGTCAAGGGCATGGAGGTTAATACCCCCCCTGTAAGCGTGACGCGGTATGATGTCCGACTATTGCAGCGTTGTGGAAGGCCACACATAATGCAAATAAGCTAGGTCGCTGCAAATTGCATATTTTAAAGAAAGGCCAGTGACCTGGCCTAAGTCATTGCCCCCGAGGTGTAGCACCAGGACATCAGGCGGTTCAGCATCCCTGATGGAGAAAAGGAATGGCAACAGTTCCCGCCATAACATTCCACGCTTACCATACCACCTGATACATGCGGAGGCACGCAGTCCAAGCTGGGGTCCCCACTCTGTCGCCGCAGCGTACTGCGCTGCCCAGTGCACATAGCTATGGCCCACCAGCCATACTGCCACCGGTGTGCGGGGACACACAGGGTCTGTAAGATAAAATGGAGAGAACGGTGACTTATCTGGTACTCATACCTGAATAGGGCGAACATATAATGCAAAACACTTAGATCCCCATCTCCCCATACGGCGTATATCAGCCTCAGAGTACCCAAAAGCAGCCGCAGTAGAAGCAGCCCCTATTCTAAAAGAATGGGTGCCGTAACGAGCCCCGGGGAGGCCAACACTGGACAGTGCCTTACCGGTCACCTTCCAAAATTGAAATTTAGTAAGGGGAGACCCATCTTGGTGGCAGAAAAACAGTCCAGGGTGCGTGCCACGCACTGCAATGAACTCCTGTAGGGCACCAACCGGACAGATGTCTGCAATGGAACATCGTAGCAGTCTAACACCACTGCCTACACCGTGCTGATCGACTTTTGAGGACCGTATCCTCAACTGAGCCCACTCATTAGAGACATAGACATCTTCGAGTTCCAGTGCCCTACGAGCCGAATCCGCCTTAGACAGTAGTACCAACTCACTGATGCGGAGCGCTCCAAAAAAGGCCACCGTGGTAGCCGCATGAAAAAGAGCTGCCTCATACCTGTCAAAACACAGGTCATGCCAGCCTCGTGCAAGGTGGGTAAGGACCCCTGGAGAAATTGGGTGGCGAGTGTCCGGGCGGCGTCCACGTTCCCGTGTCCACCCCTCCAAAACATGTGGTATATGGAAATCATTTATGTTGTCAGCAAAACCCCTCACCTTGGCCATGAATGCCAGTGCTGACAGCCTGGATGCTATGGTGCGGGGAGCTAGGCCCAGACTGTGTAGGTAAACCATAAATTGAAGAACTTGTTCAACTGGAATGGGCCACACTTCGGGCAACCGGAGTTGCACACAAAATTGTTTAAATTGATTAAATGTGTGGTGATACGCCTTATGCGTGCGGGGCGCGAGTGACATGCCGATCGCCCGGTTCACCTCTCCTTGCCAAATGTCCAAATCTCGTCCGGAAGTGGCGAGGGGAATTTCTCCGCGTCCGGAGCCAAGGCGCAGAACCGGGGGATCTGCAGGCGGGATAAAGCATCAGCAATATCATTATTTATGCCTGGTACATGTCTGGCCCTAAAGAGCACATTGAGGCGTAGGCTGCGTAACACAAACTGGCGAACTAACTCCATGACCCTGGGTTATTTAGATGTCTGAGAATTGACAATGTGTACTACTGCAGCATTGTCGCACCAAAAATGGACTACTGAATTGGCCCACTCCTCACCCCATAGCATCAAAGCTCCCAGTATCGGGAAGAACTCGAGGAATGTAAGATTGCGTAGACGATCCGTGCCCCACCATGCTGGAGGCCATTGGCCGTAGGCCCACCTCCCCTCAAATTAAATCCCATATCCGAGGAACCCAGAGGCATCCGACTGAACCTGAAACCTAGGGAAGACCAAGAGGTCAGATCTCCAAAATGATACCCCATTGAATTCCCGCAGGAACTTAAGCCAAACCAACAGGTCAGCCCTCATGCCCCTGGTCAGTCAGACCCTGTGGTGGCGCCTCGATAGCCCAATCATGGCGTCACATAGGCGTCGAGCAAAAGCTCTGCCAGGCGTGACCACCCTGCAGGCAAAATTAAGATGACCATGTAGAACTTGGAGCTCACGAAGTGACACTTTACGTTTGGCCAGCAAGGCCAAAATCATCGCAGAGATCCGTGTGACCTTATCCATAGGTAACCTGGATGTCTGCGCGACTGTGTCAATTTCAATACCCAGAAATGTGAGCGTAGTTGATGGGCCCTCGGTCTTTTCGGGCGCTAAAGGGACACCAAGTTCCTGCATTAGCGTCTGAAATGTAGTGAGGAGACGCGTGCACGTGTCCAAGCCCCGTTCACCCCCGAACAAAAAATCATCGAGGTAATGGGCTACAGACCGGGACCCAGACCTGCGAACAAAGGCCCACTGGAGAAAAGTGCTAAAACATTCAAATGCTGAACAGGAAATAGAGCAGCCAAAAGGCATGGCTTTATCTACATAAAATTTCCCCTGGAACTTAAAACCCAATAACTCAAAGTCACCCGGGTGCACTGGCAACAACCGGAATGCCGATTTAATGTCACATTTCGCCACAAGCGCGCACCATGCGCAGGGCCTGGTCAAATGACGTATACCTGACCGAACAAAGGTCATCAGGAATGGCGTCATTCACCGAATGACCCACCGGGTATGATAAATGGTGAATTAGACGAAATTCACTAGGGGCCTTTTGGGGAACCAAACCTAAAGGGGAAACCTTAAGATTGGGAAAGGGAGGCCTAGAAAAAGGGCCCGCTACCCTACCTGCATTTACCTCCTTGGCAATACTTAGGGCAGCCACCTCCTCCCTACCCTTCAGGGAAAGCAAATTAGGAGCATCTTGGGGTCCCCACACCCCCTTGAATGGGATACGAAAACCACACTGGAAACCCTCGAGTAGGTACCTCGCCTTGTCCCTCCTCGGGTAAGTCGAGAGCCACCTCTCTAACATAAATATGTTAACCGGGGAGGGGGCCTTTCGACTGACTAGCTCCTTCAGTGGCAGTTCTGCCCGCTCCCTGTCCACCTCTACCTCTGCCCCATGACCCACCGGCTCGCGGACACGCAGCGGCGGCGTGGGGGCCAGCGCAAGAGGGACACTCGTGTTTGTATTGGCACTGCCGTCTATTGCATACGCCATTGGCCGAGAAACTCCAACACAGCAAGCGGGCTGGAACCCCCTGCCCCGCCAACTGGCGGGGAGCCTGCGTTGAAGTAGCTCGCTGGACACCATGGCCGCAATGATACCTCTCCCCAGGCACCAGGCGCATGGGGGTCATATATAAAAGCCACAACTTCTGGCATGGCTCACACGGGGCATCGGCAGCAGTGCCTGTACAGTCCCTGCGATGCCCGGTACAGCCCTGGGGGCGGAAACCCCCCCGCCCAATGTTGTGCCAGTATGGGACCCAGTGGCACCAGGGTAAGCTGGGAACTGATACCCACCCGCCTCGACGTGACGAGGCCATGGCCACTGAAAACTAACACATGAAGTGGACTGTGATGTGGGGACATTAGCTTGAACCTGATACTCACTGGGTGCACCCCCGTGAGCCGCCCCCACTGGGGGTTCCGGCCCACGGCAGGCGTCGGAGCTCGCAACCGCAATCAAGCTCTGGGGCCACATCTGGCCACTCCCCGGCTGTAGTTCAGGATGAACGGGGAGCTGCAAGATCTCGGCTGGCACAGGCCGGAGCGTCTCCAGCAGCTCAACCCGACTGGCCACCTGCTGCAGAGTGGCGGCCGTCGAGGTGGCAGGCAGGCGAAAGGGGGGCCCAGTCGGCAGTGAAGCCCCCCCCCCCCCCGAGGGGTTGTTTGTGACCCCCAAGGATGCTTCCACCACGGCTAAATGTGCCAACAATGCATCAACAGTCGCAGAACCCCCGGTATAAGGTGGGCCACACGGCCCACTGGGTGATACACCGGGGACCCCCATTTGGGAGCCAGGTCCTGAATAGGGCCATGCCCAAAACTCCGGCCCATGAGGGGCCGTAGGCAAGCCCTGCTGGTTGACCGCACCAGGCCCTCCCCCATTGTCTTGACCCATGGCCGGCAATTGCGGGCCGGGGGCCGAAGCCCCTGTAGCGCCATCCTGAGGCTGGAGAGCCGAGGGCCATGCCCTAATCTGCCCCATCCCACCGGTAACGGTGGGTGCAGTCGATGCGGAGCCCTGTTGCGGGGGCGCAGTCGCGGTCCTCCAACCCGAATGCTGTCCCCTAGAAAGCGCAGGGCCAGGCAAGGTCCTCCCTCTTGGCCGCGGCTTGGTCGCCGTGGCCTTCCTCTTGGGAGGCATAGCTGGAAAAAGACGATCCCTTTCCAGGGATCGCAATCGCCAAAATGGCTAAACAGCCGAAGACTGAAGAGACAAAGAGCGACGGAGAAAACTTCTCCTCTCCGTCGCTTTTTCTAAAATGGCAGCTCGTCTGCCTCGTGACAACCCCTTTTATAGAGGGGTGGCCATGCCCCCTAACTCACCCGGATGTCTGCGTCCGGGTGGGGGGGGCCTGCAAAGAGCGCGGTGGCCATTTTGGCGCCGCGCTTTCATTAGGAAAGCTGAGCGCAGAATAATAGATGCCTCTGAAATGTGGTGTTGGAGGAGAGTTTTGAGAGTCCCCTGGACAGCAAAGAGAACAAATAGGTCAATATTAGAAGAAATCAACCCTGACTGTTCATTGGAGGGACAAATAGCAAAGATGAAACTAAAGTACTTTGGACATCAAATGAGAAGGAGGACTCACTTGAGAAGGCCTTGATGCTGGGAAAGGTGGAAGGCAAGAGAAGAAGGGGGTGGCCAAAGATAAGATGGCTAGATGGTATTGTGGACACAATGGGCACAGAGCTGGGTGGCTGAGGAGGATGGGGGAGGACATAGGTGCCTGGAGGCATGGTCCATGGGGTCGCAAAGGGTTGGAATCGACTGTGCGACTGAACAACAACAAATTACCTTTACCTTTATAGATAGCAGCTGCTAGTCAGGAGAAAGATACTTTTGATGCTTTCTGAAGTGAGTTTAAGAAAACAAAAGGAAAAATATTTGAAAAGGGTAAAGGATAAAGTAAGGTTGCTATAACATAAGGTATACTGATAAAAATAATTATTAGAATTGCAGGAGAACAGGAAGGAGTTGGAGACTACAGTAAAAGAAATAATTCAGAAAAACCTAATATATTTGAAAAGCGATTTTTCTCCCAAGTCTTGCAACAAAATCTTGAGCATGTTGACTAGAATTATTCAGCCTAAAAAAACAACAACTAAGTTTAACTGGTGCCATTAAAGATGGGAGTAAGGGAACGCAAGCTGATGAAGAAAAAATTATATTTTTTTCAGAAGTAGGGGGAATCTATTTATTTAGTTTTTGGATAGGAGTGGTGAACATATTGAAAAAATAGGATATAATTTTTAAAAAATAAAGATTTAATGGAATTGTCTATTTCAGAAGAAGAGATAATGTAAAATGTATTAATAAATTAAAAATGGGAAAAATTCAAGGAATTGATAGGTTGGATGTGTAATAAGATTTTTTTTAGGAAATCTTGTTATCTAATACAAACTCTTGTTTTGATAAAATAATGGAAGGGGAAGAGATTCCATGATCTTGGAAACATTTGTTAATTATATTTAATTCCAAAACCTAACAAAGTCTTGATTGATCCTGAAGCTTACAGGCCTATTTCCTTAATAAGATGCTAAGATATTTACTGCAATACTAGCAAAGAGAATAAACACTTATTACTAAATATATAAAAGAATATCAGAGTGGTTTTATGATAGGAAGACAAATAGCAGATTTGATTAGGAAAGGATTAAATATAATAAACAAGCAAAAGTGAAGGCGAGAATAATTTCATTAGGTATTTTAAAGCCTTTTATTTGTGTGAAATGGCAGTCTTTAAAATTGATAATAAGCTTTAGATTTTGGGTAGCATTCTAATGGTATGATTGCATTCAGAGAATATCACTATGGTTTTAATAAATGAGAGTGTAAAAGAAATCTCTCAGCCTTGACGATGGTATTAGACAAGGATGTCCCTATTCCCCCACTATTGTTTGCTTTGATAGAAAACGTGGAAATATTAATTTGTGATGCAGGTTATAAAGATAGAGTAAAGATTAGTTCATTTGCTGATAATACGTTACTATCAATAGAAAACCCATTAACGGTTTTTTGAGAAAGATAAAATTATATTTGAGGGAATAATGAGATAACAGGTTTACAGATAAACTGGAATAAATCAGAGATGATGTGATTTAATTAGGATAAAGAGGGAAAAGAGGTAATAAGGAGGATGATAATGTTAATATTCAGAAAACTCTCAAGTATTTGGGTACACATATTTTGAAATATTTAGAAAGTTTGAAAAAAGATTTAAATAGATCAAAGCAAGAAATTAAAAATAAATTAGATGGTTTTAGGAAAATTGAACTCTTATAGTTTGGTCAAATCTAAGAAACATGTTTTATTCATAATGTTACCAATAAAATTAAGTGATAAAAGATTGGCAGTATGATACTATTTTTACAATGAAATAAAAAAGAAAGAATAAATGGGAAGAGATGGGGGGAAATTGTTAAAAATGGGAGGCCTAGGTCTTCCTAATTTAAAATTAAGCTAGTTAGTGAATCAAATGACACACAGTTGACATATTTCAGTCTAAGAACGGAATATGCATGGAAATGCAGGAAGTTTGTGGGAATCCTGAGTATATTTTTTATTCTATATAACAAAAATAGATTAGAAATTATTTTTTTTTTTAAAAAAACATGCTTTCAATTTTGAACAGTTATGGAAATACATTTATTCTGTAAATCTCTCCTTTACATCTAGTGGTAAGAACCGGAAGGAGTTCCTTGCAAGAGAACATCATAGATTAATTGTATTCAATTAGAACAGTTAAACATTGAGTTAGAAGAACTGGAGAATGTAAAGAACTCATGAGAACTGAGGAACTAATATTACAGAAGAAAACTTATTTGAAAATAAGAGAATGAAAGGGATAATAGGTAAATTTTTAAAAAACATTACAAAAGTTTAAGATGTGGAAGATTTTCTTAAATCTTTCTGGGAAGTTGATTTGAGTAAAGGATATTAGTGCAGAGAGGTGGAAAATATATGGGCTATAAGAATATTAAAGTTTATTTCTATAAGGAAAATATATATAAAGTAGTTTAGAGATGGTATTTAAATCTAATTATTGTTAGAATTCTTGAAGTCAGAAGATTGGTACTATATTTTCATATGTGGTCGGAGTGGGAGAATATAGTGGTACCTCAGTTTATGAATTTAATGTGTTCTCCGGGACGTTTCGTATTGAGAAATTTTGTAAACCGAAACACGTGCAAAGAGGTGGCAGTATAAAACCTCCCAGGCACAATGCATCCTTAGGAAACTTGCTTCATATTGCAAAACACTTTCAAAAAAATCGTAAACTGAGGCATTATTTTCAATGGATTTTCATTTGTAAACCAAAAACTGAGGGGTTCGTAAAATGATGTGCCACTATGTATTGAAATTTTGACAGTATGTCTTTATGGAAAGAAAACAAATAGTTAATTTAAACATAGAACTATGCTCTAGAATTACACATTTATCAATAGCTGATATTTATTTATTTATTTATTTATTATATACTGAGCTATGGAATTGGACTACAAAAGAATTAATTTTAAATTTACTAACAGTGGCTTAATAAAAGCAAGGAAATAGAAAATAAAACATGTACAATTAAATTAATTGTATAAAGATATTTGGAATATAGCTATTAATGATAAATTAACATGTAATCTTAAAGTAAAGAAAGATTTTTTACAAACAAGAATATTGCTATAGATTTGGGGGAAATTTATTATATGTTATTAAAAAGTAAGGATTGAGCAGTTTTGCAGGAATCAATGCAATTTGCTTAGGATAAAGGGACTGCAGAAAATAAAATAAATAGATTATATCTAAAAATGGTCCTGAAAGTGGGGTTCATTCAACCCCTCCCTTTGGGTTTAGTCTGTTTTTAAGTAGAATTTTGTTATCAAATTATAAGTAGGTATTTTTATGTTTAGTTTGTGTTTTTCTTTATCGTGTATATTAAAATAATTAAAATATACTTTTTGAACTAGAGAGGTTTTAATTAGAAATCAACAAAGTCAAAATACTCTGGCATTCATGTGAAAATAAGTCTTTTTGAAGGAGATATAGCAGTGATGGCAAACCTTTTAGAGGCCGAGTGCCCAGACAAAGGGGCAGCGTGAACTCTGTGCAGGGAGTAGTGAGGAAGCACTCCCATTGGGCTGCTAATATAGAACTCTCTTCACAACCTGGGTGTAAAACTACAGCCCAGCTTGAATATGGGAATATGAAGAGAACCTCTGTTTTGCCATGAAGGGCCACTCCTTTTAGAGGCTGATACAAATTGCCAAAAATCTGTGGAGATACTGTAACTACATAAGTATTTATGGGACAAAAAGGTCTAATACTGTATATACTCAAGTATAAGCCAACCCAAATATAGGCCGAGGTACCTAATTTTGACCTGAAAACCCAGGAATATAGATTGACCCAAGTATAAGCCAAGGGTGGGGAAAGCAGCAGCTGCTAGTGAGTTACTCAAAAGACATGAAAATATGTTAAAATTAATAAAATTGTTGGTGTGTCTCAGTCTGCCGCAGTCTTGGGACCCTAGTGATCATTGACCCGGGTATAAACTGTGTCCCCTTTTTGGGGCTCATTTTAGGGGCTACAAAACTCGGTTTATACTCAAGTATATACGGTAAACTGCTGGTTTATTTACCCACAAAGCTAAAACAAGAAAAAGGCTATTTAAAAAAATCCTAGGTGCTGCAAGTGTCTTGACTGAAGGATTTACTAAATGCTTTGTTACATTAAGCACTTTAAGGGGGGAATTAAAGAAGGTCAATGGTTTCTTAATGCCCTTTAGCTGAGTGCTTGCTGTCAACTCATCCACCCACAAAACCTTACGGGTAGAACAATGATAATGTCTTTTACTTCTCTTGTCTATTAAATAAAATAGGTCAATTCTGTAACCCTCCATCCATCACCCCACTGTCTCTACAGAATGATTTTCTACAAACTACATATTATTCAAAAAAATGTTGAATGCAAATAATAATTAGCTATACATATTCCTACAAAAGAGAACATCAGGAGCTGCCACAGATAGAACAAAGTACCAGAACCTATAGTTCTATGCCTAAAGTTATGAGTCACAAATAGAGTTGCCATATGTCCCATTTTCCCTGGATTTTCCTGGATTTTTGCAGTCCCGGCTGGTTCAAGAAAAAACATGTGAAAATCCTGGAAACTTCCACCATACACTGGGACAGAGGATTTCTTCTTCATGTGACTGCAAAGGATTAATTGCATAGAGTTGCTATTCCTAGGGAGGAAAGGAACAGGGTGGACAGAAAGTGAAGAGTTGTCCGTTGCAAAGGTCCTCCTCCAAAATAAGTCCCTTCCTGTCTCCTGCTTTTCTCCTTCTGGAGGGAAGCAGAGGCTCCATGGACTGTATTGCCATTCCAGGCCCCTCCTTAGAACTTTCTTCTAAGGGATCCTCATGTGGGGTTTGAGGGTAAGTCTACTTCAATGTGGGGGTGAAGGGGAGGGGGAGTGACCTCAAGGGGAGGAAGAGTGGTTTTGAGAGTGGCCGAAGAAATTTTAAAAAGGTAAAGATCACACTTGCTCGAAAGCCAGTTGTATCCAACTCTAGGGTTCAGTGCTCATCTCTGCTTCATAGCTGAAGAGTCAGTACTGTCTGTGTCTACAGACATTTCCATGGTCATGAGGCAAGCATGACTAGATACTGGATCACATAGAACCAGTGGTGGGCTCAAACAAATTTGCTACCACACTGTGGGCGTGGCAAGGTAGACGTGGTCAGGGGAAAGCCCTGCGTTGCACCCAAATTAGGTCTACTTTATTTCAAAACGTGGATGGGATGGGCCAGACAGAATTTCTGCTACCGGTTCTGGCGAACTGGTGTGAACCTGCTGATGCCCACCACTGCACGGAACACTATTTACTTGCTCTCCAAAGTGGTCCCTATTAATCTATTTGCAATTTCTTGCTTTCAAACTGCTAGCTTGGCAGGAGCTGGGACAGATACAGGAAAAGAAATAAAACTAGAATCATCAAGAATAATGTTTTGCAAGAAGAATCATATGGATGGGGATTCCACGGGGTCTTAGAGCTGCGGTCTACTTGACAGCCCCATCCAACACATGCACAGTTTGAAGAATGCAATGGTGTCACATGTCTGTCCCGGTTTCGTGTGAAAGAATTATGGCAACCCTTGCCACAAAACATAGGACAACAACTCCATAATTCATGACCATTGGGCAAGAAGCTTAATTAATTAATTAATTAATTTATTTATTATTCAATTTTATATCCCGCCCTACTCAACACATGGCCGACTCAGGGCGGCTAACAACATATAAATGACCCCGGGACACCCCACAGGGTTTACAAATGAGATGCAATATTCAAATTACAATAATAAATATAACAGAATATCAGCAAAACCTATGAAACAATAACAAAAATAGAGCAATCAAGCAAAAATACATTATAAATACAATAATCAAGGCATGAAAACATAATCATGAATTGAACAGCAATAAGATAATAATATAATGTACTAATGAAATCAAAAAACAACATATCAATCAGTTTGAAGAATGATTAGGGAGATAAAATGCAACATCTGTTTAGGACCCAGCATTGGGAAGTGTGTAAAAACAACAATCTTACCTCCATACCTAATGGATATAAATTGATGCCATGAAGTCTCAGTCTTATAACTGATGAAGAATAATTGATCCATGAAAGCTAACATTAGAATACAACAATTAGTCTTTAAAGTGCCACAACAATTTTTTGCATTTTTTTTTTTTTGCTTTGACTCTAAAATCTTCCTAGGTTCTGCCCTGTAGTCTAGATCAACCATTTGATCCAATTTTTATTGGAAAAATTCAACATCTGGCTGAAACTGCCAAGATAACAGCAATCTTGACTAAATTTCACTAAGTTCTTGGTCTATGCTGGAGTGGAACTAACAATGTGGCATTATTAAATTAAATTTAATTGCTATATCCATAATGTCCATCCACCAAATGGTAGTTGAGGAAGTTAACAACAGTGTATGACCAGAACATTAATCAAACATTTTTTCTAAAAATAATAATTAAATCACAGAGCTGCAGAAATAAGTGTACAGCAGCCAACCATTAAAAAACTCTTGTAGGTTACAAATCAGGTTACAATGCAACCACTTGCCTTTATTTGCTGGCAGAAAGTGAAGGAAGTGGGAACCAGTATTTCTCCCTCTATACTGAGGAGTTCAGTAGACTGAGAAGGCCTTCCCTTCAGTTTCTCACAAATATTTATCTGATGTGATTAAGACTCAGTGACTTCTATTCAGAAGTTCCTAAAACACCTACAGGCTTATATTGGATAAAATATGTTTTTTTAAAATAATAATAATAATAATAATAATAATGAATTAAATGTTATAGTATCCTGGGAATCTCAGCTTCCTATCCTGCCCCCCTTCCACTGAATGCTGTCATCTTCTGTCCATGCAGCTTTCCATTATGAAAGAGGTGAGACAGCTTGTGAACTGAGGCAAGGGGTATATCACACACCCCAAAAAAATTTTTTTGGGAGGGGGGAGTCACCCCCTGTCATAATCACAAGCCACCCACAGCAAGAAGGTGTAGAGATATTCTAGTCACATTTAGCATCTCCCTCCAGCTCTGTACTACCAGGATTTGTTTTTCGGATTTTGTTATCAGAAGATATACACTTTGTGTCAGTGAATAAAGAAAAACGTAGTTTTTTAGCCAAGGGCAGGACTGTGCGGGGGGATTATCGAAAAAATAGTGTTTATTTTTCCGATAAGGTATTGAGTCCAAGAGAATATGAATTGTTGTCCTTAGGTTTAAGTTTTGTCCCTACCTCCAATGATAGCTCCTTTTGTACTTGGGTGGATATTTTCAGGTTGGTGAGACAGTTAAAACTTAAGGCTTTTTATAAGGATATGGATTCTTTTGACACTGTACCTTTGAAAGTTAAATCTACTTTTGTTCCGCACATTGATAATCCTAACATTGAAGTATTTCAAAGATTGGTACTTTGGGATATTTCATCATTGGAGGACAAATCCATCAAACCTTTCAAAAACATTCACCCACATGACTGGAAACTTCGTAACAACCTTTCTAATGATCCAACCATCGTGATTAAGCCTGCCGATAAGGGTGGGGGGAATCATTATTTTGAACAAATGTGAGGCTGATAAGCAACTTTCTGATGATATGTTTTACAGGAAACTCAAACTTGACCCTACTACTTGTGTCATGTCTGTCACAGGACAGTACTTTTTGAGGGACTATCACTTGGTTACATTTCTAACAAAACTTTTCAGTTTTTTAGTAACTCTTACCCCAGGACTCCGATATTTCATCTTCTACCAAAAGTGCATAAGGTCAGTAGTTCTACAGATCTGGTCCCTGGGCGTCCTATTATTTCAGGCATAAATTCTGCTCTAGAACCCATTTCAAAATTTTTGGATTCTTTTCTTAATCCTATTGTACAAGACACTCCTTCTTTTATCTGTGATTCTTCGGACTTCATCACACAATTAGAGGGTTTCCAGGTTCGTAATCATTCTTGTTTAGTCACTATGAATGTCACTTCCCTCTACACAAATATCCCCTTTGAAGAGTCTAGATCCATCATTTCAGAATCTCTAACATCCAGAAAAATCATAACACCACCAGTAAACTTTTTGAGGGACCTTCTTGATTTAGTTTTTGAAAATAATTTCTTCTTTTTATGAATCAGTTTTATCTCCAAGTAAAGGGTATGGCCATGGGCAGCTCTCTATCCCCATCGGTGGCCAACATATATATGAACCAATTTGAAAGGAATACTATCTTTAATGAGCAGTCCAATCCTTTTTTTATAACATTCTCTTATACCGAAGATTAATCGATGACTTGTTCTTTCTCTTATACTCTACTGACATTGTCCCACATTTTGTCGACTGGATAAACCATCTTGATCCCAATCTTAATTTTACCCACCATTGTGATCCCTCTTCGATTCCTTTTTTAGATCTTACCATATACATCAGTAATCATCAACTACAAATGAAGCTATTCACCAAACCTACTGACCGTAATTCTTATCCACATTTTTCTTCTTTTCACCCGCATCATTTAAAGGCTAACATTCCTTTTAGTCTTCTCATCAGGATTAAGAGAAATTCTTCTTTGACTCTAGATTTTAAGGAATCTGCCAACAAGGTTTGTGTTTGTAATCAACTTTCATGGAGGGGCTATCCTTCTAAAGTTATTAAGGATTCTTTGAACAAGATCAACTTTATTCACACGCAAGGTCAAATCTCTTGATCGTTCTAAGTTACATTGGTGTTTACAATACACGCCTCTTGCTACAAAAATTAAGAAGATTATTCTAAGACATTGGAATTTCCTTGCGGACATTCCTGGTTGTTCTAATTCACCCTTTATTGGTTTCAGGAATACTCAATCTTTAGGTCAGATCCTTACTAGTACTGATGTTACCCAAGTTCCCCGCACCCTTGATAGGGTTGTGGTGGGACATTGCAGATGTCTTAGCTGTTCCATATGCAGATTTACCATCGAGACAAAATCTATTACTTCTACTGACAAGTCTTTCACCCATACTTTAAGGGGGTTCACAAATTGCAACTCCACCAACATTGTATATTTGCTCAAATGTCCTTGTGACATGAGCTAAATCGGTATGTCTACACGGTCTTTGAAGACCCATGTGAATGAACATTGTTCTCAAATTAGAACCCAGACACTGTCCGCCCCTTTGGTATCTCATTTTCTATGTCAAAATCATGCTGAAGACCAGCTTCATGTTGTTGTTCTTGAGTCTCTGAGTTCAAAACATTATGAAAAGTCAAACATTGGGAAGGGCCTCCCCAAAGAGAAATGTTGCAATTACAATTTATGTTTGGTTCTTCATCATGAGCACATCCATTTCCACTGAGTATGACTTATTATCTTCATTACATTCTGCTGCTTTATATTACACTTTCTTCCGCACACTTACTTAATGTCTTGAGCACTAATGGAATATACATTTAAAGGCTCTGTGATGCATCTTACAGGTATTTTAACATCATATGCTCTATTCATACCTTGTTGTCATATTATTGCTCTTTTGTATCAAATGTATATGTAGAATAGTTATATATTTCACTATAATTGTTATTATTTATTTATTTATTTTTTACGCTTATATACCGCCCACTCAGGTACAATGCAACTCAGGGCGGTTTACATAGCGGACAGTAAATACATAAAAGACACATGATAAAACAAAGTTAAAAGTTAAAAAACCCAACCCAAAAAGGTGCACAAGAACCGAAGGGACCTTGGGGAAAGGCACACTTCTCTATACCAACCTCCCAACGGTACCCCCATCCCCACCCGCACCCCAAACTTGGCCCGCCAGCCAGATCTTTAGTTCCTTCCTAAAGGGCAACAACTCCGTCTGGAGACACAGTTCCACAGGCAGGAGGTTCCAAAGGGCCGGTGCAGACATGGAGAAGGCCCTCCTCTTTGTGCCAGAGAGGCGAGCCCCCCTGGCTGATGGCACAATTAGAGAGCCCCTCCGGTCCGCTCTGGTTGGATGGACAGACATCCTTAGGGCGATGCGGGCTCTAAGATACCCTGGCCCACTACCATGTAGGGCTTTAAAGGTCAAAACCAGCACCTTGAATTGCACCTGGAGACAAACTGGTAACCAGTGCAGCCCCCGAAGCAGTGGTGAGGCATGGGCATAACGTCCACACCCTATCACCACCCGGGCCGTGGCATTCTGGACCAGCTGCAGCCTCCGAATGGTCATCAAGGGCAGCCCCATGCAGAGCGCATTACAGTAGCCTAGTCTGGAGGTCACCAGAGCGTGAGTGACCATGAGCAAAGAGTCCCGGTCCAGGAGCGGGCACAACTGGCGAATCACCCAAAGTTGGGCGAAGGCCCTCCTGGCCACAGCTGCCACCTGTTCTTCTAGCAGCAGCTGCAAATCCAGGAGGAACCCCAAGTTGCTCACCGGGTTGGTCTGGGGCAAAACAGCCCCATCCAAAACCAAAGATGGTAGCTCCCGGGATAATGCAGGACCCCCTATCCATAGCCACTCAGTCTCGCTAGGATTCATTATTATTGTTTCATTATGTTTAGATAACATATCCTGAAGAACACGCAAGTGAAAAACTGGATTATACCGGAACAGTCTCGATTGATATTTGCTGACTCAATTTTTGAGCTTTGCCCCTCACCTTCATATTGATTCAACATTATTATGTTTATGTACTTCTGAAGAATATTTTCTGATTGTAACTTTTGAACTTACCTTGAATTAGAGTGACTCTGTATAGTTTTTGGTGACTGAACCCTTTGATACATTATTTTTGAGTTTTGTATGAAGCCAATACAATTTATATGTGGATTTTTTGAAGTCAAGATTTGCATTTATTTGGATTTTGAATTTTGAACTTTGATTTATGCATTACATTTGAAGAACATTAATACTATTACCATTAACATTACATTGTCATTTTGGACTTCATTCTTGCGGTTTTGCATTTTTCTAGTGAATAATGAAAAACATAGTTGCCCAAATTTGCATTGGATGTATGTTTGAAATTAAATCCAGAAATGAGAGAAATATTCTTTTTAGACTACATCTCTCAGAACAGTAGCCATGCAGGATGAGATAACAAACACCAACATAAATTCATGCCTTGACATCTCACTCCTATGTCTGATGAAGTGGACTTGAGCCACAAAAGCTCACATTAGAAATATAGCAGTTAGTCTTTAAAGTGCTGAAACATTTTTTTGCTTTCTTTTTTTAGTGTCTTGCACGGAAGACAAAGAAGGAGTCGCAGGAAGGACTAACACAGGTTTATTCATTGATGCTCAGCACGAACATGAGGTAATGGGGGAGATACATCTCATTATATACCATAATACAATACATTTGAATCTTGTTGCACGGTAGCTCATTGGCTGCTACCGGCGTGGCCTCGCCCAGGTCACGCCTCTCTTCTGCAGTTGTTTTCTCTTCTGCAGTTGCTTCCTGTAGCTGCTGATCATGTGGGGAAATTCCCGCGGCTGTTTGTGATTTGGGCAATGTGGACCATGTGAGACTGAACGCTCGCAGCTGCCCTCTATGGGAGGCTTGCTCGCATTCCTTAACAGCTGAGATACATTGTGATTGTGGACTGGTTACATTCATATATTTAAAGTAACATTGTACATGCATACATAACATCCCTCCCCCTTAGGATGGGACGAAGTCCCTCAACCATTGTGGCTTGCCGCATGTGCGCCTGGGGCGTGCGGCCGCCTGACTTAACACAGGGGAGCTGGAGGCTCCTGGTTCCGCGGAGTCCTGCCCTGCAATGGAAAGGGGGGACTCATTAGCGGCTCGGTGTGGCGTCTGTGGTACCCTTGCATTGGGGGACGGGAATGGAATGAATAGTTGGGAAGTGAATCCCTGCCTGCCGCTTGAGGAGTTTGGGGACCCCCCCAGTACGAATCTCGGGACCGACGAAGAGGCCCTCGTGGCCTCGCCACCCCCCGCTGCCTGTCCGGGCGTTCTAGAGACTGTGGTGGGCGGACTCGCCCCTGTTGCCTGTCTTGGGGGTGTTGGTCTCCGGGGAGCGGGAGCTATTGTATACTCCAACACAAAAGGGCTAGGGGGACTGGAAGTACCAGGGGCTGAACTGAAACCCCTCTTCTCGCTAGGACGGGTGGGGGACCACTCCGCTACATCCCCCTGGTACTGCAACTCATAATCATCATCAAACTGATCCCTCTCTTTGAAAGTATCCTCCTCTGTGTCTCCCCCTTGGGTAGTGCGGGTGGGGGAGGACCCTAACGCTGATTCCCCCTCGCCGGTGACTCGCCTTCGGAGTTGGTCGGCGTGCCTTCTCCAGAGTAGACCTGAACTAGTCTCGACCCTGTAGGATACCGGCCCCGTTTGCTCAACAATTGTCCCTGGCACCCATGCTGGCCCCGAGGCCGCGTAGTTTCTGCAGTGAACCGGGTCCCCTACCGCAAAACTTTTGGAGCTCTCTCCCCCTATGCTTATGTTTCTCCCTTCATCCTCCACCCTGGACGGATCCATCCGGTCAAACAGTGTTACCGGACGCCTCCTCATGAGGAGTTCGGCTGGGGAAAAGCCTGAAGCTAAAGGGGTTGTCCTGTAGCAGATGAGGAACTGGCACAGATGCAGGTCCAACTCACTGGGACCCATGCGCCGCAGTGCGTCTTTCGTAGTGCGCACTTGGCGCTCTACTTGACCGTTTGTGGCGGGGTGAAACGGGGCAGCAGTTATGTGCCTGACGGCGTTCCTCTCCATAAACGTCTTGAACTCTGCCGATGTGAAGGTACTCGCATTATCGCTCACAAGGACGTCGGGCAGGCCGAAGCAGGCAAACAGCTTTCGCAACTGTTTAATGGTTGTGGCAGAGGACGTGCTGTTCATGGGGATTACCTCCAACCACTTGGAGTAGGAGTCGACTACCAGGAGAAACATGGACCCGCGGAAAGGGCCGGCGAAGTCGACATGGATCCGGGACCATGGCCCACGGGCCGTATCCCATTCCCTATGGGGTAACCGGGACTCCTCGAGCCGAGAGCTCTGGCAGCTCTCGCACGTGCCCACTAGGCGTTCTATGTCCCCGTCTATCTGGGGCCACCAAAAGAAACTCCTGGCCAGAGCCTTGGAGCGCACGATCCCGGGGTGGCTGGTGTGCAGTAGCCTCAGCACCTTGGCCCTCAGCTTCTCTGGGATAACCACCCGCTGGCCCCAGAGTAAGCAGCCCCTTTCCAGAGAAAGCTCTACTCTGCGCCTGAAAAATGGCTTGAAATGTTCCTCGGGGGGAGAGGTGGGCCACCCTTTTCTAACCCAGGAACTAACTTGGGCCAGGATCTTGTCGGCCGCCGTGGCCTTGGCGAGGTCGGCCGGCACAATTGGGGGTGAGTCGAGAGACTCAATCAGCAGGACTTGGTGTTCCTGCTCTACCTCACACGTGGGGTCCCCTAAACTAGGGAGAGGGGATCGGGACAGGGCGTCCGCATGGGAGATCTCCTTCCCTGGGCGATAGACCAGCTCATATTGGTAGGCGTTGAGAAAAATGGCCCAACGCAGCGTCCTGGGGGATAGAATTTGTGGGGTTGGTTTGCCGGTAGTGAAGATCCCCAGAAGCGGCTTGTGATCCGTCACTACCGTAAACTCGCGGCCGTATAAAAAATCGTGGAACTTCTTGGTTCCCGCGATTATTGCTAGGGCCTCCCTATCTGTTTGCGCGTAATTGTGCTCAGCTTTCGAGAGGGACCTTGAGTAGTACGCCCACCGGGGCTTCCCTCCTGCTCTCCAACACGTAGCACAGGACCGCCCTCACCCCCACCGGGGACGCATCACAGACTAGCACCACTGGTTTTTTCGGATCAAAATGGGTCAGGACCGCATCCGAAGACAGGAGTGACTTAAGCTCCTTGAATGCCCTCTCCTGCTTGTCCCCCCACCGCCAAACCGCGTCCTTCTTAAGTAGCGTGTGCAGTGGCTCCGCGACCGATGCCTTCCGAGGCAGGAAGGAGTGATAGAAATTTAGGAGCCCTAGGAATGACTGCAGCTCCGGTTTCGCGGTGGGGCGAGGGGCGTCTCTCACGGCCGCTACCTTGGACTCGGAGGGTTTGATTCCGTCCGGGGTTACCTTAAACCCTAGAAACTCTACCTCCCTCGCGAAGAATACGCACTTGTCCCTCCTCAATCGAAGTCCTGCCCTCTCGAACACTGAGAGAACCCCATCTAGCCTCTTGGCTAACTCTAATTCGCTCCCCGCTGTTATCAACACATCATCGAAGTATGGGAGGACGCCTGGAAGCCCCTTTAAAAGGCATTCCACGAGGGACTGGAAAATTCCGGGGGCCGAATTCACGCCAAACTGAAGGCGCGTTACCTTAAACGCCCCCTTGTGCGTTACGATCGTTTGCGCGGCGGCAGCAGCCGGGGTTACAGAGAGCTGCTGATACGCCTGGGCCAAATCTAACTTGGCGAAAAACCTCCCCCCATGTTGCGTGGCCAGCAAATGGCTGACCACGGGCACCGGGTATGCATTTGGCCGAATGGCCTTATTTATCGTACATTTATAGTCCGCACAAATTCTGACCTCCCCATTTGACTTGAGAGCTGTAACAATCGGCGTTTCCCACTCTGCCGAGTCAACTGGAACCAAAATCCCCTGCCCCACCAACTTGTCCAGTTCCACCTCAATCTTGTCCTTGAGGGCGAAGGGCACTCTCCTTGGCTTGAGGCGGATGGGCCGGATTTCTGGGTCCAGCTCAAAGGAAACCGGGGGCCCCTTGTATTTCCCGAGCCCCTTCTTGAAAACGTCCGGGTGTGCATCACACAAGTCCCGCATTGGGTCAGTCTCAATGGCGTTAATGCCGGACAGTTCGATCCCCAGGGGAGCAAACCACTGCGTTCCCAAAAGGCAACACCTCCCCCCTTTTAGGACCACTAGGGGCAGTTTCTTGGAGTAGTTCTTGAACTTCACCTTGAAGTTCCCCACCCCCAACACTGGGATCCCATTTCCCTGCACGTCCCGTAGGTTGGATCTCATGGCCCGCAGTTTGGGCCGTTTCTCTGGGGGAATGCGCATAAACTCTTTTTGGGACAGGATGGAATAAGAAGACCCCGAGTCTATCTCCATCCTCACTGGGACCCCCTGCAACAGTACCTCTATGAAGAACCGCCGGTGCTCCAGGCCCACGCGGTTCACGCCGTCCTCGCTGTGGCCGGCTGAGACCTTCCTGGTGCCGGCCGCCTTTCGTTGGTGCGTCTGGGAATGGCTGGAACTGCCCTTGTCCTCGACTCGTCCGCGCCTGCATACTCGGGCGATGTGTCCCTTTCGGCCGCAGTTGTGGCACTCGGCCTTCCGGAACGGACACCTCGTGCGGTCGTGGGCCACCCCACAACCGTCGCAGCGGTGGTCCTGCCGTTCTTGGGTCTGCCGCCTCTCACCTCGCTTCTTGATCCTCTGGACGTCGTCGTCCTCGCTGGAGTAGGGATCCGCTGTCATGGAGGACTCCTCGGACGACGTTGGTGCGGTGGCGGGCGGCTTGGGGGCCCGCCAGGCCGTCTTCGCTGGTGTCCGCCGGGCCGCCTGCACTGGTGACTTGGCCCTCTCGGACGTGGCCCCTCGGGACTTGAATAGCCGGACACCGCTCCTGGCCTCCTCAGCTGCTTGCGCCTCCCACAGTACCTCGTTGAACGTGAGGCGATGGTCGCGGGTCATGAGCCTCCTCTGAAGCTCCTCGTCCCTCAAGCCGCACAGCATGCGGTCACGGAGGGCCTGGTCCAGGTCGTCCCACTGGCAATGCACCGCTGCAAGCCTGAGGGCCGCCGCATAGGCGGACACGGATTCGCCCAGTCGCTGGTCTCACCTGTGGAACGCGACCCGGGCTGGGAAAATCGAGACGGGCGGCTGGAAATGCTCACGCAGTCTCTCCAGGATACGGTCGATGGGCACCTCGTCCACCTTCCGGGGGGCCACCAGGGTCATCAGGATCCGCAGCGTGGCCGGCCCCACCTGAGACAGGAAGTGGGAGCGCATCGTCGCGTCGTCGTCGACGCCTGCAGCCTCCATGGCGTGCCGAAACTGGCACTCGTAGAGCTCCCATTGTTCAGGCTCGCTGACATCGAACTGGTACGGCTTGACCTTGGGATTCGCCATCGATCCCACCTTCGTCACCAATTTAGTGTCTTGCACGGAAGACAAAGAAGGAGTCGCAGGAAGGACTAACACAGGTTTATTCATTGATGCTCAGCACGAACATGAGGTAATGGGGGAGATACATCTCATTATATACCATAATACAATACATTTGAATCTTGTTGCACGGTAGCTCATTGGCTGCTACCGGCGTGGCCTCGCCCAGGTCACGCCTCTCTTCTGCAGTTGTTTTCTCTTCTGCAGTTGCTTCCTGTAGCTGCTGATCATGTGGGGAAATTCCCGCGGCTGTTTGTGATTTGGGCAATGTGGACCATGTGAGACTGAACGCTCGCAGCTGCCCTCTATGGGCGGCTTGCTCGCATTCCTTAACAGCTGAGATACATTGTGATTGTGGACTGGTTACATTCATATATTTAAAGTAACATTGTACATGCATACATAACAGTTTTGTTTTCTGATATGCCTGAAACACAAACATTTGTCCCTATCTCTAATTAAAACCAGAAGAAATTGTGAGATTAAATGAAAGAAGTACAAGATACTTTGCTTTTAATCAGTATATTCCAAATTTTATAACATTCCTATTTTATAAAAAAACATGATTATCTGAATTAGTTACTATTATCAAGACAACACTGTTCACATATGGCCCATTCTAATTGCTTTTACTTTTAGATTTTATCTTCTATATTGATTCTAGGTGTACATATTTTCACGATTGCAGTCATACCAACATACAATGGTTCTGCTTTCATTTTTAGGAGGTATAAATAGCTCAGTATGGAAAAGGTCTGGTTTAAGAGATTGTTGGACTATAATTGCCATAAACATGCTGATTTGTGGCTAGTGTGAAGGGAAATTTGAGTCTAATAACATCTGGAGGGCCTCAGGTTTCTCATCGCAATATTGGTGAATGCACAAGACAGAAGCAGGAGGGTGATTCAAGTTTTTTGGATTTTTCACATCAGTATTCCATGCGGTATATGTGAATATGCTAGAGAAAAGCCCAAAGCTATCATGTCTTCAATCTTTTTCTCTTTCCAGCTCTTATCTCGCAGTGTCCCATTCTGCCCTACCCTCACCCAGTTACTCAGTACTCCCTGTAACTTCCAAGCTGTGCCTCTCCCATCTGTAAAATGCTTCACAAACATAACATAGACAGGCAGCTTCAGAATGCTGCTTATCAACCTCATGAGGGTTAGTTCATTAACGTGTGCACATTGCTTTGATGGAAGATTTCAAAGAAACCTCTCTTCCCATATCTTTTGAAACATTTCCCATGAAAGCAGCCTCATTAAAAAAAGTAGACTATTTGCAATAGAACTAGAAAGTTTGTGGAGAACAAGCATGCCTGTGACTATTTGGGAAAACAGCTTAAGTATATGTAAACTCACTTTCAGGTGTTTCAGAGAAACACCAGAGCAGAAACAAATCGTGGCTTGTTCAATTTCCCATCAGCACATCCACAGCTTCAAGTTGGTGAACCGCGGGTCCCAAACTCAGGGCCGTGTTTTGTTGGGAGTGGTAGCTTTGTGGCCAGACAGTATGGAGAGCACCTTCTTGGAGGTACTTCCACATCTCAGGGATCACTGCATTCTCAGTGAGTTGCTCCAGTTGGAAATGTGACCAGTAAGGATGGCCAGAGGGAGGCAGCATTTTCCCAGGAGGACCGGATGGGTTAAGACAGGGGATCTCAAGGATTTTGCACCATGGGCCAGACCACTTACCCTCAGACAGCTGAGCAGGCCAGACATGTGGTTTCCCCCTATCGTAAACGCTGCCACAAATTGCAGTGGACGTGTTTGTGCATGCGTGGGCGTGTGTTCAGCTGTCGTAAATGTGCCCACTTCTGCTTCCGGGATCATCACCACAGGTCGGATGGAATTGTGTCAGGGGCTGGGGCCAGCCCGCAGGCCATAGGCTGCAAATCCCTGGGTTAGGAGGTCATATCTGGCCTGCTGTGGGGATTTGAACTATTGTTGGCTAACCAGAACTCTCTTTGTCCGCAGAACAAAGATTGAAGAACTTCTTTCTGGATATGCAGCAGCAGAGGAGAAACAAGAAAAGCACAAGATGTGAGGAGCAGAAGGAGGAGTACTTTGGTAACAGTCAGGGATGAAGGGGGTGGAAGGTGAACCAGTAAGGGCATTCAAAGAGATAATAATAATAATAATAATAGGAAGTGGAGGAACTGTTGAAGTGAAAAATGTACAAAAATAAAATATACATATAGAGAGGAACACCAAAGTGAGAGCATAATATAAATAAAGGAAAACAACCCCTTGCCAAAACAAAAACAGAAAAGGAAGAACAGTCATAATTATCATCACAACAACAATAAGTAAAAATAAATAAATAAATAAATACAAACTGAGTGAGCTGTGGCTCTATATCTAGCAAACAAGTTCCAAATTGTCTGTCTGTCTACATGCAGAGCTATACCAACATTAAAAAAGAAAGAAAGAATAGGAAAATGAGTGTTAAGGGGTGTTGCATCTACATTGAGGCATAAATTTTGGTTCCTGCCCAGAAGCTCAAGTGGAGAAGGAGAGTAAATCACATGCATACCAGTAATGACCTTTGGGAAGTGCAGGTGTAATAGACTACTCAAAACTTCTTTTATGGAAGGCTCTTTTTAAGAGATGTTTTGAAGGGAAAAGGTTGCATAAACTACACACACACACACACACACACATACGCACACACACACACACATAAGCACGCACGCACACACACACACACCATCAGGGAAATTTGTTCTCCTTGCTTGCAACCCCTTCCAGCTAAATTTCACAATCATAGAATAATTGAATAATTGAGTTGGAAGGGGCCTAGGAGTCCAACTCCTACATAATTCTGTATGAGGGAAATTGCTGCGTGCAATTTGTGTGTAATGTACATATACTTAAAGTTCTATTTTAAATAGCCAGGAAATTCAATTCTTTAAAATATCCTCCAATTTATGAATGTGGGATACTGTACTGCCCTGGTGGCACAGTGGTTAAACTGCTGTCCTGCAACCAAAAGGTTGTGAGTTTGATCCTGACCACGAATTAAGGATGACTCCGCCTTGTGAGATGAGTACCCGACATGTTGGGGCAAATGCTAATAAACTTGTGAACTGCCCAGAGAGTGTGCTGTGCTATGGGGTTAGTATATAAGCGTTATTGCTTTGTACATCTCTAACCGTGATTGAAAATGCCAACAAATGGCCCAATATTTCTGTAGAATACAATACTTGTTGTTGCCAGCAACAAAAAGATGGCAAGTTTTATATAGTACAGACCAGCCTAAATATTGACAACATTAACATCCACAATCAAGATGATCTTCAGTATATTTTCTTGTGCTCACTATCATTCCCAAAGAGACACCAAACAAGGGCAACAAAAAGTCCAAGCTGTACAACAAAGCCAACACAGGGAAACACAAATATTCAGTATAACAAACTCTTTGGGTGGCACATCCTTTTGAATCTGAGACCCCAGTTGGCTGAGAAGAATAATTTCTGAGCAGTTTTTAACACTGAATCACAGAACAGCCTATAGGACAATCGAGTCCAATCCCCTGCTCAATGCAGGAATCTAAATCAAAGCAGATCTGACAGATGGTTGTTCAATTTTCTCTTGAATGCCTTCAACATTGGAGCACCCACCACTTCCCATGTCGTTTATTTGTTTGTTTCAGTTCCATCCCATCTTCCTGAGATATTTTCCATTTTTTCCATCGTTGTACTTCTCCTGAGGTGGCCATAAGGGATAAAAACCACAGAGAATAGTTGTTTTAGTTAAAAGTTATTTATTAGAAAAATAATAATTTGAGATATAATAAACATTAACCAATCAGCATAAAGTATGAACCTGTTATATAATATATAGTCTGATCACCATATAAGGACATGAATAATTTGATTGGTGCTTACCCTTCGTAACCAATGAGAATGTATCTTTTTGTAACCAATGTGAATGTACCATTTCTGATCCTGCAAAAGGTTATAAAAGTGTGCTTCACAGTATGATATGTGCTCAGTCTTTTTGAAATTATTCCATCGAAGCCTCTGCTGGCAGATAATAAAAGTATTTTGTTGTTTTCACCTACGTCATGGTCTGATCTCATCTGTGTCCAGTTGCTGACCACTACAGCTGTCCATTACACTCCAATGGTTAAGATTTTCCCCCCTGATATTCAATCTATTATCTGGTTTCCTGTAATTTGATTTCATAGGATGATCAAGAAAAAATCCTACTCCTCATCTTTCTCTCAAGTATTTGAAAAGTGCGATCATATCTCCTAGGGCTTGGCTTCTGGTCCCCTGATCACCCTTATTGCCCTTCTTTGTACCTGCTCTAGTTTGTTGACATCCTTCTTAAAATGATGTGCCCAGAATTGGACACAGTACTCTAGATGTGATCTAACTAGTGCTGAATAGAGAGGGACTAGTATCACCTCACAGGGTTTGGAGACTATACTTCTGTTAATGCAACCTAAAACATCATTGACCATTTTTGCAGGCCCATTGCACTGTTGACTCATATTTAGCCTGCGAACTACAACTATTCCAAGATCCTTCTCACTCATAGTATTATTTCTTATTTAAAAAGAGCAATGACATTAGCAATTTGTCTAACTTTACTTTGCCACCCTCATATCACCTTAAAATGAATGTTTCACTTATTATTACTTAAAGCCCATTTTGTGCAAGCTCAGAGAGAAGTGTGATACTCAGAGAGCTTTTTGGTCTTTCCCCCCCTCTGTCACCTCCTTTCATATTTACCAAGTGTTGGAAAGTACACTCATGAAAATGAGAACTTATGAGGAATAAAGTTGTTCAACTACTACATTGTTCCAAAGTCTATGAATGTGTCTCACCAACAGGCGTTTGCCAAATATGTTTCATTCATGAGAAATGAAAATGGCAGTTGAGATGAATAAGAGCATTATTGAGACCACAACAGTAATTTGAACAAGTGAAAAATAGAGAAATTTAGTTAATAATTATCTAAATCAAAGTGTTTGCCTTGCAAAATAGTGCCCTTGAGAACCACTTAAATGCCACAGGCCATATTAAGTCCCTGCTGATGGCACTCCACTGACGTATACAGTCCTGAACTATTGCTGTGCAACACTCTTTTACTTTGTCCACTTTGAGGAACACATAGACTGTGTTTTTAATTGAGCCATTATAGATACAGTATTACATAATGAGCATGTTATTTAAACTCTGCCACCTGATAGGTACCAGTCAGAATTATTAATAAAGTTCAACACTGGGCATTAACCAACACTGGGGAGTAACCAAGTTCATGCTTTCTGAATCTGAATCACAATCTGATCTAGCTAGATTTGGGGGCACTTGACAACCAGTATTAGGCATAAACAAAGATGGGCAGGCCAACACAAAGGGGAGGGGAAGCCCTGTGACCTCACATTGCTTTTCACTAGTCACTTAGCACATTTTCTATGTCCACAGAGCAAGGTTCAGAAAGCCTTTTCTACACAGTGTCATGCTCTGCCTGTTCACTAACATGAAATTATGAGCAAAAGATTTTGTCATTTTGAGGTGAGCACAGTTGACGTCTCAGGAGGGAAATAGTATATTGAGACAATGCTAATGAATGACCCCAATAATGACTGAATTGCCAGTTTGCTTTCAAGTCTGTTCTGAGGGCTAAATCAGATGTTTGGTGACTTTTTTTAAAAAAAAATGTTCACTTATCAGTTTATTAAATTAATATCTCAGTTTTCTATCAAAAACAGGACTCAAACCAGGTAATGATGGTATCTTGTGTTTTGTTTCTTTGTTTTTGCATATAAGTGAAATGCAGAATCAGGTATAAAAAATATAATTTGAAAAAAGAACAGAAGCAACCTCTATATAGAATTATTGTAATGCAATCTATAGGGGGCTACTATGGAAATTTCAAATGATCCAGAATATAGTAACAAGAATATCTGTGGATCTACATCTGGCCAATCATATTACCCTTCCTTACAAGAATTGTGCTACTTAAAGTCCTACTCCTTCTGCATTGGCCAAATTAAAAATGTGGGTGATGAACTTTTAAGCTGCAACATGTTTAGGTCTAGGATATATTAAGGAATCCTTTCCCCCATAATAGGAAGAGTCAGCCTGTGTAGCCATAGACAAGCTGCACAGTACCTGAGTGCTCCCAGAAGGGAATGGTAAACTACATCTTTGTATTCTCTCTCAAGAAAATCCTGGGAAGGGTTGTCATTGACTTGTGAGTAATTTGCCCAGTTGGATGGTTGGATTGTATCTAGTGCATGTTTTGTTTGTTTTCTGTAGCCTTATTCAAGTGTTACTCAACCTATGCTTATGAACACATCTACTGTAGTTTGCCCTCCCCTCCAGTCTCACATTTATCATACTTTCAGCACCAGCTCTGGTCAGAAGAGGTTGCTTCTCACATGGAAGCTTTACATTTGACCAAGAATCATGAAAATCTGGGTTCTTGCTCACATGTAGAGTCTTCATATGAGAAGGACTATTCTTCTTTTCAGACCTTGTACTTTAACTGTGCAGAATGTAATGGAGGAGGAAGCATTATCATATTCACAGTGCTTGGTTGGATAACACCTGAATAGGGCTTATGTTGCTGCTTTAAAAATCTCTCTATCTCTCTATCTATCTCTCTCTCTCTCTCTCTCTCTCTCTATCTATCTATCTATCAAATCATTCTCACCACTACCCTCAAGCTGTGAAGTAAAACATTTCACTAGCTTGCCTGATTTAGAAAGATTTAATCCCCAAATCTGTTCATGCCAGTGTGATTACAGTATAATCTTAGATCTGACTTGATCCTTTTTGGTTGATGTAGCCATAGGGATCCTTCCATCACTGACAGATTCTACTGCAATTTGGCATCCTTGTTCATTCCCTACAGAAGGACACATACATTTCCTATATTGCCTTAGCCAAGACTGATGGGATGATTTGGCCTTGTTCCTTTTGCCCAGCCTTTGGCATTTTTTAAAAGGACAGCCTAGCTGATAGATAACAACTGTCTAACTAACTCAATTGAAAGTGCTGTATGATAAAACTGACACTCTCCTTGGCTTTTGTTACCTGTAGCTGGAGGTAAACTCTGCCTGTAACTGTAGTGTGCCACCCCACCACAAAAAGCTAATTGGATCCACCTAGGACATAATAGATCAGGTATTAAATTATGCTGCCACTTCACAATATTTGCAGCTGAGATCATTCTGCCTCATCTAGACAAGATATCTATTTATAAAGAACAAATCTATTTCCTATATGTACCAATTATTTTTACACAGAAAGGTTTTGAAGCAGGTCTTATAATTATACTCTAGTAAACTGCTCAACCATGTGTGTTTTTAAACTGGCTTTCCTTCATATTATCTATTTTCTTTATTCCCATAATTCTTTAGTGTTTTCCTGGATATTTAGACCACACAGTGGTGCTACATCCCTTTGTATCAGTGCAATTTCCTCCCCTTTCCAAAGATACAAAACCCCAGATATATTCGCCCCCCCCCCCCCCAAAAAAAAAAACCAACAACAAACTTTCCAAATACCCTTCCTGTTTTCTTCTACGGATAGCTGAAGCTGAGCAGTTATGGGCAGCAAATGCCAGATACAAATTATATAGTTAATTAGCTGATTTGATAACTTCTGCTGAAGTCTGGTTTTCTTTCTGCTGCCATTATCAGGAAGGAAAGACCAGCAGGTATTCCCATCCCAGCCACATCTTTTTAATTTTATTGCCCGTACTTGCAGTCTCTCTGTCTCCCTGGGTGTTCAGCTTCTCTCCGCTCAAATGCAGCAGATTAATTTTGTAGGATCGATGCCATCTCCATCAGTAAAAGGCCCCACTCTTCCTAAATGTGCTCTCTGGCACCGCTTAATTTTTCATTCCGCTGGCAGACACTATTTGTAGCCACTTGAAGCATATCGGGAGGCTTTCCCCCCCTCACCCCTTGCACTTCAGCTCACTCACAGTGGCTTATTGAAAACTGTACAGCTCTGTGATTTCACTGCGGTTGGACTTTTGAATAAGGAAGAATCTTGGGTTTGACAGGGAAATGCTCTGACGCCTCTGTATTCAGACAGGCAAAAACAGATCTGGGGCTGGGGCAGAAAAACAACCATGGAAAGACAGCAAGAGAACAGATGTTTCTGTGTCTGGGCTAATGGAACCATACAATCACCCAGAGTTCCATTTAGCAAAGCATTTCGGATTCTGAGCAGCCATATCTATTCATGTGGATATTTGTGCAATAATGCAAGTGTTTACAGGCAGATGTGTGTTCTTCTGGCTTCTGCTATACTGCTATCAGATAGGATGTTCTGGAAACAGAAGGAGCTTTTTTTAGCTGCATTTTTTTCAGAATAACTCATCCATCCCATAGGCTAAACTGTCTGGGATGTTGGATTTATTTACCCCCTGGTCTGTGGAGGAACCTGATAGTACAAAACCTGGCACTAAACAGGAGCTCCTCAGTGGTTCCTCTCTTGCTAAGACAGGCAAGTCACTAGCCTCAGTGCAGTGCTATATCTTGGCAGCTATGGCCATGCCAGCTCATTTGGAGAGGCAGATTTCCGGGCATTTCCAACTCCATTCCCAAGAACGGATATTAAACCTACTGCAAAAATGGCTCATGGCACCAACAGGATACACAACTGATTCTCCCAAATTGTATTGTGTACCCTGCAAAGCACATCATCTTATGACAAACTGAGGGACTCACTGCTACCACCCTAATCCAGAACTTCCCACTAACACTGTGACCTGTTTTAACCATGCCCAATGTCTAACCCAAATGCCACATTATGCAGAGTGGAAAGGCAAAAAAGACTAAGGATCCACCAGCCAATCAAGATGATAACTGAGCCAAAAAAATCCTACCCAGCCCCAACTGAATGGTGATACAACAGCACTCTATTCCACAGGGTGGGTGGCCAGGCCAGATGCAACAGGCAGATACTCCAGGTCTCAGGTGAGGCCATGCTTTTAAGGCATTGGTTGGGTGGGGGATAGTAAAATTGGGTGACCACACCCACCTCCCTGCCCCGCCCCGTCCACCCAGCTGCCCTGCCCCACCCACCTACTCATCCACCTCCAAGTTCGTGCGCACCTTGCGTGAGCACATGGAGTCAATGGCCTGGGATGTGTGTGGCCTGGCCCTGGGGTTCCACTCCCCCTGCTTTGGCCTCAGCCATTGCTCAGCTGCCCAGCACAAACTTCACCCAGCAGGTGCTGCTGCTGCTAGAAGTGGCAGTGATGTGTGCGGCTGGGGGGAGTGGAGGGAGGAGCTCGTGCTGCTTGGACCAGCCCATGTAGTGCCACCAACATGAAGAGCAGCAGCCCTCAACTGTCCATCTGCCCGGCGTGAACTCCACCCAGACCAGCAGGCGCTGCTGTTGTTGCTAGAAGTGGTGGTGGCGGCAGCATGTGGGCTGCTCCAGGCAGTGTGAGCTCCTCCCGTCCATTCCCCCAGCCACACACGGCAGCACCTGTGCATGACCTGCAGCAGCATTTGTTTGTGGGGGTAGGGGTGGGGAGGGGGAGGAAGGTAAACAGTGTTTGTGTGGAGGGGTGGGGGTGGGGTGGGGTGGGGAGCCAATTGGGACCACTTCCTTGGGAAGGTAAACAGCATTTGTAGGGGGGATAGAGGGGGGAGGAAGATAAACAGCATTCGTGTGTGGGGGGGAGGGAGGGGAGGAAGATAAACAGTGTTTGTGTGTGTGGGGGGAGGGAGGAGAGGAAGATAAACAGTGTTCATGTGTGGGGGAGGGGAGGGAGGGGGAGGAAGATAAACAGCATTCGTGTGGGGGAAGGAAGATAAACAGTGTTCATGTGTGTGGCGGAGGGGAGGGAGGGGGAGGAAGATAAACAGTGTTCGTGTGTGGAGGAGGGGAGGGAGGGGAGGAAGTTAAAAAGTGTTTGTGTGGGTTTACTGTATGGGACCAAAGACAACAGGACAGCCGAAGGGTTGGCTTAACACAGGTTTATTGCTTGGGGATCTGGTGGAGCATGAGGTAATGGCGGTGATACATCTCTTTATATACAGTAGGGTTATACATTTGAATCTTGTAGCACGGTAGCTCATTGGCCGCTACCTGCGTGGCCTCGCCCAGGCACGCCTCTCTTCAGTAGTTCTTCTTTCCTGCTGCTGAATGCGGGGAAGGTTTTCCCGCGGCTGTCCGTGATTGAGCAATGTGAACCATGTGAGATTGAACGCTCGCAGCTGCCCTCTATGGGCTGCTTGCTCGCGTTCCTTTACAGCTGCAATACATTGTAATTGGGGTGGTTACATTCTGACAGTACAAGACATGCATACACAACATCCCTCCCCCCTAGGATGGGACGAAGTCCCGCAACCAATGTGGCTTGCCGCACATTCGCTTGGGGCGTGCTTGCGCCTGCCCTAGTACCGGAGAGCCTGTGATCCCTGACTCCGTGGGTGCTTGTCCTGCAACGGGAAACGGGGATTCATTAGTGGCTCTGTGGGGCGTCTGTGCCTGCCTTGCGTTGGGGGAAGGGAATGGGATGAACAACTGAGAAGTGAACCCCTGTCTGTTTCCCTCGGACCCCGGGGACCCTCTGATCGTGAACCGCGGGACCGATGAGGATGCCCTTGTGGTTCCGCTCCCTTCTGTCCCCCGCTCAGGGGACCTTGAGGCTGTGGCGGACGGCCCCGCCGTTGCCTCCTGTCTTGGGGGTGTCGGTCTCCAGGAAATTGGTGCTATGTTGCATTCTAACTCACAGGGGCTACTGGGACTGGAAGTACCAGGGGCTGAACTGAAACCCCTCTTTTCGCTAGGACGGGTGGGGGACCACTCCGCTAACTCCCCCTGGCACTGTAAATCAAGGTCTAAACTTCTTGGGGAATCTGTATTTCTGGGATGCTCCCGGGGGATGTGTGTGGGATCGGGGCTCTTCCTTTCCGCCGCAAACTCCCGCAAAAGATTTCTGAGGATCGATTCCCTTTCCTCCCCCCTTAGTGGGGACTCCCTTTCCTCCCCCCTTGGTGGGGACCCATGTTCCCCTTTCCCTCCCCCTTGGGTTAAACGGGTGGGGGAGTACCCTAATGCTGATTCGTTGCTACTCTCGTCTTCGTCCTGCTTTCCGGGGAGCCTCCGCCTGAGTTGATCCGCGTGCCGCCTCCACAGGAGGCCTGTATTGGTCTCCACGCGGTATGAGACGGGGCCGGTTTGTTCTATTACAATGCCGGGCACCCAGGCTGGTCCCCCGCTGGCGTAGTTCCTGCAATGCACGGGGGCGCCTATGCTAAAACTCTTTGAGGAATCCATCTCTACATTTCGCCCTTTGTCCTCCACTCTGGTGGGGTCTAGCCTGGAGATTACCGTAGCCAGCTTCCTGCGCATTAGTAACTCCGCGGGGGAGTATCCTGACGCTAGTGGGGTGACCCTGTACCTTAGCAAGAACTGACATAGTTGTCGGTCTAGATCTCCGGAGCCCATGCGCCGCAACGCGTCTTTAGTGGTGCGCACGAGGCGCTCTACTTGGCCGTTGGTGGCCGGGTGGAAAGGGGCGGAGGTGACGTGCCGAATGGCGTTGAGGTCCATGAATTCCCTGAACTCGGCGGAGGTGAAACAGCTAGCGTTATCGCTGACGAGGGTGTCGGGTAAACCGAACGTGGAAAAGACCCTCCGTAACTGTTTAACTGTGGTGGCCGAGGAGGTGCTCGAGACTGGGATGACCTCCAACCACTTTGAGAACGCATCCACCACTAGGAGGAAAAGCGTTCCCCTGAACGGCCCTGCAAAGTCTACGTGTACCCGGGACCAGGGCCCCCTCGCTGTGTCCCACTCTCTATGTGGCAGACGAGCCTCTTCTGGCCTGGAGCTTTGGCACGCTTCGCAAGTGCCGACCATGTGCTCGATGTCGGCATCTAGCTGGGGCCACCAGAAGTAGCTACGGGCTAGTGCCTTAGAGCGGACGATTCCGGGGTGGCTGACGTGCAGCAGTTTAAGCACCCTCGGCCGGAGGGACGTGGGGATCACTACCCGCTGTCCCCACAAAAGGCAACCCCTCTCTAGGGACAATTCTAATTTCTTTTTGAAAAATGTGTCGAATTCCGCTGCTGGGGAAGACACGGGCCACCCTTTCTGTACCCAGGAGGAGACTGTGGCTAACGTTTTGTCCTTGCCGGTCGCTTTGGCGATGTCGGCCGGTACTACTGGAGGGGCGTCTAGGACCTCTATCATTAAAACCTGGTGGTCTCTCTCTTCCTCGCCCACGTGGCAGCAATCCCGGGGAATGGGGGACCTCGACAGGGCATCCGCATGGCTGATCTCCTTTCCGGGCCGGTATACCAACGCGTGCTGATACGCGTTGAGAAAAATGGCCCACCTGAGCATTCTCGGGGACAGGATTTGGGGTGTGGGCTTATCTGCGGTGAAAATGCCTAGCAAGGGCTTGTGGTCAGTCACTATGGTGAAGGGGCGGCCATACACGAAATCATGAAATTTCTTGGTCCCCGCAATTATCGCTAGTGCTTCCCTGTCTGTCTGGGCGTAGTTCCTCTCCGCTTGGGACAAGGACCTAGAGTAAAACGCTATCGGGGCCTCCCTCCCGTTCTCCAGCACGTGGCATAACACCGCCCCCACCCCCACCGGGGATGCATCGCAAATCAGGACCACTGGGCGTTTGGGATTGAAGTGGGTCAGTACAGCATCTGATGCCAGGAGTCGCTTCAGGTCATTGAAAGCCTTCTCGTGGTCGTCGCCCCACTTCCATGCCTCGTCCTTTTTTAACAATTTGTGTAGCGGTTCCGCCACGGCTGCCTTCCGAGGAAGGAAGGAGTGGTAGAAGTTGAGCAGCCCTAGGAACGACTGCAGCTCGGGCTTGGAGGTGGGGCGAGGGGCCTTCTTGATGGCGGCCACCTTGGATTGGGATGGCCGTATTCCCTCGGGAGTAATGCGGAACCCTAGGAACTCGACCTCGGTTGCGAAGAAGACGCATTTGTCCTTTCGCAACCGCAACCCCGCCTTTTCGAATTTTTCTAGGACTCTTCCCAATCTTTCTGCCAATTCTGCCCGGTTGCCCCCCGTAATCAACACGTCATCAAAGTATGGCAACACCCCCTCTAGTCCCTTTAGGAGGCGTTCCACGAGTGATTGAAAAATCCCGGGCGCCGAATTCACGCCGAATTGGAGGCGCGATACTTGGAACGCCCCTTTGTGTGTGACTATGGTCTGCACAGCAGCCGCGGCGGGGGTGACCGGGAGCTGCTGGTAGGCTTGGGCCAGGTCGAGTTTAGCAAAACACCTCCCCCCGTGCAACCTGGCCAACAAGTGGCTGACTACCGGCACCGGATACGCATTAGGGCGGATCGCCTTATTGATGGTGCACTTGTAATCAGCGCATATGCGGACCTCCCCGTTGGCCTTGAGTGCTGTTACAATTGGAGTTTCCCACTCCGCAGAGTCAACAGGAACAAGGATCCCCTGGCCCACCAACTTGTCCAATTCCGCCTCTATTTTGTCTTTTAGGGCGAAAGGCATCCTGCGCGGTTTAAGTCTGATTGGACGCACTCCAGGGTCCAGGTCGAAAGTCACTGGGGGGCCCTTGAACTTTCCGAGTCCTTTCTTAAAAACTTCGGGGTGCGCCTCACACACGCTCTGTATTGGATCAGTCCCGGCGGCGTGTATTCCCACGGCGTGCACCCCCCCGATGAACAACCCCAGGGGCTGAAACCATTGAGTCCCGAGGAGGCTGCATTTACCTCCTTTGAGGACGACTAGGGGAAGCGTTGCAGTGCGCTTTTTGAACTGGACCTGGAACTTCCCAACCCCCAGTACCGGGATGCGGTTCCCTTGCACGTCCTTTAGTGTGGCCCTCAACGCCTTGAGCTTGGGCCGCACGTGGGGGGGTATTTTTAGGAATTCCCCCTGGGAGATAATAGAGTAAGAAGAACCCGAGTCCACCTCCATCCTAACAGGGGCCCCTTGTATTACTACCTCGACGAAGTATCGGGGATGCTCCGTGGAAACGCTGAAAACCGGGGCGTCGTCCTCGCTGTCGTCGGAGATGCGTCCGACGCCGTCCCGCTTCCTCGTGGTCCGGGTGCCGTGGTCCTTGGGCCTCGTGGTGCGATCCTGCCTCGCCGAGCGGTCTGGGGAGCTCCTCTTGGCCTCGCGTCGCTTCCGGCAGACCTTGGCGATGTGCCCGCGCCGGCCGCAGTTGTGGCACTCGGCCTTGCGGAACGGGCATTTGGCGCGGGCGTGGGCGCCGCCGCAGCCGTCGCAGCGCCGGCCCTCCTTTTGGACCTTCCGGACATCGTCGTCGTCGTCGCCGTCCTCCGTGGTTGAGTCCGAGGCTCGCCGGGCCGCGCACACCGAGCTCTCTGCTTTGGCGGTTTTCGGCCGCCAGTCCTGGAGCTCTTGCACGCCGGCCGCCGTGGCTTCCGCGGCCTGCGCGGTGTCGAGGACCGTTTGCCACGTGGGGGGCGGCTCCTGCTTCATCAGCGCGCGCTGAGTTTCGGTGTCCCTCAGGCCGCAGAGCAGGCAGTCGCGGAGGGTGACTTCTGGGGTCTCCCATTTGCAGGGGCCGGCGGCCAGCCGCAGGGCCGCGGCGAACTCGGCGACCGATTCCCCGGGCGCTTGGACTCGCCTCCAGAACGCGCTCCGAGCGGGGAACATCGCTATCGCGGGCCGGAGGTGGGCGCGCAACACAGCCAGAAGCTCTTTGGCTTTGTAGTCGCTCACCCTCCTCGGCGCGATCAGGTCCACCAGAGTCCTTTTTGTCTCGTGTCCGAGCATGCGGACGAAGATGGCCCTCTTCTTGTCCTCATCTGAGACTTCGAGCTCCACCAGTGCTCCGTTGAAGTCTATCTCAAACAGCTCCAAGTCTCCCGGCTTCCTGATCTCGTAGCCGGCGCATGTCTTGGTCCCGTGGGCAGCCATTTATCCCACCTTCGTCGCCAGTTTACTGTATGGGACCAAAGACAACAGGACAGCCGAAGGGTTGGCTTAACACAGGTTTATTGCTTGGGGATCTGGTGGAGCATGAGGTAATGGCGGTGATACATCTCTTTATATACAGTAGGGTTATACATTTGAATCTTGTAGCACGGTAGCTCATTGGCCGCTACCTGTGTGGCCTCGCCCAGGCACGCCTCTCTTCAGTAGTTCTTCTTTCCTGCTGCTGAATGCGGGGAAGGTTTTCCCGCGGCTGTCCGTGATTGAGCAATGTGAACCATGTGAGATTGAACGCTCGCAGCTGCCCTCTATGGGCTGCTTGCTCGCGTTCCTTTACAGCTGCAATACATTGTAATTGGGGTGGTTACATTCTGACAGTACAAGACATGCATACACAACAGTGGGGGGTGGGTAGGGAGGGGAGGAAGGTAAACTCTGTGTGTGTGAGAGAGAGAGAGAGAGAGAGAAGGAGAGAAGCAATTGGGACAACTTCATTGGGAAGGTAAACAGCATTCTGTGTGTGGGGAGGCATGGAATCTGGGGAAGTCTAAGGGGGTTTTCCAGGGAAGAGGGAAGGGGTTCCCTGGGCTTTAAGTTGCCATAACATTTTTGTCTTTTTGTTTTCCTGATATGCTTGAAACACAGGCTAACACGGCTACAATTTCAAAAGTTTTCTTCTGTGCAGAGAATAAACAAAACAAAAAGTCAAAAACGTTATGGCACCTTAAAGACTAACTACTGTACTTTAATGTGAGCTTTTGTGGCTCAAGTCCACTGGCTTTTTGGCTGTTGTCAGAGATGAGCACTGAACCCTAGAATTGAATAAGACTGGCTTTTGAGCAAGGGCAACCTTTACTTTTACCAGAAGATCCTTGATTGGTATTCAGATTTGCTGTGAGGTCTTGGCCCTGTTTAGTTGAAAGTGGTTAGTAAAGGTAAAGGTCTCCCTTGCTCAGAAGCCAGTCATATCTAACTCTAGGGTGCAGTGCTTATCTCCATTTACAGCCAAAGAGCCAATGCTGTCTGTGTTTGCATACATTATCATGGTCATGTGGCAGGCATGACTAGATCACATGGCCACTCCCAGCAACCCACATATTTGGCCCCACCCACAGTGTGGTAGTATTTTTTATGCCCATCACTATTTTAAGGTAATTTTCATGCCTCACTTTCAGAACAGTGAGCTATGATGTCATGACATCTCATGGCTATTTTTGCCCCACTATGATGCAAAGAGGGTAAATCCCTCTCCTTTGTCCATAACAGCTGGACTCTGATCTCAAAAAAGTAACTTTCTTCTGATTGATTGTAATTACATGGTCTCTGAAAGGTTTTCAGGTTGATCACAATGGGAGGTATATCTGACCATTGCATTGTAAAGTATGAAGAGGGATGTTGGAAGACCTACCTGTCCATCTGCATCTAGCTGTCTTTCCCTTCATTTGAGCAGTCAAATTCATTTCTCGACAGTAGTATATTTTTTCCACTTATACTTTCCTACTCATATTTCTGCCTCTATTGATTTCTTCATCAGCTGTCACCCACATGTTGGATTATAGTTTATTCAGTTAGACATGACCTTTTTCACAGGGTCAGTGAGCTTGTTACAGCCACAGTTTTCCTTCTAGTGTTGCTCTCATGCCTGTAACAATTGCAATACACAAGGAAATTTAGGAAGGAAAAGTACTCTATCATCCCTGTTCCTTTGCACAGCCTGCTGGGGAAATGGGTGACAACTAATTTGTTTTCAAATGAGCTAAATGTCATAAGCAAGTGGGGTAGGAGGTACTGCTTTACTTTACATGCAACCCTCAAACCTAATTTCTTCTTTTCTTAAAGAAGTATGGCAAGGTTCACCCCCACCCTGTTGCATACAAAATTGGTTGAAAGCCCTATAGACTTTTTAAAATTGAAAAGTAATTTCATGTTATCCACTGAAGCTGAACGCTGAGGGCTTCAGAAATGGTGGGAGATAATAGGACATAAAAAGCAACCACTTCTTCACACAGTACTGTACATAGTTAAACTGTAGATTTCACTGCCCAAAGATGTAGTTAACAGCTGCCAGGTTGGATAGCTTGAAAAGGGAATTCGATAATTTTGTGAAGATAAGCGCTATTGACAGTTACTAGTCAGGGTAGTTATATATCAGCTCCAGTATTCGAGGCAATATATCTGTGATTGTCAGCTGCTGTGGAAAGCAAGACAGATGGTGTAGATGTACCTATGACCTGTTGTGAATCAGCAGGCTGACCACTATGTGAACTGAAGTTTGGCCTGCAGGCCTTTAATCTAACACAGCATGGCTCTTTTCACATTGTTATGTTAAGTTTTCACTTACAGAAATAAACTTGTTTCAGTCTGAATATTTTAAAATTCAACAGTTTGATAGTTGCTATACTACTTTAGCTCAAAACCCTCATTCAGTGCTGAAGAGTGTTGTATAGAGAAAATAAATTTAGAAGAAATATGAATTTGAGGAGAACAAAATTCTCATCTTGTTGGGGGTCAACAACTTCCAATTCCCTGAGATTTCTTGGCAAAAATCTGTGATTGTGGAATGAGCCTTTCTGTAACAATTGCAAAATCATATGGGTGTGTGTGTCGCGTAAGCAATAGTCAAGGCAACGATGAACAGAACAACAACTAGAGTTTATTGAACAGTCTTTTCAGGTTATGCTTACAAGGCATTTCGGACAAAATACAATCCCATGAAATCAGTCCCTCCCAAGTCTGCCATAGAAGATGCAAGGGCTGAGCTACACTAGAAGCGGTAGCGTGTGGAGGAGACCCAGGCTTAGCATGTTACTGGCTACCTGTGCGGAATGGGTAGTATAGATCTGGTCCGGCCCCACCCTTGTTTACCTGTGGGGCTTATATAGTGTCTCCTTGGTAGTGGCTCCTTGATACAAAGTAGTGTTCCACTGGACAAGCACAACTAAACAATCATAACACGATATATATGTATTAACCAATGAGGAACAGGATCCAAAACTGTAACCAATCACAGGACTCTGTTTAGCATAATGTGTACGCCCTGGATGGGGGTTTTTCACACCAATTTTAGCTCTTAATTAGAATGGCGGGAAACCACCATTTTCCTCTTGCAAGGCACTGCCTGCGCTAATTGTAAATGTGCCTTACATAAGAACATAAGAACAGCCTTGCTGGAACAGGCCACAGCCCATCCAGTCCAGCATTCTGTCTCACACAGTGGCTCACCATTTCCTTCAGGGTATTCCCAAGGAGATGCCTTCACCTGCTTAGGATTCCCTGGAAATGGCATTGAGAGATATCCTGCCTATCTCTCCAACCCAGAGGTTGTCCTTAAATATCCATAATTATAGCCATTGATACACTTGTCCTCCATGAACTTGTCTAATCCTTTCTTAAAGCTGTCAAGACTGATAGGAGTCACCACTTCTTCTGGCAGGGAGCCTTAATTCACAACATTCCTCCCCCCTAAGTTTTCTGTATGGATCCCCAAGTTAAACTAAGAAATTGAATCCTCGTCTGAGGAACTAACTAACTTGCAGTCATGAAGCTGCTCAGCACCCTCTAAGCTTGTGTTCAGTGACCCATGCATTTTGCTAGTGTGCTGCAGCACGGATAAGAAACTTTGCATCAGTGGGTGTTTAGCATGAGTGTGGCCTAAGGCAAACCAATCTGTACCTGGGTGTAACTCCTGGCCTTCGAGGGTTAAATTGCATGGTGGACACCCCAAGTGTGGTGCATGTAACGAATCCTCTCGCTCCAATCCCCTGGCCCATCTTTCCAATAGCAACCCTGGACCTTTCGCTTGGGACCCAAGCTGAATGTCCCCCACAGCTGAGGCTTCTTTAGTGAGAACTGCTCCTGAATTAACTTCCAGAGCCGCCTGCGAAGAAGGGCTTGATTCACGCTCTCCCGGATAGCCCAAAGAAAGCTCCCTTTGCCTCGGCATACAGAGATCCTGCATTCCCTGCCCTTTCCCTTCCAACCCTAGGGGACGTGAGTGCTCCCACAACTCCTCCTTTTCCTCCCAGGGAAGTGAGCCTGTACCCAGGCACTCTTTCTCATACCAGTCTATACTCAGGGGTAATGAAGACTCCTGCAGCTCCCCTTCAACCCCAGGGGACGGTGAGCCCTTACCCTCTGCAGGGGAACCAGAGAACAACCCTTGTGTGTGTGCACCTACGGCGCTGTGCTATAGCCCCCAAATCTCAATTGCATGTTCAATTCCTGACCACCAGAAATAGCTATGCAGAACCACTTGTGAGCAGATGATATCCTTGGATCCCAATAACAAATGCTGCAGAAGTTTGTTCCACAACCCACATGGAACAACTGTTTTGGAGAGCCTGTACAGGCACACACACCCAAAAAACCGATAGTTTTTCATGGTCCTGGTAGTACACATTGGCCTCCACATTGTATGGAGGTGGTGGCCACCCAATGTCCACCCACACAATGATATCAGATAACAAGGGATCAGTGTCTTAGATGCTGCAGAAAAATTCAGGGACAGTTTGAGCAATGTGATAGACAAATTGTCCCAAGAATCAGGGATTACAAAGTTCAAAACACCCATGGGCAAATGTTCTTGCAATTCAAACAGTTCCGAACAGTCAGTTTGTTGGGCAAAGTGACTGTCTCTGTGTACAACATGTGCGTGACAGGAAAGCATGGCACTTAGCTCTTCAGAGGAGGAATCAGGGGGCCCTTGGGACAAACCCTCCCTGGGTTGCAACAATGCTTGGGGCTCATCCTCAATGCAAATGACCGCCCCCCCCCCAAGTGAATTCCCATAAAATGAATGCTAAGGGCCCCAAACCACTGGGACCCTAGAATGTTTGTCTTACCCATTTTTGCAACAGCGAGTGGAGGGTTCACGTAGACATAGTTATATTGGACTTCCCCAGTAGAACCAGGGAACAACTATAGCCTCTCTGTCTTGCATTTTCCAACAGATGGTGGCTGCTGGCCAGTCAGACTGGGAGATTTCAGGAATTTTAGTGTTTTCCCCAAGTTCAGACACACACAATGCCTAATGAGAAGGACATTACCTTCCTAATGCTTTTGCTGTTAGAACTCCATGGGCACCTTTCTCTTTTAAATGATAAGAGAGAGTTCTCTGTTTAAACATATGCAACTGTTGCTGTCACATCTAATTTGACCCTCAGGTATGCAACTGAGAGTGAGAGATTAGCTGTCTACCTTTAGAGAATGACAATAACATGTTTAAAGCTCTCAAACAAATCTGCTGTTTTTATCAAAGTGTCAGCAAAGACATACCACAAGTTGTGTGACCTTCACAGGTCATGTCCTCACATACATTTGCTCTATGTATAGGCAACTAGATTGTATTTTCCTTTATACCATCAAAATGTTTAAGCATAAATGATTGAACTTAAATCTGGTGATTCCCTATTCTAATGATAGAAATTACCTAGTATTAAAATATATAGAATATTTACACTTCCTCCAGATTTCAGGTTGCAGTGCTTTTTGTATATGTAAGTGTTCGGTGAATTGCTAAGTTTCACCTAATAATCAAGACTTTAGGAGCAAGGGGTTTAGAGAGGCAAGACAAGGACAGTAATATATCTTTATGAATTTTATATCCAAGGCAAGAATCATATGGTGTAGAGGATATTAGTTTTTTTGGGGGGCGGAGTGTAGTGTTAAATGAGTACAGACTGCCACTATTATATTGGCAAGATTTTTATCTTTTAAATTTCTATGGAATAGATAAAATTGAGCAGAGATGCTGTACTGGAAAACTGCAATCATCTGATATTCATGCCTTGCTGCTAGGGAGAGCAGTGTTATCAGGCAAGGTGAGGCAGATTCATGATATCAGGAAAGGACAATAAGCTGCTAGCTATTTAACTAGCTATAGCTGTATTATTAACAGAAATGCAATGAGTATTCACAAAAGTTCACTTTCTTGGAGACTGTCCAAAGTCTCACCACATTGAGATTCTTTGCTGAATCTTCCTCCTGCAGCAGTGAAATTGTACTGAGAAATTTTTGTGTGCATTGTTTTGTACATTTGATTACTAGGTTCTGTGAACCATAATGTCCTTTCACTAAACATGGTGCAAGAAAAATACAATTCTTCACACAAATTCTAGTAATTTAGTTCTGGTTGGGGCATTTTCCAAGGAAAAAAGTGAACACAAAATGGCTGAGAAATCTTGTGATGTTTCATGGGAGATTTCTCAGGGGAAGAAAAAAGAATATCTTGCACCAAGAATTTTTGTTGTTGTGGTGTGTGTGTGTGTGTGTGTGTGTGTGTGTGTGTGTGTGTGTGTTGAGTCCGAGTATTAAATGCAACGTGACAGCAGATCAGGGGTTAACCAACAAGATTGTCTATTATAGCTCAGTTTGGATTGAGTTTCGGGCTAATTTGGACTGGGGAAAACAGGGACGAGGTAGTAACTTATATAGACAGGAAGGCAGTTACAGTGATACATTTGCCCGGACATTAGTTAACACAGGAAACCTGTGCGGAACCTACTCAAGTACATTGCAAACATATGAATAAGGAACTTTAGAGAAAGGGCGGGAATACAGCAAAGATGTAATAGTGAACGTAACTTAAGTAATACATGTTAGAAAATGTTTGGACACAACAGTGTGTCTTTATTTTTTATTTCTGTTGGAGACCAAGAGTCTATGAGAGTCAAAACCCTATTTTTTCTGCTAGAAAAGAAGAGAGGCAATTGAAAGATTTTCTGCTTCATGTATTACAATATTTTGGTTGTTTTTGAGTACTACACAGTTTTGATTGCCATGTAATACTTAGCTTGCCAGTCCTACCTACCGCCAAGACAGGAAACCTCTGTGAAAACCAAGTGCCAAAATTTAAATCTAATGCTCACAATTACTTTCACTGAAACTGCAATCTATGAACCACTTACTTCAGAGTGTTCCTCTCCTTGGAGTTCTATGGAGATTTTTTTCAGTTTTTCCAGGAGTACTTTTCAATAAATAACTTGAAGCTTGCAATCTATGCTCTTCAAAGTACAGAGCTGTCATTTCTGGTATCAATTATGTGGCTCATTGATTACCAAAAGGAGGGCAATTTAATAAGGCATAGCTCCGAAGTCTTTAATTTGTTGTCCTTGTTCTCTCATCTTTTGTCCTTGATGTCTGTGACACACGTTTGATTGTCTTTTAATTAGTTCCCTTCTTCACTTCACTCCTTCCTACACCAAATTCTGGGCAGATATTTTGATCCATGCCTGAAAAATTTCTTGCACTTGGGAGGTTGCTGGGTAGAAGGACGAACAGTTTTATCTACCTTTGAGAGTAATTAAAGGTGAATAATGTGAGTCAGTCACCCCCCTCCACACACACACATTTGGTAATCTACAGAATCACCATCCTTCACTACTATGATATTTATTACTTCTTGTTCATACAGTGAAAATGGCAGTGTTTATTACCACTCAGAAAATGATTTATTGAGATGGCTGATGAACTACAGCAGATGCAGAATGCCAACTTTTCAATGTAGTGGAATTTAAAGGTAAAGTTTTCTTGACAGTAAAGGCTTCTTTGAAGTAAGGAACAAGATCAGCTCATGTCTCATACCACAAAGTTGAAATTGGTACTCAGTGAAACATCTCATGTTTAACAACAAGCCTTCAGTGGTTCAACAATCCAAGGCTGGGAAAACATAACTTGTGTGATGTCTGTGGGAGAGGAAGTGAGATGGCAACAATGGCAATGGGAGGAGGTGATGAAGAGTGACAAAGTATGGATTTCCTGAGGGGGTCTCACCAGGCTAGGAGTCACCATCAAAGCACCCCAGTGATTTTATAGTGGCCAATATGTCTACTTTGAGAATTCCTCTAGCAACCCATACCTTGTCTGCTGGATTGAAGAGTTGAACAAGACTGTCAATGGCAATATGGAGGCCAATGTGATCTGCCTATTTCAACGGCATGATATCTCCAGCAGCCTCAACAGCCTGAATAACAGTAATGCCCAAGAATTTGAAGGGGACATCACAAACAGCTTGTGAATCCAGAGCAGCAGAAGCACCAGTTGAAGCTCTTCTTGTCTTGCCAATTTGAATCTCTACCTGCTACCCTTATACTTTGCTTCTCTTGTCCCCTGAATCATTGGCCTCTCCATCATTTCATTTCTACCAGAATTACCTTATTGAAAATATTATATAGTTTTGCAAAGGTCCCCTTCTGCCTTTCCAGGAACCTAAAAGATATGTTTTGAGAAGGTTCCAGCACTCTGAGGGTTCTACACCCCAATTTGATTTTTAAATAGATATGAATTGTATAGATTTAGACATCAGAAGGCAGACAACACCCCCCCCCCCTCCGGTATAAACAGAACAAAACATTAGTTTTGGGAGGAAAAGAAATGGTATTGGAATAATGGGTATGACCTTCCCCCAGGTGCGATCCTACAACATTCCAGAGCACCTGCAGTACAGGAACGGTACCCATATATATTGTTATTAAAGCTCTACAAGGTGTTGACCTACTTATGTGCAGTGCCAAATTTGGAATAGGGATGTGCATATACATGTAACTTCTACCCTTCTGATAGGCCCAACAATGTCTTAGACCTTTGCACTATGAGTGTGGTCCAGTTTATAACCATATTTCGTTGAATAAAGTTGCAAAATTCCTGCGATCAGAAACCTACCATCACAGGGCTCTGTAACAGCATTTACCAACAGAGGTGGATGGTGTGGTAGCTGTGAGAGACAAAGTAATGAGTGACTGCAGTCTGAGCCCTCTCTAGTGCCTCTGTGCTTGGAAAGACTAGAGAGGTTATTAGGCTATGGCAATAGCAATTGTACTTCTATACCACCCCATAGCTCTTAGTAAACTCTAGGCAGTTCACAAGGTAATTAGCATTTTGCCTGCAACATGCTAGGTACCCATTTTACCAACCTTGGAAGGAAGGAATTCTGAGTCAAGCATTCAGGAATGCTGAGTCAAGTCCCCATCGAGATTGAACTCAGATTGTGAGCAAAGTTTTGGCTGCAGTACAGCAATTTAACCACTCCACCACAAGGGCTTTGCAGGCGCACCCCCCAATAAAGGACTCAGACACTGGTAAAAGTGGATAACGGCATTGGGCCACATTTATTGATTCATGCTCTAGTCCGAATTATAAATTTCTATTGGTAAAACGACCAATCATAATTCTTAAGGCAAGCAGGCCAAAGTAACACTGGTAAGGTACCACCCCAAAATTGCCAACGGCAATTGGTTACAATGTATCTATTTGTATCAATTTGTTTGTTGACAACAAACAAATTGTTGACCGTAGTCAATATCTAACTAATGACCCCACCCTCTGACGCGCATCCGTGAAATCACGGGGTGATGCATGCTGTCTAGCTATCGCCATCACCCCGTCGCCTAGTTCGTCGTTGACCGGACAACGTTTAACCAACTTATGCCTGTCTAGTGTTGTCCAGTCAATTGCGAACCTGCCGGATACCTGTGGGTCATAAATGTTTACCTTACCAGTGATACCCGCCACACGGGGAGGCTTCCAAAAGGCTCACCGCCCCCCCCCCCAAGACCGTCAGCTCGGTCGACAGGCCTGCTCACCAGTCCACTAACCAGAGGTCCATACCTCCCTGCGACAGATGGGCCCCATCCCCTGAGTAAAGCTCGTAAATTTGCAGACTGATGTCGGGGATGTCGGCTAATGACGCCTCCCCTGCCCTTGTCAAAAAGGAACCGGGCAATAGCCCCGTTCACGGAGCGTCGGCTCAGTCAAGAGCCTCGAGGTCGAACGCCCCCCTGTAAGTGTACCGCGGTAACGTGTCCGACCAATTGAGGGATGTGGCAGGCCACACATAATGTGAGTAGGGCAGGTCACTGCAAACCGCAAGTTTCCGCGATAGGTCAGTGACCTGCCCCAAGCCATCGCCCCCAAGGTACATAACCAGGACATTGGGCGAGTCAGCATCCCTGATGTAGAAAAGGAATGGCAACAGTTCTCACCATAACATGCCGCGCTTACCATACCACCTGAGATGTGCGGATGCACCCAGTCCCAGTCGGGGTCCCACTCTGTCGCCTGCAGCGTAACGCGCTGCCCTGTGCAGCGAAACGCGCTGCCCTGTGCAGCGTAACGCGCTGCCCCATGCAGCGTAACGCGCTGCCCTGTGCACGTGGCTACGGCCCACCAGCCATACTGTCACCGGTGTAAAACGACACCCAGGGTCGGTGAAGGAAAAAAAGGGGGGGGAGAGACAGTGCAGTGACTAAACTGGTACTCACGGTTGAAGAGGGCGAACACAAAACTGAAAACATTGTGATCCCCACCCTCCCATGCGGCGTATTTAGCCCAGGAGTACCCCAAAAACAGCTGCAGTAGAAGCCGCCCCTATCCTGAACGAATGGGTGCCGCAACTAGCCCCAGAGAGGCCAACACTGTCTAGTGCCTTCCCGGCACCCTCCAAAATTGTAATTTAGTAAGGGAAGACCCACCCTGGTGACAGAAAAACGGGCCATGGCACGTGCCACACAGTGCAAGGAAATCCTGTAGGGCACCAACCGGACAGATGTCTGTCGAGGAACATCGTAGCAGTCTACTCCACTGCCTACGCCGTGCTGATTCGTTTTAGAGGAGCGTATCCCCAACTGAGCCCAATATTGTCCACACAGACATCTTCGAGTTCCAGTGCCCTACGACTTGCATCCGCCTTATACAGCATCTCAAGCTCGCTGATGCGGAGCGCTCCAAAAAGGCCACCGTTGTAGCCGCATGAAATGGGCTGCCTCATCTATCAAAACAGAGGCCAGGCCAGCCCCGGGCCAATTGGGTAAAAACCCCTGGGGAAATCGGGTGGGGTCGCCCGGGAAACGCCCGCGCGCGCGCACCCACCCCTCCAAAACATGTCTCACACGGAAGTCATTGGTGCTGTCCGCACGACCTCCCACTTTGGCCATAAAAGCCAACCCTGACAGCTTAGATGCTATGGTGCGTGGTGCAAGGCCCTGGGCATACAGGTAAACCATGAACTGCAGAACATGGGTTACCGGGATCGGCCAGGTTCCTGGCAGTCGAAATTGGGTACAGAATGCTCAGAAAGAACTAAATGCGTGGTGATACGCCTTACGCGTGCATGGCGCTAGTGACAGGCCAATCGCCCGGTTCACCTCTCCTTGCGAACGTCCCATATTTTGTCCGGGAGTGGCGAGGGAAATTCCTCCGCATCCGGGGCCAAGGCACGGAACCAGGAGATCTGCAGGCGGGACAAAGCGTCAGGAATATCATTATCAACCCCAGGGAGATGCCTGGCCCTGAAGAGAACGTTAAGGCGCAGGCTGCGCAACACAAACTAGCGCACTAGGTCCATAACCCTGGGTGATTTAGCAGTCTGTGCATTGACAATGTGGACAACAGCCGCATTGTCACACCAAAAATGCACAACCGAGTTGGCCCACTCCTTGCCCCATAGCATCCAAGCACCCAGGATAGGTAAACATTCCAGATACGTGAGACCACGCAGGCGACCCGTGCCTGCCCAGGGTAGTGGCCACCCACCATAGGCCCACTTCCAATTAAAGTACATCCCATAACCCAGGGATCCCGAGGCATCAGACTGTATCTGAAAGCAAGGGGGAGCCAGGAGCTCAGACCTCCAAAATGACACCCCATTGAACTCCCTCTGGATCTGTGGCCAGACAAGCACGTCCGCCCTGATACCCCGTGTAAGTCTAACCCTATGGTGGGGCCTGGATAATCCTGCCATGGCGTCGCACAAGCGCCGAGCAAATGCCCTGCCCGGTGCGACGACCCTGCAAGCGGAATTGAGGTGACCATGTAGCACCAGCAGTTCCCTCAGTGATGCCATGCCTCGGCCAGCAAGTCCGAGATAAGGGCCACTAGCCTTGACACCTTATCCCGCTGCCACCTAGAAGCCTGCACTACCGTGTCAATCTCCACCCCCAGGAATACTAGCTGTGTAGACGGGCCCCGGTCTTTTCGGGCGCTAAAGGGACACCAAGTTCCTCCATTAGCGTCTGAAATGCGTTGAGGAGACGTGTGCACGTGTCCCAGCCCCGTTCAGCCCCGAATAAAACCATCCAGGGAATGGGCTACAGACCGGGACCCTGACCTGCGGACAAAAGCCCACTCCCGGAAGGTGGAGAAATGCTCGAATGCCGAGCCCAAATGGAACAGCCAAAAGGCGTGGCACCATAGAAATAATATGCTCCCCGGAACGGGGGCGCAGGGACAGGGCCAACGACCCTGCCCGCATAGACCTCCTTGTCAATGCTGGCAGCAGCCACCTCCTCCCTCCCCCTAAGGGATAAAAGATTGGGGGCATCCTGAGGGGACCTAACACCCATGAAAGGGATCCGGAACCCCTGCCTAGAACTCTGAAGGAGATTACCCTCATCCTCTCCCTTCGAGTACAATGTGAGCCAACACTCCAACATGTCCACATTAATTGAGGAGGGAGCCCTTCGGTGAACTAGATCCATCTGTGGCAGTCTTGCCAGCCCCCTGTCCGCCCCTCCCTCTGCCCCGCATCCCTCCAGGCCTGGGACAGGCAGAGGCCGCATGGGGGCCAGCACAGGTGGGACACTCACGTCTGTATTTGCCATTCTTCCCATTGCAGGAACCATTGGACGAGAAAGTCCAGCACAGCAGGCGGGCTGGAACCCCCCTGCCCCGCCCCCTGGCAGGTGATCTGTGCTGGGGCCGCCTGCTGGACCGCATGTCCACAATGGTATATGTCCCCGAGCGCGGGGCGCGTGGGCGTCACGTACAAAAGCCACAGCCTCTGGCATTGCTCATCCCACCTAATCTCGGGGTGCGGGGAAATCTGCCTACGGCATTCCTCATCATAAGCCAACCACGATGGGCCCGGGAAGTCAACCATCGCCCGGTAGATGCTGTCCAAATACTGGACCATCGGAATTGCCAAATCCGGCCGGGCCCTAAGGTACACCGCCATGTATATGAAGTAGGCCGGCAACCATTTGGCCCACGTACTTGGTGGCTTGCGACGACGTGCCTGCTCCTTATCCTTCTCATCCTGCCCCTCCCTCTCCTCCTTGGTGGGCTCTCTGCTTAGGAGTGAGAAGATATCCACATACTCCCCCCGCCAAACTTTCTCTCTGGTGGCCTGTGCCAAGTGGTCACCCAGCGGTAAGGAATACCCCGCTTTCGGCAAGGCCGAGACAGGCACCGCAGAGACTGCGGGCATATGAAAAGGGGCTTGGACCAACCCAGCCACCCCCAAAACATTCCCCACAGGGTAGGAAACACCCCCCACCACGGGGCCCTGGGTGGTAGTCGTCGTCGCCGGGTGGGGCATCAGCGGCTGTACCGCCGCACCACCCACGTGAGGACAAGGCCATTGGAAAGCCCCCCCCAAGGAAGTCAGTTGTGTGGGTGCATTAGCTTGAACTGCATACTCACCCGATGCACCCCCACGGGCCGCCCCCACCGGGGGTTCCGGCCCACTGGGGGCGTCGGAGCTCACGACCACCGTAGAGCTCATCACTGGGGCCTGACCCGCACCGGCCCATTGGTTGGGGAGCTGCGAGGCAGTGGCCGAGGTCGTGCCACACGCCTCAAGCAGCTCGACCCGCCCCGTCGCCTGCCGCTGCCCAAAGGGAGCCCCAGAGTGGCTAGCCCGGGCCAGGGATGCCTCGAGGGCCGCCACACGGGCCAATAAGGCTCCCACGCTGACAAGGGGCAAAGGGCCAGCCGGCCCGCCTACTGCAGGCATGGGTACAGGTCCCTGTACCCCGGGGCTCGAATAGGGCCACAACCCACACCCGGGCCCGTTAGGGCCGATGCAGCAACCCGCCAGGGAAGGGGATCAGACCACCCCCCAGGTTGGAAGGCCCCGGAGCGAGCTGCACCCCTATAGAGGAAGAGCCAGCGGAATGGGCAACACCAGGAGCGGTGTTCACCGCTTGTGGGCTGAGGGCCGCAGCCCCTACTGGACCCGTGCGTGGGCCAGCATTCTCCGGCCAGGGAAAAAAGACCCCATTCCACCGGTCCCGGTGGGTGCAGGCAAAGGTGGCTGTTGGGAGGCGCGGCCGCGGTCCTCCGACCCGGATTGCACCTCCGAACCGCACGAGCCGCGCTCGCCGCCGCCTTCTTCTTCAAGAGCACCTCAGCCAATCAACGGGAAGCCGAAACGATAGAATTCAGCAGCCAAAAGGCTTCCGGGTAAAGGTAAAAGCGACGGAGGTAAGAGGAAAAAACTTCTCCGCTCCGTCGCTTCGCAAAATGGCAGCTCGGCTGCCTCATGGCCACCCCTTTTATAAGGGAGCTGGCCACGCCCCTAACTACCCGGATGCCTTCGTCCTATGGGGGGGCCCGCAAAGGGCGCAGCGGCCATTTTGGCGCCGCGCTTGCATTATTGGGTATTTACCTGTCATCTGCCTTCTCTCTTGGTGCCAGAAGTTGACTTCATTTATTAAAAGCAATCACACTTATATACCGCCCCATAGCACTTAGTGCACACTCTGGACAGTGTACAAGGTAATTAGCATTTTGCCTGCAACATGCTGGGTACTCATTTTACCGACCTTGGAACGATGAAAAGCTGAGTCCTGGTCAGGATTTAACTCACAACCTTTTGGTTGCAGGACAGGAGTTTAACCACTGTGTCACCAGGACTGCTTTTAAATATTTTAAATCTTCCCTTTCCTTAATTTAAATTGCTACCCTTAATATCCATGTAGCATCCATGTAGCATTTTTCCAGGTCAGGTATAAAGAGGAACTCCAGCATGCATTCCAGAGTCATTAAACATATACTGTTTCAGTCCATTTTTGCACATTTTCCCACAGATAATACACATGTTAGTTAATGATTAGGAACTCAGGAGAACAAGAGACAGGCTGGGATGGGAGGTATAATCAATTTCCTTCACATATTATTTCCCCTTACAACCATTTTATTACCTATTCACTAATCTTGGAGGAACCACATTGGTAATTTATCTCAGATATTCCAGGCCCAACCTCCTTCTCTTCGGAATTAGGGAGAATAAAATACCTGCTGTTTAATGTTATGCTAATTTTCTTTCACACGGAGAGATGTGACAAATATAGACAGAAATTTGTGTGAGAAGTTCTCAGAGAAAGTAAGACAAATTCTCAGTCATCATTGTTTAGGACCAGAGAATTCAACTGCCCTAAATCAGAATTCTTATTTCTTCTGGCGTATCATAAATTTTCCTTAAATGTTTTCCCTTTGTTGATTTGTCAATATTCTGCACATATCTGAAATGTGTACATTTTCCTGTGATAAAACATTGCCTCCCTACATCAACATCACCAAATTAATTTCAAAAAGTATCATTGATTATCTTTGATGGGGCCAGAAGGGTGAAAGCTCACCCTCCATTGGTGTTAATTTGTGACCTGCAGTTACTGGCTCTTTGTTCTTTCATTACTGTGTTTTATCTGACTATTGTTTTCAATGATCAAACATTGCAATGACAGTATGATGCCACTTGCACTTTCTTGTCTGTCCACATTTGAATTGCATGCTGTTTTTCATATACAAGAGTTCTTCTAATTATATTTTTTGCAATCCCTAAATATCTTTAATTCATAGAAACATTCATTCTACTGCCTTTATTGCTGTATATTGCTGCATCATTCTAGCTCTAAATTGCAAATTTATTTCCCAGGAAGTACTGTATTTCAGCTGGTTGAATAACTGAGTGATTTAGTTGTAGCTAGAGGATGGGAGTTTGATTACACCTTTGTACACACAGAGGGGGGGGGGGTAGATAGCGTGTCTCCTGAGAGAAGCTAACTGAGGAAAGGACAGACAAACCACTTTTGTGTTTTCCAAACCTGAAAACCTTGGAAAACTTGGGCATAAATTGGAATCAAATCAGCTTGACAGCAGATCATAATAATTATTATTACTTTTCATGAATGTTTTTGTACATTTCTCCCCTTAGCTTTATAACATCATCTGTCCTATGTCATAGATAGCTCTACAGAAGGACTCTTTACAGCAGGGGTGTCCAAACTTTTTGGGCAGCAGGCCGGTCACATGGTCAATTATGCCAATCACATGGTTCATCCCACCCAGAAGTGGAAGTAAAACATGCATGCATGTGCACAGAATGCTGCTGTGCATGCATTGAATGCTGCCATAAATGACCTACAGCTGTCATAGACATCATTAGGAAAGCCACAGGTCATTTACAGCAGCATTCTGTGCATGTGTGGCAGCATTCTGCATACATGTGTGCATGTTTTACTTCTGCTTCCAGGAGCAGTGAGGGCAGCGTGGCTCGGATTAATTGATGCCATTGGCCAGATCCAGCTGGCGGGATGTAGTTTGGGCACCCCTGCTCTACATGATATTGAACCAAAGATGATTTACTTGAAGCAAATGAGCTCATAGAGCTTCTAATTATATGACATATCCTAAAAATCTCATTGATGACTTGATGCTGTGCATGTTCCATGGCATGAGAAAGAGGTAAAAATTAAGTTGCTTGTATCTGATGGATTTTTTGGGGGGAGGGGCAGGATATCTGTGTAAGGCTTTGACTTTCAAAAAGATCTTGGATGGGAGGTATCTGTGTCATTTACTGCCAGCGCACCAGAGATGCCTGCACCATCTTCAGCCCCCTCCTCTGGCCCGGACAGTCAGGGGAGGGAAGAGGAGCCCAGCTGAGCCTTGTCTCTGCAGCGAGGTTTGAAAAGCCACTGCCAGCACACCAGAGATGCCCGCACCATCTTCGGCCCCCTCCTCTGGCCCGGACAGTCAGGGGAGGGAAGAGGAGCCCAGCTGAGCCTCTCCCCTTGGCCCGCCAGGCAGGGAGTATAAAGGACCGTGATTCTACCGTCGGCTCCCTCCCTCCCCCGCCCTGCCCGGCAGGGGAGGTGGGAACGCAGCTGACCAGCATTGCCATGGCGGGACATGGAAAAGCCATGCCACCAGCACCGCCAGAGCCGTGATTCCACCGTCGGCTCCCTCCACCACTCTGCCCAGAGGGGGAGGTGGGAGCACAGCTGACCGGCATTGCTGCAGCAGGACTTTTCCACCAAAGTCGTACCACCAGAGTTGCCGGTCCATTTCCTGGCCTTAAAGGCCGGGCCGTCCTCTTCTTTGGCTCCGTCAGGGACGTGCAAGCCATGGGGTTCTGTTTTGGAGATGTTGGTGGCCAAGGGATTGTGTAATTAATTTTGCTATGTTAGAACTTAGAAATTAAATGTGTTTTTTTTTAGACTGATATGTTTTCTTTCCTGATTTCTTTAGTGTATTGTATTATTATTGTATTGTTGTTCGATTCATGATTTATGTATTCATGCTCTGATTATTGTATTTATGATGTATTTTGCCTGATTGCTTTATTTTGGTTACTGTGTTTCAGGGTTTGCTGATACTCTGTTTATATGCTGTTTTTTATAGGAATTGTGTTCATTGAATTTTTGTTCCGATTGTATGATATTTATTTTTAATTGACATTTTGTATGTTTATTATATTTTGTTTTGTTGTATCTTTAATTTTGTTGGAAGCTGCCCTGTGTTGGCCTACAAGCTGAGTAGGGCGGGGTACAAATTAAAAATTGAATTGAATTTACATTATTTATTTATTTATTTATTATTCGACTTGTATGCCGCCCCACTCGCAAAGTGACTCTGGGCAGCTAAGAAAGAGCAAAATAATTACAATCACAACTACAAAGCATCAAATCACAAAAACATTTCAAAAACATTTCAAAACTAAAAAACTAAAAAACAATGAACATCTATTAAGAGCCCAAAACAATATGAACAGTCAAACATAGTTGATGATATTTTTTTCTTGAAGATTTCTGGTTGTAAGTTACTTTTCTCCTCTAAGAAAAAAAGGTTTTTTAGGAATATCAAACAAAAACCAAAACAAAATCCCCTACTAGAAACAAAAATGTTATGACATGTGAAAGACCTATTATGTGAGCTGATGTGGATCAAATCCATTTCCTCAGATATTTAGGAAGTTAGCTGACTTTTAACTAGTTAGCACTGGGATCCAAGTAAGCTCATAAGCATGTTTGATGCTTGAAGTGAGATATTTTCCATCAATAGCTAATCCAAACAATGTATTTATCCTGTCTCAGTGGACTCTTTAAGAGCTGAAAACAAAAAAGATATACAGTATCTTTTTGGATACAGAATTTTGAATTAATTGCCTTCTGATTGTGAAGGATACAGCTCCATTTTTATTTTTAAATAGCATAATGAAATGCTGGCACCTAGGTATTATGTAAATGCATTTAATCTTCTTTGACTGATGGAATGTTTTACATTTCCATCGTAGATTTTGTACATCTTTTATTGGATATCCTAGTTTGGATTAGATTACATTTATATCTTGCCTTCCAGCATTTTAATATATGCTAAGTTTCATCCCATACCAGGAGATGCAGAAGGTGATTTTGTTTCCCCCAAAAACATTAATCACCTCTCCCTGGCACTAATTGGTACACTTGTTAGCAGCCTCAGCATAGATGCCAAGATCTAAATGGAGATGAAAATGGTGCTAGAATTGAGGAATATTTCACAATGAATAATTTATTCAGCTAATTGAGCTTCCTCGTCTGCTGTAGGAAACAAATTACAATTTCCTCAAACCTGCCCTTTATTCAAATTTATTCATCCTCTATAAATAGGTGTTATAAATATAGCCCCAAATATATATATATATATATATATATATATATATATATATATATATATATATATATATATATATATATATATATATATATATATATATATATATATATAAAAGTTTAGAAACATACATTGTGATAATGAGGTGAGCAAAGGATCCATGTGAGTGATGTATCATAGATACATCTGTACCTGGGGATCAGCCTGGAAAGACTGTATTCACAAATTATGTGAATATACCCAGAAAAACTGCCAGTGATGCAAGGATAGACCCTTCAGAATTGATATGTATGATGTGAAACCCTTGATGTGAATGCTAGAAGAGTACTCAGTGTGATGCAATATTGTTGTACCCAATTACTTATCCAAAACATCCCAGGTTAAGTGAGTGTGAAATATACTAGCAATACTAGGGATCTGTATTCAACCACATAGTCAATGCAGACAATGTTGAGTGAGTGTTGTAATAGTAATTCTAATGTATAGGAGTCCATGCTGACAATTTTCATAGTTTTATGTGTAAGAAGTCATGGAGAGAGAACACACTTTCCTATTATCTATGATTGAAAGAAGTTCAAAAGAACATCAGAAAGTAAAATTATAGCAAAAAAACAAATGGAATGAGACAAAAAACCTATAACAAAACCTGCCCATTAAGTTAATGGAGCAATTTTTATATACAAAGTAGGACAGTCTTAATTTCATCATTTGTTTTTGTTTTTTGTATCCTGAAACAATTCAGGCTTGATTTCCCCTAAACACTCTTGTTCATCTTTCTGGTGTTCCAAATTATTTGGAAGCTCTCCTCTAGCACCATATTTCAAATAAATTATTTTTCCCCTGTTACCTTTCTTTACTGTCCAGCTTTCGTGTCTGTACTTGATGATTTGAAACACAGTCGTGTGGATGATCTTGGTCTTGGTGCCCAGTGACACATGGGATTTTGTTGTGCCCAATAACTGAATGTAAACTTAGCTTTTTAAACATCTAGCAAAGTGGTACCATTTCAACTTCTACCACAGGTTAACACTCTAACCAAATAAATAGAAAGCATGGTCTAGCTTCGGACTGATTGCTGTTCCTTGTTGTCTGATTTCCTGTACACATATACAGTAAAATCCAGAGTTATGAAAAAAAAATCTGTTCCATGGCCTCTTTTGTAAGTCATTTTTCCCCATAATTCAAGACATCCCCATAGGGTGAGCTGTGGTGTGAATTGGAGCCCAGGATGAAGAGCGGAATGGCTTTGTAGCTGAACCGTTCTTTGTCCTGGGCTCCATTTCACCCTGCAGCTCATTCCCAGCCAGAGGAAGGACAACCTCTGGTCTGGCTGGGAACGAGCTGTGGGGTGAATTGGAGCCTAGTACTGGGCTCCAACTCACCTCACAGGTCAGTCACAGACCTCTGGTCTGGCTGGGACTGAGGTGCGGGGTGAGTTGGAGCCAAGTCCTAGCCTCCTTCACCCCGCAGCTTGTTCCCAGCCAGACCAGAGGGCTAGGACTGACCTGTGAGGTGAGTTGGAGCCCAGTCCTATACTCCAATTCACCCCAATTACCAGGCAGACCGGAGGCTGTACTTCCTCTCCCCACCCCAGAAAGGGCTTTTCCTTGCTCTGCTAGGAAAGCCCTTTCTGGGGTTTGGAGAGGAAGGGTCCCCCACACTAGCCCAGAAAGGACTTTCTGAACAGAGGAAAGGAAAGTCCTTTCTGGGCTAGTAAATGGGACCCTTCCTCTCCTGACCCCAGAAAGGGCTTTCCCTTGCTCTGTTCAGAAAGCCCTTTCTGGGAATTGGGAGAGGAAGGTTCCCCCATGCTAGCCCCAAAAGGACTTTCCGAATGGAGGAAGGGAAAGCCATTTCTGGGATAGCAAGGGGGACACTTCCTCTTCTCACCCCTGAAAGAGCTTTCCCTTACTCCATTCGGAAAGCCCTTTCTTGGGTGGGGAGAAGGGCCTCCTGTGCTAGTGCAGCAGAAAGGACTTTCCGAACAGAGGAAGGGAAAGCCCTTTCTGGGCTAGCAAAGGGGACTCTTCCTCTCCCCACCCCACAAAGTACTTTGTTTAAAAGATTCCTTTGGTCCACAACTTTCTGCTAGCCCAGTGATCGAAAAAGTGTGTGTGGGGGGGTACTTTTCCGGTCATAATGAAGGTTCTGGATTTCAGAGAATAGCAGGGACTGAAACAATCTTTTCCCCCAACCCTTGCAGAACCTGCTGGGCTGGCGGATGGGCCAGGGACAATGGCAGAAACAGCCATGGGGACATTGTAAAAGGTGGCTGTTCCTGCCGCTGTTCCTGGCCTATCTGCTGGTTCAGCAGGTTCTGCAAAGGTTGTGGAAAAAGATTCCTTCAGTCCTCACCATTCTCGAAAGCCCAGAGCCTTCGCTGTGACCAGAAAAGACCCCCCCCCCCCCCCACACACACACACACTTTTTTAGTCGCTGTGAATGCCTCCACTGCCGGTAAGTGATTTGTTTACACTTATGGCAATGGGGGTGGGTGGAGCAGGGGTGGATTTTTAGTGAACAAAATGGTGGCACCACCATTTTGAGTGCTAGAAATCTAAATTAAATACAGTAAAACCCCTTTTGTAAGTCATTTTTTTGCATAAATCGGGACACCGATTTACCCAAAAAAACCACCTTTCGTAACTCAAGTTTTTCGTAACTTGAGGCATTCGTAAATCAGGGTTTTACTGTATATCAAAACTTGAAATTCTCATTATTTCCTCTTTCACTTTTTGGAACAAAGAGTATCCATCAGTTATCCTGTCCCTTTGGAAGAAGATGTCATTACTCCTGCAGCAAAACCAAGCTTTGTGGCACTTTAACAATAAGAACTTTTATTTGGCATGAGTTTTCATGGACTGGAAACCACTTCATCAGATGCATGAACTGATTTTGTATCAGTCATTTCCTCCTTTTACCTGCTCTCCATTTGCTTTATCCACTTTCAGACTCCTTGAAGATCTTTCAAAAGTAGAGGCATGACCTTTCTTGAGGCACAATGCAGATGCAGTATACATCTGTTGTAAGATTACCATGACATATGGAAACACCTTCCCTTGATTCATGTGTGTATAACTTTTTTTAAAGTTTATATAACGTTTTAAAGAAAACTACATTTTCCCACACACATACACTCATTTGCCTTATATCATAATTTGTTACTGTTTGTGTTCTTCTTCTTCTTGTTGTTCAGTCACACAGTCGATTCCGACCCTTTGCTACCCTATGGACCATTGCCCACTAAACACCTCTGTCCTCCACCATCCTCCTCAACCCACGCAGCTTTGTGCCCATTGCATCTACAATAACATCTAGACATCTCATTTTTGCCCATCCACTTCTTCTTTTGCCCTCCACCTTTCCCAACATCAAGGCTTTCTCAAGTGAATCCTCTCTTCTCATTTGATGTCCAAAGTACTTTAGCTTCATCTTTACTATTTGACCTTTTAAGGAGCAGTCAGGGTTGATTTCTTCTAAGATTGACCTATTTGTTCTCCTTGTTGTCCAGGGTACTCTCAAAACTCTCCTCCAACACCACATCTCAAAGGTATCTATTCTTCTGCACTCAGCTTTCCTAATGGTTGAGCTCTCACAACCATACATTACCACCAGGAATACTATTGCTTCGATTAGGGGATTTTTTATTTGTAAGGTGATTCTCTAATTTTAACTATGTTCCACAGGTTTCTCATAGCTTGTCTCCCAAGAATAGGTCGCCTTTTTATTTCATGGCTGCAATCACCAACTTCAGTTATCTTGGATCCTAAGAATGTAAAGTCTGTCACTGCTTCTACTTCTTCCCCATCTATTTTCCAGGAAGTGATAGGGCCTGTTGCCTTTATCTTGGTTTTCTTAATGTTGAATCTCAAACCAGCTTTTGCACTCGCTTCTTTCAGCCTAATCAGGAGCTTCTTTAGGTCTTCCTCACTTTCTGCCATTAGGGTAGTATCCTCTGCATATCTCAAATTGTTAATGTTTCTCCCAGAAATTTTGATTCCAACTTGTGATTCGTACATCCCTGCATTGTGCATTATGTGCTCTGTGTATAAGTTGAATAAGCAGGGTGACAAAATGCAGCCTTGTCTTACTCCTTTTCCTTTTCCAAACTACTCCACCATTCCGTATTCTGTCCTAACTGTTGGTTCTTGACTCATGTACAGATTTCTCATGAGGCATATAAGGTATTCTGGTATTCCCATCTCATTAATTACTTACCACATTTTGTTGTGGTCCACACTGTCAAAATGTTCTATGTTTAAGTATTTCCCATTTCAGTTCCAAAGTCATTAACTGTAAAGATGTCCAATGACCTTGTCGGGACACACTATATGTCTTTGCTTTAATCTTAAGAGGAATGTGAACTTGAATCTAGCAGTGTACTGAAAAAAACACCTTATAATTGGAATTACTTAATAAATAGTTATTGTCCCTTATATCTGATATAGAGAAGAAAAACTCTGTACTAGAATCAGGGGTGCAAAATATCAAGAGGAAAAATGCTACACCTGTGATCCTGAGTAGCCAAGGTAAGAAAAGTATGGCCATTTAGACATTGTTGGCCTATAAATTCTACCAGCCATATCCAGTAAAATCAATAATGAGAAATGCTGGAAGAACAGCCCAATGACCTGGAGGGTTTTGGTCATGCCTACTCTATATGAATATAATAATAATAATAATAATAATAATAATAATAATAATAATAATAATAATAATAATAATAATAATAATAATAATGATGATGATGATGATGATGATGATGATGATGATGATGATGATGATGATGATATTATTATTATTATTATTATTATTATTATTATTATTATTATTATTATTATTATTATTATTATTATTATTAACTTGCAAGACTGTCACAGCAAAAATGATAAAGTCTTATTGCAGCTGAAAAGCCTAGCAAGTTTTATTTTGCATAATATTTTCTGGGCTTCAGTTCAGTTTTCCAGGTGTGTTATTCATGAATCTGAAGAATTGAACTACAATCTACAAAAAGTCCTATTTACTTATTTATTATATTTATACCCTGCCCATCTAGGAGATTTTCCTATTCTGGGTGGTCAAATAAGTCCTAGCCAAATAAAATTTGTTAATCGTTAGAGTGCAACAGGACTCCTTGCTGAATAGTAACATTGAACACATTCACTACGTATTGATTTAGGTAGTGAAACAGACCCACTCCAACACACAGTGAGAATACTAGCAGACACAGAGGAATCACAAGGTTTAAACAATACGAAATAAAAACAGTTTAAGCACAACACATACTAAGTGGAGACTGAATATAACCACAGATGGGGTGGGACAGAAAATCGAAAAAGGGTAGAAATAATATGTGTATGCTTTCTCTAACGTATATCTGCTATAGTAGTATATTTTACACAATTTTCCTTTTCTATTATCATAGCAGCACATCGTTTACACTGACATAACTGACTGGTAACAAAAGACATGGATGATGGTACCACTATGTAGTACTTAGTACTACAGAAAGTAGTTCTTCATAAGCCAATATTATTTGTCTAAGGTACACAGATGTGTTCTGCCATCATCCCCAGTCTGAAATCCCATTTCCATTTGTTTATTCTCTCGTATTCCAAAATGGCTTCCCCAGCAGACACTGTTTCATATTCAAGTCTCTCACTTCTGCAGTATAAGTAAAGGAAACTCACAGTTGTGTACCACTGGTGTATTGACATGTAATAAATCCACCTGGGCATTCACAATGCTTCCTTAGAACCCTGGACTGTTTGATTGACTTCATTGTTTATCCATTCTACCTTTTCAAGTGCCTCTACAGCAGCACAGCCTCATGCTTGTTGGTTGTGAGGCAACCCTGAAAATGAAACAGAATATGGGTAAGGTGAGACTGCAGAACCACATGGCGCAGATGTCTAAAGGAACCATATGAGATGAATTGTTTAAAGGCCAGAATGTGTCTCTGGAATATGTCTGGCAAGCAGCTTTTGTCCTTGACTTTGTAATGACTACTAAATCTTAATGAGCAGAATAAAAAAGAAATAAAAGAAAGACGGAAAGGGGGAAGAGATGTCTGTGCAAATATGCAACATAAAAATTAGCATATGAAACTCAACTTGGCATAGGAACTTTTGAAAAGAACTATAGAGAGAATTTTAAAATATACCCACGGGACTAGTCACATTGCAGGAATGTTTTGCCCAAAAGCAGTTTTTCCCCTCCAGAAAGTTAGAGGTATCTGAATACAGCAGCTGAGAATGAAAGTACTTCTTTAGCAATAATTGATAGGTTAGCTTTCTTAGCACACTGTTTCTAGGCCTTCTATCACAAACATTGAGTGGCTGTTAAGAAACTGAATAGTAATCAAGCCAACAGTCTCATAAGCCTCACCAACAGTACAAAGCCTTTGTTTTCAAGCATTCCTTTTTTCACTTTGTTGTCTGTGCATCAAGATTAAAATGTATTAGACAATGAAGCTTTAGGAAACATGTTGGAAAAGATTGATTTCCTTTTTCTTCTTTTCTTTCTTCAGATTGTTTGCTGATGAATTCACTGCAGACACAAGGGACAGGGTCAATACCACTATTAGGGAGAGTCTAGAAAGGCACTTTAAATGTCCGACTCTCTTTAAGTTACTTATGAATCTGTTTCAGAGGCATGGATAGGGCCAGTCCTACTATTAGACAAGTCATGTGGCACCTTCAAAGCAATAGATCTTGAGTGTTATGAAAGAAGGCAAATCTCTCTTTTTTCTGTTATCACTGCATGTTTATTACCTGAGCTTGAGAGAAGTACAGTATGTGTGGGATTTTGACACAGGGGCCAAATCCTATTAGACATTTACATGCACAGAAGAGGAAATGTAGAAATTGCTGCATTAATTGAAGCTAATTGTTTACCTGGTGATGTGAGCATGTCAGGTGTGTGACAGTTGTGTGATGAAGTATGCAATTAAGCACATCATGGACATGCAACCAATACCTCACCAATTTTCCTTGTCCAGGTGCTGATATGCTATTGGATTCTAGGTATAGTGCAACATAAATCATCTGTCCATTTGCCCTGTGGAGAGAAAGATTGAACATGAATTCTTCTGAAATACAAAGAAGGGCACCCCACCCCACCCCCCACCTCAGGTGCTTATTCTCTGGAGTGAGGTTGCTCCTGCATTTCCTGGAGTCTCAGACCATATTGCTTGTTCCAATGGGAGACTACTATGTGGTAGAGGGGAGGAGATAGGGGATTAACCTCAAAGGCAGCTCCTTTCTTCCCTCTGCTTCTTCTTTGGCAAAGCACAAACAGTCTCCCCAGAGTGTATCCTCCCATCCTGGAACTGAACCTTGGGACCCCGAGAGTATGGTGTCTAGTAACAGCCCACTCCTGCTCACCCCAGGTTTGCAGTATAAGAGTAGCTGGTCACTTTGGGGCTGGATAGGAATTTTTGCAAGTAGCCTATATTGGATATAGAGGTGGGTGATTTTTTTGCCTATCCCACATGCCTGTTACATGTCCACAGAAATGCAGACAGTGCTGGCTCTGTGGCTATAAACAGAGATGAGCACTGAGCCCTAGAGTCAGATACGACTCGCTTTCAAGTAAGGGTGACCTTTACCTTTACTTAACATACCTGTGTCTTTGTTCTAGGATTGGGGTGTGTGTGGGATATCAAATGGCGTGCCTCTATGCTTAGGATTTCAGTTTTACTTGGAAGTAAGCCTTACTAAATATAAAAGGACTTGCTCATCAGTGAAATTCATAAGACTGTGTTTTATGTTATACCAACATAGCTAGGTGTAAATTCACACAATAATTTATATCCATTGTCCACACTTTCTCTTCAAATAGTATTTTTGTAGAGTATTTCATAAATACATTCATTTTAGAGTTGCCATATGTGCTGTTTTTCGGGATTTTCCCGGATTTTCCCAGATTGACGCCAGTTCAAAAAAAAAAACATTTAAAAATCCTGAAAACCTCCACCAAACACAGGGATGGAGGATTTCTTTTTCATGTGACCGCAAAGGATTAAATGCATAGAGTTGCTATTCCTAGAGAGGAAGGGAACAGGGTGGACAGAAAGTGAAGAGTTGTCTGTTGCAAAGGTCCTCCTCCAAAATAAGTCCCTTCTTGTCTCCTGCTTTTCTCCTTCCAGAGGGAAACGGAGGCTCCATGGACTGTATTGCTGTTCCAGGCCCCTCCTTAGAACTTTCTTCCAAGGGATCCTCCTGTGGGGTTTGAGGGTAAGTCTACTTCAATGAGGAGTGGAGGGGAGTGACCTCAGGGGGAGGAATGGTGGTTTTAAGAGTGGCCCAAGGAATTTTAAAAAGGTAAAGATCACCCTTGCTCAAAAGCCAGTCACATCTGACTCTATGGTTCAGTGCTCATCTCTGCTTCATAACTGATGAGCCAGCAGTGTCTGCGTCTGCAGACATTTCCGTGGTCATGAGGCATGCATGACTAAACACCAGAGCACATGGAACACTGTTTACCTTCCCACCAAAGTGGTCCCTATTTATCTACTTGCAATTTCTTGCTTTCAAACTGCTAGGTTGGCAGGAGCTGGGACAGAGACGGGAAAAGTAATACAAATAGAATAATCAAGAATCATTTTTTTGTAAGAAGAATCATACGGGAAAGAACCTCTTGATTACAACTTATTTTAAACTGACAGTGGCTGCCCGCCCTGGACTGGAATTACACGGGGTCTTAGAGCTGCAGTCTCCTTGACAGCCCCATCCGACACATGCACAGGTTGAACAATGTAATGATGTCTCATGTCTGTCCCGGTTTGGTGGGAAAGAATTATGGCAACCCGAATTCATTTTCATGTTCACCTTCTCCTAATATACATATTCTGGCCTCTTTCTTATTTGGAGAATTGCAAATATTGACTTACAGCTGCATTTAATTTCTTATATTGGTTTCATAAATTAGAAGATCATATTAAAAGATGAACCGAATTATTTATTCCCTCACGCTTACTTCTGAGAAAGAAGGCATAGAATCGTACTGTATGTAAAATAAATAATTGAAATGAAGCTACCCACTCAGCAAATAATTATTTTGAATGAATGATGATGGTTTTATAAACACCTGAATTCCATGTAAAAGCCTATCTACTGTAAGCACATTTTAACTCAACAAAGCATGTATTTTTCCTTAAAGTTCTATTTCTGAGGACTGTGTGTTCAATCTTTCTCTCCACAGGGCAAATCAACAGATGATATCCCTTCAAACCTGCCTATCAAAATGAACAGGAGGCTGACTCATTGCTCTTCATCATGAAGGTATTAGAGATTATGTTCTTTAAACTAGTAGTTCCCAACCTTTTCAAGCTGGGGGCCGGGTCAAACTCTCTCAGTCAGCTTCGTGGGCTGGACAGCCATTGTTCTCTGACTGCATAATGGGGGTGGCCATTTTGTCCCAATAGCTTCAAAGGAATGGCCATTTTGTTTCTTGAATGCCATTTTGTTCCTTGAATGTGGGCTGGATCCGGCTAACGGGCCTTAGGTTGGGAACCTAGATAGACAGACAGACAGACAGACAGATGATAGAATTTTATCAGAAAATGACTGAAAGTTCTTTCAATGAATTAAGGTATTCTATTTTATGTTTTTCCCAAACAATAATACAAATTTTGTCTACATGGTGAAGAAGGTCTTATGCAGTAGTTCATGCAAAACTTATCTAGCCTTCTATATCATGTAGCTTCCTAATAAATTTTAAATAAATAATAACACATTTATTGTAATTTTAAAATAAATCTTTTTGCCTCTTGTCCCAGATCTAAAGGCTTGAACCAGATAACTACCATAGCTTCTAATGGGATGACATTTTAAGAACAATATTATAAAGACTGCAGACATTTAAAAAGAAAGAAGTAACCTCAGATTTTATAAAATAGGAATGATGAGCAAGATATCCCACATTTGGTGCCTGTTTTAATAGGATTTAAGAACCCAATTTCTGATGATTATTTCTGCAAATGGAGACAGTTGTTCTTGACTATACTAAAAACCTCCTATGAGAAAGATTAGCAATGTAACTATTTATATCTCTCCTTCTTCACATCTCTTGATCAAGGTAAGCCCCTTGAAAAGCAACATATAATAATCAGTTTTAACATTCCACAGTCCTCCAATCTTTTATTAGCTTACAGACAGAAATGCCTGTAGCTAGAAAAGGCTGACATTTCAAGAGTGCTTGACATCATTCAAGAAAAAAGCCTTACACATTACTGCATGACTTCAACATAATGGGGGCATTGTCTCTTGCATTTCTGAGTTCAGATCTGTTTTGAATTATTTTGTCTTTCTGTACCATGACAAGGTCATGAGTTCATTCTACATTTGGGGGTCTGTTCTCATATTTGAATGTAACATTTTCTATAGTCTAATAATGTTCCAATTGCACAGCATCAGACAGGCCAATTTAATTAGGGTGGATATCAATTTGCTGCTTGCAGCTTTTGGTTGTCTGTTGTCTGTTTTGATTTGCTGTGTGTTCTGTCATGTTATTTGATATCTGCTTGTACACTGCCCAGAGTGGGATACCACCCAAATGGATAGTATAGAAATGTAATAAATATAAATAAATTGTCTTAAAGTAGCAGTGTCTAACTTGTACACACCCACCTACAAACACTCACCTGTGGGCTCCCAAGATTATTTTAACTGGAAAAACACCTAACTTTTGCTACTGCCTCTGTATCAGTGCAACATAGAGGGCCTGTTACCAGGTTGTGAGCAGCTCTATATGTTACTGCACAGAGGTGTCTTCAGCTAACCTTAGATGAAAACTTTTTGCTTAGCATAGTAAATTGCATTAGAGTGGGACGCTGACTCACTGAGGATTATGTTTGTCAACTTCTCTATATATTTTTTGAATGTGCTTCTGTAGACAGGAAGTGATGGGGGGCCAATTGGGGGGTTGAGGGTGAAATCCCATACATTCCCATTACCTCTGCCTGCCTCTGGGAGGCACCAGTTGTCATGATCTTAAGTACCCATGGCAGCCTTATCTGAAGCTACTAAAGTTTTTTCACACACTCACATCCCTTGTATTCTTCTGTGATGGGTGAGTTCTCCACAACTGCAACCTCACGAGGGAGCTGACTGACAGCTGCTGAACCTGCAGTACCACTAGGGTAATGATTGACAGCTAAACCAGTTGACTACCCCACAAGGGAGATGACATCTCAACTCCATTCCTTAGTTGGGGGTCACATATCAGTCAAACCCCAGCTTCAGAAACAACTGCAGGAAGGGATTTTCCACTGGAATGCAAAGGTGGGAGGGAAGCTACTCTTTTTTCCTATTTAAGGAGAGCCCATTTCACCTGTTCTTTGGTCCTCTGTGTAGAAGGCCAGATCCATGTCTCCTCAGCCAGACTCAAACTTCCCCTCGGGGCAAGACACATACCTGTGATGTGCCCCTCCGACGAACAGGAACCCTATTAACTTTTTATTGCTATGCACTTTGTCTGTCTCTGTTCTTTTTCAGATGCTATACTTATTGGAAAATAAAGCTATTTGTGAGTAATACCAACAGAGTGGATGTCAGTTAATCAGGCTATATCCAAGTACCTTGCTTTCTGCCCCTACATGCTACCAATATACTAAATTGCTACATACTCCCTCTAAGCGACAGGTGGAGTTGTTTGAGGCTGATTGTGCTGCAGGACAGTGAAGTGACCTTTGGCTGCATTGGGAGTGTGCGGATAAAGGAAATTATTGCAGCCTAAGGATCGAGATCAGCCTACCGTACCTCGGTACCTGGTCGAGCTCAAGACACCAATCACTGGGGCATACCTAGATGAGTCCCTATATCCCTGTTGTCCAGCACACCACTGGTTCTGTTCTCATAGTTTTCAGCCAGTTATGATTACATCCAAAAGTAAACTAACCATCACCTGCCTTGAAGGTCATTTCCCAGGCTTCTCTAGCTCTGCCCAGGGAATTAAGTACTCAAAAATAACTACTTTATTCATTAAAAGCAAAAGCCCCTATTTTAATTCATTACAACATGTAACTTTTTGGAAGCTTTGATGAGTGGTATATGAACCATTCTGGCTGCATGAATTCACAGGTTAATTTCATCCAATATCCTCCTGGGTCAGATTTCTTTCTGTTTTTATGTGCTGCCTGAATATTTACATTCTGCATAACACAGGCCTCAGTATCTATAGAAAATCTGCCACCCATGGAGAACAATGTGCTCTGCAGGCATTCATTAAGAAGCGTAACAGTCTGGAGAGGTGGAGAAGTGTTATTATCACCATCATAATCATTTTACAAAATGGTTACATGCTGTCAAGGGATTATGACAAGTTTCTTAATGTGTTCAGGGGTATGAGTACAGAAGCCTTGGCTTTGAGTCATGTTCAGTAACTGTCCATGTGCTGTTCTTGCCATTAGAAATTCTCAATACTCCAATGACATGGGTAGTTCAGAAGAGAGCAAGGAAGAGAAAGAGAGAAAATGGCAGCTGTAACCATGCAAAGGAATTTAAAACATTGGACAGCCATTCTGTGCCCGAGCAGGTTGTAAATTGTCAGAACAATTCACAAATCCAAGCAGACAGAGAAAGGTCTTAAGAATGTTTCAGGTCACAGCACAAGCAAGATTCCCAGTTGTTGTTGACTGTTCTATAGTGACATTTCTTTTGCCAGACCTCTATGCTTGTATTTAATCATCTCTTTGAGACACAGATATAAGGTGTCTCAAATGGCCATTGCCTTTTCTATGATTTGCCTTCAGTTACAGTGCAAAAGGTTTGTAGAGGAATTATATCAAAGAATCTCAGCAGATTGGCAAGAGGTGGTTTGGGAACCTGAAGCTTTAAAACTTGCTTTTGAAAAGACTTGGGCCAGATCTAAAAGCAAGAGCAGATAATAGCTTTATTATACCATGGCAATAAATAGTTAAACCAAATAGCTAACTAAAGAAATCATATAATGTAGTGCACCACTATATTCATACCTGTCAGGTTTTGAGCATGAAAATAAGGAAACTTTTGGGCCACACCCCTCTCCTCACCAGGCAACACCCCCACCCACCAGGCCACGCCCCCTCATCCCCAAAATCCATGTACATCCAAGAACCTAGAAGAGGAGGAGCCACCAGAGCCAGGGAGGAGTGTTGGGCTTCCCCCCTCCCCCAGGTGGAGGAAGAACCACCCTCTTGGTACTCCCCTTCTCCCCTTAGCACCACTGCTGTCCCTCGCAGGGAATAAGGCAATAGGCCAGCCCCTACAGACCAGCCTTACTGTAATAATTCTATTTTAAATCTCTTGCCATGCCAGGTCAGTTTCTTCAAGATGAGTTGGCCGTCAGCTGTAATTTGTATCTAAGAATACATTTTTTTTCCTGAAGCAGGAAAAATTCAATTCAATTCAATTTTAATTTATATCCCGACTTTCTCTACCCCAATGGGTGACACAAGGCGGCCAACAGGAAACAAAATATACAATAAAATACAAATGCAGCAGAAAATACGAGACAAAATCCCCCCCCCCCCCCCAGTAACAGCAATGAAATACAAGCAGGTATATGAAGTTCAGCTCACATTCCCTGAAAAGTCCAGAAACCCAATGCTGCACCTGAGACCAAAGTTCAGCGTCCAAGTGTTCAAAGTTCAAGGTCGAGTGAGCACCTGCCTCCCATTCCCGGGCCAGGTGGAGAGGCAACGCGACAGTGTGAATTTGTTTAAGGTGGATCCCAGCTTGCCATGAAGTGACCCACACACTATAATCTTGGAGCCATCTCCTGTGGCACATATGAAATGAGACATGCAGGATTTAACACTGGGACAGCAATGGACTGCCGCAGCTTTGAGGATATTGACAAGGTTTGCCTTCCTAGCCAGTCAAACTGACATGGCCTCTTCTACCTCCATGACCATTGGGAATCTGAGTTCCTCTTCCACTCATTTTGCTGTTGGGCCCAATATGGTGGTTTCCAGTGGCATTTCTTCCACCGAGGGAACCATCACCAAGGGGACCACTACTTGTCTGGCCAGACATCCCACTACAGTAATGGAGTAGACCGTATAGCCAGCAACTCAACACCGAGTGTTTGGTGGTGGCAAATATCCTGACTCCCTAAAGGGGCCAATGGCTATGGGTGGATGATCCCCTTTAGTTGAGTTGGCAAAAGCAGGCTAAAAGCACAAGTTAAGAATGCAGGTACAACTAGTTAAGGGCAATTGTAGAAATTCTTCAATCCAAGGTTGGTCATAAACCCAAGAACTTGTCATTGTTCTCCCTAAAGTAAAGGTAAAGGTTTTCCTTGCTCGAAAGCCAGTCGTATCCGACTCTAGGGTGCAGTGCTCATCTCTGTTTCTAAGCCGAAGAGCCAGCGCTGTCTGCTTCTGCAGATGTTTTCATGGTCATGTGGCAGGCATGACTAGACACCGGAGCACACGGAACGCTGTTACCTTCCCACTGAAGTGGTCCCTATTTATCTACTTGCAATTTCTTGCTTTCAAACTGCTAGGTTGGCAGAAGCTGGGACAGAGACGGGAGCTCATTTCCGTCCTGCAGTACTCAGGAATCGAACTGCTGACCTTCCGCTTCCCAGTCAGCGTTTTAGCGACTTGAGCCACTGCAGTTCTCCCTAACTAAGCATTATCATGAATGGCTCTCCAAGGTTTCAGATTAGAGTCCTTTTTGCTCCTGCTTTCAAATGTTAACAGTTCTGCCAGGGAGCTTCTGCATGTCAAGTTTGCATCCTACTAGTTATGCACTCTCCGCTTCACCCTGCACTATCCTATGAGTTTGTTTGGAGACACTTGGTAGCTTCTTGATGGACTCTTGTAAAAACCTAAAAGACACAAACAGAAGCAAAAGGGAATGGCTTTTAAAAACACCATGAACGGTACTATTAATGACAATATATCATTAGGTACGCTCTAAAAAAATTACTACCACCTCTGTGGGCAGGGCCAAATCTGTGGGGAGGGGGCCCAAATCTGTGGGCTGGGGCAAATCTGTGGGTTGGGCTAAATCTATGGGCAGGACCAAATCTGGCCATGTGACTTTGTGGCAAATCTAGTCATGCCTGCCACATGGCCATGAAAACATCTGCAAACACAGACAGCACTGGCTCTTTGGCTGTAAATAGAGATGAGTACTGCACCCTAGAGTCAGACAGAACTAGCTTTTGAGCAAGAGAGACCTTTACCTTAACTAGGGTAGCACTATAACAGTGACTCTTTAGTTGCACATAATTGCAGGCTAAGCAGGTGTCACAGGTGTTTAAAACCTGCTAAATCTGTTTGATCGGAGGTGACGACTGCACCTGAAAGTAACTGAAACAGGAGAGCCTATGGGGTCTTGAACAACAACCTTGGCAAGCCATCTCCCTATTTTCTCTGTTGGCCTCTCCAGCATGAGACACTTAACCGCTAGTTCACAGATGCGCATGGGCAAGCACATGCATGGAGGTGATATTTCATCCCTCTGAGTGAGCCAGAGGAACACAGACAGCACTGGCTCTTTGGCTGTAAATGGAGATGAGCACTGCACCCTAGAGTCAGATACGACTGGCTTTTGAGCAAGGGTGACCTTTACCTACACACACACACACACACACACACACACACACACACACACACACACACACACACACACACATCTCCATTCCCCCCCTCCCCCCAAAGAGAGAAAGGAGTCTCACTTACTGGGAAGGTGCAGGACGCGGGCCATGATGAGGAGCTGAAGCCGCCAGCTGCCTCCCCCTCCTCCCATGATGACACACAGATGGTGGAGAAGGGCGGGCAGGCAGCAGTGGCTGCAGTAGCAGCAGCAGGGTAGCTTTGAAGGCAATGATGCCTCTGTCAAATAATCCTTTAAGTTAGGACCTAGACAACATAGATTAAAGGCCTAGTTGTAGCTTGATAGAAATCATTTGCTTAAAGGTTGAGAACCCAGCATTTTCTAACAGTTGGCACAAGCATAAGCCTACACACTGTTCTTGGCACAGTAACTTGAAAGAATTTAATTAGTTGAACTCTTCACCTCAGACTCACAGTTAGGAGGGAGGAAGTGAGAAGCAATGTATATGTGACCTCATCCACTAGATGGGAGGGGGGAGTCCAACGTACACTTGCCTTAGGACATCCATGCATTGAGCTGTACCATATTTGGCCCAGTCTGGTACAGACTAATGTCAACACTCTATAGATTGTTGAGTACATTAACTGTAAGATAAATGACATACTTAGTCTGGCTCAGAATCTTATAAAATACACAAGCAGCTGACAGCTCATAGCTAGCTGGGGGAGAAGAAAGCTGAGAAGCTTACAGCTCCAATGAAGGGGGATGCCTCATCAATATGCCAATGACTTGATGCCAATGGAAACTTCATAGGGGCGTACGGCCCAATCCAAAAAGCCAAATAGCCAGAGAAAACAGGTAGCGATGAAAGCTGAATTTATTATGTTTCTTTCTTGCACTCATTGAATGCTCAGAGGAGAGAGACAGGATTTTAAGAAGCAAGTTTTTAAATGTTGTTCAAATGCCTATTTTATAGAAAATAGCTCTTTTGCTTTTAAAGAGATCCTATGCTGATGAAGAGTGTTTTTCTTCAAAGCAAATAGGAAATTGAGAGTGGAAGGTGAGATAAGAAATTTAATAAGCTCTAAACAAAGAGACTATTCCTTTAATTTCCAAAGACTTGGAAACCAGAAGCCCTGAGAAGAAGGGTAGCAGGCTAGCCTTCACCCTTTAAGAGAAAGGGAACAAAGTGAAGGGGGAAACTTCACCGGGCCACAACTTGGCACCCAAGTATCTCAGAAGGATATACTCATTCACCTTCTATTCTTCCAAGTGCAGCAAGATGATAGGGAAGTGGCACTTACTAATAGGAGTCAAAGGAAACTGACTTCATTTATAGAGACACCCTTTCCCAGCTAATAAAGAGAAGCAGGGGAGCCACTTCTCTCACCAAGTTAATCTACTACAGGCCAGCCCAGAAGCTACCAAAGCAAGGACAATGCACTGGGCATTTTGAAAGCTCCACCATTCCCCTAACTGATGAGACCCAAGGTGGCTAGCAGAAAATTAATCAAGGGTAAATCAGGTTAGAGTGCCAGCACATGAGATGGAGCAGGCGGGGCAGGGCTGACAGCCTCCACTGCCTTCTGCCATTCCTCCTCCTCTGAGTGCAGGACTCAGAGCAGGAGGTGGCGGCGATGACGGCGACCCCAGCTCTCATTGTGGGGAAGGTGCAGCTGCTGCACTGCTCCAGCAACCAACCCCCCCCCCCCCGCTGTTGCCTCCCTGCTCTGCCTGCTCTTCTATTCTCCTGGCGGCAGGATGTCCAGGCAGCACGGCTTGAGCTGTGCAACTGTTGTGATGCCTGAACATCATGTGCAATGGGGTAAGGAGGTGGGCGTGTCTGGCCAGGTGGGCATGGCCTGGGAAAATTTCTGCTACTGGTTCGGATGAACTGTTGACAACCGGTCTCAGTGCATCACTGGTACTGCCCATTGATTTAAGGACCCAATATTTAACAGATTACTGTATGGGACAAATAATTTGTTTCATACTATGTTTGGCTATCCAGAGAGTGAATTAGGTATCTGGCTATGAAGTCAGAAATTAGGAGTTAGATTTCCCCTCCTGTGTCTCTTGGAAGAAGAGACAGCTAGTGTCGCCTTGAGCAAGTTGCTTAGTCCTAGTGTGCTAACAATTTCTGAAGTAGACAACTACTTCTAAGTTTTTCTACTAGAAGACATTGAGGAAACCCTGGCTTAATGGCAAGAATTGTTATTGTTTCTGAGATAATTTTAATCAAATATTATTCTTATTCACTAGAAAACCATGTACAGTATAGCACAGTGGTATAAGTCAAGGAATTGGGTTATTTCCCTGTTTTTCAACTCTAGGGTAGTTTTATTAAAGAAAATATTGTATCATACACAGAGATGAGGTAAAAACAAGACCTTTTGAAAGCAGTGTGGGAGTTGAAGAGAGAATGAGAGCTATTTACTCATGCTTCTGCACAAGAAGGTCCATCAACTTTTAAATGCCAAATGGGCTTACATCCTAGAACTCATCAATTATTCTGGAATAACAAACTTTAGACTTATTTCAGTTTCTAATTTGTTTAAAAGTTAGAGAGATTTATCAGAGGTTGACTGAAATGAGAGGGTGATGCAGAGAGAGAGAATTCATTTCAGGTCAATTTATTTCATGTTTTGTACTAGCATTACTGACCAATTTTTAAAATAATAATAATGAAGTAAATATTTCCTGTAGAAAGGAAAAATTGACAGTTATATATAACACTAGAGATGTTTAGGAACCTCTTTATATCTAGGACATAGTCAGATTCCCTTTAGAATATTAATAGCACAGTTGTTTACAGTTTCCCCCCATACACAGGGAATACACTCTATTACCTACAACGGGTACCTGAAACCATGGATAACAACAAACCTTATATTTTTACATTGCCAACAATGGCTTCTAGTGGCCAGTTCTGGTAATGTGCCATAGAAATGAATATATATTATGTATTTCAGAATTTCGTATTGAATATATTGAGACCTGCAGATAGCTGAAATGGTGAACACTCATCCCACCAATATGAGAGGTGACCTGTACACATCTACTCAAAGGCACATCCAACTGAATTATGTGGGACATACTTCCAGGAATATTACTACAGAATTATGGAAGGCAAAAGAAACTGGAAACTTTCTACTGAAACCATATATGAAGTACAGACAAAGTTCTTGGATGTTGAGAAATGTATATACTATATTAATAAAATACAGGAGAGAGGAATGGGAGGACATACTTTTACCCTAATTTTAACATTAACATATTTTGCTATCCACAATACATTACAACATCACTGGCATAAAGACATTTTGGTAAAATATATAATAATAAAGGTTTTGCCAGCTTTGAAAGCCATATCTTGCATTTGAAGAATTATTTTTTTGGTTTACTATTCTTAGAAGTCCACAGACAGCCAACCTGCAAAAGTAAAATTTCCAAGTGCTGCATTTTTCATTCCTGTTGGAGACGGAAGGACAATCCAAGTGGAAAACATGCTACCCAGGAGTCTGTATTGTTATGTATAAATGTGTTCAGAATTTAGAATGCAATACCCTTAGAGGTTTTCCTGAATGTCACCTGTTGAAAGGGATGGAAATACTTGAGCTTCCTTGATTGTGGCCATGGTGATTAATAGAGGGGAGCCATGCAACATCAAGTAATGCATAATGACTGTCTTTAGGTGGACTGCAAGAAATGTGGGGAATGTAGATAGGCACGGTTACAATTTGTTTTCAGGAATGAGAATGAGTTTCTATGATTTTGTAATGGGTTTGACTCCTCTTTGTCCCCATTTGCACTTCAAAAAGTGGCCTGAAAACAGGAGGGCCTATTTAAGCTGGAATTGTAGATAAATAATATCCTTTCCAGATCTTCATTTCATGGAAATGGAAAGGCTGTACTTCTGAAATATTTATTTTAATTTAGTCACCTTTGTTAAATGGGGAATTTCACTTCATGAAGTCAGTGCCTAGTTGCAAAAAAATAAAAACACCAAAAAAACCCCCATCTTTTTCCTTGCCTTTATTCTGATATTTCCTCCATTCCATTAATGCTGAAATGTGAACTGTGATAGACTGTGGACAAATTACATTATATTTCAATGACAGGAATACTCAGGCACAGTCTTGATAGTGGAATGTCAGGTGTTTTGGAATGATAGTGGAATGTTAAAATAACAACTTAGTGTTTAAATTCTCCGAGTTTAGTGTCTTGCAAAAGAGACAAAGGAAGGAGCCGCAACAGGGCTAAACACAACTTTATTGCATGGTAGTCAGGGTGAACATGTGGTAATGGTGGACAAACAGCTCTATTTATATTGCACTATACATTTGAACATACAGGTATCGTAGCTCATTGGCTACGGCCCATGTGACATCATTGCCTGTCACGCCCATCTTCTCCAGGTGCTGGTATGGCGGGAAGGTTTCCCGCCCTTCAGGTATTTGGGGAATCTGTACCATGTGAGCTGGATGCTCGCTACTGCCACCTGTGGTCACTTAGCTCACATCCTCATGTAGTCTGTTACAATGAGTTCTTGATGAGATACAATTGGACACAATTGGTTACATTCTGTTAAAGGTGTATTACCGAATTTCATGGCATTGCATTTGATACATAACACAAAGTGACTGTAAAAACATTTGCAGTCTCTCAGCCTATCCTACTTCAGAGGACAGGAGTAGCCCCATACATTTTTCTTCTAGAGGCAAAGGACAAGACAGTTCTAAATACAGATATAGCCTGGAACTTCACTTCCTCACTGGTGATCGGGCAAAACAAGGTGTGTACTGGACCTCTGCCCCTTGTTTTCAGATTTTGAGATGTTGCATTTTTGCTCCCAATAGTGTTACAAATTGAATTGTGAGGATATTTACTGGTGGGGGCCAGGAAATATGATTGGGTGGCTGATGGTTTTAATGCACTGTAATGCCCAGTCAAATGAAGATTTCTGAAGAACTCAAAGGCTTCCCTTTATCAGCCACCCTTAGTTTCAGATTGTTTCAAAGGATCCTTTGGCTTTTTGGTTGGACTAAAGAAGATGTCCTGAACAGCTGATTAGGGTGGTATCTACAACCAAAAAAAGAAATCTACTATTATACAGGAAGAGCAGTATTAAACTGAGGTCTACATCTTCCTCCAACTCCTGAAGAATATTCTTCCTATGACTGGAGATGATTGTGTCTTTATCTCATCTGTCCAATATGAAGGTCACTATGGTTATGTGTGTGTGTGACCCCACTTTCAGAAAACACACGCACACCAGTCTTTTATTTCTATCTTTCTATCCTTAATAAAGTTATTCCATTTTATTCCTCTCAAATAAAGTTATTTCACTCACTTTATTCTGCCACCCACATTTAGAATTGATTAGGCTTATGTGTACACAAGCACCACTCTGACCATACACCCATTCACACACGCTTGAAGGTATATACTGCAAGGGTTGAATTTTATTTCATTGGCAGTTATACCTGGGATGTCAGGATGGAGGGTATAAAAGTCCCTTGATAGAAAGTGTCTGGAGCTGTTGTGACTCCAGCCCCCGGCCCACCTCTGGCCCCCAAACTGGCCCACCTTGGGGATGAAGACTCTGAGGATGAAGGGGAGGAGCTGACAGGACCCTCTTCCTCAGGGATTCCTCCCCCCAGCACTGCCTCAGCCTCCCTTGGAACTGCAGCAGCAGGATGGCAATGAGGATGTCCTCCAACAGCAGTCTTCGCGTTCAGACATCTCTGGGGATGAGGCGTTGCTGGACGCTAGGCATCAAAGCAGGGCGAAGCGTTGTCTACAGAGGCTGAGAGGAAGGAGGGGCCGCAGGTAATCAGGAAGCATCTGGCCACACCCATGGAGGCATATAAGGAACCAAGATGCCGGGTGTGGCTCTGTGATGGACAAAGTTTAGCTTCCCTGCTCTTGCTTGGTACCATGGCATCTTGACTCTTTGGAAACTCTGGAAATAGAACTTTGGACTGGTTTTGGACTACTCTTTGGAAACTCTGGAATTAGAACTTTGGACCAGACTTAGACTATTCTTCGGATATCCCTTACAGTGAGTGTTTTCCTGACAGGGAAAAGGGAGTGAGCGGGGGAGACAGAACATCTTATCCGTCACCCCCAAACAGGCAACATTGCTGGCGCAATGGAGGAGCTGCAATAGCTGCGGGCGGTGAACCAACAGCTTCAGCAGCAAGTGGCACACCTGGCAGCCTAGGTCGCTGTGCTGGCTGCCCCTGCAGCCCCTCCTCCCCATCGAAAATGCCCAGTGGCCATGCCTGACAAGTTTGCTGACCAACTGGGGATATTTCCAGTCTTCCTGGGACAATGCCAACTGTTTATGGACGCCGGGCCCGAGGACTTCACCGACAACCGGGCCAAGGTGGGGTTTGTGATTAGCCACCTGTCCGGCCCGGCCGCTGCTGACCCAGGACAGCCCACTACTGGCAGACTACCAGGGTTTCCGGCACTTTCTGGGCCACATGTTTGAGGATCCCATCCGGGCACAGATGGCAGCCAGGCGCCTCATGGACCTCCGGCAAGGGAAGTGCCCACTACAGGAATATATCGCGGAGCTTTGGCTTTTGTGCCAGGACTCAGCATGAAATGAGGTGGCACAGATGGACGTTTTCCATGACGGGCTGTCTGAGGAACTTCAGGATGAGTTGGTCCGGGTGGAGGTTCCCCTCACCCTAGATGCCCTGGTAGTTCAGTGTCTCTGCATCGACACACATCTTCAGTGTTGATGAACTCAGTGGGCTGCCCGGGAGCTGTCGGCCATGCCCAGGACCTCATGGTCGGCACCTGTGATACTTCGGCCTGCCCCACATTTCGTGGTGACAGCTGAGGAACCGATGGAGCTTGGGGCTGCCCGGCCCTGCCTGAGGGCCCAGGAATGGGCATGCTGCCGCCAAGGGGATCTGTGTTTGTACTGCAGGGAACCCGGACACTTTGCTGCCTCCTGTCCTCAGAAGGGGGTGGGGTTCCCACATCCGGCCCCAGTTTCCGGCCCACCCCATCGAGAAATGAGGTCAGCCTGGCCTAGAGGAGACCCTCGGCCGGGCACAGATCACGTCCCCACCAGAGTCCACCGGTACAGATTCTGACCATCCCCAGCACCTGGTATTGGAGACCCGGATCCTTGTTTCCTGCCGGGCCGAGAAGATTCCGGCACATGCACTGGTGGACTCGGGAGCTGCAACAAACTTTATGGACCGAGCTTTTGTGGCCACTTTGGGATTCCTCTGGGATTCCATCAATGGGCAGGAACTCGTGTCAGGGCCCATCAAGACAGCCACCCAACCTTTGTGTCTGGCCATTGGGGCACATGAGGAGGCCATCCAGTTCTACATCACTGCGGACCTCCATTTCCCTTTGGTCCTAGGCATGGCCTGGCTCCAGACCCACGACCCTCAGGTGGCGTGGTCACGAAATGCCATCACCTTTCTGGCCCTGCAGTGCATGGACCACATCCGCCACACCTGTGCCGGTCAGGCGTTCTCCTTCCCTGCAGTCTCCTTGCTCCCCGAGCTGTTTGACTTTGCTGATGTGTTCAGTAAATGCGAGGCGGACCGTTTGCCCCCGCATCGGCCCTACGAATGCCGTGTGGACCTCAAGCCCGATGCACTGCTGCTGGTGGGGCAGTTGTACCCTATGTCGGGACCTGAATTGGCCACCCTGCATGACTTCCTGGACAAAAAATCTGGCCTGTGGGTTTACCTGGCCCTTGTCTTCCCCCCTCTCGGCCCCGGTGCTCTTCGTCAAGAAGAAGACGGGGGACCTGTGTCTGTGTTGTGACTACCCTGGCCTCAATGCCATCACGGTGCAGAACCGGTACCCCCTACCGCTCATCTCAGAACTCATAGAGAGACTGCAGGAGGCCACCACATTCACCAAGATTGACTTGCGAGGGGCCTACAACCTGGTGCGAATGCGTGCGGGGGACGAATGGAAGACAGCCTTCATTACCCACTATGCCCATTTCGAGTACACCGTGATGCCGTTTGGGTTGACCAACACCCCCGCAGTTTTCCAGCCTTTCATGAATGACGTGTTCCGGGATGTGCTCAATCATTTTGTGGTGGTATACCTGGATGACATCCTGGTCTACTCCAGAACCCGGGCAGAACATGTTTTGCAGGTTTGCCTCGTCCTGCAGCGTTTGTGGGAGCACCAGCTCTATGCCAAGCAGGAGAAATGTTTCTTTTTTCAGACTTCCATTGAGTACCTTGGCCATGTCATTTCTCCTGAGGGTACCGCAATGGACCTGCACAAGATAGAGCCCCTGTGTTCTTGGGCACCCCCCACCCCCATCGGGTGAAGGATGTCCAACGTTTTTTGGGGTTCACCAATTACTACAGTATGTTCATCCCTGACTACGCAACACTGACGGTACCCCTCACCCAACTCCTACATAAGAAGGTTCCGTTCTGATGGGATAATTTCGATGGATTATCTAGACCCCTTTCAATCAGGATTCAGGCCCAGGTATGGTACGGAGATGGCATTGGTCACACTGATGGATTATCTCTGGCGGGAGCGGGACGGGGGTTATCCATCCGTCCTTGCTCTTCTTGACCTCTCAGCGGCCTTCGATACCATCGACCACGGTATCCTTCTGCAATGGCTCAAAGGACTGGGGATCCAGGGCACCGTGTTGTCCTGGTTTTCCTCTTTTCTGGAGGGCCGTACCCAGTCGGTGTGGTTAGAGAGTGAGAGGTCCAGCCCTAGGCTCCTCAAGTATGGGGTGCCTCAGGGCTTGATGCTCTTTCCTCTCCTATTTAACATCTACATGACGCCACTGGGTGAGATCATTCGTTCCCACGGGGTGTGGTACCATCAGTACGCGGATGACAGTTGTAGATCTCAGCCCATGGGGACCCCAGTGATGCTGTTGAAATCCTATCCGGATGCCTGGAGGCCATTGGGGTCTGGATGGGGGCCAATGGGCTTTGGCTGAATCCCAGCAAGACAGAGTGGCTGTGGATAAGGGGCCCCGTGTTATCCAGGGAGCTACCATCTTTGGTACTGGATGGGGCTGTTTTGCCCCAGACAGACCCATTGCGCAACTTGGGGGTCCTTCTGGATTCACGGCTGCTGCTAGAAGAACAGGTAGTGGCTGTGGCCAGGAGGGCTTTTGCCCAACTTCGGGTGATTCGCCAGTTGTGCACGCTCCTGGACCAGGTCTTCTTGCTTATGGTCACCCACGCTCTGGTCACTTCCTGACTAGATTATTGTAATGCGCTCTACATGGGGCTGCCCTTGATGACCATTCGGAGGCTGCAGCTGGTCCAGAATGCGGCAGCCCGGGTGATGATGGGATGCGGATGATATGCCCACGCCTCACCGCTACTTCGGGAGCTGTACTGGTTACCAGATTGTCTCTGGGTGCAATTCAAGGTGCTGGTTTTGACCTTTAAAGCGCTATATGGCAGTGGGCCAGGATACCTTAGAGACCGCATCGTCCCAAGAGTGTCTGCCCATCCAACCAGAGCGGACCAGAGAGGCTCTCTAATAGTGCCATCAGCTAGGGGTGCACATCTATCCAGCACCTGAAGGAGGGCCTTCTCCATGTCCGCACCAACCCTCTGGAACCTCCTGCCAACAGATCTAAGACTTCAAAGAGAATTGCTGCCCTTCAGGAAAGGATTGAAGACCTGGCTGGCAGGGCAGGTGTGGGACCCGAATGGGAACACAGTCCCTGCCTGCTGGCTTATGTAAACAATTAAGAACTCTCTTTTCTTCTTTTTATAGTGGGTGGGATGGGTGGGTGGGATAAGGGTCTTTTAAAGTGTTTTTATGTGTTTTTAGAACTTGTTCTAATGCCGCCCTAAGTCGGCTTCTGCCTGAGTGGACAGCATATATAAATATGACTATTAAATTAAATTTAAATTAAGTCTGCCCCAGCAGCAGGCGTTTGAGGCCCTCAAGCAAGCTTTCCTCTCCGAGCCCATTCTACTCCACGTAGACCCCATCCGGCCTTTTGTGGTGGAGGTGGACACATCCAACGTGGCCATAGGAGCAGTGCTGCTGCAAGCCCTGGAGGTTGGCGGAAACCTTTTTCCCTGTGCCAATTATTTCTGGAAGCTCACCCCATCGGAGTGCAACTACACCATCTGGGAGAAGGAGTTGCTGGCCATCCAGGCTGCCTTTGAGGCTTGGCGGCATCACCTTGAAGGGGCTCAGCATCAGGTGGAGGTTTGGATGGACCACCGGAATCTTGAGCATCTGACAACGGCCAGGCAGCTGAACCAGCGACAAGTCTGATGGTCCCTGTTCTTCAGCCGTTTTGACTTCCGGGTGACCTACATCACAAGCAATGTCAACCGTCGAGTGGACGCCCTTTCCCGTAAGCCAGAGTACCTCCACACCAAAGAACCATTGCCCACGCAGACGATTCTGACTGCGGCGTCCTTGGCTGCGGTCCATGAGCTGGTGGACTTGCGAGCACAAGTGCGGGATGCATAGGTTTTGGACATGTGGGCTCAGCAATGTAAAGCAGAGGTCGGCCCCGCATCTCCATGGTCTTATGAGGAGGGTCTACTCAGGCACCGGGGGCGGCTGTATGTGCCCGTAGGGCTGCTCCAGACTCTCGTCTTGACTCAGTGCCATGACAACCCCGTGGCAGGGCATTTTGGTTTTTTCAAGACCCTCAACTTGGTGCTGCGAACGTTCTGGTGGCCTCGGGTGTGGCACGACATTTATGCCCATGTGACGTCCTGCATGCTGTGCCTCCAGGCAAAAGCTGTCACCGGTGCACTGCCTGGCCTCCTTCAACATTTGCCGATGCCGGACTGGCCATGGGGTGCCATCTCCATGGACTTCTTGATGGATTTGCCACCGGCATCGGGGTACACGACCGTCTTGGCGGTGGTCGACATGTTGATGAAGATGGTGCACTTCATCCCCTGTCGGGGGCTGCCATCAGCCCGTATGACTGCCTGTCTGTTCTTGCACCATGTATTCCGTCTGCACGGCTTACCGGATAGGGTGGTCTCAGATTGGGGCACGCAGTTCATGGCACGCTTTTGGAAAAGCCTGATGGCCGTGCTATACGTACAGGTCTGCCTGTCGACAGCCCACCATCCGGAGACTGACTGGGGCACAGAAAAGGTGATTGGCATCCTGGAACAGTACCTGCGCTGTTTCATGAACCATCAACAAAATAACTGGGCCAATTACCTTTCCCTTGCGGAGTTTGCCTTTAACAATTCCCAGCACACCTCCACCCAGCTGACGCCATTCTACACCAACCTGGGATACCACACCTCTTTCCTTTGACTCCCTCTGATTCCACTGTTCCAGAGGCTCGGGACTTCCTGGAGGAGCTACGTGCGGTTCATGAACTAGTGCGCCGCCAGCTGGTATGGGCAAAAGAAGATTATAAGAAGGTCACCGACCGCTCATGCCGGGTGTCGCCACCGTTGGCGGATGGGGATCGGCTCTCCACAAAGCATCTCCTAACTGACCATCCCACCAAGAAGCTGGACCATAGGTTCATCGGGCCATTTCTGGTCACGGCCATCATCAATCCCATTGCCTACCACCTCACCCTACCCCGCTCATTGTGTTCCCTCCTGGTACCGGAAGCCCCAGCATGTCCCCTCCGGTGGCCGGGTGCCCTGGCCCCGCCGCCCACACCTGACAGGGATGGCACAGAGGAATACGAGGTCGCCAGCATCCGTGACTCTCATTGGCTCAAGGGCTGCTTCCAATACCTGGTCGAGTGGTAGGGGTACGGGCCAGAGGACTTTACCTGGGTGGACGCCGTTGACGTTCATGCCCCCAATCTTATCCGCTCATTCCATACCCAGTTTCCCTTGTGGCCTCATCTGGATGGGGGAAGGGTCCTGCGGTGGGGTAGTGTTGTGACTCCGGCCCCCGGCCCACCTCTGGCCCCTGAACTGGCCCACCTTGGGGATGAAGACTCTGAGGATGAAGGGGAGGAGCTGACAGGACCTTCTTCCTCAGGGATTCCCCCCCAGCACTGCCTCAGCCTCCCTTGGAACTGCAGCAGCAGGATGGCAACGAGGATGTCCTCCAACAGCAGTCTTCACATTCAGACAGCTCTGAGGATGAGGCGTGGCTGGACGCTAGGCATCGAAGCAGGGTGAAGCATTGCCTACAGAGGCTGAGAGGAAGGAGGGTCCGCAGGTAATCAGGAAGTGTCTGGCCACACCCATGGAGGCATATAAGGAACCAGGATGCCAGGTGTGGCTCTGTGATGGACAAAGTTTAGCTTCCCTGCTCTTGCTTGGTACTGTGGTGTCTTGACTCTTCGGAAACTCTAGAAATAGAACTTTGGACTGGTTTTAAACTACTCTTTGGAAACTCTGGAATTAGAACTTTGGACCAGACTTAGACTACTCTTCGGATATCCCTTACACTGAGTGTTTTCCCGACAGGGAAAAGGGAGTGAGCAGGGGAGACAGAACAGGAGCGCTCTTCGCATACACACATGCACAAACCCAAAGAGCAGCTCACTGGGGAAACTTATTTTAGACAAAAGAGTTGAGATTAGGACTTTTTCCAGCACCCAGCCAGCATTGTTTTAAACATCTTTTCAATAAACTTGATTTATATTTTTGTCTGAAATAAATGCCTCCTCGTCCTTGGGAGAAGGGTTCCACCAGCGATCAAACCGAGAGTTGTAGCTATGATCCAGACTCCAAAAGCTCTTGCAACAACCATTAAGGGGCAGCAATTTTTCTGGTAACATGTGTGTGTGTTCACAGTCAAACCAAAGCCATGTGATTTTAGTGTTCAAGGAATGAAAAAGCAGACAAATGAAGTAGTGAAATTCAGCTCTTTATTAGTGGAGTTTGAACACAGTTTGGATGGGGCAAAATGAAGTGTTCTTGGGATCAAGGAGACAGCGGAGGCTTGATTCATGAAGAGGCAATAAGGCAACCGGGCAAGGCAGCCCGGTCAGAGTTTATTAGGAATAACAGGACAAAGAAAATTCCAGAGAGGGGTATGCAATGTATCCTCATTGGTTACCTGCGATAGCATAAGACTACTTAATTGGTTAAATATCGGCATGTCTGCCTCGTGCTCACCTTGCTGATTGGAAGAAAGCTGCGTGCTAGCTATATGACTACTATGCCATCCCTGGGCATATAGTGGGGAGGGCCAAAAGCCTTGAGTAGAGGCCCTAAGGGGGGCCTCTCAGTTACAGCGTGAAAAACAGATGAGGTAAGGAGAACGATCACCCACGATTTATGACCATGGTGTGCCAATAAGCCACAGCGATCGTGCTGTGAAACTCCTCACATCTTCCCCCTTCTGTTTTTAAGAAGCTTATAAGCATAATAAATTTGGTCCTTGCGTGCACGAGGCCGGAAGCGAAATCCTTGCAGGCAGGTGGCTAGTAACGAAGGTATTCATTGAATAAAGCAACAAGCAGTTATCAGAATGGCGAGAATAATTAAACCATACTGTAGGATGACTCGTACCCAAGCTCCGTCGGGAAGCCAGGACCAAAGGGTGCTCCACCACGAAGGCAGAGGGTTTTGCTTAATATCAGAAACAATTTTGGTTAAAGAATCCAATTGGTTTTGTACCTTATTAGAATTATCAGATAAGTTAAAGCAACACATATTATTCACAGACTCACAACCTTGATGATGCAACATAAGCAAATAATCTATCGCAGCACGGTTATCTAAAATGGCGTTGCGAAGCTGAAATTGCTCCCTGTTCAGGAGGCTAATAGCTTGGGAAGTGTGATTAATGGCTTTTACAAACGCACAAGCAAGCTTTCCAAGTTGCCTTGCATTCCCGGCTGCCAGGCCAGGCACGCCAACAAGACTGATGGCTAAGGATGTGTACTCGGCCTGGGAAAGCACCTTAACAGTGCTATCGCAATCAGAGGGTAACTGCTCAGCGGCAATACCCCGGGTGATGCGTTTGCGGGCCGGATGCTGATGGACCAGCGTAGTGCGGTTGAGCAAGGCAACAATCATGCGACTAAGGCAACAAGTGGTTGTAGAGAGGTTAGCAGGAATATAGTTCCAAGTTCGTGACCCACAGGTCCAGAACCACCCAGAAGGAAACAGAATGTGCTGAAAGTTAAAATGAAGGTCCTCTGTTTCTCTCCCGGTGCAATTAAGACCGCGACCGGGCTGGAAACAGCGAGGCTTTGACTTATGTTGAGTACAGTTCACAACCCTGGCACATTTACTAGCATTGCTAACAGCTACAATAGGAGTATAGAGAGACAGGGCATCACAAACCCATTTACATGTGTAGGGTACTGAAAACTCTTCCATGTACTTCTGGAGGTACCTTGAGATATGCAGGTACATAAGGCAAAATATAACATAAGCAAAGACAGGTCTTTCCCCAAGCAAGAGAATAAGCAAAACATTTAAGCATGAACAAAACATGAACATTTCTCTTCTTCCTTACATGAAGGAGGTCTCCATTGCATTCAATAACTTAAAACCAGCATAGCATGGTAAATCAATACAGTACAAATATCATTAGAGCATTTCACACTCATAGCATGAGCAGGTAGACAATTTTTTGCTTAAAAAGGTTTTCAGGTTTTATAATGCAAACAAAGCCAATTCTTCTTTAGAGTCCACACAAACTTTTTAGTCCAATTAAAATGTCCAAATTAAAAGACCAAATGTTGATTGAAGCTTTCTCAAACACTAAACACTATCTTCTCTCCAGCACAGTTCTTGGCATGGCAAGTTGAAATTAGGCCATAAATTACTTCTCACTGAATTCACAAGACACCCAGCCAACCCCCCTTCTCAGCTTTTCAGGCAAACACACATTCCTTCATGCTCCAGCCACCCTGACGCTTGAAGCTTGGAACAGTCCACTCAGGTCTCTTTGTTTGAGGGGTGGGCAGTTCAAAATAAGCCAAAAACTCCTTGTATTTTTGCACCAGCCTGCTGTCCATCGAGGAAGGATCCACCCCCCTTTTCCTCTGGACCTCTTTCATCTGCAGCATCTGATTCTCAACCTTATGACAAACTGCATCTGTTAGTTTGTACTTGCAAGAAGACCCCTTTGGCTTGAGTTTTCTGCATTCCTCCTCTGGGCCATCCTCCCACTTCTTGGCCACATGTGAGGTATCAAGTTTACCCCTCAGCTTCTCCGGCTTTTGTGAAGAGGGTTGCTTCACGGGGGGGCTGAGATCTCCTATGCTGCTCTTTGAAACACACTCCTTGCTTCCTGCCACTCTGCATGCATTAATAGCTTCAATCTGTGATGAGGTCCCCACCATTTGTTCCCCATCAGCTGGCACTAGTTGTTTTTTAGACTCGGCAGGCAGTATTGCAGCAGTCCCATTTGCCAGAGCCTTCACTGGACATACCTCAACAGGTTCCACATCCAGTACAGCTGCAGTTAAAGCAGCAGAGAACAGGTCTTTTGTAGGGCTAAAAGGACTTGATTGCTGCAAGGCAAGATACAATGTCCCATCTCCATTTCCACCCCCATCTCCATCAGGGGGCTCCTGCTGTTGTTTCCCATATGATGGAGGGGCAGTCAGACTGCATCCCTTGACTGGGGGCAAAAGCTGTGGCAATGGTACAGTAAACCTCTGGGGGAACAAAATATTTTTTGGAGTAAAATCTTGCACTTCTTTTGTTTCTGCTCTTTGCCCATCATCCTGTTTGAGTGATCCAATTTCTGGGTACCAAGGACATTGTCATTTGACTTCCTTAGTGAAGCCTTCTATACTATTAAGCGTGGTGTCTGGACATCTGCTCTCCTTGATGAGTCTCTGCAATTCGTTTGCATGGGCCTTTTGCCCTAACGAAAGTTCCCCCCCCCCATACTCACAATCGGGAGCTCGAAAGCTGAGGGAGCCTAGAAAGGCTGTGGCGCGCCAGGGGGCTATTCCAGCCGGTGAGTCGGGGAGTTGGGATCTAGCAATCACGACGCGGGTCACCAGATGAAGTGTTCTTGGGATCAAGGAGACAGCGGAGGCTTGATTCATGAAGAGGCAATAAGGCAACCGGGCAAGGCAGCCCGGTCAGAGTTTATTAGGAATAACAGGACAAAGAAAATTCCAGAGAGGGGTATGCAGTGTATCCTCATTGGTTCCCTGCGATAGCATAAGACTACTTAATTGGTTAAATATCGGCATGTCTGCCTCGTGCTCACCTTGCTGATTGGAAGAAAGCTGCGTGCTAGCTATATGACTACGTGCCATCCCTGGGCATATAGTGGGGAGGGCCAAAAGCCTTGAGTAGAGGCCCTAACGGGGGCCTCTCAGTTACAGCGTGAAAAACAGATGAGGTAAGGAGAACGATCACCCACGATTTATGACCATGGTGTGCCAATAAGCCACAGCGATCGTGCTGTGAAACTCCTCACAGCAAAACTCGGACTTATATACACTATAAACAGTAACAGTAACAATAATACAACAAGCCCATTGGCTAACAGAGTGTGCACATTTTTTGATCCACTTATTTGCATAAGACTAGATTCATGAGAAAAGATACATTCCGTTCCTGTCAGAAAACACAGTTAACATATATAATAGTGATCCAATATAAGGGATGGCAAAGCTTTGACTACCGCCAGGAAAACAATGAAATCCAAATCACCTGTAGTGAAACATAAAACATACTGCCTCAACCTGATTTTTCAAATTTCCAGGCTCTAATTTAAGACTTTAAACGAAAGAATCTGGTCTCAAAATCTGGCCATGATATCTGGTGGAATTCTTCTGGCAGTTTTTTTTGGCACAAAATGATGAAGAGTTCTGTGGAACCCGAATGTTTGCTGCTTTGTCTGAGGCTTTGGTGGTTTTATTGCCCACCTTTCTTGTTGGATTCTACTCTAACAAACACATCTGTCACCAATTGCAAGTACAGTGGTACCTCATTCAACAATTTTAATCCATTCCATGGGGCTCATTGTTGTACAAAACAATTGCTATATGATGCATGCATCATATAGCAATTTCCCCTATGGAATGCATCGTACAACAATTTTATTTTGCTAAGTGCTTTTTCCCATTGAAAAATTGGTGTACAATTTTTTCAATAGGGGAAAAATGTTATGCGGAACACCATCTCCCCCCCCCCCCCGCAAACCTAACTGTTATGCGATTTTGTTGCTATATGGGGTGTTTGTTGTATGAGGTTCCATTGTAAATCTTTTCTAAAACTATGCTGAGGGAAAAAACTGCTGTTTTTCCTCTGTGAGATCAAACTAAATACAAGTATATGTGGAGATTTGGAGAGGGGAATACAGTAGCTCTGACATGTGCAAATTCTCTCCAGAACCCACAAAAAATGTTCAACATGGAGAAAATATGTTCAGTTGTCTTGTTTACTACACAAGGATGAACCAACAGGGGTTTACATTCTTAGTGAGTGATGATCTTATATATGTAGGAAGAAGATGCTATGGGCAGATAAGCCTGCCACTTCCCCATAAGCACTTCTACTGGGCCACTCCAGAAGCCTAGCTTCATTTCCTAAAATGACTCAGCACACTAGAAATTTTTATTGGGAACAAAGTGAGATGATTATAGATCACCTGCTTTTCATAATTCATATATCATTTGCATGGATATAGTGTATGACTGGCCACTGGTGGTAGTAAACAAGTTTTGCCTTAACAGCTAAATTGTTTTGCCAATTATAGAGATCTAGATTTCAGCAAGAGCATGTTAATTATATGTGCCTTGCTTGAGTCATCCTCCATTTATGGATGTTTTAAACCTGGGATGCATCTGGTATTACAAGAACTAACATTGCAGAGTTCAATGCATCGTTAGTCACATTCACCTCATCCCCAAGCACAGCTCAGAAGTGGTATAAATGAAGGGTGAACTGACTTCAGATTGATTTGAGATTATATTCAGTTTTATCCTCTCTGTGCCCTGTTGAAAACATGGCCTACTACATCATGACACAGCTAGCATACCACCCAGGCTCATAGGTGTCAAGTATCCCGTATTGCCTGGGAAAACCCTGTAATTTAGAGCCCCCCTTCCTCCAATCATGTATTTTTTAAAAAAAACCAGGGGCATGCAAATCTCCCATACATTATTGTTTTATATCTTTATTCATGAAGTGTGTGCCTTATACTAGAGCAGAGAGGTGTTGCACTCCCCCTGTTGGAGGAAGAACCACTCCTTAGCATGACTGCTTTCCCCTCACCGGGGGGGGGGGGGGGGGGACAATTAGCAAGCTAGGCTTACTTACCTATTCTCTCCCTATTTGACTGCATTTCATATTATGGTGATTTTTCATGGAACTGATTTTTACACTTTAATCAGTTAAATGCCCACTGTCTTAGCCTTTTCTGCCTCAATTTCATTTTTTAAAAAACTCTGTGTTTAAGAGAAAACCACAGAAGTATCCTGTTTATGCTGTATGCAACTATACTTGAAGCCAATTGGCTCATTGACTTCCCTTTAACACCTTCTTTCCCAGGAGACAGAGGGCTTCAATGCACTGGGGCATTGGTTTTTTTTTTTAGATAGTGTATTTTTACATTAAAATAGTTTATGTTTAAACAAGATGGTTCAAATAAGGTAAAGTGAATATACACTATCTGTTATTATTGTGTTTTTAAGTATGTGATTTTTTTTAAAAAAAATTACTTGTAGTTTGTACTTTTATGTTATTTTGTATTATGTATTGATGTGCCCTCTTCACCAGCTGTTGTGGCATTCTGCGGTGTGGAATGGGCACTTCTTGCTGCCATGCCGGGTTCCACAGCCATTATACTTGCAAATGAATTTATTGTCACGGTGTTCATGGTGCTTTCGTTGGACCGCTCGGACCTCTCCCTCTGCATCGCTGGACTCCGATGAAGAGGTGGAACCAGGCAATGCTGAGGAGGATGAAGATGAACTTTGCTGAGCTTGCACAGCTGAGTTGGTGGCACTGGTGGTGGAGTGGCGATGCCAGAAGAGCTTTATCCCGGACCGTGCAGCCTCAGACGCTACTGCCTCTTCTAGGACAGCCTTGAAGGTTAACGTCTTTCTGATCATGAGGCAACATTGAGCATCTTCGTCCTCATGCCAACCAGAAGATGGTCCCGGAGCGCTCCTTTGATGTTGTCCCACTTGCACGGGGTGGCAGCAATGCGCAGAGTGGTGGTGTAACCTGAAATGGATTCACTGGGTTGCTGCTCCCTTCTGTGAAAGGCCACCCTGGCCAGAAAGATTGAGACCTCTGGCTGCAGGTGCCTCCTCAGTGTGGACATAATCTCTGCGAGCGGCACCACATCCACGTCCCGTGGAAGAACGAGGTGGGTTGCCAGCTCAAGTGTCTCAGATCCGCACTGTGCGAGGAAACAGGAGCGCTTCTGGTCTTCATCGGTGATCTTCTGCGAGGCCATTGCGTGGTGGAACCGGCGTTCGTATATTGCCCATTTATCTGGACGAGCTGGGTCAAATGGGGCTCATTGTTCCATGGGGCTCATTGTTGTACAAAACAATTGCTATATGATGCATGCATCATATAGCAATTTCCCCTATGGAATGCATCGTACAACAATTTTATTTTGCTAAGTGCTTTTTCCCATTGAAAAATTGGTGTACAATTTTTTCAATAGGGGAAAAATGTTATGCAGAACACCATCCCCCCCCCCCCGCAAACCTAACTATTATGCGATTTTGTTGCTATATGGGGTGTTTGTTGTATGAGGTTCCATTGTAAATCTTTTCTAAAACTATGCTGAGGGAAAAAACTGCTGTTTTTCCTCTGTGAGATCAAACTAAATACAAGCATATGTGGAGATTTGGAGAGGGGAATACAGTAGCTCTGACATGTGCAAATTCTCTCCAGAACCCACAAAAAATGTTCAACATGGAGAAAATATGTTCAGTTGTCTTGTTTACTACACAAGGATGAACCAACAGGGGTTTACATTCTTAGTGAGTGATGATCTTATATATGTAGGAAGAAGATGCTATGGGCAGATAAGCCTGCCACTTCCCCATAAGCACTTCTACTGGGCCACTCCAGAAGCCTAGCTTCATTTCCTAAAATGACTCAGCACACTAGAAATTTTTATTGGGAACAAAGTGAGATGATTATAGATCACCTGCTTTTCATAATTCATATATCATTTGCATGGATATAGTGTATGACTGGCCACTGGTGGTAGTAAACAAGTTTTGCCTTAACAGCTAAATTGTTTTGCCAATTATAGAGATCTAGATTTCAGCAAGAGCATGTTAATTATATGTGCCTTGCTTGAGTCATCCTCCATTTATGGATGTTTTAAACCTGGGATGCATCTGGTATTACAAGAACTAACATTGCAGAGTTCAATGCATCGTTAGTCACATTCACCTCATCCCCAAGCACAGCTCAGAAGTGGTATAAATGAAGGGTGAACTGACTTCAGATTGATTTGAGATTATATTCAGTTTTATCCTCTCTGTGCCCTGTTGAAAACATGGCCTACTACATCATGACACAGCTAGCATACCACCCAGGCTCAAAGGTGTCAAGTATCCCGTATTGCCTGGGAAAACCCTGTAATTTAGAGCCCCCCTTCCTCCAATCATGTATTTTTTTAAAAAAAACCAGGGGCATGCAAATCTCCCATACATTATTGTTTTATATCTTTATTCATGAAGTGTGTGCCTTATACTAGAGCAGAGAGGTGTTGCACTCCCCCTGTTGGAGGAAGAACCACTCCTTAGCATGACTGCTTTCCCCTCACCGGGGGGGGGGGGGGGGACAATTAGCAAGCTAGGCTTACTTACCTATTCTCTCCCTATTTGACTGCATTTCATATTATGGTGATTTTTCATGGAACTGATTTTTACACTTTAATCAGTTAAATGCCCACTGTCTTAGCCTTTTCTGCCTCAATTTCATTTTTTAAAAAACTCTGTGTTTAAGAGAAAACCACAGAAGTATCCTGTTTATGCTGTATGCAACTATACTTGAAGCCAATTGGCTCATTGACTTCCCTTTAACACCTTCTTTCCCAGGAGACAGAGGGCTTCAATGCACTGGGGCATTGGTTTTTTTTTTTAGATAGTGTATTTTTACATTAAAATAGTTTATGTTTAAACAAGATGGTTCAAATAAGGTAAAGTGAATATACACTATCTGTTATTATTGTGTTTTTAAGTATGTGATTTTTTTTAAAAAAATTACTTGTAGTTTGTACTTTTATGTTATTTTGTATTATGTATTGATGTGCCCTCTTCACCAGCTGTTGTGGCATTCTGCGGTGTGGAATGGGCACTTCTTGCTGCCATGCCGGGTTCCACAGCCATTATACTTGCAAATGAATTTATTGTCACGGTGTTCATGGTGCTTTCGTTGGACCGCTCGGACCTCTCCCTCTGCATCGCTGGACTCCGATGAAGAGGTGGAACCAGGCAATGCTGAGGAGGATGAAGATGAACTTTGCTGAGCTTGCACAGCTGAGTTGGTGGCACTGGTGGTGGAGTGGCGATGCCAGAAGAGCTTTATCCCGGACCGTGCAGCCTCAGACGCTACTGCCTCTTCTAGGACAGCCTTGAAGGTTAACGTCTTTCTGATCATGAGGCAACATTGAGCATCTTCGTCCCTCATGCCAACCAGAAGATGGTCCCGGAGCGCTCCTTTGATGTTGTCCCACTTGCACGGGGTGGCAGCAATGCGCAGAGTGGTGGTGTAATCTGAAATGGATTCACTGGGTTGCTGCTCCCTTCTGTGAAAGGCCACCCTGGCCAGAAAGATTGAGACCTCTGGCTGCAGGTGCCTCCTCAGTGTGGACATAATCTCTGCGAACGGCACCACATCCACGTCCCGTGGAAGAACGAGGTGGGTTGCCAGCTCAAGTGTCTCAGATCCGCACTGTGCGAGGAAACAGGAGCGCTTCTGGTCTTCATCGGTGATCTTCTGCGAGGCCATTGCGTGGTGGAACCGGCGTTCGTATATTGCCCATTTATCTGGACGAGCTGGGTCAAATGGACCGATGTTGCTGCTGTGTGGGGATACCATCCCATCCTCATTGTCAGTTTAGTGTTCAAGGAATGAATACAAAGATGAATGAAGTAGTGAAATTCAGCTCTTTATTAATGGGGTTTGAACACAGTTTGGACGTTGCAAAACTCGGACTTATATACACTATAAACAGTAACAGTAACAACAATACACAAAGCCCATTGGCTAACAGAGTGTGCACATTTTTCGATCTACTTATTTGCATAATAAAAAATACATGAGAAAAGATACATTCCACTCCTGTAAAATTCTAATTTGCTCGCCACATCGAAATCTCGCGAGACTACACTGTCTGGTGAGATTTCATAGCTGTCAAACAGGGACGCTGTTTTGACAGCTAGGAAAGCACGGGAACATGACGGTTTGAATCGCCTTGACAGTTAAGCACAGTTAACATACATAACAGTTATAGTAAAAACAAGTCACTTCACTGAGGCCTTTGGTTCCAGAGGAGCTCAACCCAGGCTGCAGCTTCATCGGCATGAGGGAAAATACTAAAGTTAAACTAGATATCATATTAGAGATACAGGAGTGGATCTACAGACATTTCCGTGGACATGTGGAAGGCATGCCTAGACACTGGAGTTCACAGAACACTGTTTAGCTTCCCACCAAATGGTACCTATTTATTTGCTTGCAATTTCTTGTGTTTGAATTGCTAGGTTGGCAGGAACTGGGACAGAGATGGAAGCTCACTGCTGTCTGGTATACCTTGGGAAATTTACTGGAACCAAGTAGAAGCAGTTTCATAGGTCAATACACATTTGAGTAGACTCTTTACCAATGATGGGGTTTTTGCAAGTGTGCTGACATTATTTATTTATTTAATTATTTGTTTTAGCATGGAAGACAAAACTTTATGTTTCCCCAGTGGCAGGTCCTCTTAAGAATTACGAGAGCCTTAGAGCTCTTTTCACATTTGCAGAAGTGGAGGGTGGGGGGAAAGAAACACAATATGCTCTCAACATCTCACACACAAAAAGCACAGGTGATGAGCAGAGAACAGTCAGCCAGAAATGTAAAGGGTTTTAAACAAAGATGATTTTTTTTTAAAAAAAGAAAATCTAGAGTTCAAAAATACATTCTAAAAAAGGAAAGCAGGCGAACAAAGACAAGATTAAAATGATTACTATTAGTAACTGTGCCTCTGGCAACTTTCAAGAAAAGCGGCATCTGGTACTTCAGAACAGTTCTTTCAAATCATAGCAGTAGCTTTGGAAGAGGCCTAGTTTCACAATGGAAGTGCACATGAACACAAAGCTTTAAAGAGAATTGGTCTCTAACATGGGTTGGTAATATTGCTACAGGAAAATAGGAATGAATGATAAATTGGGGGCTACAGGTGTGCAGACAGGACCCTACAGCCTACTTTCAAATACACCCCACTCAATTACAGTCCCCCTCTCCCCCTCTGTCAAGTTTTCAACTTGTATTTCCTATGTGCAGAAATCTCTCTGAAAATGCACATCCCCAATAAATAGGTTCCTTTGTCACCAGATGTAGTAAAAGAGGAAGCAAAGAAGAAATAGCTGCACAGCAGCTTAAAATTAGGGTGCTTTTTCTACCCCTGAAATGAAGATGAGGTAGGCACATAGGATGATGCCTTGCCATCACCTTGTGTTGGGGGTTGGGTAGGAACTAAGATGATTTAAGTGTGTCCTACTTTGCAGGCAGTCTCTTTGGCCTTTTCTGAGCCAACAATTCACTCATCCACCCTCTTAGTCCAGATTACTTCAATGGCTCACCGTTAAAGGGTCAGATAGGAATTTCCTAGCCTAACTTCTAGATTGGTGAGAGAGAGCTGGATAGTTTTTCGCCTATCCTACTCTGGGTTTTATTGGCCCGGCTGGTTGGTGGGGAGTGAGAACAGCTGAGGGTGGTCCGCACCCTCAAAAGCACCGCCGCCACCGTCGGATGCCAAAGCTCCACACCCCTCACCCCGGCCCAGCCGGTCGGCAGGGAGCAAGAACAGCTGAGGGTGGTCCGTGCCCTCAAAAGCGCCACTGCCAACACAGGACGCCGAAGCTCCGTGCTCCTCCCCCCAGCCTGGCTAGTCAGCAGGGAGTGAGAACAGCTGAGGGTGGTCCGCACCCTCAAAAGCGCCACCGCCAGATGCCGAAGCTCCGCACCCCCCCCGGCCCGGCCGGTCAGTCAATGGGGTGTGAGAACAGCTGAGGGTGATCCACGCCCTCAAAAGCGCTGCTGCCAGCACCAGACGCCGAAGCTCTGCGTCCCTCCCCCCGGCCCAGCCAGTTGGTGGGGAGGGAGAACAGCTGAGGGCGGTCCGTGTCCTCAAAAGCGCTGCCACCAGCACCAGACGCCGAAGCTCCGAGCCCCTCCCCCTGGCCCGGTCGGTCAGTGGGGAGCAAGAAGAGCTGAGGGTGGTCTGCGCCCTCAAAAGCACTGCTGCCAGCACCCGATGCCTGGCACCGAAGCACCATACCCCTCCCCCTGGCCCTGCCAGTTGGCGGGGAGTGAGAACAGCTGAGGCGGTCCATGACCTCAAAAGCACCGCTGCCAGCATTGGGTGCGGAAGCTCCGTGCCCCTCTCCCTGGCCCGGCTGGCTGGCAGGGAGCAAGAACAGCTGAGGGCAGTCCGCGCTCTCAAAAGCAACACCGCCAGCACCGGACGCCGAAGCTCCGCGCCTCTCCCCCTGGCCTGGCTGGTCGGCGTGGAGTGCTCTCCCCTCCCGTGCCCTGTGTGGAAAGACATAGGGCTGTGGGCCGCTGGGCCAGGCCGAGGTCCACCACCACCCCGAGGATCATGACCGTAGTGCAGGGAGTGGGGTGAGGAGGCCAGTTGGCTAGGAGCTCCAGGACTTGTGCATGCTTTCGTCCCACCCACCCCTCTGGAAGGACTTGAAAGGACTGTGCTGGGATATATCTTTATATTCTTACTTTGTGATGATTGTATTGACTTTTTGTATTTTTTATACTGTGTACTTTTTGATGTGATTAATTGATGTTTATATATTATCTTATAATTGTATAATTGTGTTTTTGGATTTTGTTTGAATTTAGATTTGTATACTGTTTCTGTATTGTGGATATTGTATTTTACATGTAAACTGCTTTGAGTTCCCTTAGGGGAAGTAAAGCAGCATAGAAATGTGAAAATAATAATAATAATAATAATAATAATAATAATAATAATAATAATAATAATAATAATAATAATAATAATAATAATAATAATAATAATAATAATAATAATAATAATTTGTAATTTAGTTGTTGGTGTGGTACATAATTAGGTCACAATTATATGGCAGGTAGTGATGGGTGAATGGGGTTACTGGTGAATCCTTTTAGGGTTACTATTGATGAGGTGGCACTGCTTGCCTAGCATGATTAATGCCAATCAATTGGGCTTACAGGGCACACCATCAGACACCTTTGGGGGAGGTCCAACATTAGTTTATGTGGGGGAGGGGGGTTGGAATTTGTATTCTTTGTCTGTTTGTTTTGTTTTTGATTGTGTCTTTGTTTTCTTTGTATTGTTTTTGGTGTTTTTGTTTTTGTGTATTTTTGGATGTGTTTGAGTGCTTTTAGTAATTTTTAAAAATTTATTTATTTGGTGGTGGGGAAGGTACGTGGTCATTGGGGGTTAGGAAGGGTGGGCTAGGTGGTGGGGAGGGGGGCATGGTCGTTGGGGGTTAGGAAGGGTGGGCTAGGTGGTGGGGAGGGGGGCATGGTCGTTGGGGGTTAGGAAGGGTGGGCTAGGTGGTGGGGAGGGGGGCATGGTCGTTGGGGGTTAGGAAGGGTGGGCTAGGTGGTAGGGAGGGGGGCTTTATTGTGTTATGGTGCTTTGTTTGTGTGGAGTCGTGAAAGTAGATCGGGTTTCCCCTTTAATATCAGTGGGTGGGGCTTGCGACCCCCCTATCCGCTGGCTCCCCTGGGGTTGGGAGGTTTGTGGGGACAAAAGAGGTATGTCCCCCCAACTCTTCTGGACCCAGTAGACCAGGCAGAGTGGATCGATTCCCTCCCCCCCTCCTTAAAACAACTCCGTTTTTAAAGAGAAGAAAAGACGGAGTTGTTTTAAGGAGGGGGGTGGGAATCGATCCCCTCTCCCTGGTGTCCTGAGTCCAGAAGGGTTTGGGAAACATACCCCTTTTGTTCCCACAAACCTCCCAACCCTAGGGTAGCCAGCGGAGAGGGGGATCGCAACCCCCACCCACTGATATCAAAGGGGAAACTCCAGTCGGGACCTTCAGGCGCTGTTGGTGAGGGAAAGAAAGCCAGCTGGTGTGTGCTTGGCTGTTAGGCGGTGAGTTGTTTTTCTTTTTCATTTTTCGGGCGCTGATTTCCTCAGCGTTCTGCGCGCTCATGGCGCGCAGGACGCTGGGGCTTGTAGTAATGGGTTGGTGCTTTGTGTTTGTGCTGCGTTTTTTTAAAATGCTTTTCTTTTGATTGGCTGCGGCACGTTTCCGAACGCTGCGCCGTGCGAGAGCCTCTCAGCCTGATTGGCTCTGGCGCGGCGCGGTGCAAGGAATGTTGGGAAGTGAAGTTGTTTCCCTTTCTTCGCGTTTGTGGGGCTTTTGCCCCACTGCCGGTTTTCTCAATCATTCGTTGACCTGCGTACCCAGATCGGCCGTGTGCACGAAGGGTGAGTGCAGGCAAGTAGGGCGAGGCATAGCAACCTATAGCCAGTTCCAACTTTTTAAAAGCAGGTGTAGCTTATAGTAACCTTTTCTGAAGGGGTGGGGTGGGGTGAAGCATAGCTTCATAACTATTTAATCACACATCTTCACATTTTGCACATTGCATGATTTTACTAATTCCTCTTTCTGTGCCAGATTTGGTGGTGATTTGACACCCAGTTTGAAAGTAACATATTGTTTGGGCTACCCCAGTTTTCAGTTTCGTCCTGAAGTGTCATTTCCCTCAGTTATGGCCAGGTACCCACCTGGCTGTAATCAGGCAACCAAGGATTTCCATCTGATCAGAAATAAACCACATTGATCAATATTCCGTTGCTGAGTATAGCAAACCACACTGAAACAGACCTATTGAATTAATGCAGATTTTATGAATTAACTCATCAGTAGGTTTCATTGATTCAAATAAGGCTATTACAACTGTGAATTGCTTTAGCATAGTAAGTTGCAGTTAAAGTAGGCCCATTTGTATCAATGAAACTTACAGAAGAGTTGATTCACCAAATAATCATCTATCAGTGAGCTTATTGTAGCGCACCTTGTTACACTAAGGAACAGAATATTCAGTCATAGCATTCTGATGATCTTGCCCCAAACTCAGAATGTATGATGCTATTGGCCCTGTAGTTTTCACCTCACTAAACACCATTTACAATACTTGAATATACAGTTGCCACACATAAGGAAATGAGAAATTGCAGCTAAATGTACTCTTATGTACAAAACATTCAGTTACATTTCAGAACTTTTTCCCCAGACAGTAAACTGTATGTCTCTTGAATGTTTAGAAAGCTCAGACAATGCTTTAGATAGAATGGAACTAAATGGTTTAATTGTTTTTGAATGTCTACTTAGGAATTTAAATCAATGTCAAACCACTAGATATTATGCCAAGTGTTGCAGTGAAGAACAGTGGAATCCCTTGGTTTCACTCTCATTTCCTAGTGCAGGGAATGAAATTGAGAGCAGTTCCTATTAAAACACAAACCAAACAAAATGGTTCCTCAGGTGAAATTGTTCACTGCAAATGTGTTGTGCAGCTACCTAGATTCTCATTCAGGATAGGGTGGGACTGTAGTGGCACAGTGGTTAAGAAGCTCACCTTGTTAGCTGGAAGGTCAGCATGTTGGCAGTTCAAGACCTGAGTACTGCATGATGGAATGAGCACCCGTCCTTTCCCAGCTCCTGCCAACCCAGCAGTTCGAAAGCAAGAAATTGCAAGTAGATAAATAGGGACCACTTTGGTGGGGAAAAGATCTTGTGGACAAGAAAGGAATCTCATTTGGGTGTCCCCTCAGCAGAGTTCCTTCAGCAAAAATCCTTCCAACCCAGAAAGCATCTCTGTGTGCTTCTGATACGATAAAAACATTATGATAGGATAGCAAAGACTCTGAAATTAGCTTATCTCAGATTAAACCTCCTCCTTTCACTTGGTCAACAACAAGCAAGCTAGATAATGAGGACACATGCCCTGAGTTCAAGTGATGGTCTTCAATTTTTAGTTATCCTTCACCCTTGTGGAATGAATCACAACTCTGGCTCTATTCTAAAGCCCCTAATACATTAGCCTGCTCTTGTAAGCCCCTTACCTTCCTAGTATGTAGTAAAAAAGAAAAAAGACACACACACACACACACACACACACATAGTGATGATGAATTCCTGTAGTAATGTCTAGACTTCTCATGGCCCATTGAGTAAATCCTTGCTAACAATGAATAATAATGTTTGTATTTTCACATACAAATTCCTTCTGTGTAGGAGTAGGAATATGCACACTGTTTCCTAGCAACTTTTCAGAGGATGATGATGAAATTGTATAGCTTTGTAGAATACTGTCGTATTCTTAAATTAGATTCTCACTGCCCTACTTCCCAGAAGAATTAATTTTACCTGAGAGTATATATCACAAAGGACTATCTAAAATAAGGGATTGCAATTATGGTCAATATCATTTTACTTTTTCCAAACTTTCCCCAGAATGTCCTGAGAAAATATTCATTTTAATGGAAAAATGCAAGTCTGCAATTAGATCCAAGTATATTTTGGTATGTAATATTTGACAATATTTTATCTCTGATAGTGGCATGCATATTTCATCATATTTTATATGATTCCCAAATCAATACTTTTCAAAAGATACCATCAAGTCAAAAGCCGTTGAATTTTAACACCTGAAAGAAACATTTTGCATTTCAAATTTCAAGGCAAGAATCAAATGTGAAAGTGAGCTGGGAATTGCAAGCATGTTAATATTCAGTTCAACTTTCTCCACAAGTACTTATTTAATAGCTAACATTCAATGTAACTCCTTGAGAACAATCTGAACCGGAAATTTATTGTGGGCATAATCCAGCACCTTGCATTATCCTATGCCACCAATGTTAGCAACTGGTTGGCTTGGAATTTACCATTCCTGTATGCAAAGGCTATATTTCCAGAGCCCACCTAAAGAAAAAGAAAAAAGAACCACCCTTATTAAATAAAAACCCACTCCAGCAGGTGAAAAAAGGCTAACAAATACTGCTTCAGCAAGATGACTATACTGTTGTTTAATTTATGTGTTACAGCATTTTGAAAGAATAATGCATTAATGAAAGGATGATTTCATGCAGTATGACTATCAGCGTAGGTTGTTTGTTTCCATTTGAAGAAAAGGCTGTAGCATAGTATACATCTCTTTGTATAGTTAGTTGAGAGTGAATTATTATCATTACATTTAAGGAATGTTCCTTTTGATCAGAAATGGAAAACAACCTAAAGAATAATTACCCATAGGCCATCATTTTCCATAGTAGAATATAACTTACTGCATGAAAATAATAGAACCTTTAATATTAATGAAGCTCTTGGTATCTGTGTTCTCTACATACCGGATTCATTAGTGAGTGGAATGACAAGAGCTACAATAAATGAGGAAGGATGTATCTTTTAAACTCCTTTCTTTGTCTCTGATTCTTTGAAATCTTCACAGCTTTTTAACTTCATGATTCCTCTGTATTGGCGCTCTGCATTCCTCAGGGATGCATTTAAGCTTCATACTTAGATAAGTTCTTGGCTAGACATTGCAATATCAGATGAGCTGAATAGTGTGAGCGCACAGTTGGAGCTTAGTGGCTCATAAAATAGAGGGTTTCTTTGCCCTAACATTATCTAAACAGTCGCTACTAGAAGTTCGTTATGAAAATCGGCTGATGGTAAAAGTACTGCCCAAGAACATTGCTGAATAAAAGGAACTCAGAGTAACTGTCTTATTTCACTCTCCATAAAGCTGGTGGCATAAATAAATCCCGATAAAAGATCAAATTCATGTATAGATATTAAACTGGAAAAAAGGAGCAAAATTTGTCTGATTGCAAGAAGTGAACCACAGCAAACATAGACGCAAGTGTAGATGAAATAAGTAGGATTTGTCTTCATGATCTTTTCAACTTGGTTTTTAATAATTGCACTGATGTCTATTGGTTAGAAGAAAAACCACAGTGAGTAGATTTTTCATACTTTTCTTATCCCACCAGCATTTTCATTTGGATGAATATCTGCTTTGACATGCTAATTTCTACATCATAATTTCTTTCTCTTTCCCTTTCCCTCTAACTCTCTCACACACATAAACACACATGGAGAGTCACATACAGACACACATATAAGGCCATCTTTAACAGTATGCAGAGAATGCAGAGTTATTTCAGAAATTGGACATGGATCTTTTTTCCATCCACATATATATATATAACAGTTAAATACACATCACCACAGATTTTCAGTCTTTTCCAATTTTCCTCCCTTTGGAAAGGGTCATAGGGTTTTTTGTTTGTTACAAGTACAATTTGTGACCCTACTATGGGGTGAGCGATCATTAACTAGTCATGAAACTGTGTATGTTTTACTTCAGTGATTACACACTTGCATACCCTAATCTCAGTAAGAAGCAAAGAAGAGAATTTTATAATCAAGAGAAAGCTCTACTTGACAGCCAGTCCAATTACTGGACAAAAGGCTCTGTATTTGTGATTTGAAAAAGCTAATGAACACATGAAACAAATTGAACAAAATGAAAATCTAAAATCATATAGAGAGTTTCTATTATCCAAGATTATAATCTAGCATGAATTTGGGATGTGGAAGAAGGAAGAGGAGGAGGAGGAAGAGGAAGAAACTGAATGATTGATCTTGGCACCTCAGGAACATGTTTTGCTGACAGATTGTATGAACAGATAGACATTGGCCTCACAACATACCTGATATAACTGTTGTGGAAACAAAGAAGGCTTGGTTTGTTGGCATTATTATACCAGGAGATGCAAGAATTGAGGACAAACAACTGGAGAAACTCACAAAATAGTGTGATTTGCAAATTGAAGTTGAGCACCTATGGAAAAAAATCTGTTGTTGTACCCATAGTAATTGGAGCCCTTGGAGCCATACCTAAAGGACTCCCTAGATACTTGGACATTTTGGACTTATATAACATCCTAACTCTCCAACTTGAACACCCTAACATGTTGTAATGTGGCACCCTGCTGTGCTGGAATAAAGACACGTGGAGCATGAGATATGATGGTCCAGCCTCGAATTGAGGAGTACAAAGATATTTTATTACCCTGCCTGTAGGCAGAGTGACTCTGAGGTGGTCGCCCACCCCTCGACACAGATTGGCCCTTTTGCTAAGCATTTACTACGTCACATTTACACAATAGGAAAGTGGTCTCTAATCTAATCTAAGTAACATCTGTTTCCCTAGCTCTAACTGACCTTCTTTAACTCAGGGAAGCATCCTGTAGCTATTCTCTATGCGAAGGTCAGGATGTGCCAAGTCAGTCAGGGAATGTGTTTTCCAATTCTTATCTACCCCTCCAGAAAGACCCATGTTTCCAAGCTTGGAAGTCTTAGCCCTGAGTCATGCCTCGGCTGTGGCTGGTGAATGGACCTGTCTGGAGGGGAATGATTAATATTAAATAATTCCCACTTATGTGGGCAACCCACACTAACTCTTCAAAAACAACTCTACCTGGAACTGCATATATACTCAGACATTACCTTAACAGTTCTTATGGATAGGAGTGCTGGAAGCAGTCCCAAAAGGAATGTGATTTGCACTGATAAAATCATGACAGAGCAGTTGCAGAGAGTAGCATTACTAGGTACCAGCTGCATTATCAGGTGTTACCTTGCTGACTCTTAGGTCCAAGGCAGTGAGGATCCAAAACTCTTGAATGAACATCTGGTGGACTGTGTAACACCTTTGGTAATAATAAGAAAACTTCCATTTTATTTATGTGGAATTGCATATGCATGCTAAATATGACACTGAATATATAGAACTTCTGTCTACAAATATGGGTGTGCAATTTTGAGAGTGACGTTTTTAAATGTGAGGTGAGATTACTTTCCAATGGAGAGCACAGCAATCTCATAATACAAATGTAAATATTTGCCACTTGAAGTACAAAGCAGCATGCAAGTAAGCATGGTGGTGGGTGCTTATCCTTACCAAAGTGAAAAATATTTTGTTATGTTGCTCTTTTCATTTTATATATGTGTACACTGCTCAAAATGGTGAATCTCTCACTAGATGGCAAGAACAGAGATGAAATGAATAAATAAATAAATAAAATGGACCAACAAACAAACAAACAAAAAGGACTGACATACTTAAATGATTTGCCAATTTAACACTGCTGAAATGTCCTAAAATGCAGGGGAAAGATGAAATCCCACTCCTACATGGCAAAGTCCTGATATGGATCAAGATCCTTTACTAATGCTATTTCATTACACTAACTTTTATGCTAGAGGATGATAATTTATGCCACCTATAGCTGGGAAGTATTTCACTTCCTTCATTTGCTATTTTATTCTCTTTAGGTACAAGGCCGCTCTCCATTTTGGTTAATATGAGCTTCTCCTGACTATTTTCCCAATCTAGAGTGAACATTAATATTTAAAACCATATAGTTTCTTCTTGCTCCTCTTTTCCACTCAAGAGCTAGGTTTCACCAAATAATGAAGTAGTTAAGAGGGTTTCACATTTCAAAAACAACTGCTTCATTTGAAGTGAATGCTTCTCTCACATTTTGTCACTTGAACCTAAATTGTAGGTCCAATGACCTGAATATCAACCCCCTCACACATGTGCTCCATTTTTCCCATTTGTTCAACATTTCACCTGATGGAGAGTCCTGAAGATGTTGAAAGTTTACAGATTTTGTGACAACAATGATCTCCACCCTCCAAAGATATTGCTCTTAATTGGGTTTTAAAATGTATTCAATAAATAATGGTCACATCTATGTTGGCCTTTGCTGGACCATGAGGAAGCTTGCTTAATAAAGAGTATAAGTGTTAATTTTTTGGGGAAGAAAATTGCTAAATTATCTAATATATCCCCTGGGCATTTCAGCCAATCTCAGCCTGAGAGGAGTAGGGGCTTTCCCTACTAGAATTAAATGAGAAAGGGTGGCTGGGTAGTGAGAGACACAGAGGTTTTGAAAGGCTTCTCTTCCAAGAGACCTAATTCCAGCCTCCTTGTTGCAGTCTTTCAGAAACCTACCCACTTGCCCTGTAGTCTAGAGTCTTTTGGGGACACCAATTGGGGCAGGATAGGGATTTTTGGACAGCCACCTGGTTGGCAGACAAAAAGTGGCTGGATTGTTTTTCACCTATCCTGATGACTGAGGGACTTGCAAGTTTACCTTATGGCAGGTTGTTTAAATTGGTCACAGTTAGTTTGCAGGTAGTGCTGGGTTAGTGGTAGTGGTGATTCCCTCAGGGCATCATTGGACAAAGTGAGTGGTGGATGCTTGGCACGATGTGGGTGAATCAGTTGGGCATCCACTATGAACCATGAAACAGCTATGCAGTTCAACCAATAACCATTCATGCAAATAGAGTTGATGATAACTGCATTGATGTCTCCTCACATTTGCTGGCCTGGGAAGTAGCTGGCAAGGTTCACCTCTACACAGGATCTGCTAGAGTTTCACAAGTCCAGACCAGGAAGGTAAGGACTAGCCTCACCTGCTCTTGTACCAGATTAGAGCACTACAAGGGCCCTTTCGTAGGCCAGGGGTTTGAAATTGAATTTAATAAATTGTGACCCAAGTTTCAAACCAAATTCTTTATGTGTCTTGCCTCTTTATTTCACAGTAGAGAGGGAAAGAACTGTTACTATTTTTATATCATATTGCTTGTATGCCACTCTGTAGGAATATTATATTTTATAGTGGCTTGACACAGAAAAGGATGGGAAATAATGCCACATCCCTTTTTAAAAAGTAGGCCCAGTTGTATTTTGATTTTCTTAAGAGAAAAAACTGGAAGCAGAAGTTGTGTTTTGTACACAGATAAGCCTATTGAGTGATAACATTCACATGTTTTATCAAGACATAAAAATACTTGGCACCGAAACATAGTAAACCTGAAAGAAGAAATATATTTAGGACCTAATTTTATCATAGGTGTATCTAAACATGTCCATTTGTTTTAACATTTATTTTTCTCATAAATTAAGAAAATAAGAGTGCTTACTTGGAAAAATATATCTGAAGCCTTTAACACATTTTGCTATTAATGCTAGAGGATATTGTTACTATAGGTGTATGGACGTCACATTTTTCTTTCTAGTAGCAGTAAACAAAGATAGGTATATTGTACCATATGTTATCATATTAAGCTCTACATAAATGCCATAAAAGATTACCAAAAAACATTCACTAGTATATCCTTTTTGTACATTATCAGTTGTAGACTCTCTGTAAAATTCTCACTTTAACGTGTTACATTTATTTTTAGAAACTGATTGAATGCTGACTTTATTTATTTATTTATTTTTCATGCTTATATACCGCCCACTCAGGTACAACCCAACTCAGGGTGGTTTATATAGCGGACAGTAAATACATAAAAGACACATAATAAAGCAAAGTTAAAAGTTAAAAAACCCAACCCTAAAAGGTGCGCAAGAACCGAAGGGACCTTGGGGGAAGGCACACTTCTCTATACCAACCACCCATCCCCACCTGCACCCCAAACTTGGCCCGCCAGCCAGGTCTTTAGTTCCTTCCTAAAGGGCAACAACTCCGTCTGGAGATGCAGTTTCACAGGCAGGAGGTTCCAAAAGGCCGGTGCAGACACGGAGAAGGCCCTCCTCCTTGTGCCAGAGAGGCAATGGCACAATTAGAGAGCCCCTCCGGTCCACTCTGGTTGGACGGACAGACGTCCTTAGGGCGATGCGGTCTCTAAGATACCATGGCCCACTACCATGTAGGGCTTTAAAGGTCAAAACCAGCACCTTGAATTGCACCCAGAGACAAACTGGTAACCAGTGCAGCCCCTGAAGCAGTGGTGAGGCATGGGCATAACGTCCACACCCCATCACCACCCGGGCCGCGGCATTCTGGACCAGCTGCAGCCTCCGAATGGTCATCAAGGGCAGACCCATGTAGAGCGCATTACAGTAGTCTAGTCTGGAGGTCACCAGAGCGTGAGTGACCATGGGCAAAGAGTCCCAGTCCAGGAGCAGGCGCAACTGGCGAATCACCCGAAGTTGGGTGAAGGCCCTCCTGGCCACAGCCGCCACCTGTTCTTCTAGCAGCAGCCGCGAATCCAGGAGGATCCCCAAGGGATTGGTCTGGGGCAAAACAGCCCCATCCAAAACCAAAGATGGTAGCTCCCAGGATAACGCAGGACCCCCTATCCATAGCCATTCAGTCTTGCTAGGATTCAGCTGTAGCCCATTTGCCCCCATCCAGACCCCAACAGCCTCCAGACAGCTGGAAAGGACTTTGACTGCATCACTGGGGTCCCACGGGCCGAGATGTACAACTGTGTGTCATCTGCGCACTGGTGGTACCGCACCCCGTGGGAACGGATGATCTCACCCAGCGGCTTCATGTAGATGTTAAATAGGAGAGGAGAGAGTACCAAGCCCTGAGGCACCCCATATTTTAGGGGCCTAGGACTAGACCTATCACTCTCCAACCACACTGACTGGATCCGGCCCCTCAGAAATGAGGAAAACCAGGACCACACCATGCCCTGGATCTCCAATCCTCGGAGCCATTCCAGAAGGATACCGTGGTCAATGGTATCGAAGGCCGCTGAGAGGTCAAGAAGAGCAAGGACGGACAGATGACCGCCATCCCGCTCTCACCAGAGATCATCCATCAGCGCGACCAATGCAGTCTCAGTACCATATCCAGGTTTGAATCCTGACTGGAATGGGTCCAGATATTCTGCTTCATCAAGTACCCCCTGCAGCTGACGTGCCACTGCCTTCTCCAGAACCTTCCCCAAAAAAGGAAGGTTAGAGACAGGTCTGTAGTTGGTTAGGATTGCTGGATCGAGGGAAGGCTTCTTCAGGAGGGGGCGCACAAGAGCATGTTTCAGCAGTGCAGGAAACATCCCTTCTTGAAAAGACGCGTTAATTATAACCCTGACCCAGCCACCTGTCACCGTCTTAGAGGCTTTTACCAGCCAGGCGGGACAGGGATCCAATGGACAATTAGTGGTATGGACCGCCGCAAGGAGCCTGTCCACTTCATCCAGGGCAACTGGATCAAACCCATCCCAGGTAACACCACAAGACTGCACACTGGCTCCCCCCGGACCCTCCCCGTCCACGCCAAGTTGAACCCCGAGCAAATCTGATCGATTTTCTCCACCAGATGGTCAGCAAAGTCCTCAGCCGATCCCTGCCAACCAGGCACAGGCCCCGCCCTACCCAGGAGGGACCTGGTCACCCGAAACAGGGTGGCTGGGCGATTATCAGAGGAGGCAATAAGGGAGGTGAAGTACTGCCTCCTCACCACCCCCATCGCCACTAGGTAGGCCCTAATAGCGGCTCTAGCTAGTGTCCAATCGGAATCGCTCTGGGTCTTCACCCAGCGGCGCTCAAGGCGTCTCTTTGCCCGTTTGAGCTCCCAGAGTTCTTCAGTGAACCACGGGGAGGACCTAGCTCCACAGGCTCTGAGAGGCCGTAGTGGAGCAATTACATCCAAGGCAGATGTCGTCAACCCGTACCACAGGTCAACAAGTGCCTCAGGTGAATCGTGTCGCCAATCCAGAGGAAATTCCTCCAGTTCCCTCTGGAATCCATCCGGATCCATCAGTTGCCGGGGGTGGGCCACTTTAATCAACCCTGCCTCCTTACGATGAAGTGTCGCCCCCAGAAAGTCTAGAGCCACTAGATAGTGATCTGACCATGGCACAGGTGTTATGTCTAGCTTCTGTAAACTCAGATCACTCTACCACTGCCCCGACAAAAAGACTAAATCTGGCGTGTGGCCACTGCCCCTGGTCAGGCCCTGAATTACCTGAGCCAGGTCCATAGCTGCCATGGAAGCCATGAACTCCTGTGCCACCTCGGAACTAGACCCCAGCGAAGGCAAATTGAAGTCCCCAAACCATCAGTCTAGGGAACTCCAAAGCCAACGCCAAGATGGCTTCAAGGAGCCCAGGCAGGGAGTCCCTTACCCTGCAAGGAGGCAGGTACAGGAGTAGGACCCCCAACTGACCGTTAGGGCCCAACCGCAGGAGCAGGGCCTCACAACCCGAAATTTGTGGAGCAGTGGCCCTGGCGACTCCCAATGACTACCTGGCTATAATGGCAACACCATCGCCCTTACCCACATCCCTAGGATGGTGCCAAACACCAAACCGGGCCGGACACATCTCTGATAGAGGCACCCCATCCTCAGGTCTCAGCCAGGTCTCAGTGATGCATGCCAGGTCAGCCCGCTCCCCCAAAATAGAGTCTTGTATTAGGGGAGCATTATTACAGACCGACCTGGCATTCATTGGCAGCAGCCTAAGGGCGGGGTCACCCTGGATCAGCTGCTCAGGACCTAGAGGTGAAACCGGGGGGCCAGAATGTGGGACAGATACTAAGCATCGGTCCCACGTTCCCCAAGTGCGGCCCGCCCCACGGTTCCCGCTATAACGCCCCATGCCCGTCACAACCTCTAAATGAGCCCCTGGAACCTCCACCATTAACCCAGACAGAGTGTCGCCCTCTCTTCCCGGCTGGCAAGGTCATCTCCCCCTCCCACCCTCCCTAACCCACTTAAAACATACCCTCTCACTCCCTGCACTCCCCCAAACAGAACTCCAATGACGGGAGTCTCCTCCTCCCGGCCCTGGTCCAAGCGCTGTAAGACCGCGGGGGTGATGGGGAGGGGGGGCGCCCCTAAGGCTGCCAAGCAAACCCAGGTGTGGCCATAGTTCTCCTCCCCACCCTGGTCCATGCGGCCCAAGGCACGATGCTGCAGGGATGGCAAGGGGTGCCACTTTTGAGGCCGCAAGCAACCCCAGGTATGGCCAATGTTCTCCTCCCCGTCCCAGTTCTGGCAGCGCAAGGCTCGTGGCTGCCAGGATGGCGGAGGGCACTGCTTTTGTGGCCGCAAGCGACCCCAGGTACAATCAACGCTCTCCTCCCCACCCCAGTCCTGGCAGTGCAAGGCTCATGGCTGCATAGATGGCGGGGGTGCCATCTCTGGGGCCACAAGCGACCCCAGGTGCAGCCGCTGTTCTCCTCCCCGCCCCCGGTCCTGGCGGCACAAGGTCCTCCTTGTAGCTGCTGCGCCGGACCCGCACAGCCGGGAAAAATATCCTCTCTCCGAAACCAGCCATGGGACGGAAGACAAACGTCCAATGTTCTCAACGGCTTCCACTCCCGAAGATGAAACCGGCTAAGCGGCGGTGGAGGTGGTGGAGGCGGTGGAGGTGGCCTTGGAGCCCAACCAGGAGTCCAGAAGCTGCCCTGCCTCAGGTGTTCTTGCCAGTCTCCCTCCCGAAGGCAGTGTTCTTGGCAGGACAGGGGCTGGTCGCTTTTACCTTCCCTCAGGGTGGGAGAAGCAGCCCAGGATCAGCTGTGGCCTTGGTGTTCTCGGCAGGCCAGGGGCTGGTGGCTTTTACCTTCCCTCAGGCTGGGAGAAGCAGCCCAGGATCAGCTGTGGCCTTGGTGTTCTCGGCAGGCCAGGGGCTGGTCTTCAATGTAGTTAGAACAGACCAAACTAAATAATGGGAACTTGAGTTTGACAAACCTGGATCTAGAAACCTAGTGTTGTATACTAGATAAAGTGATGTTGTAGGACTCAAAAGATTTGGGTTCAAAGCCCTGATTGGCTATAGAAATCCACTGGCAGAGAGCAATGGGACTGGTAAAACCACTCCTTACCAATCTTGCTTACATTGAAAGCTCTATTAGAGTTGCTAAATGTCTGTTCCAACTTGATCGCACATAACACACAAAACTTTGGGGAAAAAAACTTGTCTCTTCAAAGTGGAAGTTGTTCACACATGAATATACTTATTTCTGTGGAAATAAATAGACTTTCCACAGTGGTGATTTTTTACTACCTACTCTGTGGGTGTGGTATGGTGGGCGTGGCCAGAGGGAAAGCCCTGCGTTGCATCCGAATTAGGACTACTTTATTTCAAAACTTGGATGGGCAAGGCCAGCCAGGATTTCTGCTACCAGTTCTGGTGAACTGGTGTGAACCTGCTGAATACCACCACTGACTTTCCATCTTTCCAATATTTGCAGTATGAGAACAGACACCATCCTCCTACTACTAATTCCATTAGTGGGCATCCTCTTGTTAGAGTTTAATTGGATTCTGCCCCTCCCTATGCTTCATCTTAACAACTACAAGCATGGGAAGTAATCCACTCCTCCTTCTCATATTCTTGTCTCTGTTCTAAAAAATAAAAAATTGGCCTGTGACTTTATGATATTTGATTTGTCCTCAAAACATCTATTACCATTTTGTGACATTTGGATTTTAGATTTTTCTCCCCTTACAGACAAACAAGTCTATTTTCAATGTTACAGTCTTTCAGGCAAGTATCATCAGGGTGTTTTCAAAAAGTTTTTTTTAATAAAATAAAAATCATGTTGAAACATTCTTCCACCAATCATAATCACCTCAAGAAAGCCTATCCATCTGTCCTCCCTCTTCCACTTCACAGAAGATGACAAACACATTTCTTTGCTACTCAGTGTAAAGTGATGGGGATTTGGTTCAAACTTTTTACCTCAAATATAGGCTGCTAAGCCTGAGCCTGCCCTCACTGAGCAGGAAAGATCAGATTGCATTGGACATCTTGATGAAAAAGCACTGCTATGAAAATTACCTAGGTTGCGTTGTTTTTATCATGTCAGAAGCATGGTTGAAAGGATTTTTGCTAGAGGAACTCCATTCAGGGAACACCCGAATGAGGCTTCTTTCATGTCCCCAAGATCTTTTCCCACTGAAGTGGTCCCTATTTATCTCCTTCACTTTCTTGCTTTTGAACTGCTAGGTTGGCAGGAGCTGGGACAGAGATGGGCACTCATTCCATCATGCAGTATTCAAGTCTTCAACTGCCGACTTGCCAACCTTCCAGGTAACAAGGTGAGCTTTTTACCCACTGAACCCTAGGTTGTGGATAATTAGGAACAAAACACACTGGTCACTATCATAATGCCATTAAATACTCTATTGAGTCAGTGTATTTAACAGATTGTGTCCAATATACTACAAAATATGTTATATACTGTGTAATTGAGTTTTAAAAATAAATAGCTAGTGCAGAGAAGAACTGGGAAGCAAACATACCATTGAAGGCTTTAATTCTTTGTCTACCATGGTACTGATTGAATTTATTCCCCATTATTATGGACTTTTCCTTATCATCTCTTGTTAGTAGAGTATTAGTGTAATGTACAAAAAACAACTAAGAAATGTGATCAGCTCAGTCTCTTCAGTCCCCTCCCCTTTGATTGCCCCCCCACCAACATAGGTTAGCACTTTGAATGAGAAAATCCTTCCAGAAACATTTAAAGTAGGGGGGAAAGGTCTCCTTAATTAGAGTTACCACCTGTACTTACAGTCAGAAGGAAAAGTGGGGAAATTGAGCCTCCAGCCCATATAATAGAATCTTCATGTTTATTGCTTGGAGGAAGGTCAGAAGAAGAAAAGCAATCAACAAAAACAATGGAAGCAAGAAAACAAGCAGGAAAATGATGGAGGCTTGCTTCAAATGCCAGAAGTAGGAAAAGAACTTTACCAATGTATTGGCACAGGACAATCATATTAGGTTGTAAAGTCCTTTACTCTTGATATTCAGTATTAGTGCATGCAAGATTGCTATTATGTTAATACCTACACCAGATTGAGGGAGAGAGAGAATATATTTGCAATGGGACAGAAACTTCTGTTGGTGCCATGGTAGGTGGTAGGCCCATTGTACTAGCTACACTTCATTGTAATTATCCATTTAATCCAGGCATCGATAACATAAAGCTTTATTTTCCTGTAAAAACAGAGTCAGGTGTGGCCAAGCAAGTGATTGACTGCTGGATTCAGTAATGGACTGCTGGATTCAGTAATGGACTGTATTTGCAAGGATGCAAATACATTCATTTCATCTGCAGGTTCAAAATGAGGATATACAACCATTTTCTCCTTGCCTGTAAGATTCCCTCCCTCCAATGCTATAGCATTTACTTTGGGAAAAACAAAATTGTGCAAATTTCACATCAGCACAGAACTGTTGTTGTTGGTTGTTGTTTTTTTGGGGGGAGTGAAATTTTAAGAATTAGAAGCATCAGATGGCTTGTTCGTGTCTTCCTAAACAATCAAGCAGCCTTTCTGTGTTCTCCCTCCCTTTTTTTAATCGCATTGCTTTGCTTCTTAAAGGGGAGGACATAAACTTTATCCACTAACTTTATCTACTTCTTTCTTCATTTAATCTTTGGTTCCCTCATTAACCATGGTCTTATGTCTCAGTCAGTCATGTACTTACACTTCTCTGTTTTTGATTTTTAGTGGGGAATTTTGTCTTCCAGGTAAAAATTTGAGACTGAAGAATTCTCATCTGAGTTTTATTAATGCATACCTTCTTATTTCAGTTTTAAATATGTGTTTTAAATCTGTTGCATACAATTCTGAAGTTTTACATATAGGTTGATTTATCAATTCTATTGACAAGTAAGGCACAATTAAGTCATTCAACTAAGTCAGTATGTCTCATTCAAAGATAATTGCAATCTACCATGTTTAAGAATGACTGAGTTGAGCAGATTAGAAATAAAAGAATTCAACATTTATGACCAACTTCAAGATGATCTTTTGCAGTAGGTTGAAATTTGGAGCAGGTGGTCTCAGTGGAAATGCAGATGGAATTGGGAAAATGATAATAAAATATTTCACCTCCAAGTTGTCAGCTATAACATAGACTCAAATACATCGGTACTGGTGGCTCTTTTCATTTGTTGCCTGGTTTATGTCGACTGTGTCAGAAAGAATAATTCACTAACTAACCATCCATTTTCAGACTAAGGGAAGCCTATATTACAGAAAATGTGTGACAAATATAATTACTCCTAATTAGAACCCTCTGAAAAAGTGGTGAAAGGCTACAAGGTTCATTTGAATCCTGATTCCTTTCTACCCTAGGGGTGAAAAGTGAACTGTAGCATGAAGTAATAGAGGAGAGCATAAAAATGGTCCTCTCAAAGCATTTGCCACATTTGCCTTTGAAAGTGAGAGACTGTTGTAGGTATTAAGATAAATTAATATTATTCCAATTAACACATCTCCCCAGCAGCATACTATACTGTTATACTAATCAGACAAACAAATGAAGCTTTTTTTCCTTTCAGTGACCAGTTGCCAACTAAAGCTAAGCTGAATGTAAAATCCATAGGAAAGAAAAAGTATATGGTATGACAACTGATGTTGTCTTTTCTTTGAAAATAAGACAATTCTAAATACATACTAAGCATAAATTTCACTTTGTCCCAGGAATAGAGTTAAAAAACCTGGGAATAATTGCCCTTTCAATCGTTAATTGAAACATTTATCAAAATAACATCATTATTTACCTTAAAGTCCTATACAGCTTGTGATCTACATACTTGCTGAACTGCCTCAACCTATGTGATTCAGATGACACCAGCCAAGTTAATCTAGAACAGTCCTTCTAAACCTAAAGGTACCAACTGCCAAAATAATCTGGAATAAGTATGTATGTTGAAATAGATCCTTCTGTGTTGTTTTCCATGCTCTAGACCAGCGGTGCCCAAACTTTTTTCCCCAGCCGGTCCTGTCCTCGACATGCAGGTGTGCGGGCTGGAGGTGGGCTGCTCCTTTTGCTGATGGTTCTGACATCAGCCATGGGGGTGGTGGCAGCGGTGAACGTACTTTGTCCCCGCTGCACAGAGCAGCCTCTGGCTCGGTTCCCTCACTTCAGCAGCCTTTGGGAACATGGATCATGGTGTTGGGGAAATTTTTGGAGCCTTCTCCATTTCAAAATCCATGGCACTAGGAAAGCCCCATGGCATGCCCGGGATGATGTCATCCCGGGCATGCCATAGGGTTTTCCTAGCACCGTGGATTTTGAAAGGGGGAAGGCTCTGAAAATTTCCCCAGTTCCACAATCCATGTCCCCAAAGGTTGCTGAAGCAAGGACACCAAGCCAGAGGCTGCTCGGTGCAGCAGAGACAAAGCATGATTGCTGCTGCTGCTGCTGCCACGGCTGACATTGCAAGTGGCATCAGGTGGTGGGGGCGGTCCTAGGAGAGCCTGGGAACTCAACCCAGGCCAGATTAATTATATGCACAGGCCTAATTGGGCCCACAGGCTGTAGTTTGGGCAACACTGCTCTAGACCAGTGTTTCCCAACCTTTGGTTTTTGAACTTCAATTCCCAGAAGCCTAAATGAATTCCCCAAAGCATTGATTAGCCAATGTATTGACTTAGGCTTCTGAGAACTGAAATCCACCTATGGGGAATGTACCCCACATTGGGAACCACTGCTCTAGATGGAATTCTCTTCTTCAGTCCAGGAGAGGTATGACATTGCTGCAAAAATTCATGTTGTGGTGTAAGGCCAAAATTTTAGTGGGAGGAGAACCCTGTAGCTTCATGATTGGAGGACAGCACCCATTTCTATTTCTAGTTTTATATCAGTTCTGCGGGTAGGCAGGTTAGATCCTGCTTCTGTGTATTCATGGGTTGGATTGGGTTTGAATCATGGTGGTGATGGTGATTATGATGTTAAAAATTTCTATATAATATATCTGTTGGTTATTTAACTCAGCCATCAGCAGTTTGCAAGCTTTTCTTTAATAATGAAATTTATTCCTTTTTCAAAATCTAAGTTCAGAAGAAGAATGGATATTTTATTAATCTAATCTAAAAGGAAATGGTCTATAAGATGTTAAAGAGACACAAAAATTGGAGAAAGAGGAATGTATTTCAATTATATCAGCATAAACAAAAGGATACGAAATATGAAAATAAAATAATTTTGTAGTTGAAGAAAAAATCAATCCATTCAAAAATGGAAACTGTAAATAAAAAATAATGTGCAAGTTGCACATTCTCAGTACAATTACAGTTAGATACCAACTATTACAAAGCCATGACTTGCAATGTATTAGTACTCAACTGTCATATTTGACCAAGGCATACATTTACAATGTATATTTATTAAATATTGTTTTCACAGTTAATTATGGAGACTGATATTAGGAGAGCTTGGTTGTATTCTTTTCATTCTTAGACAGCTGGAAAAATCACCCTGTTTCAAGTTTGCCTCCATTTCATGGTGGTTCATGAATATTTTCCATTCTCTTTCATAACAGTTTCCAAATGTTGGTTCTTTTAATTGCCTCAAAAATGAGATATAAGAACAGAAGCTTGTTTCACAGAAGGAGAAAACTTTGGAGAAACAAGACAGTGGCTTTGAGCAAAATACTAATAAACCATCAAGAGGGTTTGTGATAAAATTTGGCTGTACTAACACACAATAAAATTTGGCAGGGTCTTATCAGGAACAGATGCCATGGCAAAGTCCTGCCAGATATCTGCTAGGGCTTTAAATGGCAATTTAATCCCCACTCAGCACAGTCAGAGACACAGATGTAGGGCATGGAGCCTCTTTTGCCTGATGTGTAACACCACCATTCTCAGTAATGCCATATTGAGGGCCATTTTGAATCTGAGTAGAACTCTACAGGACTCTGTTTTCTCTCTACTGTATAAAGAGTTCTATCCACATCTGAGGGTTAGTATGATACATAGGGCTGGTGCAAACTCTCTTGCCACTTCAGGTACATCCCATCAAGAGATTTGAAAACTGAGGATTCACGGCTTCTGGTATCCTTCTAGAGAGTTAATATTTTGTTGTTAGTGCCTGGAATCAGTTGGTTGGAAATTCGTGCTAGTGACTGGGAAGAATGCAAGCGCGGCGCCAAAATGGCCGCCGCGCTCTTTGCGGGCCCCCCCACTGGACTTGGACATCCGGGTAGTTAGGGGGCGTGGCCAGCACCCTTTAAAAGGGGTGGCCACGAGGCAGCCGCGCTGCCATTTTGCGAAGCGACGGAGAGGAGAAGTTTTTCCCCAATCGCTCCGTCGCTCTTCCTTTTAGCTGGGAAGCCTCTTTTGGCAGCGGTTTCTTCTGCGATTCTTTTCTTCGGCTTCCAGCGAATTGCAGCGATGCCTTCTAAAAAGAAGGCCATGGCGAATGCGGTTTGCACTTCACGGAGGCACCAGCCGGGTCGGAGGACCGCGACTGTGCCCTCTCAGCAGGCTCCCTTTCCGGGGGCGCCCGCTGGGACCGGCGGGATGGGGTCGATTGTGCCCTGGCCCAAGGCTGGGCAGCCTCAGACCGCCCCTACAGGGGATGCGGCCCCCGGCCCGCAATTAGCGACCATCGGCCCGGGCTTGGCACACAGCCAAGCTGAGCCTTCGGGCCTTAGCATGCAGCTTCCAGAGGTTGGCTTTAACCAAGGGGGTTGGCTGGGTTCCCTTCCCTGGCAGGGCATGCCCCCGGCCCCCCAGGGGCCGGTGGTTGGGGCATGGCCATATTCGGGCCCCGGGGTCCAGGGACCTGGCCCGGCGCCAATGACCGGTGGGCCGGCCGGCCCTTTGCCCCCCATCAGCGTTGGGGGCTATGTAAATGTGGATGCCCTACTGGCCCGCGTAGCGGCCTTGGAGGCATCTTTAGGGGTAGTTAATCCATCCGGGGCGCCTTTTGGTTTACAAGTCAATTCAGCGCCTGCAGGTCCTCAGCAGGCGGCCGAAAGGGTTGAGCTGCCTGGGGCGAGTAGGTCGGCGCCAGCCGCAGCCTCGCAGCTCCCCACGCAGCAGATGCCGCCGGCAGGTAGTGGTCAGGCCCCATCTATGAGCTGGGTTGCGGTCGCGAGCTCCGACGCCCGCAGTGGGCCGGAACCCCCAGTGGGGGCGGCCCATGGGGGTGCAGCTTGTGAGTATATGGTCCAAACTAGTGCACCCACACCACAACTCACAACGGGGGGAGGTTTGCAGTGGCCGTGGCCTCGCCTGGCTGGGGCGGCGGGTCAGCCGCTGCCGGCCCATCCGGGAACGGCTCCGGCACTCCAGGGCCCCTCTTGGGGCGGGGTACCCTGTCCCGCGAGGAACTTACTGGGGGTGGCGGGGCTGGTCCAGGCTCCTTTTATGGTGCCCAGTACTGTTACTGTTCCGGTGTCGGCCTTGCCGACAGCAGGTTATTCGTTGCCCCTCGGGGACCACCTGGCCCAGGCCACCAAGGAAAAGATCTGGCGGGGGGAGTATGTGGACATTTTCTCCCTCTTGAATAGGGAACCCACCAAGGAGGAGAGGGAGGGGCAGGACGAGAAGGATAAGGAACAGTCTCGTCGACGTAAGCCGCCACGCACGTGGGCCAACTGGTTACCCGCATACCTTATATATATGGCGGTGTACCTCAGGGCCCGGCCTGACCTGGCAATTCCGATGGTCCAGTATTTGGACAACATATACCGGGCGATGGTTGATTTCCCTGGCCCGTCGTGGTTGGCTTACGATGAGGAATTCCGTATGAGAGTGCCCCTACACCCAGAGATGAGGTGGGATGAGCCCTGCCAGAAGCTGTGGCTTCTGTACATGACCCCCATGCGCCCGGCGCCAGGGGAGAGGTACCATTGTGGACATGCGGTCCAGCGAGCTGCTCCAGCCCAGGCACCCCGCCAGGTGGCGGGGCAGGGGGTTCCAGCCCGCCTGCTGTGTTGGAGCTTCTCGGCCAATGGTGTGTGCAACAGGAAGCAGTGCCGATACAGGCATGAGTGTCCCTCTTGTGCTGGCCCCCATGCCGCCTCCGCGTGTCCTAGGGCAGGCAGACTGCGGGGCAGAGGTAGAGGTGGACAGAGGTAGAGGTGGACAGGGAGCTGGTCAGGCAAAAGGCCCCCTCCCCAATTAATGTGGACATGTTGGAGCTTTGGCTCACGATGTACCCTAGGAGGGCAGACGCAGCTTACCTGCTTGAGGGTTTCCAGCAGGGGTTTCACATTCCTTTCACAGGGGTCAGGTCCCCTCAAGATGCACCCAATCTGTTATCACTCAGGGGAAGGGAGGATGTGGCTGCCATGAGCATTGCTAAGGAGGTTGCTGCTGGCAGGGTCGCTGGCCCCTTCCCTCTCCCACCATTTCCCAACCTCAAGGTTTCCCCGTTGGGGTTGGTGCCCAAGAAGTCACCGGGAGAGTTCCGTTTGATACACCACTTGTCTTACCCGGCTGGCCGTTCGGTCAACGATGCTATCCCTGACGACCTTTGTTCGGTCAGGTATACATCTTTTGGCCAGGCCCTGCGCATGGTGCACTCATGTGGCCCGGGTGCACTGCTAGCTAAGTGCGACATTAAGTCCGCGTTCCGTCTCCTGCCAGTTCACCCGGGCGACTTTGAGTTGCTGGGTTTCAAGTTCCGGGGTGGATTTTATTTCGACAAGGCCATGCCTTTTGGCTGCTCCATTTCATGCTCGGCGTTTGAGCACTTCAGCACCTTCCTCCAATGGGCCTTTGTTCGCAGGTCAGGGTCCCTGTCTGTAGCCCACTACCTTGATGATTTCTTATTCGGGGGTGAACGGGGCTGGGACACATGCACACGTCTCCTGAATACATTTCAGACGCTAATGAAGGAACTCGGTGTCCCTTTAGCGCCCGAAAAGACCGAGGGCCCTTCAACCAAGCTCACATTCCTGGGGGTTGAGATTGACACGGTTGTGCAGGCATCCAGGTTACCTGTTGATAAGGTTTCACGGATCGTTGCACTCATTTTGCACTTGCTGGCAAAACGTAAGGTGTCCCTTCGGGAGCTCCAGGTGTTACATGGTCACCTCAATTTCGCTTGCAGGGTCGTCGCACCTGGCAGAGCATTTGCTCGACGCTTGTGCAACGCCATGACTGGCTTGGCCAGGCCCCACCACAGGGTCCGACTGAACAAGGGCATGAGGGCTGATATGCTCATCTGGCTCCAGTTCCTGAGGGAGGTCAACGGGGTATCCTTTTGGAGGTCCAACCTTTTGGTTTCCCCTCGTTTTCAGGTTCAGTCGGATGCATCTGGGTCCCTGGGTTATGGGATTTACTTTGAAGGGAAGTGGGCCTACGGCAGATGGCCGCCAGCCTGGTGGGGCACGGACCGCTTGCGTGATCTCACGTATCTGGAATTTTTCCCCATTCTGGGAGCTTTGATGCTATGGGGCGAGAAGTGGGCCAATTCGGTCGTCCATTTCTGGTGTGACAATGCGGCAGTTGTCCACATTGTCAACTCACAGACGTCTAAATCTCCAAGGGTTATGGAACTGGTTCGCCAGTTTGTGTTGCGCAGCCTACACCTCAATGTGCTTTTTAGGGCCAGACATGTTCCAGGTATTAATAACGATATTGCTGACGCTTTGTCCCGCCTGCAGATCCCCCGGTTCCGTGCCTTGGCCCCGGACGCAGAGGAATTTCCCTCGCCGCTCCCGGACAAGATATGGACACTTGGCAAGGAGAGGTGAACCGGGCGATCGGCATGTCGCTCGCCCCTCGCATGCGTAAGGCGTATGACCATGCATTCGGTTCATTCAGGGCCTTTTGTGCCCAATCACGGCTGCCTGAAAGTTGGTCCATCCCAGTGATTCACGTCCTCCAATTTATGGTTTACTTACATGCCCAGGGCTTAGCCCCCCGCACCATAGCATCCAGGCTGTCAGCGCTGGCATTCATGGCCAAGGTGGGTGGTTTTGCTGACAACACTAATGATTTTCGCATACAACATGTTTTGGAAGGGTGGGCGCGGGAACGTGGGCGCAGCCCGGACTACCGCCACCCTATTTCTCCAGGGGTACTTACCCACCTTGCACGGGGTTGGCATGACCTGTGTTTCGACAGGTATGAGGCGACCCTGTTTCACGCGGCTACTACGGTGGCCTTTTTTGGAGCGCTCCGCATCAGTGAGCTGGTGCTACTGTCTAAGGCGGATGCGAGTCGTAGGGCACTGGAACTCGAAGATGTCTATGTTTCCAATGATTGGGCTCAGCTGAGGATACGCTCCTCTAAGGTTGATCAGCACGGTGTAGGCAGTGGTGTAAGACTGCTACGATGTTCCATGGCTGACATCTGTCCAGTTGGTGCCCTACAGGAGTTCCTTGCACTACGTGGTACGCACCCTGGCCCGTTTTTCTGTCACCAAGATGGGTCTCCCCTTACTAAATTTCAATTTTGGAAGGTGACCGGTAAGGCACTGGCCAGTGTTGGCCTCCCTGGGGCTCGTTACGGCACCCATTCATTTAGGATAGGGGTGGCTTCCACCGCAGCGGCGTTTGGGTACTCTGGGGCTGAAATATGCAACATGGGATGGTGGGGATCATGATGTTTTCAGTTGTATGTTCGCCCTCTTCAACACTGAGTACCAGTTAAGTCACTGCCCTGTTTGCTTTTTGCCTTGACAGACCCTGGGTGTCGTCTTACACCGGTGACAGTATGGCTGGTGGGCCACAGCTATGTGCACAGGGCAGCACAGTTTGCTGCGGCGACAGAGTGGGGACCCCGACTGGGACTAGGTGCATCCGCAAGTCTCAGGTGGTACGGTAAGCGCGGAAAGTTATGGCGGGAACTGTTGCCATTCCTTTTCTCCATCAGGGATGCTGACCCGCCTGATGTCCTGATTATACATCTCGGGGGTAATGATTTGGGACAGGTCACGGGCCTATCGCTGAAGCATGCGATTTGCGGTGACCTGGCCTACCTGCATTATGTGTGGCCCACCACAACCCTGCTTTGGTCGGACATGATACCGCGGCACGCTTACAGGGGAGGGTTTAACCTCCGGGCCCTTGATCGGGCTCGGCGCTTGGTGAACAGGGCTATTGCCCGGTTCCTTATGGACAAGGGTTGGGGGCCCGTCATACGACACCCCACCATCAGTCTCCAAACTTGTGAGCTTTACGCAGGGGATGGGGTCCATCTGTCGCCGGGAGGTATGGACCTCTTGTTAGGAGATTGGCGACCAGACCTGTTGACCGAGCTGACGGTCTGGGGGGGGGCGTGAGCCTTTATTGAAGCCTCCCCGTGTGGCGGGTAGCACTGGTAAGGTAAACATTTATGACCCACAGGTATCCGGCAGGTTCGCAATTGACTGGACAACACTAGACAGGCACAAGTTGGTTAACGTTGTCCGGTCAACAATGAACCAGGCAATGGGGTGATGGCACGAGCTGGGCAGCAGGCATCACCCCGTTATTTTACGGGTACACGTCAGAGGGTGGGGTCAATAGTTAGATTATTGACTACGGTCAACAATTTGTTTGTTGTCAACAAACAAATTGATACAAATGGATACATTGTAACCAATTGCCGTTGGCAATTTTGGGTGGAACCTTACCAGTGTTACTTCGGCCTGCTTGCCTTAAGAATTATAATTGGTTGAATACCAATAGAAATTTATAATTCGGACTAGGGCATGAATCAATAAATGTGGCCCAATGCCGTTATCCACTTTTACCAGTGTCTGAGTCCTTTATTGGGGGGTGCGCCTGCAAATAGCATCTGCTGTTATCAGCATGAGAGTAGTCTTCAAGGCCAAAAGCCAACCTGTTCCATGTTATTTCACTGACTTGGAAGATTGGTTCCATCTGTGTGAGGGAAGAAGCCAGAAACTGCTCTTGTCTTCAGTAAGATTATTGGGAACTCAAGGATTGATTGGCAAGTTATATCAAAGGAGCCAGAAGGTGAAGTTTACTGTCTAAACAGTGTGTGTGTCAAAAGTTACTATACCAGCTAAAAGTTTTTTTAGTAGAACAGTTCAATTCCTGTTCTAATGAATTATGTGTACGCTCTGAGATTATACTGAAGGTATGCTAGAATGTAAGTACTAGGTAGTTTAGTCTTTATTTCAATTTTTATGCCGCCCACTCAGGCAAAAACCCAACTCAGGGCAGCATACAACAGTTAAACATATAAAAACATGTTAAAACACCACCATCCTCCCCTCCATCCACCCTCATTACACCCACCCCATTTAAAACCAAACTAAAAGCTAAGAAGGAGAGGCAGAAATGCAAAGACACAGAAGGAGAGCACAACTGGACTAGTTGGGGATGAGCCAGCAGCCCCGGGCCGTATTCCCATTAGGGCCCCACACCTGTCCTGCCAGCCAAGTTTTCAAACCTTTCCTGAAAGGCAGCAATTCTGTCTGTAGCCTCAATTCTGTTGGCAGGAGGTTCCAGAGGGCTTGAGCGGAAACGGAGAAGGCCCTCCTCCGTGTGTCAGAGAGGCGAGCCCCTCTAGCTGAAGGCACAACTAGGGAGCCCCTCCAGTCCGCTCTGGTTGGACAGGGAGACACTCTTGGGATGATGCCGTCTCTCAGGTAACCTGGCCCACTGCCATATAGGGCTTTAAAGTAATCTAATCTGGAGGTGACCAGAGCATGAGTGACCATGAGCAAGGAGTCCCAGTCCAGGAGTGGGCGCAACTGGTGAATTACTCTAAGTTGTTTTCTTGTCTGCTTTGCTTCTGCCTCTGATTAATATTGATCAATATTGTTTGATTAACTAATTAATATTGTGTCTGCTCCAGAAATACGTTTGTTGATGTTTGCATTTTTGATCTTGCTTGAACTTTCTGCCTTTAAAGTCTTCTTATCTTTAGTACAAAAAAAATAATTCCATTTGTTTGTCTGCTATATTTTGGCCCATTTTTATGGTCTGTTTTACTGTGAGCTTTTATTGTAGTTTTATTGGGGGGGGGGGGGGTACTTTTGATAAGTTTGTTTGGTGTATGGGGGATTTTATGCTGTTAGCCGCCTTGTGTAGGGATTCATTCTTCCCTAGAGGGGCGGGGTATAAGTGTATTAAATAAATAAATAAATAAATAAAATTTAGCTCAAGAGGGTTTGTGGCATCTAAATCTAGTCCTTGCCCTGGTCATCTACCAGCAGCCTGTTTATTTTGTAGGTGTCTTGGCAGTACTATCTTGCAGGGTTGGTTTGGAACCTGAAAGCACTGACTCTTGTGTATTTTTGAAACTTCCTAGAATCACTGCTTAGTGAGGTTAGCCCAAGGTGTTGGGAGGTTGCATGTACAGGACGATTCTGTCAGCCATCACCATTTGACTCTCCTGGGTCACTTACCTTGAGATAAGCAGGTTAGTGGGAGAGTGAAAAGGAGAGAGGGAGAGGAGGGAGCATAGAGAGGCAGGTGAGGTGGTTGTTTCCTCACTGCCATCCATCCACATATTCCTGCTGTTCATTATTCAGTTATGGAAATAATAACTTATTCATTGGGGAGAGGGGGCACCAAGAAAATTACAAAAATAATTCCCTTCAACCCCCTCTTCCCAAAATACCTTGGTGCTGAGATCTTCAAGACCAAACTGTTATCCTCAGAGGTAGTCAAAGATGGGGACAGGTGAATGCAGGAAAGAGCCTGCCAGTAGCAGCCATGAAAGCAGAAAGTGGATAGAGATGGTACCTCTGTCACCATTTTGAGCAATCTACTCCCTTATCAAACCACCTCAGTTTGGCTATGTGCTGGCCCAATCCAAATAACATACCAATTTGTGTGTTGGCCTATGACTCAGGAAATCTGGGTTTGGATAGCTACTTATGAGACCTTCAAAGCACCTCACCCTCTCATCCTGATCTATAGCACATGTTGTCAGGATTTTACTGTATGGGACCAAAGACAACAGAACAGCCGAAGGGTTGGCTTAACACAGGTTTATTGCATAGGGATCTGGTGGAGCATGAGGTAATGGCGGTGATACATCTCTTTATATACAGTAGGGTTATACATTTGAATCTTGTAGCACGGTAGCTCATTGGCCGCTACCTGCGAGGCCTCGCCCAGGCACGCCTCTCTTCAGTAGTTCTTCTTTCCTGCTGCTGAATGCGGGGAAGGTTTTCCCGCGGCTGTCCGTGATTGAGCAATGTGAACCATGTGAGATTGAACGCTCGCAGCTGCCCTCTATGGGCTGCTTGCTCGCGTTCCTTTACAGCTGCAATACATTGTAATTGGGGTGGTTACATTCTGACAGTACAAGACATGCATACACAACATCCCTCCCCCCTAGGATGGGACGAAGTCCCGCAACCAATGTGGCTTGCCGCACATTCGCTTGGGGCGCGCTTGCGCCTGCCCTAGTACCGGAGAGCCTGTGATCCCTGACTCCGTGGGTGCTTGTCCTGCAACGGGAAACGGGGGTTCATTAGTGGCTCTGTGGGGCGTCTGTGCCTGACTTGCGCTGGGGGAAGGGAATGGGATGAACAACTGGGAAGTGAACCCCTGTCTGTTTCCCTCGGACCCCGGGGACCCTCCGATCGTGAACCGCGGGACCGATGAGGATGCCCTTGTGGTTCTGCTCCCTTCTGTCCCCCGCTCGGGGGACCTTGAGACTGTGGCGGACGGCCTCGCCGTTGCCTCCTGCCTTGGGGGTGTCGGTCTCCGGGACATTGGCGCTATGTTGCACTCTAATTCACAGGGGCTACTGGGACTGGAAGTACCAGGGGCTGAACTGAAACCCCTCTTTTCGCTAGGACGGGTGGGGGACCACTCCGCTAACTCCCCCTGGCACTGTAAATCAAGGTCTAAACTCCTTGGGGAATCTGTATTTCTGGGACGCTCCCGGGGGATGTGTGTGGGATCGGGGCTCTTCCTTTCCGCCGCAAACTCCCGCAAAAGATTTCTGAGGATCGATTCCCTTTCCTCCCCCCTTGGTGGGGACCCATGTTCCCCTTTCCCTCCCCCTTGGGTTAAGCGGGTGGGGGAGTACCCTAACGCTGATTCGTTGCTACTCTCGTCTTCGTCCTGCTTTCCGGGGACCCTCCGCCTGAGTTGATCTGCGTGCCGCCTCCACAGGAGGCCTGTATTGGTCTCCACGCGGTATGAGACGGGGCCGGTTTGTTCTATTACAATGCCGGGCACCCAGGCTGGTCCCCCGCTGGCGTAGTTCCTGCAATGCATGGGGGCGCCTACGCTAAAACTCTTTGAGGAATCCATCTCTACATTTCGCCCTTTGTCTTCTACTCTGGTGGGGTCTAGCCTGGAGATTACCGTAGCCAGCTTCCTGCGCATTAGCAATTCCGCGGGGGAGTACCCTGACGCTAACGGGGTGACCCTGTACCGTAGCAGGAATTGGCATAGTTGTCGGTCTAGATCTCCGGAGCCCATGCGCCGTAGCGCGTCTTTAGTGGTGCGCACGAGGCGCTCTACTTGGCCGTTGGTGGACGGGTGGAAAGGGGCGGAGGTGATGTGCCGAATGGCATTGAGATCCACGAATTCCCTGAACTCTGCGGACGTAAAACAGCTAGCGTTATCGCTGACGAGGGTGTCGGGTAAACCGAACGTGGAAAAGACCCTCCGTAACTGTTTAACTGTGGTGGCCGAGGAGGTGCTCGAGACTGGGATGACCTCCAACCACTTTGAGAACGCATCCACCACTAGGAGGAAGAGCGTTCCCCTGAACGGCCCTGCAAAATCTACGTGTACCCGGGACCAGGGCCCCCTCGCTGCGTCCCACTCTCTATGTGGCAGACGAGCCTCTTCTGGCCTGGAGCTTTGGCACGCTTCGCAAGTGCCGACCATGTGCTCAATGTCGGCGTCTAGCTGCGGCCACCAAAAGTAACTGCGGGCTAGAGCCTTCGAGCGGACGATCCCCGGGTGGCTGACGTGCAGCAGCTTAAGCACCCTCGGCCGGAGGGACGTGGGAATCACTACCCGCTGCCCCCACAACAGGCAACCCCTCTCTAGGGACAACTCTAGTTTCTTTTTGAAAAATGTGTCGAATTCCGCTGCTGGGGAAGACACGGGCCACCCTTTCTGTACCCAGGAGCAGACTGTAGCTAACGTTTTGTCCTTGCCGGTCGCTTTGGCGATGTCGGCCGGTACTACTGGAGGGGAGTCTAGGACCTCTATCATTAAAACCTGGTGGTCTCTCTCTTCCTCGCCCACGTGGCAGCAATCCCGGGGAATGGGGGACCTCGACAGGGCATCCGCGTGGCTGATCTCCTTTCCGGGCCGGTATACCAACGCGTGCTGATACGCGTTGAGAAAAATGGCCCACCTGAGCATTCTCGGGGACAGGATTTGGGGTGTGGGCTTATCTGCGGTGAAAATGCCTAGCAAGGGCTTGTGGTCAGTCACTATGGTGAAGGGGCGGCCATACACGAAATCATGAAATTTCTTGGTCCCCGCAATTATTGCTAGTGCTTCCCTGTCTGTCTGGGCGTAGTTTCTCTCCGCTTGGGACAAGGACCTAGAGTAAAACGCTATCGGGGCCTCCCTCCCGTTCTCCAGCACGTGGCATAACACCGCCCCCACCCCCACCGGGGATGCATCGCAAATCAGGACCACTGGGCGTTCGGGATTGAAGTGGGTCAGTACAGCATCTGATGCCAGGAGTCGCTTCAGGTCATTGAAAGCCTTCTCGTGGTCGTCGCCCCACTTCCATGCCTCGTCCTTTTTTAACAATTTGTGTAGCGGTTCCGCCACGGCTGCCTTCCGAGGAAGGAAGGAGTGGTAGAAGTTGAGCAGCCCAAGGAACGACTGCAGCTCGGGCTTGGAGGTGGGGCGAGGGGCCTTTTTGATGGCGGCCACTTTGGATTGGGATGGCCTTATTCCCTCGGGAGTAATGCGGAACCCTAGAAACTCGACCTCGGTTGCGAAGAAGACGCATTTGTCCTTTCGCAACCGCAACCCCGCCTTTTCGAATTTTTCTAGGACCCTTCCCAACCTTTCTGCCAATTCTGCCCGGCTCCCCCCTGTAATCAATACGTCATCAAAGTAGGGTAACACCCCCTCTAGTCCCTTTAGGAGGCGTTCCACGAGTGATTGGAAAATCCCGGGCGCCGAATTCACGCCGAATTGGAGGCGCGATACTTGGAACGCCCCTTTGTGTGTGACTATGGTCTGCGCAGCAGCTGCGGCGGGGGTGACCGGGAGCTGCTGGTAGGCTTGGGCCAGGTCGAGCTTAGCAAAACACCTCCCCCCGTGCAACCTGGCCAACAAGTGGCTGACTACCGGCACCGGATACGCATTAGGGCGGATCGCCTTATTGATGGTGCACTTGTAATCGGCGCATATGCGGACCTCCCCGTTGGCCTTGAGTGCTGTTACAATTGGAGTTTCCCACTCCGCAGAATCAACAGGAACAAGAATCCCCTGGCCCACCAATTTGTCCAACTCCGCCTCTATTTTGTCTTTTAGGGCGAAAGGCACCCTGCGCGGTTTAAGTCTGATTGGACGTACTCCAGGGTCCAGGTCGAAAGTCACTGGGGGGCCCTTGAACTTTCCGAGTCCTTTTTTAAAGACTTCGGGGTGCGCCTCACACACGCTCTGTATTGGATCTGTCCCGGCGGCGTGTACTCCCACGGCGTGCACCCCCCCAATGAACAACCCCAGGGGCTGAAACCATTGAGTCCCGAGGAGGCTGCATTTACCTCCTTTGAGGACGACTAGGGGAAGCGTTGCAGCGCGCTTTTTGAACTGGACCTGGAACTTCCCAACCCCCAGTACCGGGATGCGGTTCCCTTGCACGTCCTTTAGTGTGGCCCTCAACGCCTTGAGCTTGGGCCGCACGTGGGGGGGTATCTTTAGGAACTCTCCCTGAGAGATAATAGAGTAAGAAGAACCCGAGTCCACCTCCATCCTAACAGGGGCCCCTTGTATTACTACCTCGACGAAGTATCGGGGATGCTCCGTGGAAATGCTGAAAACCGGAGCGTCGTCCTCGCTGTCATCGGAGATGCGTCCGACGCCGTCCCGCTTCCTCGTGGTCCGGGTGCCGTGGTCCTTGGGCCTCGTGGTGCGGTCCTGCCTCGCCGAGCGGCCTGGGGAACTCCTCTTGGCCTCGCGCCGCTTCCGGCAGACCCTGGCAATGTGCCCGCGCCGGCCGCAGTTGTGGCACTCGGCCTTGCGGAACGGGCATTTGGCGCGGGCGTGGGCGGCGCCGCAGCCGTCGCAGCGTCGGCCATCCTTCTGGACCCGCCGGACGTCCTCGTCGTCGCCGCTCTCCGTGGACGAGTTCGAAACCCGCCGGGCCGCGCGCACCGAGCTCTCTGCCTTGGCGTTTTTGGGTCGCCAGTCCTGGAGCTCTTGCACGCCGGCCGTCGTGGCTTCCGCGGCCTGCGCCGTGTCGAGGACCTGTTGCCACGTGGGAGGCGGCTCCTGTTTCATCAGCGCGCGCTGGGTCTCGGTGTCCCTCAGGCCGCAGAGCAGGCAGTCGCGGAGGGTGACTTCTGGGGTCTCCCACTTGCAGGGGCCGGCGGCCAGCCGCAGGGCCGCGGCGAACTCGGCGACCGATTCCCCGGGCGCTTGGACTCGCCTCCAGAACGCGCTCCGAGCGGGGAACATTGCTATCGCGGGCCGGAGGTGGGCGCGCAACACAGCCAGAAGCTCTTTGGCTTTGTAGTCGCTCACCCTCCTCGGCGCGATCAGGTCCACCAGAGTTCTTTTTGTCTCGTGTCCGAGCATGCGGACGAAGATGGCCCTCTTCTTGTCTTCATCTGAGACTTCGAGCTCCACCAGCACTCCGTTGAAGTCTATCTCAAACAGCTCCAAGTCTCCCGGCTTCCTGATCTCGTAGCCGGCGCATGTCTTGGTCCCGTGGGCAGCCATATCCCACCTTCGTCGCCAGTTTACTGTATGGGACCAAAGACAACAGAACAGCCGAAGGGTTGGCTTAACACAGGTTTATTGCATAGGGATCTGGTGGAGCATGAGGTAATGGCGGTGATACATCTCTTTATATACAGTAGGGTTATACATTTGAATCTTGTAGCACGGTAGCTCATTGGCCGCTACCTGCGAGGCCTCGCCCAGGCACGCCTCTCTTCAGTAGTTCTTCTTTCCTGCTGCTGAATGCGGGGAAGGTTTTCCCGCGGCTGTCCGTGATTGAGCAATGTGAACCATGTGAGATTGAATGCTCGCAGCTGCCCTCTATGGGCTGCTTGCTCGCGTTCCTTTACAGCTGCAATACATTGTAATTGGGGTGGTTACATTCTGACAGTACAAGACATGCATACACAACAAGGATAAAATGAGAAAGAGCAGATCCATGTGCCTTCCTCATGCTAGGGTTAAACTGTTGCACTGTAGCCAAAACTGTGTTCGATCCTGAAGGGGATCGAGGTTGACTCTGCCTTCCATCCTTCTGAGGTCAGTAAAATGAGTACCTAGCATGTTGAGGGCAAAATGCTAATCATCTTGTGATCCACCCAGAGAGTGCACTAAGTGCTATGGGAGAGGGCCACCAGTTCACTATGGGGCAGTATATAAGTGTAATTGTGATTGGTATGTGTGCTGCTGTGAGCTCATTGAAATGTGGAATGTGCATGTTACAAATACTTTAGAATAAAAATGTATGAAGAGCAACAACATCTGAAATGACAGTAGCATGACTGGAATATATTAGGAACGTGGAGAGAAGTGGTGTGTATACTTCTGTGCCTGACATGTGTTTATCCATACAGCCTTGAAGATGAATGTGAGACAAGACTTCAGAAAACAAAAGCTTCTGCCCTAGGGTAATAGATGTAGAACTCAGGTTTGAAGCTCTGAAACATTTAATGTTTGGGCTTCTTGAAATGCTAACTACTAAGGAAAAGGCATATCTGGCAGCCGAGAGTCCCTTGAGTTGCTTCTGATTTTGTTTGCCATTAGTTAGATTTTGAACCTTGAGCTTATGCTATGTCCTAGTAAAGCTGGTTAATAATGTCATCTTGAATAAATGTTAGAAAGCACTTCATTTGTTAGTACATCTAGTGATCTAGCCTCTGCTTGACATCTGGTTAATTAATTAAACCTGGAAAAAAGGGAAATGTGCTTCTGCCTTAACAATAAATGCAGACTTGTCACAGACTATCAGCTGCTAGTAGTCATAATCATGGCTGCACATCAGTTCTGTGTATTAGTTCTACCATGTATGATTCATTTTACAAAAACTCTATGCTCTCAGTATCCATTGCTGCAACCTGTCAGCAAAGAGGTGCTCTTCTGCTCATATCTTGTTACAGACTTCTCATAGGACTCTTGTTAGACATAAGTCAGTTCCAAGAGCCCAAACTGTAGTTTGATTCAAATCACAGCTCACACCTCAACGTGGTTCATCGGTGACCCTGGCTGTCCAACAGCTATAGTTCACGGGTTCAATAGTGCTGCAAAGGTATTGGCTAGCAGTCTGGAATGGTTCTCCATTCTGGAACTGCACGTCAGCTAAATGGGGTTGGGTACTCGAGCAATGCACCTGGCCAGTGCATTGCTCTAATATGACCAATTTCGACATGAGCCCTGCCAGGTGTGTCATTTTATTTAAAATGGCTAAAAGAGCATCGAAAACATGGGCTTCGGCCCCCCGTGCACCATCAGTGGTAAGACCTCCCAATGGAGAGAGGCTGCTGAAATCTCAGTGATCAGAAACAGTGGGAGATGATGCTTTGATCTGCCACATCAAACTAGACGTGTGAAGTATGGATCAGCCAAGAAATCAAGTAAGTATTATATTCTCATGTTCAAAATTTCTGGCAGGAGATCAAGAATTAAGAGAGAGTAGTCTAAGATATAAAAGGGTAAAGGTAATAAATAGATCAGTTTTCTGTGGCTCAACATCAAATGGGCCCACTATCAATGAGTTTCATCGAGCTCTTTCTCAACTCATTTACAGAGAGTATATATTTATTATCAAACTGCCTCCTCCCATTGCATCTTCATTCTTCTGTCATGAACCCACCCACAAATCAAAGCCTGTCAAACATACAGAGAGAGAGACAACAGAAGGTCTGGATAAGTTACAAAACTACATAATGGTTGTGGATAATAAATCTTAACCTATAAAACCAAGTGTTCACCGTTGGAATTGGCTATGGGCTGCTATGCGTCGCCCTACTGCCCCACAGCCACCCTTCGTGCGCACGGCCTAATTCCCTACGCAGGTCAACGAAGGATTTAAAAATCCGGCACGGGGGCCTCAGCCCCACAAACGGCAAGAAAGGGAAAGAACTTCACGTCCCAACAGTCATTGCGCCGCGGCGCGCCAGAGCCAATCAGGCTGAGAGGCTCACGCACGCCGCAGCGTTCGGACACGCGCCGCAGCCAATCAAACGAAAAGCATGTTAAAAAAACACAGGACAAACACAAAGCACGAACCCATAACTACAAGCCCCAGCGTCCTGCGCGCCCACGCAGAACGCTGAGGAAAACGGCGCCCGGAAAATTTAAAAGCAAACAATTCACAGGAAAGCAAACAGCAGCCGGCTTTCTTTTACTAACCCGCGGCAAAGATCAGGAACAAAGGATCGATCACCCACCCCTCCTTCTTAAAACAACTCCGTCTTTTCTTCTCTTTAAAAACGGAGTTGTTTTAAGGAGGAGGGGGGGTGGGGGAAACGATCCTCTCTGCCTGTTCCTCAGCTCCCCTCCCCAACACCTAGCCCACCCTTCCTAACCCCCAATGACCATGCCCCCCTCCCCAACACGGGCCGGCAGCGTACATATCCCAACGAGTCTGCCTAGCGAAAAAAACCAAACATAACACCACATGGTATTTCAATGGGCCACACAACCACCGAGGCCGGCCCACAGAAATAACCACACCAAACAAATAATATTTACACAGAAAATCTCCAAAAAACACACAAACAAACCAACGAAAAACACACACCCCCACCCCCAACAAATACGGCCACGCCGAGAAGGCCAGCAAGCAAACCCCCACCCCCCCAAACACACAAACCCAAAAACAGCCAGGGCAAAAGCAATACCCTCCCCAAAAGCAGCATGAAGCGGCAAGGCAAACACCCACCCAACAAACACACACACCGCAACACAGCCCGGGCCACGGTAATACCCCCCCCCCCAAAAAAAAAGAAGCCACATGAAGCGGCAATGATATTTCCGCAGGCCAGCCATCAAGACTGGCCCACGAAAAAACCCAAAACACAACAGAAACCACCACCTCAAAACCAAAAACATTCAAAAAAAACACACACAGAAACCCCCACCCAAAACCCGACACAGAACGGCCACCAACCCCCCAAAAAAAAAACCCCTTAAAAAAACGAAGAGAGCTTACAATTAGATGTCTTGCCTCAATGAAAACCGAAACTGAAATGAAGAGAAGGAGAGACTCACCAGAAGAAGCAAAACACAAATATTTGCTCAACACCACCACCCAGTGGCCAAATGGCCAAAGAAGAAAAAACATCCAAAATATTCCCACAAATTCAATAAATTCAAAAAATTTGGGAAATCAATTCCAAATACATTCAAAAATATCCAAAAAAACCAAAAATAATTCACAGATTAATAAATAAATTTTCAAAAAAAACCACTGTAAAATAACTTCAGTTTAAAAAAACATATATTTACACATTTCAAAAATTATTATCCAAAGTTCATTACCATAAACAAAAAACAAAAACCTTCAAAAACCACTTTAAACAGCCCGGCACTGAGGAATCCAGCACGCAAAAAAAAAAAAAAAACCAATGGGGGCACAAGTCTGCAACAGGCGGATGCAGCGCCACGAACCCAAAAAACCACAAAACCTTACAACACCATTCAAAACAGCCCTAAATCATTGGTGCAAGGAAATAAAATGAAACCCTTTACTATCCAACACAATTTTAAAAAGCCCGGCAACGCCGGGCAAACTATGCTAGTAGAGACATATATCTCATATATGTCCATAATTTTAAATTGTGCAATGCTCTGATATGAATAAAAAAAGTCCAATTCATTTTCATTGCTTCTATATTCCTTAAGCATAGGAGATTCATGGCTGGGGCTGCAGGTGTGTTAGAAAAGAAAACTGTCCTGGAAAATGGGGGCAGTTCTCACTTTTTGTGGCCGCTTCTCCAGCATTTGAAAGGTTCCAACAGAGATACAATGAAGCAGAAAGACCAACAAGTATAGTCCTTTGCAACTCCCCCATATGCCCCAAAAAAGTTATTGTTACTGTATATTAAAACAACATCAACAATAAGATAGCAGGAATAACAGCTACTGAAATGTAGACCTGTAAATATAGCTGAGCCACAGTGTCCTCAACTGTTTTTCAGACACAGAAATAATGTAAAGATGCACAACTAGGAGCATCATGCCTTTAGTTGAGATTAGTAAATATTTGAACAAAATGCATGGAAAGTTTCTGGCATATATGCATTATTTAACATGGACAAATACTATAATGCTACAAAAAGCAAACCCACTTACAAAAAAACCCCTCTTGTCTGGCTTTATATAAAAATGTATGTACTTGCACCACTTCATGAACATTTAACATACCCCATCTTTTTTCATAATTAGATCCCAACTGACATTGAGTCAGTGATTGCTTCTATCAAGTTTGTATTAAACAGTTATAAAACTGTATGGAAGAGTTGGATCCCTATCACTTCTTTTATCCACATCTTATCTCCCTGCTATAAATTTTACACTTTTGGTCAGGGATTCTCAACCTGCAGCCCAGATGCGGCCCACAGCACCATTTCATGTGGCCCACCACCACCACCTCCACCACACCAGGAAGTGCCATGTGGTGGAGGAAGGGCAAAATGGCCATCTGGCCCCTGAAACTGTCTGTGGGAGCATGATCCGGCCCCCAGCTTAAAAAGGTTGAGAGCTCTTGCTTTAGATGATAGAACTCCTGATAGATTTTTTCACAAGAGACCCCAGTAAACCTTCAACTATTCCTAGTAAGGAAATGTATCTGTTACTTGTTTTGTGTTTTACTAGTGCCCTGCAATTCAGTTGACACTCTAAGAGTACCCTCCTCACCAGTACATAAAGAAGCTGGTATGTTAAAAAGCAGATTTCTTAATGTTTGTGCATCATTTTTTTAGGCATGGCTACCATAGACTCATGTATCCCTTTTGCATCTGCATCTTAAACCACTATCAGAAATGTACTTTAAAAAGTTGTATCAAGTAGATTTTCCAGCCCCTTTCATCCCTGGCAGCAAAGCTTGCTTCATATTATTTTATAATGACATTAAAACGTCTATTTTTCATTTTCTCAACACTGCACCTGTGTTTTGCCAAGCATTATTTGAAAGACTCATGTCTGGCACTACTATCTTTCAAAATTGTTCGATAAGTCATAAACTATTGAGTCATATCTAATTCTTAGAATATAGAGGTGCATTCATTATTTAGACATATATGTGTGTAGGTTTGAGATATAGGAGTATTCTGTCGTGCTTTCTCAGAACACAAGAAGCCTTATTTCATAATTATGGTGTAAACAGAGAACTCTTTAATAAGCTTGCAAGGAACTACTTTATAAAGTTTAAGAATAAAGGTACTCCCTACCTCATGCATAGAATGTTTGGTCAGCTGCAACTATTTTGTGGATATTTTTGTATATATGTGTTAGCTCCTCCACTAAGACAAAATTTCCACTTTTAAAATGAAATATTCATTTTCTGTTCCTTTGTGTTTGTCTCTTTTAGGTCAGATTGCCCAAACTCCTGTTTGTTTGTTTTTTGCTTTGCATTTAACAGTCAGTTGCAAGTATAGTTGTTGTCACCAATTTATCAAGACAACATTCCCAAAGCCCCTTTGGCTCTATTATTTTAACTAAAACAGAAATGATTTGGACATGTTTGTGCCTATTCTGTCTGCAATACGCAATGCATTTCAGGCTCTATCATAAGAACTTCCAAGCTTGGATTCCCTCGTCTTCTATTTCTCCCTATGTGGCCTTGTTTAGAAACCTCTTCTGTAATTAGTTCTCTTGGACCAAAATAGAGAGACACATTTTGTTCCAAATTTTGCACAGAACTAAACCTATAGTATAGATGTTTTATGACACTCTTGCCTGAAGAGCAGTAAACTATAAGCAGTAAAAATTGCTGTGTCCTAAGGCTTTTTAAATTTTTACACATAAACCCCATCCAACACACATCCAACATTCTGGATGCACAGCAGCAAGGAAAATGGCTGCCGCGTGCTTTGCCAGCCCCGCCCCATTAGAGCCGGGCACTTGAGCCGGGCAAGGGGGCGGAGCTAGCTCCCCTTTAAAAGGGGAGGCTCTGCGCACCCTCCCTGGCTTTGCTAAGATCGGCTGGGCCAAGAGCACATTTTCTCTCTTTCTCAGCCAATCCATCGGAACTCCGGTAGTGCAGCAATGGCCTAGCTGCCCAAAGCACTGCCGGATTATCCCTTCTTTGCAGCGCTCAGCCGCAATTTAAGGGGCATCACCCCCCACGTGGCCACGTGAACCAACTGGAGGGGAGCCACACGGCGGAGGTTGAGCCCTCTTTAGGGCCTCGGTAACAGGCCGCGAGTGCAGGCCGCGAGTGCAATTAGCCTACCACCAAGTGCTATGGCACTTAAGAAGAAGGCCTATTTGGGCGGGCCATCTGGGCCGCACTGCACCAGGCCTACTAGGCCAGCACAGGCCTCTAAGCCTCTACAGGGGGGCAGGGCCCAGGCACGGCATGGCCCATTGCCATCGGAAGCCGGGCCACCCCTGAGTCACAGGGCTTGGGTGAGCCCGAGGCATTAGCGCCCACTCGGGCTGCTGCGTGTGGCAGGGCACGCGTGGGGCCTGGCCAGGCAACAACCTCTAAGCTTAGCAGCCAGGACCAGGCCGGGCCCGTTGAGGCCCTGGGGGTATTCCCCGGCCCCTTGGAGGGGTGGGGCAGCATGCCCGGCAGCAGGCCCTTCCTGTCGACTCAAGGGCCCTCGTAGAATGTATTGCGGCCTTGGAGCGGGCCGCAGGCCTTGAGCCTACCTCGACTATGCGCCAATCGGCCAGGCAGCCGACGTCTCAGGGATCCGACCAGGAAGACATCGATTGGCCCCAGTTGTCCGTGCTTCTCATTAGGAGAGTAAAACAACTGGAGGTGGCCCAAATGGCAGGTTTCTAACCAAGCAGGCGGCTGTGGCCTCGCCAGACCTTCGTCATCCCATCCAGTGGGCTTGAATTTGGCCATGAGCCCCGACGCCCCACAACAGCCGGAACTCCCGGTGGGGGTGGCTGGGGGGTGCAACTGGTGAGTATAACGGTCAAGTTAATTCACACAGTATGGTTCAATGGCCCTGGCCCCAGCAGGCGGCCCCTGTATCAACAACCCAGGCCCCTGCACTGGCGGCACCACAAGTGGGGGCTTGGAGAGCTCCTTATCCACTTGTACCACCTGGTGTTCTGCCCACGGGACCCAACGTGCCGTACCCGATTTGGCCGTATGCCCCCCCGGAAAACACGGCTTATCACACTGTCTCAGCTTTGGCCATCCCCACAGCTGGTCTTTCGTTGTCACTTGGGGATCATCTTTTTCCAGCCACCAGGGACAAGATCTGGTGCTGGGAGTATGTACACCTGTTTAGCCTTCTGAACAGAGAGCCAACCAGGGAGGAGAAGGAAAAGGAGGAGGACTGGAATAAGGAATTATCCCGTCATCGCAAACCTCCACGGACTTGGGCCAACTGGCTCCCAACGTATTTAATTTATGCTGCGGTGTCTATCAGGGCCCGCCTGGATTTGGCGGTACCTCTAATTCAATACCTAGATGTCATATATCGGGCATATGTAGATTTCCCAGGGCAATCATGGCTCACTTACGATGAGGAATTTTGTATGCGGGCCAACCTTCACCCCGAGATGTGTTGGGATGAACCCAACCAGTTACTGTGGCTACTGTATATGACTCCATCATGTCCCGTATCTGGTGATCATTATCATTGAGGCCATGTCATACAACGATCCGGCTCTGCATAGTCTCCCCGCCAGGCGGCAGGGCAGGGGGTTCCACCCCTCCTGCTATGCTGAAACTTCTCATCCCCGGGTGGTTGTAACCGCAAGCAGTGCAGATTTAGGCATGAGTGTTCCATCTGCGGTGGGCCTCATTCAGCCATCACTTGCTTCCGAGCAAGCGGGCCACGAGGTAAGGGTCATGGACAACAGGGAGCGGGGCGTGCTTCCTCGGATCCAGCAGCAATTGCAAAAGGGCCCCTCCCCAATTCAAGTTGAGGTGCTTGAATGCTGGCTGCGCACCTACCCCAAGCGAGCTGATGCAGCTTTCCCGTTAGCAGGTTTTTCTTTCAGCTTCCGCATTCCTTTTGCAGGTGCATGCGCACCGCAGGATGTTCCCAATCTACAATCATTAAGGGGTAAGGAGGATTTGGCCTGGGACAAAAATTTTAAGGAAGTACAGGAGGGTAGGTTCGCTGGCCCTTTCAATGAGTCCCCGTTTCCTAATTCAAAAGTATCTCCACTCAGTTTGGTACCCAAAAAATCATTAGGTGAATTTCGTTTGATACATCACCTGTCCTACCCGGCTGGCTCCTTGGTCAACGATGCCATACCGCATGAACTCTGTTCCGTCCGGTATACATCCTTTGATCAGGCTCTGCAAATGGTCCATTTTTGTGGTCACGGGGCACTGATGGCCAAGTACGACATTAAATCCACATTTTGGCTTCTTCCTGTGCACCCAGATGACTTCGAATTGTTAGGATTTCGCTTTGAGGGAGGGTATTTTGTTGATAAGGCTATGCCTTTCGGCTGTTCTATATCTTGCTCAGCCTTTGAACATTTTAGCTCTTTCCTTCATTGGGCATTTGTTCGCCAGTCCGGTGCCCATACTGTGGCTCATTATTTGGATGATTTTTTTGTATGGTGGACGCCAGGATGCCGAAACGTGCGAACATCTGCTACTTACTTTTTAGGGACTGATGGCCAAATTGGAGGTACCGTTGGCCCATGAAAAGACTGAGGGCCCAGCCACTACGTTGACATTTTTGGGGATTGAAATTGATACCGTAGCACAGACGTCTCAGTTACCTAGAGATTAGATTGTCCAAATCTCCGACACGATCTTGGCCATGTTGGCTAGGTGCAAGGTGTCACTCCATGATTTACAGGTGCTTCATTGATATCTCAACTTGGCTTGCAGGGTTATTACACCTGGCAGGGCCTTTGCCAGGTGCCTGTGTGATGCTATGGTTGGTTTATCTAGGAAGCACCACAGAGTACGGCTCACGCGGGGTATGCGAGCCGACCTCCAGCTCTGGCTCGCGTTCCTCACTGACTTTAATGGGATCTCCTTTTGGCGGGCTGAACTTTCCGGTATCCCTAAATTTCAAGTTCAGTCCAATGCCTTGGGATCATTAGGGTACGGCATTTATTTCAATGGCTGGTGGTGCTACGGACAATGGCCCGATGCATGGCAGGGCACAGAATTGCTTAAGGACTTAACATTGGTGGAATCCTTTCCTATCCTGGGTGCACTGATGTTATGGGGGAATATTTGGGAGAACTCTGTGGTCCACTTTTGGTGCGATAACGCTGCCGTGGTACACATTGTTAATGCCCAAACGTCCCATTCCCCCAGAGTCATGGCTCTGGTATGCCAGTTTGTGTTGCACTCTTTGTGCCTTAATATTCTTTTTAAGGCTAGGCATGTTCCAGGCATTGATAACGATATTGCTGATGCTTTATCCCGCCTGCTGTTCGCCCGGTTTCGGGCTCTAGTGCCAGAAGCCGACAAGCTTCCCTCTCCACTCCCGAACGAGATATGGACATTTGGCGAGGAGACGTGAGCAGGGCCATCGGCTTGTCACTAGCCAGCCGGACCCGTAAGGTGTATCACCAGACCTACCTGGCCTTTTTAGCATTCTGTCAGAAGCTGTCCCTGCCTGATCTGTGGCCTATCCCAATTGACCATGTGCTCCAATACATGGTACACTTGCATGACTCGGGACTGGCTGCCCATACCATAGGTGGGCGCTTGTCCACTTTGGCTTTTGCCGCTAGGATCCAGGGATATCAGGACACTACGGGAGATTTTCGTATCCACAAGGTTCTGGAGGGTTGGGCGTGGGAACGCGGCCCTCGCCACGACATGTGGCAACCGGTGTGTCCCTGACCCTTCTGTTGAGCTTGGCCAGGGCCTGGCCAGCGCTTTGCTATGACCAGTTTGAGGTGGCCCTCTTCCATGTGGCTACCACTGTAGCCTTTTTTGGGGCTTTTAGAGTGAGTGAACTGGTGGCCCTCTCACATAACAATAGGTCTCGCAGGGCCTTGGAGCTGGAGGATATCTCGCTCTCTCCCGGGTCAGTCCAATTGACCGTCCATTATTCTAAAGTGGATCAGCAGGGCAAGGGCAGTACTGTCACCTTACTCAGCTGCAGCACACGTGCGATCTGCCCAGTCCTGGCCTTGACATCCTTTTTGGCTGTCCGCAGCAATACACAAAGGCCCCTCTTTTGCCACCAGGATGCGTCCCCGCTGACGAAGTACCAGTTTTGGAAGGTCACGGGGCGGCACTTTCTAATTTGGGACTCTCAGGAGCGTGTTATGGGACACATTCCTTTCGTATAGGTGCTGCATCGACAGCCACGGCTTTTGGGTACTCGGATGATGACATCCGTAAGATGGTCCCGGTGGGGATCTGCTCGTTTCTGTTCGTATGTGCGCCCCATGTTACATTGAGCACCTCTCTGGCACTTATTCTCTTTGTTCTTTTTCAGATTTGGAGCTCATGGATACATCGGTGTGAGTGTGGCTCGTTGGCCATAGTTATATTTTTTGGGCCGCTCGGCACGCGGCTTCATCTATGTGGGGCACGCATCTGGGGCTTCACTCAGTAGCCCGTTTGAGCTGGTATGGGTTCCGTGGCATGAGGTGGCATGAGTTGATACCCTTCCTCATGTCTACTAGGGAATTGATCCCACCTCATATACTAGTAATACACCTAGGTGGAAATGATCTTGCGTAGATCACAGGCCTGAATTTGATTCTCTCCATGCGGGGAGACCTCGACCTTATTCTCCAATGTTGATCCACAGGTCCGGATTGTGTGGTCTCAGATTATCCCATGCTCATATTTCCTCGTCGTATTGACTGGGCCCAGCGGTCTGTTAACTGGGCACTGGCTCGCTATTTTGCCAAACATGGTTCGGGGACATTGATCCAACACCCGATGATCCGCATTCAGGATCCCAGTTTATATCGCGGAGATGGTGTTCATCTCTCTGCACAAGGCATTGGCCTCTTTTTGTCAGCATTGCAAGCGGGCCTGACCGAGCTGGCAGTCAGGGGGGGCGGTGAGTCATGTGACTCCTCCCCATGTGGTGGCTAGCACTGGTAAGGAGAAAGTGGATGACCCCTAGGAATCCGGCAGATATGCTCTTGGTTGGCCACCCGAAGGACAAGGTACAGGGAAACTTGTGATGGCCAATCAAGGGTGGACCATGAACAAGGTGATGCTATGCTCAAGATAGCATGCAACACCTGGAAATTTTACCGGATGTACGTCAGAAGCTGGAATCAACAGGTAGCATTCTGACTGGGGTCAACAATTTGTTTAATTAAATAAACAAATAGATACAAGGTATCAATTAAGATTTGAAAATGAGATTTACTCCTTACCAGTGCTATTTCGGCCCTTTTGCCTTAACAGTAGTTAAGGATAGTTGAATGTTAAAAGTTAATAAAGTGGCCCAATTTTAAATCCATTACAAGTGTCTCTCTCGTTATTGGAGAATGGGTCTGGCAACTGCAAATCTATTGTATTTTGTCACTGGAGTAGATTATCATGCTTTGCTTTGTTTTGCTTTGTCCCATGCAATTGGTGTCCAAAAAATTCAACCCATTTCATTTTCTAGCAAACTATGATGCCAAAAAGCAGAGGTACTATAGTCTGCTTGTCAGAAGGATGGCCCATTCAGAGACGATAATGGAACAGTGTCTCAGTGAGTTTAGGAAACACGAGAAGAACGGGATACTCAAATGTACTTAAACCTCACCCTAATGACAACTCTGCCACCAACTTTGTTTCTAATTTTCAATACTCTGGAATACCTTAAAAATTACTCATTAAAACTCTTGGTTGACATGGGTTAAAAAGGGCTGCACAGGTTTTCTGTGAAAGTTGTCATTGATTAAGTTGAATTTGATGTTTTTCAATCACTTTCTCAGATCATGGAGAAGTTCCTGTTTTGGTTTTAAAATGTCCAATTTCTTCTAGGTTGTGGACAAACTGGCTAGATGGGGATTCAAGGAATTATTCTTCAAAAAATGTAACTTTTCCAAGCAATACAATTGAAAACTGGATAGATTTTATAGCGGTTTTTATGTTGTACTAAATCAAGGGTTACTTCTTCTCTTATTGCTTTTATGATAAGCTGGAATTATTTATTCCTCCATTATATAATTCTACTTTTATTATTAGATGACTATTTAATCATAATTTTTTTATTTATTATCTTTGCTTATTTATTTAAAGAATTTATATTAGCTTTCCATTTTCATTGTGAGGTATTGATACAAATAGCTCACAGTTATGGCTGACTAAAAGTTTGCCTCATTCACAGTTCGGTAGAAACCAATTTAACCTGAACTACTGAATTCCTAAAGTACTGTACATCGCAAAGCTGAATGCAACCACCCTTCCCTGCCACACACACAAATTCTCTGAATTTGCAATACAATTCTCCATTCAAAAATGCACACAGATTTTCATACATTAGGGGAAAGAGCAAACTAAAATGTATATTTTAGGGAAAGTGCTTGCCAAAATGCTTATATTATGGAAAATTGCTTGAAAACCTGCACATGCATTTTCATGTAGATTCGGTGTGTATGTGTCTGTGATCTTGATAGTGATGCAGAAATGATAGGTAGCAAATGTACACTTAAGAAATGTGAATGGGAGCTCAACATAGGCTTGGTCCTTCTTCATGAAAAGAAGTGGTGCTCTTCCATTTTGCTAAAGCCATAGCAGAGATGAATTAGGCAAAAATGTGGCCCAGCAATGTGAAGACCCGGTGGAGATATTTAATTTTAGCAAGTGTTGCTGAGTCTCATGGCAGCAGCTAAAGTAGGAGTTCCCAACTTTTTAAAGCCAGCTTCAGACAGCTTCGGGGCTGGACAGCCATTCTGCCCTGCCTCCACCACATGGCACTTCCTGGTCATACCTGTCAACCCGTGGCTCTGGAAAAAACAGGACCTGCGCAGATCGCTTGTGTGGCAGGTCATTTTCCACACATGCGTGGAAGTGCTACGCCACTTGCGCAGCCCCTACACAAGCGGCGTAGCACTTCCGCGCATGTGTGGAAGGGTTTTACACTTGTGTAGAACCCTTCCACGCATGCGTGGAAAGCGTTTCCCCTCTGCTGCCAAATTATGGGGTTTTGGCAGTGCGGGGCGGGTTATGACGTCAATCGACATCAAATTACGGGGTAATCCTGGCCAAATCAGGATGGTTGACAGGTATGTTCCTGGTGTGGTGGAGGCAGTGGTGGTGGTGGTGGGGGAATGAAATGTTCTTGTGGGCTGCATCGAGGCCATGAGCCACGTGTTGATAATCCCTGAGCTAAAGTCTAAGAGAATTGCTGTGCTTCTCCAGGTCTCTAGATGGAGAGACAGATCTCGGATCAAGCAGCACTAACACAAGAGAAAGAATGATTGCTTGTGGTTGTTACAGGATGTGACAGGATGTGAGTTGTAGCAGGGATCGTAGCAAATGTAGTAGTAGTTGAGTGCATCATTCTACTTGTTTGTCTCCATTACAAACTTCCCGATTTCTGAGTTGTCATGTTTACTTTATTAGCCACAGTTTAACCGCTCATTCTAAAATCTTAGCTGCCTTTCTCCAGTAAAGAGTGAAAGGCCTTGCCTGGCCTCTGGTTTTTGTTTTGCTCTGAAATGTTAAGTGACTGATCTGGCACCTCTACTCATAATCATTTGAAAGGAAGCTGAATGAATCATAGAGACAGAGGAAGCTTCCTTATACTGTAAAGATATTGGTCCTTCTGTTGCTCTTATGTGCCATCAAGTTGCTTCTAAATGTTTGCCCTGTGAACTAAATCAGGGATTCCCAAACTTTTTACACTGTGGGCCGGACCACGCCCCCCTCCCCGACAGCTGAGCAGGCCAGACTGGTGATTTCCCCCAGTATAAATGCTGCCATAGAATGCATCCATGACTGTTGTAAATTTATTTAGGACAGCCATGGGCTCATAAACGGCTGTCATAAATATGTCAGCTTCCACTTCCGGATGAAATGGTGCAATGGGCCAGGGCTGGCCCGTGGGCCATAGGCTGGGAACCCCTGAACCAAATCTTACTATTAACAATCCCAATTAGTTCTTGCAAACTCTAAACTACAGTTTCCGTGAGGTGTATATTGGAGTGTGGTGCATTTTTGTGAGAAGTCTGAATAAATGTGTGGAGTTGTGTTAAAGCAAATATATGGTGAGGGCAGGGAGCAAGTGGCTAAACTAGAAAATCAAAAGTAAAAGCTTATGAGAGTATGTTGATGAAACTGACAACTGAAACCTTCTTATACTCTGCTCACTGACTGTTTTTAATCCCTTTTGTGCTTTTTTAAAACCCTGGTCATTATATTTGCAGATATCATGTCAGTTTGACATCCACGAGGCATGTGATTTTCAGAATTGTGGAACTTCCCATCTCTCAAAAAGTTTCCAGCAAGCCTCCAGGTAGGCTTCTGGGTCTGTGGAGAATAAACCAGAAGGCAAAAGAAATGTCTTTCTACCACTATTTGGTTCATTATCAGTATTAATTTTTGCATTGGCTGGAAAGAAGAGGAAAGTGACTCCTCAGTCTTACTGCTTCCTGAGAATCACCCCAAGGCATCATCTGGATGAGAGTCCTGCTACTCCTTAAATGCTATAGGAAGAAACTCTCACACAACAACCCATGTGGATAACATTGTGAAACCAGCCAGAGCAAAGAGAAAATGGAATTTCAAAATCCTGGTCTGTCCTCAATTACAAAGAATTTACCAAGGATTCATTCGCATTTGTAACACACACTCTAAACCACACCCATCCTAATAATGTGAAAGCACAGAAGCTATTCATTGACTAAATTATTTACTTGCTTGAGAATTATAATAGCCTTGCAATCTGCAACTGACAGCTACAGTGGCATTCCACTTTCCATTTAGATGTACTACTGAGATTTACATCTTGCTACTCAATTAACAGCATTCTACTCAAGGTCAAAGCCAGATTTTATTGTCTTGGGCACAATTGCTTTAATAGGTAACATCACTTAGTCACTATGAAGGGTGTACTCTGCTCTCAGCTCTGTCTGCAGCTTTGGTAGAAACCTGGGTCAATTTGATAATGGAAGTTGTTGCACACCAAGCAACTGTATTTATTACTCTAATCTATGGGTCTGAATCATGACCCTGCTGTTGTTACTACATTAAAGTACTTTTTATGACATCCTCAGAGTGAAGCAATAAGGATGTGCTTGAAAGTTGCAGTAGAATCCATGCATGCATGCTTTAAAATCTATTGTCTCACTTGCAATCCAATGGCATCTCATTTAGGATATTGAGATTCCCTCTTTTTATGGGTCTTCACTAATATCACTAAGTGATACTACAAGAGCCCTGGTAGTACAGTGGTTAAAACTGCTGTACTGCAGTCAAAAGGTACTGCAGTGGGTCAAGTGGTTAAGATGCTGAACTCACTGACTGGAAGGTCGGAGTTCAATTTCTGGGTAATGCATAATGGAGTGAGCTCCCGTCTCTGTACCAGCTCCTGCCAACCTAGCAGTTCAAAAGCAATAAGTTGTAAGTAGATAAACAGGAAGTACTTTGGTAGAATGGTAAACAGCATTCCATGCACTCCGGTGTTGAGGCATGCCTGCCACATGTCCATGGAAATGTCTGCAGATGCAGACAGCACTGGCTCTTTGGCTATAAACAGAGATGAACACTGAACCCTTGTTATGTATGTTAACTGTGTTTTCTGACAGGAGCGGAATGTATCTTTTCTCATGTATCAATTCTTATGCAAATAAGTGGATTGAAAAATGTGCACACTCTGTTAGCCAATGGGCTTGTTGTATTATTGTTACTGTTACTGTTTATAGGAGCAGAATGTATCTTTTCTCATGTATCTATTCTTATGCAAATAAGTGGATCAAAAATGTGCACATTGTTAGCCAATGGGCTTGTTGTATTATTATTATTGCTACTGTTTATAGTGTATATAAGTCTGAGTTTTGCCCCATCCAAACTGTGTTCAAACCCCACTAATAAAGAGCTGAATTTCACTACTTCATTCGTCTGCTTCTGCATTCCTTGAACACTAAACTGGCAATGAGGATGGGATGGCATCTCCACATGGCAGCAACATTGGCCCATTTGACCCAGCGCATCCAGAGAAATGGGCAACATATGAATGCCGGTTCCGTCACGCAATAGCCTCGAAGAAGATCACCGACAGAAACCAGAAAAGCTCCTGTTTCCTTGCTCAGTGCGGTTCTGAGACGCTTGAGCTGGCAACCTACCTCGTTCTCCAAAGGGACTTGGATGTGGTGCCACTCGCTGAAATCATGTCCGCACTGAGGAGGCACCTGCAGCCAGAGGTCTAGATCTTCCCGGCCAGGGTGGCCTTCCACAGAAAAGAGCAGCGACCCAGTGAATCCATTGCAGACTATGCCGCTGCGTTGCGCATTGCTGCCGCCTCGTGCAAGTGGGACAACATTGAAGAAGCACTCTGGGACCATCTGCTGGCCGGCATGAGGGACGAAGATGCTCAATGTCACGTTATGATCAGAAAGACGCTAACCTTCATGGATGTCCTAGAAGAGGCAGTAGCATCTGAGGCCGCACGGTCTGGGATAAAGTTTTTTCGGCATCGCCACTCCACCACCAGTGCCACCGACTCAGCTGTGCAAGTTCAGCAAAGTTCACCTTTATCCTCCTCAGCATCGCCTGGTTCCACCTCTTCATCGGAGTCCACGAACGCAGAGGGAAAAGTCCAAGTGATCCGACAAAAGTACCGAGAGCACCATGACGATCAGAAGAAGAAATTCCTTCACAAGTGTGATGGCTGCGGAGCTCGGCATGACCGCAAGAAGTGCCCCTTCCACACCGCAGAATGCCACAACTGCGGGCGAAGAGGGCACATTGCTAAGGTATGCCGACAGCGAAAACAAAGACATCCAGCACCTGTGCCCAAGAAGAGTCATCACCACAACATGTCCATCGCCGAAGTGTCACCAGAGCCTGAGCCGTGCCAAGTGGGCATCGTCAACGAGCGTTTCTTCACAGACCTGAGCCTGCAGGATGTCCCCTTCAAGATGGAGGTGGATTCAGGTACTACCTTTTCCATAATCCCACAGTAGAAGTTTTTGAGAATTCCCCCTGCCTCTCGGCCCAAGCTTAAATCCTTTAAAACTTCCCTCTGGGATGTGCAAGGTTGCTAGATTCCAGTCCTGGGGGTGGGCAATTTCTTGGTTAAATTCAAAAACATTCACACCTTCTTGCCATTGGTTGTAGTAAAGCAGGGCACTAACTGTCTTATTGGGACCCAATGGTTTAGGCCCTTGGGAATCTGGCTTTCTGGCATCCACGCAATAGACTCTGACCCAATCTGGGACGTTTGTGCTGCACATCCTGAGGTATTCAAAAAGAGTTTAGGTCTTTACAAAGGACCCTCTGTTGACTTTGAGCTTGACCCATCCATCCAGCCCATCCTGATGAAGCCACGCCGGGTACCATTTGCTTTAAAGGAGAAGATAGAAGCTGAGCTGGACAAATTGGGGGGGGGGGGGGCAAGGCATCCTAGTGCCGGTGGACTCCACAGAGTGGGAGACACCAATTGTGACTGCTTTAAAAAGTAACGGGGAGGTCAGGATATGCGCTGACTACAAGTGTACCATCAAGAAAGCTATTTGCCCAAATACATATCCTGTGCCCATGGTAAGCCACCTTCTTGCCTCCTTGCATGGAGGAAATTGCTTCACAAAACTTGACCTTGCCCAGGCTTACCAACAATTAACTGTGTCTCCTGCTGCTGCCATAGCCCAGACCATAGTAATGCATAGGGGGTCATTTAAGTTGACTAGACTACAATTCGGGGTGAATGCAGCCCCCAGAATATTTCAATCTCTTGTAGAACGTATTTTGAAAGGGTTGCCTGGTGTCCTGCCATATTTTGACAATGTCCTGATGACCGCTAAGGACACCGTCGAACTAGCGGCCAGGCTCGATCGAGTCCTGTCATGTTTTGAGAGGGACAGTCTACGTCTCAGAAGACACAAATGTGTGTTTTTGGCACAGGAAGTGGAGTTCCTGGGGTGCTGCATTACACCCCAAGGTATTATGCCCTCTGACTCCAAGGTGACGGCCATGTGGAATGCACCCTGGCCGAAATATCAAACCGAATTGCAATCATTTCTAGGATTGTTAAACTTCTATCATGCTTTTCTCCATCGCAAAGCCTCAGTTGCCGAACCATTACATCGGCTTCTTAAGAAAGATACTGTTTAGCACTAGGGCCATTGCCAGGAGAAAGCATTCCTAGAACTCAAAAGGCTGCTATCTTTGGATTCAGTATTAACTCATTTTGATCCTAACAAAGAAGTTGTACTTGTGTGTGATACATCCCCTGTGGGGGTGGGAGCTGTGTTATGCCATGTACTAAGTGATGGGAGGGAAGCCCCATAGCATTCTATTCCCGTTCACTCTCAAAGCCTGAGAAAAATTATGCTCAGACAGACAGGGAGGCGTTGGCAATCATGGCAGGCACTAAGAAATTCAACGATTACTTTTACGGAAGGCCTTTTACCATCGTAACTGACCACAAGCCCATCCTTGGAATCTTTGTGAACAGGAAGACCACGCCCCAAATTCTGTCCCCAAGGATGTTGCATTGGGCAATTTTCCTAAATGCATACGATTTTACTTTGGTGCACAGGCCTGGCAAGGACATCAGCCACGCTGATGCCATGTCACGTTCTCCACTGCCAGGGGTCGGGGAAGCCGATTGTGTGATCGAAAGTGACCACCAGGTCCTCATGATTGAGGCATTCAACTCGCCCCTGGTCGTCCCCTCAGATATAGCCAAAGCTACGGCCAAGGATGTAACATTGACTAAAGTAATGTCTTGAGTACAAAAAGGCTGGCCTGTCTCTCCTCTAGCCGAGGAATTCAGAACATTCTACCGCAAGCGTTTGGAATTGTCAGTGTAACGAGGTTGCCTTCCATGGGGCCAGTGGGCGGTCATTCCTGTCACTCTCAGGAAAAAGGTTTTACATTTACTTCACACAAGTCATCCGGGAATTGTACGTTCCAAAGCCCTGGCCGTAGCTACTTTTGGTGGCCTCAACTGGACCAAGACATAGAGCTGATGGTTGGCACTTGTGCCAGCTGTCAATCCTCTTGCCCTGAGCAATCCCACCTTCCCTCTAGGGAATGGGATTCTGCTAGGGGCCCGTGGTCCAGGTTGCACATAGATTTTGCAGGTCGATTTAGGGGTGCCCTATTTTTGTTGGTTTTAGACTCATTCTCTAGTGGCTGGAAGTGATTAGAGTGGCTAATACCCCTTCAACCACCACGATAATGCACCTGAGAAGGCGGTTCGCAGCATTTGGACTTTCAGATGTGCTGGTGTCCGACAACGCGTCCACGTTCACATCTGCAGAATTCCAATCCTTCATGGAAAGGAATGCAATTAGGCACATCACTGCCGCCCCATTCCACCCAGCCACCAATGGCCAGGTGGAGTGGCAGGTGCACCCAAATAAGCGTATGGGTGAAGGGGATTTAGAGCTCCAGTTATGACAGTTTCTTTTCATGTATAGGCTCACTCCCCTTGACTCAGGGCTGTCCCCTGCTGAATTGCTCCAGCGAAGGAAATTGTCATCCTTGCTGGACAGATTGGATCTCTCTAGGGTGGAGGACAAAGGCACAAATATAGTGATCCAACACCAGAAGGATTTTTCTCCAGGTGTCCCTGTACATTGCCCCAATTATGCAGCTGGTGGTCCTACATGGGTGCCTGGGTTTGTGATCGATCAGACTGGTCCTGTTTCTTACAGAATCAAAACAGCCACTGGTCTGATCTGGAGGAGGCATGTGGATCAATTGAGACCCAGAATACTGAACCCACAGGATGAATACAGACACTTGTTATTGTCTACTTTTGTATTTCTGTCCTTGCTCTATGCTATATTGTATTTTGTTTTGGCTACATTGTATTTGCTTTTGTATTTTTGCTATATTGTATTTTGTTTGATGTGTTGTGAGCCGCCCTGAGTCGGCATGTGCTGAGACGGGCGGCATATAAATCAAATCAATCAATCAATCAATCAATCAATCAACGTTAGAGTTGGCTCCCACCCATTTAAATCCAGGGGGCAGAGGTAATAGTCAGCACCAAGCTAACTTAGACCCAGAGGTGTGTTCTAGGGACCGATTTCAAGGGGAAATTGAGGAATGCTCCCCTACTCTGGCCATGTGTACCCCTACACTGTCCCAGCCTAGCACTCTGGATTCCTTTATTGATGATGACCAATTTTGTTTGGTGTTGCCCTCCACTCTTAGTACACACAGGAGAGACCCTGAGTTGTCTTTATCATCTACAGAATTAGATTTTGGTTTTGAGTGATCCCCTGCTCCTCCATCTGTCAAACGGGGCTTTAATTTGGGTTTACAATCCTTCCCCTCTAGTCAATCCTTCACTCCAGTCGGGTCGCCCATCCTACAAGCCCCTGAGCCGGCTCAGCCAAGTGTCCAACCCAGAAGGGAAACTAGACCACCATCCTGGTTAAAGGATTTTGCTTTTACCTGGGGGGGGGGGGGAATGTTATGTATGTTAACTGTGTTTTCTGACATGAGCAGAATGTATCTTTTCTCATGTATCTATTCTTATGCAAATAAGTGGATTGAAAAATGTGCACACTCTGTTAGCGAATGGACTTGTTGCATTAATGTTAGTGTTACTGTTTATAGTGTATATAAGTCTGAGTTTTGCCCCATCCAAACTGTGTTCAAACCCCACTAATAAAGAGCTGAAATTCACTACTTCCTTCGTCTGCTTCTTTATTCCTTGAACATTAAAACCCTCGAATCAGATATGACTGGCTTTCGAGCAAGGGTGACCTTTACCTTTAATACTGGAGCCAGAATGTTGTTATCTCAATCCTGACAGGGATCAAGGTTGGCTCAGCTTTTCCATCCTTCTGAGGTTGGTAAAATGAGAACCCGGCATGCTGGGAGCAAAATGCTAATTGACTTGTGAACCACCCAGAAAGTGTGCTAAGTATAATTGCTATTTCTGTTTTACAATGCTTAGAGGAGAGACCCATACCTTAGCGGCAGGGGATATACTTGTTATGGAGTCCTCAGTATTTGCAGCTGAAGGATCGGGGTGCAGGTGATGGAAATGACTTCTATCCAAGATCCTAACCTCCAAATCTGTGATGGTGAACCTTGGCACTCCCGGTGATCTTGGACTTCAATTACCGAATCCCAAGTCATCACTCCTACTGATCAGGTCTTCTGGGAATTGAAGTTCAAGACCAGCTGGAGTGCCAAGGTTCACCTTCACTGCTCTAGATTTTTAAATAACTTAAGAGAATGACTGCCATGCTAGACCAATTAGACAATACTGATCTCACTGAACAAATATGCTTGCAATATAGCAGTTTTCTGACTGTCTTAAATAAAACATCAGGACATTCACATTACAGATTGAAGTATGCCTCAGAGGAAAGGGTGGGGAGGGGGGAGAATTATGTTTTTCCATAGGAAGACTTAATAGATTTTTTTGGCTCATATTCAATACTTGATAGCCTGTCATTGTTTGGGATTGAAAAGATATCTTGTGCCTGATCAAATTAGCCAAGATAATTTTATTTATTCACATGTTTTATTCATTTTTGTTTGTTTGTTTTTATCAAATAAAGATGGGATAAAATCAAATGGGGACCCCATGATTTATTCAGTCTTTTCCTGCAGTACATAACATAATTATCTTAGATATTGGCTGGTCTCTCATTGGCATCTGGGAAATGTTTTCATAATTTGCTCACGTCTAACTGTGCTAAGTGAGGGTGCATCTCATTTGGTCAATCAGGCACAAGAGTAGACATATGCCCAAGACACACCCTAGATGTTTGTTTATTAACTGAAATTTGCCTTGCAACATTAGTTATGCAGACTTTATACAAACACTAACAGGATTCTGGAGTCTGCAGATAATGTTAAGCACAATGCAGGTTCTCTGATGTCTGCTAAATTGCACAGGTCTATCTGGTGTTAGAGTAATAGTGCATTTTAATATTCAGTCCATACAGAAACGTTTTAGGGGCCTGTTAGGATATTATGGAAATATATTGAGGAACAGTTCTTAGTTTTGATGAAAGGAGATAAGGGATGAAAATTATGTACAGATGTTACATGTGCAAGAGTTGTTTAAATTTGAGGGTGTGAGACCTCAAAGAAATTAGGAACATCTGGAACTATGGAGAAATATCAGATATTCATATTTTCCCATCTCCTCTGTAGAGTATATGATTTAATGGGTCGGTTTCTAACTCCCAGAATATTAGAGGTTTTGGGGCATGGTACAAGATGCAAAATAAACCACCACAAAAAAAGCAAAAAAACAGCCCCAGGGGCATACCTGTCAAGATTCGGGAAATTTCTGTCAAACCTCTGTATTTTACACTCTTTCCTGCCATCATCCCGTATTAGTTAGACTGCAATTAGACTGGAGTTAGACTGGAGGCCAGCACAGGATAAGCATATCTGTTCAGTTTCCCATTTTGGCCAGGAAATTTCCCCTATTTGACAGAGATTTCCAAAAACTTGACAGGTATGCTGGCCCAGGGGTCTGTCTTACCTTTTGAGGTAGACCACTGGAGCCACAGATTTTAAAAGTCATAAAATGTGAAACCTAAAAAATAACTAAGGTGGATATTAGTTCTCAGAAAATCAAGGTTCTTTATTCATGTCAGATGCACCACCAGCATATAATAACATACAAAGCTAAAATTAACACATATAAGAACAAAATAGAATTTAAAAGGGCTAGATAAATCTGTCCAATATTGGGCTACTTCAAAGGCATTTCCTCTTCCCAACATAATGTCCTCCTCAGTGCATGTTGAGGGGCATTGTGTTCATTGTATCATGTGGGAGATAGTTTTTACTTCTCCGCATTCACACTGGCTGTCAGCTACAAGGAAACCCCACTTTCTTAGATTAACCCTTGATTTTCCTACCCCGGCATGCAGTCTATTTAAAGCTTTCCACACAGGCCATGGTTGTTCTTGGCCAGGCAGTAGAGAGTCATGTGGTTCTTCTCAGTTATCTGGTAGCACATTGCTCGCCTTCCATAATTCTAAGGCAGTCTGTGGGGGCTGGTTGTTCTGAGTGGCACAAGTGGTGAGGAAGCTATGCCTTGATTTCAGTTTCTGGTGCTTCAACTCAAATGTGCTTACAAAAATGCAACTTTGCAGTCTTCCTGGACTCGTGACTGCTGCTTGAAGAGCAGGTGGTGGCCGTGGCCAGGAGGGCTTTTGCACAACTTTGGGTTGTCCACGAGTTGTGCCCGGTCCTGGACTGGGGCTCCTTGCTCATGGTCACTCATGCTCTGGTCACCTCCAGACTAGATTACTGTAATGTGCTCTACATGGGGCTGCCCTTGATGACCATTCGAAGGCTGCAGCTGGTCCAAAATTTGGCACCTCAGGTGGTGATGGGGTGTGGGCATTATGCCCGTGCCTCGCCACTGCTTCGGGAGCTGCATTGGTTACCAGTTTGTCTCCAGGTGCAATTCAAGTTGCTGGTTTTGACCTTTAAAGCCCTACATGGTAGTGGGCCAGGATACCTAAGAGACCGCATCATCCCAAGAATGTCTGTCTGCCCGACCAGAGCAGACCGGAGGGGCTCTCTGATTGTACCATCAGCTATAGGGGCTCATCTCTCTAGCTCAAGGAGGATGGCCTTTTCCGTGTCTGCACCGGCCCTTTGGAACTTCCTGCCAACAGAGTTCCGGCTCCAGACGGAATGGCTGTCCTTCAGAAAAGAACTTAAAACCTGGCTGGTGGGCCATGTATGGGGTGCTGGTGGGAGGGTCACCTTGGGTTGGCTGATATAGATCAGATTGCCTCCCACCTTCAGTTCCAGTACCTTTTTATTATGGGGGGAGGGGTGTAGTTTTAATTGTTTTATCTGCTGTTTTATCCTGTGTTTGTTAGCTGCCCTGAGTCGGCCTTGGCTGATTGGGTGGAGTAGAAATTAACAAACAAACAAACAAACAAACAAATAAATAAATAAATAGAGAGGCGAGCCTCCCTAGCAGATGGGAATATCTGGGAGCCCCTTCAGTCTGCTCTAGTGGGACAGGCAGATGTCCTTGGGATGATGCGGTCTCTTATGTACCCTGGTCCACTACCATGTAGGGCTTTAAAGGTAATCACCAGATACTAGATACCTCCATGAGCAAAGCGTCAAAAGTTGAACCACCTCTGCTATATTCTCTGCATGTGTGGTTCAGCTCAGCAGGTTCCCATTCAGAGACCAAAATCATGTTGCTTAGTATAAGCAAAATCTTAACTTTGAATCTGTTCCTCCTGACAAGTAAATGTTTTTACCAAAGTTCTTGGGGGCACATGTGTACACACCACACCAATGAGAATTAATTCTGAATCAACATGCAAAAAATTGTGCAGTAAATCTGTGAGTTTTTGAAAAATTTGAATATTATTTATTGTGTTGTTGTAATTGTTTAAATAAACCTGACCTCCTGACACTGGTGTCCTTTAACCTTAACAACTCCTTCAATACTTATATAGGGTTGAAAAAGAATGCTAATGATTTCCTATGGAAGTATCTATTTTTCATCTTTTAAGACATCTTACTTTGAAAGATGACACATTTGTGAGATTTGCAGTGCACTTCAGAGAAATAAAACCAGAAAAATAAAATACTGGCAGAACCATGAATACATTTCAAACATGCAAATGGCTGAAAATCCATGCAGTTGAAAAAGATGTATAAGCATTCTTTACTCCATGGAAATTGTGTACAAATGTACAAGAAAAATGTGCAACAAACTGATGATCTGATGGACAAAATTTTCCAAGAACTGTGGACCTAGTTCTCAATTTTTCTGGATGTTTCATACGTTGGATCTGTAGACTAATTATATGTGTGGATTTCCTTCACAGTGTTGGCAAAACCTAATCCTCATTGGTGCACGGAGACGCTCGATGCCTGAAACAAAAGAAAAGAAAAAGGGGGAACGAGCGGGGAACTACTGCTGGAGAGGGCACACATAAACCTCAAAACAATCCGAACCCCAGTGCCCCAAGGAGCGGATGTCAGCCGTCGGGTAACCCTGCACAGCAGCAGTAGAAGCTGCCCCGATGCAAAAGGAGTGGGTCCCAAAGCGTACCCCGGTCAGCCCCAACCTGGCTAGCACCCAGCCTGTGACCTTCCAAAACTGGAACCTGGTGAGCGGGGAACCATTGCAGTCTCAGAATAGGGGACCCTGGGCCGGGCTGCGAACGGCCAAAAAGGCGGTAAGCGCCGCCACTGGGCAAATAGCCAAATCCCCACACCGGAGCAGAGTAACCACGCTACCCCTGCCCACCTGGTGAGTCTTGGAGAAGCGAATAGTGATGTGAACCCTGTCGGTGCCAACCCTAACATCATCCAACTCAAGTGCTCTATGAGAAGAATCCCCCGCCAACCCCATCACCAGCTCGCTGACCCGGAGGGCCGCGAAAAAGGCGAGCATGGTAGCAGAGCGGAAAAGGAGCACTTGGTAAGGGTCCCTGCAAACCTGGTGCCAAACCTCCGACATCTGCCAGAGTATCAAAGGAGAAATGGGTCTGCGCGTGTCCTGGAGATGGCTGCGTTCCCGCGCCCAACCCTCAAGCACCCTACGCACCCTACAATCAGTCGTAGTATCCGGGAAGCCGTTGACCTTCGCATGGAAAGCCAAGGCGGACAGGCGGCCAGCAATCATCTGGGGAGCCGAACCCCAACCATGCAATACCAGTATAAATTGGAGCAAGTGGTCAACAGGGGCAGGCCAATCCATAGGGAGGCCGGCCACTTGGTGGAACTCTTCAAAGGCAAGGAGGGCACGCGCATAGGCCCCGCGGGTGCTAGGAGCAAAGAAAGTCCTATGGCACGGTTCACCTCTACACGCCAAAACTCCACATCACTGCAGGGAGTGGTACAGGCAGCTCGTCGTCCTCTGGTGCCAGCGCCCAGAAGCGGTCAATCTGTAAGTGAGACAAAGCGTCAGCAATATCATTATTGATATCCGGGACGTGTCTGGCTCAAAACAAAATATTGCGGCAAAGAGCGCACAAAACAAAATGGCACACCATGCCCATAACCCTAGGGGACCGGGAAGTCTGTGCGTTGACAATATGTACCACCGTGGCATTGTCACACCAAAAAAGCACAACTGAGTTGGACAATGCCTCACCCCAGAGGAGAAGGGCGCCTAAAATGGGGGGAAATCCGAGAAAAGTGAGGTCCCGAAGCACGCCGGAATCATGCCACGACTCCGGCCATTTGCCATACGCCCAGTAGCCATTGAAGTACATCCCATAGCCAAAGGCCCCGGATGCATCCGACTGCACCTGGAACACGGGAGTCACCGCACGCTCGTCACGCCAAAAAGAGGTCCCATTAAAGTCGGAAAGAAACCCCAGCCAGACCCTGAGATCATCCTTGATGCCCTTGGTCAGGCGGACATGATGGTGCTTCCTGGTTAACCCCGCCATGGCATCACACAGGCGCCTGGCGAAGGCCCTGCCAGGAGCCACCACCCTGCAAGCAAAATTAAGGTAACCATGGAGCACCTGCAGTTCCCTGAGGGACGCCTTACGCTGGGCCAATAGGGACAGAATGGCACCCGAAATCCGGGTTATTTTATCAGGGGGCAACCTGGAGGTCTGCGCTATGGTATCAATCTTGATCCCCAGGAAAACCAAAGTGGTGGCCAGGCCCTCGGTCTTCTCAGGAGCCAAAGGGACACCCAATTCAGCCATAAGAACCTGGAAAGTGGAAAGGAGGTGTACACATTCGTCGGAGCCAGCTGGAGCACCGAAAAGAAAATCGTCCAGGTAGTGGGCGACCGAAGCCGCCCCCGACCACCGGACAAAGGCCCAATGAAGGAATGAACTGAAACGCTTGAAGGCTGAGCAAGAAACAGAGCACCCAAATGGCATGGCCTTGTCCACAAAATATCTGCCTTGAAAGCGCAAACCCAGCAACTCAAAGTCAGCCGGGTGAACGGGAAGGAGGTGGAAGGCCGACTTGATGTCACATTTGGCCAAGAGTGCCCCCGGCCCACACGCCCTAACCATAGTAAGTGCCTGGTCAAACAAAGTATAGCGGACCAAACAGAGTTCATCCGATATTGCATCGTTGACAGACGTGCCGGCAGAAAACGACAAATGGTAAATCAACCTAAATTCGCCTGGCACTTTCTTAGGGACTAGACCAAGGGGGAAAACCTTCAAATTAGGAAAAGGGGGCTCGTCAAAAGGTCCAGCTACTCTACCCCCTTTGACTTCCTTGAGAATCTGCTCCCTAGCCACCTCTTCCCTGCCGAGGAGAGATAACAAGTTAGGGGCATCCTGGGGTGAATGGGGGCCAACAAAAGGGATCCGGAAACCCTCAGGAAAACCCATGCGGATATAAACCGCATCAGAATGCCTAGGGTAAACCCGTAACCATCGTTCCAGAATCACTAACTTAATTGGGGAGGGGGCCTTTTGGAGGCAGGCCTGGTTCACTACCGGGCTGGGGGGACGCCCTGAGAGCCCCTGCCCCTGGCCTGGGTTCTCCCGGGTCATGGGCAGGCAGAGGCCGGGTGAGGGCTGGAGCAGTTGGGACACTCATGCAGGTACCTACAGTTGCGCCTGGAACACCCTGCAGTGGAGGAGTACTACCAGCACACCAGGTGGGCTGGAACCCCCTGCCCCGCCGTCTGGTGGAGAAACAGTGCAAGGCCAGGCCGCTGTATGGCATGGCCCAAATGGAAGCGATCACCCACGGCAGGGCGGGAGGGCGTCATATAGTACAGCCACAGGAGCTGGTTGGGTTCATCCCAACGCATCTCCGGGTGTAAGGCGGCGCACATACGAAATTCCTCATCGTACGCTAGCCACGCGGTGCTGGGGAAGTCAATGTACGCTTGATAGATGATGTCGGGGTACTGGAAAAGGGGAATCGCCAAGTCGGGCCACGCCCTCAGGGAGACGACCACATAAATCAAGTACGCTGGGAGCCAATTGGCCCAGGTACGCGGGGGCTTCCTACGGCGGGCCAGCTCCTTGTCCTTCTCATCCTCCTTGTCCTTCTCATCGCAGGTAGGCTCCCTGTTGAGGAGGCTGAAAAGATCCACATACTCCCTGCACCAGATTTTATCCTGGTCGCTGGGAGGAGATGGTCACCCAAGGGAAGGATCAACCCCACAGACGGCAAAGCCGAGGAGTGGACAGAGTGATACCCGGGATTAGTAGGGGGGCCGTAAGACCATGTTGGGTAAGGTAGCGAGGGCCCAGCCACGTGCGCACCCTGCGGGGGTGGGGGGTAAGGTGCGTGCCAAATGCCCGCCATAATAGGTGGGGCCGCATGCACAGGAGGTACTGCAAGTTGCGACAATGGCCAGGGCCACACAACCTGGTTCTGCAGGGGCAACGGGTGAGGGGCCACCAGCGAAACAAGAGGGAGTGTGTTTGATGTTCTCACTTGACCAGCATACTCACCGGCTGCACCCCCCAGCCGCCCCCACCAGGGGTTCTGACCAGGAGTGGGCGTCGGAGCTCATGACCGCAGTTGAGCTCGCGGCCCCTGTCCCCAGAGTAGCGTCAGCCACCACAGGAGGCCTGGGTGCCCGCAGATCAGCTGGGGGACCAACTGAGATGGCACCCAGCGCCGGCCTGGCCAAGATTGCGGCCTCAAGCGTGGCCAGGCACCGCTCCACCGCTGCCAGGTCCTGGGGTCCCTGGTCGCCACCTAGGGTGGCCTCAGGTCCCGGGGCCCCAGCCGCTGGTGGGATACCCAAAGCCCTCTCAAGGGCCGCAAACCAACCAGCCCTCCACCGACACCAGAGGAGTCGCCATGGGGGCGGAAGGAGAGGGTGCTGCCTCCGCAACAGGGCCAGGTGGGGCCAATGGAGGGGGTGCTCCCGAGGCTGCGGGGGCCCCCTGGGGTGAAGGCAGGAAGCCACACTGGATGACCCGGCCCAGGGCCCGGCGTTGCCTGCGACTAGGGGTTGATGCGGGCTGATGGCCAGGAGATGAGGGAGGCGCGGGCCACACTGGAGTGCGTGCACACCACATGACAGTACAGGCCCCTTGTAGGGCCCTCTTCCTAGGCGCCATGGCGCCCAAAGGGAGAGCGGGCAGGGGAGCACTAGCCCATTCCCGGGCAAGGACAGCTCCGTCGGCGGTGGGGGAACACCCCGGCAAAGCCCGCTCCCAGGCAAGGCCGGACGCCAAAGGCCGACCACGCCGCAAACTGGTGCGGCAGCAGCAGAGATTCCCCGAGCTGGCCGGCTCAGGTTGGTCGCGTGTGACTGGAAGCCACCAAAAAAACCACGCGGCTCATCGGGCCCATGCCCGGGCAAGGCGAGCCAATGGAGGAAGGCTGGCGAAGGGCAGCAAGCGCGCCCGGGGCCAGGCAAATTGAAAGGAGGGGGACCGTTGGCTGAGCCACCCCTTATAAAGGGCATCCAGCCACACCCCCTTGCCTTGTCGCTGTGCCCGCGCCTCAGGGGCGGGGCCAGCAAAGCACGTGGTGGCCATTTTGGCGCTGCGTGTTCATTTTCTCTCCTAGATTTTCAAGGTCACTATTTTCATTTTTCCTTGTGTACTGGAAGTACTCATGTTTCCTCCCCAAATCTGCTTTGAACCTTCCTTTTTGTATGCCATTTAGGGCACCTGACTATCAATACTAAGATAATTAGTATTGGTTTTGGATCAAGTCTGTTGACATTATTGTGCATTTGTTTGCATCTAAAAAGCAGCTAACTTTTGCTGCTGGCATTTTGGTAGCTTTTCCCAAACTGCAGGAGGGGGGAAAGTAGATTTTAAGCCTACATAGTGATGCTTAAATAACAGTGAACTTCTGAACTTTACTAGAACAGATGGATAGATAAATATGCCTTATCTTCACTTACTACTAAAGAACTAAAAAGTGGTGATATTGTTTAAAGTAAAAATGAAATCAAGCATAGGAGAATTAGAGTAGATATGTTTAACTATTTTAGAAACCCACTGGTCAGACATATTACAATATCTGCTTCTGTTTCATGATTACTATCTGGGCCATTTTTGAAATAAAGAATATTTCCACTCTTTCTGTTTTTCATAAGGTGAGATTTTTTTTCTTGTAATATAGCAAATTCTATACTGAAGCTTAGCAAATTTGGTAATATTTTCCATTCAGGTAGTTTGAATCCAGACAAAAAAATGTTGCTATGAAAGGTTATTTTTTGTGCACATATGCATTTAAAATGAAAGAAAGAAAAGAAAAGAAATTAGCTTCCTAAGGCTACCTGAAATATTAAGAGTCACAGAGATCCAAACAGTTTGTTTAATCAGATTAATTTGCTCTGGATTTTTCTTTCTCCATCTAATAAAAGTAATTTGGGGGGAGAGCGGATAAGGTTTTTTGTAGAAGTATATCTCACAGGTATTTGTGCCTTGAGGAAAAGCAGAATAGAATCTGTTTCTTTATGTAACTTGCATAGTTGGCCAGAAAGATGCTGCTACAATTATAAATTTCACCTTAAGAGAGAGAGCTCTATTTCCAAAGTAGGATTTTACTGTTTACAATCAGACAACAAGAAACAAGAATAGTTTATAATTGGAATTAGACAAAGCAGTTGGGGAGGGGGAGTGTTTAAGTCTGGCCAGGTTATCCTGCTATGGTAATAGAGCAGACCATACTGCCAGCGACTCAACACCAAGCGTCAGGTGGTGTTTAACTAACCAGACAACCGTGACGACTAGCGGCTTTGGCAAAGTCCACAGGGAAAGTTGATGGTCCCCAAGTAGATTAAATCCCACTTGAATTCATCTTGACGGAGGGCAGCAGCTTCATTGATACTGGCCTGGGGATGAGGAGGACTTTGTATGCCAAAAGGGTTCAGGACCAGAAAGTGACTTGTGGATTCTGATTTTCTTGTTTAATAATAATGAACGAGACCACAATAATCAATATTTGGGATTTAAAACATACCCGTGCTTATTGATTTGCAGTTAATTCTTTGGAAACCATTCTATTGCTACATTTTCCACATGCTGTCTTATTTTAAACTTTGTTAACTTTCGAGCCAAAATTATCTCTCACATTATTCACAAATCATTGATGCCATAAGAAACTAGATGTGTGATCACAAAAAAATGATTTAATTCTCAATATGTGAGAAAAACTAGCAGTTGAATATTTTGAGACATATTGGGGGCACAAAGAGCTGGATATTCACCAAGAACATTTGGTTTTAATAGTTTCTTTTACAAAGTCATGTACGCACTGCTGTTCTACTCATTCAACAACTGGCTCTAACCATCTGCTCACCCTCTGTCTTTTATTTTACCTATAAGGAAGGGATGTGGCCGTGCATGTGCAGAATGCATGTCCACACCCGTGCAGCCAATCCCATGATACGCCATACACACCTAACTTTTGTCCCCAAGATCAGTGCCGCAAGGGTCTGGGAGCCGAGAGTGGGGCCAATGCCCCACGAACATGGGAAAAACTACAAGTCCCAGCATCCTCTGCCGCATGCCTCAGCCAATCAGGCAGGAGGACCCAAGCATGGAGGAGGCGGGACAGCTGGTCCACATGAAAACAGAAACCAATGACCGACATGTGCGCACTACAGCTCAGGGCCCTGCCTAACAGTCTGGCCCCTTTTCCCTCTCATCGCATCCCAAGGTGCGCCAGTGAACAGCAAGCCATGGCAGCACCGGTGGCCCTGCTGGTGCGAACGCCTCCGGACTGTAATGGAGGAGCCTGGCAGAACGGAGAAGGGAGGACTGGCCGGTGAGCCAGGCCGCGGCACTCAGACCATGGGCCTCTGCACACTGACCCTCTGCCTCACAAGCGGCCAACCCCTCCACCACCACAATACCGACCCCACACAGCCCCCAGATGAGAGCCCTGGCTGACCACAGCCTGCGGGCCTCAGCAGGAGCATGGCTGGCAAAAAAACAAAAACCGGAAGGATACTGCCCATCCTCCACCAGGTACCAGCTACATGGCCTGAGAACCAGGGAAGGGGAAAAGGGCCAGGCCCTCCCCTCAGCCAGGGTTAGGTCCATGGGGGGACAGGCCAGTGCCACAGGTTGAGCCCCCCACAAAAACCCCTTCGAAGATGGGCACCAATGCTAGTCCTATATATAATTTCCCATGCACTGTAGCTGGTTCTAGTAATGTCTTTTCCTCCATCCTCACATGAGAGAACAAGGATCCATATGGTTACTCTGCTTATCCAGAGAAGCACAAGACATTTTGTAGAGCTTATCATTCAAATACCGGTCAATGCAGAGAATGATGATGCCACTTTATTTTACAAACAAGCTCCCCCCATAGAAGGAATGTGTGTAGGTGTACTGGCTTGGACCGCATACTCACATGCTGCACCCCCGCGGGCCGCCCCCACCGTGGGTTCCGGCCCACTGGGGTCGTCGGAGCTCACGACCGACGTAGAGCTCATCATCGGGGCCTGACCTGCACTCGTATGCTGGCTGGGGAGCTGCGGGGCAGTGGCCGAAGCCACGCCACCCGCCTGAGGCAGCTCAACCCTGCCTGCCGCCTGTTGTCCTCCCGCCAACGGCGCCGCAAAAGGGACGCCAAAAGGAGCCCCAGCCTGGCTGGCCCGAGCTAAAGACGCTTCGAGGGCCGAAAGGCGGGCCAGTAAGGCCTGCACGTCGCTCTGGGGCCAAGGGCCGGCCGGCCCGCCAAGTCCGGGCGCGGGTACAGGTCCCTGTACCCCAGGACCCGAATAGGGCCATTGCCCAATACCGAAGCCCGGTAGGGTCGGTGCAGGAACCTGCCAAGGTAGGGGACCACACCACCCACCCAGGCTAGAAGGCCCAGGAGGAATAGAGGCAGGCCCAACAGGATGGGCAGGGAGAGTAGCGGTGTCCACCGCTCGCGGGCCGCGGGCCGAAGCCCCTGCCGCGCCCGCATTCTGATCCCCCGCGTCCGGCCAAGGGGCGATAGACCCCATTCCGCCGGGTGCCTGGACAGGCGGCTGCTGGGGAGGCGCAGCTGTGGTCCTCCGACCCGGGTTGCGCCTCCTCACAGCTCGAGCCGCACTCGAAGCTGCCTTCTTCTTCGAAGGCATCTCAATCGCAGGAGAGGGAAGCCGAAAAGAAGATTCGCCGCCAAAAGGCTTCCCGCAAGGTAAGGAGCGACGGAGACACAGGGAAAAACTTCTCCGCTCCGTCGCTGAGGTAAAATGGCAGCGCGGCTGCCTCGTGGCCACCCCTTTTATAAGGGAGCTGGCCACGCCCTAAACTACCCGGATTCTTCGTCCTGTGGGGGGGGGCCCCGCAAAGAGCGCGGCGGCCATTTTGGCGCCGCGCTTGCATTTGCTGCTGTTCTGTACTCCAGAATTGGTGACCTGAGGCAACCACCACACTCTGCTTGTTAACAGTGCAAGAACAAACATTATTGAGGATAAACAAGAGCAAAACAAAATTAAAAGATGTATGATGGAACTAACTGGACAAGGAATATCAATAAAGAAGGATATAGATGAGGAACTCAGTCTCCCCTACATCACCCTGAATAAGCTGAGGGTTGGAGTCCCTAAATGTAAGACCAACATGCTCAATTGGAGGCTTCTGTCGGACAACAACACATGGTGTGAATGTGGAGAGATAAAGAATCCAGCTCATTTACTGGTCTGCCGATTACTGCCAGAAACATGCACCGATGAGGACTTAGGTTTGGCCAATGACAAAGCCAAGAAAATGGCTTCATTTTGGCAGTCCAGGGGCTAATCAGGACACAAAAGAAGAAAATGCAGTGCCAGCCCCTCTTCAGTCAGTTTCTTGCAAATATTTAAACCTGATCATGCTGCCTATTCAAATACAAAGTAAAGATCAGCCAATCCTACATTCTGAAGACCCCTGAGGGCATCAAAAGGCATCACCCTTCTGCCACTAACTCTGCCATGCTTTCTGCATTCATTTTATTGGCACATGGATATCCTCATGGGGAAATGATTCCAGATATTGACTGTTGCCGTCTGCACAACAAGCTGTTATCCATGCTGTAAGGCATCTGGTATAGCAGATCTGTATACAGAGTTTGTTTCTATAACTGGCTCCAGTTTGCTAGACTAGACTATGGCTATTACTTTGTCACATAGAATAGGTGAATAAAATGTTTTATGTTGCAAATATGCAACATTTTGTCCTGTTAAATGAGAACTAGTGTTGTTGGTCTTTCTGGATCCCAAAAAAATTTCTCTTGGGACTTTGGGAGTTCCAAATTACCTGGTCTTGATTCTAAAACAACCATTTGTTGTCTTGTTGTATTACCAACAAAAAATAGAAAGGGGCTATAACTAAGTAGGAGAACATAAATGCATGTTTCTTCATTATAAGGAGGGTTCTTCTCATAGCCAACAGAAGGTGAATAGATGATTTCAATCACCTGTTTGTCTTTTGTTTGCAGATTGTTATTCTGTAGGGAGATTAGCTGGTTGCATGAGAGAAATAATGGTCTGATTGGTAGGTGAGCTACAGAACAGGCATGAAAGTGGAGAAAGGGATGGGAATATGCTTCAAATGATCTCTCTTGTGACTGGTTCCTTTTCTGAGCTCAAGAGAGAGACTTATGTGGGAGTATTTGTTTCTGCTTTTTCCCATTTTGGATTGATGAGGCTTATTTGTTCTTATCCACAAAGGAGCAGATATTGCAGATCTTTCCAGAGCCCATTAAGCTGATTTTAAAAAAATGATTATTATTTTTAAAATGATTGAGTAAAGGCAATAGAGGAAATGCTTCTCAAATTTTAAGATGGTAGCAGCCTGGCTGACACAGCTAATACTACTGCAGATTTTATTCAATATCAGTTAAAGATGTAGAGCACTAGCAGAGAGAACAGAGTCAAGATTCAATTTTGCAGAATAGAAAACTGAGACAATAATTTTATTTGAAATAAATTCTGCATTCTGAACAAGACTAAGAAAATGAAATACAGAATGGATGACATTTAGTTTGATTTTGATAGACAGTGAAACCTCGCATAATGAAAATAATTTGCAGAATAATAAGGAGCCCTGGTGGAGCAGTGGGTAAACTGCTGTCCTGCAACCAAAAGGCTGGAAGTTCAATTCTGACCAGGACTCAAGGTTGACTCAGCCTGCCAGCCTTCCATGGTCGGTAAAATGAGTACCCAGCATGTTGGGGGCAAAATGCTAATTAACTTGTGAACTGTCCAGAAAGTGCATTGAGCGCTGTAGGGCAATATATGTGTTTGCTTTGCTTTGTTCTACGATGCTTTTCACTATGCAAATTTTTTCATTATAAATTTTTTATCCATATAACAAAAATCCCTATGGAAAAATATCATACAGTATAACAAAAAAAATTTGCTAAGTGGTTTTTCCCATATAAATTTTTGTTATACAATCCCTCCAGGGACACTGTATTGCATAGCAAACATTTTTGTTATACAAGTTTTCCCCACAGGGAGCGCTATTTTTGTGTAGTGAAAATTTTCATTATACGAGGCACCATTTTTTTCATTATGCAATTTTTTCACTATAAGGGACATTCATTATACGAAGTTCCACTGTATATAAAATGAAATCTAGAAGTTCAAGGAAACCATAAGTTTCAATGGTAAGCCATAAGCCTTGATGTCAAATCGTATGAAGACACGTGGAAGGAACTGAGTGTATTTGACTGGGAGAAGAGATGATTAGCAATATGGTCTTTATCTTCTGTGATATCTGTCTTCATATATGTGAAGATGTGTCATATGCTTGATGGAAGACATTTGCTTTCTATTATTTCTGCATGCAATAATGGGATATATAAGAAAAAGAATTTAGACTAATCATGAAGAGGATTGAGCCATGGAACCAAAGGTTTCAGAGTCAATTTCTCTTTGTTATTTGGTTTTGCTTAGGTTCTGTTTGGACAAAAGGTCAAATAGGTTTATCTTTGAGCATTTTCAGAAGTATTAATTCTACCAGTGTATTATTCCAGCAGTTCAAACCTGTGTAAGTTGTCTTCAAAGTCACTCCCATTGAGGGGGGGGGGGGTATTTTAGAATTGATGTACTTCTATCACAGTCAAAAATTGGAAAGTCTCTTGCATTGTGAAAAGCAAAATGGATAAATATTAATATATGGCAGTAACAGACTCTACCAAACTTTGTTTCTTCAGTATTTCTCTTAAACATATATGTAATAAGATTCTTATTGAAAAATGTCATCTAAAATGCCTGTCATCTATTGTTTCACGCAGGATCTGTTGGGTGGTGGTGGTGGAATCCAGTTTTTCTGACAAGGAGCTCCTTCTTTTACATCAGAGGAATTAATGCATTTATTTATATTTTTGATATATTTTAATTCTGCATAAAAGATGATACAAAACTTTGAAGAAAAATTAATATGGAGAACTATGATGGGAAACACCATTCTTGTTTTATGGGTTTTTTTGTTCATTATTTCAATATTTGTTCAATATTTCCAGAGATTACTAAGCTTGGGAAACAGGCTCTCCAACCTGGAACTATGATGTCATTGAAAGACATTAGTTGGGAAGAAAGGTTCTTGTTAATCAGACATCATGCCTCTAAAGATTATCAATAATTGGGAATAAAACATAGACAGCTACAATAAAGTCATACTGCTAACATCTAATATGATTTTTCTGAAAGGGTTTCTGTAGTATTGACAGAACCCTCTTAATGCATAACCTGATTACTGCTAAATAGAGGCAGGCTGCAAGCTAATGTTCTCTCTGGAATCAAGACATCCTACTAACAAAGTTGTAAAGCTTTTTAAGATGCTGTCTCCCCTGCAATTTCTTTTCAGAGAACAGTAGAAAATTTGACACTTGGGAGGGAAAAAAGGGGGTGTTGGTAGACAACATACAAGGTTTGAAGATTTATCAGCATGTGTGTCTTAAAAAAAAACAGGCAAAAATAAAATTAAGGGGGGGGGAAATAAGCTGTGAATCATGATGGGGATAATTAAAGATGATACAGAGCAGCTGTCAAGGCAAATATCAAGGAACATCAATAATTTTCCAGCTTATTGTGAGATAGTCTCAAATACCTCTAAGAAAACAGGATGATTTCTCTTGGCAAAGAGAGAAAGTAGTAATCACACAGAAGTCCGGGAAGCCAAGTTTTTATGCTCAATAGTGTTGGGCAAAAAATTCATTGAAGCTCAGTTTTGACAGAATTTACCAAAGTACACTATTGTATGTGCCTTCCTTTTGGTCAAAATATATTCATCCACAATAGGGCCAAGGCACTGCACACTTAATTCTAAAAAGTCCAGGTTGAAATCCCATTTATTTAAGCATGATGGTGCTGAATTAAGGTTACCATCATTTTTCTTCAGCCCCACCCCTGAAAGGCTGCTCATTTTAAAACTTCTGCAGCAGGAATGTACAGCATTATACTCTCCATGCTTGCAGAAGATGAACCTATTGAATTTGACTAGCATAGGGAGAATCCAGTCATTTTTGACAAATTTACCAAAATGCAAACATTTATTCAAAGAATAGATAGTCTGGGTGTAGGAAAAAGCAAACTGGGAGATAGTTTCTTCTGTACATTGAGCTGCAATGGGGCCTGAATGAAGGAGGGACTTTATCCCATTTTGGCTGAAGAGGCAAGAAGTAACCTGGGATGTGATAGCATTCCTGATCAGAAGTCTAGAGCAAGAGACTTGTTTTAAGGTGTGCCCTGCTCAGATCAAGCCTCTTTGGGTGTTTGCATTTTTGGGTTGCCTTCGGAGGCTGGATAAAATTTTGTTAGACCATCATATGGATTGGCATGTGGAAGAGGGGTATTTGTGCCTTAGATGTATGGTTGGTTAAATAGACCTCATTTAGGCAGGTAGTGCTAGGCTAGGGTAGTAGCAGTGAATCCCTCAGGATGTCATTGGATGAGGTGAAGTCTGGGAGCCTGGCATATTTCAGAATAATTGGTTGGGCACTTAGAGGACACCGTGAGCCATCTGCATTGTATCTCCAACATCCATTCACATGAATAGAGTTGTAAATGCTGGTAGGATATATATAATCCTAGTAGGCATAGTGCCTTACTGGTCAAACTATTTGCCAAAGTCATGAACTGGTGCTTTCCAAAATATAAGCAACTAGCATAGTTTGCCCGGCCTTGCCAGGCAGTTTTTATTTGTGTTTTTTTGATTAGGGGTGATTTGGGTGGGGGTGTTTTGCATTTGTGGTTTGTGACTTTATTTTATTTATTTTATTTTATTTAAATTTGTCATTTTGATTTTTTACATATTTTTTGACTGTTTTTACTCTTCTGGCCTCTAGGTGAGGCTGTTATTAAGATTATTGCGATTTTCCTTTCTTTGTTCAGTTTAGTTCGGGACCCCATGGAGGGAGGACATGTTTGGTAAGTGCTCTTGATTGTTTATTATGGTGGTTTTTTTTTTGATTTTGTGGTGTTGGGTTGGGGGGTTTAAGTAGAGAGTTTCTACTTAAACCCCCCAAAGTATTTCTTGATTGTTTCTTATGTTTTTATTTTGTTTTTATTTTGTGGCGTTGGGCTGGGGCTGGGGGGGTTAAGTAGAGTTTCTACTTAAACCCCCCAAAGTGTTTTGGCTTGTTTGTTTGTTTGTATTGTGGGTTTTAGATGTGTTTAAGTGTTTTAATTATTTCTGGTTGTTATTTTTTTATTTTTCCGTATTTATTTCTTTAATTTGTGTTATTGTTGTTTGTTGAGTTAGGTATTTTCATGTTGTAGATAGGTGTATTTTGTGTGCTTTTATGGTTTTTCGTTAACCTTTGGTATTACGTGTTTTTTGTTGATTTTGTTGTTTATTGTTTTGTTGCTTAATGGGTTTATTTTAATTATTTGTTTATTTATTTGTGTTTTATTAATTTTGGTGCTTTGCATTTTGGTTAAGTGTTGGGTTTTGTTGTTGTAGTGTTTTGTTGTGTGAAGAACGGCCTGTCTGTCATTTCTTCTTTTCCCCCATTGCTGCTTCAAAATTTGGTTTCAATGCAGTGATGGGGAAAACGAAGAGCCAGCAGACAGCTCGCTTTTTGACTGATAATGTTCATTAGGTAGGTCAGGTGAAAAGGAGGCAGAGAAGCGCTATCTGCTTCATGATGGTTCTCTTCTTTGGGCTTCCTTTTTCCCCTGGCTTACCTAATGGGGATTGGCAGTCAACAATCCATAAGGGGTGGTGCTCTTCCTTGCAGATTGCTGGCTGCTGCTTTTCTATTACCTCCACTGCTGTTTAGTGCTAGTTCTCAAAATAGCGGTGTGGATAGTAGAAAGGCAGAATCCAGTCATTCACTAGGGAAGGTGCTTCCCCTGACGATTTGCTGCCTGCTGCTTCCCCCCCCCCCCCACCCCGGCTCAACTTACCTTGAGGCCGGTGGTGGTCTCGTCGTGTCTTTGGGGTAGTGGGGGGGGGGAGAGGGAGTCCCTCTTCTCCACGTTGCTCTGGGAAAGAAGGGTGGCAGTTGTCTCATTGTGATTTTTTGCAGGTTTTTGTTTGCGAGGCTGTGAGGTGCTGCGTCCACCTGTGGCAGCCTTGCGCTCCCGTTGCGTGAGGTGTTTTTTATTTTATTTTTCACGCACCAGCTTTTTCAGCGTTCTGCACACTCGTGTCCTTCAGCATGATTGGCTGAAGTGGTCACAGCATGGAGGACGCTGGGACTTGAAGTTTCATTTATTTTGTTTGCGTTTATGTGGCATTTTTTTCTGTGGCTCGGTTTCTATTGGGCACGCCGCCTTTCCCAATGTTCTCTTTGTTCTCGCCTGTCAGTCTGATTGGCTGAGGGGCGGTGTGGCATGGAGGACGTTGGGAATTGAATTTGTTTTGTTTTGTTTGCATTCATGGGGCTGTGGCCCCACTGCGGACTGCGGGACCCTTGCGGTGCTGTGCAGGCCAGGTAAAGGCGAGTGCAGGTGGCTCAGTACAGGACAGCATGGACGGGTGCGGGAGCCTTTGTTATATTCCAACGGTTAACGTCCTTCCTTATAGGTATTGATGGGCTTATGAGGACTGATCATGCCATGTTTTATACTTTGAATTGAAGATGCCACAGATTCCATACCTGGCTAGTTACAAAAGGAAAATGTTTCACATAAACAGGTAATGCAGCAAAAATCTTCATTTACTAGAAATGCCACAATTTATCATTTAATATAATTTGTCATTTTGAATGATTCTGTCTGAGCAGTACATAGCTAATCACACAAATCATTGCATGAATCTTCTCAATTACTGGGGGAAGTTTAAAAATTAATGTGTTTATGGCTTCATCCTGTCCATGAGCATATAAGGAAAACATTCCTCATATCTTGCTAGTCTTTATGTGAAAAGCTATTGAAAGGGATATCCCAGTGACCATAGAAGATTTGTTTTTTTCTTTTGGGGTAATAACACTTTTAACTTTCTTGTGAATTAAACTACAGTAAAACCCTGACTTACCAATGTCTCGAGTTACGAAAAACTGAAGTTACGGATGGGTTTTTCCATAAATTGGGGTTCCGACTTATGAAAAAACCCTGAATTACAAAAAAATGAATACAAAAATACAGTTTTTAGCGCTCAAATGGTGGTACTGCCATATTATGCACTAAATATCACTCCCAGCCACTCCACCACACTTCCGGAAGCGTAAGAAAAGGAAGCAGCAGCAGCTCCGTTTATTTTTATTCATTTTTTTCTATCCATCCCTATGGGGTGCTTCGAGTTACGAAAAAAATCTAGTTACAAAATAGGCCATGGAACTGATTTTTTTTGCAACTCATTATTTTATTGTACAATTGTTTTATTGTACAATTATTTTCTTTTTCTTTCTGTAGTGATTTTTAAAATATTAAGTTAAATACTTTAAATTTAACCATTAAATGAAACATTTCCAATTAAATATTTGAAAACTGTCACCTAGTCTTCTTTTCCGTAGATTAAATCGTTGTGAAATCACCTGGTGTACATGGGCAGAAGTACATAAATAATGTACCATCCAATATTGTACAGCTATTCATGTTAAGCTGTAGATTTGTGTTATTAACTCTGTCAGTTAGCTTTAATATAGTCAACAAAAGCAAAATGTTGTTTTATGTGTATGCATATACATGACCATGGAAACATCTGCAGACATAGACTGTACTGGCTCTTTGGCTATAAACAGAGATGAGCACTGAACCCTAGAGTTAGATATGACTGGCCTTCAAGCACAGGTGAACTTTACCTTTACCTACTGCAGTGGCTCAAGTGGATAAGACACTGGCTGGAAGGCGGCAGGTCAGCAGTTCAATACCCGAATACTGCATGACGGAATGAGCTCCCGTCTTTGTCCCGGCTCCTGCCAACCAAGCAGTTCGAAAGCAAGAAATTGCAAGTGGATAAATAGGGACCACTTTGGGAGGAAGTAAACCGTGTTCCATGTGCTCCAGTGTCTAGTCATGTCTACCACATGACCACAGAAATGTCTGCAGAAGCAGACACCGCTGGCTCTTTGTCTTTGAAACAGAGATGAGCACTGAACCCTAGCGTCAGATACGACTGGATTTTGAGCAAGGGTGAACTTTACCTTTACTATATACAGTAGAACCTCAGATAAAGTCCAAACTCCGTTCCACAAGTTTGGACTTTACCCAGTTTTGGACTTTATCCGAATGAAATGGGCGATGCATCAGGTAATGTCCAAAAAATGGACTTTATCCGAGGTTCCTATACCAAATATCTCGGATAATGTCCATTTTTTAGTGGTTTTGGATTTTATGCGATGCATCACATGTGCATGAAAACAATGACTTTATCCAAATTGGACTTTATCCGAATCGGACTTTATCCGAGGTACCACTGTACAGGAATGAAGACTAAGTGTACAGTTTTCAAATATTTTTCAAAAAGTCAGAAAGAAGAAGAAAATAATTGTAGTTTAGTTCTCTGGAAAGTTAAAAATTTAATATGTTTCATATATATTTCATTCATTCTATGGGGAAAGATTACTCTTGACTGCAATGCTAATTTCCCATAAATATATTTATGCAGCACTGCGGGGGTGGGGGAATTTGATAGAAGGAATTAAAAAAGATCTGGCATGGATATTGTATTTGGAAGAATTTATAATGAGATTACTTTTAAAACACTGCCTTATGTACAGACTTTGAGTGAGTCCAGAAACTCTAATGAAATCATGCTTACTTTCACTAATAGGGGAAATGGTGCTGATTCCACACCATGAATTTGAGTGAAAGGCAGTGGATTCCAATTAACACAAGGTGCCTAAATTGGTACTTAGAATTACACACCTCAAAGGTCACATGAAAGAAATTTCAAAACAATTGTAGGAAATAAGTTCTATATTAGAGTAATGTGTGTTTATTTGCAAGTGAAAATGGAACAAAATTTCATGGGTAATGTTTTAAATTTCCCCTTTCAAAATGCAAAGATGTTATAGATTTTTATTATTGTTTTTAATGGACTTTGAATCAAATGGAAAGTTTCCCCCTTCTGTTCATCTGATTCTACATGCAACAAAGCCAGAGGATATGAACAAGGTTATTAGATATGCCTTTGCAAAAAGGAAATGGTAAGGCAAAGAAGGCCTGCCTGAAGTTACATTTTATAGATTTTTTTAAAAAGGCGCAAGCAATTAAAAAACAGAGATGGTTTGGGCAAATTACTAGCAATGAAGATGCAGCTAAATGAGCCTCTTGATGAGGAAAGGAAATTCATATTGCCCAGAACCAGGGGAAATTGTTACCAACTGTGAAGTTGAAGTTAAACAAAACAATGTAATGATTTTGGGTGTAGAAAGTCATTTAATGGATCCTTTTGTGGTAAAAGATATGAGTGAGAACAACCAGCCTTTTAGTTTTTGTTTTTGGTGCTCCCACACTAAAAGGATCTTTCCCATTGTGGTCAAAAAACTATTGCCAGTGCTGTCTGAATCTGCAGACATTTCCATGGACGTGTGGCAGGCATGCCTCAACACCAGAGTGAACGGAACGCTGCTTACCTTCCCACTGAAGTGGGCCCTGTTTATCTACTTACAATTTCTTGCTTTTGAACTGCTAGGTTGGCAGAAACTGGGACAAAGACAGGACCTCACTCTGTCATGCAGTACCCAGGAATTGAACTCCGACTGGCATTAACAATTGGAGGTGAAGTTCCTTAAGTTAAAAAAAAATACCATAGCCATTATCTGTTGCAGACTGAATTTTGTGACTGTGGGTGCCCAAGCTACCTATACTTCATGCTGGAGAGGAATGTTCTCTTTCTTGCCTTTCTGTCAACCCTCACTGCTGAAATGCATAGAGAATTATTCTTTTGGAAGCAAATTCAATGGTAAATGAAAAGATGTGTATATTTGGCACAGAAGGTAGAAAGTCAAATAAAGCACCAAAGACACGTGAAGGCTCCCAAAATGAAACATCATTTTTCTGTATTGGTGTTCCTACTTCACGATTCTCCCACCTTTTCCCCATTCAGCATAGTATTCACTGATTTCATGAAATATAGGACATTGTCTAATCCACTTGAATGGACTGGCTTTAAAGACTGTAATTTTTTTTGGAAATGCACCAAATAAAGCTATCTTTTATTCCCATTCTTGTTGTGCTGAAAAGATAGACATAACAAGGTAGACAAAGGCTGTGCATAAAAGGGATTTTCCCCCCTGGCAGTTAGAAAGTACAAGTATATGTAGAGAGAGATAATAGTCTGTTGACGTGTTCTGTTATCTTGATTCCTCCTCCTCATTCCTTCATACATAAACTTCAGCAGGAACAAAACTGTCAAAACAAAAAAGAACTGCCACTTTCCGGAACTAAAATGAATGTTGTGGGGAGGGAGAATGGGGTTTTATAAAAATGATATCCTTCAGGAGGTAAAGCTTCAACATGTACATAATTGGACTATAGTGCCCCCCCTCCCAAGTATGAATGATGTTGTTGCATTTAGAACAATTAGCAAGAAGGCTTGCTTATGAATGCTCTGTAATCTTCTCTAGGAGCAATCGGCAAAGATCAGCATGCTTCATCTTTTCTTCTCATGTTAACAATGGGTACTGGCAAACCTGTGTGGTGCTGAAAAGCAGAGATTACATTACACTGGGTTAGTTTTCTTAAAAAGAAGAACTCATTTTAAACTGAGCATAGATTTCTGTGTCATATCACATCACCACAGATGAAGAAATTTGAGAAGATTCTAATGCCCTTGATCTGTCTATCATACCTCTAAGAGCACACCTGTAAAGATGCTTGTCCACATTCCAGCATACTGATACTCTGGGGTGGGTGGAAATTAATTGAAGGATCCTTGAAATAAAATAGTCTGATGCAGCATAGGACAATGTTGCGCTGGTCTTGAACAAAGAGCCTGTTTTTGCCCAAAGGCTGTGCCCACATCTGTGCAGAACACATATGGTTCTCAGGGAACTTAAAGATGAAATTGCTGATCTCCTAGCCAAAATATATAATCTTTCCCTCAAATCAGGCTTTGTGCCTGATGACTGGAAGGTAGCGAATGTAACACCAATTTTCAAAAAAGGATCCAGGGGTGATCCAGGGAATTACCGACCTGTCAGTTTGACATGTGTCCCAGGTAAAGTGATGGAAACCATCCTAAAAGATAGAATTAATAGGCACATAGAAGAGAAGGCGCTGCTAAAGGAGAGCCAACATGGCTTTTGCAAGGGCAAATCATGCCTCACTAATCTGTTGGAATTTTTTGAGAGTGTCAACAAGCATGTGGATAAGGGGGATCCAGTTGACATTGTTTATCTGGACTTTCAGAAGGCTTTTGACAAGGTCCCACACCAAAGGCTCTTTAATAAACTTACCAGTCATGGAATAAAGGGACAGGTCTTGTCCTGGATCAGCAACTGGCTAAGGGACAGGAAACAGAGGGTAGCACTAAATGGACACTTCTCCAAGTGGAGGGAAGTAAAGAGTGGGGTCCCCCAAGGTTCAGTACTGGGACCCCTGCTTTTCAACCTCTTCATAAATGATCTAGAAGTAGGAGTAAAAAGCAAGGTAGCCAAATTTGCTGACGGCACTAAATTATACAGGGTAGTGAAAACTGTGAGAGATTGTGAGGAGCTCCAGAGGGATCTCTCGACACTGGGGGAGTGGGCAAAACAGTGGCAAATGAGTTTCAACATTAGTAAGTGCAGAGTGATGCATGTTGGGGCAAAGAACCCCAATTACATTTATAAACTGATGGGGTCTGAACTCTCTGCAACAAACCAGGAAAGGGACCTTGGTGTCCTGGTGGACAACTCAATGAAGGTGTCAACCCAGTGTGCCTCAGCAGTGAAAAAAGCAAACTCAATGCTAGGGATCATTAGGAAGGGTATAGAAAATAAGTCAGCAAGTGTCATTTTGCCTCTTTATAAATCTATGGTGAGGCCCCATCTGGAATACTGTGTACAGTTCTGGTCGCCATACCTCCAGAAGGATATTATGGAGCTGGAAAAAGTGCAGAGGAGGGCAACCAGAATGATTAGGGGACTGGAACACCTTCCTTACCATCTGAGGCTGCAACGGTTGGGCCTCTTCACTCTTGAACGACGATGTCTAAGAGGTCACCTGATTGAAGTTTATAAAATCATGCACGGTGTAGACAAAGTAGATAAGGAAAAACTGTTTTCCCTATCGCATAACACTAGAACTAGGGGACACTCCATGAAACTTTTGGGTACTAGTTCTCAAACAAATAAGAGAAAGTACTTTTTCACCCAGAGGATTACTGGTCTATGGAACTCCCTGCCAGAAGAAGTGGTGACAGCTGTCAGTCTTGACAGCTTTAAGAAAGGATTAGACAAGTTCATGGAGGACAAGAGTATCAATGGCTATAATTATGGATACTTAAGGACAACCTCCGGGTTGGAGAGATAGGCAGGATATCTCTCAATATCATTTCCAGGGAATCCTAAACAGGCATCTGCTTGGGAATACCCTGAAGGAAATGGTGAGCCACTGTGTGAGACAGAATGCTGGACTGGATGGGCTGTGGCCTGTTCCAGCAAGGCTGTTCTTATGTTCTTATGTTCTTATGAAAGTAACCACAGAGCAAATTTATGGATTGAAGAAAATGAAACAGATGCATCTTAACTCATGAAAAGAAGGTTTCATTTTCTTTCAAGCTTGACACTGATTGGTAGTAGAGGCTATTTTGGCAACTACATCCATGGAAGTTATTCTACGTATCAGAGTAATTAGATTTTGTAAACTATAAAAGGGGTATAAGCTAAATCAGGGGTGGCCAATATTTTCACACCATGGGCCTGACCACCATAACTGTCAAGTCTCCCTTATTGGCCAGGAAACTCCCATTATTTAGCCCTCTTTCCCGCCATCATCCCATATTTGTATTTTCCTGTAAATCTCCTGTATTCTATAATATATTTTTTAAAGTGGGATAGGAACTACAGCCCCCATGGTGCCTTGCATGGAACGAAAAGGCAAAACCCATACTGTGCATGCGCACCGGTGCAGCGACTGCCCAGTGCCACTGGATTTCCCTTATTTTCAAATCAAAAACTTGACAGGTATGCTGTCCACACCACCCAGACAGCTGGGTGGTATTAAGATAATTAATATCTTATGAATTTTATTTATTCTCCCTTTTATTATTATTTTTGTTCATTTGTCTGAATTATTATTTCAATTCAATTTTCAATTTTTAATTTATATACCACTCTATCTCAGCCCAACGGGCGACTCAGAGTGGTTCCCAACATGTAATAATTCAAAAGTACAATACAATAAAATATAAGCAATACAAATCAATATACATCATCAAAATACAAGCTAGATATACAATAATACAAAAATGTCATTAAGCCCAAAGCCTCTCCGTTCTGTCCATTGAGCTCTTGGGCGGTGACAAAGTCCAGCTGCCTTTAGAGCTCCAGCTAAGACAGGGGCAAGGGTTGCCTTTGTGGGCAATGGAATGACCCTCAGATGTCACACATTCCCCTCCGGCTGGCCGCTGGTTGGACCGCCAATGGTGTAGGCTCCGAGATGGGCAGGGAGCACTGGTGAGGGGCATCGGCTCCTTTTCTGCCCTTTGGGCAGGCTGTGCCCGAAGGGCGGAGGCAGCAGTGGCAGCTCCCACCTGCTCGCAATCCCGGGAGCTGGTGGTGTGGTCTCCGGGAGAGCAGGGAGCGTTGGTGAGCGGCAGTGGTGGCTCCTTTTCTGCCCTTCGGCTGGGTCGAGCCCAAGGAACAGAGGCAGTGTCAGTGGCTCCCACCTGCTCACAATCCCAGGAGCCGGTGGCATGAGCTCCGGGAGAGCAGGGAGTGCTGGTGAGCGTTGGCAGAGGCTCCTTTTCTGCCCTTCGGGCAGGCTGAGCCCAAAGGGTGGAGGCAGAGGCGGCGGCTCCCACCTGCTCACAATCCTGGGAGCCGGTGGCATGGGAGAGCAGGTAGCACTGGTGAGCGGCGGCGGCTCCTTTTCTGCCCTTCTTTATATTTTATCAGTTTTCTACAATCACCCTTTCATTTCTTTTATTCTTTAGTCCATTGATCTAATTTTAATACAGTGGTACCTCCTCATACAACAATTGTAATCCATTTCACGGGACTCTTTGTTGTATGAAATAATTGCTATACGATGCATGCATCATATAGCAATTTTCCCTATGGGATGCATCGTACAACGATTTTTTTCACTAAGTGATTTTTCCAATTGAAATATTATTGTATGATTTTTTCCATAGGGAAAATTGTTACACGGGATGCTATTTTCCCCCAAAACCTAATTGATATGCGATTTCATTGCTATACGGGGTGATTGTTGTATGAGGTTCCACTGTACATTCTTTCAGGTTAATCCTTCCCTTTCTAAATTTATTACAATCTTATCTTTAGATTTCCCCCATTAAATCAATTGTTTGTTTTCTTTTTAATAGTTACTGCAAACACCCTTTTAGACTTTTCAAAAATTTCTCCCACTATTGGGGTTAATGGAGAAATTAATGGACTAACCATCTTTCTATTTTAATTCTAAATTTTCAACAATATTTCTTAATATGAAATTTATAATCCTTCCAGCTTCTCTGTAGTATGTTTGCTTTAAAAAGTAATAAGTTGTATTTATTTTATTATTTATTTGTTCAAATTTATATAGCCGCCCCCCTCGCTGGGGCGACTCTGGGTAGCTTACATCCACTAAAAATCCAATTAAAACACTAAAAACCATTAAAACCCTTATCGACACATTAAAAACTCATGAAAGCTCACCCACCCACTCCAACTGAAGAGAGGGACAATTATCTCATGAGCCACCGGCAGGGACCACCTCCCCATCCATGCCTCACACATGCCCTGCCAGCCACATTTTAAGTTCTTTCCCGAAGGGCAGCAGCTCTGCAGACAGGGAGAAGGCCCTCCTCCTCGTACTAGAGAGGTGGGCCACCCTAGCTGTCGGTACCACTAGAGAGCCCCTCCAGTCTGCTCTAGTTGGGCGGGCAGACGTTCTTGGGGTGATGCAGTCTCTTAGGTAGCCTGGCCCACTACCCTGTAGGGCTTTAAATGTCATAACCAGCACCTTGATTTGCCTTATATCTAACATATCATTATCCACTAATAATAAAGTATATATTAATAATAATAAAATATCTGATATACATCTCAACTGATTAGCAAAATAATATAATTTAATATTAGGTAGGCCTAGTCTGGCGTGCAGTGGTCCATAGGGTCACAAAGGGTTGGACTCGACTGTGCAATTGAAGAACAAAAGGCCTAGTCCTCCTATATCATTTGTTTTTTTGTTAATCTTACCTTTTTTATCCCCATTACAAATTTGTTAATCATATTCTGCTACTCTTTTAATTCTTCATCCCTGATCATAATTGGTAACCTCCAGAATAGAAAGTTAATTTTAGAGCCTTCAATTCTTTCACTTAAATCTAAATAATCTGCAGGAATATTCACTTCCCCCAGTTTTATGAGTCAGAAATGCTTATGGTTTCAAAATATTTGGCTACAAAATACAGTGACATGGTTATTTTCTGTATGTGTGTGGGGGGGAAGGGGGATTACAATGTTATTAACACTTTCATTTTTACCAAATTATTATTCAAAACTAGAATCATGAAATGTTTTATTTAAAAAGTCATGACTAAGAAACTTAAACCTGCCCCTCCTTTAAAATTATGAGTGAATATGTGACAACCAAATCTCTTTGAGATCCCAACATGTTCTTCCTAACATATGAAGTTGAAAGTGGGAGAATGGTATCAGCAGGGATTGTGAAATCTTGTTGAGAAAAGGCATTCAAACCATCTGCTCCATATTCTCTCTTCCCAAGAGAGTAAGAGCAAATTGGCCAGCCAAATTGCCGTGTAACTTAATCAAGGGGTCTTCGTTAAGAATTTAAATTGTAATCAAGTGAAGTTTTGCTACCTCCTAATATAGTGCAAAGAGGAAAGGATATAACCACAATCTTTAGCAACAGCAACAGAATAAAAAAGATATGGAAAACATATTTTGCAAATATGACACAAGAAAAAATGTGATATATAAATTAATTATGTTTACAAATATATAAACAGAAAGATAAATTATCCTTACCCTATGATATCTTTTTTTCTTAAAATTTTAAGGGGATTTGCAATATACACTTTTCTCATAACAACTTTGTAGAGATGCTCTTTACTGCTTCAAACCTGCCCTTCTGATGCCCATGCAATGAATTTTATGATTAAAATAGGATTCAATGGCCAAAATCCTGTTGCCTAGTGTAATACAGTAAATCACATTAGAGTAGATACATTTGAAATAATGGGGTTTATGGAGGAGTTAACTCACCAAATTCCCATAGATTCAATAGGTCTACTCTAGAGCAATTTATTACATTTAGGAATAAAATGTTGGCCAATCCCTTCAATTTAAATCCAAATAACCCACAGGATTGTAGTCCCATACCCAACTGTGTTCAATAGGAAAACAATTTTTGATGGTGTTACTAAAATAAAAGTTGAGGAGAAAGTTAAAAGAGAAGAAAAGTTTCTGTCTGACCAGTATGTATCTCACACAGATCAAGTCTCAAAAGGACTCTGTAGTTCTCTTTTAAGCCTAAAGGATAATGAGCCAGCTTTGTGGTACGTCCAACATCTGTTTACATGAACAGAATTGGAAATGCCCACAAATATGCCTCCCCAACTAAGCTGGCTTGGCAGTAGCTGTTGAGGTACACAACTGTGCAGGCGCTAGGAATTGACCTGTCTTGGCTAGAGAGGGTCCATGATAGAACTCCTGCTCTATTACCAGGTTTTAAACTAATGGGCCACTCCACAGGTCAGTTGTTTGAATACATTTCAATAAATTGTGGCCCTAGTTTTACACCAAATTATTATGTTTTGCCTCTTTATTTGATGGGAAGAAATCCAAACTGTTACAAGAAAAGATGGATCTGTTGCCTTTTTAAAATAAATTGACCCAGTTCATAGAGATTAAGTTTTCATCCATCAACCAAGACTCATGGATTTACTGCCATACTTATTCTGTAGATATTTTTTCCTGAATTCCACTAGCTGTCCAGTGCCCTGTCTCTTGGAAGTTTCTGCAATAACCCTCAGAACTGGATGTCTGGGTAACAGAAAATACCACAAGACATGGACTCAGAAACAGATATATATTAGTTAATCAATGCTGCTGCTTCTTTTTTTTAATTCAAAGGTTAAAAAGGAACAATTGGCAAAATAACAGTCTAATCAGGTTTCACATAACAAACCAAAAATGGATAAATAAATAAGTTGTAAACCATTATTATAGAGAATTAGTTTTCAGTCACTGTAAATAATGTTGTAAATTGTCATTTTGCAGGGGATTAATTTTGAGTAAGCATAGGAACAGTAAATGAAAACCAGAACAGAAATTACACAGTGCCTTTAGGAAGAATTTACACTATTATATCTATATAGTTCAACATATTTGTGAACTGATCAAATTTATGTGAATAACATTGTAAAACCTCATGTTCCCACAGTGATCAAATATTTGTGTGCATTTTTAAAAGATGGGCTTCTTAACTGTTTCTATTTTAACATGAAACATTTGCTGTAATTCTCGGCCATGCTCTACTTTGACTTTGTGTCTATAGTAGCTAGAACAGCATCAAAGCAGAAGTGCTATACATGAAACACTTCTGAATGCACATTGCACAAAGGTCACAACACGAATCATGCAACTGACTGCAATCTGATTTTCTGATTGCCTGATGTCATGACATAAAGGATGGAAAATTTATGTGAGCAGAAATTATACCCACAAAAAGAGGATTTTGTTCACCTTTTTAAAATAAATAGAGGATGATGACAACGATCCTCCATAAATCCATAATTTCTAAATATCTAGGGAGTCCTTTAAGTAATAATAATGTTAATTCTGATTTTTCAATTTTTTTCGGGTGGAGAATATTCTAAAGTTGTTTACCATTACCTTCCTCTGGGTATATCCTAAAATTGTGTGGCTTGGCCAAGATCATACATGCTGGTTCTACTCACAGGAGGCCTAGTGGGATACCAAACTCCCAACCTCTGGCTCCACAGCCAGATACCTAAATCACTGAGCTCTAGGCCTCATAAAAAAAGTGTAAATTCTTGGGACATGTATTTCTTGCCAATGGTCTCAAGACATATATTATAGTTTCAAAAACTGATAAAGTATTTATAGACAAACCAACTCTTTCCCACCTTCAACCATAGAACTGCATAGACATTTAAAAGAAATAAGTTTGCCTTACTAAGTTAAGTGACCAAAATTGACATTTAACTTAGTATCCATTACAAATCTTCTCTTTCTTCCATTTTAATCAAGTTATAAAGCTAGAGACTGAGTATACAGACCACTGTTTGGAGCACTGCACAACAGGCAGGTGCTCAGTTAAATAAGGCAATCAGATGATGTCTTTGCTAAATCAGTCTATCCCACCACCAAAATGTTCCAAACTTGGAAGTTTCTAGTCTCTACTCTTCTGTTGCAGGTACGAATGCTCTGGTGTGGATCAGTTCCAGCATGTGTGATTGCTGGAACCAATCCAAAGCAAACCTTTGAATCTGTGAAGTAGCTTAAAAAGCAGTTAGCTTTCAGTTTTTGTCAAATTTGTCACTTCCCCTGTTCAGTAAATAACAGGGAGAGTGATTTTTTAAAAAATATATTCACCAATGCACTATGTAAGATATTTAAAAAAATAATTAAATACATCCATCCACAGCCAAGTCCATGTTAATGGCTTCAGTGATAGTCTTAAACAAAGAAAATGTTTTCACTTCTTCTGTTCCCTGCTAAGCAGGAGAAGTGATTAATTTGCCACTATGCAAAAGTGGCTTGCTTATTAAGCTTTAGAATGGTTATGCTTCATTAGAAGAATCAATTAAAAGAATCAATAATCTAATCAAACCCAGAGGGACTGCAGTGACTCAAGTGGCTAAGACACTGACTGGAAGGCGGCAGGTCCACAGTTCGATACCCAAATACTGCAGGACGGAATGAGCTCCTGTCTTTGTCCCAACTCCTGCCAACCTAGTACTGTAGTTTGAAAGCAAGAAATTACAAGTAGATAAATAGGGACCACTTCGTTGGGAAGGTAAACAGCATTCCGTGCACTCCGGTGTCTAGTCATGCCTGCCACATTACCAAGGAAACATCTGCAGAAGCAGGCAGTGCTGGCTGTTTGGCTATGAAACAGAGATGAGCACTGAACCCTAGAGTCGGATACGACTGGCTTTCGAGCAAGTGTGACCTTTACCTAATTAAACCCAACCATTCCAAAGTGGTCCACACTAACTCATTCCCAGTTGCTAGTGTAACCACACCCACAGTTAACCCAATGATAGTCCAGTATCTCATATTTCAATTATAGTGAAAGGAAGCTGCAGCACTTTCATACACAATTACTAGGTGGGAAGCTTGTCTAATTTATCATGTGAATACTTACTTAGACCTTCTAAAATGAGTATTAATTTTGCCCTTACCACAAAACTGTTGCTTTCTGCAAATATATATATATATATAATCTTATAATTTTCGGCATTCACAGTCTGGCCTGCAAAGATGTCAGGCACGCGCGCGCACGCACACACACACACACACACGTGCACGCACACACGTACCATATCATTAAATACTTTACAATCTGTTTATCAATACAATAGACTGAGAATAGTGCTCAGTTTATTTGATTAAAACTTGCAGAAAGATACAAAAATAAAAGCCAGTTCAGACTGGCAATGTTAGTCACCAAGATTTGGGCTATGATGGGAAACATAGCTGTTGAACTCCCTGGTACAGTGGGGCTTTCCCAGAAATCAATCTTGGTGTCTTTATTGTCAAAGTCTCACAGTCTTAACAAAGCAAATATGCACAATGCAGCGATGTTTATTATCAGTCATTCTAAGAAAGCAAAATGTATCCGTACCTTCACTAACACAGTTCATGAGGCCATCTGGTTTTTTCCCTTGAGGAACCCTGAGTCGGGTTCGCCTGATTGGGCGGCATAGAAATTTGCGCTACAAATAAATAAATAATGCTGTGCTAGTGAAAGCAGCTCTATTACAAACTTTGTTTAAGGGGGAAATTAAAATTGTAGCCAATTTCCCCATGTGTCTTTAACCCCATCCAATCATCACAATTTCTCAATTTAAATCATTAATTAGAGCTGCGATGACTGAGAAAAAGAAACAGAATTAGTGCATTGAAAATTTTTACATCCAGTGTGCATTGCTTGCTTGTTAAATTAGTAAGAAGAATTAAAAGTATTTATCTGAACTTTGTACATGTTTTGGATGTTAATTTCATACATTGGAGCTATAACTTTGCAAAATTGCTGATCTTTCACCTCACATGTGATTAGATGGGGGAAAAAACAGATTCATTTTCACAACAAATATCTGAAATGATTCTGATTTTCAATAAGAATATTTTGGCTCAGATATGCAGTTTGGTTAGAATTCTATGCTCTCTCACTTGGGGAAAAAGTTCAAAAATTGAAAATTCAGTTGGTTCCATCAAGTGTAACCTTTCAATCGATGAGGAGGTGTGACTTGGCAAAGCCATTATCCACACGTTTCCCCAGATGAAACCTTATGGATGTTGAGACCTATGCACATACTTTCCCATAGCTCAGATTTCATGGCTAGGTGACAGAGCTAGAAGTTGTGGAAGATGAAAATCAGGAACAGTACTACAGTCCTTTTCTGTGCACACACACAGCTCTCATAAACAAGGATTGAAGGAAGCTTCCACGAATCTTTGACGTTACTTCAGGAAAGCAGAAATAGCGATTGCCAAAACAGTTGCTCCTACCAAGCACCATCTTTCTTTATTTGTATCTGAGCATTGCACAATTTGAAATTATGAGCACATATTAAATATAGATACAATTCTCAATAATTAAAATGTTAAAACGATTAGACTGGTTTTGATCAGATTTTGGCTATTTCATAGTGTAATCTCAGCATGTACTAGGCCTCCTTTTATACAGATGGTGGGGCATAAATTACATACATATAAATGCTGCACTGATTGATTTTCTCCACATTCACAGAAAATGTGTCCAGTATCCAAGTTGTTCCATGTTACTTGAGTCAGTACTTTGATCCTCCTACTTCATGTCAGAGTCTATTAATTGATTCCCAGATGAACCAGCCAGAATCTTTTCCTGCTGGGAGACACCCTGTGTTCACCCATTTGGCAAGGTGTGTTGTTTTTCCTCTCCATGGGTTTAGCATAACCTCTTGTGGTTTAATATTTACAGCCTTAGAGATCTGCAGAAAACTTTCTCTCAATTTTAGCCCTCACATAGGGATTTGGTGTCCATGGAGCGAATGGGTTTGGTGCTCTATTAACTTATTTCATTCATTATAGGACATAGAACAGGGGTGCCCAAACTATGGCCTGTGGGCCAGATCCGTCCCCCAACACTAATTCATCCAGCTCACACCACCCTCATCACTCGCAGGTCAAAGTAAAACTTGCCCTTGTGTGGTCATTTCGCCAGCACCTTGCCACTGCTGTGGGAGCTGCACTGGCTGCCTATATTCTCCGGGGGCAATTCAAGGTGCTGGTTATCACCTTTAAAGCTCTTCATGGTAGCGGACCAGGATACCTCAGGGACCGCATCATCCCTAGGACATCGACCCATCCCACAAGAGCAAACCGAGAGGGCACCCTCCATAAACCATCTGTTGGGGAGGCACGCCTCTCCAGCATGAGGAAAAGGGCCTTCTCGGTCGTAGCCCTCACATCATGAAACCGCCTCCTGGTAGAATTATGCCACCAGGCCCAGTTGCTATCGATTAGGAGAGAATTGAAAATGTGGTTAGCAGAATGGGTCTGGGGGCCGGGATTGCCAACAAGCTCTCCTTTCTGGCTTGTGTGAGGTTCTCCCCTCTTTTAATTGGTTTTAATGAAGGACTTTAAACTGTTTTTATTTTGTTTTTAAGTTTTTCTGAGTGAGGTGTTCGCTAGACTGTGTACACCACCCAGAGTCTATTGATTGGGGAGGCATATAAATAAATAAATAAATATTTTTTCTTTTGTGGTATGCCATCAACTTACTCCTGACATCCAATTACTTCAGTAGTGATAGCACAATTCATAGGTCATCCTTGCTTGAAAGCCAGTTGTATCTGACTCTAGGAGGTGGTGCTCATCTTTGTTTACAGCCAAAGAGCAAGCACTGTCTGTCTCTGCAGACATTTCTGTGGTCATGTGGCAGTATGACAGGATACTGGAGCACACGGAACACCACACGGAACCACCAAAGTGGTACCTATTTATCTTTTTTCAATTTCTTCCTTTTGAACTACTAGGTTGGGACAGAGATGAGAGTGCACTCTGTCGTGCAATACTCTGGTGTTGAACTGCTAACCTGCCAATCTTCCAGTCATCAAGTTCAGTATCTTAACCACCACTATTCATACTTATTCTCTATTTTTCTTCAGTAGTTAACTGAGTGTGTCTCTTCCAGGGAGTCTCCTCTTTCACCTTTATCTCTGGTTTCATTTGAGATTGTCTCATCATAGAATTTTTGATGTGCTAAATATTGTCTTCTTGCATGCAGTACTAACAAGGGTTAGTATGAGTAGCACAGCTGTTTATGAAATATCCTCTACCAGTGTCACCTGCGACTACTGCTTCTATTCTTTTAGAATTTCTTCGCCTGTATCACTTTTGGAGCCCTGGTATCACAGTGGTTAAACTGCTGTACTGCAACCAAAAGGTTGTGAGTTCGATCCTGACCAGAATTAAAAGTTGGCTCAGCCTTCCATCCTTCTGAAGTCAGTAAGATGAGTACCCAGCATATTGGGTGGAAATGCTAATTAACTTGTGAACCACCCAGAGAATGCACTGTGTGCGATGAAGTGCTGTGATTGCTTTGCGTTATTGAAACTATCAGTTCACTTTTGCTAATATGGCCATTAATTTTTGAAGAAGAATATTATATCTTAGTTTAGTGTCTCAGTGCTAACCATTATGATTTTAATGATGCTGCTTGGAGTCTAGTACTGTAATTGTATCTAGTCTCCTGATGATACTGATTTTAGCCTTCCTGAGACATTCAAATCCCCTCATTAAAGTGGGCAGAGAAGAGCAGTTTTTATTTTTCCGTTTCCCACTTTGTTTATTTTTGTACCTTATACCTGAAGTACCATATCATAAAACACAATTTTCTTTTACTGGAACTTGCTTTACATTTAATAATGTACAGTACTTATTTTAGCTCTGGTCAGTAAGAATCATTACTGAAGTTGGAAATAAATCACTTCTGGAAGCTGGAAGAGATCGTATGGAGAGATTCTTCACTGTTTTGGTATTTCCTTCTGCACCTTTTTTCCACAACCAAAACATGTAAAGCCGCCAATGCTGCCAGACCCACTGGACGCTTCCCCTTGGTGAGAGCAGGGTTGGCAGGAGCAAGAGACTGGATGCAGCTGTGAACTGTATTGTTAATCGTGATTTTGTAATTGAATAATTAATTGTATTATTGACTGTGACTTGATATTTTTAGTAAGTTTATTGTGATTTGTATTATTATGGTATTTTGCATTGTATTTATGTATGGTGTTGTATCTCCCCCTCCATCTTCCCCTCCCCCTTCTCCCTCCCCCTCCCCTCCCCTTCCTTCATACTTATGTTTTTGTTTGTATTTATTGGATTAGTCTGTAAACCGCTTTGAGTTGTCAGTAGACAAGTAAAGCAGTATATAACAACAACAACAACAACAACAACAACAACAACAACAATAATAATAATAATAATAATAATAATAATAATAATAATAATAATAATAATAATAATAATAATAATAATAATAATAATAATAATTTTATATCGCATTCAACAGCCAGAATGCTACTTATACTGCTATAAGTAATTGTGCAAATAACTGCTGAATTCCTCATCTCATGCCAAATCACATGACTGGTATTTAATGTGTTATAGAGTTTTGATTTTATCTTAAAAGTCTCTTCAGTCACATAACAAAAATACAGAGACCTACAGCAAAGAATACTTACGAGTCTTCAAGAGTCTATATATTTCTTATTAATATATTTTATTGATATATCAGAAAAATATACACACAAATTATTAATTATTAATTATATAACCCAAAAAGGGGAAACATATGAAATTAATAACAAATTTGACAGTGCACCCAGCACTCACACTACCCACTATTCAAATGTGGGATACTTTCTTTACTGTATGTATTTTAACAACGAATCAAGCAAGCAAGCAGAAAAGCAGCAACAAACAGCTAATAGCAACTGACGAAGAGAGATAAAGTACACAGAATAGAGACAGATGGGGCTCTCTTTGAATTCAGAGGTGGATTGGTTAGTACGAGATACCAGTGCAGAAAAGTTCCTCCTAGTCTTTCCAGTTACAGGAAGCATGCAAGGCTTTAATAAAACTCCAAAATAATGAAGACAAGTGGTGTTTCAGTAACGAGCAATTTATCACTGCATTTTATACAATTGAATTTTTGGAATTATAAGTGCAAACTATTTAATAAATGAAGTAGGTCAAGTGCAGGAAGGAGATTCCTGTTCTACAGTTGATTTCTCAAGGCCTAGATGTGATGATAGGAGAAGAAAATATATGGAATATCTTAGGTTCAATCCTTAGCCTTGTCAGTTAAAATGATCCATTAGCAGATAAAGTGAATGACCAGTGCTTATCATTCTTTAGAACTACTGCCAGTCAGAGTAGACAGTACTGAGCCAAGTAGACTCACTGGCAGTAAGGTAAAGGTAAAAGTTGTCCTTGCTTGAAAGCCAGTCTTATCTGACTCCAGGGTGAGGTGTTCATCTCCATTTCTAGCCAAAGAACCAGTGCTGTCTGCATGTGCAGATGTCTCCAGGGAGACATGGCAGGCATGACTAGACACGGGAATGCACGGGACACTGTTACCTTCCCACCAAAGTGGTACCTATTTATCTATATGCAATTTCTTACTTTCGAACTGCTTAGGTTGGCAGGAGATGTGTCAGAGATGGAAGATCACTCTGTTGTGCAGCACTCAGGTTTCGAACTGCTGATCTTCCAGTTGTCTAGTTCAGCATCTTAACCACTAAGCCACCACAGTCCCTGGTATTATGCAGCTGCATATGTTCCTCACGTTCTAACTATATATACATGATACAGGAATATTGATAGAATTTTATTTCTAATGGGTCCATTTTACAGATTCATAGGGTTTGTAACTTGATTTCTCTGCTAGATTTCTCTGCTAGTTTTTCTTCTATCTCCTTAACTATATAACTAGATATCTCCCCAAATTACAAAATCAAAATCAAGAATTTCATGAGATGTAGCCAGGGCAAAGTGGTTTGAAGATGATGTGCAGAGGCACTCTCAGTCATTTTTTGAAGATGGAAGATGAATAGAAGTTTAACACAATTTGTTCAAAACAAATCCTAATTGTCAGAGCTTGCATTGTTTGCATGCTTGGTTTAATTGAAATAATAATTATTGTGCCACCGAATGTGGCATTGTTTCAGACACCACTCTGAAGCAATGTTTAATCAAAAGTATAAAAATGCAAATATGCACAGTTAGTATAAAGAAATAAAAATACTTGGAGAGAAAAATCTGAACAACAGCAAACATAGATTTTTAAAAAAGAAAGAGAGCAATTTTAAAGAAGTAGCTTGAAGAAGCAGCCAACATTAATCCATTCTATTGAAAGAATGCAATTTGTTTTGTGTGCTATTAAAGAACAGTTCTACCACTGAACATCATCAAAGAGGAAATGATAGCTTGTTCAATAGAAAAAAAGACATCACCATAGCAAGAGAAAAGGAGGAGCTTCCAAGAAGAAAATGAAGTTTTGTGAAGTGATTGCTTTAATTTGTTTGTAACAGAGGATGAGAGAAACAATATTTGCTTTGGCATAAAAGACATGAATGTTCTAATCCTAACAAAGAGAACATTTGACAATTTGAAAAGAGGATAAAAAAACAAGACAAAGACAAAGAATTGGCTGACCATTAATTACAAGTGAAAACAACAGCAGATCTTTGATATAGTCACTGCATTCATATTTTAAAATGGTATTGTTAAATAGAGTATAAAATTTTAAAATATAATACCATGTGGATAAAATGTCCATGACTTAATGAAAGTGGGGAGAAAAGAGAAGAGAAGAGAAGCACTGATGTCTGGGGATTGTAATGTTATGCTGGAAAATTAATTAGTTAAAATTCAATGTTATAAATTAGGAAATAATTGAATTGCTTTCAACATTCAAAACTAAAAACATGAACTTTGTGTGCCCTTTACAGAAAACTCATGTGAATACACGGTCTTCCTTCCAATAGAAAAGGGCAAAAACTAGATTTATGCTAGGTTGTTCAACCTCAACATTATTCAAGCAATTCCACTGTAACACCCAAAAGATTCAGCTAACATAACCAAAAGTCTCTTGTACATTTAAAGTCCCTGGGTGCTGCAGGCTAAGACTAAGTCAAAGAAGCTTTGTTTGAAATTACAGTCTTGGTTGCTGCTTTGAAAGGAGCTTATCCATTTCAGCTTATAGGCAGCTACCAAGGTCATAGTAATCAAATGCTATAATATCCAAATCAGTTCAGCAGATGGTCCCACAACTGGGGAAAATACTGGTTTCTTTTCCCCCCATAGATAATACACAATAATATTGTTATGGGTGGGGGGACTGCAAATAGCTGAAGCTGGGATGATTTATATAATCCTTCCTTTAAGTTCCTCCTGATTAATAGCATCTTCATTCACCAAAAACAGCATGAGGTACTGTGTTTCTCACTCCCAGATATGTTATAACCCCCACCCCAAAATCCAGGTTTTGAAACAGCTTATGACTTACTGGTGCTCACTACCATTCACAAAAAAAAAACACTAAGCAAAAGAATGTCTTAGAAGCTGACTGAATTTTTTTCCATCAGTTCTTCTTTCTCCTCACTAAAACACAAAGCAATTCTCATGACTGTTTATGACAAATGTGAATGATAGGGAGCTCAAAAGGGTATTCCTTAGAACACTTAGAGTAGACTTCTTGCCACTGATATTGTCAACATTAAGATGGTCCTTTGCTATATAAAGTTTGGTATCCTTTCCCCTCTGGCAACAGAAACACAATACTGCATGACAATATTAGGCCATTTTCTAACAATTCTGAATCATGGGTGGAGAAGCTTAATATCCCACATTCCTAAAGTGAGCTTTTTGAAGAATTAAATTTCCTGGATTTTTAAAATATAAGTATAACTATACAAATTCCAACAGAAACCTCCCTCATGTAGAATTACCTGGTGCTAAATGATTGCAAAAGATGAGCACATCATCTGTACTATGGTTACCAGTGCATAGTTGTCAAGTGTCCCATATTGGCTGGGAAACTCCCGTATTTTACCCTCTTTCCTGCCGTCCTCCCATATTAGTTATCCTGTAATGCACATAATGCGGGCCACCCACCCACCCGGACTCAGACATCCAGGTTAGTTAGGGGGCGTGGCCACCCCTCCATAAAATAAAAGTTTGCTTCGTCACTTCCTTGCTCACCTCTTTGCAAGAGGCTCAATTGCTTCTTTTACTGATTTCCAGGAGAGAAACATTTACGTGTTTCTCTCTTTTAAAATTGCCTCGGAGGTTTCCCTTCCTCCGAGCACTGCCGGACAGCAGTGGCTCAGGTGGCTGGGAAGCTGACTGGGAGGCAGAAGGTCAGCAGTTCAATTCCTGAGCACTGCAGGATGGAGTGCGCTTTGCCCAGGTGCAGGGCTCGGGCAGCCCCCTTGGTTGCACCTGGGGGGGCTCGGCCCACCCCCTTCTGCTTTTTGGGAGTGCCACCGGGTCAGAGGGCTCGGACGGCACCCTCGCAGGTGGGTGGTCACAGGCCTGCTCCACTGGGTTCTTCCCCCCGCTGCTTCTTTGTCCAGCTCGGGGCATAGCAGCCCATTTTCCTGCACCTCGTAGGCCGGATTACTGGGCATGCCCCTATTCTGGCCATGGATTATCACATGGGTTTGTACAACATCAATTGCCTGGTGGGGCCATCCGGCCCATCCGGCCCACCTTGTCCTGGTGGGTTAGATGCTGGGGATGCTCCCCTGCCTGCAATTTGGCACTGGAGGCATCAATTGACATTGCTCCACCACCTTCGGATGGTGGGCGTGCCAACTTGGCAGTTCCGGCCCACATGCCAGCCATGGCTGTGCATCTCGCGGCTCCCCATCTGGCCTGGACACACGGGAACACGGAGCTAGATGGCCATCGCGAACTCCGACGCCAACCACGGGCCGGAACCCCCAGTGGGGGTGGCTTGTGGGGGTGCACCGAGTGAGTATCCTGGTCAAGTCAGCACACCTGTGACACTAGCTCACAATGCTGGGGGGGTATAGTGGCCATGGTCGCAGCAAGTTAATTACACCCTGGTTCTTCCTGGGGTGACCGCCCCTATGCTTTTCCTTAATTTCTCCGGGGCCCGAAGGGCTGATTATGTGTTTACTCACTACAATATGTGCCACCGTTGGTTCTGCCGACAGCTGGTTACTCCATACCCCTGGGTGACCACTTGTCCCGGGCTATTAGGTAGACTATGTGGCTTGGGGAATATATTCACATTTTCCCCTCCTGCTACGTGAACACACTGATGAGAGCATTGAGGGGCAGGATGACAGGGACAGGGAGCTGCCCCATCGCCACAAGCTGCCTCCCTATGGGGCTAATTGGTTACCGGCCTATTGGGCATCCATGGCAGGATATGAGGGCCCGTCCTGATTTGGCCATCCCTATGGTCCAGTGCTTGGACAATACTTACCGGGCCGTGGTTGTTTTCCCTGGCCCGTCATGGTTAGCCTATGTCAAGACCTTAGGATGGGGGCGGCCCTTCACCCTGAGATGCCAGCGATGAGCCCTGCTAACACTTGTAGTTAATATATATATGACTCTTACATGGCAGCGCTTATGCTCCGTGCGGAGAGTCTACTTTCGGGCAACCTCATTTGTGCCTTGATCTGGAGCTCTCAGATTAAGATAGCTGCTACCATTTCCAACAGGGGACATGTTTTGCAAGGCACTGGAAATAGACTATGTGTTGCTCGATCAGGAGTGGGCACTGGGGAGGCTTCGCTCCTCAAGGGCCGGTCAGCCAGAAGAGGGTACTAGCCTGGCGCTGCCATATGTCTGGTTGCTTCCCCACAGGTGTTTGTGGCAGCGCGTGGTTCACGCCCTGGCCTGTCGTCTGCTACCAAGCCGAGTCTACCCTTATTGAACTAGAATTGGTGCCCATTCCTTCCGGTTAGCACCGCATCAATTGCGGCTGCATTTGGGTGCCCAGAGCCTGACATATGTTGCATGGGCAGGTGGGGATTTGCCCAATTTTTCTCTGTTTGTTTGTCCCTTCACTGAATGGGTGCCTTGTTCTGCTCTCTATTCTCCCTCCTGATTTTACAGACCCTGTGTGTTTCCGCACACTGGTAGTAGTGTGGCTTGTGAGCCACAATTATGTGCACTGGGGTGGCACAGTATGCTGCTTCATTGGAATGGGGACCCCATCTCGGGCTACGCGTAACTGCGTGTATGCAGTGGTATGGTCTGCATGGCATATAGGTGGCGGGAACTGTCGACATTCCTGATGTCCATTGGGGATGCTGAGCCGCCACATGTTTTAATTCTGCACCTCGGAGGTGGTGATCTTGCACGGATTGCTGGCCCGGACTTAATGACTTCCGAGTGCAGTGACCTGTCGTCTCTTTGCCATTTATGGCCATTTACACGATTGCTATGGTCATACATCATGCCGAGGCAATATCATAGGAGAGACTTTGACCCAGCGGTCAGACCGTTCCTGACGGTCAGTGAACAGGGCTGTTGCCTGGTTCCTTTTCTAGAATGGCTTGGGGACAGCAATTTGTCGTCTGGGGGTAGGGTTACAGGAATGTGGCCTGTATTCTTGAGATGGGGTTCACCTGTCAACAAGTGGATGCACCTCTCTTTTGAATAATGTGCAAGGGGGCCAGGTGACTGAATTGTCGGTCAAGGGGAGGGGCCCCTGCTGCAATGTGGCAATGTTGCCAAGTGGAAGGTGCCTCTTCGAGAGTGGCAGGTGATGCATGGCCGCATCAACTTCGCCTGCAGAGTGGTAACACCAGGCAGTGTCTTCGCCTGGTGTCTGGGACACACTATGGCGGGTCTTGATAAACGACACCACAGGGTACAGCTGATTAGGGGTTTACGAGCGGACCTGTTTGTTTGGCTCACATTCCCGCAGGACTTTCATGCTGTCTCCTTTTGGAGCTTCTGGTCAGCCCCATTCCAAGTACGGTCGGATGCCTCCGGCTCCCTGGGGAGGGTGGATTTATTTAAGGTCAGTGTGCCTATGGTCATTGGCCCCAGGGATGGCAGGGCATGGATCGCTTACGTGATCTTACATTTCTGAAATTTTTTCTCAATTCTGGGTACTCTTTATGCTCTGGGGGGGACAGGTGGCCTAATTCTGTGCTTCACTTTTGGTGTGGCAATGCTGCAGTGGTGCACATTGTCAATGCCCAAACGTCTAAATCCCCCGGAGTCATGGCCTCAGCTCGCCTATTGTTCTTGGGTCCGTGCGCTTTAAGGCGCTCCTTAGGGCTAAACATGTGCCAGGCATTATAATGATATTGCTGATGCTTTATCCCGCCTGCAGATCTCCCAGTTCCGTGAATGGGCTCCATACGCTTGGGAACTACCCTCTCCACTCCTGGCTGGGATATGGACATTTGGCGAGGAGACGTGAACCAGACGAGTTGCTTGTCTTGGCACCTCACACGCGCATGGCGTTTCAGCATCCACTCCTTCGCTTTAGAGCCTTTTGTGGGCAAAGGCAGTTGCCTGAAATGTGCCCGATACCGGTCGCCTAGGATTTACAATGTATGGTGCGCCTCATGATCTGGGGTTGGCCCCACGCACCATAGCCACCAGGCTTTACGCCTTGACATTCATGACGAAGGCACAGGGCTTTACTGACTGTGCGAGTGTTTTCCGCATACACCATGTATTGGAAGGGTGGACACGTGTACGTGGCTGCCGCCCGGACACACATCACCCTGTTTTCACAGGTATTCTGACCTTGAGCCACCTTGCACGAGGTTGGCATAGACTATGTTACAGTAGGTGTGAGGAGGATCTTTTTATGCAGCTACCACCGTAGCTTCCTCTGGAGCTCTGCGAGTCAGCGAGCTGGTCCCATGATCAAACGGGGACAATTTTTGTAGGGCACTGGAACTCAAAGATGTCTCTATCAACCAGGAGTGGGCTCAGTTGAGGATTTGTTTCTCAAAGCCCGATCAGCATGCAGTAGGCAGTGGTGTAGACTGCTATGATGTACATTTACTGACATCTGTCTGGTTGGTGCCCTACATGCAGTTTTGGCAGTGCCTGCTTCGCGCCCTGGCCTGTTTTTCTGCCACCAGGATAGGTCTACCCTTACCAAATTTAAGTTCTGTAGGGTGACCGGTACCATGCTTCACAGTGTGAGGCCCGTTATGGCACCCATTCATTCAGGATAGGCATCACATTGACCGCGGCTGCGTTTGGGTACTCGGAGGCGGATATGTGTGGGCACGTGGGGGTTTGCGCATATTTTCCTTATGTACGTCCCCTCACTGTATGAGTACCTAGTTATGTCCTTAATTCCTTTTCCTCTTTTACAGACCCTGTGTGTCTCCACACACCGGTGGCACTGGGGCTGGTGGGCCGCAGCTATGTACACTGGGTGGCAGAATATGCTGCGGTGACAGAGTGTGGACCCCAGCTCAGGCTGCGTGCATCCGCACGTATGCGGTGGTATGGTATGCGCGGCATGAGAGGGCGGGAACTGTTGCCATTCCTGATGTCCATCAGGGATGCTGGACCACCTGATGTTCTTATTCTGCACCTCAGCGGCGATGATCTTACACGGATCACTGACCTTTCCTTAAAATGTCGAGGTGCAGTGACCTGGCGTTTTTACATCATTTATGGCCGTACACACGGTTGCCATGGTCTAACATCGTGCCGAGACACTGTTTTAGAGGAGACATGGATCTCCGTGGTTTGGACTGTCCCCAGCAGTCAGTGGACAGGGCTGTTGCCCGGTTCCTTGCTGAGAATGGCTTGGGGACAGCCGGTAGACATCCAAGGATAGGCTTGCAAAAATTTTGACCTATAGGCAGGAAATGGGGTCCACCTGTCGGCCAGAGGTATGAACCTCTTTCTGGAGGATGTGCAAGCAGGCCTGGTGACAGAGCTGACGGTCTGGGCGGGGGGCGGTGAGTCATCATGGACGCCTCCCCGTGTGGCGGGTAGCATTGGGTAAGGTAAAGGTTTATGACACATAGGTATCCGGCAGGTTCGCAATTGACTGGCCAACACGTAGATAGGTACAGGGGAAACAGGTTTGGCTGGTCAAGGGCGAACTATGAAAGGGGTGATGTCAGGAGCTTCACAGCCTGCATCACCTGATATTTGAACGGATACACGTCATAGGGTGGGGTCAGTAGATAGTATATTGACTCCGGTCAACAATTTGTTTGTATCAACAAACAAATTGATACAAATTGATACATGTAGCCAATTTCCATTGGCATTTAGGGTGGAACCTTACCAGTGCTACTGCGGCCTGCTTGCCTTAAAGAATTACAATTGGATGATACACCAATTGAAAGTGATAATTTGGACTAGGGCATTATTCAATAAAAGTGGCCCGATGCCTTTAATCCAATACCAGTGTCTGAGTCTTTATTTGGGTGGGTGCGCCTGCAAAGCATAGCTGTCAAATTTCCCATTTTCACTGGGACATTTCCCTTATTTTCAAATCCAAAACTTGACAGGTGTGGGTTACTGGAGGAAGGACAGACATAAGTACAACATGAATGGGGCTGGATACTGTTATACTAAAATATTTTTGAAGGTCTATTTTGGATTTAAGTAAAAGATGAAGCAAAAGTGTGAGTAAACAACCGAGACATATACATACTTTTTAACCTCTCAGCCAAATGAATGTTGTCATGCCTGGTCCTCAGAATGCAGACTAAAAAGATATATTTCAATTTGTAAACTCTTTATTTGGGGTGGGTACACCAAGAAAAACAGTAGGCGGGACAAAATGCTCTATCGACATGTTGTGTGAATGTTTTCCAAAAGATGTTATCTTGCCTTCTTTAATGAAAAAAGATTGGGCTCAGAGTCAGCAAAGATTGTTACTAGACTCAGGGTCATCCACACTGTAATGCATCAAAATTGGGGCTTTGCTTTTAGTGAGTTAAAAATGTTCACTGTGTTCTTTGCTGGATGAGCAGGGGTGAAGAAAGTCTTTACGAAGTGCCAGCTTGTGTACTTACAGGCAACCTGTACAGTCCCAGGACACCACCAAGAAGAAGAGAATGATAAATCACTGCTATATATTTTTACCATTGAAAGGGTTACAATAAGACAAAATCAGCATAGAGTCACCTTACACATTTCCTGCCATTAGATGCTGTTGCCTGATGCACATGATGCACTTGGCTCTTTTCCATAATTTGTTGTTGTTGTTTCTGAATTGGAGGTAAAAAAAATATTTTTAGACATCATATATCAGACTTTCCCCAAACATCATGACATTTGGTCCAGAGAAAAAGCACATGGTCTTCTACAATTCTGTCAAATTTAGTACTTCTCTAAAGCCCAGTTTAAATGTTTCACATTTCTGTTTGGATTGCCCCCATTTTTAGAGTTGCCTTATAGCAGTGGTTCCCAACCTTGGGTCTACAGATGTATAGTGCCCAAAACTCTTGGCCAGCACATCCAATGTTGCAGACTTTTCTAAGCTGTAGTAGTCTAAGAATATCTGGAGGCCCAAGGTTGGGAACCACTAACTTATAGAAAGTTGTTTTTTTCCCTGCCAACACAAGATCATTGTTGTACTTTCATGCAATAATAATACCAAAATCAGTGATTATCAAATATACAAGACTATTCATACATTGGGCATTAGCCACTCTATCTTAGTCACTGGAGAGGGTATCATTTCTCAGCGATTCAATATAATAAAGAAAAGATTTTGTTCTGCTTTGAATATAAATCAACATTTCTCTATTACCATGCCAAATATTTGATAGGCCTCTAATGTGGATGTGTAAGTTGGATGGAAACTGTGCAGTGATCCAATTTTCATGAAGGACTTATTAAGAATTATCTGATCAACGAAGGATTTCAACACCTCTCCCATGAGAAGTCAGAGTGTGAAAACTACTTAGCCACTAAATCCCCAGGGCTAATAAAATGGGCTTATTTCTCCCTCTGTCTGTTCTTCCCTCCTTTTCTTTTCTTTCTCTAGGGTGTACTGTTTCCCAGCTAAAGTTAAGAATGACACTTGACTCATAAAATCTGAGCAGCAAACTATAATTACATAGTGTAGTTCTTTAAATGTTTTTAACAGTCACTTTTTAGCAGCTGATTTACACAACATAACAGCCTCTCTTTCCCTGTTGAAAATGCCTGTTAAAGATAACAGCCTTCTGTCACTGCATGTGTGAACTTCATTTTACTTCATCCAGCTCATCCCTGTGGGATTGTAATCTTATACCATTCCACTTAATAGCCAAATTTTACCATGCCTTTCCTACAAAGATTTTCTTTATATTTCACCATTAAACAAACTTATGCAAGAGACAGAACCAACAATTTAGCCAGTAAGGTTTCCCTTGCTTGAAAGCCAGTCATATCCAACTCTAGGTTTCAGTACTCATCTCTGTTTCAAAGCCGAAGATCCAGTGCTGTCTGCTTCTGCAGACATTTCCATGCTCATGTGGCAGGCATGACTAGACACCAGAGCGCACAGAGCTATTTATCTACTTGCAATTCCTTGCTTTCAAACTGCTAGGTTGGCAGGAGCTGGGACAAAGACGGGAGCTCATTCCTTCCTGCAGTACTTGGGAATGGAACTGTTGACCTTCTGCCTCCCAGTCAGCATCTTAGCCACTTGGAGCCACTGCAGTCCCACAAGTTAGCCAGTAGTATTCTTTACATTTTTTCCACTGAACAAATATTAGGTAATGCTGACTGAATGATGAATATGTATATGAGAATCTGGTCATGAAGTGCTTTTAAACATTTTTCCTCTCGAAAGCAGTGACCTCTGAGTTCAGCAGGACTTCCACTTATGGATATTTTTGGTGAATTAGTTTGAAAAGATTGGCCAAAGCCATAGTAATAGCAGCATAATTAATGTAATGTAATGATGACTACTATTTTTATGTAGATACTCTCAGAAACTAAAATCTACTTTGAAATGAAATGCACAGACACATGGATACCCCTCTTTTATGGAGAGAATTGTATGACAAACACAATCTTGGGATGTTTTCAGAAATAGGAGTGGAATGTGGAATGTCATAGTCTTTTAAAATGAAAGCGCGGCGCCAAAATGGCCACCACGCTCTTTGCAGCCCCCCCACCTGGACTTAGACATCCGGGTGGGTTAGGGGGCGTGGCCACCCCTTTATAAAAGGGGTGGCCACGAGGCAGCCGAGCTGCCATTTTAGAAACGCGACGGAGCAGAGAAGTTTTCTCTGCCGCGTTTCTTGCTTCTTCGCCCTTCGTACCTTTCTCTCGAACGGAGTTCGCTCCTCTTCGGTCCTGCGGTACTCAGGGCACAGGAACTGATCCCTGGCCAGGGATCCGTCGTCAGCTTTTCGGGAGCCATGGCTCCCAAGCGCAAGGCCCTGGCGGTCAAGGCGCGGCCGAGGGGAAGGGCTTTCCCACCCCCTCCTTCTACTGGAGGGCAGCCATTGGGTCGCAGGATTTGGGCTGCACCCCCCCCCCCCAGCTTGGCAGTGGGACGGCCTTGCCCACCGCTGCCAGTGGGGCCGAGCAGGCTTCCACTAGTCAGCCCGGCACAGGCCTCCAGGCTGGGCCGGCAGAGGCTGGCTCCTCGGGGATCCCTGCCCCTGGACGGGATTTTCTTAGTTCAGGACAGGGTGGCCCACTCGGACTTGGTGGCGGTTTCTTCCCCACCATTCCTCTCGCCCCCCATGGGCCGGAGTTTTGGGCATGGCCCTACTCAGGCCCTGGATCCCCATTCAGGTTTCCCACTCAGCAATTGGCCACAGGACCGTCCGGCCCATCCGGCCCACCTTATACTGGGGGCTCGGAGACTGTCGATGCCCTTTTTGCACGTATTTCAGTGCTAGAGGCATCACTGGGCATTGCCCAACCACCTCCCGATGGGGGTTTAGCTGCTGCTTCGATTACGGCCCCTTCGTCGGTCCCGGCAGGCATGTTGGCCGTGACTCTCCAGCAGGCTGCCAACAGGGTCAAGCTGCTTGAGGCCATCAGGCCAGCCCAAGCTGGCGCCTCGCAGCTCCCCGCACATTCGAATTTGCCAGTGGGGAGCAGTCAGGTGTGGCCCCAGAGCTTGATACCTGTCGCGAGCTCCGATGCCCGCCGTGGGCCGGAACCCCCGGTGGGGGCGGCTCACGGGGGTGCAACCAGTGAGTATCCGGTTCAATTTAGTGCACCGACACTGTCCAGTCACACTGGTGGGGGGGTACAGTGGCCATGGCCACGCCAGGTTACTGTGGGTGGGCAGTTGCTTCCACACTGCCCTGTTAATTCCTGGTTGCAAAATGGCCCCTCGGTTAGGACAGGGGCGTCCACCCCCGGGGCTATGCCAAGCGTCGCAGGGGCTATTCAGGGCCCGCTGCACATACCCTTCATCCAACAGGTGCTGACGGCGGCTCTGCCGACGGCTGGTTATTCCTTGCCCCTGGGTGATCATCTTTCACAGGCTACTAGGGATAAGATTTGGCGAGGGGAGTACGTTGATATTTTCTCTCTCCTGAATCGTGAGCCCACCAAGGAGGAGAGGGAGGGGCAGGATGACCGGGAAAAAGAATTGTCCCGTCATCGTAAGCCACCGCGTACCTGGGCCAATTGGTTGCCGGCATATCTTATATATATGGCGGTATACCTTAGGGCCCAGCCTGATTTGGCCATTCCAATGGTCCAATACCTCGACAATATTTATAGGGCGATGGTTGATTTTCCTGGCCCGTCGTGGTTGGCTTACGATGTGGAATTTAGGATGAGGGTGGCCCTACATCCGGAGATGAGGTGGGATGAGCCCTGCCAGCAATTGTGGCTCTTGTATATGACTCCCACGCGTCCGGCGCCTGGTGATAGGTACCATTATGGCCATGCTGTGCAGCGGGCGGCTATGACACAGGTTCCCTGCCAGCCAGCGGGGCAGGGGGTTCCAGCCCGCCTGCTGTGTTGGAGCTTCTCAGCTAGCGGCGTGTGCAACAAGCGTCAGTGTTGTTTCCGGCACCAGTGTCCCTCTTGCTCTGGCCCTCATGCCGCCTCTGCGTGCCTGTGGGCTGGTGGGTCATGAGGCAGAGGTAGGGGTGGGCAGGGGGTGGTCAGAGCTCCCTCTGATGGTGCTGGCCAAGCAAAAGGCCCCCTCCCCAATTAATATCCCCATGTTAGGACAATGGCTTTCCGCTTATCCTAGACAGGATGATGTGAGGTACCTGCTTGAAGGCTTCCAGTCTGGCTTTCATATACCATTTAGGGGTGTTCGGGGACCGCAGGACGCCCCGAACTTACTTTCTCTAAAGGGCAATGAGGAGGTCGCTGCACAAAGCATAGCTAAGGAGTTGCAGGCTATGACAGTTGCAGGTCCCTTTAATGAACCACCATTCCCTAACTTGAAGGTCTCCTCTCTGGGGCTAGTCCCGAAAAAGACCCCAGGTGAATTTTGCCTAATCCACCATCTTTCCTACCCTGCGGGTTCCTCGGTCAATGATGCTATTCCTGATGACCTTTGCTCAGACAGGTATACGTCGTTTGATCAGGCCCTACAGATGGTACGCGCCTGTGGTCCCGGGGCCCTCCTGGCAAAGTGTGATATTAAATCAGCATTCCGATTACTGCCAGTGCACCCCGAGGACTTTGAGCTGTTGGGTTTCCGTTTTAGGGGAAAATTCTATGTAGATAAGGCCATGCCTTTTGCCTGCTCTATTTCATGTTCGGCATTCGAACGATTTAGCACTTTCCTTCAATGGGCCTTTGTTCGCAGGTCAGGGTCCCAGTCTGTAGCCCATTACCTCGATGACTTTTTATTCGGGGGTGAACGGGGCTCGGACACGTCTACGCGTCTCCTTACTACATTTCAGGCCCTTATGCGGGAACTGGGTGTCCCCTTAGCGCCTAAAAAGACCGAGGGCCCAGCCACCAAGCTCACCTTTTTAGGCATTGAAATTGACACTGTCGCACAGGCATCCAGGTTACCCATGGACAAGGTGGCCCGGATCTCTGCGGCGATTCGGGCACTGATTTCTAAATGTAAGGTGTCCCTTCGTGAGCTACAGGTACTTCACGGCCACCTCAACTTTGCCTGCAGGGTGGTCACACTGGGCAGAGCTTTCGCCAGGCGTCTGTGTGATGCCATGGCTGGCCTATTAAAACGCCACCACAGGGTCCGGCTCACCAGGGGTATACGGGCAGACCTATCGGTTTGGCTCACATTCCTCCAGGAATTTAACGGGGTCTCTTTTTGGAGATCGGACCTTATGGTCTGCCCTAAATTTCAAGTACAGTCGGATGCCTCCGGCTCTCTGGGTTATGGGATCTATTTCAAGGGGAGGTGGGCATATGGTTGATGGCCTCACGCATGGCAGGGCACGGATCGTCTCCACGATCTTACTTTCCTTGATTTTTTTCCCCATTTTGGGAGCACTAATGCTATGGGGCGATAAGTGGATCAACTCAGTGGTCCATTTTTGGTGTGACAATGCTGCAGTGGTGCACATTGTTAACGCTCAGACGTCCAAATCCCCTAGGGTCATGGCATTGGTCCGTCAATTTGTCTTGAGAAGCCTACGCCTTAATGTGCTGTTCAAGGCCAGACATGTACCAGGCATTAATAATGATATTGCTGATGCTTTATCCCGCCTGCAGATCTCCCGGTTCCGAGCCTTGGCTCCTGAAGCAGATGATTTCCTCTCGCCACTCCCGGCCGAGATTTGGACATTTGGCGAGGAGAGGTGAACCGGGCGATCGGCATGTCTTTGGCACTTTGCACGCGTAAGGCGTATCAACATGCTTTCATACAATTCAGAACCTTTTGTGGGCAACTATGTTTACCCGAAGTGTGGCCAATACCTGTGGACCAGATTTTACAATACATGGTTTATCTTCACGGTCATGGGCTGGCCCCTCGCACTATAGCCTCTAGGCTTTCAGCACTGGCATTTATGGCCAAGGTGCGGGGCTTCGCTGACTGCGTGAATGATTTCTGCATACGTCATGTTTTGGAAGGGTGGACACATGAACGTGGCCACCGCCAGGACACACGTCACCCAATTTCACCAGAGGTTCTTACCCACCTTGCACGAGGCTGGCATAACTTATGCTATGATAGGTATGAGGTGGCTCTTTTTCACACAGCCACCACTGTAGCCTTCTTTGGAGTGCTCCGCATCAGTGAGTTGGTACCACTGTCTAAGGCGGATGCATCTCGTAGGGCACTGGAACTCGACGATGTCTATGTTACACAAGAGTGGGCTCAGTTGAGGATACGGTCCTCAAAGGTCGATCAGCAAGGCGTAGGCAGTGGAGTCAGACTGCTACGATGTTCCATTGAAGACATCTGTCCAGTTGGTGCCCTACATGAGTTTTTGGCAGTGCGTGGTATGCACCCTGGCCCGTTTTTCTGCCACCAGGATGGGTCTCCCCTTACTAAATTCCAGTTTTGGAGGGTGGCCGGCATGGCACTTACCAGTGTGGGCCTCCCTGGGGCTCGTTAAGGCACCCATTCATTTAGGATAGGCGCCGCTTCTACTGCGGCTGCGTTTGGGTACTCTGAGGCTGATATACGCAGGATGGGCAGGTGGGGATCCATGCGCTTTGCATTGTACGTACGCCCCCTCCATGTGTGAGTAACAGTTATGTCATTATTCCTTTTTTCCTTCTTTTACAGACCCTGTGTGTCTCCGCACACCAGTGGCAGTATGGCTGGTGGGCCACAGTTACGTGCACTAGGCAGCGCAGTATGCTGCGGCGACAGAGTGGAGACCCCATCTCGGGCTACGTGCAACCGCACGTTTGCGATGGTACGGTAAGTGTGGTATGAAATGGCGGGAACTGTTGCCATTCCTATTTTCCATCAGGGATGCTGGACTGCCTGATGTCCTCATACTGCATCTCGGTGGCAATGACCTTGCCCAGGTCACTTTCCTCTCTTTAAAGTTCACGATTTGCAGGGACCTAGCCTATTTGCATTACGTATGGCCATCCACGCGGCTGCTATGGTTTGACATGGTGTCGCGACATACTTACATAGGAGGTGTTGACCTCCGTGCCCTTTACCACGCTCGCCGCTCAGTGAACAGGGCTGTTGCCCGGTTCCTGGAAGACAAGGGCTTGGGGACAGCCATCCGGCACCCTAGGATAGGCTTGCAGGATTATGATCTCTATGCAGGAGATGGGGTCCACTTGTCGGCCAGAGTTTGAACCTCTTTCTTTAGGATATGCAAGCAGGCCTGGTGACTGAGCTGACTGTCTGGGGGGGGGGGGGGAGCGGTGAGTCATCATGGACGCCTCCCCATGTGGCGGGTAGCACTGGTAAGGTAAAGAATTATGACACATAGGTATCCGGCAGGTTCGCAATTGACTGGCCAACACGTAGACAGGTACAGGGGAAATAGGTTTGGCTGGTCAAGGGCGAACCAGACAAGGGGTGATGGCAGGAGCTTTACAGCCTGCATCACCTTGAGATTTAACGGATACACGTCATAGGGTGGGGTCAGTAGATAGTTTATTGACTCCGGTCAACAATTTGTTTGTGTCAACAAACAAATTGATACAAATAGTTACATGTAGCCAATTGGCATTTTAGGGAGGAACCTTACCAGTGTTACTGCGGCCTGCTTGCCTTAAAGAATTACAATTGGATGATTACACCAATTGAAAGTTATAATTCGGACTAGGGCATTATTCAATAAAAGTGGCCCGATGCCTTTATCCATATACCGGTGTCTGAGTCTTTCTTTGGGGGGTGCGCGTGCAAAGCATTTTGATAAAATATGAAACACTGATAAACTCACGCTCTAACACGAGACTGAACATTTAGCACTGGAGTTCTCAACCTTTTAAAGCCGGGAGCTGGCTCATGCTCTCTCAGATAGCTATGGGGGCTGGATGGTCATTTTGCCCTTCCTCCACCACATGGCACTCCCTGGTGTGGTGGAGACGGTGGTGGTGGGGGCACATGAAATGGCGGCATGGGCTGCATCCAGCCCATGGACCTCAGGTTGAGAAACCCTGATTTAGCCATATCTGTCAAGCACCACTCTGGAAAATATGGGAACTGCTCCGGCCTGGGCATGCATGCACAGAGCCCATTTGTGATGGGCACACATGCACAGTAACCCCTTTCCCTGCTGTTGAAATATGGGGTGGCAGTGGGAAAAGGGAGGAATGGGTGCAGAAATACAGGATTTCCCTGCCAATCCGGGATACTTGACAGATATGGATTAAGCACCACAAGAAGGGAAGTGAGGAAAGCACATGACTAGATGAGGCTCTCCTGCTTCATGGTATATTCACTAATAAAGTTTTCTATCTTTAATCTTGACACACAATATTTTGTATTTTCAAAAAAAGGGGGATCAACAATTGTAACATAAAGTGAAAAATGGAGGGAATAAGGTGTTAGTTTAACTAGGTCTACATTTACAAATAGAGATCTGCAGTAACCTCTTGAACTACCTGGGATATGGATGTGCTATTTCAATGCTATCCTTTTCTAGCATCTTCCCTTTCTAGCACATGCCTGTCCAGCTGTGGCCTTAATTCTCAGTGTTTACTGGCCTCATGTCTGCCAACCACTCTTGCAAGTATGCATAAGGTTGTCCTGAGTAACGGTTCTCTCCTAAGCCCAATAGCATTACGTGTGGGACAGATTAAATCTGACATTGTAAGTTTTATTTTTCCATAGCACTCCAGAGGTCATTCTAGGAGTTCTACAATAACATGAAAGTGATTCAGCTACTAGTCTTTCTTCCTGCTTCTTTCACTAAAGAGCAAGTGATGAGAAAATGGGAAGATCAGCACTTTTGTGTTCATTAAAAGAGGAGTTGGCTGATTCAAGTCCATCATATAAATCATCAGATTTCTATAAATCATCTATTATGTGTGAGCATAGGGAATAATCAAATTGCTAGTCTGAAACAGAGTAGACTAACTCAATTGACGGGATTTGCATAAGTGTAATATTTTAGGATTAAATTTCTGACTTGTAGACAGTCCCCAAGATTGCCTTGCAAAATTTGAAGCATCTAATTTGAGTTTTAATTCTAGGTTCTTGGATTTTTTCACAATAAAACAAATATCCAAAGATTATTGCTTGCCAGGTCTCTTTAAAACACTCTGTATGTAATTTAGCATGTTTACTATGTAACAGACCAACATTAATAACTCAGAAGCCTAAATTTAATTCCTGCAGACAAGGAATGCCATCAATAGGGTTTATATTCGAAAGGATCATGTGTCATCTCAGTTCAGTTCATCTGGGTGTCAATATCACAACAATGTCAAACAAACCAGCATATCCTGTTCTCAAAGTTTAGTAGCAAGCATGTAAGATCAAAGATCTTCACAAGACTATACAGTTATGGTAAACCGCTGGTAAGTATTTAAAATATGAATATTGCAAACAGGAACCTTAAAGAAAGGATCCAAAATGCAATACTAATGGTACATAAAATAATGTTTGAAATTAAAGGAATAATTGCATTATACAATGCACCAATATACAACTTAAACAGCATATTAAGTCTAATCAAAAGTTATCTTTCTCTAATAATGAAAGACACTTCTTAAGGTATATAACCTCTTAAAAAGGGAAAAGTCAAAAATATAAAGACCTTCTAAACCCTTTAAGCATGATTTTAAGAACACCGAAAAAAGTTCATTTTAATTGCTCACCCACCCTTTAAGCTGCTTTCCCTAAGAACAATTCCATGATGTTGATATTATTAGGGCTTCTGGCAGGAAACTAATGTTCCAAGCTGCTCTATAATGTTAGATTTATCAAATCAAATCAAATCTTTATTACAGTCCAAGAGCAGCATAGAACAGCTAAGAGGTTAAAATGGGGTTACTTAAAATATATCAAGATACAAAAGTTAAGATGAGGTTGCTTAAAAAGGAGCATTTCTGCTCAGAGTTAAGGAGTAGTAAAATTAGTATGCAGATCAACAGTGTTACAGCTACTACTAAGCCTATGTTGTGGCACTAGTAGTTTATTTGGCTGAAGGTACTGCCGGGATTGTTCTTCTGATTTTACATGCTGCGGCACGGAACCTGGCAGTTTTGTGGGTGAAGGTGGGCCTTTCATCACCTTACAGTATATTATAAGAATCAGAAACAAAGATTAGGCACTTTTGCTTGGAACTTCCATTTTCTTTTTAATGATCTTGATTAATAGAACAGTGATATAGCTGTAGCCTACACAGGCTGCAGTTTGAAAACTACTTTTTATTTTTAAGGGCCTTTTCCATTATTCTTGTAAATTGTTTGAGCACCCTGTACCTGCTCCAGAGGTACTCTGTCAAGTAGAGTAATCATTAAGCCTTTCATTCAGCAGACCTACTTTTACTGGGACTAGCATTTAGGTTTAGGCAATGATGTTTATCTGAGTTACTCATGTGTAATTCCCCAACAGACTGGAGGACAGAGAATGTTGAGGTCACCAGGGCCTTTGAATCCCTCAATCTCAGTAATAAGAGAATAGGACATTGGATAAGGAATAAGGGTGGGGCCAAATGAGGAGCTAGAAAAGAGGGTAAGAGATTATGCAAGGAAGAGGGAAGTGAAGAGACTGACATGTATGAAAAGGAGAGGACTCCAGAGGCCCAGAAGCCAGAGCATGATGGTACACTGGAGGTTGGAGAGGGCAAACACAAACTTCTGCCAGGCTGGGCTTTGATCTGGGACCAGGACCCCTGGGTGGGTAAGAGTGCATGATTCCAAATCCTGAAAGAGGTGGCAAATCAACAAGACATGAAAGAATCTCAAGCATGTCTTCTCATTGGGAGGAATGAGAACAGAAAGTGAGACACCAAAGGGGTCTAGCAGAACTTCTCAATGGAGCAGGTCTCTGGGTCTCACTGCCCCTCAAAGTGTCCAGACCAGGGGTGTCCAAACTATGGCCCATGAGCCAGATCCAGCCCACAGTGCCATTGTATCTGGCCCACGCCACCCTCGCTGCTCCCGGAAGTGGAAGTAAAATGTGTTCGGCATGTGCAAAACACTGCTGTAAATGACCCACAGCTGTCGTAAACATGCTTAAGACAGCCATGGGTGCATTTACAGCAGCATTATGCACATGCACAAGCATGGTCTACTTCCACTTCCAGTTGGAGGACCCATGTGACCGGCCCGCTCAACCACATGACTGGTCCACTTAACCACATGACTGGCTTAACCACCCTGTTCTAGACTGCAACTTACACTGGTACTAGGTGGACCAGATGAAACATAAGTGCCATTTCTCTATGATGACAGAAAAGGAACTAGCCACTGGAGAAAATGAGATTACCTTAATGTAAGATAGATACTTGGTCCTCTTTGTGCTATTTTGGAATAAAGGTGGAAGTTTGTTTACCAGACCCCAAATGTGTATCAGCTTGCTTACCAGGAGAGATATGGAGGAAGGAGGACAGATAACAATCCTATTGTCTGTTAGATGAAAATATTGGCAATATTTCCTTTCGGGATTATATGATAGTTCTTACAAAACCAGTTGTGCACAATTTTGGCAAGGCGGGCTGGCGAAATCTGAGAGACAGATCTTCTCCAGGAAAAGAATGTACATCCATCCAGGGGTTGAAAACATTTATATACAGTGGGTTCAAAAATGCATACACATTTTAAAAGAAGTTGCCTATGTCTTGCTTTTTGAAGTTGAATTGAATTACAGTGGCAATGTGTATATGGCATTCATACAAAATAATGAATGCTAGCATCACCATGCAACAGGCAGGACAGGCAAAGCAAAGCTGGTCGGTGGGAAGTGGGAGCACCTGGCCCAGCGGTGGAGAGGACTTTAAAATCCAATGCCCCTGCCACGGACTTTAAAATCCAGCGTCCCCTCCATGGATGCTCCGAGCTGCTTCCCTGACCCGGCTGGTTGGTGGGAACTGGGAGCACCTGGCCCGGTGGTGGAGAGGGATTTAAAATCCAGCGTCCCCACCACAGATGCTCCGAGCTCCTTCCACGACCCGTTTAGTCAGTGGGAAGTGGGAGCACATGGCCCTGTGGCGATGGAAGATGCAGAGCGTGGCGTCTCCTCCCCTTCAGCCATGCCAACCACCCAAAGATGCATCTGAAGACATTGAGTCCCGGGCTCTGCCATGGACATTGACCCCGGGCTCCGTCAGGGAGAGCAGTGTGTTTTGTGTGTCTTACAGCTTTTATTATTCTGTTTGTAAACTGCTTTGGGTCACCCTAGGGTGAGGAAGGCAGTATATAAATATGGTAAATAAATAATGCAAAGCAATCACACCCAGAGAGTGCTTAGTGCACTCTCTGGGTGGTACACAAGTTAATTAGCATTTTGCCCCAAACATGCTGGATACCCATTTTACCAACCTCAGAAGGATGGAAGGATGAGTCAACCTTGATGCCTGGTCAGGATTGAACTCACAACCTTTTAGGTTGCAGGACAGCAGTGTAACCACTGCACCAAAGAAAATGATGGAAGCACGGTTGTCATTTGAGGAGTACAAGACCATTTTAAAGTGGTATTTGAAGTTTGAGAATGTTGTGGAAGTACAATGAAAATGGAGGCATGCATATGCAAAAGAACCTCCAACATGCCTAACAATTGCATGCATTCATGATAGGTTTGAGGTGCATGGTACTGTGTATGATGTGCACAAGGGAAGATCTGGGACACTTTGGTCAATGTTGCTCAAACAGTAATTTGCCATAATCTGAAGTGCCTGGACACAGATGGTAACCACTTTGTGCACCTCTTGTAATTGCAGAAGTCAAACACGATGTGTATTCATCTTTTGTTATCAGTATATGTTGAGTATTACAATTTCAATAAAGTATGTTTCCTTTCTTAAAATGTGCACCCTCTGTATATATAGATGCAGTACACATATGGTTGAGGCAGGCAAGCATCAGAACATACGTCTATCTAGGGCTTGAAAAAGTGATTTTATATATAAATGTACAGTGGTACTTCATACAATAATTTTAATCCATTCCATGGGGCTCATTGTTGTATGAAACAATTGCTCTATGATACATACATCGTATAGTGATTTTCCCTGTGGGATGCATCGTACAATGATTTCTTTATTTTTTGCTAAGTGGTTTTTCTTTTCTTTTTAATTTTTTTATTTAAATTTTCCATAAAAATTCACAAATTCACAATACACAATGACACAAAACATACACAATAACAAAAATTAGGACCATTGGTGCCTGTTCTCATTCCTATTTGCCTACGTACACCTCCATCTCTATTGTTATTTTAATCATAACAATCTCGATTTACTTTATATGACGTTATCATTAACTATTCACAGACACCCTCGGTCCCCTCCCACTACTCACCATAAACTTACTAGCATTCTCTTTAAGCTACTCTCAGTATCCCGTGTAACTATTTCTCCTCCCAAAATTTATATTCCTCCTGACTGGGTCTTTGACCTTCTTTATTTGTCATTGCAAATGTTACAAAAGGGCTCCAAATTTCCCAAAATTTATTCCTTTTTGTTAATCCCTTTTTACCCTTAATTCAGTTGTTAATTTGTCATTTAAAGCCAGGCACCATACGTGCTTGTACTATCTTTCTTTACCTATGTCAAATTTGTTTTTCCAGTCTATGGCTATCAGTTGCCTGGCTTCTGATAGCAACATTAATAATATATCCTTCTTATCCCCATCCAGGTTTATCTCCTCCACCTCCCATAACAGAGCTACTTTTGGGTTTAACTTGACCTCTTTCCCTAAAATTTTCCTTAACTCTTCCTCAATGATTTCCCAGAAATTGCTTGCATATGTGCACTCCCACCACATGTGTAGGTATGTGCCTTTTTGTGTTTCACATCTTCAACAGTTTTCTGATCTTCCACATTTCATTTGGGCTAATCGTACGGGAGTCATATACCATCTCCACAATAATTTACTCATGCGCCTTGATAGATAGAAAATTCATTATACATTGTTTCCATTTCAAGTTCCATTTTTCTTTTTGAATTACTATTCCCAAATCCTTTCCCCAGGTTTCCCTCAATATTTTTTGTGGTTCATCATTCTTGTGTATAATTTGATATAACTTGCTTAGCAGACCCTTATTTTCCATGAGCCCCCTCCTTAATTTATATGTTATATCCTCAAATTGGGTTAGTTCTCTATCAGAAAATATTCCCTTTCTCACTTTTTTATCCCATTTCTCCATCTGAATCTTTTGGAACCAATTCATTCTCAAATTCTGGTATAATTTTTCTCTTTTTTGTTGATCTTTACCTACTTTCAACCACTGTCTTAACAGTATTATCTCATTCTCTATTAATAATTGTCTCAATTCTTTGCTGTTCCTTAAGGGGAATTCCTGCAAGTCCATCAATTCTAATATTGGCGAAACATCTGGAGCAAGTTTACTTTTTATCCCCTTCCACAATCCGTATAGGTCATATAGGGTTTTATTTTCCAATTTCAGTTTCAAAGTTTGATTCAATAGAAAAATACTTCCTTTAATCTTTCTATATTATCTCATACCCATTTCCTCATTCTCATTATTTTCCTGTGTCAATTTATTCATAACCCTTACTGCCTGAAATGTTTTGTAGTAATTAACTACATTTGGTATCCCCAGACCCCCTTCTTTTTTGTTTTAAATATCTTAGGGACTTTGCAATCCTTGACGATTTTCCTCTGTTACAATATCTATCCGATAATTTTTGTCATTCTTTTAATTCCTTTGCTTTTATTATAATTGGAGATTCCCCAAAATAAATGCTATTTTTGGCATTACTTTCATTTTACAAATATTAACCCTGCGTAACCATGAGAGATTCAGCTTATCCAATTTTCCTATTGAAATTTTAATTTCCTTTTTAATATTTTCAAATTTTAACTTCCTGATATCTTTTAAACCTTCCTCAATATATATCCCTAAGTATTTCATCTTATCCTTAATTTGCAGCTTATACATCTTCTTAATCTTTTCTTTTTCTGCGAGTTGGTGGTTACAAGTGACAACTTCTGTCTTGGCCCAGTTTATTTTTAATTCTGATTTTTTTTTCAAAATTCTCCCATTTCAATGTTTTTTCCCATTGAAAAATTCTTGTACGATTTTTTCCATAGGGAAAATTGTTATGCAGGATGCCATTTCCCCCAAAACCTAATTGTTATGCAATTTCGTTGCTATACGGGGTAATTGTTGTATGAGGTTCCACTGCATAAACATTTTCAAGCCCTGTATGGATATATATTCTGATGTCTATCTTCATCAACCACGCTTCAGTACCATTTTTCAAGTTATAGTTGGGCAAGATGTTCTACATAGTTTACTGTGATTCCAGACACATTCAAAGCAAATGAATCTACAATTATAGGTACTAAAAGAATGTCCTGCCCTCACCAGTCCTTCTTTAAAGTTTTTTAGTCAGGAAGTGAAAAATCAGTTCTTCAGCTATTTGAGAAGGCCCCAACAATTCAGCGTGGAAATTATGAAAGAGTTTATGGAGAAAGTCATACATGTTTGATGTGTGCTGCCTATCTAAATGGAGAACTAAGCTGCAGCATTTTTGTATGATTTGAAATGGAAGTTTCTGCTGCCATTTATCTGCTGAGACTCGGTTCCTTTTGGTTTGAGAGAATGACCTGCTTCAGGAACTGAAAATAGTTTCTTTTGGGACTAAGCTTTTGACTAAGCTGCTTCCTTTGTCTTGTAGAAAGATATTTGCCAGTAAAAGAAGAAAATAACCTTTAAACTTTTTAACATTTTTGAATACAACTCTTTTCTCTCCATGCTGCAAGTTGTATATAAATTTTTGCACCCATCTATGACTAGAAAGCAAGAAATTGCAAGTACAAGGTGGCCCGTAAGTCCCTACCTGGCCACAAAGAGAGTAGGGTTTTGCTGGGAGGAGGAAGGATGCACTCCCATTGGGATGCTGGGCAGAGGGGTAGGGCGAATTCTGCTGGGATGAGGGAGAAGTGATCCTATTGGACTGCTGGGGAGAGGGATGGGGCACATGCCCATAGAGAGGATGGGTAGGCACTTGCAGGCTCGGTAGGAACTTACGGGCCACCCTGTAGATAAATAGGTACCACTTCGGTGGGAAGGTAAGCAGCGTTCTGTGCACTCCAGTGCTGAGGCATGTCTGTCACATGCCCATGGAAACATCTGCAGACACAGACAGCCCTGTGAGCACTGAACCCTAGAGTCAGATATGACTGGCTTTCGAGCAAAGGCAGCCTTTACTATGACTACCAAGTACAAAGATTCAATGGAGGCAAAGCACCAGCAGGGGATAGGATTAGGTGTGACTACCATTTTCACATTCATGGCTTGCTTCTGGGCTTCTGGGGGAAAATTGACAATTGCAAACAGAAATTCGGACTAAATGGAGCAGACCTTTCCTCTGTTTCAGAAAGGCAGTCCGATGTTCATATCTATGCAGCACACAATAGCAAGATCATGTTCCATCAATATCAAAAGGCTTGCACTGGTTGCCAATTGTTTTCTGGGCTCAAATCAAGTTGTTTGTTTTAACCTTTAAATCCCTAAATGGCTTAGGGCCTGGCTATCTAAGGGACCACCTGTCTTTTTATGAACCTGCTCAGTTGTTAACATCTGCAGGAAAGGTCCTCTTGGGAATTATGTAGCCTGTAGAAGCCAGCCTGTGAGGCATGCAGAAAAGGGCTTTCTCTCATCTTGCTGTCAAACTGCGGAGTGCTGTGTCTCCAGAATTATGATTGACCTCATTCTCTTGGCTTTCAGAAAAGATGATAGGTTATATCTCTTTAACCTATCATTCTCAGCGTCTTGTTGATTTATTCTTTCAACGTTTCTATTGACTTTATTGTTGCTTTCTCTTGAATGCTGAGAAATCAGCATTCAAAATTTGTGGAAAGTCTCCATTGGATTTTAGATGCACTTTGGTTGATGAAAAAGGAAGAGAGCCCTGTGGTCATTACACAACACAAATGCAGATGCAGGTTATACCTTTATCAGGCTACTAAAAATCAAACCATCAGCAAGCTTTTGTGGTCTGAGATCACTTCTTCAGGCCATACACCAATCATGGATAGTGCAAAAAAGTTAATATAAATGAGAATCTAAAAATCATGGCAGATGTTTTTGCCATGCTTGCTTCTTAAAAGGTAATTTAGGAGGACAGGCTGTGCTAGAAGTGTGGTTTTCAAACTGCACCTTTGGTAGCTGTTGGCTGGATTCATTTTTGAAATTCATCAGAATGCAAGCGCAGCGCCAAAATGGCCGCCGCGCTCTTTGCGCCCCCCCCACCAGACTTGGACATCCGGGTAGTTAGGGGGCGTGGCCAGCACCCTTTAAAAGGGGTGGCCATGAGGCAGCCGAGCTGCCATTTTGCGAAAACGACGGAGAGGAGAAGTTTTTTGCTCCGTCGCTCTTCGCGTTCCAGGGAAGCCTCCATTGGCAGCAGTCAGCTTTTCTTCACCTGGTTCTTAGGCTTCCCCCCTTGGATCAGCGATGCCTTCTCGGAAGAAGGCTATGGCGAATTCGAGTCGCCCAACAAGGAGGCGGCAGCCGGGTCGGAGGACCACGACTGCGCCGCCTCAGGTAGCTCCCTTTGCGGGGGCATCCACCGGGACCGGTGGAATGGGGCAGTTTACTCCGTGCCCCGAGGCTGCGCGGCCCCAGGCCAGCCCCGCGGGGGCTCCGGCCCCCGGCCTGCAATTACAGGCCATGGGCTCGGGCCAGGTGGGTGGGCATAGCGCCGCTGGGCCGCCGGCCCCTGACCCACATCCCCCGGCTGTAGTTTTTACCCAGGAGGGTGGGCTGGGGTCGCTCCCTTGGCCAGGTATGCCCCTGGCCTCTCAGGGGCTGGAACTTTGGGCATGGCCTTATTCGGGCCCAAGTGCCTCGGCACCGAGCCCGGGCCTTGCGGCCAGTGGGCCGCACATCCCACTTGGCCCCCTTTGTGTAGGGGGTGCTGTCAACGTGGATGCCCTGCTGGCCCGCGTTGCGGCCTTGGAGGCATCCCTGGGGATATCAAACCCATCGGGGTCACCGTTTGGCCTACAGTCCGCCGCGACGGCGGCCAATATTCAGCAGGCTGCTGGCCGGGTTGAGCAGCTTGAGGCCCACAGGCCAGCGCCTACCATGACCTCGCAGCTCCCCATGCAGCAGATGCCACCAGCTAGTAGTGGTCAGGGGTGTCTGCCGAGCTCGATTGCGGTCGCGAGCTCCGACGCCCGCCGTGGGCCGGAACCCCCAGTGGGGGCGGCCCATGGGGGTGCAACCTGTGAGTATCCGGTTCAAACTAATGCACCAACACCACCTTCCACTATGGGGGAGGGTCTACACTGGCCCTGGCCTCGTCAGGTTGTGAACGGGGGACAGCAACCCCCGGCGTTCCCAGGTGCGGCTTTGCCGCTTGCGGGCCCCACATGGGGTGGGGGGCCTCACACCACAGGGAATCCAGCGGGGGCTACAGGGCAGGTTACGGTTCCAATTTTGATGCCCCGTACTGCCAACGTGCCGGTGTCGGCACTCCCGACGGCCGGGTACTCATTGCCCCTTGGGGATCATTTGGCACAAGCCACTAAGGAAAAAATTTGGCGGGGAGAGTACGTGGACATTTTCTCCCTATTGAACAGGGAACCCACCAAGGAGGAGAGGGAGGGGCAGGACAAGAAGGACAAGGAGCAGTCCCGTCGTCGTAAGCCACCACGTACATGGGCCAACTGGTTGCCCGCATACCTCATATACATGGCGTTGTACCTCAGGGCACGGCCTGATCTGGCCATTCCGATGGTCCAGTATTTGGACAACATTTACAGGGCAATGGTGGATTTCCCTGGCCCGTCATGGTTGGCTTACGACGAGGAATTTCGAATGAGAGTGCCCCTACACCCAGAGATGAGGTGGGATGAGCCCTGTCAGAAGCTGTGGCTTCTGTATATGACCCCCACGCGCCACGCGCCTGGGGAGAGGTATCATTGTGGACATGCGGTCCAGCGAGCTGCTCCAACACAGGGACCCCGCCAGGTGGCGGGGCAGGGGGTTCCAGCCCGCCTGCTGTGTTGGAGCTTCTCGGCCAATGGTGTGTGCAATAGAAAACTGTGCCGATACAAGCACGAGTGTCCCTCTTGCGCTGGCCCCCACGCTGCCGCTGCGTGCCCGCGAGCAGGCGGGTTTCAGGGCAGGGGTAGAGGTGGACAAGGAGCGGGCAGACCTGCCACTGAGGGAGCTGGTCACTCAAAAGGCCCCCTCCCCAGTTAATGTGGTCATGTTGGAGCGTTGGCTCGCAACGTACCCGAGGAGGGAAGACGCAGCTTACCTACTTGACGGTTACCAGCGGGGGTTTCGCATTCTGTTTACAGGGGATAGGTGCCCCCAAGATGCGCCCAACTTATTTTCTCTTAAGGGCAGGGAGGAGGTGGCTGCCCTCAGTATTGCTAAGGAGGTTAATGCAGGTAGGGTTGCTGGCTCCTTTCACGCCCCGCCCTTTCCCAATCTGAAGGTTTCCCCTTTGGGGTTGGTGCCCAAAAAGTCACAGGGGGAATTTCGTTTGATCCACCACCTGTCATACCCGGCTGGCCATTCGGTCAATGATGCCATCCCTGATGACATTTGTTCGGTCAGGTATACATCATTTGACCAGGCCCTGCGCATGGTGCGCTCTTGTGGCCCGGGTGCACTATTGGCCAAGTGTGACATTAAGTCTGAATTCCGTCTGCTGCCTGTGCACCCGGGCGACTTTGAGTTGTTAGGTTTCAAATTCCAGGGCAAATTTTATTTTGATAAAGCCATGCCTTTTGGCTGCTCCATATCATGCTCGGCATTTGAGCGCTTTAGCACTTTCCTCCAATGGGCCTTTGTTCGCAGGTCGGGATCTCGGTCTGTAGCCCATTACCTCGATGATTTCTTGTTCGGGGGTGAACGGGGCTGGGACACGTGCACGCGTCTCCTCAACACATTTCAGACGCTAATGCAGGAACTTGGTGTCCCTTTAGCGCCCGAAAAGACCGAGGGCCCAACCACCAAGCTCACGTTCCTGGGTGTTGAAATTGACACGGTCGTGCAGGCATCCAGGTTACCCAGTGACAAGGTTTCCCGGATCACTGCATTGATCTTGGCCTTGCTGGCCAAACGCAAGGTGTCACTCCGTGAGCTCCAGGTACTACATGGTCACCTCAACTTCGCTTGCAGGGTGGTCGCACCTGGCAGAGCTTTTGCTCGACGCTTGTGCGACGCCATGGCTGGCTTGTCTAGGCCCTATCATAGGGTCCGACTGAACGAGAGCATGAGGGCTGATATGCTGATATGGCTTCAATTCCTTAAAGAGTTCAATGGGGTGTCATTTTGGAGATCTGATCTTCTGGTGTCCCCTCGCTTCCAGGTTCAGTCGGATGCATCTGGGTCCCTGGGTTATGGGATTTACTTCGAGGGGAAGTGGGCATATGGTCAATGGCCACCAGCTTGGAAGGGCATGGACCGTTTACGCGATCTCACATTCCTTGAGTTCTTTCCCATTCTGGGAGTTTTGATGCTATGGGGTGCAGAGTGGGCCAATTCGGTCGTTCATTTCTGGTGTGACAATGCTGCGGTTGTGCACATTGTCAACTCTCAGACATCTAAATCACCTAGGGTTATGGAATTGGTGCGCCAGTTTGTCTTGTGCAGCCTACGCCTCAATGTGCTATTTCGGGCTAGGCATGTACCAGGTATTAATAACGACATTGCTGATGCTTTGTCCCGCCTGCAGATCTCCCGGTTCCGTGCCTTGGCTCCGGACGCAGAGGAATTTCCCTCGCCGCTCCCGGACGAGATATGGACGTTTGGCAAGGAGAGGTGAACCGGGCAATCGGCATGTCGCTGGCGCCCCGCACGCGTAAGGCGTATCTCCACGCATTCAGTACATTCCAGGATTTCAATTACCCGTAATCTGGCCTATCCCAGTGGCACAGATTCTTCAATTCATGGTTTACCTTCACAGTCAGGGCCTAGCTCCCCGCACCATAGCATCCAGGCTGTCAGCACTGGCATTCATGGCCAAGGTGGGGGGTTATGCTGACAGCACTACTGACTTCCGTATAAGACATGTTTTGGAAGGGTGGGAACGGGAGCGTGGACGCTGCCCGGACAATCGCCACCCAATTTCTCCAGGGGTACTTACCCACCTTGCACGGGGCTGGCATGGCCTGTGTTTTGACAGGTATGAGGCAGCCCTGTTCCATGCGGCTACCACGGTGGCCTTTTTTGGAGCGCTCCGCATCAGTGAGCTGGTGCTACTGTCTAAGGCGGATGCGACGCGTAGGGCACTGGAACTCGAAGATGTCTATGTTTCTGATGAGTGGGCTCAGTTGAGGATACGGTCCTCAAAAGTTGATCAGCACGGCGTAGGCAGTGGTGTAAGACTGCTACCATGTTCCATGTCAGACATCTGTCCGGTTGGTGCCCTACAAGAGTTCTTTGCACTGCGAGGTACGCACCCTGGGCCGTTTTTCTGTGACCAAGATGGGTCTCCCCTTACTAAATTTCAATTTTGGAAGGTGACCGGTAAGGCACTGTCCAGTGTTGGCCTCCCCGGGGCTCGTTACGGCACCCATTCTTTTAGAATAGGAGCTGCTTCTACTGCAGCTGCATTCGGGTACTCTGGGGCTGAGATACGCCAGATGGGAAGATCGGGATCACAGTGTTTTCAGTTATATGTTCGCCCTCTTCAATTGTGAGTACCAGTTATGTCACTGTCCTGTTTCCTTTTCTTTGACAGACCCTGGGTGTCGATTTACACCGGTGGCAGTATGGCTGGTGGGCCATAGCTATGTGCACAGGGCAGTGCAGTACGCTGCGGCGACAGAGTGGGGACCCCAGCTGGGACTACGTGCGTCCGCATGTCTAAGGTGGTACGGTAAGCGCGGGATGTTATGGCGGGAACTGTTGCCATTCCTTTTCTCCATCAGGGATGCTGACCCGCCTGATGTCCTGGTTATACACCTCGGGGGCAATGATTTAGGCCAGGTCACCGGACTGTCGTTGAAACATGCGATCTGCGGCGACCTGGCTTACTTACATTATGTGTGGCCTGCCACAACCCTGATTTGGTCGGACATCATACCGCATCACGCTTACAAGGGGGGCATTAACCTCCAGGCCCTTGACCGCGCTCGTCGCTCGGTGAACAGGGCAGTAGCCCGGTTCGTGGTAGACAAGGGTTGGGGGCGCGTCATACAACACCCCGATATTAGTCTTCAAAATTGTGACCTTTATGCAGGGGATGGGGTCCATCTGTCGCCAGGAGGTATGAACCTCTTTTGGGAAGATCTGCAAGCAGGCCTGTTGACCGAGCTGACAGTCTGGGGGGGGGGGGCGGTGAGCCTTTATTAAAGCCTCCCCGTGTGGCGGGTAGCACTGGTAAGGTAAATATTTATGACCCACAGGTATCCGGCAGGTTCGCAATTGACTGGCCAACACTAGATAGGCACAAGTTGGTTAACGTTGTCCGGTCAACGACAAACCAGGCAATGGGGTGATGGCACGAGCTAGGCAGCATGCATCACCCCGTTATTTTACGGATACGCGTCAGAGGGTGGGGTCAGTAGTTAGTTTATTGACTACGGTCAACAATTTGTTTGTTGACAACAAACAAATTGATACAAATGGATACATTGTAACCAATTGCCGTTGGCAATTTTGGGAGTTACCTTACCAGTGTTACTCCGGCCTGCTTGCCTTAAGAATTATAATTGGTTGAGTACCAATCGAAATTTATAATTCGGACTAGGGCATGAATCAATAAATGTGGCCCAATGCCGTTATCCACTTTTACCAGTGTCTGAGTCTTTTCTTGGGGGGTGCGCCTGCAAAGAGTCCTCTGTGTGTGTGCGTGTGTGCACGCGCACACACACACGCGTGCGTGCATGTGTGTGTGTGTGTGCATGGGGGGAATTTACATTTACCCTCCCCCAGCCAATTGTCTATTTTTAAACTTAGAGTTCTTATTCAGCTGGGGAAAACGTGATATAGGAATCTAGCAAGCCCCCATCGAAGAAATGGGAATGAAATTTAGTTTCCTATCTAGGTGTAGCCAAATGAAGAAAATTAAAGTCAATACAATTTAATTGTATTCCTTAGTGATTCAAAACAGATGTTATTTCAGGGTGCCATCTGCTTTGTTGGTATTAAGAGTCCAAACAAGGCAATGGGGGAGGGTGAACCTCTAATACAGCCTGCCTTTGTATTTGATCAAAGAAATTACCTTTCCTAAGTTGATAGTAACAAAAACATAGATAGTGGGGGCAGATATTTAAACTTCTCTTCCTCACATATTTTAAGTTACATTCGCAGCAGGTGGATAGGAATGTGCAACACTTAATGTGATGGTGCACACGAATGTAGACAGTTTCCAATTTAGAAAAGACTAAAATCCTATTCAATAGAAATTACAGAATGATCATAATGCTCTGGTTGTGAGGTAGTCTGAAATACTGTTGTGTCAAGTATTTCTACAATTTTTCCTAGTTAGCTTTTAAAAAAAAATCATACCAGATCTGACAAAATGTGCTGAATGTCTGGGATCAGATCACTTACGATTTTAATGCATTGTAAAGCTATAGGCTCATAAACAAAAAGTAGATCTGGATTGTAGATTATCTGTCATGTGCCATCGTTAAATGAACTGGGTAATTTAGGATCATGCATAAGGTGCATTGAATGGGATGCTTCCCATTTTATAACAGCTTCTCTATTTTTGAAATCATGTCCATTGCCAAAAAAATTGCTATTTTTATTGAGATCTTCAAGTAGAATCACCAACTTGCCAATCCACAGGAACACCATAGGATATAGGCATGAGCCTCCCCGAAACCTTAGTGTTCACTGCAGGAAAGACAAAAGGCATCCTTTCTAAATGATAATTTCCTGAGTAAGTGAATTAGAGGCTTGAGGAGAACCTCCTCATCTGAATTTGCTGCTGAAATGTTTTCTCTTCCGCATATAATCTTAACCTATAAGGAAGGAATGTGGCCGTGCGTGTGCATGCACAACACGGAGGGCTGGGAATGTCCATGCGAAGATCCATTGATCTGTGCAGTGGTGGGGGAAAAATGAGTGGTGTTCCCCATCAAGAGGGCAGGATATAAATCCACAAATAAATAAATAAATGCTGACGCAACCATGTGGACTGCAAAATAAAAAAGACCTGGCAAACTAGCCCCGCCGTGAAGAAACCATGCCCGGACTTGAAATAAGCAGTAAGATCCAGGACAGACTGCGTGGCCACAGACACGGGCAAGCCATGCCCAGAACAACTATGATGAATAATCAACAGAGTTCAATGCCAAATACAACACCAATCGCAAACATCCAGCCTCACTGCGGACGTGGACAAGCCATGCCCTGAACAACTATGAGAAGTATTATATGGGGTGCAATGCCAAATACAACATCAATCACAAACATCCTGCCTGGCTGTGCAGACGCAATGCCCAGAGCCACTATGATGAATAATCTACAGGGTGCAATGCCAAATACAACAGCAATCTAATACATCTTGCATCGCCACCTACAATCCATGCTACGGCCCACTTTACTGGAAAACCCACTGGTTGCAATGCTAATTTTAAACAACTTCCAGAACATCCTGCGAGGCCAAGGCTGCAGAACAGCCATGCACTGGCACCAATGAGGTAAACATATGCATAAAACATAGCCAAGTAAACACTCCAGTCATCATCTTGTCTTTTAAAAATATATTGTAGTCAAAGTAAATTACAGAACAAAGTTTTAAGAAGCAAAGATTTCTTAGTTTCAAAAGTTCAGAAAGCACATTAAATCAATGAAAACCTATCCCTGGGGCACCCTCTTAGCTTAAAACCCCCTACATGACTTACACAGTGTTGTGCATAGGACCAAGAGAAAGTCCTGCCCATTCCCTCTGGTTTTTACCTCCTCAAACAAGTTACACCCTCTTGCCATTTCCCTAAAGGAATCCAGCCAATGACTATACAGTATTACATGTCTGTCCAATTTAAGTTTCATTTCTTCCAAACAATGAGGCTAGCATGTTTTGACCATCAATCCTTCTCTGCAATGCACCATAACTCCTCCCCTTCAGTACACACGCACACATCAATCTCCATTACAGACTCTTGAAACACACAGGCCCCATTCTAACAATGACATGATTTCCATTCCAGAAAAAAATCACATGGAATGTGCTTTTTTATAAGTAGTACAGGTTATAACTAACATAGCAAGCAATAAAGAATGCCCAATTACATAGGGTAAAGCATTAAATCTTCTTCCAACTCCACAAGGGAGTAATGGAGGTTTAACTTTAAACACATTTACAGCATGGCATGGCATAGCATCACACACAGTGTATTACATTACACTTGGAAACAGAAACGTGAAAGAACACATTCGAAAGGTGCCTAGAAGGCTGCTTTTACAAGTCTCTAGAATTACAAAGGCATAGTCACTTGCAGATATGGGATGTTGATGGAAGATATTCTCTCAGTTAGGGTTAACAGTTCAGTCTTTCAAAGTCTGTTCTTCTCCAACAAATGGGGAGTTTACATTCAGAAAGTAGAATCCACAAGGCAGCAAGGGAGCAAACACCCCTCCCCCCAGTGACTTTAAGAGGTCACCTGGAAAGAAGAAATCAGGCATTTCTTTCTTCAGATAGCACAGTCATACACCAACTCACCTTCTTCAGAGCTCACCTTCTTCAGAGCTCCAAAACACATAGCTATGCATAGATTCCCCCCCCCCCTTTGAGCCTTTTTCCAGCAGGCAGCAACTCCCAGCCTTGCTTCTCAGATAAAAAGCAAGGCTGGGAGTTGCAGTCGGCCAAAGACCCACTGCTGCCGCTGCAGCTACTATGGGGGCCTGCTCCTTCCCTGACATGGAAGGGATAATAACTGCTGTCCCATGGCTGGCCGAAGACCCAACACCAATGCCACGGCTGCCCTTTCCTGTCGGGCCTCACCCATGCCTGGGGGTTGAATAGCCGTGCCGACTCCCTGCGGCAGAGGACGACAGGCAGTTCAGCTGAGGACAACTGCCGCCCCTCCCCCGGGCCTCATCCATGGCCAGGGGTTGAAAATGCTGGGACTTGGCCATTGTGGCTGGGGGCTGGACATCCCCCCCTGGCCAGCTTGGGCCTCGGATTTTCTTGCTGGCTGTTTCTCATGAACTTTTTATGTGGTTTGTGGACTTTATTGTATTTGATGTTCATGTGATACTTTGTTTGATGTTTATATGATACTTTGTAAAAGGTAAAGGTAAAGGTTTCCCTTGCTCGAAAGCCAGTCGTATCCGACTCTAGGGTGCAGTGCTCATCTCTGTTTCTAAGCCGAAGAGCCAGCGCTGTCTGCTTCTGCAGACATTTCCGTGGTCATGTGGCAGGCATGACTAGACACCGGAGCGCACGGAACGCTGTTACCTTCCCACCGAAGTGGTCCCTATTTATCTACTTGCAATTTCTTGCTTTCGAACTGCTAGGTTGGCAGGAGCTGGGATGAAGACGGGAGCTCATTTCCGTCCTGCAGTACTCGGGAATCGAACTGCTGATTTGATGTTTATATGATACAAGTGTCAGCATAATAATAGTTATAATCTTATTGTATTGTTATATTTTATTGTTAATTTTTGATATGTTGTGATATTTGTGAGCCACCCTGAGTCAGCGTATGCTCTGTGGGTGGCATACAAATCGAATAAATCAAATCAATCAAATACAATCATGAAGGGAATTTCAAACACAAACAGAAAAATCCTCCCTCTTTTCGAGGCTTGCCTTTTTAAAATGTAGAAAGTTCCTCTGCCACACTGTGGGCCTACTCTATCTCAAAATAACACATACACACTCATGCATCCCAAAATGAAGCCGCCACCTCCAAGTCATCTCCTCAGCCTTTTTAGACAGAGCCCCAGCACCTGGACTCTTAGCCTCAGTGTACCCCCAACAGACTATTCTTCCAGCCAGACTCTTGGATTGCAGGAGATTCTATACACTTACAAAGTTCCAAAACAGCTTTGCTGCCCTCCAGCCATCAACCAACTGCAAAACCCCAGGGGAACCAGCTCTGCTCACAGGGTCTCATCGAAGACGCCACTGGATCTTGGGACAACAACAGCCTCACAATCTTCTCTTGGTGTGTTGATTCTCATCTTGATAGCGTGATTCTTATCCCCCCGATGCCAACATGTAACAATCCAATTATTCACGAGTACAACCTTCCTCACATATTTATTAATGTGTACTTTGCATATTTGTATGGGGACAGAACATATATCAACACTGCTAGAAAAATGGCTTGCTCAGACTGACACTATAGATGAACTGTAAATCTCATATTACTGAGCTAAGGTAGGCAACACATACAAATGCAGGTCTTTCTCCCCATTACCATTAAATTCATTATTAAACATATAAGTGCAAGAACATTTATTAATTTTTCAGATGTGAATAGTATTTTTATGTCTTGGGAGACCTGAAAGCAAGTGCAACTTCATCCCAAAACTCATCTGTGATCCATTCATAAAAACAAAGTTCTGGATTAGACAATACCCTCATTGGATTACTAAAGCTTTACTAATAAGGTGATTTTACGGTGCTATTCATCAGGCAAAGATGATATAAAACTAACAGCACATCTTAAAATGGGACCAGAAATGGCCATGGATCATACAGTCAGAGAGTCAGGGAAGGCAAAATACAGTTGCAGATTCTAGTTCAGACTGAGATAGTAAACACAAATTTACAGGATGATATCTTACTGAAAACAAAAGATTGGCCTTGTTCTCTGTTCATCTGCCAAATTGCCTTGTTCAAGAGTTCAAATCTCTCTAAAAGGCTTCCAGCAGGCAAGCACACAAACAAATTGTTGGAGCTAGTGTTTACACTAGCACACCAGGCAAAAGTATGTAAGAATCACATGGGCCAAAAAGTGAATTTAATGGCCAAATTGGTAGTCATACCTAGTAGTCAATACATTTTATTTTTAAAAAGCCTCTTACTATGTACTTGTTTGTAGTTTTCTACAAATTTTACTTGTCTGATACAAATACATTGTGGTATTTCCAAAAGCCGGTGTGAAAAATAGCTGTATGAACCATTCATGGAAACAAACAACTCAAAAGATGTTCTTGTTTGTAGTTTTCTACAAATTTTACTTGTCTGATACAAATACTGCCTCTTCTAGGACTTTGCTGGGTCACACTGTGTCCTTCAATCAATTAGCCACTATATATATATATATATATATATATATATATATATATATATATATATATATATATATATATATATATATATATATATATATATATATATATATATATATATATATATATATATATAGTCTCAGATTACAAGGAATCTAAAGTCTAGTGAGAGTGCAATTGGAACAGCACATTATAAGGAATGTAATATCTACATTAGATTCAGGTTCCTGTTCTTTGATGACAGCTTCCTTTAATACATCTGCAATCAATACTGAAATCACATTCTCTTCCTTCTAGATTCCATTACAACTGTTGAAATCCCTTTGCAAAATTTATTTAAAAGGTAGTGAATCACAAAAGAAAAACCAGGTAACAATGTATTATTCAAAGGCAACAGACCCAACCCCATTAACCTCTCAATTTGTCTTTTGAGTTGTTTCTTCCTACCACATTTTGTCTGTACACTTGACTATATATTTGATGATACTTAATGGTTTCATTGTTTCTTACATAACCTATTAAAAGGGGCAAATTATCTTTGTCCTTTCCTGAAAGGACTTGTTAAAGGAGTCATGGTTCCTTAGATACAATTAAACAGCAGGGAAACTTGAATCACTTTGTTATTTTTTCACCTGTAGGCATTATTAGAGTTAATAAAAAAATTACCCTGGAAGGTTTTTTCACCCTGCAAATGTGGCTTCATCTGCTAATTGAGTTTTTTAATCTCATAAAAAGAAGCAAATGACTATAAAATATATTAATAATCATCTTACTTTATTTCATCATTTTTATCATTTCAAATCATATGGGTTATTAATATATTGGGAAGACAAATGAGTTCTGTTGCTAAATGTTTTAGTGTGTACTGTATTTCCACATAGAGTATGTATATTTAATCAATCTTGTAGTCTCATAGAGTTTGAAGATCATATTCTAGGTCAAGGTTGCCACTTAAAATCTTGCCATATCAACCCCTACTTCAAGATCTTTCTATGTTACCTGAAAGAGAGAAGGTGATTTGAAATTTTGCTGCCTACGTTCAAAGCCTTGAGAGGTGATGCTTCAATAGATAATGCCACTTAACTGAACACACAGTTTGACAAAGTATTGATGCCCATATTTTTCACTCCCCCTAAAAATGAAACGCTAAAAATGAAGGGTATACAAATACTCCCTTCATTAGAAAGACCAGTTTTGAGATGTTTATTGTTCAAATGCCCAATACACTTCACTTGATTGGTATTTGGAAGCCTTCTTTTGGGGAGAATTGAAGGAAACCGTTTGCAGGAATGGGTGGTAAAAGAATTTTCAATACAATTTACTGGTGTTCAAGGACAGTCTGTCATATTGGTCAGTACTACCAGTAAGTTGTATCAAAGATTATTTTACCAGAAAATTCTGGAGACTGTTTCATTTAAATCTCTGAAGAAGGCCTTAGAATAGTAATCAAATGAGGATACTGGGCTCTTTACTAATAAGATTCAAGGAATAGCACAGTGAAATGTTTTCTCACCCTTGCATGAGTTCGGCTATAAAGAAGACAATATTCTAGTTGGATTCGTCATCTATCGGAAGATCTAGGGATGGCTATTACGCCACTCATGTTTTTTTAAAATATGGCAATAGACAAAATTGTCTAAGTTACTTGGTTTTATTGCATTTTTTTACATATGTATTGCTTTTGTGTTGTGTACCATTCCGGCACTCTTAAAAGAGAAGATAGATATGAATGAAGATAGAAAAATAATAAATTAAATAAACTTTTCCAGTCCAGGTCCAGCTGAAAAGTAAAGGAACAACACACACACACACACACACACACACACACACACACACGTCCTGCAACAAGGAGGTGTAAGGAGCAGTTGCTAAGTTGTTTGCACTCCTTTTCATAGGCTTGGTAAATAAGCTTCATGACACACCTTGACGAGGAATTTTGAGGTCCTACTCCTTATCTCCAGGTGAAATTTCTCTCTCTCTTGGCAAGGTCCACATAATTTCTACATATCCTTTTCTTCTGAGATGCAAAGCAAATGCATACTTAGAATAATGGGCTGAATGTTGGAAAGATGAATGCAACCATTCAAAACCATTCAAACGCTGAAGCAACAACGCAGGCATCACCATCATTCTATGAAAACTGTTATAGCATTATCTTTAAAGCTTTACTTGCATTAAAGTCTTACTTGGCAAACTTTTGGTTAACTTGCACATTGCCATGCCTTCTCTTACTGAGAGTGCCACAATATATATTACGGGGTAGGAGGTACAATTCATTTTCAGTTCCTTGTTCTCATTTGTTTTACATTCTTAGTCAAGAAGGAAGAAGCAGCTGAGCAAACTGATCAGATATACAGTCTTCTGCTGTAAAAAATAATAGTAATAGAATAAATAAGAAATATTCCCCCTACTATATACAGTACTGGCTTGCACTGTATTATTAATTTAAACTGTGTTCATGGTTTTTTAATGTAGTAGAAGAAACTACTACTACTATAGATAGTAATTAGTGCTCACAAATGTTATGGAAATGGTTACTTTTTTGCTAATTTAGAAGTGGAAGTTGCCACTTCCAAATGAGAATATTTTAAAATCCATGTGGAGGAATGAGTAAAAAGAAGAAGAAAAAGGGGGGAATCAAAAGGTTCTCCTTCCCAAATGTCTCTAACATTTATTGTTCTAACATTTCCCAGCCAGTTTCTACATTTCCTGAGACATTAATAAGTAAGTAATATTATTTAAAAACCAATAACTCATATACATCACTCTAGTAAATGTTCAACAGTGTTGCATTCTTTTGTTTTACTACTTTTGTAGTACAGTATTTGCTGAGGAGTCAGGCAAAATCCCCTTTCAGAATTACATTTTTTGTGCATTTCTGTTTTCAACCAAGAAACACAACAAAGGCCACAATGAGAGGAAGGCACTCTCTGCATTAAACTACAGTGAAAAGTGGCTGACCTACATCAGGAGGAAATATTGCAGGCGCACCCCCCAAAGAAAGACTCACACACCGGTATTGGATTAAAGGCATCGGGCCACTTTTATTGAATAATGCCCTAGTCCGAATTATCACTTTCAATTGGCCATTTTGGCACCGCGCTTGCATTGCAGGCGCACCTCCCAAAGAAAGACTCAGACACCGGTATTGGATTAAAGGCATCGGGCTCTTTTATTGAATAATGCCCTAGTCCGAATTATAACTTTCAATTGGTGTATCATCCAATTGTAATTCTTTAAGGCAAGCAGGCCGCAGTAACACTGGTAAGGTTCCTCCCAAAGTGCCAATGGAAATTGGCTACATGTATCTATTTGTATCAATTTGTATCAATTGTTGACCGGAGTCAATATACTATCTACTGACCCCACCCTATGACGTGTATTTGTTCAATATCAGGGTGATGCAGGCTGTGCAGCTCCTGCCATCAGCCCTTTCATGGTTCGCCCTTGACCGGCCAATCTTATTCCCCTGTACCTATCTACGTGTTGGCCAGTCAATTGCGAACCTGCCGGATACCTATGGGTCATAAATCTGTTACCTTACCAGTGCTACCTGCCACACGGGGAGGCGTCCGTGATGACTCACCGCCCCCCCCCCCAGACCGTCAGCTTGGTCACCAGGCCTGCTTGCACGTCCTCCAGAAAGAGGTCCAAACCTCTGGCTGACAGATGGACCCCATCTCCTGCATATAGACCATAATCCTGCAAGCCTATCCTAGGATGTTGAATGGCTGTTCCAAAGCCATTGTCAAAAAGGAACCGGGCGACAGCCCTGTTCAGTGACCGTCGAGCACGATCCAAGCCACGGAGGTCAATGCCTCCCCTGTAACGGTGTCTCGGCACGATGTCAGACCATAGCATAAGTGATGTAAAAAGGCCAGGTTACTGCACACCAACATTTTTAAAGAGAGGCCAGTGATCTGTCCGAGATCATTGCCGCCGAGGTGCAGAATCAAGACATCAGGCGGTCCAGCATCCCTGATGGACATCAGGAATGGCAACAGTTCCCGCCATCTCATGCCGCGCTTACCGTACCAACGCATACGTGCGGCTGCACGTAGCCCGAGATGGGGTCCACAGTCGGTCGTCGCAACATACTGCGCTGCCCAGTGCAAAAAATGTGGCCCACCAGCCATACTGCCACCAGTGTGCGTAAACACACAGGGTCTGTAAAAGAAGGAAAAAGGGGAATTAATGACATAACTGGCACTCATGCAGTAAGGGGGCGCACATATAAAGAAAAACACGCGGACCCCCATCTGCCCATGCGACGTATATCAGCATCAGAGTACCCAAACGCAGCCGCAGTTGAAGCGGCGCCTATCCTAAATGAATGGGTGCCGTAACGAGCCCCAGGGAGGCCGACACTGTGAAGTGCCATACCGGTCACCTTCCAAAACTGGAATTTGGTAAGGGGAGACCCATTCTGTGGCAGAAAAATGGGCCAGGGTGCGTGCCACGCACTGACAAAAACTCATGTAGGGCACCAACTGGACAGATGTCAGCAATCGTACACCGTAGCAGTCTGACACCACTGCCTACTCCGTGCTGATCGGCCTTTGAGGAACGAATCCTCAACTGGGCCAACTCCTGGGTAAGAAAGACATCGTCAAGTTCCAGTGCCCTATGAGACATGTCCCCCTTTGACAATGGGACCAGCTCACTGATACGGCGCGCTCCAAAAAAGGCCACGGTGGTAGCCGCATGAAAGAGAGCTTCTTCATACCTATTGTAACACAAGCTATGCCAACCTTGTGCAAGGTGCGTCAGAACCTCTGGTGAAACAGGGTGATGTGTGTCTGGGCGGCGGCCATGTTCATGTGTCCACCCTTCTAATACATGACGTATGCAGAAGTCATTCACACAGTCAATGAAACCCCTCGCCTTAGCCATAAATGCCAAAGCTGAAAGCCTAGTGGCAATGGTGCGAGGGGCTAACCCTACATCATGAAGGTAAACCATGAACTGAAGAATCTGGTCGACCGGGATCGGCCACACTTCGGGCAACTGCCTTTGCCCGCAAAAGTTCCTAAACTGTAGGAGTGCATGGAGATACGCCTTACGCGTGCGAGGTGCCAAAGACATGCCGATCGCCCGGTTCACCTCTCCTCGCCAAATGTCCAGATCTCGGCTGGGGGTGGAGAGGGCAGTTCCTCTGTTTCTGGTGCCAAGGCATGGAACCGGGGGATCTGCAGGCGGGATAAAGCGTCAGCAATATCATTATCAATGCCTGGTACATGTCTGGCCCTGAAAAGCACATTAAGGCGTAAAGACCTCAAAACAAATTGGTGAACTAATGCCATAACTCTGGGGGATTTGGATGTCTGCAGCATTGTCTTCGTAGGGAGGGAAACCGAAGAATTAAGCAAGATAGAAATAACCAGGGAGGAGGTCCTTGCATGTCTTGTTAAGCTAAACACTAACAAATCCCCAGGACCAGATGGCATCCATCCACGAGTTCTCAGGGAACTTAAAGATGAAATTGCTGATATCCTAGCCAAAATATATAATCTTTCCCTCAAATCAGGCTTTGTGCCTGATGACTGGAAGGTAGCGAATGTAACACCAATTTTCAAAAAAGGATCCAGGGGTGATCCAGGAAATTACCGGCCTGTCAGTTTGACATGTGTCCCAGGTAAAGTGATGGAAACCATCCTAAAAGATAGAATTAATAGTTACATAGAAGAGAAGGCGCTGCTAAAGGAGAGCCAACATGGCTTTTGCAAGGGCAAATCATGCCTCACTAATCTGTTGGAATTTTTTGAGAGTGTCAACAAGCATGTGGATAAGGGGGATCCAGTTGACATTGTTTATCTGGACTTTCAGAAGGCTTTTGACAAGGTCCCACACCAAAGGCTCTTGAATAAACTTACCAGTCATGGAATAAAGGGACAGGTCTTGTCCTGGATCAGCAACTGGCTAAGGGACAGGAAACAGAGGGTAGCACTAAATGGACACTTCTCCAAGTGGAGGGAAGTAAAGAGTGGGGTCCCCCAAGGTTCAGTACTGGGACCCCTGCTTTTCAACCTCTTCATAAATGATCTAGAGGTAGGAGTAAAAAGCAAGGTAGCCAAATTTGCTGACGACACTAAATTATACAGGGTAGTGAAAACTGTGAGAGATTGTGAAGAGCTCCAGAGGGATCTCTTGACACTGGGGGAGTGGGCAAAACAGTGGCAAATGAGCTTCAACATCAGTAAGTGCAGAGTGATGCATGTTGGGGCAAAAAACCCCAGTTACATTTATAAACTGATGGGGTCTGAACTCTCTGCGACAAACCAGGAAAGGGACCTTGGTGTCCTGGTGGACAGCTCAATGAAGGTGTCAACCCAGTGTGCCTCAGCAGTGAAAAAAGCAAACTCAATGTTAGGGATCATTAGGAAGGGTATAGAAAATAAGTCAGCAAGTGTCATTTTGCCTCTTTATAAATCTATGGTGAGGCCCCATCTGGAATATTGTGTACAGTTCTGGTCGCCATACCTCCAGAAGGATATTATGGAGTTGGAGAAAGTACAGAGGAGGGCAACCAGAATGATTAGGGGACTGGAACACCTTCCTTACCATCTGAGGCTGCAACGTTTGGGCCTTTTCACTCTTGAACGACGGCGTCTAAGAGGTGACCTGATTGAAGTTTATAAAATCATGCACGGTGTGGACAAGGTAGATAAGGAAAAACTGTTTTCCCTATCGCACAACACTAGAACTAGGGGACACTCCATGAAACTTTTGGGTACTAGTTCTCAAACAAATAAGAGAAAGTACTTTTTCACCCAGAGGATTACTGGTCTATGGAACTCCCTGCCAGAAGAAGTGGTGACAGCTGTCAGTCTTCACAGCTTTAAGAAAGGATTAGACAAGTTCATGGAGGACAAGGCTATCAATGGCTATAATTATGGCTACCTAAGGACAACCTCCGGGTTGGAGAGATAGGCAGGATATCTCTCAATGCCATTTCCAGGGAATCCTAAGCAGGTGAAGGCATCTCCTTGGGAATACCCTGAAGGAAATGGTGAGCCACTGTGTGAGACAGAATGCTGGACTGGATGGGCTGTGGCCTGTTCCAGCAAGGCTGTTCTTATGTTCTTATGTTCTTATGTTCTTATGTTCAAAAGTGAACTACTGAATTAGCCCACCTATCCCCCCAGAGCATCAGGGCACCCAAGATGGGGAAAAACTCCAGGAAAGTTATAACGCATAAACGATCCGTGCCTTGCCATGTCTGAGGCCAGCCGAACCCTGACCTCTGAGTAGCCGAACCCTGTGGTGGCATTTTAAAAGGCCTGCCATGGCGTCACACAGATGCCTGGCAAAGGCCCTGCCAGGTGTTACTACCCTACAGGCAAAGTTGAGGTGGCCGTGAAACACCTGCAAGTCTCGGAGAGACACCTTACGCCTGGCAAGCATTGCCAGAATCGAATCAGAGATCCGCGTCACCTTTTCCATGGGCAATCTGGATGTCTGGGCAACAGTGTCAATCTCAATACCTAAAAAGGTGAGACTGGTGGCTGGTCCCTCAGACTTTTCAGGCGCTAGGGGAACACCCAGTTCCCGCATAAGCACCTGAAAAGTGGCGAGGAGACGAGCTCACATGTCCATGCCTTGTTCCCCTCCGAACAAAAAGTCATTGAGGTAATGGGCTATAGACCGGGACCCTGATCTACGAACAAAAGCCCAGTGAAAGAAGGTGCGAAACCGTTCGAAAGCAGAACATAAGATAGAACAGCCAAAAGGCATGGCCTTATCTACATAAAAACTGTCCCAAAAATGGAAACCTAACAGCTCAAAGTCGTCCGGGTGCACTGGCAACAATCAGAATGCCGATTTGATATCACACTTTGCCAGTAGCGCCCCTGGGCCACACGAGCATACCATCTGCAAGGCCTGGTCAAAGGAAGTATACCTGACCGAGCAAACGTCATCAGGTATTGCATCATTGACCGAAGAACCCGCAGGGTAAGAAAGGTGGTGAATTAACCGAAATTCACCCGGGGACTTCTTAGGAACTAAACCCAAAGGTGACACCTTCAAGTTCAGGAATGGTGGGTCAGCAAATGGCCCAGCAACCCTCAGTGCGGTGACCTCCTTAGCTATAGATTGGGCGGTGATATCCTCATTACCCCTGAGGGAAATTAAGTTCGGGGCGTCTTGAGGCCCGCGTACCCCCTGAAATGGTATGCGGAAGCCAAATTGAAAACCCTCAAGTAGGTACTTCGCATCATCCCTTCTAGGATAAGCGGTAAGCCAATGTTCCAGCACCTGGACATAAATTGGGGAGGGGGCCTTTCTGATTGGTCGCACCATCAGAGGGAGCTCTGACTGCCCCCTGCCCACCCCTTCCTCTGCCTCATGACCCACCAGCCCGTGGGCACGCAGAGGCGGCGTGAGGGCCAGAGCAAGAGGGGCACTCGTGCCAGAACCGTCACTGACGCTTGTTGCGCACTCCGCTGGCGGAGAAGCTCCAACACAGCAGGCGGGCTGGAACCCCCTGCCCCGCCGTCTGGCAGGGAACCTATGTAGCAGCTGCCCGCTGCACGGCATGGCCACAATGGTACCAGTCACCAGGCGCCGGCCGCGTGGGGGTCATGTACAAGAGCCACAATTGCTGGCAGGGCTCATCCCACCTCATCTCAGGATGGAGGGCCACTCTCATCCTAAACTCCTCGTCATAGGCCAACCATGACGGTCCAGGGAAATCGACCACTGCCCAATAAATATTATCCAGGTATTGCACCATTGGAATGGCCAAGTCAGGGTGGGCCCTCAGGTATACCGCCATATAAATGAGGTAGGCTGGTAACCAATTGGCCCAGATGCGTGGTGGCTTATGACAATGGGACAACTCCTTGTCCCTATCGTCCTGCCCTTCCCTCTCCTCCTTGGTGGGCTCACGGTTTAGGAGGGAGAAAATGTCCACATATTCCCCCCTCCAAATCTTCTCCCTCGTGGCCTGGGAAAGGTGGTCACCCAGGGGTAAGGAATAACCGGCCGTCGGTAGGGCCGCAGTTGGCATAGATTAAATCGAGGGTGTACACAGTGGGCCCTGAACAACCCCTGAAACATTAGGCATACCCATAGGGGCGGTCACCCCTGTCATAACCGGGGGTAATTGGGGAACCAGGAGCTAACGGGACAGTGTGGATACAACTGTCCACCCGTGGTAACCTGTCGTGGCCATGGCCACTACACCCCCCCCCCAGTGTTGCTAGGTAGTGTCATTGGTGTACTCAATTGACCAGGATACTCACCCGGTGCACCCCCATGGGCCGCCACCCCCTGGCGGCAGCCCGCTGGACAACGGTGGTTGACGTGTGGGCCGGAAACGCAGGATGCGCAAACCCACCCTCGGAAGGTGGTGGGGCAATGCCCATTGACGCCTCCAGCACCGAAATGCGTGCAAGGAGGGCATCAACAGCCTCGGACCCACCTGTATAAGTTGGGCTGGGTGGGCCGGATGGCCCACTGGGCAATTACGGAGGTACAAACCCAAGTGTGGATCCTGGGCCCGAATAGGGCCAAGACCAATAATCCGGCTCATGTGGGGCCGGGGGAATGGTGGGGCGGAAACCCGCACCAGGCCCAAGTGGGTCGCCTGGCCCAGAACCGGGCAAAGACCCCATAGGGATAGTGATTCCAGAGGGGCCGGCCTGTGCCGCCCCTGCTTGAACCCCGGCATCGGGCAGGTAGGCAGCAGCCTGCCCACCCACATTGGTGGTAGTGGCTAAACCAGCCCTACTACCCAGTTGCAGGGGCACTGCCCGAGCCCTCCGGCCCAGGGGCAGCCCCCCTAGATGTGGGGGCGTGGGGTGGGCAGAGTCCTCCCCCTCCGCTGCGGCTTAGGAGCCGTCGCTTTTCGCTTGGGAGCCATGTCTCCCAAGTCGAAGAAGAAAGGGGAAATACCCTTTTGAAAAGAGCAAGGCAAAAGCCGGGGAGAAAAGCGATGGAGAAAACTTCTCCGCTCCATCGCTTTCCAAGAAAATGGCAGCCGAGCTGCCTCATGGCCACCACTTTTAAAGAGGGTGTCTGAGTCCTGGTGGGGGCCCCCCGCAAAGAGCACAGTGGCCATTTTGGCGCCGCGCTTGCATTCTTTCTTTTTTTAAAAAAACATTGTTACAACATGTCCAGATAGGTATTAGTTGGAGGTCTTAGGGATTACTCAAAACTCTGATGCTCACACATTTTTAATGCTGAAATTTACCTGACTTCTTCCATACACTGTTTCAGAGTCCTGTCAGGGGGTTCTACTACAGAGGAGAAGGTAGAATGCACACTAATTCTGAACAAAAATTGGAAAGAATTGTTAGGGTCTGACAAGGTGAGAAGTAATCCTCTGTGGTAGGGTAGAAAAAACAATTTTGCAATACTGGTCTCCTTCCTGTATCCACCAGAGATACATTCCAATGTCTTCTTTGGATACCTGAAACTGCGGATAACAACAAATCTTTTATTTTATACATATAGCTGAGGCATAAAAGCAGATGAGGGGTTTCAAATTCTTCCATTGTTCTACCAAAATGTCTGCTTTTATTGCTTGTAAACATTGCTGACAATGACCTCTAGTGCCCAGCTCTGATAATGTATCATAGAAATACATATATATTTATGTATTACAGAGATTTTTTTTATTGAATACTTTTATACCTGTGGATAACTGAACTGAGGATGCTGCACCTGCAATGGGGGATGACCTGTAATGTAGTGTTGCATAAACCTGAACTCAAATTTCTGCATTGAAAATATTAACTTTCTTAACCAAATTATTCTATTTGACCACCACATTTCCTCAAGAAAACAACCTGAATATCTGTGGGCAATTACTGTTTCCAACAATTCCTTAATTTGCACTTACAGCCCAGAGAAAACAAATATGAAAATTCCATTTCATTTACAATGGCAATTGGACATCCAACACCAATTTTATTTTATTTTACTTTATCACATTTATATCCATCTTTCCAGTAAAAGAGAGCACTCATGTTTTGTTTAAAAGAACCAAAAAAAGAAATAAGACCATATTTCATTTTTAAAAATTAAAATCATTCAAGCTAGCCTTACCATGCAACTATTAAGATTAAACAAATGTATTAAATTCCCATTAACATCAGTAAATGATATGGAAAGACAACACAGCAGGGCAAGTTGGCTGCCATATGTCGGTCTAAAAAGTTGTGTCTAAGGAAGTGTACATAACTCAGGGTTTGACCCAAAACTGTTTGTAAATGGCCACATCGATCATGTTTGTACCAACCTTCCCTTGGTCTTACCTTAATAGATAAAAGAGAAGAAACTTAATCTCATTTTTCATGTGAGCAGGACTTCAAGAGCTAGGTATAACATCCATCTTTAGCACCACAAGCATCATAGACATACTGATTTCCTCCTGATGAAGACATTCCTTTACTATTAAATCAACAGTTATCTGAATTCTGAAAATGTTCACTAGCTATACCCTCAGATGTAAATGCTTTATGAAGTGTGTGAAGTAATCTGAAGGAAATTGATGGAAGTAAAATAATTCAACCACTTGTACAGAATCATACTGTATTAGGGTATTATTTCCCCTTCACTCATTAGCAACATTGTCAGGTGCTGGTTTGTGGTGCATAAGATGTTTCTAGCAATAATGATTTGAGCTCCTCCCCATCAGTCCATTGCTCAGTTTTCAAACCCAGACTTTTAAAATTGATGAATTTCTCAGTTTCAGTTTCTTTCATTTGTTTTTAAATTCTGAGGCTCGTTCCATTCCAAACATGAAGAAATGTTAGAAAAACATAATTCTTCTTTTACTCTTAATCCAAATCCTCATGCCTGGCCATATCTCTGTTTATATTTTCTCTATACAGTGGAGCCTCATACAACAATCGCCCCGTATACCAACAAAACTGTATAACAATTAGGTTTTGGGAGAAAATGGCATCCCACATAATTATTCCTATTGGACAACAAAAATTGTACAACAATTTTTCAATGGGAAAATTCACTTAGCGAAAAAATCATTGTACAATGCATCCCATAAGGAAAATCGCTATACGATGCATGCATCGTATAGCAATTGTTTCGTACAACAACGAGCTCCATGGAGCAGATTAAAATGGTTGTATGAGGTATTCAAAAGTTGTGTTCTCGGGGCGTGGCTAAGATGGCCGACGAGTAACATCTTGATCTGGACGCTCGCGCTTATCAAAGGGGTAATCGATGGGATGGAGTGAAATCAAAAAATTTTAAAGTGGTAATTTCTGTGGCTAAGACTCCTGCTTGCCTTTTTGGAAAATTTCGGGAAGTTTTGAGGTCAGATGGTCGAAGTTCGGGAGGTTTTCCTTGGCGGGTGAGGCCTGCGACGGCAGTCGCGGCTTTTCTGCCGAGGAGCCGAGAACGGGACCAGCGAGACTGCGGAGGAGTACTGGAATCGGCAAGAAACTGTTTGGCATGAAAACAACTGCATGTAAGTGCATGAAAGGATATATGGAATATTAAAGCTTAAAGTTGGCTGGGGATTTTGTTTAGAAGAGCCTGGACTTTGAAATGGAAATGGGTGGAAGTATTTGAAACCGAGTGGCTGTTTCGTTAATGGCGGCGGCCCTGGAAAACGAAAGTGATTCTGTCAGGGTTTTTGGTTTCTTCGCACCCTAGGAGAACCGCGGCACGTTTTGGCGATAACAAAGTGGATTAAAAAGTTATTGTCTGGGTTATAATATTGGAAGGTAGCAGTGTGTTTCCCAGCTTGAAGCGTGTGGTAAAAGTTTGCGGTTCCACAGAAGAAGAAGAAGGGGGGTTTCAACTCCGAAATTAAGGAAGTTGCTGAATAATGGCGTTTTGATTTGTCCGCCTAAAGAAAAGGTTTAATAGGGCTCTTTTTTTGCCCCTTCACCGTGTGGATTACAAATACTTTTTTTCCTTTGGAGTATACAACTTCTCATGCCTTTTTCCTTTCCTGCTTGGATTTTGGGCTTCCTTTTCCTTTCATCTCCCCCTCCTTTTTTTCCTTTTTGGCGGCTTGGACTTAAACGAGAAGTTTTGGGTGACTGATTCCTTGGAGCCTTTATTTTTGTAGTTTGGAAAACAACCAGTTGGATTGCTTGCCTTGGGGAAACGGATTTGCTGTGGATTTTGCTGCCTGTTGGGAGTACATTTTGATTCCTTCTGCCTTTTTTGTGGAGTACAGTATTTAAATTGGATTTCTTCCTACATATAAGTTTTCCTTCTGCACTTGTGGAACCAGGGGTTGCAGTGTTATAGGTTTTATTTGATTGGCTATTTTCTACAACGTTCTGCAACATTGGACTTTGATATACTGTATTATTATGGCTAAAGGTACAAGAGGGAAAGCAAAGGAAGAAGACCCAGTTGTGAAGCCTAAGAAGAAAGAAAAAGTACCAATGGAAGAAACATCTCAGTCTTCATCTCCCCCTACAGTGCCCTATGATCAAACCCAAATTATGGTGGAAATTGGCAAGTTGTTTCAGAAATTAGAGAAGAATGAGGATTCAAGGGTGAAAGATAGAAATGAAATGATGAAAAAGCAAGATAAGGTGGTATCATCTGTTGCAGATTTTTCAAAAAAGGTGGATTTAAGTTTGAAAAAAAATTGAGGGAAATGTAAAATTGGTTCAAACTGAGGTAATTGCCATAAAAAAGGAAATAAAAGGGACCCAGGAGGTGGTGCGGGAGAATAAGCTGAAATTGGATGAACAAGAGAGAAGGATTGATGCTGTGGAAGATATGATGAGAAAGCAGAACATTGTGATCCGTCAGGTCGTGGAACGGACTCCGGACTTGTTAAGAGAAAGAGTGGTTCAGTGGTTAAATGGTCTGAATATGGGAAAAGAATTTGTCCAGGAAGATCTTGTAAGTATATTTCGGGTGGGCCCAAGAAGAGGGAGGGTAGTTCAAAGAAATGTGTTGGTAAAATTTGCAAATTGGGCCGATAAGCTAAAAGTAATGGCCCATCTGAAACGTGCTGGTCCTGATGCCCTGAAATTTGATGGTTCTGACGTAGAAGTTTATAATGATATCTCATTGAATGAAAGAACGTGGAGATGAGGCCTGTAACTAAATTGTTGATGAGTAAAAATATAAGGTATAATTGGAGATTTCCACAGCAACTGCGCTTTTTTTATGACAAAAGAATGCAAGTAATTGATGAAGGGGCCAACCCATTGGAGTACTTGAGCTTGTTGGAACTGGTAAAACTAGGTTCGGAAGAATGGATAAATCTTAAGAAGGAATTGATGGAATCTGGAGCTTTGGGGAGGGAGTATGAGAGGGAGGAAGCTGGTGGGGCAACAGGTGGAACACCGCAGCGAAAGGAAGAGGAGGAGGAGCTGTCATTGATCATGGTGGAGGAGGAGACAAGTAAGGAGCAATGAGATTTAGATTATAACAATTTAAAACATTTAACTAATATAGAAAGGTGAATAGCGCATAGCACCGGTAGGAAGGCACATCTTGCATGTCCCCCCTCTCCCCTCTTTGGTGGTCAAGGGCGGCTTTTTTTTGTAAGAAGGTGGGGAGAGAGATATTGTGTGTTGTATGTAGCTTTATGTGGTATAGGGGTAAGGGGTTGTTGGTGGCATGCCCAATGGAGAGTTTAGAGCTTAGAAAGGAGATAGGTTATGGGTAGTATCAAAATAATATCATGGAATGTGAAGGGTACAGGTTCTGTTCTTAAGAGACGCAGATTGGAATTGGCACTGAAGAAAGATAGACCTGATATATTGTTCTTACAGGAAACGCATCAGAAGTCAAAAGACACGAATAAACTTTTTTTGGGATGGATGCAACATTATCAGATGGCGTTTGGAACTTCAAAAGCAAGAGGGGTAGCAATCATGATTTCTAAAAAACTAGGATTTGAGATTACAAAAAGTATTGTTGATCAAGAGGGCAGATATTTAATTGTGAGAGGAAAAATAGAGGATGAGGAAATCATGTTGGTAAATATTTATGCTCCAAACGATCATCAAGCGGAATTCTTAGAAAAGGTTCGGAAAATAGTGGAATTAGAGAATGTTCCAAAAACCATTGTGGCTGGAGATTTTAATTTGATAAGGTCGGGACTAGATTGTACAAACATAGCAAGAAGTGGAATTGGTTTGAAAGGGAAGGTTTTGGATAAATGGATGGATGCAATGGGTTTGAAGGACTCTTGGAGAGAGTTTAAGGGCTCAGAAAGGGCATATTCTTTTTTTTCACATGTTCATGGGACCTACTCAAGAATAGATTATGTTTTTCTTACGGAAAATTTGATCAAGGATATAGAAGGAATGGAAATTGGGATCATTAAGGAATCGGATCATGCCAAAGTATATTTGGAATTGAAAATACAAAAAGATATTCGAAGAGGAAGAAGTTGGAGGTACGATCCTAATCTGTTTAAAGATCAGAAGTGTAAAAAGCAGATTATGGAAAGTTGGAAAGAAAGCTGGCAGTGGAACGACAATAATGAGGTTAAGTTTAATATTGTATGGGATACCATGAAGTCGGTTTTTAGGGGGGGAAACATAAAGTTGGCGAGTTCTAAATATAAAAGATATAAAGTAGAACAGATAGAAAAAGAAAGAGAAATAAAGCAGTTACAGGAAGAGCATGCGAAAAGTAAAGATAAAAAAATCCTCATGAAATTACAAAGACTTAAAGCAGAATTAATGGGTAAGGATATTGATAAAGTTAAACGAGATTTGATTTATTTAAATAGAGAATACTTTGAATTTAGCAACAGAAGTTCAAAATTACTAGCAAGAGCAGCCAAGGCTAAAAGGGAAAAAAGAGAAATAGGGGTATTGGTTAATAAACAAGGCTTAAGGTGTAATAAGAATAGAGATAAATGTAAAATTGTTAGGGAATTTTATCAAGTATTATATGCAAAAAAGGAAGTAGATTTGGAGAGGCTTAAAAAGATATTGGAGAGACAGTTAGGGAATGGAATAAAACAAGAACATAGAGAGAAAATGGAGGAAAGGATCAGTGATAAAGAGGTTAAGGAGGTAATTAGTGGGTTGAAGATGGGGAAAGCTCCGGGGGATGATGGATTATCGACAGAGTTTTATAAGGAATTTAAAGAAGTAGTGGTTCCAAAATTGGTGAAGCTATATAATTACATTTTAGATGGAGGATCAATCCCAACTTCATGGTATAACACTACAATCGTTCTACTGCCAAAGCCTGGTAAGAATCTGGAAAGAGTGGAATCGTACAGACCAATTTCTCTTATAAATCAGGATGCCAAGATATTCACAGCAATTCTGGCTAATTGTCTAAATAGTTTTATGGGGGAATATATAAATGTTGATCAAGTTGGGTTTTTAAAGGGTCGGCATATGGCGGATCTGACTAGAAGGGTATTAGATCTAATAGATAATGTTAATCAAACAAAGGAAAAGGTAGGCTTATTATCATTAGACATTTTTAAGGCATTTGATTCATTACAGTGGTCTTCAATCAAGGAAATAATTAAAAATTACGGGTTTGGGGATAGATTTAATAGGGTAATAGATTTATTATATCAAAAAGGCAATGCTAGGATTAGGGTAAACGAGGAGCTTACTGATGTGGTAAATTTAGAGGCAGGTACCAGGCAGGGCTGTCCATTATCTCCTATCCTGTTTATTATGGCAATGGAGATATTAGCTAAAAATATAAGGGATGATTTATATATAGAAGGGATTATGGGTAATAAAGTGAGTATGTATGCGGATGATACATTGCTTACGGTGAAACATCCGGAGTTGGTAATGGACAGGATTAAAGATCATCTACAGGTATTTGAAGCTATAACCGGACTAACGATAAACTGGGATAAATCAGAATTGATGTTGTGTAATTTGGGGGTAGGTGAGATGGACAAGATAGTGGAAGTGTTTAATATACAAATTAAAGATAAGCTGAAATATTTGGGGATAACTATTTCAAACAAATTAGAAGAACTTAAACGATTGAACTATGACAGCTTGAGAGCCGAATTCAAGAATAAAATACAAGAGTTTCAGAAGTTGAAGCTGTCATGGTTCGGAAGGATTGCAATTTGTAAAATGATATTGCTACCAAAGATTAATTTTTTATTTGATGCAGTAGCGATCCATTTGAAGGAGAAGGAGATTAATGAGTTTCAAAAGATGTTTAATTGTTTCTGTAACGGAGGTAAAAGATCTAGACTTTCAAAGAAGCTCTGGTATCTGTCTCAGAAAGAAGGGGGTCTGGGCATGCCAAATTTGTTAGCATATTATCGTGCATTTCAAATTAAGAATGTTGTGAAAATTTTGGCAAATGGAAAGACAATTTGGCAGCAAATGGAGATGAAAGAATATAGAAATATTGGCAATATGATTTTTTTGGGAATAAAGGATAAGCTTAAAAGGTCAAACAATACTATGATGAGAGGTCTCATGGAAGTGTGGAAAAAGGTAAAGATAGATATGGTCCCAAATCTTTCTCCAATTTTGGAATTGACTGATATGGTGTGTTTCCCAATAAAATTTGAGAAGGAAAAAAAAGGAAATATTGGTTAAAGATGGGGTGTTTTTATTGAAGGACTGGTTGAAAGCTTGTGATGATGATACTAAGAGAAAAAAAAATATTTGAGAAGTTAAATTTGGACTGGTTTCAGAAATTAAGGGTGGATAATTGGAATAAAAAATATAAAAGAGAAGTAGGGATAGACAGAATTAAGACGGAATTTGAGGAATTGGTAATAAAGATCAGAAAAGGGGAAAGAGGTATTAAGGGCCTTGTAAGCAAACTTTATACTATATTGAATAAGGATAAAGATTCACAGGAAGACCTGAAACGAAAGTGGGAACAAAATTTGAATATAAAAATTGGGGAGGTTGAATGGAGAAATAAATGGAAAAAGAGGATCATGAGAACAATGTCTGTAAGAATTAAAGAACATAATTTTAAAATGTTGTGGCAATGGTACTTGACACCACTAAGGCTTTACCAGATGGATAATAAAAGAGATAAGTTATGTTGGAGATGTAAAGAAACTGATGGAACATATGAACATATGTGGTGGAGTTGTAAAAAAATAAGGGATTTTTGGGGAAGAATAGAAGGGGAGTTTGGTGAAATATTGGGTAAAAACGTTAAGTTGGAGTCAGGTACCATTCTTTTAACAAATGTGGAAGGTTTGGGTTTGAATAAGGAGGAAAAAGAATTATTGGAAATTGTATTAAATACAGGTAGACAATGTATAGCTAGAAATTGGAAAAACGATGTAGATATACAGATTGGAGAATGGTATAAGGAAATGTGGAGTCTAGCATTGAACGACAAATTGACATGGGAGATTAAAGTGAAACGAGATAATTTAAAAGAGAATAGGTTTTGGAATATATGGAAACCGTTTGTGGAGCACTCTCTCATGGTAAATGATTGCTCAGGACCTGTACCATCTCAAAGAGGTTTTTGGAGTTAAAATAGAAACTAAACTCTCCGGGCATTGTACATATTCACAGGGTGATTTGTAAGTATTAAAAAACTATAATAGAGGTAGCACAGAAAGCTCTTATTGTTTGATTGTGTAATATTCTACATTGTGGTACCTAATAATGATGGTTATATGGTAAATAATTAGCTCAAGTATTGTTAGGTGCTAGCCTCTATGAATGTGAGTTAATATTGTGTTGATGTTATTTCTGAGTTATTATTGTATTGTATTGTTACTGTTTTCTTTTCTTTTTTGTATGTCTGTTAAAAAATTTAATAAAAATCATTAAAAAAAGTTGTGTTCTCAAATAGAATCACCACACCTAGACAGGTGTGTCTGTGTTTGCGTTCTCTCATCATCATAATTGCTTTCTCAGTATAGATGGCTATTCCTAGTCTTACCCTAGAAAAATGGGATTCTTGCTCATGTGGAAAGCCTACACATGAACAAGAATTTATCCTCTGCACATTGTCTTCCAAATGGAGAAAATGACAACAGGGAAGCAACAATTGAGGCACTCCTTTCTAAGCAAGGTGTACCTATTTGTGTTATTAATACCTTTGTACAGCAAAAAATGGCCAAACGGAGAAAAGGATACAAACACAATGTACCGTTTGTGTATGCCCAAAAATGATGAAGATAATAATAAACGAATCTTCTTATAAGGTCTTTGTATTCTTAATGTTATTTTTATTTTGCAAACTCTTGTATATTAAGTTGTAATGTCATCAAACAGAAACCAAACTCAGATACTTCTCTGCACAAAAAGTCTTCAAGTTCCTTTTGTAATCTTGACAATAGTAACCAAATTCAAATATGTTCTCTTCAACTTCTTCACTATGTCCTTTATAACAATATGAAACAATGATTCATTCCTCTATTGCACTTTCTATCTCTCATCCAAAACAGCTCATAAACTCGTATTCAGTTGGGAAGTCAAACTCCCATATATATTGGCCCCAAACTCCCGACGTCTATCCGGTTAATTAGACATTTCATTCAATAAATTTCATCAGGGGAGTTTTTGCAATATCTTAAAGGTTACAAAACACATGTCTGTTACAATATTATATGTTCAAACCAGCTGCAAGCCCCCATGCTCATTATCCAGTCCAAGCTTACCCAAACTTACCACTCTTGTGTTTCGCGTCCTCTCTGTCTCTTCTGTAATTTCTCTATGGTTGCTAAGGACGTTGCATACCATTAGAGTCCTATCTCTTAAATACAACTTGCTGCCTGCTCCTGACTGAATCTGCAAGCTCACATTACCACCTGTGTACTGGCTGTTTTACTTACAAGGAGCACCATGGTTCTAATTCCTGTGTACTTACAAAAAGCAGGTTAAATCAGTTTCATAGTTTAAACCCTTAGGATGCATGGTTCCTAGTCTATGAATATGAATATAGTATGCCTCCTTTCCTATCTCTTAAATACAACTTGCTGCCTGCTCCTGACTGAATCTGCAAGCTCACATTGCCACCTGTGTACTACTGTTTCACTTACAAGGAACACCATGGTTCTGATTCCTAGTTTCATAGTTTAAACCCTTAGGATGCATGGTTCCTAGTCTATGAATATGAATATAGTTTGACTACTTTCCTATCTCTTAGATACAACTTGCTGCCTGCTCCTGACTGAATCTGCAAGCTCACATTGCCACCTGTATACTGGCTGTTTTACTTACAAGGAGCACCATGGTTCTGATTCCTAGTTTCATAGTTTAAACACTTAGGATGCATGGTTCCTAGTCTATGAATATGAATATAGTTTGACTACTTTCCTATCTCTTAGATACAACTTGCTGCCTGCTCCTGACTGAATCTGCAAGCTCACATTGCCACCTGTGTACTGATTGTTTTACTTACAAGGAGCACCATGGTTCTGATTCCTGTGTACTTACAAAAAGCAGGTTAAATCAGTTTCATAGTTTAAACCCTTAGGATGCATGGTTCCTAATCTATGAATATAATATGCCTCCTTTTGTAATAGCAATTGTTCAATGTTGATACCTCTACCTGTTGTAACCGTGAGTTTTTCTAACACTACAAATTTGAAATCTGTGTCAAGATGGGTTTTTTCCATGAACAACTTAGATCACAAGATCAAGGACTTTCATGAATCCATAGTAGCTTTTAAAATGAAAAAATTTGATAGAGACCAGAACGATTATTCCAATGACAAAATATACAAATGGAGAATGGAACCCAATCCAAGACCCATGAAGCGGGTGTCATGGAACGACAAGGTTACTTATTCGGACACTACAAACAGCGACATCAGCTCATCAGGTGATGAGGGATCAACCAGAAGTTACAATTTCAGGAATACAGAATTCCGACAACGACCACAATATACCCAATCTTTTTTAGGAAGAAGAAGACAACAGAGGAAAGCAAAGCCCTAGTATTCAACTTATCCTCTAGGCACTTGACTGAACATGAACTGGCATTACTGGGACTTGGTTTCAATTTCGTTCCAACCCCCTATTATCAATCTTTTAGTACACGGGTGGATGTATTTCGGTTGATCAGGTTATTAAAATTAAGACTTTATTTTGGGGATTTTGAGAATAATTTTAGGAACCAATTTGCTCCCAAGTCAAAATTCTATCCCAACATCAATCACCCGTCTATAGAGGTGTTTAAAAGGATTGTTTTAAATGATATTGAAAAACTAGAACAAAGTAAACTTAAGGTAAGACGGAATTTAACAACGTTGGAGGTTAACACCTTGCAGGATTTGGGACGGGATGAATCCATAGTGATTAAACCGGCGGACAAAGGGGGTGGAGTCGTGGTTTTGGACAAGACGGACTATTTAAAAGAAGTCTATAAACAATTAGCTGACCCAACCTTTTATAAAAAATTAATCAAGGATCCAACCAAGGAAATTGAAAACATTATTAAGGTGGTGGTCACGGAGGGTCTTTCCCTTAATTATATTAGTGAAAGAACATACAAATTTTTGTTGAAAGAACACCCACGGGTTCCAATTTTTTATATCTTGCCAAAAGTACATAAAATCATTGATGCCCAGATTAGGATACCTGGACGCCCCATTATCTCCGGGGTGGGGTCCATTTTGGAGCCTTTAAGCCAATTTATAGATCATCACATTCAGCATTACACCTGTGACACTACTTCCTTTATCAGGGATTCTACCGATTTTATAAATAAGATCGAGGGCTTCCAGCTTCCAGCAACGGGTGGTTTGGTAACCATGGATGTTGTAGCTTTGTACACAAATGTCCCATTTGAAGATGCGAGATTAGTGGTCCAGGATGTATTAAATACCAGAGTAGTTCAACAACCGCCCACTCATTTTCTAATCGATCTCTTAGAAATCTGCTTGGAAAAGAACTATTTCAGGTTCAACCAAGACATCTTTTTGCAAGTAAAAGGAGTGGCAATGGGGTCCCCAATGGCACCAAGTTTGGCCAATCTCTATATGATTTCCTTTGAGAGAAATATTGTTTTAAATGCACAAATTAATCCATTTTTTCACCACATTTTATTATTTAAAAGATTTATAGATGATCTGTTTTTTGTGTTAGATGACTTTAATCTAATTCCAGACTTTGTTTCCTGGTTGAATATACAGAATGTGAACCTAAAATTTACCCATTGCATGAACAGGACTGAAATATCATTTCTGGACCTCTTGGTTTTCGTAGGAAGGGACAATAAACTGCAGGTCAGGCTATCTTCCATATGAGTCATACCATCCACCCCATTTACGCAATAGCATTCCATACGGAATATTTGCTAGAGCTAAACGTAATTCTTCACATCAAGAAGATTTTGAAACAGCAGCCAGGGGGATTAAGGAGAATCTTCTGGACAGAGGGTATCCTGAGCAGGTATTGGAAAAATCATTAAATAAGGTTAGAAGTGTGGCAAGGAGCACACTATTGAAAAGACAGGAGAGACAACCCAAACAGGGGATTTTTTGGTCCATAGACTATTCTCCCAGAGCCAGAGATATACAAAATATTGTACGCAAACATTGGCATATATTATCTGACATTCCAGGGTGTCTAGAAAAACCCATGATAGGTTTAAGGAGGACTAGAACAGTTGGCAACTTGATTACTAGAGCAGATGCTGCACCGCGACAAGAATCACGGAGCAGTCTGGTCAAGGGCCATCACAGATGCGGCCAATGCGTTGTTTGCAGGTTCGCTTGGGAGACTCAGCACATCAATTTTCCAGAATTAAACTTTAAAAAAACACTCAATTTTTTTAGTAATTGTAATAGCCAATTTTGTGTATATCTATGGATTTGCCCTTGTGGTCTCAAGTATGTGGGGAAATGCTCACGCAAATTAAAAATCAGGCTAGCAGAACATCGATCCAGGATAAGGGGACAGGTGGAAAATGCACCATTGGTAAATCATTACATGGAAAAAACCCATCTTGACACAGATTTCAAATTTGTAGTGTTAGAAAAACTCACGGTTACAACAGGTAGAGCTATCAACATTGAACAATTGCTATTACAAAAGGAGGCATATTATATTCATAGATTAGGAACCATGCATCCTAAGGGTTTAAACTATGAAACTGATTTAACCTGCTTTTTGTAAGTACACAGGAATCAGAACCATGGTGCTCCTTGTAAGTAAAACAATCAGTACACAGGTGGCAATGTGAGCTTGCAGATTCAGTCAGGAGCAGGCAGCAAGTTGTATCTAAGAGATAGGAAAGTAGTCAAACTATATTCATATTCATAGACTAGGAACCATGCATCCTAAGGGTTTAAACTATGAAACTAGGAATCAGAACCATGGTGCTCCTTGTAAGTAAAACAGTAGTACACAGGTGGCAATGTGAGCTTGCAGATTCAGTCAGGAGCAGGCAGCAAGTTGTATTTAAGAGATAGGAAAGGAGGCATACTATATTCATATTCATAGACTAGGAACCATGCATCCTAAGGGTTTAAACTATGAAACTGATTTAACCTGCTTTTTGTAAGTACACAGGAATTAGAACCATGGTGCTCCTTGTAAGTAAAACAGCCAGTACACAGGTGGTAATGTGAGCTTGCAGATTCAGTCAGGAGCAGGCAGCAAGTTGTATTTAAGAGATAGGACTCTAATGGTATGCAACGTCCTTAGCAACCATAGAGAAATTACAGAAGAGACAGAGAGGACGCGAAACACAAGAGTGGTAAGTTTGGGTAAGCTTGGACTGGATAATGAGCATGGGGGCTTGCAGCTGGTTTGAACATATAATATTGTAACAGACATGTGTTTTGTAACCTTTAAGATATTGCAAAAACTCCCCTGATGAAATTTATTGAATGAAATGTCTAATTAACCGGATAGACGTCGGGAGTTTGGGGCCAATATATATGGGAGTTTGACTTCCCAACTGAATACGAGTTTATGAGCTGTTTTGGATGAGAGATAGAAAGTGCAATAGAGGAATGAATCATTGTTTCATATTGTTATAAAGGACATAGTGAAGAAGTTGAAGAGAACATATTTGAATTTGGTTACTATTGTCAAGATTACAAAAGGAACTTGAAGACTTTTTGTGCAGAGAAGTATCTGAGTTTGGTTTCTGTTTGATGACATTACAAGTTAATATACAAGAGTTTGCAAAATAAAAATAACATTAAGAATACAAAGACCTTATAAGAAGATTCGTTTATTATTATCTTCATCATTTTTGGGCATACACAAACGGTACATTAATACCTTTGTAGGCAGTGTTGGGATTCAGCAGGTTCGCCCCAGTTTGCCAGAACCGGTTGCAGAAATTCAGGCTGGCCCTGCCCATCTAAGTTTTGAAATAAAGTAGACCTTATTTGGGTGCAACACAGGGCTTTCCCCTTGGCCACACCTACCATACCATGCCCACAGAGTAAGTAGTTTTTTTTTAATCCCACCACTGTTTGTAGGGCTTTTGTTTCATACTCTACATGTCTAACTCAGTTGATGATTCTGATATCTCTCAGAATTGGGGATGGCAGGCTCTGTTTTCATATTGCTCACAAGCAAGAAGGAGGAACTGATAAATTATTCTATTAGCCCTAAGAGAAATGAAGTATTTCATGGCATTTTTGACAAAAAAGAGAAAATGAGAACTTTTTTTGTATAATTGGGCAAACAATGCAAATCACAATGTAAGCAAATAACACAAACTGCAGAAGACAACTACAGCTGCCACTTTTTTGCATATGGTTTAAAGACTTAGTTTTAGATGAGTTGTTTTCATCTTTTTAAAACACATCTAGTTGTTCTGTGTTTGCTTTGTGTGTGGTATACAAGGATATTAGTTTTGTGCAGTGACAGCTTGAACAAATAATGGAGATGTTGATTTAAAAAAAACTTCTTGTCTTGTTCTCACATGGAAATGAAGAATTTCATGGGGTTTGAAAATTCCTCAGCCAAGTTCATTGTTGCATTAAGGTAGCCTAAATAATTGAGAACAAAGGTTTCACTGTTTATTCTTTACATCCCTACTGTGAAGTACTTATAGCCATGTATATTTCTTATATCTAGTGCCAGATCAGCCATTAGAGATAGTAAAGTGGATGCCTCATTGGCAAATGCTACAAAATGAAGCTACATACTACTGGCTTGCACTACACTCCATAATTTAGGCTGTCTGGATGATACTTTTGTATTGCCAGTGTTGAACATTCAACTGCCAACTTTATATCTGGAATGGGACAGAGGGCAGGGTATCATTTCGTTCTTCACTTTTGGCAACAAAATATCTTGAGCTAATCCTGAACATATCAAAAACTTAATTCTGTCTCTGATTCAGAAGATATAATCACAATATCATGAAGTTCATTAAGCTGAAATATATAGCTGCAGCTGTAAATTCATACAATCAATTTGCTTTAACATGACCAGACTAAATCATGCTATTAGATTTAAAGCAGTGGTTCCTCAAATGACATATATCTTTTCTCTTTTTAAAAAAAATAATTTTTATTAAATTTTAATATTGATACAAAATATAAAGACATACATCAAATTCACATCCAGTAATAACACTATATTTCAGTTGTGACTCGATATTATATTACTTCCCCCTTCCATTTCTCTCCTTGGTACTAAATTTTTATCAATGTCATTTATAATTTTTCCAAATCTAAATTTTTAAATTTTCACCATCTATTTGTACATTTCATAATCTCTAATATATCATATATCCACCAAGTCACCCTTCTACTTCGTAATATCAATACAAAAATGACATAACTAAGTTTTAAAAATAACAAATTTAAACCAAAAATAAAAATAAAGCAAAAAGACTAACCACCCTGTGTTATATACATTGCCCTGGAGAGCACGGAGTAACATTATGAATCATTCCCAAAAACCCTTGTGAGCGGGTGCAGGTCTATTCAGCTCTTCTCCCTTCAAAGAGTAATCCACAAAAGTTTTCCAAATCTTCCAGAATCTATTTTCTTTAATAATCCCCTTTTTCATATTTATCTCATATGTTAACTTATCATTTAATGCTAATTCCCACATTTCCTTATACCATTCCTCGATTTTCATAATCACATCATTTTTCCATTTTCTCGCAATACACAACCTACCCGTTGTCAGCATTATTTCAAGCAATATTTTTTTATCTTTACTTAAAATTATATCTTCCACATCTGTCAACATGATGGTATTTGCATTCAGTTTGATTTTTGTTCCCATAATTTCATTTATCTCATTCTCAATACCTTCCCAAAAATCCTTTACCACCTTACAACTCCACCACATATGTTCATATGTACCCAATACACTCTTACAATGCCAACACATTTTATCGTTTTTTTAATCTATCTGATGCAATCTCACCGGTGTCAAATACCATCTCCACAACATTTTGTAATTGTGCTCCTTTACTCTAACCGACAGAGTTCTCATAATTCTTTTCTTCCATTTATTTTTCCAGTTTTGATCCTCAATCTTTATCTCAAGGTCCTGTTCCCATCTCACTTTCAGCTCCTATTATGGATTACCTTCCTTATTTATCATTATATATATTTTACTCACCAGCCCCTTTATACCACTTTGTCCCTTTCTTATTTTCAAAACTAAATCTTCAAACTCTGTCTTCCCTCTTTCTAATCCGGCCTCATTCATTAATTTACAATTCCACTTATTTACCATTTTATCTGAAACTAATTTAATTTCAATTGTGCATACAAATTTATTTTTCTCTCATTGTCTCTATATGCCCATATCCAGTCTTTCAACAGGAAAACTTCATTCTTATCCAATACTTCTTTAATCCTTTTATTAATTCTTATTGGAAAATTTGCAATATCCTCCAATTCAATAATAGGAGAAATATCTGGTACCAACACCTTTCTCACTTTTGTCCATGTTCCCAATATTGTCTTCATCATTTTATTTTTAGTATTTACTTTCCCAATGTCACCTCCTAGAAAGACTATTTCCCCCATATAATTAAGTTCTTTCATTTCAATTTCTTCCCAAATTGCCTTTTCCCTTGCTAAGATCTTTTCTTAATTTGAAAAGCTCGATAATATGTTATTAAATTTGGCATTCCTAACCCACCATCTTTTTGAGGTAAATACCAAAACTCTTTTGCCAATCTAGATCTCCCCCCCCATTACAAAAGTTATTAATCATTATTTGGAACTCATTAATTTCCTTATCCTTAAATTGGATTGGGAGTGCATCAAATAAAAAAATTAATTCTTGGTAATAACATCATTTTACTTATTGCTATTCTTCCAAACCAGGACAACTTCAATTTTTGTAACCCCTGCATTCTATCCTTAATTTCTTTTTTCAATCTTACATAATTCAATTTGTTAAGATCTTCAAATTTGTTTGAAATATTTATCCCTAAATATTTCAAATTGTCCTTAATTTGTAGATTACCCTTTCCTTTTATCTATTGTTGATCTTCTTTGCTCATATTGTATAGAATCATTTCTGATCTATCCCAATTTATTCTCAAACCCGTAATATCTTCAAAGTCCTTTAATAACACTTGTATTCTATCCAATGCCCTTACAGGATGTTTAGTTATTATTAGAGTATCATCCGCAGAAAGATTTATCTTATTACCTAAGACCCCTTCTATTTCCTTATCTTCCCTTATAGCTTTTGCCAACATTTCCATTGCCATGATAAATAAAATTGACGAGAGTGGGCAGCCCTGCCTAGTACCTGCTTCTAATTTCACTTCTTCTGTGTCCTCATCGTTTACTCTAACTATTGCGGTACCTTGCTGATATAGTTGTTCAATTGTCTTCCTAAATTTATCTCCAAATCCATAGCATTTGATTATCTCATTAATTGTTACCCATTGTAAAGAATCAAATGCTTTGAAAATATCTAATGATAATAGTCCTACTTTTTCTTTTGTTTGTCCAACCACATATATTAAGTCTATAACTCTTCTTGTCAAGTCTGACATATGTCTACCTTTCAGAAAACCCACATGATCCTCATTTATATAGCTGCCCATAAAATTGTTCAGTCTATTAGCCAGTATCGCTGTGAAGATCTTAGCATCCTGGTTTGTCAATGAAATTGGTCTATATGATTCAACTTTTTCCAAATCCTTCCCGGGTTTTGGCAATAACACTATTATGATCCTATACCATGAAGTCGGAATTTGTCCACCTTCCAATATATAGTTATAAAGTTTAGTCAATTTTGGAACCACTAAATCTTTAAACTCCTTATAAAATTCAGCCGATAATCCATCTTCTCCAGGCGCTTTATCTGTTTTTAATCTAGCAATAACCTCTTTTATTTCCTTTTCCGTTATCCTAACTTCCATTCTATTCCTGTGTTCCTGATCTATCTTATTAATTGTTAGTTTCTCCAATTGTTTTTTTAATTTTATCTCATCTATCTTCTTTTTTGCATATAACTCCTGATAAAAATCCTTCACAATTTTGCATTTATCTCCAGTTCTATTACATCTAACCCCATCTTTTCTAATCAAAACTCCAATTTCCCTTTTTTCTCTTTTTTCTTTTGCAGCCCTTGCTAATAATTTTGAATTCTTATTACTATATTCAAAAAATTCTCTTTTTAAATATACCAAGTCTCTTTTTACCTTATCTATATCTTTTCCTATCAATTCAGTCTTTAATCTTTGTAAGTTATCAAAAACCTTCTTATCCTTAGTTCTTGCATGTTGTTCTTGCAAATGTTTTATCTCATTCTCAATTTTATCCTGTTCCACTTGACTTTCCCCTCTAAAAACCGACTTCATGGCGTCCCATACCAAATTAAAGTTCACCTCATCTGTGTCATTCCAATACCAACTCTCCTTCCAATTCTCCATTATTTGTTCTTTAAATTTAGGTTCCTTATATAATTTTGTATCTCCAGACCCTTCTTTTTTTCTCCCGATCCCCTATCCTCAACTCTATCATTTTTGCATGGTCTGATTCCTTGAAGATACCTACATCTACCTCATCTATGCTTTTAATTATATTCTCTGTTACAAATACATAGTCTATTCTAGAATATGAATTGTGTACATGTGAAAAATAAGTGTAAACCCTTTCCGACCCCTTAAACTCTCTCCATGTGTCCTTCAATCCTAACGCAGTCAACCAATTGTCCAAAATTGGCTTCTTAGTTCTTTTCCCACATCTTAGTAGATTTGTACAATCTAGATTTTACCTTATTAAGTTGAAGTCTCCAGCCACTATCATTTTAGTTGTTCTCTCTTTCTCTAATATTTTGTACATTTTCTCTAGAAAAGCCTCTTGCTGATCATTTGGAGCATATATATTCACCAATGTTATTTCTTCCTCATCAATATTTCCTTTTACTATCAGATATCTGCCCTCTGGATCGGAAATACTACTTGTTATTTCAAAGCTCAACTGAGTTGAAATCAAAATAGCCACCCCTCTTGCCTTTGAGGTACCAAATGATTTTTCATAGTATTGCATCGATTTTAAAAATATCTTGTTTGTGTCCTGAGACTTTTGATGAGTTTCCTGAAGAAAGATCACATCCGGCCTATCCCTTCTTAAGGCTGATTCAATTCTTCTCCTCTTAACTTGAGATCTTGTACCCTTCACATTCCATGTTAGAACCTTTATATTTCTCATGATATTAGCAAATGCACTCCTCTACAATCTCTGATTTCTCCATTGGGTGTGCAACATTCAACCCCACAATTAAGACTAAACCTACTACATAAAACATTCATCTCTACCCTCCCCACCTTTTCCCCCCAAAAAGCCGCCTTTGTACCCAAAGAGGGGGGGACATGGAAGATGTGACCTAAACAAAAAAAAAGACAATGCTCCAGAGCTATATTCTACAATAATAGATTTAAGTTTTAACTACTCTTTTAAACTTTGAAGACTTTTATATTCCTTACCCATCTATCCTGACCTCTCTCCTCCAGATACTTCACCCTTCTCCAGCCCCTTTCTCTACCTTCAATCCCTCCTCCCTATCAACTGCCAACTTTATATCTGGAATAGGACAGAGGGCAAGGTATCATTTCATTCTTCACTTTTAGCAACAAAATATCTTGGGCTAGTCCTGAACATATCAAAAACTTAATTCTGTCTCTGATTCACAAGATATAATCGCAATATCATGAAGTTCATTAAGTTGAAATATATAGCTGCAGCTGTAAATTCATACGATCAATTTGCTTTACCATGACCAGACTAAATCATGCTATTAGATTTAAAGCAGTGGTTCCTCAAATGACATATATTTTTTCTCTTTTCATTACCAAATAATTTCTATCTCACAGCCTAGTATATCGAGTTTTCAAAGTCAGCCAATCTTGGCTGAGAGATAGACAGAGACATAAATGTCAAGAGACATCAGATGATAGCATCTCCTAAGAAGACATGATTGCACACTCGCATGTCTGCAATTTGGAGTAAGAAACAAACATTTCTGAAATGGAAGCATTGCTTAAAGGATGCTAGTTTGAAAGGATTTCACTGCTTGAAGGACAGCCTTGGACTTATAGATCTATAAAACCATTTTAACTAATGGTAAGGAGTGCTGAGAGCTGTAGCTGAATAACTTTGGAAGGCTACACTTTGCCTACAACTGGATTTAAATGGGAAGCTAGGAACTACTAGTATGTAGCAGTAGAAAATGGCACCTCATGGACCAAATGGGAGATGCAACAAATGGGGGTGGTACAATTCTCTGTTTTGGCTACTAATCACTGTTGTGGCACTGGATGCTCAAACTAAAGACATCTCCTATTAACTTTGGGTATATGTTGAATAAAATTGGGGTGGGAGCTAGAGAAAACCCCGTGGGACATAAAAGCCAACAGGCCAGGCTTTAGTCAGGAATTCTACAGCAACATGACGTTCTAAATTTGTTCCTCCAAGAAGAACTACAGTCACCATAAAATAGTACCATCAGATCCTGTTCCAGACAGGGAAGTCAGAAAGACATTGCAGTCAGTGGCACTGAAAGCGATCAGTTTTTCAAGCATTACCAGTAGCAACATATTCCTTTGCACAATTTCCTGCATACATTCTCAACAGAGGTGATTATAACAGTTGGTATCACAAAATGAGGCTTCAAGCCAGCCTGGAATGGATTTTGGGATGTAGCCATTTCTGTGTATTAGTGACAGGGTCCTCACCTCTTCTTTCTTTTAGTTGCTTTTTCCAAGGAAAAGTGGTAAAGAGAAGTTTAATGATCAGTAGCTGGAATTTGAGCACACAATAACATATGGAATAAGGGTACAAAAAACCCACATACAACACAACTCCCATCTCAGCAAATACGTATATGAGCTACATAATAAATGGGCTTCTTAAAATTCTTCATCGTACAGATAAGCAAAAAAATTGGAGACTGGGAATAATTATGCCAAAATTCTCCAAGGCAATGAGAAATTCTCTACAGTGGCAGGATCACAACCACAGCTTTTTCTAATTATTCTGTTCCACGTTCTGTTTATACTAAAGATGCAAGTGATAGCAGAAGTTTGGCATAATCTGGCTAGGGCCACAGCATAGCTTTCAAGCAGGGGTTCACAACCTATGGCCCACAGGCAGGGCCTCGCCCATGCCACCTTTTCACGTGGCCCACGTTGCTACCAGCACCGGAAGCAAAAGAAGAAGTGGATGCATTTACAACAGCCATCAATGCACTTGCAGCTGTCATAAACACATTTACAACAGCCATAAATGTGCCTGTGGTTGTCATAAATGTGTTTACAACAGCTGCGGGTGCATTTACAGCAGTCATAAATGCAGCGCCGTTCACAGTGGGGGGAACCACCCACCCAGCCCACCCAGTTGTCTGATGGGATGTGGTCCAGCCCATAGTGTGAAAATGTTAAAAACCCCTGCTCTATGGTATTGTGCATTAAAAAATGGGGCAAATGTAAAATCTGAAACTCACTAAAGAGGGTGGGATTTTATTTCTGGAGGGATCAAAAGCCCCACCTTTTATTTTAAGGATACATATAAATATGTTCTGTTAGTTTTTGTCTCTACTGTTTTTCAGCGCTCTGACAGTTTCAATGAGGAAAGAAGGGGAATTCAGGTTACACTGCAAATTGTGATGATTATGAAATGTTCACACAACTGTTTTATCTCAAGCGGAACTCATTGTCTAACCATAGTAGCAGTTTAGCCTTGTGAAGAGATCCTCAGTCAAAACTAAAATGTCTTTCAGTCAGAGCACTCTCTGCTGAACCTCTACAGCATATCAACCGGAAATTGCCAGCAGGGAAGTCTCCAACACTGGTTTTGCCTTAGTAAAATGACAATTGCTGTGAAAAAGTAGAAAAACCTGCTGCATTATCTTCAGGGAGCTATGACTTTAATGAGCATTTTATGAAAATACCAGGAAGTGCTGCAAGTCCTCTGAATCTCATAAAAGCAGATCCAGCAAGTGCTGCTTTTCTTTAGTTCTATAATTGTGGAAGTCAGCAAGTATTTCAAAATGAAAGAACCTAACAGAAGAGAATGTAGTAACTCACATCATCAAAAGGCTCCCACCTTAACTTGTCCTTTTCACCCATGTCTATCCAGGTTAACCTTATAAAAGCATCTGGTATGGATGCACTAGAAAACCAAAACCACAGAATGCCATGGAATACCACTGTACATATTAGTTTCAGTAGTACAGCTTCTCTTTTGTAAGATCATTAAAAAGGACTGCACTCCAGTATGCTGTCTAGGTACAGAAAACTTCTGGAGAGGAGATAAACTTTCAGAGAAAGTCCAGCAGAGTGAATCAGTCATTTCAAGAAGCAGGTTTGGGATATCATGAAAGGGGGCCAAGTTGTTGTTGTTGTTCAGTTGTACAGTCGATTCCGACCCCATTGACCATTGCCCTCCATGCAACTCTGTCCTCCACCATCCTCCTCCACCATCCTCCTCAACCCACCCAGCTCTGTGCCCATTGTGTCTACAATACCATCTAACCATCTCATTTTTGGCTGCCCCCTTCTTCTTTTGCCCTCTACCTTCCCCAGCATCAAGGCTTTGCAGGCGCACCCCCCAAAGAAAGACTCAGACACCGGTATATGGATAAAGGCATTGGGCCACTTTTATTGAATAATGCCCTAGTCCGAATTATAACTTTCAATTGGTGTATTTATCCAATTGTAATTCTTAAGGCAAGCAGGCCGCAGTAACACTGGTAAGGTTCCTCCCAAAATTGCCAATGGCAATTGGCTACAATGTATCCATTTGTATCAATTTGTTTGTTGATACAAACAAATTGTTGACCGGAATCAATAAACTATCTACTGACCCCACCCTATGACGTGTATCCGTCAAATCACGGGGTGATGCATGCTGAAAAGCTCCTGCCATCACCCCTTGCCTGGTTCGTCGTTGACCGGTCAAAGCTATTGTACCTGTACCTGTCTAAGTGTTGGCCAGTCAATTGCGAACCTGCCGGATACCTCTGGGTCATAAATCTTTACCTTACCAGTGCTACCCGCCACACGGGGAGGCGTCCATGATGACTCACCGCCCCCCCCCAGACCGTCAGCTCGGTCGCCAGGCCTGCTTGCACCACACCCAGAAAGAGGTACATACCTCCAGCTGACAGGTGGACCCCTTCTCCTGCCTACCAGCAAAAATTTTTGTAAGCCTATCCGCAGGTGTCCAATGGCTGTCTCCCAGCCATGCTCAGCAAGGGACCGAGCAACAGCCCTGTCCACTGACTGCCGGAACAGTCCGAACCACGGAGATCCACGTCTCCCCTAAATTGGTGTCTCGGCACGAAGTTAGACCATAGCGACCGTGTGTAAGCCATACATGATATAAAACGCCAGGTCACTGCCCCTCGACAGTTTAGGAATGGCAGTGATCCGTATAAGATCATTGCCACCGAGGTGCCTATTAAGAACATCGGGCGGTCCAGCATCCCTGACGGACATCAGGAATGGCCACAGTTCCCGCCCCCTTGTGCCACGCATACCATACCATCGCATACGTGCGGATGCACACAGCCCAAGTCGGGGTCCACTCTCTGTCGCCGCAGCATATACTGCTGCCCAGTGTACATAGCTGCGGCCCACCAGCCCCACTGCCACCGGTGTGCAGAGACAAACATGATATGTAAAAGAGGAGAAGAGGTGAAGGACATAACTAGGTACTCATACAGTGAGGGGATTTACATATAAGAAATTACGCGTACACACATATCCGCCTCCGAGTACCCCAAACGTAGCCGCGATCCTAAATAAATGGGTGCCAAAACGGGCCCCATACCGCGAAGCGCGGCACCGGTCACCCTCAGTAACTTTACTTTGGTAAGGGTAGACCCATCCTGGTGGCAGAAAAACAGGCTGGGGCGCGCAGCAGGCACTGCCGAAAATTCATGTAGGGCACCAACCGGACAGATGTCTCCAATGAAACTTCATAGCAGTCTGACTCCACTGCCTACGCCGTGCTGAACAACCTTTGAGGACCATATCCCGAATTGAGCCCACTCATGTGTGACATAGACATTGTCGAGTTCCAGTGCCCTACGAGACACATCCGCCTTACACAGATGGTACCAACTCTGGCACCCACTCACTGATGCGGAGCGCTCCAAAAAGGCTACCGTGGTAGCTGCGTGACCAAGAGCCACTTCACACCTATCCGAACATAAGTCATGCCAGCCTCGTGCAAGGTGGGTCAGAAACTCTGGCGAACTGGGGTGATGCATGTCCGGGTGGCGGACACGTTCACGTGTCCACCCCTCCAAAACACGACACATGCGGAAGTAACCCACGCAGTCACTGAACCCCCCCACATTGGCCATAAATGCCAGTGCTGAAAGCCTGAAGGCTATAGTACGGGGGGCCAAACCCTGACTGCGAAGATAAACATGCATTGTAAAACCTGGTCCTCAGATATTGACCACACTTGAGGTAACTGTAGTTACTCGCAAAAAGTTCTAAATCGCATGAAAGCATGTTGATACGCCTTACGCGTTCGAGGTGCCAATGACATGCTCGGTTCACCTCTCCTTGCCAAATGTCCAAATATCGGCCGGTAGTGGCAAGTGGAATTCCTCTGCTTCCGGAGCAAGGCACGGAACCGGGGGATTTGCAGGCAGGATAAAGCATCAGTGATATCGTTATTAATACCTGGAACATGTCTGGTCCTGAACAGCACATTTAGGCATAGGCTTCTCAATGACTTGACAAACCAATGCCATGACCCTGGGGGATTTGCACGTCTGGGTGTTGACAATGTGCACCACTGCCGCATTGTCACACCAAAAATGGACCACTGAGTTGGCCCACTCATCACCCCAAAGCATCAGTGCTCCCCAATTTGGGAAGAAACTCAAGGAAGGTAAGATCGCGGAGGCGATCCGTGCCCAGCCATGCATGAAACCCTCGGTCGTAAGTCCCCCTACCCTCAGAGTAAACCCCCATAATCCAGGGAGTCGGAGGCATCCGACCGTACTCGAAATCTAGGGCAGGCCATAAGGTCTGATCTCCAGGAAGAGACCCCGTTAAATCCCTGGAGGAATTTGAGGCAGACCGCAAGGTCCGCCCGTATGCTCCTGATCAGCTGGACCCTGTGGTGACGTTTAACAGGCCAGCCATGGTGTCACACAGGCGCCTGGCCAATGCTCTGCCGGGTGTAACCACCCTGCAGGCAAAGTTAAGGTGGCCATGCAGTAGCTGCAGCTCACAAGGGGACACTTTATGTTTGGCAATCAATGCCAAAATCGCCGCAGAGATCCGAGCCACCTTATCCATTGGTAACCCGGATGCCTGTGCGACAGAGTCAATTCCAATGCCTATAAATGTGAGCTTAATAGCTGGGCCCTCGGTCTATTCAGGCGCTAAGGGGACACCCAGTTCCCACATGAGTGTCTGAAATGTAGTGAGGAGACGCATGCATGTGTCCAAGCCCCGTTCACCCCGAACCACAAGTCATCGAGGTAATGGGCTAGAGACCGGGACCCCAACCTGCGAGCAAAGGCCCACTGAATGAAAGTACTGAATCGTTCGAATGCCGAACATGGAATAGAGCAGTCAAAAGGCATGGCCTTATCTAAATAAAATACTCCTTGGAACCTGAAACCCAATAGCTCAAAATCCCCGGGGTGCACCGGCAATAAACGTAAAGCCGAGTGCATATCAGACTGTGCCAGGAAAGCACTGGGACCGCATGAGCGTACCACCCTTAGGGGCTGAACAAACGACGTGTACCTGACTGAAAAAGGTCATCGGGAATGGCATCCCTGACCGAAGAACCCACAGGGTAAGCTAAATGGAGGATTAAACGACATTCACCCTGGTTCTACCCCGGTAGTAGCCCCATAGGGGAGACCTTCAAATTAGGAAAGGTGGTTCCAAGAAGGGGCCCGCTACTCTCATAGCCTCAATTCCCTTAGCTGTGCTCAGTGGAGCAACCTCTTCATTACCGTTCAAGGGAACTAGATTAGTAGCATCTTAGGGCCCCTAACACCCCCGAATGGAATACAAAAGCCCCATTGGAAACCCTCCAGCAGGTACCCCGCATCATCCCTTCTTGGATAAGCTGAGTGCCATCGCTCCAGCATGAGTACACTAATTGGGGAGGGGGGGCTTTGACATGGCTAGTTCCATCAGATGGAGCTCTGATCACCCCCTGTGCACCCCTACCTCTGCCTCATAACCCACCAACCCGCGGGCACGCGGAGGTGGCGTAGGGGCCAGCGCAAAAGGGGACACCCAAGTCGGTAACGACACTGGTGCTTATTACACACATCGCTAGCTGAGCAGGTCCAACACAGCAGGCGGGCTGGAACCCCCTGCCCCACCAGTTAGCGTGGAGCCTGTGTCTGAGCAGCCCGCTGCACAGCATGACCACAATGGTACCTATCACCAGGCGCCAGTCACATGGGAGTCATGTACAAGAGCAACAATTGCTGACAGGGCTCATCCCACCTCATCTCAGGATGTAGGGCCACCCTCATCCAAATTCCTCATCATAAGCCAACTGCGATGGGCCCATGAAATCAACCATCGTCCTGTAAATATTATCAAGGGATTGAACCATTGGGGTGGCGCAATCAGGCCGGGCCCTGAGGCATACCACCATATATATAAGGTATGCCGGCAACCAGTTGGCCCAGGTGCGCGGTGGCTTACGACGACGGGACAGCTCTTTGTCTCTGTCATCCTGTCCCTCTCTCTCTTCCTCAGTGGGCTCACAGTTCAATAGGGAGAATATCCACGTACTCCCCTCCAGATCTTAACCCTCGTGACCTGCGACAAATGATCACCCAGGGGCAAGGAATAACCAGCCATCGGCAAAGCCATTGACAGCACATTCTGTATAAAGGGCATACGCAGCAGGACCTGGACAGCCCCTGCGATGCTCGGCACTGCCCCAGGGGCGGACACCCCCGCCCTTAACGAGGGACCATTTAGAAACCATGGGATACTGGGATAAGATGGTAACTGAGGCCCGCTCGCATCAACTTGATGAGGCCAGGGCCACTGAACCCCACCACTGTAAGTGGGTTTTGGTTTTGTTGCACTTAAATTGAACCAGATACTCACTAGGTGCACCCCCGTGAGCCGTCCCCACCGGGGGTTCCGGCCCAAGGCGGGCGTCGGAGCTCGCGACCAGAATCGAGCTCTGGGATCACCCCCGACTGCTCCCAGCCTGGACATCAGGTAGAACGGGGAGCTGAGAGACACCAGCTGGGCCGGCCGGACCGTCTCACGCAGCTCAACCCGGTTGGCCGCCCGCTGAAGCATAGCGGCCGGCAAGGTAGCCGGGGTCGACGAAGGGGCCCCTGTTGAAGAAAGAGAAGTGCCCCCCCTCCACAGGAGGCTGTGCAATGCCCAAGGATGCTTCCAGCACTGCTAAACGTGCTAACAGAGCATCCACTGCCACAGAGCCCCCGGCATAAGGTGGGCCGGGTGGGCCTAACGGCCCACCAGGCAGTTGGAAAGGTAACCCAAAAGGCGAGCCAGGGCCAGAATAGGGCCATGCCCAAAACTCCAGCCCATGAGGGGGCGGAGGGGGAACGGGTTGTATGCCCACACCAGGCCCTCCCACGCTGCCCTGACCCATGGCCGGTAATGGCGGGCTGGGGGCCGAAGCCCCTGAGGGGCCGGCCTGTAGCTGGCCAGCTACCGAGCTGGAGTCCGGCTGCCAAGTGCCAGCCTGAGTAGCCCCACCGGTATCAGTGGGCAAAGCTGGCATAGTGCCCTGCCGCGGGGGCGCAGCCCTGGTCCTCCGACCCGATGGCTGTCCCGCGTCCGGTGCAGGGCTGGTGAAAGTTCAGAAGAAAAAGCAGGATCCCTAGCCAGGGATTGAAAACCTAGCGCCGAAGCACGCGGTAGCCAAGCAAACCAAGACTCTGCGTGCGCTGATCCTCCTTTCCCAGCCGGGAAAGAACCGCAAGGGCTAAACAGCCGAAGACTAAAGGACAAACGGCAATGGAGAAAACTTCTCCTCTCCGTCGCTATTTCTAAAATGGCAGCTCGTCTTCCTCGTGGCCACCCCTTTTATAGAGGGGTGGCCACGCCCCCTAACTCACCCGGATGTCTGAGTCCGGGTGGGGGGGCCCCACAAAGAGCGCGGCGGCCATTTTGGCTCCGTGCTTTCATTCTCAAGTCAATTCTCTCTTCTCATTCTATGTCCAAAGTACTTTACCTTCATCTTTACTATTTGACCACATTACTGTATTACATTATTACTATTTGACCACATTATTACATTATTACATGATTTTTTTTCCTACTAATGGGGAGTGGGTATTGTGAAATCTTTTTAAATGTTTTACCAAAATGAAATGGTAGACTTGGAGAATTATGGCTAACGTTGGGTTGATGAGGAAATACATTTCCACTTCACTCATATATCTTCAAAGTTGTAAACACTCTTCAGTACTTACTTTTACTTACTTACTTACTTACTTACTTACTTACTTACTTACTTACTTACTTACTTACTTGTGGCTGGATATATGATCTACCTACCTACCTACCTGACTGACTGACGGACTGATTAATTAACTAACTGTTGGATTTAGTGTCATCTGGAAAACTGGGCTTGCAACCACATCTATAAAGGTAGCAATATTGTGACTACAGCTTGGCATGCTTGAATTGTCCACCAATCTGTATACAGACTTCTGATAATAGTAATGAGGAGGTTAAAAAAATACCAGTGAAGTACAAACTTACAGCAAAGTATACAAATGTACAGTGAACACCAATTCATCTTTAAATGAGACCTTTTCTTCTTACAAATAAGACATCTTTCCAATATTATTTTTGCACTAGCTATAGTTATTTTCAAGACACAGCTATATACAGCTATAAGCAGAAGTTTCCAATCTCCTTATTATGGCATGTACTGCATTTAGAAGAATTAACACCCATGTATAACTGCTCTGGTTGAAGGCACAAAGATGCTGACTCTCTGCTTGTTAATAGGGTCTGGAATAGGTCAATAGCTGGCAGTGTATAAATCCCGAATAGGTGTGTTGGAAGGGAAAAGTGTCTGAGAAAAAAATAATAATCTTATTAGTTCTACTTGCAAATGAATTATTTCTTAGACTATTTTCTCGCTTGAGCTACACTGACTCATTAAAAAGTAGGGGTTTCCCCTAAAAATTATAACTTAAAAACTAACTTGCATTTTACATATGCCAGTTTCTGACATAGCAGTCTTCTTCAAAATTTCAAAAAAATGTAATCGAAAAGTAGCTAGAAACATCAGATATGGTTGTTTTGAGGCATATGCTACCATTAAAAAATTAGTTTGGGCAACAGTTATGGATGTTTAACTAAATGAGCTACTTCTTCTCTCATAAATGGGAGTTAAATGTTAATTCTTACCTGTCTCATCCTCCTGAGAATGAGAAACTGCAAAATGATTTTCCACAACATGCAAGAAGACAACATATTTGTGGTATCACAACAAGAGGAAACAATAAAAAATCTACCCCAATAATTTTTTAACACAAATTGTGCAAAATGGTGATGGATGATGCTTTATGGCAAAGTTTCTCAACATTGGGCCTCCAGATTTCTTTTCTTGCTACAAGGACTGGCACCAAGAAATATTTTGTTTCCCCCGTAATTTTTTCATTTTCACTTTCCCTGCATACTGGAACCAACTTCAATGATCGATAGTGGTTCAAGTACTGATCTGAGCAAGGTAGAGTACATCTTCAACCACCCGTTAGCTGGTCTCAAATTGTACAAATATCTCTGTTCCACCCCATTCTGTCACTTTTCTTTAAAGATTGTGTAGCAGAAATGGTTTGTGTCAATTACAGAGAACCAGAGGAAACAAACCATCCTAAGAGAAAAGGAATCTAGTGGGGCTTTAATATTCCTCATCAAAGTGTCTCATCAAGTTAAGATGGCCTAAATCAATGAGAATGAAAGATGTAATGAGTAGTCTTTACATGCCTTGATTAAATATACTGTATTTCATTAATTGCATGAATACAAGTTAGCACACATGATTGCTATTACAGAAACAGCAGATCAGAGGAACCTTATGAAATTTTGGACCATGGGAAGGGAATAGAAACTGTCACCCTTTCTCCACCACCTTTACCTACTGAACATATTGCACCTCAACTGCTATTTGTAGTAGCAGGGAAATTTACATTGATAGCAACGGTTTACTATGTTTTTACAATCTAAAGAGGGTAAATCTGCTCCCCAGGTTTCAAAAATGTAGATTGTTGATCTTTACTTATCTTGTTTAAACTGAAATAATTTTTCCTTTCATTTTCCATCCAGGCATAATATGCGACCTCCATTCAAACGTAATAATGAGCAAAGTTCACTATAACTGCAATCCAGGGGTAGTCTAGGTAAAGGTAAATGTCACCCTTGCTCAAAAGCCAGTCATATCAGACTCTAGGGTTCAGTTCTCATCTTTGTTTATGGCCAAAGAGCCAGCTCTGTCTGCATCTGCAGACATTTCCATGGATATGTGGCAGTCATGCCTCAACATCGGAGTGCATAGAAAGCTTTTTACCTTGCCACCAAAGTGGTCCCTATTTATCTACTTGTAATTTCTTTCTTTCAAACTGCTAGGTTGGCAGGAGCTAGGATGGAGACAAGAACTCACTTTGTCATGCAATACCCTGAAATTGAACTCCAACTGTCTAGTCAGCAAGTTCATCATCTTAACCACTTGAGCCACCACAGTCTGCAGGGCTAGCCTACCACTAGGCAAACAGGGACAGGGATCTCCAGGTTAAAAAATGATAGGACTCCACATTTTTACTCTCCTACATACTCTAAACTGTGTGATGTATGCGTGCACACACACACATCTATTATGCTCAATATGAGTGGTAGTGCCTCTTATGTACTATTCAGAAACAGAAACAGGATCTCACAGAGACAGGTGGTAACTCCACTGTGCAGTACTCAGGAATCAAACTCTGACCTTCCAGTTGTCAAGTTCAGCGTCTTAACCACTTGAGCCACTGCAGTCCCAATACCCATTTACTGGGAGTTTAATTCATTTCTGAATAGATATGCATAGACTTTCACTAAGAATAGGCTTTTGGTCCATTGTCAGATTCCATACTACTACACCAAAAGCAAAAACTCTTAGAAAGATCAATCTGGTCTATGTGATCCTAAAAGAACTTTTCCATAGTTGTTACTTGTGAATGCAAGTGTAGATAAACTGAGTTGTAGTAACTAAAAAATCTTCATGAATCCTGAACATCTTGTAACTAAGAGCAGAATTTAGATGTACAGTAAATCTCCGACTTACAAATGCCTCGAGTTACATAAAATTTGACTTACATAATGATTTTATGCTAAAACCATGTCCCGATTAAGACGATTTCCTATGGGTTTGCTTTGAGTTACATAAAGATTATTTTTCCTATGGGTTTACTTCGAGTTATGTAGAAATTCATTTCTCTATGGGTTTGCTTGGATTTACATAAAAAAATCATATTTCATATGGGTTTGCTTCGAGTTACATAAAAAATAATTTTTCCTATGGGTTTGTTTTGTGTTACAAAAAAAATCGATTTAAGCAAAAGCCTACGGAATGGACTTTTTTTTCATAAGAAGGGTTTTTACTGTATTATTTATATTACATATTATTTATATTATTTATTATTTACATGTATATAAGTATATTTACATTTATAAGGGACTGCAATGGCTCAAGTGGCTAAGACGCTGGGAGGCAGAAGGTCTGACTGGGAGGCAGAAGGTCAGCAGTTCGATTCCCGAGTACTGCAGGATGGAATGAGCTCCCGCCTTTGTCCCAGCTCCTGCCAACCTAGCAGTTCGAAAGCAAGAAATTACAAGTAGATAAATAGGGACCACTTCGGTGGGAAGGTAACAGTGTTCCGTGCGCTCCGGTGTCTAGTCATGCCTGCCACATGACCACGGAAACATCTGCAGCAGCAGACAGCACTGGCTCTTCGGCTTTGGAACAGAGATGAGCACTGAAACCTAGAGTCAGATATAACTGGCTTTTGAGCAAGGGGAACCTTTACCTTTACTAAGTATATTTATATTTTACTGTATTTTAGCCTCAGAATATATGTTGCATTTTAGCATTGCTTCAAGTTTAGTTTATCAAGCAATAAACCAACCATAGTAATGGCGCTTCTCTATTTTTTTATAAATCAAAGCCAAGACAGCATAGCTATAGTAACAATATATCCTTTGCTTAAAATTGCAGCACATTTTCTCCATTTGCTCATTGCAGGCGCACCCCCCAAAGAAAGACTCAGACACCGGTATATGGATAAAGGCATCGGGCCACTTTTATTGAATAATGCCTTAGTCCGAATTATAACTTTCAATTGGTGTAATCATCCAATTGTAATTCTTTAAGGCAAGCAGGCCGCAGTAACACTGGTAAGGTTCCTCCCAAAATGCCAATGGCAATTGGCTACATGTAACTATTTGTATCAATTTGTTTGTTGACACAAACAAATTGTTGACCGGAGTCAATAAACTATCTACTGACCCCACCCTATGACATGTATCTGTTAAATATCAAGGTGATGCAGGCTGTGAAGCTCCTGACATCACCCCTTGCCTGGTTCGCCCTTGACCAGCCAAACCTATTTCCCCTGTACCTGTCTACATGTTGGTCAGTCAATTGCGAACCTGCCGGATACCTATGGGTCATAAATCTTTACCTTACCAGTGCTACCCGCCAAAAGTGACCAAAGTCAACTTACCCCTTTTCTCAAACACTAGCAACAGTGTGGGATGGGCAAAAAAGCAAGAACCAAGGAGCCAATTGTAGGTTCAAGCCACAAATTCCCATCTGGCCCCAAAGCGACCAAGAATTCACACTGTTCACTAGGGAGGGGGTGGAGGGAAAAACTTCTCCGCTCCGTCGCATTCTAAAATGGCAGCTCGGCTGCCTCATGGTCACCCCTTTTATAGAGGATGTCTGAGTCCGGGTGGGGGGGCCCAAAGAGCGCAGCGGCCATTTTGGCACCGCGCTTTCATTCTCTGCCTTTGAAAACCAGAAACAGAAAAAATATTAAATCAATTATGACATAATTTTATTGTGTGCATGTCTCCAGTTTTCCTGATAAAAGCTAAGAAAATAAATTATGCAGCCAGATGATTGTCATTTTATGAAGCATTACTGAGAGGCTAGTAGGTCATCATGTAACAAAAGCATCTAGACATCATAGAACATTGGTAGCACTAGAAGAAGATTTGAGGAAGCAAATTAAGTGCAAAGAAGAAAGGCAGTCTTGCACTTGAAGTGTTGAGGAGGGAAACTGCAGTAAAAAAAATCAAAGTAAGGAAAATATAGGTTTGTGTGTTTTTTTTAAGAAGAGTACATCTTGAGTACTCCTTGCAGCCTTATAGCATCATCTATGATACTGGATTATTCTTCTTCAGGTGCCATATCCATTCTGAACATTGGCTATCGTCATGGTGGTTGTCTTCCTGTTCTTAATTCCTTGGAACAGTTCTTCCAAGGACATTGCACACCAGTCTCTCAGATTCTTCAGCCATGAAGTCCCTCTACATGCAGGACCTCTCTTCCCAGGGATCTTTCCTTGCAGAGCAAGTTGGAATATTCTATACTTTACATTGTCCATCATGATATGACCAAGGTATTTGTGCTTTCTTTGCTTAATGGTTCTAAACAGTTACTTTTCTTTATCCATCTGGTGTGACACTTCTAAATTAGTCACATGGTCAACCCATTATACCCTTAGCAAATGTCAGTAGATCCATATTTCAAAAGCTTCTATTCTATTTTCAGATGCTTTAGTCAATGTCCAAGCTTGGACTCCATATAGCAACACTGGGAATATGTAACATCTCACTATTCAGATCTTTGTACCAAGAATTAGTGATTTGTCTTTTAAACTAAACATCCATATACTTGATGATTGATTTACTACTGCATAACAAATGTTATGACTGGATCCAGACTTAAGCATCAATTGAGATCCATTGACATCAACCAAAAATAAGCAAAGAGTAGTCCTTAAATTAGCCACTAGATGTCGTTTTGGCTTTAATATAGTTGCATCATTAACAACCCCACTATTCATTCTTGTCCTTTGCTCTTCCACAGTAGGACTGAGTGATTTCCAACATGGGAGTCTCATCTTACAGTACTTTCTCTTGTTTCATTTTTGGACTCTCTCATCAGAGTTTTTAACTTTCAAGGTAAAAAAAATCAACAATGGCTAATCATTGCAACCCTCTATAAAGACTAACAAAGGTTAGCTTGAGTGCCATTGCTGTTGCCTTCTCTGCCAGTGTCACCCTCAGCTACTGCTGACCCCCATTAGCTGCCTTGAACAGTGTGATGCATACTACCTTGTGTGGCCCAGCAAGTAGTCTAGGCTCATAATGAAGTCTGATATCCTGACAGCATTACTCATAGTTTCACTGACATAGTCAGACCCGTTCATCACATTAAGGTGCACATCATAGAAGAGGGCTTTGACAAATCTATGCATTTGAATGTCTATTTTTTAAAAAAAACAATGTTCATTGTTACTCAGTTTTCAAAAAAACAAAAACAAAACCAAAAACAATCTCTGCTGCTCACTTGTTCCTTGGTCAGTTCAAGCTGCCAGCTTGGTAAGAAGAATGGAGCTACAGCAGAGCATCAGTGGTGATGCTCAAGTTATAAGGTGATCCCAAGAAGCTTGCCTCTCTTATCTTCTGAGGTTCATGAGATTAGTTACTAGGTAGTTTTGAATTTGATCAAAAAAACCCTTCCAATTTCTGTCCCTAATTCCAGCTTTGTCTGTGGGTTTGTGACCCAAATACTTAGTTGCCTTATAGATCTGTTTTTGTTTACATATTGGGAGGTTTAAAACACTGAGTGGTTGTTTAGTTTACAAGACAAATCACTTTGCTGTTGGACTATCAAGAAATATGGATAACATTATCAATGATGCAGATTATGATTGCTGCATTGACTTCTTAGGCATCCAGAGCAATCTGGCAAATTACTTCTATTATTGTATGCAAATAGTAACCCATTTAAGATTGGGCTTTAGGGGAAGTGTCATGTCTTTGAAAGATATATGTTTGCCATTCTGTGGTAGGCACTTTCAGTACTTACACAGATCAACTGGAGACCCTATGGAATTTTTTCTTGCCTGTTATTTTAAGTGGTTGTGCTTGATGCATGAAGACTGGAGACACAAAAGCAATTTTCTCAATAGCAAATCACTCCTATCGATAATATAACTAAGTGACATTGAGGCCGGGTTCTTTGCATCTCATTTGTCCCTTTGAATATAAATGTTGTTTCCCTCAATATGTACAAAACATTGTTTCTATTGTATGTACTAAAAGGAGGAAGTTATATGTCTTTGTATATGTCTATATGAATTGATTCTTATGTAATATTTTGAAAAAACATAAGTGAGTGTAGAAAGGATGTGTGGAACAACAATAAGAATTGAGAAAAGTGTCTGTTAGTCATCCTTCTGACTTGCCAAATGTTTAGAATATTGATCAAAGAATTTATGGTCAGTTAAGCTGAAATACAATACAATATAATATTGTCTACTTCAAAAGTTGTTTAGTTCTTCTATAGTCATAATTTTTATTTTCTTAATGTTTTCTTAATGTTCAGCTTCAATCCTGCTATTTATATACACAATGTGAAGCTGTGACAATGCCAGCAAAAATTGTGACATGGGATAAGATAAGATAAAAAATAAGATAAATCCTTATTTAATAATATGATGGTGTTCAATCTGTATGCAGAAAAAATCATGTTAGTTAAGCTATTATAGGGAAAATGGCATTCCCACTTCCTAGCTGAAATTGTGGTACCTAATATTGTGGCAAAGCAAAAGTCCAGTTTATATAGCCACCTCCCATGCAACCACAAAACTCACAGAGAGGTTCCAGCCCTGGGAAAATGATGTAGCTTAAATGTAACTTTTACCTTCAAAGCTGGAATGTTCCAACTGATAAAATTTCCCAGGCCGATGAGAGTGAAAGTATCTTCCCTCTAGGATAATGGTAGCAATTCTTATCTCTAAGTTAAATGTTCCCTTTGAGTAAAGTTGCTCCTCAAGGTTATGTTGATGTGAATGCCTAGCCTTATTGCCGGCTTCAAACCTTTAATCTGTTCTCCACGAAACACTCCCTTCTTCTCAGCAAAGACGCAACTCCGCAGCTTGTCTTTTAAGATTTTATTGAAGCTTAGTATTCATCCATAATGCGCAGGATAAACTAATCTATTCTACTCTAATTTACAAACTAATAAAATAAGAAAAGAGAAAATAGCTAAGCTCTATAAAGAGCTGGTAGATCACGGGCTTTAATAGCCCTCATGCAAGACTTAGTTTTTCCATGGTCTTGATTGAAGGTAACGTAGGCTCCCACCTACCTGGGGAAAGGTCCCTTTCAAGACTAAAACCTCTGGTCTTAAATACTTTTTTTCACCTCCTCACACCTTCCTCTAGAATGTTAAAGATGTGAAATGACTTAATTTGTTATTACTATTGTCATGTTTATTCAAATTCTCAGGTGTCATTTGTCATCCTGTTCTCATTCCCGGGATACCCTTTTCTTGATTAGCATCCCTATTCTCAATGACGTGTTAATGTGCAGAGTGTGTATTGGAATGTTGATGATGTAAATGCTTTCTCTGTTCGAGTTAGCCTTTCTCAACCTTAAAGAAAATATTAAAACCATAGTGTAACTTAAATGAATATGAAGTAATTCCAAGAATAATAATAATAATCTCCCTTAAGGATTTTCATGACACTCTGTGGATACCATGAAATGACAAAAAGATGAGAAAGTGTGTTGTAGAGCAAATCAAGCTTGCACTGTCTCTGAGAGCAAAAGTGAAGTCTATACTATTTTGGGCACATTGTCAGAGGGCAAGATTATCTGGAAAAGACAGACAGACAGACCTCTTGCCAGTGTTCATGCTAACTTGTCTGCCCTCTTGTCCACTTCTAGCTTTTGCTTTCTGGGTGTTGTCCCTTAAACTGCCCATTTGGAAAATTTCCCACTCTGGGCAGTGTATATACAAATATCAAATAACAAAACCAAAAACACAACAAAATAAAAACAGACAAACCAAATACATTGCAAAATAAAATAAAATAACTGTCAACTCAGGGCACAGAGGATTAACTGACTGGCTAATTTATAGCTAAAGGGGCAACATCCTAAAAGTCCTCCTTGAATGAGAAAGATTTTTTTTAAAAAAATATAACCAGTGATGGGGCCTGGCACAGCATCACCAGTAGTGTGTTCCACAGCATTGGTGCCACCAGTGAGAAGACTCTATTTTTAGTTATAGACTTTCTAGCCAATCTTGGGGTCGGCACCTGGAGCTGCACGGACTGTGACAAATGGGTAATGTGGGAAGTTGTTCTGAGGGAGAGATGCTCTAACAGATAACAAGATCCCAAACAGTATAGGGCCTATATGACAACACTAACACACCTTGTATCTGGCACAGTAGGCAACAGGTAACCAGTGCAGGCCTGCCAAGGCTGGGGAGATATGATCAAATTTCCTTTTGTTACCATAGTGGTCATTGAGATTTTTCTTGCCTTCTGTATTGTTAATTTAAACTGTAGAACCTCTGGAAAGGCTGCCTAAAGAATCACACTATGGGAAAATAATACTGTATAAGAAAAGCCATTCTACCAATCTGCACTATAATAATGTTCATCAGTTTACTCCTCCATATATTGAAGAAATTGATAGTATCAGAAGAAGTGCTTTTTCTACAGATAGAAATGGAGGGCAATAAGATGGGTACAAGGAATACCATCACGTAAAATGTTTATCTAAAGACAAATGTTTTTTGTTAGCAATTTAAATAAACCCATAGATCGCCTTCCCATAGCAAAACAGCAGGTTTTGCCAAGGTTTGTAGAACTGATTTATGTATTGCATGCATAAAACATGAGTTCCCATTGATGGCCTTAAATTGGAATATCTCTATAATGTGAGCCATGTTGTTGTAACAGAATACATGAAGTCATGTGTAACGCATTATAGAAACCATTCACTTCTCCACTAGAGCAAAGTGAACGAAAATATTTTCCCTCCTCTCCTTTATTATGATACAAATATTTTAAGACTATAAGGACTTTTTTCACCAACAGTATAGTAGGGTAACATACAAACCTTGACCTGTGGACTTGATACTTTTTTCTTGCCCTTAGAGTCCCTCACATTCCCGAAATTGTGTCCAAAGAGTCCCCTCATAATGATTCACAATTTCCTGAAAACATTATGAACAGGTGAATCCCACTTCTTGTGTTAACACTACATAAACTAGGAAACATTTAGACCAGAAAAACAGTGGATGTTTGCTTATTTCCTGTTTTTTTTAAAGGTGTGTAGCTACTGAGAATAATGGGCTGCATAATTGCAAAGCTCATGATAGCAAACACAATCCTAAACCGTTGTTTTTTAAAAAAACTTACTTTTTCGTAACTTGCTGGGTTTTCCTTAGGACAAAACTAGTGTCACTTACATCAATTCCATTATGTTTTCTGAGATCCATCTTTACATAGAACACTTTATAGAAAAATATGTGACTACCTAGCAGCTGAGCAGTGCGGACATCCAAAGAAGATGAAGCATCTCTATTCTGTTTAGTGTATAGTACTACAGTACTTGATTATAGACTTTCTCCTTTGATTCTAATGAAAATTTTGTTGATGGAAATGAGGATTCACAAAAATACATTGCCCAGTTTTCATTGAAAGTACCTTTTCACTATTGGGACAAGGACTTAATCTAGTGCGGTGAAGAAAAATGTCCTGCAAACTCAGAAAAATGCAAAACTGGCAGAAGTCAAAAAATCAATTTCAGTGGAAAGCAGCAGCAGCAATGACAACAGCAGCTCATATTAATCCTTGCTTTAGTGCTGTACAGATAAGAACCAAAAGTTCAGGCTACATAATGTGAAAAGCTTGTCGAAATCTCTCGAGTCTGCATAATTAGGCTTGAAATTTTGCAAGAGCAAGTTTTTCTCCCTAACTGTATATATCTTTTATCTCCTACACTGTTATAGTTTCCAAAATGTTAATCTCCAATGGGCCAGACTAAATCAACAATGCATGCAGCCACACAGAACACTCAGATTAACCCTGCATTCCATTCTGGCTATTTTAAAAAATAGCATTGCTATCTCCTAAAAGGTAGAGCTAAGATTCCAGGTCCAAAGTAATCTTTTCTGTCCCTCAATCCAGACAATCCCTTTGCAGATCTGCATGGTAGGCAAAGTAGCTTCATGATTTGGGTATAATCAGCTGATCAATGCAATAATCAAACTTTTGGCTTGAATACATCCAAATCCAAATGTTATCTATGCACTCTAAATTCCAGGCATCTGGTGTCTTTATTTTATAAGCTGCCAGTGTTTAGGGAAAAGTGGATTTATTTTTCCCCAGTTCATCCTAAAATAATCAATAGTTATTTTGTACCAGCAGTTTACTATTAAAACCGTTAAATGTAATCCATTACAACTAAACCAGTAATAGTTACAATAAATGTGATGGCTATGTTTTATGAGGTTTTATACTTCAGGGCAAAATAGAAGGCATCGGAGAGTATGGATTTTGGACAGCATGGTTTTGCAATTTCCCAAAACATAAAAAGTCACTCAAAACAGTTCCTACAGTAATCCCTTCCTGCATTAATCCACAGAAGTTATTTTTTTCATGCTCACCCCATCCATGCAATAAGATGTAAAGGTTGAAGTCTTGTTGTTTACTGTTGTAAGTCACAACTGGCCCATTGAATCAGTCGAACTTGTAGCAGAGTTGACTCATCAGATCCCCACTGATTTAGTGGCTACTGCAGTGTGACATACTACATAAAGCAACACAATTTCAGCCATAAAATTCTTATTTGCTAATTTGTGGCTCTAGATCCGAGGTTCCCAACTTTTGTGTGCAGACCACATGCAGACCCCAAGTTCTTTCTGTGTGTCTCTCCAACGTGCTTGTTTACTGCTTTCACCCTCAAGGCATTTCTCCTCAGACCCACGTTGTTCTTTGCAGGCGCACCCCCCCAATAACGGACTCAGACAACATTGAAAGTGGATAACAGCATAGGGCCACATTTATTGATTCAATGCCCTAATCCGAATTATAAATTTGTATTGGTAAAACGACCAATCATAATTCTTAAGGCAAGCAGGCCGAAGTAACACTGGTAAGGTACCACCCCAAAATTGCCAACGGCAATTGGTTACAATGTATCAATTTGTATCAATTTGTTTGTTGACAACAAACAAATTGTTGACCGTAGTCAATATCTAACTCATGACCCCACCCTCTGACTCGTATCCGTAAAATCACGGGGTGATGCATGCTGGCTAGCTATTGCCATCACCCCGTCGCCTGGTTCGTCGTTGACCGGACAACGTTTAACTAATTTGTTCCTGTCTAGTGTTGTCCAGTCAATTGCGAACCTGCCAGATACCTGTGGGTCATACTGTTTACCTTACCAGTGCTACCCGCCAATGTGACCGGAGTCAACAGTAGAAACGAAAGGAACCCCTATATCAAACCATAGCAACAGTGTGGGATGGGCAAAAAAGCCAGGACCCGAAAGCCAATGTGGGTCCCAACCAAAAATTCCCACCCGGCCCCGAAGCGACCAAAATATCACACTGTTAACTAGGGACGGGGTGGAGGGGAAAAACTTCTCCGCTCCGTCGCTTTAGCTAAAATGGCAGCGCGGCTGCCTCGTGGCCACCCCTTTTATAAGGGAGCTGGCCACGCCCTAAACTACCCGGATTCTTCGTCCTGGGGGGGGGGGGGCCCGCAAAGAGCGCGGCGGCCATTTTGGCGCCGCGCTTGCATTGCAGGCGCACCCCCCCAATAACGGACTCAGACAACATTGAAAGTGGATAACAGCATAGGGCCACATTTATTGATTCAATGCCCTAATCCGAATCAATGCCCTAATCCGAATTATAAATTTGTATTGGTAAAACGACCAATCATAATTCTTAAGGCAAGCAGGCCGAAGTAACACTGGTAAGGTACCACCCCAAAATTGCCAACGGCAATTGGTTACAATGTATCAATTTGTATCAATTTGTTTGTTGACAACAAACAAATTGTTGACCGTAGTCAATATCTAACTCATGACCCCACCCTCTGACTTGTATCTGTAAAATCACGGGGTGATGCATGCTGGCTAGCTATCGCCATCACCCCGTCGCCTGGTTCGTCGTTGACCGGACAACGTTTAACTAATTTGTTCCTGTCTAGTGTTGTCCAGTCAATTGCGAACCTGCCGGATACCTGTGGGTCATACTGTTTACCTTACCAGTGCTACCCGCCACACGGAGGGGCTTCAAAGAAGGCCTGACGCCCCCCCCCCCCCAGACCGTCAGCTCGGTCAACAGGCCTGCTCGCCAATCACCCAACAGGAGGTCCATACCTCCTCGCGACAGATGGACCCCATCCCCTGCATACAAGTCATAATTTCGTAGGCTAATAGCGGGGTGACGACTGACCCGTCCCCAAGCCTTGTCGGCAAGGAACCACGCCACCGCCCCGTTGACCGCGCGCCTCAAGGGCCAGGAGGTCAATGCCCCCTCTGTAAGAATGGCGCGGGATCATGTCCGACCAAACCAGGGTTGTGGCAGGCCAGACGTAGTGCAAGTAAGCAAGGTCCCCGCAAATCGCATGCTTGAGCGATAAGCCGGTGACCTGACCCAAATCATTGCCCCCAAGGTGTATGATGAGAATGTCAGGCGGGTCAGCACTCCTGCTTGAAAACATTAAAGGCAGCAGCTCCCGCCACAACATCCCAGGCTTACCATGCCATGTGAGACTGGCGTGTTCACCCAGTCCCAGTCGGGGTCCCCACTCTGTCGCCGCAGCGTAACACGCTGCCCTGTGCACATAGCTGTGGCCCACCAGCCATACTGTCACCGGTGTAACACGACACCCAGGGTCTGTAAGAAAAATTAAGAAAAAAGGAAGGTAAGGTGATTGGATTGGTACTCACGGTGGAAGTCGGCGCACATAAAACTGAAAACATTGCGAGCCCCACCTCCCCATGCTGCGTATGTCAGCCCCGGAGTACCCAAAAGCAGCTGCTGTAGAGGCTGCCCCAATACGAAATGAATGTGTGCCATAACGGGCACCTGGTAGGCCCACCCTGGCGAGGGCTCTGCCTGTCACCTTCCAAAACTGAAATTTAGTAAGGGGAGACCCATCTTGGTGACAGAAAAACGGGCCATGGTGCATGCCACGCAGTGCCAGGAACTCCTGTAGGGCACCAACCGGACAGATGTCTGCCAAAGAACACCGTAGCAGTCTTACACCACTGCCTACGCCATGCTGATCTGACTTGGAGGAACGTATCCTCAACTGGGCCCAGTCTTTGGCAACATAGACATCCTCGAGTTCCAGTGCCCTACAACTTGCATCCGCCTTAGACAGCATCACAAGTTCGCTGATGCGGAGCGCTCCAAAAAATGCCACCGTTGTGGCTGCATGAAAAAGGGGCTGCCTCATAATGATCAAAACAGAGGCTTGGCCAGCCCCGGGCCAACTGGGTAAGAACCCCTGGGGAAATAGGGTGCCGATCGTCCGGGCAACGCCCGCGCTCGCGCACCCACCCCTCCAAAACATGTCTCACACGGAAGTCAGAGGTGCTGTCCACATGACCCCCTACTTTGGCCATAAAAGCCAGCGCCGAGAGCTTGGATGCTATGGTGCGAGGTGCGAGGCCGAGAGCATGCAGGTGGACCATGAACCGCAGAACATGGTCAACCGGGATAGGCCAGGTCTCTGGCAGGTGAAATTGAGCAGCAAATGCCCTGTAAGAATTAAATGCTTGTTGATACGCCTTACGCGTGCGTGGCGCTAGTGACAGGCCAATCGCCCGGTTCACCTCTCCTTGCCAATGGTCCATATCTCGTCCGGGAGTGGCGAGGGAAATTCCTCCGCATCCGGGGCCAAGGCACGGAACCGGGAGATCTGCAGGCGGGACAAAGCGTCAGCAATATCATTATTAATCCCTGGGACATGCCTGGCTCTGAACAAAACGTTGAGGCGCAGGCAGCGCAGCACAAAATGGCGCACTAGGTCCATAACCCTGGGCGATTTGGAAGTCTGTGCATTAACAATGTGGACAACAGCAGCGTTGTCACACCAGAAATGCACGACCGAGTTGGCCCATTCCTCGCCCCATAGCATCAAAGCCCCTAGTATAGGAAAAAATTCAAGGTATGTGAGATCACGCAGGCGATCAGTGCCTGCCCAGGCCGGTGGCCACCCACCATAGGCCCACTTCCCATTGAAGTACATCCCATAACCCAGGGATCCTGAGGCATCAGACTGGATCTGAAAATTGGGGGATGCCAGGAGGTCAGACCTCCAAAATGAGACCCCATTAAACTCCCTCAGGAACTGTAACCAGACAAACATGTCTGCCCTGATACCCTGGGTAAGTCTAACTCTGTGGTGAGGCCTGGTTAACCCTGCCATGGCGTCGCATAAGCGTCGAGCAAAAGCCCTGCCCGGAGCGACCACCCTGCAAGCGAAATTTAGGTGACCATGTAGCACCTGCAGTTCCCTCAGTGATGCCTTGCGCTTGGCCATCAACTCCGAGATAAGGGCCACTATCCTGGACACCTTATCCTCCGGTAACCTAGAAGCCTGCGCTAACGTGTCAATCTCCACCCCCAGGAATACTAACTTGGTAGATGGGCCCTCGGTCTTTTCGGGCGCTAAAGGGACACCGAGTTCCTCCATTAGCGTCTGAAATGTGTTGAGGAGATGCATGCACGTGTCCCAGCCCCGTTCACCCCCAAATAAAAAGTCATCCAGGTAATGGGCTACAGACCGGGACCCTGACCTGCGGACGAAAGCCCACTCTAAGAAGGTACTAAAACGCTCAAAGGCCGAGCATGATATGGAACAGCCAAAAGGCATGGCCTTATCAAAATAATATTCGCCCCGAAATTTGAAACCCAACAACTCAAAGTCACCCGGATGCACCGGCAGGAGGCGAAAGGCCGACTTAATGTCGCACTTGGCCAGCAGGGCACCTGGGCCACACGAGCGCACCATGCGCAGCGCGTGGTCAAAAGACGTATACCTGACTGAACAAAGGTCATCAGGGATAGCATCATTGACCGACCGGCCGGCTGGGTAGGATAAATGATGAATAAGGCGAAACTCGCCTTGAGACTTTTTGGGAACCAAGCCTAGGGGCGACACCTTAAGGTTGGGGAACGGGGGTGAAGGGAAAGGGCCAGCGACCCTGCCCGCATCTAACTCCTTCCTAATACTGGCAGCAGCCACCTCCTCCCTCCCCTTGAGGGACAAAAGATTGGGGGCATCCTGAGGGGACCTATCACCCATGAAAGGGATGCGGAACCCGTACTTAAAGCCTTGAAGGAGATACTCCCCATCCTCTCCCTTCGGGTACACTGTGAGCCAACGCTCCAACATGTCCACCTTAATTGGGGAGGGGGCCTTTCGGTGAACCAGCTCCATCTGTGGCAGCCTTGCCAGCCCACTGTCCGCCCCTTCCTCTGCCCCGTGTCCCCCCAGGCCTGGGACAGGCGGAGGCTGCGTGGGGGCCCGAACAGGTGGGACACTCATGCCTGTATTTGCAATTCTTCTTATTGCAGGAACCATTGGACGAGAAAGCCCAGCACAGCAGGCGGGCTGGAACCCCCTGCCCCGCCACTTGGCGGGTAACCTGTGCTGGGACAGCTCGCTGGACCGCATGTCCGCAATGGTATCTGTCCCCTGGCGCGGGGCGCGTGGGCGTCATGTACAGAAGCCAAAGCCTCTGGCACGGCTCGTCCCACCTCATCTCCGGGTGGAGGGGAATCCGCATACGGAATTCCTCGTCATAAGCAAGCCAGGAAGGGCCCGGGAAATCAACCATTGCCCTGTATATGTTGTCCAAATATTGGACCATCGGAATAGCCAACTCCGGCCGCGCCCTCAGATACACTGCCATGTAAATTAAATAAGCCGGCAGCCAGTTGGCCCAGGTACGTGGCGGCTTACGACGACGCGCCTGCTCCTTATCCTTCTCATCCTGTCCCTCCCTTTCCTCCTTGGTGGGCTCTCTGTTCAGGAGTGAGAAGATATCTACATACTCCCCCTGCCAAATCTTTTCTTTGGTGGCCTGTGCCAAGTGGTCACCCAGTGGTAAGAAGTTCCACGCAGTTGGTAAGGCCGAAAAAGGCACCACAGACACCGGGAAAGGGGCCTGAGCTAACCCAGCCACCCCCAGTACATTCCCCGCAGTGTGAGAAAAACTACCCACCCCGGTGCCCTGGGTGGCAGTTACCGTCGCCGAGTGGAGTGCCGGCTGCTGTGCCACCGCACCACCCGAGCGAGGCCAAGGCCATTGAAAAGCTCCCCCCATAGAAGCAATGTGTGTAGGTGTACTGGCTTGGACCGCATACTCACATGCTGCACCCCCGTGGGCCGCCCCCACCGGGGGTTCCGGCCCACTGGGGGCGTCGGAGCTCACGACCGACGTAGAGCTCGTCATCGGGGCCTGACCTGCACTCGTCTGCTGGCTGGGGAGCTGCGGGGCAGTGGCCGAAGCCACGCCACCCGCCTGAGGCAGCTCAACCCTGCCCGCCGCCTGTTGTCCTCCCGCCGACGGCGCCGCAAAAGGGACGCCAAAGGGAGCCCCAGCCTGGCTGGCCTGAGCTAAAGACGCTTCGAGGGCCGCAAGGCGGGCCAGTAAGGCCTGCACGTCGATCTGGGGCCAAGGGCCGGCCGGCCCGCCAAGTCCAGGTGCGGGTACAGGTCCCTGTACCCCAGGACCCGAATAGGGCCACTGCCCAACACCGAAGCCCGGTAGGGTCGGTGCAGGAACCTGCCAAGGTAGGGGACCACACCACCCGCTCAGGCTAGAAGGCCCAGGAGGAAGAGAGGCAGGCCCAACAGGATGGGCAGAGAGAGTAGCGGTGTCCACCACTCGCGGGCCGCGGGCCGGAGCCCATGCCGCGCCCGCATTCCGATCCCCCGCGTCCGGCCAAGGGGCGATGGACCCCATTCCGCCGGGCCCAGCGGGGGCCTGGACAGGCGGCTGCTGGGGAGGCGCAACCGTGGTCCTCCAACCCGGGTTGCGCCTCCTCACAGCTCGAGCCGCACTCGAAGCTGCCTTCTTCTTCGAAGGCATCTCAACCGCAGGAGAGGGAAGCCGAAAAGAAGATTCGCCGCCAAAAGGCTTCCCGCAAGGTAAGGAGCGACGGAGACACAGGGGAAAAACTTCTCCGCTCCGTCGCTTTAGCTAAAATGGCAGCGCGGCTGCCTCGTGGCCACCCCTTTTATAAGGGAGCTGGCCATGCCCTAAACTACCCGGATTCTTCGTCCTGTGGGGGGCCCCCGCAAAGAGCGCGGCGGCCATTTTGGCGCCGCGCTTGCATTCTGCTTCAAACAGCACCATCTACTGCACCTTCTTTCAGCCACCTCGTGATATTATCCTCCATACTAGCATTTTGACCATTATGGGTGCTTTGCTAGCTAGCAGAGCTCAAGTAAGTACCAATAACATTAACGTATCATCATTGACTCTGAATGCTTACTTTTGATTAAAAAATGTTTTAAGATGTGGTCCTCTTTAGATAGTGGACACTCTAATACAGACTGTTACCATCCTACAACAAAAAAACCTGTGATCAAAGTCAGGAATTAGACATTTGGAAAACTCAACTCCTTTCTAGGACTAAGTATAAGAAGTACAATAATGATGGGAAATAATAATAATTTAATGTCAGAAATTATTCTGGGTTGAAAGAATTCTTGTTGGAGAAAGTCCACTCAGGGGATGACCAAATGAGTCTCCTTTCATGTCTCAAAGTTCTTTTCCCACTGAAGTGATCCCTATTTATCTACTTGCAATTTCTTACTTTCAAATTTCTAGGTTGGTGGGAGCTGGGACGGGCACTCATTCTGTCATGCAGTACTTGAGTCTTGAACTGCCGACTTGCCAGCCTTCCAGCTAACAAAGTGAGCTTCTTAACCACTGAGACACTCAGCCCCTATGATGGGAAATGTTAAAGCCAGCAAGAAAAAAATGAAGACCAAATACAAGATGGATTGACTCCCTAAAAGAATCCACAGGCTTGAGTTTGCAAGAGCTGAGCAGGGTGATTGAGAACATGAAATTTTGGAGATTGCTCATGGATATGGTTTCTTCTTCTTCTGTGTCTAGTCCAAATGTGAAACTGCCAAAATGAAGGCACCTTTTGGTGAGTTCATTCTGCAGTTCCTTTCACCTGACCTAGTGTGAGAAAGATTAGCTGACAACACAAGGTTGCCATTACTAGGGTACAGCCAATTGTGGTTCAAAAGTACCACAATCTTTGAGGAGGCTCTTTCTGTGTACCCCGTTCATTTGGTTGCCATGAGCTGATAAGTATGTAACAACAATACTTTTTTAAAAAAAAAAAACAGGGATGGTGAGAGACAAATAATTTTTTTCATCTGTAAATAATAATGTTGAAAATAAGCTCTTCTTCAAAATTAAGATCTTGCTAAAACAATTAAGACATTTGAAAAGCTTACTGGAAGACTTTGTATTAAATACATTGTAGCTCTGAACACAATTGTCTCATGGATTGGGGGCTCAGCCTGATAATTTTGAAAAGGGGCAATAACTTTCTCATTCTTTCTTTCTTTCGTTCTTTCGTTCGTTCGTTCGTTCGTTCGTTCGTTCGTTCGTTCGGTCGGTCGGTCGGTCGGTCGGTCGGTCGGTCGGTTGGTTGGTTGGTTGGTTGGTTGGATGGATGGATGGATGGTGAAGCTACTATTAGTGAAGCTACTATTTTAATTTTAATTTTAATGAAAATTAAATTTAATTCATTATTTTAATTACTATTTCATTAGTGAAGCTACTATTCTGGGCTGCTTATAATAGCATTGAAATCAAAGTATACCAGACAAATACAGGAAATATTATGATACAATGTTACTTTAGATTCTTCAGGTATTTCAAATAATATTTTTATTTGAATATTTCTTACCTAGTTATTTATTTAGTCTTATATTGTATATTGATTTCTCATACTCTGTATAAGTGACTTATTGGTTTTTTAAATTATTTTTACTATTTTTAAAGAACCTCACAGAAAGTTGAAGATTTCTTCCTGATGAAGAAATTTTGAAAAGTCCAATTACCAGATGGACTTTGGATCTGGATTATAGGCAACAAAATTGTTTGCTTGGATTGTATAGAAGGATTTATCTTGAAGGAATTTGTGGGAATCTCTAATTGAACTAATTATTTTGAGATGTACTTCTGAGCGTTTTTTGAAACTGATATATGACAGAGTGGTTTGTCACAAGTAAATTTTATTGCATATTTCTCTTTTTGCCTCAAACAGTTTTTCCTTTTAGCCTTGTGAATTGTAAAGGATGGCAGAACTGAACAAACAGAGTTCAGCATGAAAGTAGGCAATATACAAATTATATGACAGTAATAATCTTAGAACTGTAAGACTAGAAGGACAGTTGTGGATCATTGAGATCAGTCCCTGTCAAGGTGGTACTGTGGGGAACTCCATTCCAAACCTCTTGCTCCATAGCCAGATACCAAACCACTGAGCTATCTAGCATAAAGATAGCCTATTAAGATTAACGCTAGTAATATATACATGCAGTGTCATATCAAGGATGGGGAAAAGATGTAAAAGTGAAAAGTAAATAACATTACAACCTAAAATAAAGAGGAAAGGTATAGTCTATTGGCCAAAATCCTATTGCTAGTCCCAAATACGAGCAAGCTATTGAATCAGTTGCTAAATGGTTAATCAAATCTTACCTTAAATCTTGTAAAGTCAGTAGGTCTACTCTAGTTGAAGTTAGCAATAGGATACCAGATGTTGAAAAAAGGTAATAAGATTATGTATGTTATCTGCCATCAAATTGATTCTAACAGTTCTATCATGAATATTTTGAGGTTGCTGAGACATTTAAAGAGTAGCTTTGCCAGTGAGTTTGTGTGAGTGAGTCTTTATCCAAAATCCTATCCACTACAGTACAGGTTGCTTCCATATCCTTGGGTTCAGTATCCATAGTTTCAGTTATCTGATGGTCTAAAGATATTAAATAGAATATCCTTGCAATACATAATATATATGCATTTTATGACACATTACCAGAATTGTCATTGGAGGCCACTCTCTGTAATGTAAGGTTTACAAGGAATGGAGGCAGAACTTTTGGTAGGTCTCCTGTAGAGAAACAGGCATTTGATCCGCTTCCCTTGCTTCTATGACTCAGGAATATGTGTTAAATATAGGGGTTTCTCTATCTGTGGTTTCAGATATCCATGGAAGGTCTTGGAATATATCTACCTCAGATATTAGGGGAGGTCTGTACTCTTCAACAGCACTGTAGATAAAAATGGATCATGCTTTCATACTTATGAATGCTGCATCCTTCGTCATGTTTATGGTGATGAAGGAGGAACTATAACCTCCCAGTTAGTTAATGGTATTTCTGGGCAATCAGAGGAGCTACCATTAGCAATCAGATGTTAAACATTTAACCATAGTGAAAATGCTAATGGTAACATGGGACTGCAGTGGCTCAAGTTGCTAAGACGCTGACTGGGAAGCAGAAGGTCAGCAGTTCGATTCCCGAGTACTGCAGGACGGAAATGAGCTCCCATCTTCGTCCCAGCTCCTGCCAACCTAGCAGTTCGAAAGCAAGAAATTGCAAGTAGAAAAATAGGGACCACTTCAGTGGGAAGGTAACAGCGTTCCGTGCACTCTGGTGTCTAGTCATGCCTGCCACATGACCACAGAAACGTCTGCAGAAGCAGACAGCGCTGGCTCTTCGGCTTAGAAACAGAGATGAGCACTGCACCCTAGAGTAGGATACGACTGGCTTTTGAGCAAGGGAAACCTTTACCTAACATTTCCAGGATTCCCACCATGTCATGCTGTGCCATTGTGAGACAACTTAAAGGTAAAGGTCACCCTTGCTTGAAAGCCAGTCATATCCGACTCTAGGGTTCAGTGCTCATCTCTGTTTATAGCTGAAGAGCCTGAGCTGTCTGCTTTTGCAGGTGTTCCTGTAGACATCTGGCAGGCATGCCTAGACTGCCTAGACACCGAAGTGCACGGAACACTGTTTACTTCCCACCAAAGTGGTACTTCTGTCACTCTGAAAAAGAAACTTATAATCGTGGCCACATAGTTCTCTTCTCAGACAGCTGAAAAGAGAACTATGTGGCCACAATTATGTTTCTTTTTCAGAGTGACAGAAGCTTAATGGGAAGCAAATTAGGTGGAGACCAGATACTTTGAAGACTGGATCACTTATTTTATTTTGTCAGTGAAACTAAATACCAGATCATACTCATTCCTTTACCAAAGTTATTTTATTTCCTACTATGTTGTTTGTTTTGTAACACATACAAACTAATAATGAATTGTTTGGGGGGAGTGCAATATCAAATATTTTTATAGGAAAACTCAACATTTTTTATTTCAGAGTGACAGAACCATAGGGAGCATTAAATGGGGTTGAGACAAGCTACTTTGGAGACTGGACTACTTGTTTTATTTTTCCGCTGTACCAGGCATTTTATAGGAAAGCTCAACATTTTCTTTTTATCCCCATATCATTATGAGAGTATTATGTTTCCTGAAAAATTCATAAAATGAGAATTCCATATAAAGCTGAAGTGAGAAGTAAATAAACTTTACTTTACATTCAGTAACATGTACTCCTGTTTATCTCAAAATGGCTGAACCTTAATATCAATTTTGTATTAGTTCCCTCCAGATTGTCTTCTCTCCAGCAGCTATTGGAAAGATTTAAAGAAGATACTTTTGGAAGCAGATTTCAGATCAGCCGGATAGTTTACTGGAAATCATATTCCAGACCAGCCCTTTGGCTTGTGTGAATCACTGTCTCAGAGAAATGAGTCTTACATCATTCCTTCCATTTATTACAGGCTTGGATCATCAGTTTCACCTTTTGAGAACTTTTCAGATGCAAACTGTAGTCTAGTTAAATTAAAGAAGTTTTGTTAAAAGAACACTTCCAATAGAAATCAGTTGAGGCATTATGAGACTGAAAGATAAAAATTCATACCAAGAAAATGTTTGGCTTTCATTCCAGTTTCAGATGACCTTTTCCAGTAACCCTGCTCCTTTTACTGTTGATTAGTTGTTTGTTTCTTGTACTACGCGGTTGTAATTTGGGTAACTAATACTAGCGATCCTTTTTCAGAGTCCACAAAATCACTTTCACTGGCTAACTCCTCTTTTTGTTTTTTCCCTTGCATCCTGACCTCAGGCACACAGGACATGGCTACCTCTGCTACTTTATATCAAAATTGCAGTGAATAGCAAATTTGGAGCTTCTTTATCTCCAAAATGCCTAATCAAATGAACCTTAATCTTAACTATTGATTAGAGAGATATTAGCTCTGGTTTACAGGCTATATTTTATACTTAATCTTATTCTGTGCCTAGCTTTATGGCCTATGCCTTACAATCTATGCTTATCATAAGTGTGCCTATGCATACATATGGTTTGTGATTTATGGCCTACCAGTGCTTATGTATATTGATGTCTAAATAGAAAACAGGGATTCCAGAAGACAATATTTATTATTATTATTATTATTATTATTATTATTATTATTATTATTATTATTATTATTATTATTATTATTATTATTATTATTATTATTATTATTATTATTATTATTATTATTATTATTATTATTATTATTATTATTGTCAAACTTGTATTCTTAAGAACATAAGAACAGCCTTGCTGGAACAGGCCACAGCCCATCCAGTCCAGCATTCTGTCTCACACAGTGGCTCACCATTTGCTTCAGGGTATTCCCAAGCAGATGCCTTCACTTGCTTAGGATTCCCTGGAAATGGCATTGAGAGATATTTCTCCCAGGGCACTTTGGTTCCCACTAATGCTGCACCTATGAGGTAGTGTGATACAACACAGTGGATGTGCACAGGCCCATAGATGCAGTGAGCAAATAAGGACACACAGATTGGTGCCCAACCTACTATAGTCCCTTGTGAAGAGAGATGTCATCCCCCCTGCAGCCCCAAGGGCCACCTCTTGTGATGTTATAGAGGGCAGGGTGAGAAGACAGTGGGAGAGGTTTGCATGGAAGACTACAGGAAAAGTTGGGACTGCAAAAAGTTTCTCTCAGTCTGCCAGAGAGCTCATTCTAATAATCCAATGTCTTCTATCTGAAAAGCAAGATCTGGATCAACCCCCGTGTGTGTCTCTCTTGAGGAAATTCTGAAACTGAATTCATAACTTCCCCTTCTTCTGTGTCTAGGCCAGTTGTGAAACTGTCAAAATGAAGGCACCTTTGGGTGAGTTCATTTTGCAGTTCCTTTTGCCTGACCAAGTGTGAGAAAGGTTAGCTGGCAACATAAGGTTGCCTTTACCAGGGTATACCAGGACCATACCCAGGATTCTAGATGTGGGTGGGCAAATATTTTTCAGGGTGGGCAACAAAGTCTCTTTCCAATGCATCCCTATGTTCAAAAATACCACAATCTCCAAGGAGGCTCTTTCTGTGTACCCCATAACTTCCCCTGAAACAAACAAAATAAAACAGAGTTTACCTGTGCACACTTTATTACAGCAAAACAAAAATGAGTAGCACCCTAAAAACTGACAGGTTTGGTCCAGCACACCATTTACATTTGGAGAAACAGACTACAAATGGATCTGGGGAGTTTGTACTGGAAAATGTTTCTCATCTAATTAAAGGGAGTGTATTTTCACCAAATTTTGTGACTAAGAAGAAAACTATGAAATGAAAGGCAAGAGGCATTTGGGAAATAAAGAACACACTTTCCGTCAGATTTTTTAAAAGAGGTTAATTAAGTGAGATTAAGAATAAGATTAATGGGGGAAATTCACTTCTGCCCCGTAAGGCAATTTCTCACAGGAAATGTTCACAGATTGGTATGGCTGCACCATAATAATATTATCAGGGACAATGCTATGTTTTTCTTTTTCTGAAGAACTTTTAAAAAGAAGCTGTCTGAGCTTGGTCAAGGATTATTTCTGGTAAAAGAGTTCCAAGTTAGCAGAGCCTACACATAAGTGGTTAAGAAGTTGAACTTGATGACTGGAAGATCAGCAGGACAGCAGTTCGAGACCCGACGGAATGAGCTCCTGCCAACCTAGCAGTTCAAAAGCAAGTAGATAAATAAGTACCACTTCAGTGGGATGATAAACAGTGTTCCGTCTAGTCATGCTTGCCACATGTCCATGGAAACATCTGCAGACACAGATAGCACTCGCTCTTTGGCTATAAACAGAGATGAGCACCAAATCCTAGAGTCAGATATGACTGGCTTTCACGCAAGGGCAATCTTTGCCTTTACCTTACCATATACATAAGTATGAACTTATTTTCATGGTGCAGTGTTAAACTGCTGTACTGCATCCAAAATTTATGATGTGAGTTCGATCTTGATGACACTCAAGGTTGATTCATCCTTCCATAGTCGGTAAAATGAGTACCTACCTTGTTTGGGGGCAAAATGCTAATGACCTTGTGAACCATCCAGAGACACCACTAAGCACTATGGAGCAGTATATAAGTGTAGTTACTATTGGTATCCTTTTCCAACTATCTCACCATCCCATGGAGAATGTAGTGACTATTCTTTTCCATAAGCAAATAAGGAAGTATTTTTCTGAAGGAAAGCTTCCAAATAGTTCAGGGATGCTTTTAGCCCAAATACATTCTACTTTCTCATGCCAACCTTGATATCTTCCAAAATTATTATTAAATGGTGTAAAGCACATATAAGAGCTTCTGAAGGAGAATTTCTGTAGATGTGGCCTACATGCTCAGCATATGTGATTTCAAGCAAGTACTGTAAAAAGAAACTTACGAATTAGTTTGAAAAAGAAGAGTCCCTTGGTTTAAAAAAATAACCAACAATGAAAATGAACATCTTTTGGATTTCAAAAACTACTTTGAGCACAGATGTCTGGACCTCTTTCCTTCCTTTTCTCTTCCTACTTTCCTTTTCATGAGAGTCATGTCTTCTAGCTGGTAAGCCTCAGGGCAGGGACTCTGGTTTCTACTGATCTTTGCAAGTTTGTTTGGAAGATATTTTTGGCTAATGAACTGGGTTTTAAAAATATTTTAAATGAATAAATAAAGTCAGTAAAGAAAACGTAGTACTAGAATGTTCAGAAATCCCTGGCCCTAAAACAGCCTTTAATTCTTTTTTTTTTGTTCTGAAAAAAGAGCATTCTGATATCATAATTGCATTATTGGAAAGAGCATTTTAAAAATATAAGATGAACTGGTTCAGAAAAATACTATGCAAGTCAGGTAGTTTATACTACCATTGGTAACAGATGAGAATGAGAATGACTCTTTGTACAAACTAATCAAATTTGACCAGATAAGTCAAATTAGGACTTGTGTACTACATGATGTGAAAGGAGTGAGTTCGATAAGGCTAAATAGGGTCACTTGGATACCTGATATGTGATTTGACAGAATGCTTCCATCAGGCAAGTGCAAAGTAAATCTGTCTTATTTGGCTTAGTGGTTAAGATGCTGAACTTGATGACTGGAAGGTCAGCAGGACAGCAGCTCAAGACCAGAGTGCTGCATGATGGAGTGAGCTCCCGTCTCTGTCCCAATTCCTGTCAACCTATTAGTTTGAAAGCAAGAAATTGTAAGTTGATAAATAGGTACCACTTTGGTATGAAAGGTAAACAAAGTTCTGTGCTTTCTGGTGTCTGGTCATGACCATGGAAATATCTGCAGATGCAGAGAGTTTGTCTATAAACAGAGATGAGAGCACCAAAACCTAGAGTTGGATATGAGTGTCTTTCAAGCAAGAGTGACCTATGCAAAAGCTTCCAGGATAATGTTTCCCACATGTCTTTTTAAAGTGGTGCAGTGAATATCTGCTGACATTTATTCACTTCCTCAGCCCTTCTATGGAGCTGAGGAAGTGATTAATTTGCCAATATCCTGAAGTGGATGTCTTATTAAGCCACGTCACAATGCTGGCAAATTAGACAAAGGCTCACTTTTGAGCCATTTATAGCAACCACATATGCTAGAAACATACCAATTCAAAGTGGTCTTACCTACACCAAAAAAAAGGGGGGTGAGACCCACCTACCAGGAGCTCTCAAAGGTACAGATAGAATTGCTCTGGGGTTGGGCTGGTTATCCCCCAACAAACACATTGTCAATTGCTGTCTTTTGGAGTGAACCAGCCCATCCCTGCAGCGAATCAAGCAGCAGGCTAAATGTCTGTGTAGTTGTCCTGTAAAACTTTAACCATGTCTTACTCTCTTCTGGAGGAGATAAATCTTTGGGAGCAGGCATAAAGGTTCCTCATTGAGATAGCTTATAGCATCGAAACAACATAGAACATAAGAACAGCCTTGCTGGAATAGGCCACAGCTCATCCAGTACAGCATTCTGTCTCACACAGTGACTCACTATTTGCTTCAGGGTATTCCCAAGCAGATGCCTTCACCTGCTTAGGATTCCCTGGAAATGGCCTTGAGAGATATCCTGCCTATCTCTCCAACCCAGAGGTTGTCCTTAGGTATCCATAATTATAACCATTGATACCCTTTGTCCTCCATGAACTTGTCTAATCCTTTCTTAAAGCTGTCAAGACTGACAGCTGTCACCACTTCTTCTGGCAGGGAGTTCAATAGACCAGTGATCCTCTGGGTGAAAATGCAAGCGCGGCACCAAAATGGCCACCGCACTCTTTGCTGCCCCCCCACCCCCATCCGGACTCAGACATCCGGGTTAGTTAGGGGGCATGGCCATCCCTCTATAAAAGGGGTGGCCACGAGGCAGCCTCGCTGCCATTTTAAAGAGAAGCGACAGAGCGGAGAAGTTCGCTCCAACGGAGAAGTTCGCACCGACGCTGCTCCCTCCTGCTTCTCTTTTTACAATTCTGATCGGAGGATAACTCTCCTCCGATCAGTGCTGCACCGCTTGGGTGGCTATGGCACCCAAGCGCAAATCTCAGGCTGCCCCTAGGCCGCGACCTAGGGGGAGGGCTCGGCCCACCCCCTCGACCTCTTTGGGGCAACCACCGGGCCAGAGGGCTCGGGCGGCTTCCCCACAGGGGGGTGGCAGGGTTACAATCCCCACTGCCACCAATGAGGGTGGCCAGGCCTCTGCCTACCCACCCAGTCAGAGGACTCGGGCGGGGGCGGCGCAGGCCTGCTCCCCTGGGGTTTCTATGCCTGTTGCACCTTTGCTCGCCATGGGGCATAGCGGCCCATTTTGGCGGGGCGCGGAATTGCTCCCCACCATTCCACCGGCCCCCCATGGGCTGGATTATTGGCCATGGCCCTATTCTGGCCAGGGATTGCCACACGGTTTTATCCCTCCACCCACTCATCAATTGCCCGGTGGGCCGTCCAGCCCATCCGGCCCACCTTATTCTGGTGGGTCTGACGCTGTGGTAGCTCTCCTTCCCCGCATATTGGCACTCGAGGCATCTATAGGAATTGCTCCACCACCTTCAGATGGTGGGCTTGGCAGCTCTTCAGCTCTGGCCCACATGCCGGCCACAGCTGCGCAGTGGGCCGCCAACAGGGTTGAGCTGCTGTAGGCCATCAGGCCAGCGCAGGCTGGCACCTCGCAGCTCCACATCAGGCCATTACAGCAGGGCATTCAACCGGGGACCGGTCCTGCTTGGCATGGACACACCAGGACACAGAGCTCGATGGCCATCGTGGGCTCCGACGCCCACTGCGGGCCAGAACCCCCAGTGGGGGCGGCCCATGGGGTGCACCGAGTGAGTATCCTGGTCAAATCAGCACACCGTGACACTAGCTCATAACACTGGGGGGGGGGGGTATAGTGGCCATGGCCGTAACAGGCCAATTACCCCCAGTTTCTTACATGGGTGACCGCCCCAATGCTTCCGCCTGACTTCTCGGGGGTCTGATAGGGCCTATTATGTGTTCCCCCACTCAAATCCGTGCCAACATCGGCCCTGCCGACGGCCGGTTACTCCCTACCCCTGGGACCATGTACCCCGGGCTAAAAGGGAGAAGATATGGCGTGGGGAAGATATTGACATTTTCACCCTCCTGCACCGTGAACCCACTGGGGAGTAGAGGGAGGGGCAGGATGACAGGGACAAAGAGTAGTCCCATCGTCGTAACCCACCTCGCACTTGGGCCAATTGGTTACCGGCCTATTGGATACCCATGGCAGAATATCTAAGGGCCCGTCCTGATTTGGCCATCCCAATGGTCCAGTACCTGGACAATGTTTACCGGGCCATGGTTGATTCCCCTGGCCCGTCATGGTTGGCCTATGATGAAGAACTTAGGATGAGGGCGGCCCTCACCCTGAGATGCGGTGGGATGAGCCCTGCTAGCAGTTGTGGCTACTGTATATGAACCCTACACGGCCAGTGCCTATGCTCCGTACGAAGAGTCTATTTGCAGGCAACCACCTCCGTGGCTTTCTTTGGGGCTCTGAGATTCAGTGGGATGGTCCCACTTTCAACAGGGGACATGTTATGCAGGGCAGTGGAACTGGAAGATGTGTCGCTCTACCAAGAGTGAGCTCTGTCGAGCATTCGCTCCTCAAGGGCCGGTCAGCGGGGAAAGGGTAATAGCATGGTGCTGCCATCTGTCCGGTTGGTGCCCCACATGCGTTTGTGGCAGCGCGTGGTTCACGCCCTGGCCTGTTGTTCTGCTACCAAGATGGGTCTCCCCTTACCAAATTACAATTGGTAACCATTCATTCCAGATAGGCACCGCATCAACTGCGGCTGCATTTGGGTACTCTGAGCCTGACATACGTCCCATGGGCAGGTGGGGATTTGCTCCTTTTCTCCGTCTGTTCGTCCCCTCACTGCATGAGTGCCTTGTTATGCCCTCAATTCTCTCTCCTTCTCTTACAGACCCTGTGTGTTTCCGCACAGGGAACACTTTATGTGCACTGGGCGGCACAGTACGCTGCTTCGTCAGAGTGGGGAGCCCATCTCGGGCTATGTGAAACCGCACGTATGCAGTGGTACGGTGTGCACGGCATGAGGTGGCGGGAACTGTTGCCATTCCTGATGTCCATTGGGGATGCTGGACCGCCAGATGTTTTAATTCTGCACCTCGGAGGCCATGATCTTGCACAGATCACCGGCCTGGACTTAAAGAATTCTGAGTGCAGTGACCTGGCATTCTTTGCCATTTATGGCTGTACACACGGTTGCTATGGTCAGACATCGTGCCGAGGCACTATTATAAGGGAGGCATTGACCCCCGTGGTTGGACCGTGCCCGGAGGTCAGTGAACAGGGCTGTTGCCTGGTTCCTTATCGAGAATGGCTTGGGGGACAGCCATTCATCATCCGGGGATAGGGTTACAGGATTTTAGCCTGTATTCTTGAGATGGGGTTCACCTGTCAGCAAGAGGATACACCTCTTTTGAATGACGTACAAGCGGCCCTGGTGACTGAATTGTTGGTCGGGGGGGCAGATCTCTGATGCGATTTTGGCAATGTTTGCAAAGTGTAAGGTGTCTCTCCGGGAGTTTCAGGTGCTTCACGGCCACCTCAACTTCGCCTGCAGAGTGGTGACACCAGGCACAGCTTTCGCCAGGCATCTGTGTGATGCTATGGTGGGCCTTTCTAAATGACAACACAGTGTATCGCTGACTAGGGGTTTATGAGCAGACCTTTCGGTTTGGCTCACATTCCTAATGGACATTAATGGCGTATCCTCCTGGATATCTGAGCTTATGGTCAGCCCCCAGTTTCAAGTACAGTCGGATGCCTCTGGCTCCCTGGGCTATGGGATTTATTTTGAAGGACAGTGGGCCTGGGGTCAATGGCCTCAGGCATGGCAGGGCACGGATCGCTTAAGCGATCTGACGTTCCTGGAGTTTTTTCAAATTTTGGGGGGCCCTTATGCTCTGGGGGGGCTGGTGGGCTAATTCGGTGGTTCACTTTTGGTGTGGCAATGCTGCAGTAGTGCACATTGTCAACGCCCAAACATTTAAATCCCCCAGAGTTATGGCCTTAGTTCACCAATTTGTTCTTAAGTCCTTGCGCCTTAATGTGCTCTTCAGGGCCAGACATGTGCCAGGCATTAATGACGGTATTGCTGACACTTTATCCCGCCTGCAGATCTCCTGGTTATGTGCCTTGGCTCCAGATGCAGAGGAACTTCCCTCTCCACTCCCGGCCGAGATATGGACATTTGGCGAGGAGAGGTGAATCGGGCGATCGGTGTGTCTTTGGCACCTCGCAAGCGTAAGGCGTATCAGCATACATTCCTTCTATTTAGGACTTTTTGTAGGCAAGGGCAGTTGCCTGAAATGTGGCCGATACCGGTCAACCAGGTTTTACAGTATATGGTGCACCTTCATGATCAGGGGTTGGCCCCACACACCATCGCCACCAGGCTTTCTGCCTTGACATTCTTGGCCAGGGCACAGGGCTTTACTGACTGGGTGAGTAACTTCCTCATACGCAGTGTATTGGAAGGGTGGACACGTCAAAGGGGCCACCGCCCGGGCACACATCACCCTGTTTCACTAGGTATTCTGACCCACCTTGCACGAGGTTGGCATAGACGGTGTTACGATAGGTATGAGGAGTATCTTTTTCATGCAGCTACCACCGTAACTTTCTTTGGAGCTCTGAGAATCAGCGAGCTGGTCCCATTGTCAAAGGGGGACGTGTCTCGTAGGGCACTGGAACTCGAAGATGTGTCTATCAACCAGGAGTGGGCTCAGTTGAGGATTCGTTCCTCAAAGGCTGATCAGCATGGAGTAGGCAGTGGTGTTAGACTGCTACAATGTACATTTGCTGACATCTGTCCGGTTGGTGCCCTACATGCAATTTTGGCAGTGCGTGGTATCCGCCCTGGCCTGTTGTTCTGCCACCAGGATGGGTCTCCCATTACCAAATTTCAGTTCTGGATGGTGACCGGTATGGCACTTCACAGTGGGCCTCCCTGGGGCTCGTTATGGCACCCATTTATTCAGGATAGGCACCGCATCGACTGCGGGTGCGTTTTTGGTACTCTGAGGCTGATATATGTTGGATGGGCAGGCGGGGGGTCTGCGCGTTTTTCTTTATATGTACGTCCCCTCACTGTATGAGTACCTAGTTATGTCCTTAATTCCTTCTCCTTCTTTTACAGACCCTGTGTGTCTATGCACACCGGTGGCAGTGGGGCTGGTGTGCCATAGTTATGTGCATTGGGCGGCACAGTATGCTGCACAGTCGGAGTGGGGACCCCATCTCGGGCTGTGTGTATCCACACGTACGTGGTGATATGGTATGTGCGGCATGAGATCGCGGGAACTGTTGCCATTCCTGATGTCAATCAGGGATGCTGGACCGCCTGATGTTCTGATTCTGCACCTCGGTGGCCATGATCTCGCACAGATCTCTGGCCTTTCCTTAAAAATGTCAGTGTGCAGTGACCTGGCTTTTTTACATCACTTATGGCCGTACACGCGACTGCTATGGTCTGACATCATGCCGAGACACTGTTACAGGGGAGGCATTGACCTCCGTGGTTTGGACCATGCTCGACGGTCAATGAACAGGGCTGTCGCCCGGTTCCTTTTTGACAATGGCTTTGGAATGGCCATTCAACATCCTAGGATAGGCTTGCAGGATTCTGGTCTATATGCAGGAGATGGGGTCCATCTGTCAGCCAGAGATATGAACCTCTTTCTTGAGGATGTGCAAGCAGGCCTGGTGACCGAGCTGACGGTTGGGGGGGGGGTGAGTTATCACGGACACCTCCCCGTGTGGCGGGTAGCACTGGTAAGGTAAAGATTTATGACCCATAGCTATCCAGCAGGTTCGCAATTGACTGGCCAACACGTAGATAGGTACAGCGGAAACAGGACTGGCCGGTCAAGGGCGAACCATGAAAGGGGTGATGCTAGGAGCTTCACAGCCTGCATCACCTTGATATTTGGACTGATACACGTCATAGGGTGGAGTCAGTAGATAGTATATTGACTTCGGTCAACAATTTGTGTCAACAAACAAATTGATACAAATTGATACATGTAGCCAATAGCCATTGGCATTTTGGGTGGAACCTTACCAGTGCTACTACGGCCTGCTTGCCTAAAAGAATTACAATTGGATGATACACCAATTGAAAGTGATAATTCGGACTAGGGCATTATTCAATAAAAGTGGCCCAATGCCTTTAATCCAATACCGGTGTCTGAGTCTTTATTTGGGTGGGTGCGCCTACAAAGTACTTTTTCTTATTTGTTTGAGAACTAGTACCCAAAAGTTTCATCGAGTGTCCCCTAGTTCTAGTGTTATGCGATAGGGAAAACAGTTTTTCCTTATCTACTTTGTCCACACCGTGCATGATTTTATAAACTTCAATCAGGTCACCTCTTACACGCCGTCGTTCAAGAGTGAAAAGGCCCAACCGTTACAGCCTCAGATGGCAAGGAAGGTGTTCCAGTCCCCTAATCATTCTGGTTGCCCTCCTCTGCACTTTTTCCAGCTCCATAATATCCTTCTGGAGGTATGGCGACCAGATCTGTACACAGTATTCCAGATGGGGCCTCACCATAGATTTATAAAGAGGCAAAATGACACTTGCTGACTTATTTTCTATACTCTTCCTAATGATCCCTAGCATTGAGTTTGTTTTTCTCACTGCTGAGGCACACTGGGTTGACACCTTCATTGAGCTGTCCACCAGGACACCAAGATCTTTTTCCTGGTTTGCCGCAGAGAGTTCAGACCCCATCAGTTTATAAATGTAATTGGGGTTCTTTGCCCCAACATGCATCACTCTGCACTTACTAGTGTTGAAGCTCATTTGCCACTGTTTGGCCCACTCCCCCAGTGTCAAGAGATCCCTCTGGAGCTCCTCACAATCCTGACAAGAATGAAGAATACAGTCAGTATTCTGTACATCCCTAGTAACTAGTAGTTGCTCCCAAACTCTGTGTATTATTTTGCAGGCTTCCCTATCCTTCAGGTAAAGTTATGCATGGTTTACTTACATAGCAAGGATAGGCTGAGTAAGAAAAATATATAGAAGAGAACTTTGTTGAGATTTGCGGGAAAGAAAGGTAGCATAGTTACTTCTGTTCCTCAGTGATGATTAGAGAGAAGGCAGCCCTTATTTCATGTAGATCACTCTCTGACTGCTTAAAATGCTAAGGTTTTTTTTATTACAGACAGAGAAAATGCTCCCATCAAGGATACTTCCAGTATTTTTTCAGAGATTATATGAAAAGCATTTTTATTCTGAACACATTTACCTTCAGATGAAGCCCACAGATTTCAAAGGCAATATTCCAGGTAAGTGTTGATACTTTTGTTCTTTAATGCAGACATTTTGACAACAGATGGCTGATTTACAAACACATGGGCAATACTGTAGTGTTTAGAACAAATTCTGTTTTGTGAAGACAACACATAGTGTGCTTTTAGAGCACATACATGCTCCAAGACACAAATCTCTGAATCATGGTAATAAAGCATTTTGACAAAGATTGGGCTTAAATCACATTCACACAGAGCTATTCAACATAGGTGTTTTACTGAAGACACGTAAATTAAAAGTTATACTACAACTGTTTTGTGAAATAGTAAAAGAATTACAGTGAAACAATATAAAAAACAAGTACATTTGCTTCAGAAACATTATGGCAAATAGCAACTCAAAGGAAGCAAAACTCACCTGCCTGAGAGAAGGGAGAAGCCCAAAAGGGAATAGAATTAGCCTCACACTAACATAAACAAGGGGGATACATGGAGGAACTATCAGTGCATGGGAAACAACTCCAAAGATCGGTTCAGAGCTGAGAGTAATTACTGCTTCTAAGAATGTATCATGATTTGCAATCCTACATTCGTGTCGGTTTTGCCAGGATCAGAATCAATTCAAATACAAGAAATACATGATGCATAACTGGTTTGTTCCCATCCACTTTAGTACACTGTTTCCTAGGATGGTGATTTTCAGCCTTTCCATCTCATGTTTCACCCCATCCAGCTGGGGTACAGAGAAAGAACCCCCTCAAAGATTGTGGTATTTTTGAACCGCGGTGACAAAATGGCCGCCGCACGCTTTGCCGCCCCCGCCCCTGAGGCACGGGCACAGAAAATGGATATGGGGGCGTGGCCAGCCTACCCCTTTATAAGGGGTGGCTGCCTGCATGGCTCCGGCAGTTTGAAAGTTGGCTGGGCCAGGGGCGTGTTTGGCTTCACCGCCCAGCCAATCCAGGCTTCCCTTAGCGGCTGGGCCACGTGCTATGGTGCCGCTCGGGAGGACGTTCGCGGTGAACCTCCATGGCTTTGCAGCGGGCTTGCCCCGGCCTTCGCCGGCACGGCCTTGTCGTTGGGCGTGCCTCTCTTGGAGCCGCGCTTTTTTTTTGTGGCTCTCAGCCATGGCCCCCGCGGCTTTCCAGGGGCCTGGTAATTGACCTCACTGCAGCGATCTGCCATGGCCCTGCGGCGGGCTTGCCCGGCCTTCACCAGCGTGGCCTCGCCTCTTTCCGGGCATTGCCCTTGGCCCTCTTTGGAGCCCCTCTTTTGCTGTGGCACTCAGCTGCGGCCCCTTGCAGCCTTCCAGGGGCCTGTTACTTGGCCTTGCTGTGGCGATCCACCGCGGCCCTGCAGCGGGCTTGCCCGGCCTTTGCCAGTGCAGTCTCGCCTCTTTCCGGGCATTGCCCTTGGCCCTCTTTGGAGCTGTGCTTTTTTCAGCGGCCCTCAGCCGTGGCCCCCGTGGCCTTCCAGGGGCCTGTTACTTGGCCTTGCTGTGGCGATCCACCGCGGCCCTGCAGCGGGCTTGCCCGGCCTTCGCCAGTGCGGTCTCGCCTCTTTCCAGGCATTGCCCTTGGCCCTCTTTGGAGCTGTGCTTTTTTCGGTGGCACTCGGCTGATGCAATTGTGAACTGACGCGATTGCCCTGGCCCCTGTACCCTTCTGCATTAAAAAAGGGGGCACCAATGTACGCCCATAGTAAACTTAATTGACCACTTCCCCATTATCCATGTAATTGTTTCCAGGAAGGGAATGGCCACGATACACGTTCACAACCCTGATCTTTAGAAATCATGCAGAACTGGGCATACCAGTTGCTTTCGGAAGACTGAAGGCCCGGCCAGGATGCTAGTAATTTCTGGATGGCATTTGACTCATGGCTTAGTCACCCTGGTTCAACTGGGAATATGTGGTCTGAACCCGGACATGAACTTGTCCATTTTGGCAGAGCGTTGGGTTTAACCCCCTTACCTCACGTTGCCGTGTTGATATTTCAATCTCCTAGCAGGGCAATTTCGCCTGGCCGGGCTTTCACGGGGTTCCCGTGTGATGTGTTGGCGGGTTTATATGGACGTACCATAGAGTACTCCCGTACTACCCTAGGGCCGATATGTGGGTATGGGCATCATTTCCGGCCTACTTCACGGGGGCTGCCTTTTGGAGCACCAGACGGTACATTGCATCTATCTGTCAGGTCCACGATGTGCCGTTACCATTGTGGTATGTATAGCGGTTATTTCAATGGCCAATGGTGCTTTGGCAGTGGCCTGATATATTGCGGGGCACCGAATCCTTCGGGGGCTTTACCTTCCTTCAAATTTTCCTTGGGCACTGCAGTCAGGGATACGCATCGGTCCTGTGGCCCACCCCTTGGGGATACTGCTATTGTCCTGCACATGGCCAACACCCAAATGTCTCTCTCCCCAGGGTCACGGTACTGGTACGTCAGTCTGGTATCGTGCTCCCTACTACTTAACGTTACTTCCTTAAGATTAGGCACTTTCTGGCCATTGTCAACCACACTACTGCTGATTTCTCCAAGTGAACACCTGTGGTACTAGAGACACTGGTAGGGCAGGGGCAGTATGGCCACTCTGCTTGTAGTACAGGGTCAATCCACCTAGTCATTTACTCGAATCGATGCTGCATCGCTAGCTGCATCTTCTGGATACACGGCCAATGACGTCAGTAGTACAAACTGGTGGGGATCTGCTGAGTGCATTTGTATGTTTTTCTCTGTGTTAAATTGAACACTTTGCTGGCATTCATTTTTTCTGTTCTTTTTCAGCTCCTGAGCCCTGGGGCCCATTATACGAGGGTGGCTTGTTGGCCACAGTTACAGTTCCAGGCCGCCCATAGGCTTACTTGGCTACTGGGCCCCAGGCACGTGGGGGATGCATGCGTAGCACATCGGAGGTGGTATGGAATTCCCAGAATGGTGGCCCTAGGTAGGGTCCTCTGCCTTTTGCATGCATCCGGGGCTCTGCGCCGTTGCGCATTTGAGATGGTATTGTTACCTGGCAGGAGGTGGCACGGACTGCTCCCATTCCCGAGCCTATGGACACTCAGAGACACCGGTGTGAGTGTGGATCATTTGACACAGTCATGCTCAGTGGGCGGCCCGTCATGCTGCAATTCTGTATGAGGCATGCATCTGGGGCTCCGTGCCGTTGCGCATTTGAGGTGGTATGGTTCCTGCGGGATGAGGTGGCATGGACTGCTCCCATTCCATTGGGGGACTCCGATCCGCCTGTCATGTTAATGTTTCATCTGGGAGGGAATGATTTAGCACTAAACACAGGCTTGGAATTGCTACTGGCCGTACATAGAGGCATCAACTTGCTGGGTCATCGCTGGCCACAGGTCCAGATCGTGGTTCTCAGGGGATACCACGCGCATTCTACCAAGGTGGTAGTGTTCCTCGTTGTATTTACTGGGACCTCCAGTCTGTTAACAGGGCAGTAGCCCGGAACTGGCTGATCGGGTCCAGGGACAGTAGTCCAACACACTTGGGCTGACAGGGCAGTAGCCCAGTATTTGGCCAAACAGGATTCGGGGACAGTAATCCAACATCCCTTGTTCTAGCAGGGCAGTAGCCCGGTATTTGGCCAGACATGGTTCGTGGACAGTAGTCGAACACCCCTTGTTCGGACAGGGCAGTAGCCCGGCATTTGGCCGAACAGGGTTCGGGGACAGTAATCCAACATCCCTTGTTCTGACGGGGCAGTAGCCCGGTATTTTGCCAAACATAGTTTGTGGACAGTAGTCCAACACCCCTTGATCTGCATACAGGTTCCCTGTTTGTATCATGGTGATAGGGTTCATCCTTTGGCTCGAGGTATGTGCCTCTTCCGGATGGCATTTCAAATGAGCCTGGTGACCGCTTGCACAGTCAGGGGTGGGGTGGTGAGTCGGTGAACTCCTCCCCATGTGGCAGCTAGCAGTGGTAAGGAGGAAGTGCATGACCCATTTAATCTGGCAGATATGCAGTTGGTTGGCCATAGGGAGGACAAGGTTGAGGCAAACTGGTAATGGCCAACCAGCTGATAACTAAACCTGTTGCCATGCTTAACCAGCATGCAACACCTCCAGAATTGACCGGAGGCATTTTACAATCAGGAGCTAATAAATAGCATCCTGACAAGAGTCAACAATGTGTTTCAGTGGAAACAGGTTGTTGACAGGGTACCACAGTTAGTTGCAAATTGTGACATGCATTCTATTGGGTTCGGAATTAAAATCCACTCCTTACCAGTGCTATTATGGCCCGTTTGGTCCTTAACAGTAGTTAAGGAAAGTTTAAGATAAAAAGTTAATAAAGTGGCCCAATTTTAATCCAATTCTTGTGTCCATGTCATTATTGAGGAGTGGGTCCGGCAAAGAACCTCCTCAAAGTGTGTGGTATTTTTGAACCACAATTGGGTGTACCCTGGTATCAGCAACCTTGTGTTGTTGCCTAATCTTTCTCACACTTGAACAGGGGAAAGGAACTGCAGAATGAAATCATCAAAAGGTGCCTTCATTTTGTCAGTTTCACATCTGGCTTAGACATGGAAGAAGAAGAACCCAATCCAGCTTATCTTGATTCTGAATGACCAGGTTCCTATGCAATATTGTCCTTTACAACATTAGACTTTCCTTTCACCATCAGACATTTATTCTGCCACTTCACTCTCTATGTGGCCACTTGTACTTGCCCTCCTACCTATGCCATCAAAATCCCACCTACAATATTTACAAGAACAATTGCACACAAATAGCCAGTTCAAAATCGTCCTAACTTGAAAAAGGAGAAGCCCCCAGTGGCAGAGGGGGAAAAGCTATGTTGAGAGATAAATGTGCAAGAAGGATTTAATTCATCCTTTGCATCATGTAGGCCAGGGATTCTCAACCTGAGGCCCATGGGTCGGATGCAGCCCATGGTGCCATTTCATGTGGCTCCCCACCACCTCCACCACACCCGGAAGTGCCATGTGGTAGAGAAGGGGCGAAATGGTTGTCCAGCCCTCAAAGCTGTCTGAGGGAGCATGACCTGGGCCCTGGCTTAAAAAGGTTGAGAACTCCCAATGTAGGCACTAAAAAATAAATGATATTCATACATTTTATTAGTAGAGCTAATCTTGCATTATTTGATGGTGTAGTCAGACTCTAAAAACTATAATCAATCAATAAAAACAGTGAGCGGTCTTCAAAAACCCTTAATTCTGTAGTAGTACATAATTGATTTTCTAGCTATCTTTTCTTATTTTCTCTCACGCACATTTTACCTTATTAGTTGCAGACTTCACCTCACAGCTTTATTTTCTTTTTCCTTTAGTGCAACGAAACAGTAACATTAAAAGGACTGCTCTAGAATAAGGTTGCCACTGTGTCAAAGAGTTTTAGATGTAATTCTCTATTTCTATCATGCAGTGAAAAATGGTCTGAGAAAAATGTGCCCTCCCAACAGAATTTTTCCCCCAAAGACAAACAAAGAATGACTCCATTATATTCCTTTTCATTCTCACCCAGCACTTTGAAACCTATTTCTTTCCCAAAGGATCTGAATGGGAAAAAATATCGCTCTATTATATAAATTTTTTTGGCAAAATATTGCACTAACAAATCTCAGATGACTAAAGGTGTTCTTTTAGAAAATATGCGAACAGAGAATAGGCAAATATGTACATATACTGAACTGCCTATTTTATTTGTTCTTTTAAAGTGTTCACAACAACTCTAAGCTACAGATTTCTAGCACACCAATCAGACTGTTTTATTTATTAGTGATAATTCATTGGTGAGTAGAAAGAGGGAATATGGAATTAATGTTAAAGGTAAAGGTTTCCCTTGCTCAGAAGCCAGTCGTATCTGACTAGGGTTCAGTGCTCATCTCTTTTTCAAAGCCAGTACTGTCTGCTTCTGCAGACGTTTCCGTGGTCATGTGGCAAGCATGACTAGACACCGGAGTGCATGGAATGCTGTTACCTTCCCACCGAAGTGGTCCCTATTTATCTACTTGAAATTTCTTGCTTTTGAACTGCTAGGTTGGCTGCAGCTGGGACAAAGACGGGAGCTTATTCTGTCCTGCAGTACTTGGGAATCGAACTGCTGACCTTCTGCCTCCCAGTCAGCGTCTTAGGCTAAGGCTTCTGGACAGTGCAACTTAGATAAGAAGCATTGAGAAGGTGGCTGTACAAACAGCCTTGCACTTGCCTCCTTCACAAAGATACAATCTGTCCTCTTTTATGTGTGTTTTCCCATCTTCTATTTTTGGTTATTTTTAGAAAGTTTGCTGTGGGAAATTCTCAAGTACTCACCATGGCTCAAAAGCAGAGTTCATGACTCTCAGTTAATATGATTTCAAACTATGGTGTTTGCAGCCTTTGGGATCGTGTCTCCATTTTCTAATTTTAAAAAAATAAGGCTTGAAATATATGTGTAAGCACAGAGAGAAAGAGAGGGAGGTAGGGTTTGGGGGTTTAACAATGGCCTTGAACACCACATGGACTGCACCATTCAGGACACATAATTCCAGTCTTTTGCTTTAAGAGACAAATCTGCTTATTGCTGCTAGATATTACTTGCCCATTTCACTCGGGTTATATGAAACTGAAGGATAAATAAAGGAAGCACATGTGTCCTGGGGGCCCATGGTTCATCTCTGGCCCAATTCAAATTTAAAATGTCCATGGAAAGTTCATGTGAGCTGTGCCAGTATATGTACAATCCAATGAAGTCAGTGCTCATTTGGGACCTAGAATCTAAAAAAAAAGTCTATAATTAGCCCACTTCTTCTATTGCTGTAATTAGCCCAGGTCCTCCTCACACTCAGGTGACAAGTTGCCCTAATTAACAAATCATTAGTTGTGTTCCTGGATACACACTTCATCAACTCTGAAACGATTCTAGTCTTTGATTTCTACAACATTTAAAATAAAACCCTAAAAATCTAGCATGCTGCAAAATGCCCGAGGTATTCTTTGAAAATAAAAATGATAGGTGGCTGCAGTCTAATTCTTCATCTTGAAGATGCCCAGGTAAAAGAGGTGAAAGAGGAAAAATTATTGAGTATGAGTCATAGGGTGGTGGTCGGGATCTTTATTGCTGACTCTGTGTAAAATGTGGTAGATGCTCAGGTATCTAGGGAAAGAAAAAGAAGAAAGGAATGTGGAAGAGAAAATAATAAATTAGTAGAGGGGCTATAGGGGATATGTTCCCTGTACTCTTTTTTCCAGCAGCATTCGGCCACACATTTTACATCCAGATCAAAAGTACTGTAACAGAATACCACTTCTCACTATAGACAGGCATGCAATTTCTTCTACAACTATGGCATATATTTTAGAAGATGTTTTAGCTAAGAAAAATAATAATATATAATACAAAATATAATTCAGTTGAAGGACTGCCATTTCTTTATACCCAATCTTATGAGTTCTGTAAATGGTGTTCTTTCTTTGTGCCACCATAAACCACCTACAGGCAATGTTAAGTTGTATAATTGCAAAGAAGAATGAATAAAAACCTGTGGAATTTACACATTTCCTGCCACTAGATGCTGTTGACTGAATGCACATGGCTCTTTCCCATAATTTTTGTTGTTGTTGTTGATGTTATTGTTGTCGTTGTCCCCCTTCCCTTTCATTATGATGTAATGATTTGTCAAAAACAGCAAAAATTTTTTTATCAGATTCCACTAATATGAACTTATTGTATGGAGTCACATGTTTGCATTAGTAAACATAAAGGTCACCCTTGCTCGAAACCCAGTCATATTCAACTCTAGGGTTCAGTGCTCATAGCTGAAGAGCCAGAACTGTCTGCATTTTCAGACATTTCCCTGGACATGTGGCAGGCATGCCTAGACACCAAAGTGCATGGAATGCTGTTTAGCTTCACACCAGAGTGGTACCTATTTATCTAGTTGCAATTTCTTGCTTTTGAACTGCTAGGTTGGTTTAATTCAGGGATTCTCAACCTGCAGCACACAGGCCAGAGGAGGCCCATGGTACCATTTCATGTGGCCCACCACCACCTCCACTCAACCAAGAAATACCATGTGGCAATCCGGCCCCAAAAACTCTCTGAGGGAGCGTGACCCAGCTCCCGGCTTTAAAAGGTTGAAAACTCCTGCCTTAATTCTTATAAAGTAAAACGTCTAATATGAAAATAAAGTTGATACCTTGATACTCAGCCTCTTCAATTTTCAATCAACGACTCTCTTGAAATTAAACTTCCTTCAGAAATTAAATTGTGTATTTTATAGCAGTTCTTGATCTCTCAGTGGGCTAAAATTACTCCCAGATCTTCTCAATATTTCATGCATAATCACCAAGATAAACATTAACATTTCTTAACTTTAGCTTTCTTTGTATTTTAAGATTTCACTAATTTTCTGGATTTTATTGAATAATATTGCCTCTTTTATCACCCAAGAAAGGACATCTAATAAGACAGTCATGTTGACGAAATTAAGAGTATTTCAATGGCAGTGGCTGAAATATGAAGCATCTGGTTGAACAGGATGGCAGTCTGAGAGAAATAGAGTTTGCCTCCTTTTCTCTATTTTTAAAACATATCCTCCCGCCATTGCTTTATGCAATACTATACATCAGGACCAGAGGTAGTATAAAGTTCCTCATGCCCAGAGGTGGGCAGGGATTAAGAAAGCTTTAAACATGTCAGGAACAAAATCTCTCTCTTCCAAAATACCCTGAATCATCTTTTTTTTCTTCCTTCCTACTAGAGGGGACTGTGGTAGTTTAGAGATTAAGATGCTGAACTTGACAACTGGAAGGTCAGCAGTTTGAGACCCAATTACTGCACGACAGAGTGAACTCCCATCTCTGACCCAGCTCCTGCCAAACTAGCGGTTTGAAAGCAAGAAATTGCAAGTAGATAAATAGAGACCAATTAGGTGGGAAGGTAAACAGCATTCTGTGCACTCCGGTGTCTGGTCCTGCCTGCTACATGACTACAGAAACATCTGTAGACGTAGACAGCACTGGCTCTTTGGCTGTAAACATAAATGAGCAATGAACCCTCTGTCTCAAGGCTCCCAGAGTCTTCCTCAATCAAAAGGAAACACAGGAGGTCTCACATCTGGGGAAAATGAAATACAAGCTTCTGATGAGTAATAAAAACCCACAGCTTGCATTTACACAATAGGGTTTTAACCAGTATATCTCTCCAGTGGCTCAAGTGGCAAAGATGCTGACTAGGAGGCGGAAGATCAGCAGTTCGATTCCTGAGTACTGCAGGATGGAATGAGCTCCCATCTTTGTCCCAGCTCCTGCCAACCTAGCAGTTCGAAAGCAAGACACTGCAAGTAGATAAATAGGGACCACTTCGGTTGGAAGGTAACAGCATTCCATGTGCTCCGGTGTCTAGTCATGCCTGCCACATGACCATGGAAACATCTGCAGAAGCAGATAGTGCTGGCTCTTCGGCTTTGAAACAGAGATGAGCACTGAACCCTAGAGTCAGATACGACTGGCTTCTGAGCAAGGGAAACCTTTACCTTTTCCTTTAACATTAATTCCATATTCCCTCTTTCTACTTACCAATGAAATATCACTAATAAATAAAACAGTCTGATTGGTGTGCTAGAAATCTGTAGCTTAGAGTTGTTGTGAACACTTTAAAAGAACAAATAAAATAAGCAGTTCAGTATATGTACATATTTACCTATTCTCTGTTTGCATATTTTCTAAAAGAACACCTTTAGTCATCTGAGATTTGTTAGTGCAATATTTTGCACAAAAAAAATTTATATAATAGAGCGATATATTTTCTTCATTCAGATCCTTTGGAAAGAAATAGGTTTCTTCGGCTTTGAAACAGAGATGAGCATTGCACTCTAGAGTCAGATACAACTGGCTTTCGAGCAAGGGAAACCTTACTGGAAAATGTAATAGAGGAAAAAAGACTCCAAAAATGAAAAGAGATTACGCAAAAGTGAGTACAAGGATTTGCAGCAAGCAGGATGGTAAGTTAGTTTACTTATTTTTGAAGTGGTACCCATGTTAGTCTGTGCAAGCATATCAGAGAGTAAACAAAACAAAACAAAAGCCAAAAAATGTGGCACCTAAAAGACAGACTCCCGTATTTAAATGTGAGCTTTCGTGCATCAAGTCCACTTCGTCAGACAAAAGAGTAAGACCTCCTGGCATCAATTTATACACATCAGTTACAGAGGCACACAATGGCTGGCCAGCCTAACAGAAGGAACATGAGGTGGCCATTTTGCAGCCACGTGATTTGCCGCCCCCGCCCCTGAGGCATGGGCATGGCTCATGGAGCTGGGGGCGTGGCCAGCTGACCCCTATTTAAGGGGTGCCGGCGACCGCGCTCCCCTGCTTTCCACAATTCAGCTGGGCCAGGGTGCGTTTGCTTCACCCAGCTGAATCAGGGGACGGCCTGCTCCAGAGAGCAAGCCATTTTTGGGCGAGATTAGCCTGGGAACAGGCTCACCACAGCTCTTGTCCCCGTTAGGGGTTGGGGCAGCGGTGGTTTCCCCGGGAATGGGCTCACCGCTCCTCTTGGGTTTGCCCCGTTTGGGGGCTCCTTTCCCAGCCATTGCCGGCTTCAGGTCACATGGCCCCGAAAAAGAAGGCCGCATCGGGCGGCCCATCCTCGCAGCGGCGTGCTGGCTTAGCAGCCCAACATGGGGCAGAAACAAAGGCACAGCCCGGGCCGCCTGCGGAACATGGCCCTCCTCCATGCCGGAGGGCTCAGAGGAGGGCGGGTGCATTGTCCCCGGTGCACGCTGCAGGGCAGGGGGCTCTGACTGGACCGGTCCACCTACTGATGCCGGGGTGGCCTTGCCGCCTCTGGCCTCACACCCGGGGCTTGGCCCTTCAGCCCCCATGGACCTTGAGGCCCGCTTTGCTGCTCTAGAGTGTGTGGCGGGCCTGGCGCCTGCAGGCCCCCCCGGGCCTGGAGCGCAGCACTTTCCTACGCCAGCTGGGCCCCAGCTGCCGGGCTCCATAGATTGGAGGCTTGCCGACCTGTAGGCGGCCCTGCTCATGGCGCCTGGCCGCGGTGCTGCTTCTTATGGCGAGGGCATGCCATTGGAGCGGCCTGGGCTGTCCAGACTGGGTGGGTAGAGCAAAACTGCTGTCACGAGCTCCGACGCCCCGGCCCGGTTGGAACCCCTGGTGAGGGCAACTGGCGGGGTAGTGACATGTGAGTATCCTGGTCAAGTTAGCTCACTCATGGCACCCGCTTTGCCGCAGCCCACTGTCCAGGTGTTGCCTGCCCCCCCCCGTTTGGCCTTGGCCGGCGCAGCAAGCACCTGCACCTGTGGCGCAGCCCCCGGGTTTGGGGGTCCCGCAGGTGGGGGTCTGGCATGCTCCCTACCCACCAGTGTCGCCTGGCATCTCACCTGCCAGCTCTCACTTGCCCTACCCTATATAGCCTTATGCCCCTCCGTCTAACCCGGCCTACCAAACTGTGCCCACCTCAGCCCTTCCAATGGCAGGTGCATCCATGCTCCTGGGCAATCATTTGTTACCTTCCACTAGGGACAAGATTTGGTGCGGGGAGTATATTGACCTGTTTAGTTTGCTGAATAGGGAACCCACCTGCGAGGAAAAGGAGAAGGAGGACGACAGGGACAAGGAATTGGCCCATCGTCGTAAGCCTCCTCGCACGTGGGTGAACTGGTTGCCCACGTATTTAATATATGCGGCCATGTCGCTCAGGGCCCGCCCGGATTTGGCAATACCCCTGATCCAGTATCTTGACATTATCTACCGGGCCTACGTGGATTTTCCGGGTCAAGTGTGGCTGGCATACGAGGAGGAATTACGTATGCATGCTGCTCTTCACCCGGAGATGTGTTGGGACGAACCCAACCAGCTCCTTTGGTTGTACTATATGACCCCTTCAAATCCCGCTGTGGGCAACCGGTACCATTGTGGCCACACCGTCCAGAGGCCTGGCATGGCACAGTCTCCCCGCCAGATGGCTGGGCAGGGGGTTCCAGCCCGCCTGCTGTGCTGGAACATTTTGTCCACTGCCGGTTGTTCCTGCAAACAGTGCAAGTACAAGCACGAGTGCACGATTTGCTTGGGTCCACACTTGGCTTCCGCCTGCACCAGACCAGGGGGGGCACATGGGAGGGGACGTGGTCAGCAGGGTGCTAGCTGTGCTAACCCCGACATGGCATCAACTTCAAAAGGCCCCCTCTCCAATTAAGCTCAACGTGTTGGAAAGTTAGTTATGCATCTACCCCAGAAGGGACGCTGCTGAGTATCTCCTAGTGGGTTTTTCTCATGGTTTCGCAACCTATTTGTCAGTGCTTGCACGCCGCAGGATGCCTCTAATTTAGTGTCCTTGAGGGGTAGGGAGGATTTGGCCAGGGATAAGATTTTCAAGGAGATTGCGGAGGGGAGGGTCGCGGGACCCTTTGATGACCCTCCCTTTCTTAATTTGAAGGTTTGCCCCTTGGTTTGGTTCCTAAGAAGGTCCCTAGGGAGTTTCACTTAAACCACCATTTGTCCTACCCAGTGGGTGCATCAGTCAATGATCCTATACTGGACGTATAGTCTGTGCTTGCAGTCACGGGGCGCTTATGGCCAAATGCGACATCAAGTCTGCGTTTCGCCTTCTCCCTGTTCACCCTGATGATTTCGAACTCCTGGGTTTTAGATTTTGAGGGCAATATTTTGTTGATAAAGCCATGCCTTTTGGGTATTCTGTCTCATGCTCGGCGTTCGATCGTTTCAGCACATTGCTGCACTGGGCTTTTGTTCGCTGCTCCGGTTCCATTTCAGTGGCTCACTACCTAGATGATTTTTTGTTCGGGGCTGCTGCCGGATCTGGGGCATGTGGGCAACTTCTTTCCACGTTTCAGGGGCTGATGGCTGAATTGGGGGTGCCATTGGCCCCGGAAATGACGGAGGGACCTGCCACTAGTTTGGTTTTCTTGGGGATTGAGATTGATACCATGGCCCAGACGTCTAGGTTGCCCTTGGACAAAATAGCCTGCATTTCGGTTGCTATCCGGTCTATCTTTGCGAAGCGCAAGGCATCCCTTCATGATCTCCAGGTGTTGCATGAGTACCTTAATTTTGCATGCAGGGTCGTCACACCCGGACGGGCTTTTGCCCGGTGGCTATGTGATGCCATGGTGGGTTTGTCCCGCAAACATCACAGGGTGCAGCTCACTAGGGGTATCAGGGAGGAGCTCCAGCTTTGGCTGAGGTTTCTTTTGGATTTCAATGGGATCTCATTTTGGCGCGCTGAGCATTCTGCTGCACCTGTGTTCTAGGTGCAGTCAGATGCGTCCGGAGCATTTGGCTATGGCATTTATTTTGATGGTCATTGGTCTTATGGCAGGTGGCCCGAGGCTTGGCAGGGCACTGCCCTGCTCCAGGACCTGACCTTTCTGGAGTTCTTTCCCATCCTGGGTGCACTGATGCTGTGGTGGGAGACTTGGGCAGACTCGGTGGTCCACTTTTGGTGTGACAACGCCTCTGTTGTATACATAGACATCCCAGACATCCTGTTCACCCAGGGTCATGGCTCTGGTATGTCCATTCGTGTTGCGGGCATTGCGCCTCAACATATTGTTCAATGCCAGGCATGTTCCTGGCATCAATAACGATGTCACCGATGCTTTGTCCTGCCTACAGATAGATTGGTTCTGGGCCCTGGCGCCGGGGGTCGACGAGCTTCCTTTGGCACTCCCAGCCGAGATGTGGAAGTTGGTGTGGAGAAGCGACATTGGTTTGTCGCTAGCTAGCAGTACCTGTAAGGCTTACACCCTCATGCTCCGGGCCTTTGAGACTTTTCGTCTCGAGGCATCCCTGCCTAGTCTCTGGCCCCTCCCGGTGGAACACCTCCTTCAGTTTATGGTGCACTTGCATTCCAAGGGACTGGCAGCCCGCACCATTGGTGGGCGTTTGTCCGCATTGGCCTTTCACGTGGAGATCAATGGCCTTAATGACTTGTTGTCCAATTTCTGGGTTCGCCGGGTTTTGGAGGGTTGGGCTCGGGAACGCAGCCCTCACCCTGACTCCCGGCAGCAGAGTGTTGGAGTTCTCTGATGTCTCCATGTTTCAGGACGTTGTGCGCTTGACCATTTGTTTTTCCAAAACTGACCAGCGGGGTAAGGGTAGCACGCTCATGCTTTACCGGTGTGTCAACACCACTATTTGCCCGGTTCTGGCACTAGATTCCTTTTTAGAGAGGTGTGGTAAGGCATCCGGCCCCCTTTTTGCCACTTCAATGCCTTCCCACTGACCAGGTACCAATTCTGGAAGGTTACTGGAGCTGTTTTGGTCAAATTGGGCCTCCCTGGGGGGCGTTATGGGACCCATTCATTCCGCATTGGCGCCGCATCCACTGTGGCTGCATGCGGTTACTCGGCTGAGGCAATTCGGTCCATGGGTAGGTGGGGATCTGTGTGTTTTCATTCTTACGTGTGTCTCTTGTTTCAGTAGCACTTTGCTGGTTCTCCTCTTTTCTTTTCTTTCAGCTCCTGGCTGCCTGAGGGCTCCGGCATGGGTGTGGATCAGCGGGCACAGTTACATGTATTGGGCTGCCTGCCACGCTGCATCCACCTCATGGGATATACACCTGGGTATCCATGCAGTGGCGCATATCAGGTGGTTTGGTGTCAGGGGCATGAGGTGGCACGCCCTCCTACGATTCCTGATGTCCAGATGCGACCAGGAGCCTCCAGATGTATTAGTGCTGCATTTAGGGGGTAACGATCTGGCACAGATCACTGGCTTGAGTCTGATTCTTGCCATCCGTAGGGATCTCGACCTGCTGGGTCATCACTGGCCACAGGTGTGGATCATTTGGTTGCAAATGGTGCCACGCGCATCATACCGGGAAGGTGGTTGTCCTCGTGCTATTGACTGAGCCTGGTGGTCCGTAAACAGGGCAGTAGCCCAGTATCTATGTACCACAGGTTTAGGGACAGTGGTTCCGCATCCCCTGATCCACGTGCAGGACCCCAGCTTGTATTGCGGTGACGGGGTGCATCTCTCGGCTAGAGGTACGGACCTCTTCCTGGTGGCTATCCAAACGGGCCTGGTGACCACATGCGCGGTCTGGGTGGGGCGGTGAGTCAGTGAACTCCTCCCCGTGTGGCGGCTAGCACTGGTAAGGAGAATGCATGACCCATTTAATCTGGCAGATACCCAGTTGGTTGGCCATAGGGAGGACAAGGTTCAGCCAAAATTTGGAATGGCCAACCAGCTGATAACTAAAACAGTTGCCATGCTTACCAGCATGCAACTCCTCCACAATTTGCCGAAAGCATTTCACTATCAGGAGCTAACCAATAGCATCCTGACTAGGGTCCACAATGTGTTTCAGTAGAAACAGGTTGTGGACAGGGTCACACCGTTTGTTGCAGTGGTAGCAAATGTGACATGCATTTAGTTGTTTTTGGAATTAAGATTACTCCTTACCAGTGCTGTTACGGCCCGTTTGGTCCTTGACAGTAGTCAAGGAAAGTTTAATATGAAGTTAATAAAGTGGCCCAATTTTTCATCCAAGCAAAGTGTCCGTGTCGCTATTGGAGTGTGGGTCCAGCAAAAGTAACGTAGTTTTTTACAGCTGGCAATAATTGAAAATCCCAGGTTGTTATGTGTTTATTTTATTTATTTCATATATTTTTATCCCGCCCTATTGGTGTGAACACTACTCAGGGTGGCTAGTTGTTATTCAAACTTGCTGTGAAGTCTGGCCCTATTGAGTTGCAAATGGTTGCAAAACAAACTTCACTTGCAATCTGATGCATCACATCGAAAGGATGGATGCAAAACAAACATTGTAGCATTACACATTTGCCAATGAGTTAGCATCTACAGTATTGACAATGGTTTGAGTGACCCTGGCAAAATTGCAGCATATAATAACCTGTTGGTTGATAATGTCCCAGAAACCCTTGAGATGGGTGTCCAGCATATAAGTAAAGGTCACCCTTGTTTGAAATCCAGTCATGTCTGACTCTAGAGTTCAGTGCTCATCTCTGTTTATAGCCCAAGAGCCCGGTGCCAGACGGCCACGGAAATGTCCATCATATTCATGTGCTTAATTTCCGCTGACTCTCTCTGGATTCTAGTCTGGTAATTATTCTGTTCTACAATGGTAACTTCCAAGTCTGGTGTTGAGTAGTCCAGATAGATTAATGTGGTTTGAAACAGATTTCTGTGTATTACCATTCTTGATGTCTGATGTATGTCCAGTAACTATTTTGCACAGAGATTGTCCTGTTTGTTCAGAGGGGCATTTTTGGCAAGAGATGACATAAATCACATTAGCAGAGCAAAAGTAAAATTGTCCTTAATGTTGTGTAAAATGTTGTTGGGTCCTGTAATTATGTTGCTAGAGTAAATGAGGGTGCATAGCTGACATCTGGGTTTGTAGCAGAGTTTAGTTCCCATCTCTGTTTCACTGTTGTGTAAGTCTGTTGAGTGTCAATTGTTGGGGGTGTTGTCTATAGGCAAGTAGAGGTCTGCCACCAAGAGTTTGGGAAAGTGAAGTACAGTATTGTTGTCCAGGATTAATTGGAGATCTTTGATTATGCGTGTGTGAGGTCTCAGTTGTGGACTGAAAATGACAACTAGAGGTGTTTGATTGTTTTCCCTTCTGGGCCTGTCTTGCAATAGTTTGGTTCTGAGTATTCATCTTGCCTGGTTGATCTGTTCTTTAACCATAGTGTAGTCTGAGAAATGCATTTTGTAGATCCTTGAGTTTGGCATCTCTGTCTTGTGGATCTGAGCAAATGTGGTTATATCTGAGAGCATGGCTGAAGACAATGCAAGCGCGGCGCCAAAATGGCCGCCGCGCCCTTTGCGGGCCCCCCCCCACAGGACAGAGAATCCGGGTAGTTAGGGGCGTGGCCAGCTCCCTTATAAAAAGGCTGGCCACGAGGCAGCCGAGCTGCCATTTTACCTCAGCGACGGAGCGGAGAAGTTTTTTCCCCTGTGTCTCCGTCGCTCGTTAGCTTACCGGGAAGCCTTTTGATAGCGATTCTGCCTTGCCGGCTTCCCTTTTTTGCTTCGGTGGAGATGCCTTCGAAGAAGAAGGCAGCTTCGAGTTCAGCTCGCGCTGTTAGGAGGCGCAACCCAGGTTGGAGGACCGTGGTGCCGCCTCCTCAGCAGCCACCTTTGCCAGCCCCGACCGGGGCCGGCGGAATGGGGTCTATTGCCCCTTGGCCCGCTGCGGGCGAGCAGAGTGTGAGCGCGGATGGCGCTCCGGCCCGCGGCCCACGAGCGGTGGACACCGCTCCTCCTCCTGCTCACTCCGTTGGGCCTGTTCCTTTTGGGCCGCAGCCTCTCCCCGGGCCCTCTAGCCTTGGGGGGTGGGGCGGCCCCCTGCCTTGGCAGGTTTCTCCACCAGCTCTGCCGGGCTTTGGTGCTGGCCAATGGCCATATGCTGGCCCCGGGGTGCAGGGACCTGTACCCATGCCTGGCTCAGGCGGGCCGGCCGGCCCTTTGCCCATGGTCAACGTGGACACCTTACTGGCCCGCATTGCAGCCCTGGAGGCGTCTTTGGCCCGGGCCAGTCAGGCGGGAGCCCCCTTTGGGGTTCCTTTTGAGGTGCTGTCGGCAGCAGGACAACAGCCGGCGGGGAGGGTAGAGCTGCTGCAGGCGGGTGGCGCGGCTTCGGCCACTCCCTCGCAGCTCCCCAGCCAGCAACCTGGTGCGGGTCAAGCCCCGGTGATGAGCTCTAGGTCGGTCGTGAGCTCCGACACCCCCAGTGGGCCGGAACCCCCGGTGGGGGCGGCCCGCGGGGGTGCAGCATGTGAGTATACGGTGCAAGCAAGTACATCCACACACATTCCCAATATAGGGGGGGCCTTTCAATGGCCTTGGCCTCGCGCGGGTGGTGCGGGGGCCACGCTGTCTACGGCCCACCCGGCGACAACAACTGCCACCTTGGGCAATGGGGTGGGCATTGGTCCTTACACTGCGGGGAATGTTCTGGGGGTGGCTGGGTTAGCTCAGGCCCCTTTTACTAGGCCGGCTGTCCCCTTTTCGGCTTTGCCGACGGCAGGGTATTCCTTGCCATTGGGTGATCACTTGGCACAGGCTACTAGGGAAAAGATATGGCGTGGGGAGTACGTAGATATCTTCTCACTCCTGAACAGAGAGCCCACCAAGGAGGAAAGGGAGGGTCAGGATGAGAAGGATAAGGAGCAGGCACGCCGCCGTAAGCCGCCGCGTACCTGGGCTAACTGGCTTCCCGCCTATTTAATATACATGGCGGTATATTTAAGGGCGCGGCCGGATTTAGCTATCCCCATGGTCCAATATTTGGACAACATATATAGGGCAATGGTTGATTTCCCGGGCCCCTCATGGCTAGCATATGATGAGGAATTCCGTATGAGGATTCCTCTCCACCCCGAGATGAGATGGGATGAGCCGTGCCAGAGACTGTGGCTCTTGTACATGACACCCACACGCCCTGCCCCGGGGGATAGATACCATTGTGGACACGCGGTCCAGCGAGCGGCTCCAGCGCAGGTTACCCGCCAACCGGCGGGGCAGGGGGTTCCAGCCCGCCTGCTGTGCTGGACTTTCTCGTCAAATGGTTCCTGCAATCGAAAGAATTGCAGGTATAAGCATGAGTGTCCCACATGTTCTGGCCCCCACGCAGCCTCTGCTTGTCCCAGGCCTGGGGGGGCACGAGGCAGAGGGAGGGGTGGACAGTGGGCTGGCAAAGCTGCCGCGGATGGAGCTAGTCCTCCAAAAGGCCCCCTCCCCAATTAACGTGGACATGCTGGAGCGCTGGCTCGCATCGTACCCGAAGGGGGAGGACGGGGAGTATCTACTTCAAGGTTTTAAGCAGGGATTTCGTATCCCTTTTATGGGTGATAGGTCCCCTCAGGATGCTCCCAACCTTTTATCCCTCAGAGGAAGGGAGGAGGTGGCTTCGGCCAGCATTAAAAAGGAATTAGACGCGGGCAGGGTCGCTGGACCCTTCCCCGCACCCCCGTTTCCCAATTTTAAGGTTTCACCACTGGGTTTGGTGCCCAAAAAGTCCCCAGGTGAGTTTCGTCTTATTCATCATTTGTCCTACCCAGCCGGCCGATCGGTCAACGATGCTATCCCTGATGACCTTTGTTCAGTCAGGTATACATCGTTTGACCAGGCGCTGCGCATGGTGCGCGCGTGTGGCCCGGGTGCCCTGCTGGCCAAGTGTGACATTAAGTCGGCTTTTCGCCTTTTGCCGGTGCACCAGGGCGACTTTGAATTGCTGGGTTTTAAATTTAAGGGGGAATATTATTTCGATAAGGCCATGCCTTTTGGCTGCTCCATATCATGCTCGGCTTTCGAGCGTTTTAGTACCTTCCTAGAATGGGCCTTCGTCCGCAGGTCAGGGTCCCGGTCTGTAGCCCATTACCTGGATGACTTTTTATTCGGGGGTGAACGGGGCTGGGACACGTGTGCACGTCTCCTTAACACATTTCAGACGCTAATGCAGGAACTTGGTGTCCCTTTAGCGCCCGAAAAGACCGAGGGCCCATCGACCAAGCTAGTATTCCTGGGGGTTGAGATTGACACAGTAGTGCAAGCTTCTAGGTTGCCAGGTGATAAGGTGTCCAGGATAGTGGCCCTTATCTCGGAATTGCTGGCCAAGCGTAAGGCATCCCTGAGGGAACTGCAGGTGCTCCATGGGCACCTTAATTTTGCCTGCAGGGTGGTCGCTCCGGGCAGGGCTTTTGCCCGGCGCTTATGTGACGCCATGGCAGGGTTATCCAGGCCCCACCACAGAGTCAGGCTTACCCGGGGTATCAGGGCAGACATGTTCGTCTGGTTGCAATTCCTGAGGGAGTTTAATGGGGTCTCATTTTGGAGGTCTGACCTCCTGGCATCCCCCAATTTCCAGATCCAGTCTGATGCCTCAGGATCACTGGGTTATGGGATGTACTTCAATGGGAAGTGGGCCTATGGTGGGTGGCCACCGGCATGGGCAGGCACAGGTCGCCTGCGGGATCTCACATACTTGGAATTTTTTCCCATCCTGGGGGCTTTGATGCTATGGGGCGAACAGTGGGCAAATTCGGTGGTGCATTTCTGGTGTGACAATGCTGCCGTTGTACACATTGTCAATGCACAGACTTCCAAATCGCCCAGGGTTATGGATCTAGTGCGCCATTTTGTGCTGCGCTGCCTGCGCCTCAACGTCTTGTTCAGGGCCAGGCATGTCCCAGGGGTTAATAATGATATTGCTGACGCTTTGTCCCGCCTGCAGATCTCCCGGTTCCGCGCCTTGGCCCCGGATGCGGAGGAATTTCCCTCGCCACTCCCGGACGAGATGTGGACTATTGGCAAGGAGAGGTGAACCGGGCGATTGGCCTGTCACTAGCGCCACGCACGCGTAAGGCGTATCAACAAGCATTCTATTCATATAGGGCATTTGCTGCTCAATTTCACTTGCCAGAGACCTGGCCGATTCCGGTGGACCATGTTCTGCGGTTCATGGTTCACCTGCATGCACAGGGCCTCGCACCTCGCACCATAGCATCCAAGCTTTCGGCATTGGCTTTTATGGCCAAAGTAGGGGGTCATGTGGATACCACCTCTGACTTCCGTGTGAGACATGTTTTGGAGGGGTGGGTGCGCGAGCGCGGGCGTTGCCCGGACGACCGGCACCCTATTTCCCCAGGGGTTCTTACCCAGTTGGCCCGGGGCTGGCCAGGCCTCTGTTTTGATCATTATGAGGCAGCCCTTTTTCATGCAGCCACAACGGTGGCATTTTTTGGAGCGCTCCGCGTCAGCGAACTCGTGATGCTGTCTAAGGCGGATGCAAGTGGTAGGGCACTGGAACTCGAAGATGTCTATGTTGCCAAAGACTGGGCCCAGTTGAGGATACGCTCCTCTAAAACAGATCAGCATGGCGTAGGCAGTGGAGTAAGACTGCTACGGTGTTCTTTGGCAGACATCTGTCCGGTTGGTGCCCTACAGGAATTCCTGGCACTGCGTGGCACGCACCACGGCCCGTTTTTCTGTCACCAAGATGGGTCTCCCCTTACTAAATTTCAGTTTTGGAAGGTGACAGCCAGAGCCCTCACCAGGGTGGGCCTACCAGGTGCCCGTTATGGCACACATTCATTCCGTATTGGTGCAGCCTCTACAGCAGCTGCTTTTGGGTACTCTGGGGCTGACATACGCAGCATGGGGAGGTGGGGCTCGCAATGTTTTCAGTTTTATGTGCGCCCACTCCCGCCATGAGTACCAATCCAGTCACCTTACCGCCTTTTTTCTCAATTTTCTTACAGACCCTGGGTGTCGTATTACACCGGTGACAGTATGGCTGGTGGGCCACAGCTATGTGCACAGGGCAGCGCGTTACACTGCGGCGACAGAGTGGGGACCCCGACTGGGACTGGGTGACCACGCCAGTCTCGCATGGCATGGTAAGCCTGGGATGTTATGGCGGGAGCTGCGGCCTTTCCTTTTTTCTGGCCTGGGTGCTGACCCGCCTGACATTCTAATCATCCACCTGGGGGGCAATGATTTGGGCCAGGTCACCGGCTTATCGCTCAAACATGCGATTTGCGAGGAACTCGCCTACTTGCATTATGTCTGGCCTGCCACAACCCTGGTTTGGTCGGACATTGTTCCGCGCCATTCTTACAGAGGGGGCGTTAACCTCCTGGCTCTTGACCGCGCTAGGCGCGCGGTCAATAAGGCAGTGGCGCGGTTTCTTGCCACCAGGGCTTGGGGACGGGTTAGTCATCACCCCGATATTAGCCTACAAAATTATGACCTGTATGCAGGGGATGGGGTCCACCTGTCGCGAGGAGGTATGGACCTCCTGTTGGGTGACTGGCGAGCAGGCCTGTTGACCGAGCTGACGGTCTGGGGGGGGGGGGCGTCAGGTCTTCTTTGAAGCCCCTCCGTGTGGCGGGTAGCACTGGTAAGGTAAACAGTATGACCCACAAGTATCCGGCAGGTTCGCAATTGACTGGACAACACTAGACAGGAATAAATTAGTTAAACGTTGTCCGGTCAACGACGAACCAGGCGATGGGGTGATGACGATTGCTAACCAGCATGCATCACCCCTGTGATTTCACGGATACGCGTCAGAGGTTGGGGTCATGAGTTAGTTATTGACTACGGTCAACAATTTGTTTGTTGTCAACAAACAAATCGATACAAATTGATACATTGTAACCAATTGCCGTTGGCAATTTTGGGGTGGTACCTTACCAGTGTTACTTCGGCCTGCTTGCCTTAGGAATTATGATTGGTCGTTTTACCAATACAAATTTATAATTCGGACTAGGGCATTGAATCAATAAATGTGGCCCTATGCTGTTATCCACTTTCAATGTTGTCTGTGTCCGTTATTGGGGGGGTGCGCCTGCAATGCAAGCGCGGCGCCAAAATGGCCGCCGCGCCCTTTGCGGGCCCCCCCCCCACAGGACAGAGAATCCGGGTAGTTAGGGGCGTGGCCAGCTCCCTTATAAAAAGGCTGGCCACGAGGCAGCCGAGCTGCCATTTTACCTCAGCGACGGAGCGGAGAAGTTTTTTCCCCTCCACCCCCTCCCTAGTTAACAGTGTGATATTTTGGTCGCTTCAGGGCCGGGTGGGAATTTTTGGTTGGGACCCATATTGGCTCCGGGTCCTGGCTTTTTTGCCCATCCCACACTGTTGCTATGGTTTGATACAGGGGTCTTTCTGTGTTCCTACTGCTGACTTTGGTCACATTGGCGGGTAGCACTGGTAAGGTAAACAGTATGACCCACAAGTATCCGGCAGGTTCGCAATTGACTGGACAACACTAGACAGGAATAAATTAGTTAAACGTTGTCCGGTCAACGACGAACCAGGCGATGGGGTGATGACGATTGCTAACCAGCATGCATCACCCCTGTGATTTCACGGATACGCGTCAGAGGGTGGGGTCATGAGTTAGTTATTGACTACGGTCAACAATTTGTTTGTTGTCAACAAACAAATCGATACAAATTGATACATTGTAACCAATTGCCGTTGGCAATTTTGGGGTGGTACCTTACCAGTGTTACTTCGGCCTGCTTGCCTTAGGAATTATGATTGGTCGTTTTACCAATACAAATTTATAATTCGGACTAGGGCATTGAATCAATAAATGTGGCCCTATGCTGTTATCCACTTTCAATGTTGTCTGTGTCCGTTATTGGGGGGGTGCGCCTGCAATGCAAGCGCGGCGCCAAAATGGCCGCCGCGCCCTTTGCGGGCCCCCCCCCACAGGACAGAGAATCCGGGTAGTTAGGGGCGTGGCCAGCTCCCTTATAAAAAGGCTGGCCACGAGGCAGCCGAGCTGCCATTTTACCTCAGCGACGGAGCGGAGAAGTTTTTTCCCCTCCACCCCCTCCCTAGTTAACAGTGTGATATTTTGGTCGCTTCAGGGCCGGGTGGGAATTTTTGGTTGGGACCCATATTGGCTCCGGGTCCTGGCTTTTTTGCCCATCCCACACTGTTGCTATGGTTTGATACAGGGGTCTTTCTGTGTTCCTACTGCTGACTTTGGTCACATTGGCGGGTAGCACTGGTAAGGTAAACAGTATGACCCACAAGTATCCGGCAGGTTCGCAATTGACTGGACAACACTAGACAGGAATAAATTAGTTAAACGTTGTCCGGTCAACGACGAACCAGGCGATGGGGTGATGACGATTGCTAACCAGCATGCATCACCCCTGTGATTTCACGGATACGCGTCAGAGGGTGGGGTCATGAGTTAGTTATTGACTACGGTCAACAATTTGTTTGTTGTCAACAAACAAATTGATACAAATTGATACATTGTAACCAATTGCCGTTGGCAATTTTGGGGTGGTACCTTACCAGTGTTACTTCGGCCTGCTTGCCTTAGGAATTATGATTGGTCGTTTTACCAATACAAATTTATAATTCGGACTAGGGCATTGAATCAATAAATGTGGCCCTATGCTGTTATCCACTTTCAATGTTGTCTGTGTCCGTTATTGGGGGGGTGCGCCTGCAATGGATTTTGTTGTGTGTTCTGAATGAAAGCTGGAGGCATACAGGTAGGTATATCGATCAGTGGGCTTGTGATATAGTGTGGTACTGACATGTCCATTTTGTAAATTCACAGTGGTGTCTAGGAAATGTACTTGTTGTGTAGGCTGGTCCTACAGTATATGAGGTTGATATTTGGATAAAAGTTATTGAAATACTGGTGAAATTACTCTAAGGTTTGCTTTCCATGAGTCCAGATCAAAATATGTCATCAATGTACCTCAAATAGAGAAGTGATTTATGGGTGCAGCAGTTAAGAAAATGTTGTTCTAGCTCAGCCATAAATATATTAGCGTATTTTGAAGCCATGCAAGTACCCATGCCAGTTCCATTGTCGAAGGTGAAGTAGTTGCTGAGGGTGGTGACTATATCGGATTTATCTTTACTTTGAATGGTATTCCTGATGGCTTGTAGACCATCTTTGTGCGGGATATTGGTGTAGAGAGTTACCACGTCCATTGTGGCTAAAATGGTGTTTTCTGGCAGGTCATATGTATACTGAAATTTTCTTAGAAAGTCTGTGGTATTTCTTACATAGCTGAATACATTGATCACATATGGTTTGAGAATGCAATCCACATATCCAGATATTCCAACAGTGATGGCATTGATGCTTGAAACAATGAGTCTCTCTGGGTTTCCAGGTTTGTGTATTTTGCGTAGCAGATAAAAGGTGGCTGTTTGAGGCTCTTGTGTGTTAGTCAAGATTTGGTCATGTATATTTCCAGGAACAGTTTTTAGACAGTTTCATAATTAAAATACAGTAGATAGTCTTTAAGGTACCACAATATTTTTTGTCTTTTTTGTTTTGTTTTGTTTACTATTTGATACAGTTTACTTATTTATATAATATTGTGCTCACTTGTTAGATCCATTATCTTTTTTTAAAGAAAAAAATGGTATGAGAGAGAAGGAACTGTGCTTACCCACCTTTGGTATTTCATTCCCTTGTCCTATGACTTTGCACTTGAACACAGTCATATCAGGCTGTCACCATGTGTTATAGTCCTTAAATATAAGCAACTGAGTACTCTAGCAAGCCTGCCAACATGATACCTTTCTGCAGCAAATAGTAACCACTGGTGGAGGCAGGAGTGAAAAAAGAAACTGTTTGGCTTGATTTATAAATATGTCTGGATCCAAGTGTTTAATTGAAAGAGGAATTAGAACTATTTCCAGAAGTTTACATTCTGAGATAAGGAACAAGCTTCAGATTAAACTGTTGCTTCTACAATAGTTTAGATATTGTCATACAAATTTTTTTATGCCTGAAAGATTTAAAGCTTGGTATAGGTTGATTACAGTTATAAGGCATAACTTCTCTCTATGACAAAAAAGTTCAGCAACATAGCAGTCATGATGGTTATATAAATCATAAAATACACATGTGATGAATGCTTACGTTAAGAATCTGAAGGCAAATACCCTAGCCAAAGATGCTGTGAATACAAAGTGTTCTTTGGGAATTTGAATTTTGATAAAGAACCTAGTTCATAAGAGTAAAGGACAAGTATCTACTGTGTGTTTGTGCATAGGGGGTGCTATTCCTGACCAAGGCTCCACTCCAAAGTAAATCATAGCATTATAAATACCCTGAAATGTTGATCTGAGATAGCTAAAATCCAGAAAAACAAAGAATTGAACATGTATTCATTACATACATAATCCTAGCCTCCAACATTTTGGAGCATTTAAAAAGATCTTGCTTAACAACATTTTGAGTAATACTTATAATGAACATGTATGTGGGCGGGGGGGGGGGGGGGGAGGCAGAATCTTGTTATCTCATGTGTAGAAGAATCTTGCATAATTTGAATGTAAAAGTAAATGTTGTCTTTGAACAGTATTGCTACATGAAATAGTACAAATACAGTTTTATATAACTGCGTTTAGAATTATAGACCATTAAAACTGCTTCATTCTGCATTTACATAGTGTGCAAGTCCTCTAACAATACAAATGTTAACAAGTTTTGGATTAACAGCACCCTGTAATGCATCAAATTAATGTTGACAGTGACTTGGCCAACAGGGAGTATGACACAGACATTTGATAACAGAAGGCTATAAAATCCCTTCCCTTCCTAATTCATCTTTATTAAGAACTTCTGGTACCTGGTAAAACCACTGAAATGGATTGTTTCTCAGCACAAACTATGTTGGCACAGCAGCAGACAATCCTTCAAGCCCATCTTCTCATTCCTGGTAGCCAAATAACACATCAAATTGGAATTTTTGGTTGTTAACTTTATGAACAGACATGCTACACTTTGAGGGGAGGAACACCCTGATCGGACCACTCAGTTGTAGCTCTCCACATATGGAAAAGTTTATAGAACTATGAACAACTCTACTGCAGACACATCACTTTTTATCTGATAGCTGTAAGACCAGGGAAGGAACTACATCCCTGTCACTATGTACTGTATCTGTGGAGCAATCACTTAATATTCCTAATAACTTGTCATGTTCTGCTGTGGCATAACATCTAAAATTTGGTGCTTGTGGCAGCTGCCTTATTCTGCACAAACCCTTTGACTTCTCCAGAATCTGACTTGGATAGAATTAGTTACTTACTTGGTTAGTTGCTTAATCCCTACTTGACATGTCTAGTTTGAGATGGCAGATTGAAGCATCGTCTCCCACGATATTTTAGCGGGCTCTAGCCTACTGCTACTGTAGCAGGGTGTGATTACACATGGGGGGGGGGGGACTGAGGCCTGTGTTTTCAATGCTCCTTTAGCCATTTTAAATATGACGATCCAGCTGCCTGGATTCATGTTGAAGTCGGTCATATTACAGCAATGCTCTGGCCAGGTGCATTGCCCGAGTACCTAACCCCACTTAGCTGACCTGTAGTTCCAAAATTGAGAATAGTACTGGAAGGCAAATACCTTACCGAAAGGTCACCACTGCGCCACCCTGAGACGTGAGGTGGGATTTGCAGCAGAGATAGAATTAGAGAAGATAATAGCTTCCCAACTAAAAAGTGGTGGAACATTTTCATTCGTTATGATTTCTGCAAAGTTATCATGTTTGCACAACATGGGGCCATGGTGTCTTAGTGGTTAAGATGCTGAGCTTGACTACTGGAAGGAAGTCAGGTGAGCACTTTGAGACCTGAGTGCTACATGATGGAATGAGCACCCAGCTCCTGCCAACCTAGCAGCTCAAAAGCAAGAAATTGCAAGTAGATAAATAGATATTACTTTGGTGAACAGGTGTTTAGTCATGCCTGCCACATGACCTCAGAAATGTCTGCATACATAGATGGTGCTGGCTCTTTGGCGGTAAATAGAGATAAGTACCACATCCTAGAGATGGACATGACTAGCTTTCAAGCAAGGGAGACTTTTACCATGTTTGCACATGAAACCAAAACCAAAACCTATTTCTTACTTACTGATAACCAATAATCAAACTAAACTAAGTTATTCTGTCAGTTGTGGAGCTGTAAAATCTCACTAGAGAATCGTACACCTTTTACTTCTTCAATCAGGTTTATTTCATTATGAATTTTCCATCTCACCTAATTTTGGCCCTCAGAAGCTGGCAACAACACTTTCTAATAGATAGGCATCCTTATTTGGCCATTTTAATTTTTAGTTCCTGTTTCTTGGTAAATGGTTGCTGGTGAAGCTGAGAAAATGACATTTGCCCAACCCTATGCTGACATGTATAATACCTGGTATAGTGCTTACATTCCTTCTTTGCATCTTTCTACATTCTTGTCTTCAGCTGTGAAACATGTACAAATCCCAGCTCTAAATGCACAACCCTGAACAATCCTTGGAGTCATGAATTATTGTGTATGAGCAAAAACTATTATGAACAAGAAGGGCCTCTCATCCTCTGCATAAACATTGGCATTTGGTGTCCTAAAAAAGATCATCTTTTTCATCATGAAGCTTTCCTTATCTGAGTCCTGCCTGTCAACTCTTTTTCACCTCACCAAAAAATGTAATCTAAGCAGCTGGATCTTTCATCTCAGTATTTGTAGTATTCAGGGCATTTCCTGTGTTAAATAAATATAAGTATAGTACAAGGATGTACAATCATATTATGCTGGGTTTGTTGAAATAAAGCTGCTTTACATGGGCAAAACTGACAAGTTGGAATGGTTTGGTAATCAAAAAAGATAAGCAAAAGACATGTTTTCCATGCAATCAGAACTGTAACTGCTTCACAAAAGTTAGTTCACAGTGTTCTCATTTACAGGTGTGTACCTGTTTCTGACGTATCAATTATAGGTGAGGAAATAAGTGGAAATTTTCAAATACAGTAATTCTTCTGACTAGGAAAAATTAGCCATCTTCCCTATTTTATTTTAAACCGAGATAGTAGATTTGATGTTTGTGGTCTTGCTATAGAACAGAGGTGTCCAAACTTTTCAGGCCGCAAGCCGGTCCTATGGTTGAGCATGCCAGTCATGTGGTTCAAACCACTGGAAGTGGAAATAAAATGTCCATGCACATAACACTGCTGTAATTGACCCATGGCTGTCATAAACACATTTATTACATCTGCAGGTTATTTACAGCATGTGTGGGCATGATATGTGCATGTTCAGATGCATTATGCACATATATGTTTTACTTCCACTTCTGGGGGTGGTGGGGTGGCGTGGGCTGGATGATTTGGCATCATGGGCCAGATCTGGCCCATGGGTCAGAGTTTGGGCACCCTTGCTCTAGAATTTCAGAGATGCTTGAGTGTCAGTTGAAATATATTGACTGACATGAAATGTTTCAGACTTAAAGACCTCCCTGCAGGCAGGACCTCTGAGCTTTTCCAGTACAGATCTTCCAATGTTTGTTGTAGGCCAACAGTTGGCACTAGTGCACTTTCAGATGGCAGGCAAGACTGCCATGATAAAAATAAGGGAAAGAGAAGAGATTTTTAGATCCCCCATGTGCTCAAAAGACATTACATTTTTTCAGGTTGTTTTAAGTTGTTCCTCTTAGATAATGTAGCGAAAGGTAGAAAAAACAAGAGCAGCACAGAAATGTGGGGAGATCAGCTCAGTCTCATCTCTTAGCTAACCTTTTGGTGTCTTTTGTCTTTTTCACATAAACTAGAACTTTATATGATAAAAGTATTCTAGAAGCATTATAAGCAGAAAAAGGAAATTTTTACTTACAATGGCCATCTACAGTTCATCGTCGACTGCAACTCGTATCCGAGAATGCATTTTTTCCCTGAAGCAGGAAAAATGTCACTGGCATGAATTTGTTTAAGGTGGATTCCATTTTGCCATGAAGTGACCCACACACTGTGATCTTGGAGCCATCTCAAATGGCACATTTGAAGTGCAACATGCAGGATTAACACCAGGACTACAATGGAGTGCCACAGCCTTGAGGTGCGCCTTAAAGACCTCCCTGCATGCAGGACCTCTGAGCTTTCCCAGTACAGATCTTCCAATGTGCACCTTAACAGCCAGTCCATCTGGCATGGCCTCTTCCACCTCCATGACCATTGGGAATCAGAGTTCCTCCTCTGCTCATTTAGCCATTGGGCTCAAATGAAGGTTACCAGTGGCATTTCCTCCACTTAGGATGACTATCACCCAATCTAAAGAGGTTCACCCCCCCCCTCCCCAGCCATTGGTCGCTTTAGGGAGTCAGGTTAGTTAACTGTCGCCTGACATTCGGCAAGTCACTGGCTGTATAGTCTACTCCATTAGCATAGCGGGATGTCTGGCCAGACAATCTACATTTATAGTCAGAAGAAAAAAAATAGGGAAATTGAGTCTCCAGCACATGTAGAGAACCTCCATGCTTGTTATTGTTAATTGGTCAGAGAAAGAAGGGAGTTATCAACAAAACAATGGGAGCCAAAAGAAGTGTAAAGTAACTATGTTTTGTTGAGCTGGATTATGGCTACAGAACACAAATTAATTTGAATAAAATGTATTTGTAACTGGAAGATGTTTTATAGGATTGTAGGATTCCCAAGTATCAGGGCACTGAAATTCCAGGGAATCCTTCTCTAGAGGCCCAAGGTTGAGAAACCGTGGCCTAGAGGACACAGTCTAGTCCTCCAGGTGTTCTTGGACTTCAATTCCCAGAAACCCAGGCTCCCCTCAAGGCCACAGGTTCCCCACCCCTGGCCTAAAACATACATTAATCAGTAGAAGAACTGGAAAGTTAACTGAAATAATATTAACACAATTGCAAGATGTAACCAAATGCCTCTTCTATAGTGTTGCCTTTACAAGTTTATGAAACACCTGGAAGGTGAGAACCTAGTGAACATGGGATGGAAGTCCATTCCAGAGTGACAGTTCCACCATCAAGATAGTTCCTAGTAGAGACCTTTTGTGCTTTCTTTGCCATAGGGTGCTTCAACCCCAAGACTTGAGAAAAGCTATTTATCTAGGCACCCTTTGCCAGAGAAAGATGTTCTCTCAAGTACATTGGTCCTAAACCATTTAAGGCTGTATAAGTCAATACTAAAGCCTACAGGCAACCAATACAAGTAGGCCAAAGTTGGGGAAATCCAATCTTATCACAAAATTCCCAACACCAAGTTATCACCTGCATTCTGTACCTTCTGCAGCTTCTGTACTGTCTTCATGGGTAAGCACACATAGAGTGCATTATAGTAATTAATTTTCAAGATTACCAATGCACAAACCAGTGTCAAGAGGAACTTCCTATCATTTGAGTTTGCGCTGGAGCATGTACAGAGTGCTCAAACAACATACAGGGATATAGAGAAAAGTAGCCCTGGAAAGTTGATTTAAAACTGCAGTTTAAGAATATAATGCCCATATTGATTATCTCATTCTTCAGCCAAGCAAGGTTACAGAAACCAAAATATTATTTTGCCAACAAAGTGCTAATCTCACTTGTGCAATGTTGTTTCATTTTGAAATGTAAACAATTCATGAATGAGAGGGTAAAGGGGTATTTATTATACAACACAACTAGTTTATGGGTGTTTGTGGTACAGCATATTTTCATGCCCATTAGCACTGTTGATAAGCTCTGTGGAGTAGTGCGGCTTCATAACACTGCCATACAACTGCCTAAGATAAACAAAAATGAGGGTATAAATACTGGCATCGTGTAGATGCAAAGGCAGCTGGCTTCTCCAGAATCCAGAACACATATACATCATGAATTCTATTTCCTATAGACTTTAACAGGCTTGTCTGGGTGAGCAATTGAAATAATTTTTGAGTTTGTTACTTCATTTTAACATACTTAAAGGCTTGTTGTTTTCAAGAACCTAGATATTCTAAGAAGTGCTTTTCACTTTAAAATGTTTTTGCTTCTAAATTGAGGTGTTATAGAAATGTATTATTTGCTTTACAATGCCTCTTCAGTATCTTATTATAATGTTCATTCACTTAAATTCTTGATCCTGACATTTTATAGCAGAACAGTAACGTCTGAGGCAATTTTGTATTTTTGCTTTTCATGCTGTTATAATGCAAATAAATAAGGCTTGTAGAATAAACAAGCTGAATATTGTCCTGAATTATTGCAACATGGAGAAGATTCATACCTGTGAGAACATTTTTGTCAAGGTCACAGTGCACCCAGGGAGGGGGAAATGCCCCTGTGTAAACTGCAGAGAATACATTGTTTTCTCCCATTCAGAAGATAGGTTCTTTATGACAAAGAAGCATTAATAGAAATGCATCTCCCTTTCAATATTAGTGTAGCCATCTCCTCTACTCGCTGGAAGACTGCAGGATGCTCAGGCTTTGTGAGGCCGTCAGCCGCAGCACAAGTATGAAGAGGCCCTTGGTCAGTGTGGCCTAATGGTGTGCTCTCTCGGCCTGATTTATTGCGGCAGAGAAAGACTGGTCCAGCTAATCTAGCTCATAGGTTCCGGGAAAATGGCAATGAGGCAAATTCATGTTGCAGGTCTAATTGGACTGCAAAGACCTCTGGGACAGTAAATGCTAATTCCCATAGAACGATACCCTTATCTCTAACTTGGGAAGAACTTGCTGGCCTTGGAAGAATGCAAGCGCGGCGCCAAAATGGCCGCCGCGCCCTTTGCGGGCCCCCCCCCCCAGGACAGAGAATCCGGGTAGTTAGGGGCGTGGCCACCGCCTTGATAAAAGGGGTGGCCACGAGGCAGCCGTGCTGCCATTTTGCCTCAGCGACGGAGCGGAGAAGTTTTTCCCCTGCGTCTCCGTCGCTCGTTGGTGCTACCGGGAAGCCTTTTAGTTCCTTTTACTAGCTAGCTTCCCTTTCTGCTGCGGTGAGATGCCTTCCAAAAAGAAGGCTGCTGCGAATGCAGCTCGGGTGGTTCGGAGGCGTAATCCGGGTCGGAGGACCGCGGTGCCGCCTCCCCAGCAGCCACCTTTGCCATCCCCGGCCGGGGCTAGTGGCATGGGGGCTATCGCCCCTTGGCCCGATCAAAGTGCGGGCGCGGAGGGAGCTCCGGCCCGCGGCCCGCGAGCGGTGGGCACCGCTCATCCTCCTGCTCAATCGGTTGGGCCTATTCCTGTCGGGCCGCAGCCTCTCCCGGGGCCCTCTAGCCTTGGGGGGTTGCCCGGCTCCCTGCCTTGGCAGGTTAATCCACCAGCCCTCCCGGGCTTTGGCGTTAGTCAATGGCAATATACGGCCCCTGGGGTGCAGGGACCTGTCCCCATGCAAGGATCAGGTGGGCCGGCCGGCTCTTTACCCATGGTTAATGTGGACACCTTACTGGCCCGTATTGCGGCCCTCGAGGCGTCTTTGGCCCGGGCCAGTCAGGCAGGTGCCCCTTTTGGGGTACCTTTTGAGGCGCTAACGGCAGCAGGACAACAGCCGGCGGGGAGGGTTGAGCTGCTGTAGGCGGGTGGCGCGGCTACGGCCACTGCCTCGCAGCTCCCCAGCCAGCAACCTGGTGCGGGTCAAGCCCCGGTGATGAGCTCTACATCGGTCGTGAGCTCCGACGCCCCCAGTGGGCCAGAACCCCCGGTGGGGGCGGCCCGCGGGGGTGCAGCATGTGAGTATACGGTGCAAACGAGTACATCTACACATATTCCCAATATAGGGGGGGCCTTTCAGTGGCCTTGGCCTCGCTCGGGTGGTGCAGGGACTACCCCTCTGGTGCCCCACCCGGCGACAACGACTGCCACCATGCCCACGGGGGTGGGCCTAGGATCTTACACTGCTGGTAATGTCTTGGGGGTGGCAGGGTTAGCTCAGGCTCCCTTTACCAGGCCTGTTGTTCCCTTTTCGGCTTTGCCGACGGCAGGGTATTCCTTGCCACTGGGTGATCACTTGGCACAGGCTACCAGAGAAAAGATATGGAGGGGGGAGTATGTAGATATCTTCTCACTCCTGAACAGAGAGCCCACCAAGGAAGAAAGGGAGGATCAGGATGAGAAGGACAAGGAGCAGGCACGCCGCCGTAAGCCGCCGCGTACCTGGGCCAATTGGCTCCCCGCTTATTTGATATACATGGCGGTATATTTGAGGGCGCGGCCGGATCTAGCTATCCCCATGGTCCAATATTTGGACAACATATATAGGGCGATGGTAGATTTCCCGGGCCCCTCATGGCTAGCATATGATGAGGAATTCCGTATGAGGATTCCCCTCCACCCTGAGATGAGATGGGATGAGCCCTGCCAGAGGCTGTGGCTCTTGTATATGACACCCACACACCCTGCCCCGGGGGATAGATACCATTGTGGACATGCGGTCCAGCGAGCAGCTCCAGCGCAGGTTACCCGCCAATCGGCGGGGCAGGGGGTTCCAGCCCGCCTGCTGTGCTGGACTTTCTCGTCAAATGGTTCCTGCAGTCGAAAGAACTGCAGATACAAGCATGAGTGTCCCACATGTTCCGGTCCCCACGCAGCCTCGGCTTGTCCCAAGCCTGGGGGGGCGCGAGGCAGAGGGAGGGGCGGACAGTGGGCTGGCAAGGCTGCCACGGATGGAGCTAGTTCTCCAAAAGGCACCCTCCCCAATTAAGGTGGACATGCTGGAGCGCTGGCTCGCATCGTACCCAAGGGGAGAGGACAGAGAGTATCTCATTCAAGGTTTTAAGCAGGGATTTCGTATCCCTTTTATGGGTGATAGATCCCCTCAGGATGCTCCCAACCTGTTATCCCTCAGAGGAAGGGAGGAGGTGGCCGCGGCCAGCATTAAAAAGGAGTTAGACGCGGGCAGGGTCGCTGGACCTTTTCCCGCACCCCCGTTTCCCAACCTTAAGGTTTCACCATTGGGTTTGGTCCCCAAAAAGTCCCTAGGTGAGTTTCGCCTTATTCATCATTTGTCCTACCCAGCCGGCCGATCGGTCAACGATGCTATACCTGATGACCTTTGTTCGGTCAGGTATACATCGTTTGACCAGGCGCTGCGCATGGTGCGCTTGTGTGGCCCGGGTGCCTTGCTGGCCAAGTGCGACATTAAGTCAGCTTTTCGCCTCTTGCCGGTGCACCCGGGTGACTTTGAATTGCTGGGTTTTAAATTTAAAGGGGAATATTATTTTGATAAGGCCATGCCCTTCGGTTGCTCTATCTCATGCTCGGCTTTTGAGCGTTTTAGTACCTTCATAGAGTGGGCTTTTGTCCGCAGGTCAGGGTCCCGGTCTGTAGCCCATTACCTGGATGACTTTTTATTCGGGGGTGAACGGGGCTGGGACACGTGTGCACGTCTCCTCAATACATTTCAGACGCTAATGCAGGAACTGGGTGTCCCTTTAGCGCCCGAAAAGACCGAGGGCCCATCGACCAAGTTAGTATTCCTGGGGGTTGAGATTGACACAGTAGCGCAGGCTTCTAGGTTGCCGGGTGATAAGGTGTCCAGGATAGTGACCCTGATCTCGGAATTGCTGGCCATGCGTAAGGCATCCCTGAGGGAACTGCAGGTGCTACATGGGCACCTTAATTTCGCCTGCAGGGTGGTCGCACCGGGCAGGGCTTTTGCACGGCGCTTATGCGACGCCATGGCAGGGTTATCCAGGCCCCACCACAGAGTCAGGCTTACCCGGGGTATCAGGGCAGACATGTTCGTCTGGTTGCAATTCCTGAGGGAGTTTAATGGGGTCTCATTTTGGAGGTCGGACCTCCTAGCATCCCCCAATTTCCAGATCCAGTCTGATGCCTCAGGATCCCTGGGTTATGGGATGTACTTCAATGGCAAGTGGGCCTATGGTGGGTGGCCACCGGCATGGGCAGGCACAGGCCGCCTGCGGGATCTCACATACCTTGAATTTTTTCCCATTCTGGGGGCTTTGATGCTATGGGGCGAACAGTGGGCTAATTCGGTGGTGCATTTTTGGTGCGACAATGCTGCCGTGGTACACATTGTCAATGCACAGACTTCTAAATCGCCCAGGGTCATGGATCTAGTGCGCCAATTTGTGCTGCGCTGCCTGCGCCTTAATGTCTTGTTCAGGGCCAGGCATGTTCCAGGGGTTAATAATGATATTGCTGACGCTTTGTCCCGCCTGCAGATCTCCCGGTTCCGCGCCTTGGCCCCGGATGCGGAGGAATTTCCCTCGCTACTCCCGGACGAGATGTGGACTATTGGCAAGGAGAGGTGAACCGGGCGATTGGCCTGTCACTAGCGCCACGCACGCGTAAGGCGTATCAACAAGCATTCAATTCATATAGGGCTTTTGCCACTCAATTTCACTTGCCAGAGACCTGGCCTATCCCGTTGGACCATGTTCTGCGGTTCATGGTCCACCTCCACGCACAGGGCCTAGCACCTCGCACCATAGCATCCAAGCTCTCGGCGTTGGCTTTTATGGCCAAAGTAGGGGGTCATGTGGATACCACCTCTGACTTCCGTGTGAGACACGTTTTGGAGGGGTGGGTGCGCGAGCGCGGGCGTTGCCCGGACGACCGGCACCCTATTTCCCCAGGGGTTCTTACCCAGTTGGCCCGGGGCTGGCCAGGCCTCTGTTTTGATCATTATGAGGCAGCCCTTTTTCATGCAGCCACAACGGTGGCATTTTTTGGAGCGCTCCGCGTCAGCGAACTCGTGATGCTGTCTAAGGCGGATGCAAGTGGTAGGGCACTGGAACTCAGAGATGTCTATGTTGCCAAAGACTGGGCCCAGTTGAGGATTCGCTCCTCAAAAACAGATCAGCACGGCGTAGGCAGTGGAGTAAGACTGCTACGGTGTTCTTTGGCAGACATCTGTCCGGTTGGTGCCCTACAGGAGTACCTGGCACTGCGTGGCATGCACCACGGCCCGTTTTTCTGTCACCAAGATGGGTCTCCCCTTACTAAATTTCAGTTTTGGAAGGTGACAGCCATAGCCCTCACCAGGGTGGGTTTTTCAGGTGCCCGTTATGGCACACATTCGTTCCGTATTGGTGCAGCCTCTACAGCAGCTGCTTTTGGGTACTCGGGGGCTGACATACGCAGCATGGGGAGGTGGGGCTCACAGTGTTTTCAGTTTTATGTGCGCCCACTCCCGCCATGAGTACCAATTCAGTCACCTTACCTTCCTTTTTCTCAATTTTATTACAGACCCTGGGTGTCGTATTACACCGGTGACAGTATGGCTGGTGGGCCACAGCTATGTGCACAGGGCAGCGCGTTACGCTGCGGCGACAGAGTGGGGACCCCGACTGGGACTGGGTGACCACGCCAGTCTCGCATGGCATGGTAAGCCTGGGATGTTATGGCAGGAGCTGAGGCCTTTCCTTTTTTCTGGCCTGGGGGCTGACCCGCCTGACATTCTAATTATCCACCTGGGGGGCAATGATTTGGGCCAGGTCACCGGCTTATCGCTCAAGCATGCGATTTGCGAGGAACTCGCCTACTTGCACTATGTCTGGCCTGCCACAACCCTGGTTTGGTCGGACATTGTTCCGCGCCACTCTTACAGAGGGGGCGTTAACCTCCTTGCGCTTGACCGCGCGAGGCGCGCGGTCAACAAGGCGGTGGCGCGGTTTCTTACCACCAGGGCTTGGGGACGGGTTAGTCATCACCCCGATATTAGTCTGCAAAATTATGACCTGTATGCAGGGGATGGGGTCCATCTGTCGCGAGGAGGTATGGACCTCCTGTTGGGTGACTGGCGAGCAGGCCTGTTGACCGAGCTGACGGTCTGGGGGGGGGCGTCAGGTCTTCTGTGAAGCCCCTCCGTGTGGCGGGTAGCACTGGTAAGGTAAACAGTATGACCCACAAGTATCCGGCAGGTTCGCAATTGACTGGACAACACTAGACAGGAATAAATTAGTTAAACGTTGTCCGGTCAACGACGAACCAGGCGATGGGGTGATGGTGATTGCTAACCAGCATGCATCACCCCTGTGATTTCACGGATACGCGTCAGAGGGTGGGGTCATGAGTTAGTTATTGACTACGGTCAACAATTTGTTTGTTGTTGACAAACAAATTGATACAAATTGATACATTGTAACCAATTGCCGTTGGCAATTTTGGGGTGGTACCTTACCAGTGTTACTTCGGCCTGCTTGCCTTAGGAATTATGATTGGTCGTTTTACCAATGCAAATTTATAATTCGGACTAGGGCATTGAATCAATAAATGTGGCCCTTTGCTGTTATCCACTTTCAATGTTGTCTGTGTCCGTTATTGGGGGGGTGCGCCTGCAATGCAAGCGCGGCGCCAAAATGGCCGCCGCGCCCTTTGCGGGCCCCCCCCCACAGGACAGAGAATCCGGGTAGTTAGGGGCGTGGCCACCGCCTTGATAAAAGGGGTGGCCACGAGGCAGCCGTGCTGCCATTTTGCCTCAGCGACGGAGCGGAGAAGTTTTTCCCCTCCACCCCCTCCCTAGTTAACAGTGTGATTATGGTCGCTTCGGGGCCGGGTGGGAATTTTTGGTTGGGACCCATATTGGCTTCGGGTCCTGGCTTTTTTGCCCACCCCACACTGTGGCTATGATTTGATATAGGGGTCTTTCTCCATTACTACTGTTGACTTTGGTCACATGGGCGGGTAGCACTGGTAAGGTAAACAGTATGACCCACAAGTATCCGGCAGGTTCGCAATTGACTGGACAACACTAGACAGGAATAAATTAGTTAAACGTTGTCCGGTCAACGACGAACCAGGCGATGGGGTGATGGTGATTGCTAACCAGCATGCATCACCCCTGTGATTTCACGGATACGCGTCAGAGGGTGGGGTCATGAGTTAGTTATTGACTACGGTCAACAATTTGTTTGTTGTTGACAAACAAATTGATACAAATTGATACATTGTAACCAATTGCCGTTGGCAATTTTGGGGTGGTACCTTACCAGTGTTACTTCGGCCTGCTTGCCTTAGGAATTATGATTGGTCGTTTTACCAATGCAAATTTATAATTCGGACTAGGGCATTGAATCAATAAATGTGGCCCTTTGCTGTTATCCACTTTCAATGTTGTCTGTGTCCGTTATTGGGGGGGTGCGCCTGCAATAGTGTATGTGGGGGGGGGGGTTTGCCCATTACCTTCTTCTTCAAAGATCCTTTGCCACTTCTTGACTGGGAAGAGGCGAGCCAGGACAGTACTCCTCCATACAGCTGGGGGGAAAAACACGAGCTCCACAGGAGAAAGTTGCTATCTTCCCTTTAATAATGGACCTTTGTATTTTAAAGCCTCCCCTCTCTATCTTGCTCCGGTTTGGCTTAAGAAGCAAGTAAAACTGAGATTGACCCGGAAGCCAATCTCAGATACAAGTTGCAGCTGACGACAATTACTTATTTCAAGAAGTAAGGCTTCATATAAGTGGCAAACAAAATTATTTAAAAATACTTACTGAATTTACATTGGTGATAAAATATGAAACAATTAGAAAACTGAAATGAATATGTCATATTTAAGAACATTTCAAAGGAAACTCATTTATAACATTTATATATCATTGCATGAATATACCGCTGCAAATCCCACCTTACACCTCAACGTGGTGCATCGGTGACCCTGGCCATCCGATAGCTATGGTGGTGGGGGAGTAGTCCCCTGGCAGGTTCCAGCATGCCACAAAGGTGTTGGCTAGTGGTCTGGAACACTTCTTCATTCTGGAATCGCAGGTCAGCTAAGTGGGATTATGTACATGGGCAATGCACCTGGCCAACACATTGCTCTAATATGGCTGACTTCAATGTGAGTTCAGCCAGCTGTGTTGTTGTATTTAATGGCTAAAGTAACATCAAAAACATGGACCTCAGTCCCTCACATGCAATTGGACCCTGCCACAGTAGTAATAGGACTTCCCGATGGCAAGAGGCTGCTGAAATCTTGGGGATCAGAAAGAGTGGGAGATAATGCTTTGATCTACCACATCAAACTAGACACGTGAAGTATGGATCAACCAAGTAAGTAAGTAGCATGGATATATGGTGTAATTATTAGGTTCATGTATGTAAGACACAATTGTTTATATATGTGAACCAGAATTGCATAACATACATAGAAACTCAGAGCATTGGTAAAATATAAAGCAGGAGAATAACAAAGTAAATCTATCTTATTTGGCTTAGTGTTAAGACACTGATGGAAGGCCATCAGGAGAGCAGCTCAAAACCCGAATGCTTGCACAATGGAGTGACCTCCCATCTTTGACCCAGCTCCTGCCAACCTAACAGTTTGAAAACAAGAAATTCCAAGGAGATAAGTACCACTTTGGTGGGATGATATGATATGATAAATCTTTATTGTCATTGTCCTGCACAGAACAACAAGATTGAAAACAGTGTTTACAATGGTAAACAGTGTTCTGTGAATTTTCACATCTAGTCATGCATACCACATGTCCACAGAAACATCTGCACATGCAGATAGTGCTGGCACTTTGGATATAAGTGGAGATGAGCACCAAACCCCAGAGTAGATACAACTGACTTTTGAGCAAGGACAACCTTGAACTTTACCTAAAAGTATATTGCTGGACCCACTCCCCAATAATGAGACGGACACTTGTGATGGATTTAAATTGGGCCACTTTATTAATTCATAAACTATGTTGAGGAAAACGGGCCGCAATGGCACTGGTAAAGAGTAAACCTAATTGCCAATCATAATTTGGCAACATTGTATCCATTTGTTTGCCAATCACATTTGACAACATTGTATCAATTTTTGCCAATCATATTTGGAAACATTGTATCCAATTGTTATGCTAATCATATTTGTCCACATTATATCCATTTGTTTACCGATGAAACAAATTGTTTACCCCGATCAGATGCTACTTGTTGACTTCAGCATCTGACGTATATCCGGTAAATTTCAAGGTGTTGCAGGCTGCATAGATCATAGCATCACCTTGTTTGTGGTCCACCTTTGATTGGCCAGCCCAAGTTTCACTGTACCTTGTCCTATCGGGTGGCCAATCAACTGTGTCCCTGCCAGATTCCTAGGGGTAATCCCCTTTCTCCTTACCAGCACCACCCACCGAAGTGACCTGTAATAAGAATAGAACATATCACCCTGTAGCTCAACCATTAGCAACAGTGTGGGATGGGTGAAAACGACAAGAACCAAGGGCCAATGCAGGTTCAAGCAAAAATTCCCATCCAGCCCCGAAGCGACCACGAACATGTCACACTGTCACTTAGGGAGGGGGTGGGGGTGGAGGGCAAACGAGCGCTTCTCCCAGCTGATCTCGCAAAATACTGGAGAGGCTGTGCGGAGCCGGCCCCTTTTAAAGGGGAACTCGGCTCCGACCCTTACCCGGCTCCAGTGCCCGGCTCTATGGGGGCGGGGCCAGCAAAGAGCGCGGCAGCCATAGTCTTGCCGCCGTGCTTCCCTTGCTGGACACACTCCCCAATAACGAGACTTACACTTGTGATAGATTTAAATTGGGCCACTTTATTAATTCATAAACTATGTTGAGGCAAACGGGCCACAATGGCGCTGGTAAAGAGTAAACCTGATTGCCAATCACAATTTGGCAACATTGTGTCCATTTGTTTGCCAATCATATTTGGCAACATTGTATCCATTTCCCCCCAGTCATATTTGGCAACATTGTATCCAATTGTTATGCCAATCATATTTGGCCACATTGTATCCATTTGTTTACCGATGAAACAAATTGTTTACCCCGATCAGATGCTACTTGTTGACTCCAGCATCTGACGTATATCCGGTAAATTTCAAGGTGTTGCAGGCTGCATAGATCATAGCATCACCTTGTCTGTGGTCCACCTTTGATTGGCCAGCCCAAGTTTCACTGTACCTTGTCCTATCCGGTGGCCAGTCAACTGTGTCCCTGCCAGATTCCTAGGGGTAATCCCCTTTCTCCTTACCAGTGCCACCCGCCACATGGGGAGGATTTTACGTGACTCACCACACACACCCTGACCGCCAGCACGGTCAGCAGGCCCGCTTGCCATGGCAACATAAAGGAAGAGGGCCAAATGCCTCGTGCCAAAGAAATTGGACCATGCCTGGGACAAGATGAAGAGGACCAATGCCTTGTGCCAAGGTAAGAGGACCAATGCCTCATGCCAAAAGGAAGAGGACCATGCCTCGGACCAAAGGAAGAGGACCATGCCCCGGGCAAGATAAAGAGGACCAATGCCTCCTGCCAGGGAAGAGGACCAATGCCTCATGCAAAGGAAGGGGACCATGCCCTGGGCAAAATGAAGAGGACCATCCCTCAGGCCAGACAATGCCTCATGCCAAGGAAAGAGGACCGATGCCACGTGCCAAAAGGGAGAGGACCAATGCCTCATGCCAAGGGAAAAGGACCGATTCCACGTGCCAAAAGGGAGAGGACCAATGCCTCCTGCCAAAAAGGGGGAGGACCATGCCTCAGGTATAAGGAAGAGGACCACGCCTCGGGTTATACCTGTCAAGTTTTGGATTTGGAAATAAGAGAAATTTCTTGGCAAATACGGGATACTTGACAGCTATGCTTATCCTGTGCTGCCCTCCAATCATGGCAATAGGGCATTGCAGTCTAATTAATAAGGCATGACAGTGGGAAAGAGGGTAAAATAAGGGGTTTTCCCGGCCAATAAGGGATACTTGACAGCTATGCCTCGGGTACACTGAGGAGGCACGCTGCCTCATGCCGTAAGGAAGAGGACTATGCCTCGGGTACTCTAATGAGGCACCCAGCCTCATGCCGAAAGGAAGAGGACCATGCCTCGGGTACTCTAATGAGGCATGCAGCCTCATGCCAAAAGGAAGAGGACCATGCCTCAGGTACTCTGATGAGGCGCCCAGCCTCATGCCAAAAGGAAGAGGACCATGCCTCGGGTACTCTAATGAGGCGCGCAGCCTCATGCCAAAGTAAGAGGACCATGCCTCAGGCACTCTAATGAGGCGCACAGCCTCATGCCGAAAGGGAAAGGACCATGCCTCAGGTACTCTACTGAGGCACCCGGCCGCATGCCAGAGGAAGAGGACCGTGCCTCGGGTACTCTAATGAAGCACCCAGCCTCATGCAGAAGGAAGAGGACCATGCCTCAGACACTCTAATGAGGCGCCCAGCCTCATGCCAAATGTAAGAGGACCATGCCTCAGGTACTCTGATGAGGCACCCGGCCACATGCCGGAGGAAGAGGACCATGCCTTGGGTACTCTAATGAGGCGCACAGCCTCATGCCAAAAGGAAGAGGACCATGCCTCAGGTACTCTGATGAGGCACCCAGCCTCATGCCAAAAGGAAGAGGACCATGCCTCGGGTACTCTAATGAGGTGCCCAACCTCATGCCGAAGGAAGAGGACCATGCCTCAGGCACTCTAATAAGGCACCCAGCCTCATGCCGAATGTAAGAGGACCATGCCTCGGGTACTCTGATGAGGCACATGGCCGCATGCCGGAGGAAGAGAACCATGCCTCGGGTACTCCAATGAGGTGCCCAGCCTCATGCCGAAAGGAAGAGGACCATGCCTCAGACACACTGAGGAGGCGCACTACCTTGTGCCAAAAGGAAGAGAACCATGGCACGGGTACTCTAATGAGGCACCCAGCCTCATGCCAAAAGGAAGAGGACCATGCCTCAGACACACTGAGGAGGCACACTACCTCATGCCAAAAGGAAGAGGACCATGCCTCTGGTACTCTAATGAGGCGCCCAGCCTCGTGCCGAAAGGAAGCGGACCATGCCTTTGGTACTTTGAGGAGGCATCATGCCTGGTATTAAAAGGAAGAGGACCATGCCTCGGGTAAAATGTAGAGGGGCCATGCCTCATGCAGAAGGAAGAAGGGCACGCCTGGGGAGGAATAGGGCCAATGCCTTGGGCCAAAAGAAGGAGGACCATTTGAAAGGCAGAGGACCCTACCCCGGGGCACCATTCCAGGAATTCCATACCACCTCTGATGCGCTATGCCTGCATCCCCCATGTGCCTGGGCCAGGTAGCCAAAGAAGCCTCTGGGTGGCCCGAAACTGTAACTGTGGCCAAGGAGCCACCCTCGTATAGTGGGCCCCGGGGCTCAGGGGCTGAAAAAGAACTGACAAAAAGAGTGCCAGCAAAGTGTTCCATGTAACACAGAGAAAAACATATGAATGCACTCAGTAGATCCCCACTGGTTTGTACTACTAACGTCGTCAGCCGCGAATCCAGAAGATGCAGCCTGCAGTGCAGCAATGATTTGAGTTAATGACTACGTGGATTGCCCTGCGCCACAAGGAGAGTGGCAATACTGCCCCTGCCCTACTGGTGACCCTAGGACAGCTGATGTTCAATTGGAGAAATCAGCAGTAGTATAGTTGGCAATGGCCAGAAAGTGCCCAGTCCAAGGAAGTAACGTTGATTAGTAGGGAGCACAGTACCAGACTGACATACCAGTACTGTGACCCTGGGGGGGAAAAAACATTTGGGCGTTGGCCATGTGTATGACAATAGCAGTAACCTCAATGGGTGAACCACAGTATCGATGCGTATGCCTGACCACAGTGCTCAAGGCAAATTTTTTAAAGAAAGGTAAAGCCCCTGAAAGATTCAGTGCCCTGCAATATATCAGGCTACTGCCAAAGCACCATTGGCCATTGAAATAATTGCCATACCTCGGTGGTACCGGCAAGTGGTGAAACTGACAGATAGGTGTGATGTACAGTCCATGGCTCCAAAAGGCAACCCCCGTGAAGTAGGCCGGAAATGCTGTCCATACCCGCATATCGGCCCTAGGGTAGTCATGAGTAGACTCTATGGCACGTCCATATAAACCCACTAAAACATCGCACGAGAACCCCACGAAAGCCCAGCCAGGCATAATTGCCCTGCTAGGAGATGAAATATCAACAAAGCACCGTGAGATAACTTGGTTAAACCCAATGCTCAGCTAAAATGGACAAGTTCATGTCCGGGTTCGGACCACATATCCCCAGGTGAAGCAGGGTGACTCGCCATGGGTCAAATGCCATCCAAAATTATTAGCATCATGGCCGGGCCTTCAGTCTTCCAAAAGCAACTGCCCAGTCCGGCATGATTTCCAAAGAGTGACCAGGGTTGTGAATGTGTATTGAGGCTGTTCCCGTCCTGGAAACAATTACGCAGATAATGAGGAAGTGGTCAATTAATTTTACTATGGGCATACATTGGTGCCCCTCCCCTTTTTTAAATGCAGAAAGGTACAGGGGCCAGGGCAATCATGTCAGTTCGCAACTGTATTGGCAGACATCAGCAGCCAGCCCCTCCCGTGGTGAGGTAACCCAATCAAACTATAATGCAGATATTGGGAGCCCCACATAAACCGTCCACGCTGCCTGAAAGCAAAGCTCTGGTCGAGCTCAGAAACTCCATCGTCAATGACAAATTATGCTCACCCCCGGATTCCCCCTGCCTATGCCTGTATATAGGATGTATACCGATGGAGTTAGCCACAGTTTATTGGCCACTCAGTGATCCTAGAAATGATCGGATGCCTCCCATCCAGCCTGGAGTAAAGCCGAAATGTGGGGGTTCTTTTGGTGTTTTTTTTTGGGGGGGGGTTGTTTTGTTTTTTAATAGGGGGGGAAATGCGGTGGGCCGGGCCACCGCCCAGCATGACCACAATGGTGATGGCCACCTGAGGCAGGACAGTGCAGTGTACTGTAGGTAACCCAAGTAACTGGCCGGACTCATCCCAAGGGCTAGCAAAATATGAGAACCTTGACAGATACTGTGGCATAATTGAATATAGGCAATGCATGATGTGAATTTATTTGACAAACATACTCACCAGATGCACCCACCGCGTCGGGGAGCCGTGTTCCAACATCTCGATGGGCCGAGTGGCTCGCCTACTGGAGGACAGCCAGCGTGGCATCCAGGCCCACAGCTCTCTCAAGGGCAGAAGCTCAGGCCGGCAGGCCAAACCGGGCGTGGGCATAAAGGTAGTCCCTTGCTTGAAAGCCAGTCGTATCTGACTCTAGGATGCAGTGCTCATCTCTGTTTCGAAGCCGAAGAGGCCAGCGCTGTCTGCTGGTGCAGACATTTCCGTGGTCATGTGGCCAACATGACGAGAACCAGAACGCAAGGAACGCTGTTACCTTCCCACCAAAGTGGTCCCTATCTATCTACCCACAATCTCTTGCCCTCGAACTGGTAGGTCGGCAGGAGCTGGGACAAAGACAGGAGCTCATTCCATCCTGCAGTACTCGGGAATAGAACTGCTGACTATCTACCTTCCAGTCAGCGCATTAGCCACTTGAGCCACTGCGGCCTCCGGCTGCTGCCCAACATGTGCGACGGGCCCACATGGAACCCCGCAGGCCCACCCCCCCCAGCCCCACCATGTAATGAAGTCAGGCCCGAAAGAAGGGGGCAGCCATGGGGCCGGCGGCCGCTGCTCAAGAAATTGAGCGAAGGCCGCGGGGGCGAGGCCAAGGACCAGCCCCCTGGAAGGCCGCAGGGGACGCGGCCGAGCGCTGCAGCAAAAGCAAGGCTCGAAAGAGGGCCGAGCCAAATGCCCGGAAAGAGGTGAGGCCGTGCTGGCGAAGGCTGGGCAAGCCTGCCGCAAGGCCATGGCGGATCACTGCAGCGAGGCCAAGGCCCAGACCCCTGGAAGGCCGCAGGGGCTGCGGCCAAGGGCCGCGGAAAAAAGCATGGCTCCAAAGAGGGGCGTGCCCAATGGCGAGGCCATGCTGGCAAAGGCCGGGGAAAGCCCGCCGCAGAGCCACGGTGGATAACCACGACCGTCTTCCCAAGCGGTGCCATAGCACACGGCCCAGCCACTTGGGGAAGCCTGGATTGGCTGGGCGGCGAAGACAAATGCGCGCTTCGCCCAGCCAATCTCGCAAAAGGCTGTGCAGAACCGGCCCCTTTTAAAGGGGAACTCGGCTCCACCCATCACCTGGCTCCAGTGCCCGGCTCTATGGGGACGGGGCCAGCAAAGAGCGTGGCAGCCATAGTCTTGCCACCACGCTTCCCTTCTTAACACATTTTGACCAAAGTGAAATACTGTGCATTGCTATTGTAGGTACAAAATAGAATTACAGTGGTAACTCATACAAACTTGGTTCCACAAGTTTGTACTTTATACAGATTTGGACTTTGTATGAGGCATGCAAAATCCTAGCCATGATGCCTCATACGACGTCCAAATCCTTGCCTCAATGCCTCGTACAATGTCGTTTTACATAGAGATACATTGTAATGTAACAGCACAGACTTCAGGGCATAGTCAAGGAAACAGACAGGAAACTGACAGAACTTTAAGAAATCATTGTCTAAAGCCTAAAAACATTACAAAAACATATCAAACAATCCTAATTGTCCAAGAACCTGAAGAAAGCTGCAAAAATCCCTGGAATGCTTCTAAAAATTCTGACGAAAAAATTCAAAACAATCCAAACTTGCACTCAAAACCATTCCTAAACACTCTTCGCCTCATGCAAAACCCACAAGAGCAATACACGCATGTGTCCTGCCTTTTATACTGCCCAGGCACAATGCAACCTGGGAAATGCAACCTGGGAAAAACCCAATGCCTCATACAAAGTCGAACGACTTTGTATGAGGCAACTTTTTTCAAGGAATTAGGCAATGTTGTATGAAGCGGACTTTGTATGAGGTATTACTGTATAAGCTATAAAGCAATAAGGAGAAATTATATTTTATTTAGGTGCTTTTGTTCTCAGTTATGTATCTTTATCTATTTATATATATATATATATATATATATATATATATATATATATATATATATATATACATATATATATATATATACATATATATATATATATATATATATATATATATATATATATATATATATATATATATATATATATATATATATATATATATATATATATATATATATATATATAAACAATACAGGGCAAGCATGGCACAGCATACATATCACTCTTGCTGTTTATCTCCAAACAATTTGACCTGCTGTTGTTTGAGTATGGCCTCACAGCCTGCACTCCATGACTTTGGGAAAGAAGCTATATTTATACTCTGAAGGATAATGTTCCCCTCCACTTAATAGTGATTTTGCACTCAGATTTGGCAAAAACTCTACCAGTCTGGCATCTACCATGGGCACCTCTTTCTTTTCTCATCCTCCTTCTCCAGTTTCTCTTTTTTGCCATTATAGCTCCATTTTACATAGTTTTAGTTATACAAATTAGTTATACAAGTTGGGGGAGAGTTTTGAGAGTCCCCTGGACAGTGAGGAGAACAAATAGGTTGATCTTATGAGAAATCAACCCTGACTGCTGCTTAGAAGGTCAAATAGTAAAGATGAAGCTAAAGTACTTTGGACATAAAATGAGAAGAGAGGATTCACTTGAGAAAGCATTGATGCTGGGATCAGTGGAGGGCAAAAGAAGAAGGGGCGGCCAAAAATGAGATAGTTAGATGGTATTGTAGATGCAATGGACACAGAGTTTGGTGGATTGAGGAGGATGGTGGAGGACAGAGGTGCCTAGAGAGCAATGGTCCATGGGGTCACAAAGGGTCGCAATCGACTGTGCGACTGAACAACAACAACAAGTTATACAAATTACAAAGCTTCACATATCTTATTTAAAGCTTAAATAATTTCATGTCACCTTTTTACCAGGGAGAAAGGCTTTTACTAGCCTTTAAAAGCTCTGAGCTCTTTCAGGGTCAGCCCTTTTGACTCTGCATGTGCTCTTAAGCAGAGCTGCTGCTGAGGAGAGCCAAGCAAAGGAAGTGAGCACTGGTAAGTTTTGCAGTTGGAGTAGAGCTGCTTTAGAGGCCTCCACTAATTTAAATTGATAATTTAAACTGCTGAGAGCCACCTCTGTTCAAACAGAGAAAGCAGTTAGAAGCTTCCAGAAGCAGGGGGGCAGAGCCACACCAGGCCCTTCCCTGAACTGTGACTCATAGGGGCGGAGCCACACTAGCCTTTAAAAGCTCTGAGCTCTTTCAGGGTCAGCCCTTTTGACTCTGCATGTGCTCTTAACCAGAGCTGCTGCTGAGGAGAGCCAAACAAAGGAAGTGAGCACTGGTAAGTTTTGCAGTTGAGTAGAGCAGCTTTAGAGGCCCGCACGCCTAACGGCGCGCGAGATTGCAAACTAGTAGCAAAGGAAGAATATAGTCTTACTAGGTAGAAAGGTAGTAAACGTGTACATTTTTGAGGCCCAGAATACTGCACTTGTTAAAATGGATTCTGAGGGAACAGCTGTAGTTACCTGCAATACTTGTGCCATGTTTGTGTTCTTGCCAAAGCATATGGAGAACTACACTTGCAGCAAGTGCAAGCTGGTTGCACTACTAGAAGAGAAGGTCCAGCAGCTAGAGGCCCGCATATCTAACCATCAACAAATTAAGGAGCTTGAGGTGTTCTTGGACAGAGCGGAGCAGGCTATGCTGGACAAAGAAGAGACAGGGCACAGTTCTGAGGAAGAAGGCCCTTCACTAACTCAGGAGGGAGATGTTTGGAGGAATGTGACTCAAAGGAGGAGAAGAGTAGGGGATCACTCTGAGAGTCTGAAATTACAGAATAAATTTGAGGCTCTTTCCCTTATCACACCTGATGAGGAACACACAGAAGAACAACTGGTTCCACCTGATGATCTCTCCTTCATCACACTTGATGAAATCCAGGAAGATAAACAACAGGAACAAACTGAGGTTCTCTCCCTTAATATGGTTGATGAGGTGCATGTAGATGAACAGATTGCAGGAGAGAGGCTCCTTGTACTAGGCGATTCAATAATTAGAAATGCAGAGAAATGGATTTGTGATGCACATGATAACCGTATGGTGACTTGCCTGCCAGGTGCAAAAAGTTGCAGACATCACAAGAAATCTAGATAGATTGTTAGAGAGAACGGGGAACGAGCCAGTTGTCATGGTACACATTGGTACCAATGATGTTGGGAAGGCCAAGCGGTCTGTCCTGGAAACCAAATTCAGGTTGTTAGGAAGAAGATTGAAGTCCCGGACTTCCAAGGTAGCATTTTCAGAAGTGCTGCCTGTCCCTCGCGCAGGACCTACCAGGCAGGCAGAGCTCAGAAGCCTCAATGCGTGGATGAGGCAGTGGTGTCGAGAGGAGGGTTTCAGATTTGTCAGGAACTGGAGAACATTTTGGGACAAGCCAAATCTGTTCAGGAGGGATGGGTTGCATTTGAACCATAATGGGACCAGATTGCTGGCACTCAACATCAAAAACGCTGCAGAGCAGCTTTTAAACTGATAACTGGGGGAAAGCCGACAGGAGCTGGGCAGCATCCGGTTCAGGAAAGTGTGTATTTGAGTAGTGAGGAGGATGCAAAAATTACTGAGCAGAGCAAGGAGCTAGTCACCAGCACTCTAGCAGAAGGATGCAAGAGGCAGTCTAACAATGCAACTGGACTGAAAAGACTGTATCAGGAAAGCATATATAAATGCTTGTATACAAATGCCAGAAGCCTCTGGAACAAAATAGGGGAGCTGGAATACTTAGCAATAAATAAGAATATTGATATTATTGGTATCACTGAAACCTGATGGATGGATGATAACCAATGGGATACAGTTATCCCAGGCTACAAACTGTACAGGAAGGATAGGAAGGGGCAAATGGGAGGTGGTGTAGTCTTGTATGTCAAACAAGTGATAAAATCGTATGAATTGGAATATCTAGGTGATTTGGAGTCACCATCAGAAGCTCTGTGGGTAAGAGTACCAGAACACAAGGATGGTCTAACAGTAGGCATATACTATCGGCCTCCGACACAAACTATTGAGGGAGACTGGCAGTTGGAGAATGTTGTAAAGGAGGCATCCAAGAAGGGAAGCCTGGTTATAATGGGGGACTTCAATTACCATCACATAGACTAGGTGAACTGTTGTTCAGCACATGATAAAGAGATGAAGTTCCTAGATATGCTAAATGATTGTTCCCTGGGACAGATGGTTGAAGACCCAACTAGAGGTACAAGAATCCTTGACTTGATCCTGAATAATACTCAGGATCTGGTGCAAGATGTTAATGTGACTGATCCAATAGGGAACAGTGACCACAACTCAATTATGTTTAACTTGATGATAGACCGCAAGTCACTGATAAAATCTAACACAGAGACCTTAAATTTTCAAAAAGGAAATTTCCCAAAGTTGAGGAAACTAGTAAAAAAGAAGCTGAAAGGGAAAATTGAGAGAGTCCAAACACTCCAAGAGGCATGGAGGCTGTTTACAAAAACAATAACAGAGGCTCAATTGGAATGCATATCCAAAAGGAAAAAGGGCATTGCCAGATCCAAGAGGACTCCAATGTGGCTTACAGGAGCTGTTCGTGAAGTGATCAAGAGCAAGAAAAGCTCATTTAGAAGATGGAAGGCTTGTCCGAATGAGGACAGCAGGCAGAAACATAAATTCTGGCAGAACAAATGCAAGGCAACAATCAGGAAAGGAAAGCAAGACTTTGAGGAGCGTATAGCTAAAAATACTCAGATAAATAACAAAGACTTCTTTAAGTACATTAGAAGTAAGAACCCAACTAGGAAGGCCATTGGACCATTAGATGGCAATGGAAGGCAAGGGGTTATTAAAGAGGAAACAGAGATTGCAGAGAGACTCAATGAATTCTTTGCTTCAGTATTCACTGAAGAAGACAGAGACCACATGCCCAAAACAGAGCCTGTCTTCGTAGGGAGGGAAATCGAAGAATTAAGCCAGATAGAAATAACCAGGGAGGAGGTCTTTGCATGTCTTGTTAAACTAAACACTAACAAATCACCAGGACCAGATGGCATCCATCCACGAGTTCTCAGGGAACTTAAAGATGAAATTGCTGATCTCCTAGCCAAAATACATAATCTTTCCCTCAAATCAGGCTTTGTGCCTGATGACTGGAAGGTAGCGAATGTAACACTAATTTTCCAAAAAGGATCCAGGGGTGATCCAGGAAATTACCGACCTGTCAGTTTGACATGTGTCCCAGATAAAGTGATGGAAACCATCCTAAAAGATAGAATTAATAGGCACATAGAAGAGAAGGCGCTGCTAAAGGAGAGCCAACATGGCTTTTACAAGGGCAAATCATGCCTCACTAATCTGTTGGAATTTTTTGAGAGTGTCAACAAGCATGTGGATAAGAGGGATCCAGTTGACATTGTTTATCTGGACTTTCAGAAGGCTTTTGACAAGGTCCCACATCAAATGCTCTTGAATAAACTTACCAGTCATGGAATAAAGGGACAGGTCTTGTCCTGGATCAGCAACTGGCTAAGGGACAGGAAACAGAGGGTAGCACTCAATGGACACTTCTCCAAGTGGAGGGAAGTAAAGAGTGGGGTCCCCCAAGGTTCAGTACTGGGACCCCTGCTTTTCAACCTCTTCATAAATGATCTAGAGGTAGGAGTAAAAAGCAAGGTAGCCAAATTTGCTGACGACACTAAATTATACAGGGTAGTGAAAACTGTGAGAGATTGTGAGGAGCTCCAGAGGGATCTCTTGACACTGGGGGAGTGGGCAAAACAGTGGCAAATGAGTTTCAACATTAGTAAGTGCAGAGTGATGCATGTTGGGGCAAAGAACCCCAATTACATTTATAAACTGATGGGGTCTGAACTCTCTGCGACAAACCAGGAAAGGACCTTGGTGTCCTGGTGGACAACTCAATGAAGGTGTCAACCCAGTGTGCCTCAGCAGTGAAAAAAGCAAACTCAATGCTAGGGATCATTAGGAAGGGTATAGAAAATAAGTCAGCAAGTGTCATTTTGCCTGTTAATAAATCTATGGTGAGGCCCCATCTGGAATACTGTGTACAGTTCTGGTCGCCATACCTCCAGAAGGATATTATGGAGCTGGAAAAAGTGCAGAGGAGGGCAACCAGAATGATTAGGGGACTGGAACACCTTCCTTACCATCTGAGGCTGCAACGGTTGGGCCTCTTCACTCTTGAAAGACGACGTCTAAGAGGTGACCTGATTGAAGTTTATAAAATCATGCATGGTGTGGACAAAGTAGATAAGGAAAAACTGTTTTCCCTATCGCATAACACTAGAACTAGGGGACACTCCATGAAACTTTTGGGTACTAGTTCTCAAACAAATAAGAGAAAGTACTTTTTCACCCAGAGGATTACTGGTCTATGGAACTCCCTGCCAGAAGAAGTGGTGACAGCTGTCAGTCTTGACAGCTTTAAGAAAGGATTAGACAAGTTCATGGAGGACAAGAGTATCAATGGCTATAATTATGGATACTTAAGGACAACCTCCGGGTTGGAGAGATAGGCAGGATATCTCTCAATATCATTTCCAGGGAATCCTAAGCAGGTGAAGGCATCTGCTTGGGAATACCCTGAAGGAAGTGGTGAGCCACTGTGTGAGACAGAATGCTGGACTGGATGGCCTGTGGCCTGTTCCAGCAAGGCTGTTCTTATGTTCTTATGAGATATGATACCTGAATACTCAGGTGGATTAAAAGGTGAAAACTCCCTGAGGCACACACTGTATTGTTAAAACACTTTGTCAGCTAAAACAAATCTAGGCTCCTGAGATTTCACTGTGCAGAGTCACAATCCTACTCCCTTCATAGAAGAAACATTCAATGTGTCACTCGTTATGGATCTGATATTATAGAGTAATACGTGAAGCTATCTGCCTCAGATGGAAAATGGCAGACATGGCCATGGCAGATATTTGCTTCTCCATAGAAAGAGCTGTGTCCAGAATGTTGCCCAGATCTCAAACCTGGACCTTCACAATGACAATAGCACAATCCAGATAAAATTGGTTAGTCTTCCAACAGCAGAATATCTGTCTCATCTGGATTCGATCTTAATCTATTAGCCCTCATTCAGTATACTGTCATGGTCAAGTAACAGTCTAAGACTGAACAACATGCCTTCCAATAGCAAAGGGAAAAAAGCCATTTTGGTGAGAAAAAAGTGACAGATGGATTTGATTCTGCTTTTGTGTCATGCAGTCAGCAAAAAATAATTTAAATCCACCCAAATCCCAATATATTTGATAGCATAGTTGCCCATTCAGATAAAGAAACTTCACATGAAGTACTGTTACAGCCAAGAATAAAAAGTCACTTGTATGGTTCAGTAGAACAGAAACTTTGTTTTTCCACAAACAACCCGAGTCACAATATCATCACCAACATACTGTAGCTTATCTGAACAAACATCATGGCCCATCAGTGGTCAACAGAAAGAGCCTACTCGAAGAGTGTGATATTTTTGAACCACAATTGGGTGCACCTTGGTAATGGCAACCTTGTTTTGCCAGCTAATCTTTCTAGGTCAGGCGTAAGGAACTGCAGAATGAACTCACCGAAAGGTTCCTTCATATTGGCAGTCTCACGTCTGGCATAGACATGGTCCACAGAACAAAGGTTTAGGAATGTCTTGGGTATCTGAAATCCAGTTAATTACTAAATATCTTCTGACCAAGGTGTATGTTACAAATGACCCATTGCTACAAGCTAGATCTCAGTTACTGTTTCATGGATATGACCTTGATGCACAGAGTGAGAAATCAGATCTGCTACTGAAGCCTTTGCATACATATAAAGACCAGATGCAAAACAATGCAAGTCAATTTGCAAAATATACTTACTGTGGAAACCATTAGCTATGATAAGGAAAAGTTATTGCCCTTTAAGGAATTCCGTCTACTAGACATTGGATAAACTGTAGCATACAGCTTGTTTTTTAATATACTCTTTATATATATTTGTGTCTTGAAATTTCCAGCTGATTATTATTTATTCATCCATGTCAAAGACATGGGTATAGAGCACAATACTGTATATCTTTGTGTGGAGTTTTAAAACAGAACAGGAGAGGGAGAAGTACAATATGAAGTCTACTTCCTTGTTCTTGTATTATGAAAATGTTATGATATTTCTGCAGATGCAAGTGTCAGCTAGTTCAACATATCATCAGAGGAGAATTGTAACTTTCAATGTTTCTCTGTTTCAGCCATGAACTTGCAGGTTTCTCCCTTACTGCTTTATCCAAGATGTATGATCTAAGGGCAAAATCCACACAGTGAATTCTGAGTTCAGGGGTTGTAAAGAGCAATTTATTTCAAGGTATATTGCTCACCATGTGGTTGCTTTCTTTCCAATGGTAATAATGTAATTGAATCAATTGTCCTCTGATAATGTGAATGGAGAAAAAAAGGACAAGCAACATTTACTGAACAATCAGCCATCTGGCTTTTGAGGCAAAGCTTTTTGCTGTAGAAGAGGAGAGAAGGAGGGGTAGTATAAATGATGGTGGCTAAGAAGAATCAGGTTGAAGTCTGACCTGAAGAGCTCAGTGAAATCAATGTGGAGGGTTTTACCAAGTTTTTTGGGAGTAGTTTTTTCTCAATAAAAACATACCGATCCAATGGACATTTGCACAAGGGAGCCTGGGTGGCAGAGTTAGGACCCTGTAAGGCTAAGGGCAGTGCTGAAATGTCCTTGACAAAACCACTGCTTGAGATAACCTATGTACACAGGGAGAAAGAACAGAGAGATGCAATTTTATTAGGTTTCTTTTTTCCATGCATTGAATGTATAACATTTTCTGTCCTCTTATGATCATGTCAGCATATGTCAGTCTTGCTAAGCATAACTCAGTGGTATAAAACCCGCTTTCACATAAGGGTCCAAAGTTCAATCCACAGAAGTTATTGGACGAAATACTGCTTTAAAAAACTAGAAAGCCACTTTAAACATTACTAGGCTAAGCAGCCCAATAGTTTGAACCAATGTAAAGCAGTTCCCTATATTCACAATATTAAGGATCTTGAAAAAGGCTTTAATTCATGAAGTTCATATACTTGCTTTAAAATGATATGAAATGAAATGAGTCATTTTCTGAGATAACACCCTCATCATCTGTGACTTTACAAATATGAATTTGAAAAGAGAAGCCCTAAACTTAAGAAACTCTACAGGGCAATCCTGTGTTACCCAGTATCATACCTGTCAACTATCCTGTTTTCCCCAGGAAAACCCCTTATTTTTACCCCTCTTCCCGCCCCCTCCCGTTTTATTATTTTCCCCATATTTTCCCCTATTTTTTAAAAAAATATCCTGACCGGAGCCCTCACAGGAGAAGCTGCAGTATTTTTTCCGGCCACCAGAGGTTGCTGGGTGGCAGGCTTTTTGCTTGTGGAAGGCGAGAGAGAGAAGGTGGGGGAGGGGGTGTTCTGAGTTTCTCTTTCATTTTCCTCCTGCCACATGGTCAATATGGAGGCTGAGCTGGTCAGAGCCACCATGCTGGGAGGGACGGGAGTCTACTCTAGAGGTGAGCAATATTTCATATATGCAGGGGCAAATCAGCTCTTGGTCTGGGGGCAGAGATCTCTCTCACTCTCATGCTTTATTGAGCTGTTTCTGCCCTGCCTCCTGGCTGGAGGCTTCCGTTTCTAGAGTTCTAGAGTTAACTTGGGAGGGGTGGGGGTGGGGTGGGGGATGGTGCTTGATCACTATATGAGAGTGACGGGGGGTTCCGTTTCTGTTCTAGAGTTAACTTGGGAGGGGTGGGGGATGGTGCATGATCACTATATGCTAAAGGTAAAGGTTTCCCTTGCTCGAAAGCAAGTCGTATCTAGAGTGCCAAGGTTAGCCAACACAGTCATAGATTTCTACAGCGGCCAATTTTTAGAGCAAGAAGCTGCTTTTTGTACGAGGGAGCAGATCCAAAATACACGGGGAGAATTATCAGACCTCATAGATCCAGTGTGATTGCACGGTTGTGTAAGGGAATCTGAGTTACGTAAAGGTAAAGGGTCACCCTTGCTCAAAAGTCAATCGTATCCAACTCTAGGGTTCAGCGCTCTTCTCTGTTTCAAAGCCAAAGAGCCAGCGTTGTCTGCGTCTGCAGACATTTCCATAGTCATGTGGCAGGCATGACTAGACACCAGAGCACACGGAATGCTGTTACCTTCCCACCAAAGTGGTCCCTATTTATCTACTTGCAATTTCTTGCTTTCAAACTGCTAGGATGACAGGAGCTGGGACAAAGACGGGAGCTCGTTCCGTCCAGCAGTACTCAGGAATTGAACTGCTTACCTTCTGCCTCCCAGTCAGCATCTTAGTCACTTAAGCCACTGAGTAAACAAGAAAGAAAACAAAACAAAACAAAAGTCCCCCAAGAAAATGGGGAAAGAGTTCTTTGGCCCACACAGCTTTGTGCCCATTGCATCTACAATACCATCTAGTCATCTTATTTTTGGCCACCCCCTTCTTTTGTCCTCCACCTTTTCTAGCATCAATGCCTTCTCAAGTGAGTCCGCCCTTCTCATTTGATGTCCAAAGTACTTCAGCATCATCTTTATTATTTGACCTTTAATGAGCAGTCAGGGTTGAATTCTTCTAGGATTGACCTATTTCTAACCCCACATTTCAAAGGCATCTATTTTTCTGTGCTCAGCTTTCCTAATGGTCCAGCTCTCACACCCATACATTACCACCGGGAATACCATTGCTTTGACTATGCAATTTTTTGTTTGCAAGGTGATGTCTCTACTTTTAACTTTGTCCCCCAGGTTTCTCATAGCTTGTTTCCCAAGCATCAGTCGACTTTTTATTTCATGGCTGCAATCACCATCTGCAGCGATCTTTGATCCTAAGAAAGTAAAATCTGCCAGTCGTATCCAACTCTAGGGTGCAGTGCTCATCTCCATTTACAGCCAAAGAGCAAGTGCTGTCTGTGTTTGCAGACATTTTCATGTGGCAGGCATGACTAGAGCCCAGCAAGCCACATGGCTATATTTGGCCACGCCCACAGATTTGGCCACACCCACAGAGGGGTTTGGCCAGATTTTCCCTTATTTTCAAATCCAAAAGTTGACAGGTATGCCCAGTATGTATAATAATCAATTGTTTCAGGAGTTCACCAAAATACGACTTTATTATAAGATAGAGTAAGCCATTCAGATCCAGATGCACTCAGAATCTGGTCCAATAGTCATCCCTCCAGCCTAACAGTGAGGCCAAAACTGGAACTGGAAACATGTTCTCTGACCCTGATCCATTCTACTCTCACACTTGCCGTCTTGACAGGAAAAGTATGCAAGATGAACTGAGTATATTCAGCTGAATAATTTTTTCACTGCTCTGTGAGATTGGGAATCTTGATAAATCATAGTTTCCGCTTGCATGGAATTGTGTAGGTACATCCAAATGGACATGTTGACATATCCCTTAAATAATCTCCAGACAAGATGGAGTGGCCAGAAGTAGACTGGTGATTTCACTTAAACCAAAGTTTTTTTAGTAAATGTTTAAAAGGACTAGGCATACTATAATATAAAAATATAGGAGATTGCCTTAGTTCATTAGTTCAGATTGAAAAGGACACTATGGTGGTGGGCGGCAGGACTTCGCCTGCGGCAGGGGTGGAGAGTCTGCTGCAGTATTGTACAGCAATACCTTGCATAATGAATGCATCACATAGCGAAAAATTTGCATTACGAAGCATTTGTTATGCAAGGGTGATTTGGTGTTCAAGGAATAATGACAACTCACATTTAGAAGTGAAATACAGCTCTTTATTAGTGGGGTTTGAACAGTTTGGATGGGGCAAAACTTGGACTTTTATACAGTACAAACAGTAACAGTAACAACAATAAACAAAGCCCATTGGCTAACAAGGTAAGCACACATTTCAATCCACTTATTTGCATAAGAAAGTTACATTCCACTTCTGTCAGATTCTAATTTGAGCGCCACTCGAAATCTCGCGAGACTATGCTGTCTGGTGAGATTTCGTAGCTGTCAAACAGGGACGCTGTTTGACAGCTAGGAAAGTGCAGGAAAATAGCGGTTTGAATCGCTACAAACACAGTTATCATACATAACATTCCTCCCCCCCCTAGGGATTGACTAGAGGGAGAGGATTATAAACCCAAATCAAAGCCCCATTTGTCAGTTGGAGGAGCAGGGGATCACTCAAAACCAAAATCTAATGCTGGGGATGATAAGGACAACCGAGGGTCCCTCCTATGTGTACTAATAGTGGAGGGCAAGTCTAAACAATATTGGTCATCATCAATAAAGGAGTCCAGAGTGCTAGGCTGGGACAGTGTGGGGGTACACATGGCCAGAGTAGGGGAGCATTCCACAATTTACCCTTGAAATCAGTCCCTAGAACACACTTCTGGGTCAATGTTACCTCTGCCCCCTGGGTTTAAACGTGTGGGGGCCAACCCTAATGTTGAGTGTCTGTATTCGTCTTGTGGGTCCAGTACTCTGGGTCTCAATTGATCCGTGTGCCTCCTCCAGATCAGACCAGTGGCTGTTTCGATTCTGTAAAAAACAGGACCAGTTTGATCGATCACTAAACCAGGCACCCACGTTGGACCACCAGCTGCATAATTGCAGCAATGTACAGGGTCTCCGGGCGAGAAACCTTTCTGGTGTTGGATTGCTATGTTTGTGCCCTTGTCCTCCACCCTAGAGGGATCCAATCTGTCCAGCAAGGATAACAGTTTCCTTTGCTGGAGCAATTCAGCAGGGGATAGCCCTGAGCCAAGGAGGGTGAGCCTATACGTAAAAAGAAACTGACATAACTGGAGCTCCAAATCCCCTTCTCCCATGCACCAAAGCGCATCTTTGGTTGTACGCACCTGCCGCTCCACCTGGCCATTGGTGGCTGGGTTGGAATGGGGTGGCAGTGATGTGCCTAATTGCATTCCTTTCCATGAAGGATTGGAATTCTGCAGATGTGAATGTGGAACGTGTCGGACACCAGCAAATCTGGAAGTCCAAATGCTGCAAACAGCCTCCTCAGGTGCATTTATCATTGTGGCAGAAGTGGTATTGGGCACCCTAATCACTTCCAGCCACTTAGAGAATTAATCTACAACTAACAAAAATAGGGCTCCCCTAAATGGACCTGCAAAATCTATGTGCAACCTGGACCACGGGCCCCTGGCAGAGTCCCATTCCCGAGAGGAAAGGTGGGATTTCTCTGGGCAAGAGCACTGACAGCTGGCACAAGTGCCGACCATCTGTTCTATGTCTCAGTCCAGTTGAGGCCACCAAAAGTAGATACGGGCAGGGGCTTTGGAACGTACAATTTGTGGGTGATTTGTGTGAAGTAATTTTAAAACCTTTTTCCTGAGGGTGACAGGAATGAACACCCGCTGGCTGCATAGAAGACAACCTTGTTCCACAGACAATTCCAAACGTTTGCGGTGGAATGTTTTGAATTCCTCGGCTAGAGGAGAGACGGGCCAGCCTTTTTGTACCCAAGATATGACTTTAGATAAAACCACATCCTTGGCTGTGGCTTTAGCTATATTGGAATGACCGGGGGCGAGTCGAATGCCTCAATCATGAGGACTTGGTGATCGCTTTCGATCTCGCAATCTGGTTCGCCGACCCAGGCAGTGGAGAGCATGGCTAATGTCCTTGCTGGGCCTATGCACTAGAGTGAAATCGTATGCATTTAAGAAGATTGCCCAGCGCAACATCCTTGGGGACAGGATTTGTGGTGTGGGCTTCCCATTTACAAAGATTCCAAACAGGGGCTTGTGGTCAGTTATGATGGTAAAAGGCCTCCCATGGAGGTAATCGTGTAATTTCTTAGTGCCTGCCACGATTGCCAATGCCTCCCTGTCAGTCTGAGCATAATTTTTCTCAGGCTTTGAGAGAGAACGGGAATAGAATGCTACAGGAGCTTCCCTCCCGTCATTTAACACATGGCACAACACAGCTCTGACTCCCACAGGGGATGCATCACACACAAGGACAACCCTTTTGTTAGGATCAAAATGAGTTAACACAGCATCCGAAAACGGTAGTCTTTTAAGCTCTTGGAACACTTTCTCCTGGCAATGGCCCCAGTGACAAACAGTATCTTTTTAAGGAGCCGATGCAATGGTTTGGCAACTGAGGCTTTGCGATGGAGGAAAGTGTGATAGAAGTTTAACAGTCCTAGAAATGATTGCAATTCAGCTTTACATTGTGGCCTGGGTGCATTCCACACGGCCGTCACTTTGGAGTCTGAGGGCATGATACCTTGGGGTGTAATCCTGTACCCCAGGAACTCCACCTCCTGTGCCAAAAACACACATTTGTCCCTTCTGAGACGTAGACCAGCCTGCTCGAAACATGACAGCACTCGATCGAGCCTGGCCGCTAGTTTGATGGTGTCCTTAGCTGTGATCAGGACATTGTCGAATTATGGCAGGACTCCGGGCAACCCTTTTAAAATATGTTCTACAAGAGATTGAAATATTCCGGGGGCCGCATTCACCCCGAACTATAGTCTGGTCACCTTAAATGCCCGCTTATGCGTTATTATGGTCTGAGCTATGGCAGTGGCAGGAGACATAGTTAACTGTTGGTAAGCCTGGGCAAGGTCAAGTTTTGCAAAACAATTTCCTCCATGCAAGGAAGCAAGAAGGTGGCTTACCACTGGCACAGGATATGCATTTGGGCGAATAGCTTTATTGATTGTGCATTTATCGTCCGTGCATATCCTGACCTCCCCGTTACTTTTCAAAGCAGTCACAATTGGTGTCTCCCACTCTGCGGAGTCCACCAGCACCAGGATGCCCTGCTCCACCAGTTTGTCCAGCTCAGCTTCTATCTTCTCCTTGAGGGCAAAGGGTACCCGGTGCGGTTTTATCTGGATGGGCCAGATGACAGGGTCAAGTTTAAAGTCAACAGGGGGCCCTTTGTACAAATCTAAATACTTTTTGAACACCTCAGGATGTGCAGCACAAACGTTCTGGATTGGGTCAGAGTCTATTGCGTGAATGCCAGATAGTGGGATCCACAACCAAGGGCTAAGAGGTGCGTATATTTTTGAAATTAACCAAGAAATTACTAACCCCAAGGACCAGAATCTGGCAACCTTGCACATCCCAGAGGGAAGTCTTAAGGGATTTAAGCTTGGTCCGAGAGGCAGGGGGAATCCTGAAATACTCCTGCTGTGGAATTATAGATAATGTGGTACCTGAATCCACCTCCATTCTGAAGGGGATATCTTGAAGGCTCAGGTCGGCGTAGAAATGCTCACTGACACTGCCCACTTGGTACAGATCTGGCTCGAGTGACCCTTTTGCGATGGATGCGTTGCGGCGATGACCATTCTTGGGCTCAGGCACTGAAGGTCTCTGCTTTTGCTGCCAGCATACCATAGCTATGTGCCCTCTTCGCCTGAAGTTGTGGCATTCTGCGGTGCCCCGCAGCCATCACACTTATGAAGAAACTCACTGATCTTATCAGATTGAAATCCCCTGCTACAATAATTCTTGAACAACTTTCTGCTGCTAAAATACCATATACTTTATCTAAAAAAAATCTTGATGTTCATTTGGAGCATAAATATTTACCAATGTTACCTGCTCCTCATCAATTTTACCATTAATTATCAGATATCTCCCCTCCGGGTCAGAAATGCTCTTAGTTAACGTAAAACCTATCCTGCAGGGGGGGATCCCCTCTCTGCTGGGTCCACTAGCTCTGGAAGGGTTGGGGGGACAGACCCCTTTTGTCCCCCAACCCTTCCAAACCCAGGGGACCATGGAGAGGGGATCAAATCCACCCCCTCCCAAACACTCCATTTTTAAAGAGAAGAAACCTCTTGGTTTCTCTTTAATATGGGGGGTGTCAGGGGGATTCCCACTCTCCGTTGGGTCCCCTGGGTTCAGGAGGGTTGGGGAGACAGACTCCATTTGTCCCCCCCCCAAACCTCCCAAACCCAGGGGCCCAGGGAGAGGGATCGATTCCACCCACACCCCCCAAACACTCTGTTTTTAAAGAGAAGAAACTGCTTGGTTTCTTCTCTTTAATAATGGGGTGTCCTGCATGGGGGATCCCCTCTCTGCCGGTTCCCCTGGCTCTAGAAGGGTTGGGGGGAAAGACCGCTTTTGTCCCTCCAACCCTCCCAAACCCAGGGACCAGGGAGAGGGGATCGATTCCACCCCCCTCCCAAACACTCCATTTTTAAAGAGAAGAAACTGCTTGGTTTCTTCTCTTTAATAATAAGGTGTCCTGCAGGGGGGGATCCCCTCTCTGCCTGGTCCCCTGGGTTCAGGGGAGGGGGGGGGTTGGGGGACAATATACACACACTCACACACACTGCTTCTCTCTCTCTCTCTCTCTCTCTCTCTCTCTCTCTCTCTCTCTCTCTCTCTCTCTCTCACTCTCTCTCTCTCTCTCTCTCTCTCACACACACACACACACACACACACACACACACACTCACTCACTCACACACGACCTTCCTGCCTTGCCAGGAATTTTTAATGTGTGTATTAGTGGTTGGAGTGATATTGTATGGGTGGTGGTTGTACACACCCAAAACCACCTCTAACTACCAACACACAGTTTAAAAATGCCTGGCTGGCCAGGCACAAATATGCTAATAAATACATAAATGCACCACCCATAAATACATATATACCTACAAATATTGCAAATTGCTGCACAAAAGCAAAAAAAAAAGTGTCATATTAGATTGGATAAACAATCCCTTTGGTCTCCCAGACAGCTGGCTCTGAAAAGTTCACAAAAGGAACATCCAATGACCTTTATTCACAGCATTTGGTAAGAAACTTTGCCTCTGAGTGAGGGTGTAGGGGGGTGTACTTTGTAAGTAGGAAAACTGGATATCCAACCAGTGTGTCACATAAGGTCTGGCATTGGCTCACTACAGGCAAAACAGGGTGCCATTCCTGCTTTTTGAGATTTTTTAAAACTATATGTGCCAGGTTGTGGACCAGGGACCTGATACATTCTACATCTAGACTGTTCTCCTGATTTCTCTGTCTCACTTCACATCCTAGTCCTCTCATCTTTAGTGTGTTTTGACAAGTTTATACATCAGTATTCGGAATTTTAAAGGAATCAACAGATGGATTAATGTCATAGAACAGGGATCCTCAATCTATGGCCCATGGGCCCACACACCAAGCCCAGCACCCTCACTCCAGCTGCCACTTTTGCTGCTGCTGCTGCCTCAATGCTCTGCCAATGCTCTGTAGCAGGGTGGATGTTGTAAATATTACAACATCTGCCCTGCTATGGAGCGCTGTTAGGGACATGCCAAGTGAAACAGAGGGGACAAGGGTTGAAGAGGTGGTGGCAGCATCAGCGGGACCGCTTTGGCTGAGCATGGGCGAGAAGGACAGCCTGGACCCCTCCTTCACCCACACTATGCAGCTCCTCCAGGCTGTTTAGTAGGGAAGCGGTGTGGGGGGAGTGATGGGTGGCTCAGGGTGGTCCTGATGGCGGCAGTGGGAGGGAGTGGGAGGGGCTCGTGGTGGTCTTGATGATTGTGGTGACAGGTGAGTGGTTTGGGGGAGTGGTGGTCCAACTGCCACCAGTGGATGTGTGGAGGAGGGGGCTCAGGTATGTCCTGCTGCCACCACTGTCTGACAGTGGTGGTGGTGGTGGCAGGACCACCAGTTAGGACCCTCAACTGTCTGAGAGGTATTGAACCAGCCCCCGGCTTTAAAAGGTTGAGGACCTGTTGAGTCCGGGTATTAATTGCAACGCGACAGCAGTTCGGGGTTAACCAACAAGTCATCCCTGGGGAAAACAGGGACGAGGTAGCGTGCCTTTTGCAGCAAGACTCAATGTGATTGCAACTTAAGCAATATGTGTTTGGACACAACAGGACCCCTCTCATAGAGCATAGTTTTCTGAGAAATATGCTCTCCTGGAAGCCTATTCATTTCCATCATTTAATTTAATTTAATAGTCATATTTATATATGCCGCCCACTCAGGCAGAACCCGACTCAGGGCGGCATTACAACAAGTTCTAAAAACACATAAAAACACTTTAAAAGACCCATATCCCACCCACTTTAAAAGACCCATATCCCACCCACCCATCCCACCCACTATCAAAAGAAGAAGAGAGAGTTCTTTGTTTACTTAAGCCAGCAGGCGGGGACCGTGTTCCCATTAGGGCCCCACACCTGCCCCGCCAGCCAGGTCTTCAATCCTTTCCTGAAGGGCAGCAATTCTCTTTGAAGTCTTAGATCTATTGGCAGGAGGTTCCAGAGAGTTGGTGCGGACATGGAGAAGGCCCTCCTTCAGGTGCTGGACAGATGTGCACCCCTAGTTGATGGTACTATTAGAGAGCCCTTCCGGTCCGCTCTGGTTGGACGGGCAGACACTCTTGGGACGATGCGGTCTCTAAGGTATCCTGGCCGACTGCCATATAGGGCTTTAAAGGTCAAAACCAGCACCTTGAATTGCACCCGGAGACAAACTGGTAACCAGTGCAGCTCCCGAAGTAGCGGTGAGGCATGGGCATATCGCCCACATCCCATCACCACCCGGGCTGCCACGTTCTGGACCAGCTGCAGCCTCCGAATGGTCGTCAACGGCAGCCCCATGTAGAGTGCATTACAATAATCTAGTCGGGAAGTGACCAGAGCATGGGTGACCATAAGCAAGGAGCCCCGGTCCAGGAACGTGCACAACTGGCCAATCACCCGAAGTTGGGCAAAAGCCCTCCTGGCCACAGCCGCTACCTGTTCTTCTAGCAGCAGCCGCTAGTCCAGAAGGACCCCCAAGTTGCGCACTGGGTCTGTCTGGGGCAAAACAGCCCCATCCAGTACCAAAGATGGTAACTCCCTGGATAACACAGGGCCCCTTATCCACAGCCACACTGTCTTGCTGGGATTCAGCTGAAGCCCATTGGCCCCCATCCAGACCCCAATGGCCTCCAGGCATCCGGATAGGATTTCAACAGCATCACTGGGGTCCCCACAGGCCAGTGTCATCCGCGTACTGATGGTACCGCAGCCCGTGGGAACGAATGATCTCACCCAGTGGCTTCATGTAGATGTTAAATAGGAGAGGAGAGAGCACCGAGCCCTGAGGCACCCCATACTTGAGGAGCCTAGGGCTGGACCTCTTACTCTCTAACCACACCAACTGGGTACGGCCCTCCAGAAAAGAGGAAAACCAGGACAACACGGTGCCCTGGATCCCCAGTCCTTTGAGCCGTTCCAGAAGGATACCGTGGTCGACGGTATCAAAGGCCGCTGAGAGGTCAAGAAGAGCAAGGACGGATGGATAACCCCCATCCCGCTCCTGCCAGAGATCATCCATCAGTGCAACCAATGCCGTCTCAGTACCATACCCAGGCCTGAATCCTGATTGAAAGGGGTCTAGATAATCCGCTTCCTCCAGGACACTCTGCAGCTGGCGCGCCACCGCCTTCTCCAAAACCTTACCCAGAAAGGGCAGGTTGGAAACTGGCCTGTAGTTGTTAAGGACAGCTGGGTCAAGGGATATTTTCTTCAGGAGGGGGCACACCAAAGCATGTTTTAGCGGTGCAAGAAATATCCCCTCCCATAATGATGCATTTATTATCGCCCCGACCCAGCCACCTGTCACCACCTTGGAGGCTTTCACCAACCAGGTGGGACAGGGGTCCAAAGGACATGTAGTGGCACACACAGCTGCAAGGAGCCTGTCCACTTCATCAGGGACAATAGGATCAAACCGATCCCAGATCGTACAGCAAGACTGTGCTCCGGTGCCCCCCCGACCCTCCCCATCCACGCCGGGATTCAGCCCTGAACGAATCCGATCGATTTTCTCCACCAGATGGTCAGCAAAGTCCTCAGCCGAACCCTGCCAACTGGGCACCGATCTCCCCCTACCGAGGAGGGACCTGGTTACCTGGAACAGGGCGGCTGGGCGATTATCAGCGGAGGCAATAAGGGTGGTGAAGTATTGCCGCCTCACCACCCCATCGCCACTAGGTAGGCCCTAATAGCAGCTTTACTAGTGTCCAATCGGAGTCATCCTGGGTCTTCACCCAGTGGCGCTCTAGGCATCTCTTTGCCCATTTGAGTTCCCGCAGTTCATCCGTGAACTACAGGGATGGCCTAACCCCACGGGCGCGGAGAGGCCGCAGTGGCGCGATTTCATCCAAGGTTGCTGTTGCCATCATTTTCCACAGGTCGACAAGTGCCTCGGGTGAATCGTGTAGCCGATCCAGAGGAACATCCCCCAGTTCCCTCTGGAATCCATCTGGATCCATTAGTCACCGAGGGTGGGCCATTTTAATAGGCCCTGCCTCCCTACGATGAAGCGTCGCCCCCAGAAAGTCAAGAGTCACCAGATAGTGATCTGACCATGGCACAGGTGAGATGACTAAATCCTGTAATCTCAGATCACGCTGCCACTGCTCCGACAAGAAAACTAAGTCTGGCGTGTGACCACTGCCCCTGGTCGGACCCCGAACTACCTGAGTCATACAAGAAATGTTCCTGATGGAATTGTTACAGTTGGCAAATTAAAGCAAAAGCAAAGCATTCACACTTATACACCACCCCATAGCTTTAATACACTCTCTGGGCAGTACACAAGTTTATTAGCATTTTGCCGCCAACATGCTGGGTACACATTTTACCTACATTGGAAGGATGGAAGGCTAAGTCATCCTTAATCCCTGGTCAGGACTGAACTCACAAACTTTTGGTTGCAGAACAGTAGCTTTTAACCACTACACCACCAGGGCTACTATATGATTTTAATCTGATCTTTTCATCAAATCTCATCAAAGGGGGCAGGGTATAAATGTAAATGAATGAATAAATGAATGTTCCTAGAAATATATTTATTTATTTATTTATTTATTTGTCCAATTTATATAACCACCCAACTCGAAACAACTCTGGGCGGCTCACAAAGTTAAAATCAACAACAGCTGAATGGATGAATGGATCATATAATTCAGCTGTCTTCCTGTAATCTTAACAGCATCATTGTGATCTCTATGTTATCTGTGTACAGTATGTGTTGTTTGTTATTGATAGAGTGTGACTTATTTTAGTCACATAAGCTCATCACCGTGCTCATGATCATTATGAGTATTAATAGGAACCTTTCACTTCATACCATTATGAATATACTTTGTGCAATCGTGTGCCATAAATAAGGTTGAAAATCTGCCTTAAAGTATTCTCCATAGTTTAGTGAACTATCTTTAGAATTTTGTATGATGGCAACAAATGTCGCTCTTCCCACCACAGGAGAGGAAATGTGGGGATGGTAAAAAAAAAAAAGAATTTCAAGGAGGGAAAGTTCAACCCCCCCGCCCCTTCAATCTACCATCTTAAATTCAAAGACTAAATACTTTCAGGTCACTATTTTAGGAATTCGGTTATTCATTGTGCTTATGTTTGTAGTTAGCTGTTTAATACAAAGACCAGTATCCTGTCACATAGCTCTGCCTGTATATGGGAATGACATCACCAGCCATGGCAAACCATTACTGCTTTCAGAGCTTGCATGACTTCCTACTCTAATACAGGTGATCAATAGGAACTGTACAAATCTCTGAGTTATCCCTTGAAACTGGGGTTGGGAGAGGAACTCTTGAATTTATAGTAATCTGCCAGACCATTGATAGTGCTTCTCTTGTTGTGCAGGCAACACAGTGTGGCAGGTTACTGGACAGAGATTTGTGCTGCTTAAAAAATGTCTTGCACTGGTAGATATCTTCCCACCATGTGATACCTTTTGTATGTGAAATATATGTTCTCTCCCTAGCACGAGCAGTTTGAGTGCCTATGAAACTGGCATCACAGCTTCTTGTGCAGCAGTTCTTTGGCATTAAGCATTTAATCAAAGGAGGAATTTTAAAATATAGTAGAGGTCTCCCTTGCTCGAAATCCAGTCAGATCTGACTCTAGGGGATGGTGCTCATCTCCATTTAAGGCCAAAGGGCTAGTGCATGTCCGTGGTCATGTAGCAGGCATGTCTAGACACTGGAGTGCATGGAATGTTGTTACCTTTTCTGCTGAAGTGGTACTTATATATATAGTTGCAATTTCTTGCTTTGGAGCTGCTAGGATGGCAGAAGCTGGGACAGACAACAAGCACTCACACTGTCATGCAGCACTCGGGTATTGAACTACTGACCTGCCGACCTTCTGATCATCAAGCTCAGCATCTTAACCAATAAGTTAACATGCTATTAGGTAGCCAGGCACCCCAAAGAGAAATCTCATCTGTGTGTTCTGCTCAGTATCCCTGAGTTTTTCCATGTGTTGAACAACAATTGTGGCAGTTGGTAGTTTCTTCTTCTATTTCTCTCCAGCTGGAGACTGAACATTATGACAACAATTCTGATTTCCATTGCAGCAACACTAAATGATATGGTATTGTATCCACACCAGTCTCTAAGGAATTTCAGCAAACAACTCTTTTAATTCCTGCACTTCAAATTTTCCTTGATTATCAGTTAGTAGTGTCCAAGAGTATACAATTTTTGTTAAATAGTACTGTGTCCTCCTGTAACTTCAGGGCAACCAAAGTACAGAATGAAAGGAAAAAAATCTAGAAAAATTATATAAAATATGTGTTATGCATTTATGTATGCAAGGATTACTGAATATGACATTCAAACTAGTGTCACTTAGGAATATTACAATTCAAGCTTTTAGCAGCACAGGGGCTAGGTGTGCTAATTGCCACGCACATTTGAAAATCCATGTTTTGGAACAACCTGTAGATCAAAGAAAGACTTTCCATGGTCATGGTCACCTTTGCAGGCCACCATTTTCTTGGGTGGGGGTGTATTTGGCAGCTGGATGGCAGTCATGCCACATCTGGGTTCTGCTGTTGCTGCTTTGTCTCTTGCTGCTCTCCCTTCAGCCTGCTGCCACCACCACGGTTGCATTTCAGGAACCTACCTGCCCCACTAACAGCCGCTCCAGCAGCTGGCTGGGGCTCTCAGATGTCTGTTGGCAACTACAGCTCTGTGATAAGGGGCAACATTTAATTTGTTTTCCTGACATTCCCAGCAGAGCTGCAATCATCCAGGAACCTCATAAAAATTCACTATATACGTGGATCTGCAGAGTTCAACCCCATGCTGTTTAAGGGTCAAGTGTACTTTCAAATTCTGTAGAAGGCAAAGTTGCATACAGAAATGCAAGCATTAGGAGAATTGCACACAAATTTGCATGTAAATTAAAAATGTTTAAGATAAATCAACTGGGGAAATGGGAAAATGAGAAAATGAAAGAGCTCCATCTGTAGTGTGGTAATAATATCCTCAATGTACATGCATCAGTTTTTGAAGCATAGGAACTTTTTCCAAATGCTTGTCAAGAAAGCCCATAAACAATGAGCTGGTTCTGAGTTTAGCCCAAAGGATCACCCCTTGCTTGATTAATGACAGCAGGTTATTATTCAGATTGAAAGGTTAAAATGCATCTGCTGACTGTGACCATCAGCACACTCCCAATCGATCCAGAGAAGGATCACCAAGATAATAAAGGGTCTGGATGTCAAGCCATATGGGGAAAGGGGCATAAAATGTATATGTGTAGTCTGAAGAAAAGAAAACTGAGAGCTGAAACACTAGACCAGAGATTCACAACCTACGGCCCGTGGGCTGGCCCCAGCACCCGGCCCCATTCCATCTGGCCCACAGTGATGACCACACAAGCAGGTGTGGGCACATTTATGACAGCCATAAACACGCCCGCACATGCGCAAACACACCCACCATGGTTTGCAGCAGGGGGACAAATCTGTCTGGGCCGCTCAGTTGTCTGAGCGGGCGTGGTCCAGCCTGTGGCACCAAAAGGTTGAAAACCCCTGCATTAAACAGTCTAGAAGTGGCATCATATGCAAGATGGAGCAATCTTATTTTCTGTTGCCGCAGAAGTAGTGACTTGAACTAATGGATTCAAACTACAAGGAAGGAGGTTCCAACTAAATATCTAGAAAGATTTCATAATGGTAAGAGCTGCCTGACAAGAAAAATATATTAATATAGTGAAATTTGACTACTGAATGACAGATATCCTGTCTACAATTCCTTTATCTCTCTCTTTGGCGCATTTTTTGTGCAGCTTGGTCCACTTTTTCTTCCAGACCAACTCACTGCAAAACAGCACTTTTTAAGCCCCCTGTTACAGGTTTCTACTATTTTGTGGAGCTGCCTTTTATTTCAATTCCTAGCATATACAGATGCTTAGATTTGGATAAAAGAGAAAGAAGCAGCAGTGAATTGTTTACTTTGTGGTTATCATTTACGATCTAAACAAAGTAAACAATTCTGATTGCTAGGAATGATTAGGTGAAGTACAATTTGCTTTCTTACATTTGCTAGATGATCTTGTTCTTCTGCAGTGATCATCTACTGTACTTGAGAAAAAGAAAATTACACTTTCCCTGATCATTCAGCAATCATAGGAACTATTTAGTTTCAAACCTCTTAATAGCACCATTGATGATCAACTGACCACTGATCCGCTATTGTGTGGATCACCTCCCTCATACCTCTGCAGCTTGCTGCAGTAATCACCCCCTCCCAATTACCACAATCACTGCTACCTCCTCCACCACTGCTGCTGCCAATCATTGGCAGCCAATGCCAAGATGCCAGAGGACAATGTTGCACTGTTAATTTGGAGGAGCAAAATTCTACTGGGACATAGGGACACACCAAAAGCATTTTGCTCATCCCCACTCCTTTGTCCCATGTCACACACACCCTAAAAATGGGCAGTGTAGACATACCTAGAGAAAATTTACATAAGAACATAAGAACAGCCTTGCTGGAACAGGCCACAGCCCATCCAGTCCAGCATTCTGTCTCACACAGTGGCTCACCATTTCCTTCAGGGTATTCCCAAGCAGATGCCTGCTTAGGATTCCGTGGAAATGATATTGAGAGATATCCTGCCTATCTCTCCAACCCGGAGGTTGTCCTTAAGTATCCATAATTATAGCCATTGATACTCTTGTCCTCCATGAACTTGTCTAATACTTTCTTAAAGCTGTCAAGACTGACAGCTGTCACCACTTCTTCTGGCAGGGAGTTCCATAGACCAGTAATCCTCTGGGTGAAAAAGTACTTTCTCTTATTTGTTTGAGAACTAGTACCCAAAAGTTTCATGGAGTGTCCCCTAGTTCTAGTGTCATGCGATAGGGAAAACAGTTTTTCCTTATCTACTTTGTCCACACCGTGCATGATTTTATAAACTTCAATCAGGTCACCTCTTAGACGTCGTCGTTCAAGAGTGAAGAGGCCCAACCGTTGCAGCCTCAGATGGTAAGGAAGGTGTTCCAGTCCCCTAATCATTCTGGTTGCCCTCCTCTGCACTTTTTCCAGCTCCATAATATCCTTCTGGAGGTATGGCGACCAGAACTGTACACAGTATTCCAGATGGGGCCTCACCATAGATTTATAAAGAGGCAAAATGACACTTGCTGACTTATTTTCTATACCCTTCCTAATGATCCCTAGCATTGAGTTTGCTTTTTTCACTGCTGAGGCACACTGGGTTGACACCTTCATTGAGTTGTCCACTAGGACACCAAGGTCCCTTTCCTGGTTTGTCGCAGAGAGTTCAGACCCCATCAGTTTATAAATGTAATTGGGGTTCTTTGCCCCAACATGCATCACTCTGCACTTACTAATGTTGAAACTCATTTGCCACTGTTTTGCCCACTCCCCCAGTGTCGAGAGATCCCTCTGGAGCTCCTCACAATCTCTCACAGTTTTCACTACCCTGTATAATTTAGTGTCGTCAGCAAATTTGGCTACCTTGCTTTTTACTCCTACCTCTAGATCATTTATGAAGAGGTTGAAAAGCAGGGGTCCCAGTACTGAACCTTGGGGGACCCCACTCTTTACTTCCCTCCACTTGGAGAAGTGTCCATTTAGTGCTACCCTCTGTTTCCTGTTCCTTAGCCAGTTGCTGATCCTGGACAAGACCTGTCCCTTTATTCCATGACTGGTAAGTTTATTCAAGAGCCTTTGGTGTGGGACCTTGTCAAAAGCCTTCTGAAAGTCCAGATAAACAATGTCAACTGGATCCCCCTTATCCATATGCTTATTGACACTCTCAAAAAATTCCAACAGATTAGTGAGGCATGATTTGCCCTTGCAAAAGCCATGTTGGCTCTCCTTTAGCAGCGCCTTCTCTTCTATGTGCCTATTAATTCTATCTTTTAGGATGGTTTCCATCACTTTACCTGGGACAAATGTCAAACTGACAGGTCGGTAATTCCCTGGATCACCCCTGGATCCTTTTTTGAAAATTGGTGTTACATTCGCTACCTTCCAGTCATCAGGCACAAAGCCTGATTTGAGGGAAAGATTATATATTTTGGCTAGGAGATCAGCAATTTCATCTTTAAGTTCCCTGAGAACTCGTGGATGGATGCCATCTGGTCCTGGTGATTTGTTAGTGTTTAGTTTAACAAGACATGCAAGGACCTCCTCCCTGGTTATTTCTATCTGGCTTAATTCTTCGGTTTCCCTCCCTATGAAGATAGGCTCTGTTTTGGGCATGTGGCCTCTGTCTTCTTCAGTGAATACTGAAGCAAAGAATTCATTGAGTCTCTCTGCAATCTCTGTTTCCTCTTTAATAACCCCTTGCCTTCCATTGTCATCTAATGGTCCAATGGCCTTCCTAGTTGGGTTCTTACTTCTAATGTACTTAAAGAAGTCTTTGTTATTTCTCTGAGTATTTTTAGCTATACGCTCCTCAAAGTCTTGCTTTGCTTTCCTGATTGTTGCCTTGCATTTGTTCTGCCAGAATTTATGTTTTTGCCTGCTGTCCTCATTCGGACAAGCCTTCCATCTTCTAAATGAGCTTCTCTTGCTCTTGATCACTTCCCGAACAGCTCCTGTAAGCCACATTGGAGTCCTCTTGGACCTGGCAGTGCCCTTTTTCCTTTTGGGTATGCATTCCAATTGAGCCTCTGTTATTGTTTTTGTAAACAGCCTCCATGCCTCTTGGAGTGTTTGGACTCTCTCAATTTTCCCTTTCAGCTTCTTTTTTACTAGTTTCCTCAACTTTGGGAAATTTCCTTTTTGAAAATTTAAGGTCTCTGTGTTAGATTTTATCAGTGACTTGCGGTCTATGATCAAGTTAAACATAATTGAGTTGTGGTCACTGTTCCCTATTGGATCAGTCACATTAACATCTTGCACCAGATCCTGAGTATTACTCAGGATCAAGTCAAGGATTCTTGTACCTCTAGTTGGGTCTTCAACCAACTGTCCCAGGGAACAATCATTTAGCATATCTAGGAACTTTATCTCTTTATCATGTGCTGAACAACAGTTCACCCAGTCTATGTGAGGGTAATTGAAGTCCCCCATTATAACCAGGCTTCCCTTCTTGGATGCCTCCTTTACAACATTCTGCAACTGCCAGTCTCCCTCAAGAGTTCGGGTCGGAGGCCGATAGTATATGCCTACTGTTAGACCATCCTTGTGGCCTGGTACTCTTACCCACAGAGCTTCTAATGGTGACTCCAAATCACCTAGATATTCCAATTCATACGATTTTATCACTTCTTTGACATACAAGACCACACCACCTCCCATTTGCCCCTTCCTATCCTTCCTGTACAGTTTGTAGCCTGGGATAACTGTATCCCATTGGTTATCATCCGTCCACCAGGTTTCAGTGATACCAATAATATCAATATTCTTATCTATTGCTAAGTATTCCAGCTCCCCTATTTTGTTCCGGAGGCTTCTGGCATTTGTATACAAGCATTTATATATGCTTTTCTGACACAGTCTTTTGTGTCCAGTTGCATTGTTAGACTGCCTCTTGCATCCTTCTGCTAGAATGCTAGTGACTAGCTCCTCGCTCTGCTCAGTAAATTTTGCATCCTCCTCACTACTCAAGTACACACTTTTCCGAACCGGATGCTGCCCAGCTCCTGTCGGCTTTCCCCCAGTTATCAGTTTAAAAGCTGCTCTGCAGCCTTTTTGATGTTGAGTGCCAGCAATCTGGTCCCATCATGGTTCAAATGCAACCCATCCCTCCTGAACAGATTTGGCTTGTCCCAAAATGTTCTCCAGTTCCTGACAAATCTGAAACCCTCCTCTCGACACCACCGCCTCATCCACGCATTGAGGCTTCTGAGCTCTGCCTGCCTGGTAGGTCCTGCGCGAGGGACAGGCAGCACTTCTGAAAATGCTACCTTGGAAGTCCGGGACTTCAATCTTCTTCCTAACAACCTGAATTTGGCTTCCAGGACAGACCGCTTGGCCTTCCCAACATCATTGGTACCAACGTGTACCATGACAACTGGCTCGTTCCCAGTTCTCTCTAACAATCTATCTAGATTTCTTGTGATGTCTGCAACTTTTGCACCTGGCAGGCAAGTCACCATACGGTTATCATGTGCATCACAAATCCATTTCTCTGTATTTCTAATTATTGAATCGCCTAGTACAAGGAGCCTCTCTCCTGCAATCTGTTCATCTACATGCACCTCATCAACCATATTAAGGGAGAGAAACTCAGTTTGTTCCTGTTGTTTATCTTCCTGGATCTCATCAAGTGTGATGAAGGAGAGATCATCAGGTGGAACCAGTTGTTCCTCTGTGTGTTCCTCATCAGGTGTGATGAGGGAAAGAGCCTCAAATTTATTCTATAATTTCAGACTCTCAGAGTGATCCCCTACTCTTCTCCTCCTTTGAGTCACATTCCTCCAAACATCTCCCTCCTGAGTTAGTGAAGGGCCTTCTCCCTCAGAACTGTGCCCTGTCTCTACTTTATCCAGCATAGTCTGTTCCGCTCTGTCCAAGGACAGCTCAAGCTCCTTAATTTGTTGATGGTTAGATATGCGGGCCTCTAGCTGCTGGACCTTCTCTTCTAGTAGTGCAACCAGCTTGCACTTGCTGCAAGTGTAGTTCTCCATATGCTTTGGCAAGAACACAAACATGGCACAAGTATTGCAGGTAACTACAACTGTTCCCTCAGAATCCATTTTAACAAGTGCAGTATTCCGGGCTTCAAAAATGTACACGTTTACTACCTTTCTACCTAGTAAGACTATATTCTTCCTTTGTTACTAGTTTGCAATCTCGCGCGCCGTTAGGCCTCTAAAGCAACTCTACTCCAACTGCAAAACTTACCAGTGCTCACTTCCTTTGTTTGGCTCTCCTCAGCAGCAGCTCTGCTTAAGAGCACATGCAGAGTCAAAAGGGCTGACCCTGAAAGAGCTCAGAGCTTTTAAAGGCTAGTGTGGCTCCGCCCCTATGAGTCACAGTTCAGGGAAGGGCCTGGTGTGGCTCTGCCCCCCTGCTTCTGGAAGCTTCAAACTGCTTCCTCTGTTTGAACAGAGGTGGCTCTCAGCAGTTTAAATTATCAATTTAAATTAGTGGAGGCCTCTAAAGCAGCTCTACTCCAACTGCAAAACTTACCAGTGCTCACTTCCTTTGTTTGGCTCTCCTCAGCAGCAGCTCTGCTTAAGAGCACATGCAGAGTCAAAAGGGCTGACCGTGAAAGAGCTCAGAGCTTTTAAAGGCTAGTGTGGCTCCGCCCCTATGAGTCACAGTTCAGGGAAGGGCCTGGTGTGGCTCTGCACCCTGCTTCTGGAAGCTTCAAACTGCTTCCTATGTTTGAACAGAGGTGGCTCTCAGCAGTTTAAATTATCAATTTAAATTAGTGGATGCCTCTAAAGCAGCTCTACTCCAACTGCAAAACTTACCAGTGCTCACTTCCTTTGTTTGGCTCTCCTCAGCAGCAGCTCTGCTTAAGAGCACATGCAGAGTCAAAAGGGCTGACCGTGAAAGAGCTCAGAGCTTTTAAAGGCTAGTGTGGCTCCGCCCCTATGAGTCACAGTTCAGGGAAGGGCCTGGTGTGGCTCTGCCCCCCTGCTTCTGGAAGCTTCAAACTGCTTCCTCTGTTTGAACAGAGGTGGCTCTCAGCAGTTTAAATTATCAATTTAAATTAGTGGAGGCCTCTAAAGGAGCTCTACTCCAACTGCAAAACTTACCAGTGCTCACTTCCTTTGTTTGGCTCTCCTCAGCAGCAGCTCTGCTTAAGAGCACATGCAGAGTCAAAAGGCTTCCAGAAGGCTTCACCACATCTACAAGATGGGGAGAATTGTCACCATTTAAATTGTGCATCAATAAATTATTATATGGACAACAATGAATTGCCTGGTAATGGTTAGAATAATAGAATCCTAGAATAAAGGATTTGAAAGGGGCCTATTAAGCCATTAAGTCTAAGACCCTGTTCAATGAAGGAATCCAAATCAAAGCATATTTGATAGCTGGTTGTCTAATTTTTAGCACTTGAGCACTCACCACTAACCAAGCTAATAGTGTCCATTGTCATACTACTCTGTTAGGAAGATTTTCAAAGTCGAAGTATATTTGACAGGTGGCTGCCAAGATTTCTCTTGAATTTGAAGTTGTAGAGCTCACCATTCCCTAAAATATAATTAGCACCATTGACTTACAGTCCAGTGCCTAACTTACCTGGGACTTTCCTGATATTCAGCTAAAATTGGTCATCTTCAAATTTGAGCTCATTATTATGTGTCCTGCACTGTGAAATGATTGAGAACAGATCCTGCTCTTCCTCTGTATGAACATGTTTTGGAGTGTTTCCTCATAGGACTTGTTTTCCAATCTTCAGATGATCCTTGTTGTCCTCTGAATGTGTTACCTTTCTTTTTGCACATTGCAGTGTTGATTCATATTCAGCCTAATTTTTATATATTTTTATTATCCAAAAATTAAAAATTAAATAAAAAACATAATAAGAAATACAACTTGAACTTATTAGCTATAATTATAAGAGTCTGCTGTAGAACAACCACGTTATGTACTATTGTACATATATCCAATCACTATTAACCAATTTAGGTAATTTCTTATAACTTCACTTGAAAAACTATCAATAAGTATTGATCATGGTATAAGAAACTTAACAACACATTTAAATAGGATAACAGGTGTACCCTTCACCATATGGGGAACCACTACTTCCAAATTGTAACAAATAACTTCTTTAGCATTCATTATTGCCTTTCCAAAACCTCAGTGTTTCTTGTACAGGTTTAAATCTCTAGTTCTTTTTCAATACACATTCTATTGACTCATATCCAGCTTGTAATCTGTAACAATTCCAAGATCCTTCTCACTCATATTATTACTGGGACAAGTATCCAGTATCTTGTAATTTATCAAATGGGATTTTCCCCTATGTGTAGAATTTTCCACTTATCCCTGTTAAATTTCATTCTGTTGTTTTCAGTTCATTGTTCAAGCCTATCAAGATCATTTTGAATTTTGTTTCTCTCTTCCAAGGCATTGGCTATTCCACACCATTTTGTGTCATCTACAGATTAAGTATTCCCTGCACTCCCTCATCCAAGTCATGAATGAAAATGTTGAAGAGCACTGGGCCCAGGACTGGGCCTTGTGGTACCCCACTTGTTACTCCCTCTCGGTTTGAGGAGCCATTCTCTGAGTACAACTCTATAACTCTCTATGCAAGCAGCTGACAATTGTTCTAGCCCATATCTAGTTACCTTGCTAATAAAAACATTAGAATGAAGAAATATAACCTTGAATTTTTTTTATAAAATAGGTAACAGTGTAAGTAGCAATGTACTGAATGTCCATTAGAGACCATTGCAGACTAAAATAACAAAATTGTGTCTAATTCCATGTTATCTGCATAAATAGCAGAGACCCATTATTTCTCTATGAGGTTTGTTTCTCATCTGAAGAGCAATGTTAAGTGAATGGAAACCTCTACATGAACAGATTCAATGAAAAAAATCTCATTGAGTCTGCTAAAATAAGAAAAGAGAAAGATAAAATACTTGTTTTACATTAATTTGATGAAGCTGCCGTCTGTTACCAAAGTAAAGTTTATGAGACCTACATTGACTCTTCTAGCCAACAAAACTTCAAAATTGTAAGTGATAAAGCTATATAAATATCCATACCTATAAAAGGAGGGAGCAGTGGCTCAGTGGTTAAGAAGCTCACCTTGTTAGCTTCAAGGTCTGCAGGTCGGCAGTTCAAGACCCAAGTACTGCATGACAGAATAAGTGCCTATCTCTGTCCCAGCTCCTGCCAACCTAGCAGTTTGGAAGCAAGAAATTGCAAGTACTGTAGATAAAAAGGGACCACTTTGTTGGGAAAAGATCTTGGGGACATAAAAAGAGCCTCATTCAGGTGTCCCCTAGTCAAGTTCCTTCAGCAAAAACCCTTTCAACCCAGAAAGCACCTTTGTGTGCTTCTGACATGAGGGGAAAAAATCTATAAAAGGAGATTCAGTCCTCCTACATTTTAAAATATTTGAACCTACATCTTTGTTCATAGCTCTAAGAATGATATTTAGAAGCCACTTGTTTTGACTTCTTAAAAGTTACATGTTTTCAACAATTTTGAGGTATCCTTAAGGTTTTCTGCATAAAAGAGATGTGAATTAATAAAGTTTGTAGCATTGACAAGGTAATGTTGGCTGGACTCATTTTTCTTTGTTTACTTCACTGTTTGTGGAAACAGTGATTTATTCTAATTCTCTGAAGAAGAGATGGACCAAGACTGGAAGCTACAATCTTGGCAAGCAAGCCAGGCGATCAGATTGATTAATTACTGCATCTTGACATTCCTGGTTAAATAGGCAGGGACAAGTAAATGGTTTGTACACTACCTTGATATCCGAATGAACTTTGATATGATTGTCATGATTATTTAATCATTTCAGGTTAGCTGTGACTGACCACCACAGAAACAAACTGCCGAGGTATTATAAAATTCTATAGTGCTCTAAGGGTATTGTTCAAGTGTTGTATTTTTGACCTTGAAAGGGGACTCTCCCTCATTTGATGTTTTTGAAATAGTGACTGATTGGCCAATGTCAGAGATACTTTAGCTATGAATTACTGAAGAGGTAGAAGTTTGGACTAGATGACTGTTAGGTATATTCCATCTATACCAATTGATTTGATTGATTTGAAGTTTAATTTACATACCACTTTTTTAGACCCCCATGGGTGACTCAAAGCGGTTTACCTAAGCAAAGTAACACAATATATATATACAACATAATTCATACAAATAAAACCTCAAAATAATACAAGATATTGACACGGCATAATTCATACAATACAAAAACTAATAAAGCAATAGTCTCCATAAATACAATATACAATTCAATAGCAGCATAACAATAAGAACAATATCAATAGGGTGAACCATCCGCCCATCCACCACCATCCCAGCCCTTCAAGTGATGGGGCTCGGGGCACTGAAGGTGAACACAGTCCAGGCCATGGAAATCAACCACTGAATGTGCCTTCACCTCCCATGGCCAGCCAGGCCAGAAGAGGAGCTGAGTTGGATCAGCCAGGAGGGAAAGGGAGTGCCCTGCGACCTTCGACAACAGCAGGAAAGGGAGCGCCCAGTGGACCTCAGTGGTGTAGGAGACTGGCTTTTTTAGCCGCTGGGGCAACTCCAGGTATTGCTCATCTCCTCCAGCTGACTGCTAGTCAAAACGGCGGTGGTGGACCTCAGCGGCAGAGGGGACTGGCTTTTGAAGCCGTCGGGGTGACTCCAGGTGCCTCTCATCCCCTCCAGCTGGCTGCCAGTCGAAATGGTGATGGTAGACCTTGGCGGCGGAGGGGAGTGGCTTTTGAAGCCGTCAGGGTGACTCCAGGTGCTGCTCATCCTCTCCAGCCAGCTACAGGTTGAAACAGCAGTGGTGGACCTCAGCGGTGGAGGGGAGTGGCTTTTGAAGCCGTCAGGGTGACTCCAGGTGCTGCTCATCCTCTCCAGCCAGCTACAGGTTGAAACAGCAGTGGTGGACCTCAGTGGTGGAGGGGAGTGGCTTTTGAAGCCACCAGGGTGACTCCAGGTGTTGCTCATCCCCTCCAGCTGGCTGCTGGTCAAAATGGCAATGGTGGACCTCAGCAGCAGAGGGAGGTGGCTTTTGAAGCCACTGGGGTAACTCCAGGTGCTGCTCATCCCCTCCAGCCAGCTGCCGGTTGAAACAAGCCTGTTACTCAAATAGCACATAGTTGTACAACCTGATCCAGTAACTTCATGTACATGTAGAACAGGTAGAATCATGATTTAATGGAGAACACTGAAAGGATCCTGTGTGGAAAATTAGAAAACTTATATTCTAGGAATTCTTAGTATTGAAATTTCATATACTTGTGACATTTCCATTTCTGTATTATCAATTATATCAGAAAGAAAGAAAGAAACCACTAGTTTTTCTTGCATTAATAAAATATGTATTCCAGTTATATTGATTATACTCAAATATGGGAACTATGAGCTTTTAAAATCCAGTAATGAGAGACAACTAGAATGAGCCTATTTAATCAATCTTCCCTATAATAGATATTAACTCACCAACTCTCCATTGATTAAATCAGCTTACTCAAATTGTGACTTACTTCTAGATGCCAATAAATTATTTTAAAAATGTTTTTACATGCACATGGAACTACTGTAATTTACAATCATAATAATAATTGTCTGATGTCAAATCAATTCTGACTAGTGGCAACCCTTTCCAAGATTTTCTAGTAGAAAATAAACAGAGTAGTTTTACTATTCCCTTCTTCTGGGAGTGTCCTGGGACTGTGTAGCCTGTCCATGGTTACACAGGCTAGTTCTACATCTGGGAGGCATATGGGGCATTGAACTCACACATTTATCTAAACCAGATATCTAAACCAAGCTATCGAGCTAGTGGAATAATTTAAAATAGATTTTATTATATTAGTACTTTAAATAATTCAGTATTTTTAAAGGTAGCAATTTGTTTAAGCGTAAAACTAGCAGAGCACTCAAAATGTTATGAACCTATTTTATACAAAGAGAAAAAATTTCAATAAAAATATGTGAAAGTTCGGACTGATTTTATTCCTTCTTTTACAAAGTCTTTAGTTAATGATTTTCCATCATTACAAGGTTTAAATGTAGTAAGTGCTTTCCCACAACTTGGTCTGTAACTGCAAGGAAATAAATTGAATAGGGAATAATGATGGAAGATCTAAAGTTCAAGTAGAATATTTCTCAGAGTTCACTTAGGGATGTATGTGTTTTCAAATGTTTATATATTTTATTTGGGAAAGGGCCAGTGGTAGCTCAGGAGAAAAAAAGTCAGCTTTGGTTCTGAAGGTTCTGTGCTTACCATCTGACAGGTATTTTCTTCACAAACTGCTTATCATTTATCACCACACTCAATCAATGCAGAAAAATCTAAAATTGATTAGCTGATGGTTTACAAATGCTGTTGTCAAACACTAATTTTGCAAATATTATATCAGACAGGGTTATTTCCCTATTTTCCATACCCAATCACTTCTGTAGATTTCTAAGCAGGCATAAACTTGAGTTGCCAGATCAGCAATCTTCAAATCTCTGTTGTCAAAAATTAAGTGGGGGAGGGCAAATGGGAAGGGGGAAAGACAAAGGATAAAGTGTTGTAGCACAATAAGGGTAACAGATATGTCTCTGTGTGAGCTTTTGTAGATCAGAATCCACTTCCTAAGACTTATTTCCTTGAGATTTCTGGAATGAAAACTGCAGTTGGACGACACCTGTGGGTGCATTTCCACTGGTGTCCCTTTGGCCCACCTCTCTCAGGAGGAGGAGGACTTGGCTTGCATTGCAAGTTGGTAGGGGGGAAGGAGTTGGTAGTCAGCCCTTATTAGGGCCAGCCCCTCACCCCCTGGCCCTTTCTAACTCTCAGCAGGAAGAATCCAATAGGGAACAGTGACCACAACTCAATTATGTTTAACTTGATCATAGACTGTAAGTCACTGATAAAATCTAACACAGAGACCTTAAATCTTCAAAAAGGAAATTTCCCAAAGATGAGGAAACTAGTAAAAAAGAAGCTGAAAGGGAAAATTGAGAGAGTCCAAACACTCCAAGAGGTATGGAGGCTGCTTACAAAAACAATAACAGAAGCCCAATTGGAATGCATACCCAAAAGGAAAAAGGGCACTGCCAGGTCCAAGAGGACTCCGATGTGGCTTACAGGAGCTGTTCGTGAAGTGATCAAGAGCAAGAAAAGCTCATTTAGAAGATGGAAGGCTTGTCCAAATGAGGACAGCAGGCAGAAACATAAATTCTGGCAGAACAAATGCAAGGCAACAATCAGGAAAGCAAAGCAAGACTTTGAGGAGCGTATAGCTAAAAATACTCAGAGAAATAACAAAGACTTCTTTAAGTACATTAGAAGTAAGAACGCAACTAGGAAGGCCATTGGACCATTAGATGACAATGGAAAGCAAGGGGTTATTAAAGAGGAAACAGAGATTGCAGAGAGACTCAATGAATTCTTTGCTCCAGTATTCACTGAAGAAGACAGAGACCACATGCCCAAAACAGAGCCTATCTTCATAGGCAGGGAAAACGAAGAATTAAGCCAGATAGAAATAACCAGGGAGGAGGTCCTTGCATGTCTTGTTAAGCTAAACACTAACAAATCCCCAGGACCAGACGGCATCCATCCACGAATTCTCAGGGAACTTAAAGATGAAATTGCTGATCTCCTAGCCAAAATATATAATATTTCCCAATCATCAGGCTTTGGGCCTGATGATTGGAAGGTAGCGAATGTAACACCAATTTTCAAAAAGGGATCCAGGGGTGATCCAGGAAATTACCAACCTGTCAGTTTGACATGTGTCCCAGGTAAAGTGAGGGAAACCATCCTAAAAGATAGAATTAATAGGCACATAGAAGAGAAGGCGCTGCTAAAGGAGAGCCAACATGGCTTTTGCAAGGGCAAATCATGCCTCACTAATTTGTTGGAATTTTTGAGAGTGTCAACAAGCATGTGGATAAGGGGGATCCAGTTGACATTGTTTATCTGGACTTTCAGAAGGCTTTTGACAAGGTCCCACACCAAAGGCTCTTGAATAAACTTACCAGTCATGGAATAAAGGGACAGGACTTGTCCTGGATCAGCAACTGGCTAAGGGACAGGAAACAGAGGGTAGCACTAAATGGACACTTCTCCAAGTGGAGGGAAGTAAAGAGTGGGGTCCCCCAAGGTTCAGTACTGGGACCCCTTCTTTTCAACCTCTTCATAAATGATCTAGAGATAGGAGTAAAAAGCAAGGTAGCCAAATTTGCTGACAACACTAAATTATACAGGGTAGTGAAAACTGTGAGAGATTGTGAGGAGCTCCAGAGGGATCTCTTGACACTGGGGGAGTGGGCAGAACAGTGGCAAATGAGCTTCAACACTAGTAAATGCAGAGCTATGCATGTTGGGGCAAAAAAACCCAATTACATTTATAAACTGATGGGGTCTGAACACTCTGCGACAAACCAGGAAAGGGACCTTGGTGTCCTGGTGGACAACTCAATGAAGGTGTCAACCCAGTGTGCCTCAGCTGTGAAAAAAGCAAACTCAATGCTAGGGATCATTAGGAAGGGTATAGAAAATAAGTCAGCAAGTGTCATTTTGCCTCTTTATAAATCTATGGTGAGGCCTCATCTGGAATACTGTGTACAGTTCTGGTCGCCATACCTCCAGAGGGATATTATGGAGTTGGAGAAAGTGCAGAGGAGGGCAACCAGAATGATTAGGGGACTGGAACACCTTCCTTACCATCTGAGGCTGCAACGGTTGGGCCTTTTCACTCTTGAACGATGGCATCTAAGAGGTGACCTGATTGAAGTTTATAAAATCATGCACGGTGTGGACAAAGTAGATAAGGAAAAACTGTTTTCCTTATCGCGCAACACTAGAAACTAGGGGACACTCGATGAAACTTTTGGGTACTCGTTCTCAAACAAATAAGAGAAAGTACTTTTTCACCCAGAGGATCACTGGTCTATGGAACTCCCAGCCAGAAGAAGTGGTGACAGCTGTCAGTCTTGACAGCTTTAAGAAAGGATTAGACAAATTCATGGAAGACAAGGATATCAATGGCTATAATTATGGATACTTAAGGACAACCTCCGGGTTGGAGAGATAGGCAGGATATCTCTCAGTGCCATTTCCAGGGAATCCTAAGCATGTGAAGGCATCTCCTTGGGAATGCCCTGAAGGAAATGGTGAGCCACTATGCTGGACTGGATGGGCTGTAGCCTGTTCCAGCAAGGCTGTTCTTATGTTCTTAACAATGCCAAACCGGTCTTGAGCTTGGTATCCTTTATTTAGAGGATGTTTTAAAACAAAGTTCTGTCCTTTGGCAACTGTTCAAACATTGTATAGAAAATTAAGACCAGGGAGCTACCTTCTATTGAGCAGCATTGTAAACTTGGACAATTTTTCTACCTAAGTAGGTTCAGGTTTGACTAAAAGCAGGATTCCTTCTTAGGCTTACAGGGAGAAGCTGGAATCTCCTCTAGGCCTCCTAAAGACTACCGGATTGGTAAAATAACTCAGTTGTTTAGGTACAGTAATACCTCGGATAACGAATGCATTGGATAATGATAAAATCGGATGACGATGTGGAATTTTGAAATAAAATTGCACCGGATAATGTTATTTTAGTGTTATCCAATGCATCGTGTTTTTCCCAGGTTGCCTTGCATAGAGACACCCACCGGCCCTCCGGGAAGGGAACCCACCAAGCGCCTGGCCACTTCCCTTCCCAGAGGGCTGGAGGGTGAGTGCAGAGACATCCACCGGCCCTCCGTAAAGGGAACTGGCCAGACGTGTGGCTGCTTCCCTTCCTGGAGGGCTGGCAGGTGAGTGCAAAGACACCCTCTGGCTGTCTGGGAAGGGAAGCAGCCAGGTGTGTGGCCTGTTCCCTTGTAGAAGGGGCCACGGGTGGGTCTGCACTCACCCATGGACCCTTTCTGCAAGGGAGCAGGCACCACTGGAGATCCAATCCGCAAAGCCGGCAGGGCTGGTCTGTGCCTGGGATCTGCCTTCCCAGGCAGAGACCAGCCTTGCAGGCTTTGCGGCTTGGATCCCCAGTGGTGTCCTTGCTGTTTCGAGGCTTGTGGGTTTTGCAGCTTGGATCTCCAGTGATGCCCTTGATGTTTCCAGGCAAGCCTCGAAACAGCGATGATACTACTGGGGATCCAAGCCGCAAAGCCCGCAAGGCTGGTCTCTGCCTGGGAAGGCAGTCCCCAGGTGGAGATCAGCCCTGTTCCCCAATTCTGTACCACTGTTGCCAAAAACATACGGGACAATAAGGAGACTCAAATGATAGTTTTGCTCAGATTATTGCAGTGACAATGGATTTCAAGTACAGAATTTACATCTGTGGCAGAGCTGCTTTTCCTTATTGATATTTCTCCAGCCTGTCTCCCCGAATGTATTGGATTAAAGTTTCTGTCTTCCATATTTACCTAAACCGGGAAACTGAGATTTATAGTTATACACCTCCGGACATTATTAAGCTGAGGAAGTCCAGTTTGTGCGCTGTTTTAATACATGAAGCAAACATAAAAATAGTAAGGAAAATTGAAGTCAGTTGCCGGGTAACTGGAACATAAAACTATTAAGGTACAGAAGTTATTCCCAGGTGTTATGTTTATATTTTTAGAATTCATATTCATTGCCTTGGATAGGAATGAATGTGGTCAATGGCAGAGAACAACAAGAGGTCCTATAGATGTCTCTTCTTGGTGAGAACTGGGATCATTGTTCCTACCTCAATCACTTCTCCTCCTCCTCCTCCTTCTGGTGATTGAAGATATTACTAACGATAAGGCCAAATGGCTGTTCAACCTGCTAGTGATGAAGTAAGTTGTTCTCAGTAATTTTAGAGAGACTGTTCTTTGTGGTAATACTGTATTCTTTTTATTTATTTTATTTATTTTCAATATTCCTATCCCACCTTATTCATCACGAGATGACTCAAGGCAGCCTCCAACAAATTATCAAACCATCAAGTTAAACAACAGTTAAAAAGCATTAGTTAAAACATCAATTAAAACATGATTAAAAACACAAGAAAAACACGTAAAAAGCACAAGATTAAAATTTCCTAACATCTAAAATCCTTCCTAAACCATTAAAAAGGATGAGGTAGAACGGGGTAGGGTTTATGGGGGAGGGAGACAAAAATACAATCATCTAAGGCAACTACATAAGCTACACAGGCTACACCAGCCAGCGGGATTGGGCCAAAGTGCCCGACATGCCCCACACCCACCGGCATAGCCATGTCTTAAGTGCCTTACTGAAGGGGAGGAGCTCAGTTTTTAGGTGAAAATCGGATGGAAGGAGGTTCCACAGGGCTGGGACAGACACTGAGAAGGCTCTCCTTCTGGTCCTGGACTGTTTAGCTTCTCTTGGGGATGGGACCACTACGGAGCCTCTCTTGTCTGCCCTCGTAGGACGGGCTGTTGGAATAAAAATGAATGCCCACCAGTGGCTCCCACAACAACTGTCCTAGTGGAAAGAGGGAATTCTTATTTTTGAAAACCCTACCTCTCTCCCCTCATTTGTCAGGAAATTTGAGCTTTTTCATTTCCCTTCCAGTTTCTTTTCATTTTTATTACATTTTCTCTTTCCTTTTTCTCCCCTTTTCTGTTGAAAACCCTTCATGCAACTCTGTTACCAAATGGCTGAGTTTAATTTGAATATATATTTTTAGGCAACTATCATACAAATAGTCAGCAACCTGTGTCTTGAAGGAAGGGAGAATGAGTTAAAGAAGATAATAGCTTAAAGAGTTATAAGGAATCCAAGAACATTTACTATAGTTTTCCAAGGATCTAAATTGTAATGTGCACTGATGAGTGATTTCAAGCGAACAAGATACTTGGTGATGGAAGGCGAATTTGGGAAAAAGCTCTCCACTGTGAGAACTGCAATCACATGGTAGCATGAAGCATAATTCATTTTTTAAAACATCAGATGAGTGCAGCCCCTGCTAAATTAATGGGCTGGCATGCTCTTGCTGAAATGTTTGATTGAGACATTTACATTTTGCAGCAGCTACTTTCAAAGTTGGTAGAAGGTTTTTGGTTTATCATAAGGTGAGAAAAAGAGAATACAGTAAAACCCCGACTTACAAAGGCCCCGAGTTACATAAAATTCAACTTACATAATGATTTTGTGCTAAAACCATGTCCCAATTTACATGATTTCCTATGTGTTTGCTTCGAGTTCAATAAATATGCTTTTTCCTATGGGTTTGTTTCGAGTTATGTAAAAATTCATTACTCTATGGGTTTGCTTCGATTTACATAAAAATTTCATTTTTCACTTACAAATGCCTTCGAGTTACATAAAAAACTGATTTAAGCAAAAGCCTATGGAACGGACTTTTTTTCATAAGTAGAGGTTTTACTGTATGTTACTTCAAATTAGAACATTTGTATCAGGGTAGGGATACAATAATTCTTTCACACAAAAACAGGACAGAATTAAAGGTTGCCCTTGCTCGAAAGCCAGTCGTATCTGACTCTAGGGTTCAGTGCTCATCTCTGTTTCAAAGCAGAAGAGCCAGCGCTGTCTGCTTCTGCAGACATTTCCGTGGTCATGCAGCAGGCATGACTAGACACCAAAGTGCATGGAACACTGTTTACCTTCCCACCAAAATGGTCCCTATTTAGCTACTTGCCATTTCTTGCTTTCAAACTGCTAGGTTTGCAGGAGCTGGGACAGAGACGGGAGCAGACATTTCCGTAGTCATGTGGCAGGCATCACTAGACACCGGAGTGCATGGAACGCTGTTTACCTACCCACCAAAATGGCCCCTATTTATCTACTTGCCTTTTTTTGCTTTCAAACTGCTAGGTTTGCAGGAGCTGGGACAGAGATGAGAGCAGATGTTTCCATGGTCATGCAGCAGGCATGACTAGACTCCAGAGCACAGGGAATGCTGTTTCCCCCCCCCCCCCGCCCAAGTGGTCCCTGTTTGCCTACTTGCCATTTCTTGCTTTCAAACTGCTTGGTTTGCAGGAGCTGGGACAAATACGGGAGGCTGGAGCTCATTCCGTATTCCTGCATAATTCAGATATCGAACTGCTGCTGCTACAGAGAATAGAGGGCAGGCACATTTCTCCCAACCCCCTTGTTTACCAAGCTTCTGCTGCTGCCACCTACTGGTCATTCCAATAGAAGTGCAAGAATTTTTTTCTTCCAAATCAAGTGGTTTGAAATTCGTGAAATTTTCATGCTTTTTATCGAACCATGCAGGACAGTTACAAAATGTGAAAATCACGGTTTTCCGTTACATATGGCCACTCTATATCAGGGACGGCAGTGGCTCAAGTGGTTAAGGTGCTGACTGGAAGGTGGAAGGTCAGCAGTTCAAAACCTGAGTACTGCATGACGGAATGAGTGCCCGTCTCTGTCCCAGCTCATGCCAACCCAGCAGTTTGAAAGCAAAAAATTGCAAGTCGATAAATAGGGACCTCTTTGGTGGGAAGGTCAACAGCGTTCTCTGCCCTCCAGCATCTAGACATGCCTGCCACATGTCCACATGTCTTAGGCTATAAACAGAGATGAGCACTAAACCCTAGTGTCGGATATGACTGGCTTTCGAACAAGGGTGACCTTTACCTTTACCATATCAGATTTACAGATAATTGAAAACATAGGAATATGGGTATTTCTTTTAAAAAGGAAGAAGGAAATAAAAACTCTTTCATGACCTTAATGAAAACATCTTATCCATATCAGTGTCATCACCATGAGAGGGACAGACCCTCCTTTCATTGCTTCTAAAGCCCAAACAATAGCAATAATACTGTAATGTCTTGGCTCTGTGATCAGAAAGGAAGGAGCTATGTCAATAGAGAAAGTGCTACAGTTTTGCTGACATGTTGTTAAAGACGGAGGAGGCAGGAGAAGCTACTGAAATTTAAACCTTTCTTCCTGAAAAGGAGAGTATTTCAGTAACAAAAGGAAAAAGCTTGAAAGCCATTAGCAAATGCACAATTGTCCTTTGGAACAGCACTACAATATGCAGAGAGACAGATCTCTTCAGATCATAGATCTAAAGGGAAATGCATGTCTTAGAATGCACTATGCATAGTTGGGAACATTTTTCAATTTCAGTGATCTGAATTCAAACCAGTGTGAGGTAAGGAGGCACAAAGAAAACTGGATGTCTAAAACTCATAAAGTGATCAGAAACCCAAAGGCCGATATAGAAAAACAAACAGTTAATTCCTCAGGTCTTGCTTTTTCTTCCTCCTATTTGTATTACGTGTCTTTCCTCAAGTTGGTATAAGAAGAATAAATATTTTGTTGTTGTTTGGACATGCAAATGGTATTCAAATAAATAATAATCAAGTAAGTTCAGTGACTCTGAATAAAATTCAGATTACACTATGTAGTTAATTTGGATAGAGAGAGAAATGAGACATGAGAAATACAGTTATGTTTTCAAATGTCACTCTACTCCAATCAAATGAAGCCAATGCATGGACATGAAACAAAAAGCCGATTACTGGCTAGTACCTATCAAAATGGAGGACACCAGTCTTCTAAATAAGTAAGTGTTTGTGCATCATTACCACATCTTCCCCTGCCCACTGTGTTTCTATATCTAAGCAAATACTTCCACTGGGGAAATAAACATTCTCTTTTTAATGTGTATGCAAAGCCATAAAACAAAGGCAGAAAACAGAGGGACATAATTATGCCTCTGGTTCCTTAATTTTATTCATTTTGGTCTCCCACTGTATGGTAGCGTCCTTTTAATGAAGGAACTGTGCAATGTCTTTTGTTTAATGATGTATTAATATAATTGTTTTAAATCTTAATTCATGTAATTCTCTCCTAGTTTCCCTGTTTTCCGTGCCTTCTGGCAGAGACAGGTGGTCCAGGGCATGCTTTCCCTATAGTGTAATTTATAGCTATTCTCTTAACAAAATATCCCATTTTTGTTCTCACTTGTTAATTACACACTGTAGAAATTTAAACAGAATTTGTTCACTCCTGAGAAAATCACCTTATATAAAATTGAATTAAGACCATGTGTTTGATAACGAGAAGGACTTCTTTGCCCTGATACCAGAGTATGCATCTCCATGATAGAGAGACATTATATCCCTAAGTTGTGAGGTCTTCATTAGCACAGCAATCTATGGACTCCAAATGTCACAAAAGTGATGCCCCAAAGATAACACACATTGGCGACAGTAAAGTATCAAGTTAGCTAATATTCAGCCTAAGATCTACTTAGATGTGTATGTCTTTGCAGGCGCACCCCCCCAATAACGGACACAGACAACATTGAAAGTGGATAACAGCATCGGGCCACATTTATTGATTCAATGCCCTAGTCCGAATTATAAATTTGTATTGGTAAAACGACCAATCATAATTCATAAGGCAAGCAGGCCGAAGTAACACTGGTAAGGTACCACCCCAAAATTGCCAACGGCAATTGGTTACAATGTATCAATTTGTATCAATTTGTTTGTTGACAACAAACAAATTGTTGACCGTAGTCAATAACTAACTCATGACCCCACCCTCTGACGCGTATCCGTGAAATCACAGGGGTGATGCATGCTGGTTAGCAATCGTCATCACCCCGTCGCCTGGTTCGTCGTTGACCGGACAACGTTTAACTAATTTATTCCTGTCTAGTGTTGTCCAGTCAATTGCGAACCTGCCGGATACCTGTGGGTCATACTGTTTACCTTACCAGTGCTACCCGCCAATGTGACCAAAGTCAACGTTAGGAACATAGAAAGACCCCTATATCAAACCATAGCAACAGTGTGGGATGGGCAAAAAAGCCAGGACCCGGAAGCCAATATGGGTCCCAGCCAAAAATTCCCACCTGGCCCCGAAGCGACCAAAATATCACACTGTTAACTAGGGAGGGGGTGGAGGGGAAAAAACTTCTCCGCTCCGTCGCTGAGGTAAAATGGCAGCTCGGCTGCCTCGTGGCCACCCCTTTTATCAGGGAGCTGGCCACGCCCCTAACTACCCGGATTCTCTGTCCTGTGGGGGGGGGCCCCGCAAAGGGCGCGGCGGCCATTTTGGCGCCGCGCTTGCATTGCAGGCGCACCCCCCCAATAACGGACACAGACAACATTGAAAGTGGATAACAGCATAGGGCCACATTTATTGATTCAATGCCCTAGTCCGAATTATAAATTTGTATTGGTAAAACGACCAATCATAATTCATAAGGCAAGCAGGCCGAAGTAACACTGGTAAGGTACCACCCCAAAATTGCCAACGGCAATTGGTTACAATGTATCAATTTGTATCAATTTGTTTGTTGACAACAAACAAATTGTTGACCGTAGTCAATAACTAACTCATGACCCCACCCTCTGACGCGTATCCGTGAAATCACAGGGGTGATGCATGCTGGTTAGCAATCGTCATCACCCCGTCGCCTGGTTCGTCGTTGACCGGACAACGTTTAACTAATTTATTCCTGTCTAGTGTTGTCCAGTCAATTGCGAACCTGCCGGATACCTGTGGGTCATACTGTTTACCTTACCAGTGCTACCCGCCACACGGAGGGGCTTCAAAGAAGACCTGACGCCCCCACCCAGACCGTCAGCCCGGTCGACAGGCCTGCTCGCCAATCACCCAACAGGAGGTCCATACCTCCTCGCGACAGGTGGACCCCATCCCTTGCATACAAGTCATAATTTTGTAGGCTAATATCGGGGTGATGACTGACCCGTCCCCAAGCCCCGTTGGCAAGAAACCGCGCCACCACCCTGTTGACCGTGCGCCTAGCGCAGTCAAGGGCCAGGAGGTGAACGCCCCCTCTATAAGAAAGGCGCGGGATAATGTCCAACCAAACCAGGGTTGTGGCAGGCCAGACATAATGCAAGTAGGCGAGGTCCCCGCAATTCGCATGCTTGAGCGATAAGCCGGTGACCTGGCCCAAATCAGTGCCCCCCAGGTGGATGATGAGAATGTCAGGCGGGTCAGCACTCAGGCCAGAAAAAAGGAAAGGCCGCAGCTCCCGCCATAACATCCCTGGCTTACCATGCCATGTGAGACTGGCGTGTTCACCCAGTCCCAGTCGGGGTCCCCACTCTGTCGCCGCAGCGTAACGCGCTGCCCTGTGCACATAGCTGTGGCCCACCAGCCATACTGTCACCGGTGTACTACAACACCCAGGGTCTGTAAGAAAATTGAGAAAAATTGAGAAAAAGACGGTAAGGTGACTGGATTGGTACTCATGGCGGGAGTGGGCGCACATAAAACTGAAAACATTACGAGCCCCACCTCCCCATGCTGCGTATGTCAGCCCCAGAGTACCCAAAAGCAGCTGCTGTAGCGGCTGCACCAATACGGAATGAATGTGTGCCAAAACGGGCACCTGGTAGGCCCACCCTGGTGAGGGCTCTGGCTGTGACCTTCCAAAACTGAAATTTAGTAAGGGGAGACCCATCTTGGTGACAGAAAAACGGGCCGTGGTGCCTGCCACGCAGTGCCAGGAATTCCTGTAGGGCACCAACCGGACAGATGTCTGCCAAAGAACACCGTAGCAGTCTTACACCACTGCCTACGCCATGCTGATCTGTCTTAGAGGAGCGTATCCTCAACTGGGCCCAGTCTTTGGCAACATAGACATCCTCGAGTTCCAGTGCCCTACACCTGCATCCGCCTTATACAGCATCTCAAGCTCGCTGTCGCGGAGCGCTCCAAAAAGGCCACCATTGTAGCCGCATGAAGTGGGCTGCCTCATTTCCAAAACAGAGGCCAGGCCAGCCCCGGGCCAATTGGGTAAAAAACCCTGGGAAAATCTTGCATCCGCCTTACTCAGCATCTCAAGCTCGCCGATGCGGAGGGCTCCAAAAAGGCCACCGTTGTAGCCGCATAAAGTGGGCTGCCTCATTTATCAAAACTGAGGCCAGGCCAGCCCCGGGCCAATTGGGTAAAAACCCTGGGAAACTCTTGCATCCGCCTTACTCAGCATCTCAAGCTCGCCGACTGTTGTGTTCTAATGGTTTTACCTTCCACATGGATTACAATGTATCTGAACCAATGTAACCTTGCCTATAGTAACAATGTAACCTTCAGCTGTATCTCATGAACCCTGTAATAGGACGCGAGCTAATGACCACCAGCTGGCAGCAGCGAGCGTCCAGGCTCTCTTGGTCCAAACTCATCAAAGGCAACAGCGCGGGAAGTTTTCCCGCCACCACCTACACCTGGACAAGAAGGGCGTGACCACCAATGACGTCACGCAGATAGTAGCCAATGGGCTATCATGGAACCACGTTCAAATGTATTACTACTGTATATAAAGAGCTATCGATCCGCCATTACCTCATGTTCCCTCTGTCCACCATGCAATAAACCTGAGTTAACCCAACCCGAGGCTGTGTCCTGTGTCTTGGTTTTCATACACTAAATTGGCGACGAAGGTGGGATAATGGATCCCCAAGGAGCAGCCAGGGCACAGAGCGGGTTCAACATCACCAAACCGCAAGACTGGGAGCTGTTTGAGATGGACTTCCAGGCAGCACTGGTGGAACTCAAAGTCAAAGAAGACGACGAGGAGAGGAAGAGGGCCATCCTCACCAGAATGCTCGGGTTAGAAACCAAGCGGACGCTGGTGGGCATCATCGCACCGAAGAAGGTGAGCGAATTTAAGGCAGACGACATCATGAAGCTGCTGCGAGAGCGTTTCCGACCCTCGAGGGCAATGTTTCCCGCTCGGAGCGCGTTTTGGAGGCGAGTCCAAGCGCCGGATGAGTCGGTTGAGGCGTTCGTGACCGCCATGAGGATAGCCGCCGGCCCCTGTAGATGGGACAACCTAGAGATGGCCCTCAGGGACGGCGTGCTGTGTGGCCTGAAGGACAAGGAGGTGCAGCGCAGCTTGATGAACAAGGAGCCGCCACCTACGCTGGCAGAGGTCGTAGAGGCCGCGGAAGCCGCGGAGTCCACGAATGCGGGAGTGGACGAGATGCACCAGTGGCGTGAGTGGCGTCCTAGAGCCGACAAAGCGGAAAATTCGGTGCACGGGAGGTCCGGACAGTCGGTGCACGCAACTCGACGGGCCTCAAAGTCGTCTACGGAAGGCAGCGACGGCGAGGAGGTCCAGAAGGTCCGAAAAGGGGGGCGCCGCTGCGATGGTTGCGGAGCGGCCCATGAGCGCGCGAGGTGCCCATTCAGAAAGGCCGAGTGTTACACCTGCGGCCGTCGGGGGCACATCGCCAAGGCATGCAGAAAACGGAAGGAGGGCCGGAGGCAGTCACAAGACCGTTCGACCAGGCCGGACCGTCCAGCGAGGTCCAAAGATGGCGCCCAGACCACGAGGAAGCAGGACGGCGTGGGCCGCGTCTCGGACAACAGCGAGGACGACGCTCCAGTGTTCAGCGTGTCCGCGGGACAGTCCCATTACTTCGTTGAGGTACTAGTACAAGGGGCCCCCATCATAATGGAAATTGACTCGGGGTCCTCCTATTCTATAATTCCCCAGAAAGAGTTCTTGAAAATCGACCCCCACGTGCGGCCCAAACTTAAAACATTGAGGTCCACGCTACGAGATGTACAGGGGAACAGCATTCCAGTGTTGGGGGTCGGGAAATTTCGGGTTAGTTTTAAGAGACATTCTGCGGAACTGCCCCTAGTTGTCCTTAAGGGGGGAAGTTGTAGCCTCCTAGGGACGCAGTGGTTCCAGCCCTTAGGCTTGTTCATAGGGGGAGTACATACAGTGGGGGTGGATCCAATACAAGCGGTGTGCGACGCGCATCCCGCCGTTTTTAAAAAAGGACTTGGAAAGTTCACGGGACCCCCTGTAGCCTTCGACCTAGACCCGGAGGTCCGCCCGATAAGACTCAAACCGCGCAGGGTGCCGTTCGCACTCAAGGACAAGATAGAGGCGGAACTGGACAAACTGGTGGGCCAGGGGATTCTTATTCCTGTTGATTCCGCGGAGTGGGAAACTCCAATTGTAACAGCTCTGAAGGCTAACGGGGAGGTGCGCATTTGCGCTGATTATAAGTGTACAATTAACAAGGCGATCCGCCCTAATGCATACCCGGTGCCGGTGGTCAGCCACCTCTTGGCCAGGCTGAATGGGGGAAAGTGTTTCGCTAAACTCGATTTGGCACAAGCCTATCAGCAACTCCCCGTAACTCCCGCCACGGCCGCGGCACAAACGATAGTCACACATAAAGGGGCGTTCCAGGTGTCGCGTTTACAGTTCGGCGTGAACTCGGCACCCGGCCTTTTTCAGTCGCTTGTGGAACGCCTCCTGAAGGGGCTGGAGGGGGTGTTGCCTTATTTTGATGACGTGTTGATAACAGGGGGGAGTGAGGCCGAACTGGCAAAGAGATTGGATAAAGTACTAACTGTGTTCGAGAAAGCGGGGCTGAGACTGAGGAAAGACAAATGTGTCTTCTTCGAAACTGAGGTCGAGTTTTTAGGGTTCCGGATCACACCCGAGGGTATTAAGCCGTCCAAATCCAAAGTAGCGGCCATCAAGAAGGCCCCTCGCCCCACATCCAAAACCGAGCTACAGTCATTCCTGGGGCTCCTCAATTTTTACCATACATTCCTCCCGCGGAAGGCGTCCGTGGCCGAACCGCTCCATCGGTTGCTTAAAAAGGAGGAGACATGGATGTGGGGTGACGAGCACGAGAGGGCGTTCAAAGAACTAAAGCAGCTCTTAACATCTGAGGCAATCCTGACGCATTTCGACCCCAAACGGCCAGTGGTCTTAGTCTGTGATGCATCCCCGGTGGGGGTGGGGGCGGTGCTTTGCCACGTGTTGGATGACGGAAGGGAGGCCCCGGTAGCGTTTTATTCAAGGTCCCTGTCCCAAGCAGAGCGAAATTACGCACAAACCGACAGGGAGGCATTAGCAATAGTAGCGGGAACCAAAAAATTTCACGATTTTCTGTATGGCCGCCCGGAATTTAATTCTGATTTTGATTTTGCGAGCCGGGGGGGTTTTCAGGAGTGTTCCCCCACCCATCCAAGCGAGAAGAGGGGTTTTTCGTTAGCCCCCAGTGCCCCCGGTTCTTCCCTAAGAAAGAGCACACCTCCCAACAACGCCGCGGAGCCGCGGCATGGCACTAACGAGTCTCCCTCTCCAATTACAGGACAGGAAACCAGGGGACAAAGAGAAGGTAGCAAACCCGGGGAAAGGCAGCCCGCATCGAGACCCCAGCGTGTTCGAAATAAGCCATCTTGGCTGAGAGACTTTGTCTCCTAGGGGGGGGGATTGTGATTAAAGTGTGGGCTCGAGACTTCGTCTCATCTTAGGGGGGAGGGGTGTTGTGTTCTAATGGTTTTACCTTCCACATGGATTACAATGTATCTGAACCAATGTAACCTTGCCTATAGTAACAATGTAACCTTCAGCTGTATCTCATGAACCCTGTAATAGGACGCGAGCTAATGACCACCAGCTGGCAGCAGCAAGCGTCCAGGCTCTCTTGGTCCAAACTCATCAAAGGCAACAGCGCGGGAAGTTTTCCCGCCACCACCTACACCTGGACAAGAAGGGCGTGACCACCAATGACGTCACGCAGATAGTAGCCAATGGGCTATCATGGAACCACGTTCAAATGTATTACTACTGTATATAAAGAGCTATCGATCCGCCATTACCTCATGTTCCCTCTGTCCACCATGCAATAAACCTGAGTTAACCCAGCCCGAGGCTGTGTCCTGTGTCTTGGTTTTCATACACTAAACCGACGCGGAGGGCTCCAAAAAGGCCACCGTTGTAGCCGCATGAAGTGGGCTGCCTCATCTATCAAAACAGAGGCCAGGCCAGCCCCGGGCCAACTGGGTCATAAACCCCCTGGGTAAATGGGGTGGCGGTCGCCCAGGAAACGCCCGGGCACGCGCACCCACCCCTCCCAACATGTCTCACCCGGAAGTCATTGGTGCTGTCCACACGACCTCCCACTTTGGCCCTAAAAGCCAACCCGACAGCTGAGATGCTATGGTGCGTGGTGCAAGGCCCTGGGGATACAGGTAAATCGTGAACCGCAGAACATGGGCTACTGGAAAAGGCCAGGTTCCTGGCAGTCAGAATCGGGTACATAATACTCTAAGGAACTAAATGCGTGGTGATACGCCTTACTCATGCATGGCGCTAGTGACAGGCCAATCGCCCGGTTCACCTCTCCTTGCCAACGGTCCATCTCACATCCGGGAGTGGCGAGGGAAATTCCTCCGCATCCGGGGGCCGAGGCACGGAACCGGGAGATCTGCAGGCGGGACAAAGCAGCAGCAATATCATTATCAACCTTTGGGACATGCCTGGCCCTGAAGGGAACGTTGAGGCACAGGTTGCATAACACAAACCAACTAACTAGCTCCATAACCCCGGGCGATTTGGAATTCTGTGCAGTGACGATGCGGAAAACAGCCGCGTTGCCATGCCAAAGTTGCACAACCGAGTTGGCCCACCCCTTGCCCCATAGCATCAAAGCACCCAGGATAGGGAAACATTCCAGATACGTGAGACCCTGCAGGCGACCCTTGCCTGCCCAGGATGGTGGCCACCCACCATAGGCCCACTTCCAATTGAAGTACATCCCAGAAACCCAGGAATCCTGAGGCATCGGACTGCATCTAAAAGCAAGGGGGAGCCAGGAAATCAGACCCCAAAATGACACCCCGTTGAACTACCTCTGGATCTATGGCCAGACAAGCACGTCTGCCCCGATACCCCGGGTAAATCTGAGCCTGTGGTGGGGCCTGGATAATCCCGCCATAGCGTCGCACCAGCGCAGAGCAAATGCCCTGCCCGGTGCGAAGACCCTGCCAGCGAAACTGGGGTGACCATGTAGCACCAGAAGTTCCCTCAGTGATGCCATGCACTCTGCCAGCTAGACCGCGACAAGGGCCACTAGCCTTGACACCTTATCCCGCTGCAACCTAGAATCCTGCGCTATCGTGTTGCTCTCCACCCCAGGAATACTAGCTGTGGAGATGGGCCCTCGGTCTTTTCGGGCGCTAAAGGGACACCAAGTTCCTCCATTAGCGTCTGAAATGTGTTGAGGAGACGTGTGTACGTGTCCCAGCCCCGTTCAGCCCCGAATAAAACCATCCAGGGAATGGGCTACAGACCGGGACCCTGACCTGCGGACAAAAGCGCAATCTAGTAAAATGGTGAAACGCTCGAATACCGAGCCCCAATGGAATAGTCAAAAGGCATGGCATCATTGAAATAATATGCTCCCCGGGACGGGGGTGCAGGGACAGTGCCACGACCCTGCCCGCATAGACCATTTTGTCAAAGCTGGCAGCGGCCACCTCCTCCCTCGCCTTAAGGGATAAAAGATTGGGGGCATCCTGAGGGGACCCGTTACCCATGAAAAGGATCCGGAACCCCTGCCTAAAACCCTGAAGGAGATAACCCGCATCCTCTCCCTTCAGATACCATGTGAGCCAACGCCCCAACATGTCCACCTCAAATGGGGAGGGAGCCCTTAGGTGAACTAGATCCATCTGCGGCAGTCTTGCAAGCCCCCGTCTGCCCCACCCTCTGCCCCGCGTCCTTCTATGCCTGGGACAGGCAGAGGCCGCATGGGGGCCAACACAGGTGGGACATCCCTGTCTGTATATACAAGTCCTCCCATTAGAGGAGCCATTGGACAAGAAAGTCCAGCACGGCAGGCGGGCTGGAACCCCCCGCCCCGCCCCATGGCAGGTGACCTATGCTGGGGCCGCCCGCTGAACCGCATGCCCACAATGGTATATCTCCCCGGGCACAGGGCGCTTGGGCGTAAAGTACAAAAGCCGCAGGCTCTGGCCTGGCTCATCCCGCCTAATCCCCAGGGTGTGGGGGAATCCGCCTAGGCATTCCTTGTCACAAGCCAACCACGCTGGGCCCGGAAAGTAAACCATCGCCCGGCAGATGTTGTCCAACTACAGGACCATCGGAATTGCCAGATCCGGCCGGGCCCTAAGGTACACCGCCATGCATATGATGCAGGCCGGCGACCATTTGGCCCACATACTTGGTGGCTTGCGACAACGTGCCTGCCACTATCCTTTTCATTCCGCCCCTCCATCTCTCCTTGGTGGGCACCTCGTTTAGGAGTGAGAAGATATCCACATACTCCCCCCGCCAAATTTACTCCCTGGCGGCCTGTGCCAAGTGGTCACTAGCAGTAAGGAATAGGAGCTTAGACCAACCCGGCCACCCCAAACATGCCCCTCAGGGTAGGGAACACCCCCCACCACGGGGCCCCGGGGATGTGTGTGGATGTACTCGCTTACACCGTATACTCACATGCTGCACCCCCGCGGGCCGCCCCCACCGGGGGTTCCGGCCCACTGGGGGCGTCGGAGCTCACGACCGACGTAGAGCTCATCACCGGGGCTTGACCCGCACCTGGCTGCTGGCTGGGGAGCTGCGAGGCAGTGGCCGAAACCGCGCCACGCGCCTGCAGCAGCTCAACCCTCCCTGTCGGCTGTTGTCCTCCTGCCGACAGCGCCTCGAAAGGAACCCCAAAAGGGGGGGGCCCGCCTGACTGGCCCGAGCCAACGACGCTTCAAGGGCCACAAGGCGAGCCAGTAAGGCTTCCACGGTGACCTGGGGCCAAGGGCCGGCCGGCCCGCACGGTCCAGACGCGGGTACAGGTCCCTGTACCCCAGGACCCGAATATGGCCATTGGCCAATACCGAAGCCCGGCAGGGTCGGTGGAGAAACCTGCCAAGGCAGGGGGCCGCACCACCCCCCAAGGCTAGAGGGCCCCGGGGGAGGCGGCGACCCAAGAGCAGCAGGCCCAACCTGGTGGGCAGATGCAGGAGCGGTGTCCACCGCTCGCGGGCCGCGGGCCGGATCCCCTACCGCGCCCGCACTCTGTTCGCCCGCTCCGGGCCAAGGGGCAATAGACCCCATTCCGCCGATCCCGGCAGGGGCAAAGGCGGCTGCTGAGGAGGCGGCACCGCGGTCCTCCGACCTGGGTTGCGCCTCCTGACAGCGCGAGCCGCACTCGAAGCTGCCTTCTTCTTCGAAGGCATCTCCACCGGAGTAAAGGGAAGCCAAAAAGGAAAAAATCGCCGCCAAAGGCTTCCTGGTAAGTTAAAGAGCGACGGAGACACAGGGGAAAAAACTTCTCCGCTCCGTCGCTGAGGTAAAATGGCAGCTCGGCTGCCTCGTGGCCACCCCTTTTATCAGGGAGCTGGCCACGCCCCTAACTACCCGGATTCTCTGTCCTGTGGGGGGGCCCCCGCAAAGGGCACGGCGGCCATTTTGGCGCCGCGCTTGCATTTTATATATACTGCTTCCAAACCAGATCACTCTGAAATCTACCCTTGTGTCTTCTGATTTTAAAATACCTAAATATAAAATTTTATATTTGCATCTATTGAATTTCACATTGCTAGTTTTGGTCCAGTATCCTAGCCTGCCTTTCCCCTTTTTGTATTTTAATTCTCTATTTTGATCTGTGGTGTTGGCCATTATTCCTAGCTTTCTGACATATAACGAATTGAAAAGCAATATATACAGTATTACTTTATGTAACTCACTTACTAAAGTGTGGAATATCACAACATCTAATCAACCCCATTCAAAATTTGTCTTTTGGAGGATGTTGAGCCTTTCATGAACACTTGCTAAGTGTGGCTGCTCAGTTATTTCTGGATCTATCTAAGGTCTTGAAAATAATATGTACAATCTCTTTTGAAACCAGGGAATGTAAATCATCTGACCCTTCAGACTCCATGCCACTTAAAGTAACTATCTGCCAAGTAGTCCATCAGAACCTCATCCACCTGACAATTTAAAAACCATATATGCAGTGGCATCTTACCTCTCCAAGAAGTATTACTATCATTAGACAGTCATCCAAATAAGAGTGCACTGCAGTGGTTTTATCTGAAAAGTTTCATGGGCATTTTTCACAGCAGTCTCTCCCCTGGTCAACCTCTTCCTATAAATCATAACATAGGAGATTTTTGACTGCTCTAAAAAGCTATATTGGGCAACTCTACATCGATATAGTGGTTGTAGACAGGAGTGACTTCTTCACCACCACTTTCATCATGGCCTGTCAAAGTCTCTATTATATGTTTGGTTTGATTTCTTCCATGTTTTCTCTCCTGCATTGTTTTAGTGGTTTGTCTAATCAATGTCAACTACTCTGAAAACTAGATGGCAAACATAGATGCCCTCTGGAGAGTCACAGTTACATGCAACTGTGTTCCTTGCCATAAACATATCTCTGTTCCAGAGATCATCCAAATATGACAGGAGGGATGTTGATTTCTCAGCCTCCCAAGCCAGACCACCTTAATCAGCTCCTTCATTCTACAGAATCTTTAATTCCCCATGAGTCTAACCTCAGTAGATAGTCACCTGTCCATGGCAAATGGATTACAGTGAGATTCTCCATGTAAAAAACACAATCAACACAAGCTGATGGGACTTCAGTACCTCCCCCAAGACCAACTCAATTATTTCGGGAAAGGACCCTGCTGAATATTGGCATTGGCAGTACACCAGTAGAATTTCTATATGGTGCTGAGCACTTAATTGCAAATATACAAATATATCCAGCTGGCAGACTATGGGATGGGGCACCTGGTGAGGGGAATGGAATCATGAGACACAAATACAAGCAATTCTCCACCTCTTTGGTGTTCAGGGTATGAAGAAGCAGATGAGTGAAGTAGTGAAATTCAGCTATTTATTAGTGGGGTTTGAACACAGTTTGGATGAGGTAAAACTCAGACTTATATACACTATAAACAGTAACAGTAACAATAATACAACAAGCCCATTGGCTAAGAGAGTGTGCACATTTTCGATCCACTTATTTGCATAAGAATAGATACATGAGAAAAGATACATTCTGCTCCTGTCAGAAAACACAGTTAACATACATAACATTCTTCCCCCTAGGTAAAAACAAAATCCTTTAACCAGGATGGCAGTCTAGTTTCCCTTATGGGTTGGACGCTTGGCTGAGCCAGCTCAGGGGCTCGTAGGATGGGCGACCCAACTGGAGTGAGGGATTGACTAGAGGGGGAGGATTGTAAACTCAAATTAAAGCCCCGTTTGTCAGATGGAGGAGCAGGGGATCTCTCAAAACCAAAATCTAATTCTGTGGATGAATAAGATAACTCAGGGTCCCTCCTGTGTGTACTAAGAGTGGAGGGCAACTGCAAACAAAATTAGTCATCATCAATAAAGGAATCGAGAGTGCTAGGCTGGGACAGTGTAGGGGTACACCTGGCCGGAATAGGGGAGCATTCCACAAATTCCCCTTGTAATCAGTTCCTAGAAGACACTTCTGGGTCAATGTTGGCTGGCTGCTGACCATTACATATGCCCCCTGGGTTTAAATGGGTGGGGGCAACCCTAGCGTTGAGTGTCTGTATTTGTCTTGTGGGTCCAGTACTCTGGGTCTCAATTGATCCGCGTGCCTCCTCCAGATCAGACCGGTGGCTGTTTTGATTCTGTATCTTTGTGTTGGTAATTTACATGTTTTATGTAACCTTACAGATAAACATAATCATTCCCCTGATGAAATATAATTAAAATGTCTAATTAACTGGATAGACGTCGGGAGTACGGAAGAATTTATTGGGAGCCATGACTCCTCATAATAGTTACCTTGAAGCCTCGTTCGAGGAACTGGAATAGGATTTTTCAGAATTTCAAAGACTGTTTTACATAAGAATTCAACGACAATAGATTAAGAGAATTTATCTGTTTTTGGTTACCTTATATCTTGCTGAAGTTTAAGCAGATTTTTTGAGTTATTTACAATATAAAGATCCAGTATTACAAATCTTTCTGACTTTGTGTGGACTCATTTTCATTGAATGAATTATATGGTGACAAGCTGAGAACTTTTACTATATTTTTGCAAGATACAAATGGTTTTTTGTCCATTTCCTATATATTACCGTTTGGCTCCTTGCATTGCATCGATCACAAATCCAGGCACCTACGTAGGGCCACCAGCAGCATAATTGCGGCAATGTACAGGGTCTCTGGACGAGAAAACCTTCTGGTGTTGGATTGCTATATTTGTGCCTTTGTCCTCTACCCTAGAGGGATCCAATCTGTCCAGCAAGGATGACAGTTTCCTTCGCTGGTGCAATTCAGCAGAGGACAGCCCTGAAGCAAGGGGGTGAGCCTATATGTGAAAAGAAACTGGCATAACTGGAGCACCAAATCCCCTTCACCCATACGCTGAAGCGCGTCTTCAGTTGTGTGCACCTGCCGCTCTACTTGGCCATTGGTGGCTGGGTGGAATGGGGTGGCAGTGATGTGCCTAATTGCATTCCTTTCCATGAAGGATTGGAATTTTGCAGATGTGAACGTGGACGTGTTTTCAGACACCAGCACATCTGGAAGTCCAAATGCTGCAAACAGCCTTCTTAGGTGCATTATCGTGGTGACTGGAGTGGTATTAGGCACCCGAATCACTTCCAGCCACTTAGAGAATGATTCTACAACCAACAAAAATAGGGCACCCCTAAATGGACCTGCAAAATCTATTGCAACCTGGACCATGGGCCCAGAGCAGAATCCTATTCCCGAGAGGGAAGGTGGGATTGTTCTGGGTGAGAGGATTGACAACTGGCACAAGTGCCGACCATTTGTTCTATGTCTTGCTCCAGTTGAGGCCACCAAAAGTAGCTACAGGCAAGGGCTTTGGAATGGACAATTCCCGGGTGACTTGTGTGAAGTAGATGTAAAACCTTTTTCTTGAGAGTGACAGGAATGAACACCCGCTGGCCCCATAGAAGGCAACCTCGCTCCACTGACAGTTCCAAACGCTTGCGGTGGAATGTTCTGAATTCCTCGGCTAGAGGAGAGACTGGCCAGCCTTTTTGTACCCAAGACATTACTTTAGTCAATGTTACATCCTTGGACGTAGCTTTGGCTATATCTGAGGGGACGACTTGGGGAGAGTCGAAAGCCTCAATCATAAGGACCTGGTGATTGCTTTCGATCTCGCAATTGGCTTCCATGACCCCTGGCAGTGGAGAACATGACAGGGCATCAGCGTGGCTGATGTTCTTGCCGGGCCTGTGCACCAAAGTAAAATCGTATGCATTTAGGAAAATTGCCCAACGCAATATCCTTGGGGACAGAATTTGAGGCGTGGGCTTCCCATTCACAAAGATTCTAAGGAGGGGCTTGTGGTCATTTATGATGGTAAAAGGTCTTCCGTAAAGGTAATCGTGGAATTTCTTAGTGCCAGCCACAATTGCCAATGCCTCCCTGTCTGTCTGAGCATAATTTTTCTCAGGCTTTGAGAATGAATGGGAATAGAATGCTACAGGGGCATCCCTCCTGTCATTTAGTACATGGCACAACACAGCTCACACCCCCACAGGGGATACATCACACACAAGTACAACTTCCTTGTTAGGATCAAAATGAGTTAATACAGCATCCGAATATAGCAGCCTTTTAGGTTCTAGGAATGCTTTCTCCTGGCAATGGCCCCAGTGTCAAACAGTATCTTTCTTAAGAAGCCGATGTAATGGTTCAGCTACTTCTAGTCAGCACATATCCTGACCTCCCCGTTACTTTTCAAAGCAGTCACTATTGGTGTCTCCCACTCTGCGGAGTCCAGGATGCCCTGCCCCACCAGTTTGTCCAACTTGGCTTCTATCTTCTCCTTCAAAGCAAAGGGTACCTGGCTTGGCTTCATCCAGATGGGCCGGACGGGTGGGTCAAGTTCAAAGTCCACAGGGGGTCCTTCTTATAACCCTAAACCCTTTCTGAACACCTTAGTATGTACAGCACAAACATCCCGGATTGGGTCAGTGTCTATTGCATTAATGCCAGAAAGCCGGATTCCCAGGGGCCTAAACCATTGAGTCGCAATAAGACAGTTTGTGCTCTGCTTTACTACAACCAATGGCAAGGAGGTGCAAATGTTTCTGAATTTGACCAAGAAATTTCCCACCCCCAGGACCCGAATCTGGCAACCTTGCACATCCCAGAGAGACATTTTAAAAGATTTGAGCTTGGGCCGAGCGGCAGGGAGAATTCTCAAAAACTCCTGCAGTGGGATTATGGAAAAGGTAGTACCTGAATCCACCTCTATCTTGAAGGGGACGTCCTACAGGCTCAGGTCTTCAAAGAAATGCTCACTAATGATGCCCCCTTGGCACGGCTCAGGCTCTGGTGACACTTTTGAGATGGATGTTTTGGACCCAGGTGCTGGAGTTCTTTGCTTTCGCTGTCAGCATCCTTTAGCAATGTGCTGTCATCACCTGCAGTTTTGGCATTCTGCGGTGTGGAAGGGGCAATTTCTGCAGTCATGCCGGGCTCTGCATCGCATCACACTTGCGATGGAATTTCTTCTCCCAGTCGTCACTGTGCTCTCGGTGCTTTCGTCAGACTGCTCGGACTTCTCTCTCTGCATCGCTGGACTCCGATGAAGACATGGAACCAGACAATGCTGAGGAGGATGAAGATGAATTTTGCTGAGCTTGCACAGCTGAGTCGGTGGCACTGGTGGTGGAGTGGTGATGCCGGAAAAGCTTGATGCCGGGCCGTGTGGCCTCAGACGCTACCGCCTCTTCTAGGACAGCCTTGAAAGTTAGCACCTTCCTGATCATGAGGCAACATTGAGCATCTTCGTCCCTCATGCCAGCCAGCAGACAGTCCCGGAGTGCTTCTTCGATGTTGTCCCACTTGCACGGGGCAGCAGCAATGCGCAGAGCAGCGGCATAGTCTGCAATGGTCTCCCCAGGTCGCTGCTCCCTTCTGTGGAAGGCCACCCTGGCCGGGAAGATCAAGACCTCTGGCTGCAGGTGTTTCATCAGTGCAGACATGATTTCTGCAAGGGGCACCACATCCATGTCCCTTGGGAGAATGAGGTGGGTGGTCAGCTCACGCGTCTCAGAACCGCACTGAGCGAGGAAACAGGAGTGCTTCTGGTCTTCGTCGGTGATCTTCTGCAAGGCCATTGTGTGGCGGAATCAGTGTCCGTATGTTGCCCATTTCTCTGGACGCGCTGTGTCAAATGGGCCGATGTTGTTGCCGTGTGGGGACGCCATCCCCCCTTCGTCGCCAGTTTGGTGTTCAGAGAATGAAGAAGCAAACGAATGAAGTAGTGAAATTCAGCTCTTTATTAGTGGGGTTTGAACACAGTTTAGATGGGGCAAAACTCAGACTTATATACACTATAAACAGTAACTGTAACAATAATACAACAAGCCCATTGGCTAACAGTGTGTGCACATTTTTGATCCACTTATTTGCATAAGAATAGATACATGAGAAAAGATACATTCCGCTCCTGTCAGAAAACACATTTAACATACATAACAACCTCTGAAGTCTGCTTGCTGCTGTACACAGAATGTAAGTGGGGAAAACTTAGTCAGATATTCTACCTCCTCCCTCAGCTTCCTCTAGCTGGGCCTCTGTAACACAGGACAAATCAAGAATCCTGTCTTGGATATTTGTTGTTTCCTCAATTAAAAATCTGATTTTCCAACCCCAGAGACCATCAATAATGGCTTTTGAATTGGCGAATGTTTTGGAGCAAGCTATACCATATCTTTCAGAATGGGATGACTAGTCTCCCCTCCCATGTCATCTTTCCCCCTCACAATACTAATGGCTGCTCTCTGTTTCTACTTCGAAGCTATATTAGAAGACTCAAAGCCATTCAGATATTTCACAATAAAGGAATCAACATTTTCTAAACAATGCTGGAATCACCATTGTCTAAAATCCTGTTGCTTAGCATAGTAACACACAATTAGAGTAGGCCAATGAATGAGTGAGAAATTGATAAATTACATCTTTCACATGTTCTATTGATTCACATTGGTCTACTCTAGTATAGCTTACTATGCTAAGCAACAGAATTCCAGCTATTAGGCAGAAACTAATGATGGACTACCACCGGCAGATCAGTTGTATCCAGGAGAAATAAGAGGAACATGTCATATTTCCAGTGGTGTGCTCCAATTTTTTTTACTACCTACTCTGTGGGCATGGTATGATGGGTGTGGCCAGGGAAAAATCCCCATATTGCACCCAGATTAGGACTACTTTATTTCAAAACTTGGATGGGTGGGTCCTGCCAGAATTTCTGCTACCGGTTCTGGCAAACTGGTGCGAGCCTGCTAATGCCCTCCACTGCCTATTTCCATGGGGATCATGTGTGAATCCAACATCCCATGTTGAAGGACTGGGATGCTCTAGAGAACACAGTTTTGTGCACATCTGAGGACTGCAGGAACAAAAGAAAGAAAGTGATGTTCCATTGAGTTGACTCATTCATTTTAATGGAAGTTGAAAGGGTTTTGGCTCAAATGAAGAAAATACTATATGAATTCAAAAGGTCCTAAATTCAATCCTTGGCATCTCGTAGTAGGCTGTGGCAGGGTTGTTTGAGGTTCTGAACAGCTGCTGCTCAGCAGGGACAATACTGATTTAACCAGACCATTGACAGGAAACAGCTTTCAATATTCTCCTTATATTTCAATGCTTGTTTTCAGTAATTTCTATAATAAATATTCCCTACCCACCATTAAACTGAAAAGACAGTAAATCCATTATACAAAGATTAACATTGCATTGAGATGTCACTTTATGATGGGTAAGGTTATAGCCACTCACTAAATAAGGACAATTTTTGGTTGCTTTGTGGCTAAGATGCTGAACTTGATGACTGAAAGGTCAACAGGTCAGCAATTCAAGATTAAAGTGTTGCTTGGTGGAGTGAGCTCCCATCTCTGTCCCAGCTCCTGCCAACCTTCCAGTTGGAAAGCCAGAAATTGCAAGTAGATAAATAGGTACCACTTCGGTGGGAGGTAAACAGCGTTCCGTACCCTCAGGTGTTTAGTCATGCCTGCCATATGTCCATGGAAATGTCCATAGACACAGATAGTGCTGGCTCTTTGGCTATAAACAGAGATGAGCACTGAACCCTAGAGTCAGATACGACTGACTTTCAAGCAAGGGTGATCTTTACCTTTAAAGTTCTTTTAGTCTATATTTCATTGGCCTTTAGCCCAACATTATTTTTATAATGACTTCATTTTTTCCCCACCTTTCTCTCTTCTTCTTCTTCTAATTTATTTATACAACCCTCAGTTTCCAGTTTTGGAACTTTCAGAGTCATGCAGAGGCATCTGATCTCCTTTCAGAGACTTGGTTACATTTCCTCCACTTCATTGTTCTGATATTATGGGACCATTGTAAATTACCCATGATATTTCCTCTGATTAGGTCATTATAGCGGAAATCCTGGGGGCCATTCACCATGAGCTCTGCCTAAACCAGACTTATTTGCACAGACCTAAAATTTTCAGCCTCAGTTATTGTTTGTGCCTCTTGGGAGCATTTGAAAAGCTGTGTGCTTTCTCAAAAAAGAGGAACTTATTTCAGTCACATTGTTGAGATCAGCAGTCTCCTTGTTTCATGGTGGGTTTTTTTAAAGGAAGAGAGAGAAAATAAAGTCGTTCAAGTATCAGAAGCCAGATGTGTCAGAAAGGAGGAATACATTTTAAAAAGCATGAAGTGGCACCTGATTGCAGCTGAAAACTTACTTCAAGTTCATCATGGGAGGAGACAAGACCCTGTTTTCAATTGTAATTACAAATCAAGACATCTGTTCCAGTTTCATCCTTCTTTGGTATATTTCTCTTCCACAATGTGCCCCCTAAAGATCAGAGTCACAGGGTTGAATAGCTTTTCATTTTTTACTTTCTTTTGTTTGTAGCTGTTTTTATAACTACATAGCAATAGTGAGCAATAACAATTACACTTATATACTGATAGTTCTTAGAGCACTGTTTGGGCAGTTCACAAACTAATTAGCATTTTGCTGCCAACATGCTGAGTACAGAAGGATGGAAGGCTGAGTCAACTGTGTAGCCCGTTGGGATTGTGAGCAGAGTTTTGGCTACTGTATTGTCACTTAACCATAGCACTTTCTCAGTTCTTTCTCTTGTGTAGATTGTCACAATCTAACTTCTTTTTAAAAAGTTAATTAGTTAAAATATAAGAAAATGTATGCATTGCTTTCTAATTCTAGAAATGTCCACCAAGGTGGCTTGTAATACCATAATGCAAATGTACATTTCTGTTTTACTCTTACTGCCACCTAGAATAATGCATTTACTTCATAAACATGTGATGATTTATGGCAGTACCAGTTTCATTAAATTTTATTTTTTAAAAAAAATGTTGAAGAGACATGTAGCAGGCTAAACTCTTTCCACAGCTTAAATTCTTTCCATAGAAGCATTTATAGTCACTGCTGAAGCCATAGTTAAGCTATACTGTAATGGCTGAATACAGAAAATCTATATGCTCTTCCATATCTGATTTTTTTTTTAAAAAAAATCATAGGATTGTGTAAGGACAGCAAATCTGGAGTTTGGGTAGAATACTGATATGACTCTTGTTTTAATAACTGTAATATCTTTTGAAATAGCTTCTCATGGTGATTTCCTTATCCCTACTATGGCTGAAAAAATGAAATGGATTTTTGTATATACAGAACAGATTTAATGGTCAAGTATGAGCTACTTCAACATCATTAATATAACACTATATTCCCAGCTGGTGTCAATGCAGATATATTAGATGATCAATGGCAGTTGTGGATCTGGCTAAAAGATATTGCCGTGTGATAAATGGCATGCAAGCATTTTGGCATTGCACATATTCATTATAAAAACATTTATCATGAATTGGTTGTATAGAACTTCATATTTCCTCTTTGTGGGAGACAAACTATCTCTAGTAGTTTCACTCAGAGAAAATCTACAAATTCCAACTAGCAAAATGACACACAGCTTGACTTATCGACAATTTTTCACATTAGGCTGCTATTAAATCCATTGAAGTCTACAAGGGACATCACAGCTGCTTATTTCAAAACTTGTTTGAAGCTACATTCTGTGTAGTTATGGCTAGTATCCTATTTTACAATGGGCACAGAAAGAGTGACAACACCAGAAATGAGTCATGTAATGCAACCCAAAATTGAAGGAAGAAACTCTTAAGTTAGCATCAAACTACAAATGCTAATAATAATAATAATTTTGTGTCAGAAATTATTCTGGGTTGAAAGGATTTTTGCAGAAGAAACTCTACTCAGGAAATGCCCAAATGAGGCTCCTTTCATGTCCCCAAAAGCTGGGACAGAGATGGGCACTTAATCTGTCATGCAGTACCTGGGTTTCAAACTGCCGGCTTGCCAACCTTCCAGCTAACAAGGCAAACTTCTTAACCACTGAGCCATCTCAGCCCCATACTACTAATGATAGTACTACTACTAGTGCTATCATTCCCATTATGCTGACAGATCTATGAAACATGATACTGGCTATGAAACAGGATACTGGCCTGGGTAACACAGCCAATGGTGAAGAAAGCTAGCAGTTCCATTCCAATAACATTTAGATACCCAATTATTGTCCATCTCCTACCTACAATAACACTACTTGTGTAAAGAAAAATGCACTTGTTTACAACACTCTCACTAATATATAATAATAATCACAAATTATTCCTGGTTGAAAGGATTTTTGCCAGAGAAGCTCTGCTCAGGGGTTGCCCGAATGAGGCTCCTTTCATGTCCCCAAGATCTTTTCCCGCTGAAGTGATCCCTATTTATCTATTTGTAATTTCTTGCTTCCGAACTTCTAGGTTGGTAAAAGCTGGAACAGAGACAGGCTCTCAAACTGTCATGCAGTACCCAGGTCTCGAACTGCCTACTTGCTGGCCTTCCAGCTAACAAGGCAAGCTTCTTAACCACTGATCCACCACAGCCCCATAACACTCTCACTGATTGAAAACTAAACTGGTGAGTGCCAACTGTAACAGAACCAAAATTAGGCTATTGGGAGACAGAAGAGAGATGTCAACATGCTTGAGGTTTATTACTTTTTATGTCCAGATTTATGGACATACAGTACAAAAATAATGACCAGTGTCATGTTCAGTATTCACTCACATGGGACTCTAGCTGCAATTAGTACAGTGGCAGACTTGAGGGACTGCTTACTCATGGCTTTTCTTTCCTCCTCTGCTATTTTCTGCATTTCCCCTGCAACCCCCATAATCTTGTTTGTTTACTTGTGCATTGTTGTTTACTCTCCTTTCCACTCTGACCTCTGCCTTCTTGTTTCTTGTCTTAAGTGCAGTGACTGCTGTCTCACTTGGTGACATAAATGTCTTGTTCTCAGCAGCCAGAAAAGTGAATTTGGGGTGCTAATGTAGGGCATTGGGTAATAGAGAAATGGTCTCAAAAGCAGAGGGTTGCAAAGTAAAACACTATAAATTGTGTAATTCCTATAAATAAATGTGTTCTCTAATCTGAAAAGTGCATCTCAAGTATCAAATGTCTGAGATATCTGCTTTATATTAATGTGCAGATGCATCTAGCAGAATATAAGATGTCCTTGGTTTTATTTACATTACAAGTTCCTACCATTACCTAAAAATGCCTGTCTAATCCTGACTTTCATCCCAAGAATGATTCTGAGGTACATTTACCCCAGGCTCAACAGCAACTGGCATTTAGAGTTCTTAGTCACAAGATAATAATAATATAATTTTGTGTCAGAAATTATTCTGAGTTGAATGGATTTTTGTGGATGAAACTCTGCTCAGGGGATGCCTGAATGAGGCTCCTTTCATATTCCCAAGAGCTGGGACAGAGATGAGCACTCAATCCACAATGCAGTACCCAGGTCTCAACCTGCTGACTTGCCAGCCTTCCAGGTAACAAGGCAAGCTTCTTAACCACTGAACTACTGCAGCCCCTTGTCACAGGATAATGTAAAGGTTACAGCAGGGGTGTGAATATGTGGTCTTTAGATTTGAATAGGCAGACCATTGAGAGTTCTCAATCAAAAAAGAACTACAGATCCCACAGGTTCCCTGGAGTAAAGTTGGGCTATGACTGGTGGCAAGCCTATGGCACGCATGCCAGAGGTGGCACTTGGAGCCTTCTCTGTGGGCACTGTGCAGTCACCTCAGCACAGAGTTTGCCCCGCCCCTCTCTCCAGCAGTCTAATGGAAGAGCTTCCTCCCTCCCCCAGCATAGAGTTCACCCCGCCTCTGTGCCCAGAAGCCCAATGGGAGTGTCCCCTTTCTCCCCTGTTGCTGTGTTGGCACTTTGTGATAAATAAGTGGGTTTGGGGCTGCAGTTTGGGCACTCGGTCTCTAAAAGGTTTGCCCTCACTGGGCTATGATGACAGTAGAGCAATGTCTCCCCGCTCAGCTTTGCAGTTAATAGGACTGTTGTGATGATATAATGGGTAGATAATGTATTCTGAGCTCCTTGGATGATATTTGTCTTATATTTTATGTCAAATTGAAACTGACTTATAGTGACCCTAATAAGATGAGATGCTTAAAGAATGATTTTACTAGTTCTACATCAACCAGTGAGTTTTCATGGCAAACAGGAAATAAAACCCAGGTTTCCAGAGTCCTCGACATCATTCATCTACTACACTACACTGGGCATTCAAAACTGATTATGAATGGAAAGATAGTAGGATTCAAATATAATATACAATATATAAATGCCTATTTACATGTCCTCTCTCTTTTAAAAAATATTGTATTTACATTAGCACTTTCTCACTGGTGTTGCTACTTGTGAAAAGATCAGGTACCTTATTTGGAGATCCATGTCTAAATTTGTTTCTGGATAAAGATTGGCATGAATAGGAACAGGCAAACCTGATTGTCGCAGTTATACTGGGTATAGCATAAGAAATTCTGGTGGTTTTCCCCCCAGCACTACAGATCAGCCAACAGAAAGTTATTTATTGACAAGATGTGATCTGAGAAGTCATTCCATGTACTCATATAACACATTCACATTGAATCGATAAGGTCATTCTAAAGCATTTTTACATCTATCTTGATCTTGAATTTAAAAAATAAAAGAGGCAATGCATGGTTCAACTATTTAACACACCAAAGAACCTTGCTTTAACATGCTGCAATAGAACATTTTATATATTACTTTTCATACTTTTCATACCAACTATCCACAGAGGAAGAAGGGAGGTTTCCACCCCGAAGTTAATGCAACCGCTGGAAAATGGTGCTTTGATTTGTCCGCCTCAAGAGAAGGATTAATTGGTTTTCTTTTTGTTCCTTCACCGTGTGGATTACAAATATCATCTTTTTTTTTTGAACACATTGCTTCTCACGTCTTTTCCCCTTCCTGCTTGGATTTTGGGCTTTTTTCCCTTTCATTCCCCCCTCCCTTTTTTGGCGGCTTGGACTCAAGCGAGAAGTTCTGGGTGACTGTTTCCTTGGAGCCTTTACTTTCGTGGTTTAGAAGACGATCAGTTGGACCGCTTGCCTTGGGGAAACGGATCTGATGCGGACTATTATTTTCTTTTTTCCTTTTCTGCTGTTTGCTGGGAGTACACTTCGGTTCCTTCTGTTTTTCTTTTGTGGATTATAGTATCTAACTCTTCGTTGGATTTCTTCCTCCCTACAAGTTTTGTCCGTCTTGGATTTGTGGTACCAGTGGTTGCAGTGTCACAGGTTCTGTCTGACTGACTAATTTCTACAACGTTCTGCAACATTGGACTCTTTTATTGTGTATTACTATGGATAAAGGCACAAGAGGGAAAGCAAAAGAGGAAGAGCCAGTAATGAAGTCTAAGAGGAAGGAAAAAGCACCAATGATAGAAGCCCCTCAGTCTTAATCTCCGCCCCCAGAGCCCTATGATCAAACCCAAATTATGGTGGAAATTGGCAAGCTGTTTCAGAAATTGAAGAAGAATGAGGAATCAAGGGTGAAAGATAGAAATGAAATGATGAAAAAGCAAGATAAGGTGGTATCATCTGTTGCAGATTTTTCAAAAAAGGTGGATTTAAGTCTGGAAAAAAAATAGAGGGAAATGTGAAATTGGTTCAAACTGAGGTAATTGCCATAAAAAAGGAAATAAAAGGGACTCAGGAGGTGGTGCGGGAGAATAAGCTGAAATTGGATGAGCAAGAGAGAAGGATTGATGCTGTGGAAGATATGATGAGAAAGCAGAATATTGTGATCCGTCAGGTGGTGGAACGGACACCGGATTTGTTAAGAGAAAGAGTGGTTCAGTGGTTAAATGGTTTGAACATGGGAAAAGAATTTGTTCAGGAAGATTTTGTAAGTGTATTTCGGGTGGGCCCAAGAAGAGGGAGGGTGGTTCAAAGAAATGTTTTGGTAAAATTTGCAAATTGGGCCAATAAGCTAAGAGTAATGGCCTATTTGAAACGAGCTGGTCCTGATGCTTTGAAATTTGATGGTTCTGATGTAGAAGTTTATAATGATATTTCATTGAAATAAAGAATGTGGAGATATAAGATGAGGCCTTTAACTAAATTGTTGATGAGTAAAAATATAAGGTATAATTGGAGATTCCCACAGCAGCTGCGCTTTTATTATGACAAAAGAATGCAAGTAATTGATGAAGGGGCTAATCCATTGGAGTATTTGAGCTTGTTGGAGCTGGTAAAAATAGACTCGGAAAAATGGATAAATCTCAAGAAGGAATTGATGGAATCGGGAGCTTTGGGGAGGGAGTATGAGAGGGCGGAGGCCGGTGGGGCAACAGGTGGAACACCGCAGCGAAGGGAAGAAGAGGAGGAGCTGTCGCTGATCATGGTGGAGGAGGAGACAAGTAAGGAGCAATGAGATTTAGATTATTACAATTTAAAGCATTTAATTGATATAGAAGGGTGAGTAGCGCGTAGCACTGGTAGGAAGACACATCTTACATGTCCCCCCTCTCCCCTCTTTGGTTGTCAAAGGTGGCTTTTTTTTTAAGAAGGTGGGGAGAGAGATAGTGTGTGTTATATGTAGTTTTGTGTGGTATGGGGGTAAGGGGTTGGTGGTGGCACGCCCGATGGAGAGTTCAGAGCTTAGAAAGGAGATAGGTTATGGGAAATATTAAAATATTATCATGGAATGTGAAGGGTACAGGTTCTGTTCTTAAAAGACGGAGGTTGGAACTGGCATTGAAGAAAGATAGACCCGATATATTGTTTTTACAGGAAACGCATCAGAAGTCAAAAGACACGAATAAACTTTTTTTGGGATGGATTCAACATTATGAGATGGCGTTTGGAACTTCAAAAGCGAGAGGGGTGGCAATCATGATTTCTAAAAAATTAGGATTTGAGATTACAAAAAGTGTTGCTGATCAAGAGGGTAGATATTTGATTGTAAGAGGAAAAATAGAGGATGAGGAAATCCTGTTGGTAAATATTTGTGCTCCAAACGATCATCAAGCGGATTTTCTAGAAAAAGTTCGGAAAATAGTGGAATTAGAGAATGTTGCAAAAACTATTGTGGCGGGAGATTTTAACTTGATAAGGTCGGGGTTAGATTGTACGAACATAGCAAGAAGTGGAACTGGCTTGAAAGGGAAGGTTTTGGATAAATGGATGGATGCTATGGGTCTGAAGGATTCTTGGAGAGAGTTTAAGGGCTCTGAAAGGGCATATTCCTTTTTTTCACATGTCCATGGGACCTACTCGAGAATAGACTATTTCTTACGGAAAACTTGATTAAAGATATAGAAGGAATGGAAATTGGGATCATTAAGGAATCAGATCATGCCAAAGTACTTTTGGAATTGAAATTACAAAAAGATACCCGAAGAGGAAGAAGTTGGAGGTATGATCCTAATTTATTTAAAGATCAAAAATGTAAAGAGCAGATTATGCAAAGGTGGAAAGAAAGTTGGCAGTGGAACGATAATAACGAGGTTAATTTCAATGTTGTATGGGATACCATGAAGTCGGTTTTCAGAGGGGAAAGCATAAAGTTGGCGAGTTTTAAATATAAAAGACATAAAGTAGAACAGATAGAAAAAGAAAGAGAAATAAAACAGTTACAGGAGGATCACGCGAAAAGTAAAGATAAAAAAATCCTTACGAAATTGCAAAGACTTAAAGCAGAATTAATGGGTAAAGATATTGACAAAGTTAAACGAGACTTGATCTATTTAAACAGAGAATACTTTGAATTTAGCAATAGAAGTTCAAAACTATTAGCAAGAGCAGCTAAGGCCAAAAGGGAAAAAAGAGAAATTGGGGTATTGGTTAATAAACAAGGTTTAAAGTGTAATAAGAACAGAGATAAATGTAAAATTGTGAGGGAATTTTATCAAGCATTATATGCAAAAAAGGAGGTAGATTTGGAGAGGCTCAAAAAGATACTGGAGAGACAGTTAGGGAACGGAATAAAACAAGAACATAGAGAGAAAATCAATGATAAAGAGGTAAATGAGGTAATTACTGGGTTGAAGATGGGGAAAGCTCCGGGTGATGATGGATTATCGACAGAGTTTTATAAGGAATTTAAAGAAGTGGTGGTTCCAAAATTAGTGAAGCTATATAATTATATTTTAGATGGAGGACCAATCCCGACTTCATGGTATAACACTACAATCGTTCTACTGCCAAAGCCTGGTAAGAACTTGGAAAGAGTGGAATCGTACAGATCAATTTCTCTTATAAATCAGGATGCCAAAATATTCACAGCAATATTGGCCAATCGTCTAAACGGTTTTATGGGGGAATATATAAATGTCGATCAAGTTGGGTTTTTAAAAGGTCGGCATATGGCGCATTTGTCTAGAAGGGTATTAGACTTAATTGATAATGTTAATCAAACGAAGGAAAAGGTGGGCTTATTATCATTAGATATTTTTAAGGCATTTGATTCATTACAATGGTCTTCAATCAAGGAAATAGTTAAAAATTACGGGTTTGGGGACAGATTTAGAAGGGTAATTGATTTATTATATCAAAAAGGGAATGCTAGGATCAGAGTAAACGAAGAGGTTACTGATGTGGTAAAGCTTGCGGCTGGTACCAGGCAGGGATGTCCACTATCTCCTATCCTGTTTATTATGGCAATGGAGATATTAGCTAAAAATATAAGGGATGATTTAAATATAGAAGGGATAATGGGTAATAAAGTGAGCATGTACGCGGATGATACACTGCTTATGGTGAAACATCCGGAGTTGGTAATGGATAGGATTAAAGATCACCTACAGGTATTTGAAGCTATAACCGGATTAATGATAAATTGGGATAAATCAGAACTGATGCTGTGTAATTTGGGGGGTAGGCAAGATGGGAAGGATAGTGGGGACACTTAATATACAAATTAAAGATAAGCTGAAATATCTGGGGATAATTATTTCAAATAAATTGGAAGAACTTAAACGACTGAACTATGACAGCTTGAAAGCCGAATTTAAGAGTAAAATACAAGAGTTTCAGAAGTTGAAGCTGTCATGGTTCGGAAGGATTGCAATTTGCAAAATGATATTGCTGCCAAAGATTAATTTTTTATTTGATGCACTAGCGATCCATTTGAAGGAGAAGGAAATTAATGAGTTTCAAAAGATGTTTAATAGTTTCTGTAATGGAGGTAAAAAATCTAGACTTTCAAAGAAGCTCTGGTACTTATCTCAGAAAGAAGGGGGTTTGGGCATGCCAAATTTGTTAGCATACTATCGAGCATTCCAAATCAAGAATGTTGTGAAGATCTTGGCAAGAGAAAAGGCAATTTGGGAGGAATTGGAGATGAAAGAGTATAGAAATAGTGGTAATATGATCTTCTTGGGAATAAAGGACAAGCCGAAAAAGTCAAATAATACTATGATGAGAGGGCTCATGGAGGTGTGGAAAAAGGTAAAGAAAGATATGGTCCCAAATCTCTCTCCAATTTTGGAATTGACTGATATGGTGTGTTTTCCAATAAAATTAGATAAGGAAAAAAAGGAAATATTGGATAAAAATGAGATGTTCTTACTGAAGGACTGGTTAAAAGGTTGCAATGATGATACCAAGAGAAAAAAAATATTTGAAAAGTTAAAATTGGACTGGTTTCAGAAATTAAAGGTGGATAACTGGAATAAAAAATATAGAAGAGAAGTAGGGATAGATAGAACAAAGACTGAATTTGAAGAATTGGTAATAAAGATCAGAAAAGGGGAAAAGAGCATTAAGGGTCTTGTAAGCAAACTTTACACTATACTGAATAAGGGTAAAGATCCACAGGAAGATTTGAAATGGAAGTGGGAACAACATTTGAATATAAAAATAGGGGAGGTTGAATGGAGAAATAAATGGAAAAAGAGGATTATGAGAACAATGTCTGAAAGAATTAAAGAACACAATTTTAAAATGTTGTGGCAATGGTACTTGACACCACTAAGACTTTATCAGATGGATAATAAAAGGGATAAGTTATGTTGGAGATGTAAAGAAACGGATGGAACATATGAACACATGTGGTGGAGTTGTAAAAAAATAAGGGATTTTTGGGGAAGAATAGAAGGGGAGTTTGGTGAAATAATGGGCAAAAGTGTTAAGTTGGTGTCAGGTACCATTCTTTTAACAAATGTGGAAGGCTTGGGTATGAATAAGGAGGAAAAAGAATTATTGGAAATTGTATTAACTACAGGTAGACAATGCATAGCTAGAAATTGGAAAAACGATGTAGATATACAGATTGGAGAGTGGTATAAAGAAATGTGGAGTTTAGCATTGAACGACAAATTGACATGGGAGATCAAAGTAAAAAGAGATAAATTAAAAGAGAATAGGTTTTGGAGTATTTGGAAACTGTTTGTGGATCATTCTCTTATGGTAAACGATAGCTCAGGACCTGTACCATCTCAAAGAGGTTTTTGGAGTTGAAGCAGAAACTAAACTCTCCGGGCATTGTACATACTCACAGGGTGATGTGTAATTATTAAAAAATAATAATAGTGGTAGCACAGAAAGCTTTTATTGTTATGATTATAGTAATAATTTACAATGTGGTATTTAATATTGGGGGTTATATGGTAAATAATTAGTTTAAGTACTACTATGTGCTAGCTCTTATGAATTTGAGCCAACATTGTATTGATGTTGTTTTTGTTTTATTATTATATTGTACTGTTATTGTTTTTCTTTTTTTGTATGTTTGTCAAAAATTTAATAAAAAGATTTTTTTAAAAAAGATGAGGAAACTAGTAAAAAAGAAGCTGGAAGGGAAAATTGAGTCCAAACACTCCAAGAGGCATGGAGGTTGTTTACAAAAACAATAACAAAGGCCCAATTGGAATGCATACCCAAAAGGAAAAAGGGCACTGCCAGGTCCAAGAGGACTCCGATGTGGCTTACAGGAGCTCTTCAGGAAATGATCAAAAGCAAGAAAAGCTCATTTAGAAGATGGACAAAGTAGATAAGGAAAAACTGTTTTCCCTGTCACATAACACTAGAACTAGGGGGCACTCCATGAAACTTTTGGGTGCTAGTTCTCAAAAAAATAAGAGAAAGTACTTTTTCACCCAGAAAATCACTGGTCTATGGAACTCCCTGCCAGAAGAAGTGGTGACAGCTGTCAGTCTTGACAGTTTCAAGAAAGGATTAGACAAGTTCATGGAGGGCAAGGGTATCAATGGCTATAATTATGGATACCTACGAACAACCTCCGGGTTGGAGAGATAGGCAGGATATCTCTCAATGCCATTTCCAGGGAATCCTAAGCAGGTGAAGGCGTCTGCTTGGGAATAATACCCTGAAGCAAATGGTGAGCCACTGTGTGAGACAGAATGCTGGACTGGATGGGCTGTGGCCTGTTCCAGCAAGGCTGTTCTTATGTTCTTGTGTTCTTATCACGAGTTTGAGAAAATTTGATCATATCTCCCCAGCTTTGGCAGGTCTGCAGTGGCTACCCATGGCTTTCTGCATCAGGTATAAGGTGTTAGTGTTAACTTTTAAAGCCCTGTACAGCTTGGGACCTTCTTACCTCACAGAATGTCTTTCCTTCAGGTCTGTACACTGCATCACTTGCTCCTCTTCATCAGTGCAGCTTCAGGTGCCGTCCCTATTAGCTAGGAGGACTGGGATGAGGAGAAGAGCCTTCTCGGAGGTAGCACCAATGTTGTGGAATGCTATTCCATGAGCTGCACCAGGCTTCCTCACTCCAGTCTTTTAAAAAAGCAATTGAAGATTATGCTTTTTGAGGAGGCTTTTGTAAATGTTTCACCTATCCCTGGTTTTTAGATTGGGGCAGTTTATACTTTCCCAGTTCAGTGGCTTAGGACATGGGTCTGCTGTATTTTGGCCCAATTTTATGGCATGTTTACTGTCGGTTTTATTGTAGCTTATTTTTAATATAATTTTATGGGTGGGGGTACTTTTAAAATGTCTGTTTTTTGTATGGTGGACTTCATGTTGTTAGCCACCTTGTGTAGGGATTCATTCTCCCTAGAAAGGCAGGGTATAAGTGTAACCACCACCACCACCACCACCACCACCATCATCCAGTTATTGTAGATTAACTCACTACTGATTTAATTTGGATCAGGCCATAACATGAAAGTATTAATTTTTTCATACTAAAACTCCTTTAATCCCCTGACCAGCATGTCTATTAGTCATGAGTATCAGGGAGTTCTGGATGTTGTATCTCAATAAATAAGAAAGAGAAGAAGACTGTAGATGCTATTTCAGCATCCTGGTTGCTGTTGCTGTTGTCGCCACTGCCATTAATAGCGGCCTTGAGACCAAATATATAAAATAAGGAAAGGGGAGCTTCTGAAATGAAGCAAGGTCAATACCAGTCCATTGCTGGAATATATAGATGCAGATTCTTCAAGCCTCAATTTAGTTAAGGAATTTACTTGAATTCCACATAAAACATTTCATGGCCTCACTTTCCCTTTTATACAAGGAGAGAATAACTAGCTAATACCTTCTTCAGGTGCTGTATCCATTCCAGATATTAGCTATCACCATGGCGATAGTCTTCCTGTTCTTAACACCTCAGAATAGTTCTTCTGAGTACATGTCACACCAGTCTTTCAGGTTCTTCAGCCATGAAGTCCATCTATGTCTAGGGCCTCTCTTCCCAGGGATCTTTCCTTTAACAGCGAATTGGAGTATTTTATATTTTATGTCATTCCTCATGATATGGCCAAGGTATTGGAGCTTTCTTTGCTGAATTGTCTTAAAGATTTCTTTCTCTTTATCCATTTGGTGCAATACTTCTACATTAGTCACATGATCAATCCATGATATCCTTAGCAGCTGTCTGTAGATCTACATTCTAAAAGCTTTGATCCTCTTTTCAAATGCTCTAGTCAATGTCCAAGCTTTGACTCATATAACTAATATACACACACTAAACCAACTCTAATTATATGTCTGCAAGTTCTGGTAAGAGTTCCTTTTTATATACTTTGAGAACAGGGCAGTTAGTTTTATTCCTGTATTATAGAACCAACTCGTGACTACTGCTTGAAGAGCAGGTGGCAGTCATGGCCAGGAGGGCTTTTGCACATCTTCATGTGATTCATCAGTTGTGCCCGCTCCTGGACCAGGACTCCTTGCTCATGGTCACACATGCTCTGGTCCCCTCCATACTAGATTACTGTAAAGTCCCCTACATGGGACTTCCCTTGACAACCATTTGGAGGCTGCAGCTGTTCCAGAATGCGGCTGTCCAGGTGGTGATGTGGTGTGGGCATTATACCCATGCCTCATCACTGCATCGGGAGTTGCACTGGTTAACAGTATGCCTCCGGGTGCAATTCAAGGTGCTGGCAATGACCTTTAAAGCCCTACATGGTAATGTGCCAGGATAACTAAGAGACTGTGTCTCCCCGAGAACATCTGTTCATCCAACGAGAAAGGACCGGAGGGGTCTCTAATTGTACCATTGGCTAGAGGGGCTTGTCTCTCTAGCACAAGAAGGAGGGCCTTGTCTGTGTCTGCACCAGCCCTTTGGAATCTCCTGCCAATATAGATAGAATTGCTGCCCTTCAAGAAAGGACTTAAAACTTGGTTGGCAGGGCAGGTGTGGGGCACTGATGGAGAGGTGACCACCGCCTACTGGCTTGTCTGAATAAATAACTAGATCCTCCCTCTCTTTTATGGATGGGATGGGTGTGTTTCTTTTTATAATGAGGGATTGTTTTAAATGTTTTTATTGTATTTTTATGAGTGTTTTTATGTCTTTTAATTGTGAGCCGCCCGGAGTCGCTTCAGTGAGGGGGCGACGATACAAATGTAAAAATTAAATTAAAATTAAATTAAATTAAACATGGTCTTATATTTTACTCTACAGAAAACTGTCCTGCATCTGAATGTGTCTTGTATTCAGAAGGTCTTCCAGTGCAGCTCATTTAAAAACTAAAGAACTGTAACAAGAGAATGAACCTAAGAATTGTGCCAGTGTTAGCACCTGAATAGCAGAGTGAGGATGTTTATATAGTACAGTAATACCTCAGATAATGTTTGCATCAGATAATGCTAAAATTGCATAATGTTAAGTAATCTGGAAAAAATTGCATCGCATAACGTTAAAACCCTATGGGATGCATCGGATAATGATCACTAAAGCCTGTGCTGGTTACAATGTATATCTATGGAGTTTTAACTTTATCTGATGCATGCATGCATCGGATAACATTAAAAATCGGATAACACCAAGACTTGTGGAACTAAGTTTTAGTGTTATCTGAGGTTTTACTGTATATCACTTGGTCACTGTCTTCCCCAGTGGGGTGGATGTAGAATATTTCTATGTTAGTTACTCTAAACTGACATCAGACAAGTTTATGTGCTCCTTTTCTTATTATTATGCATTTTCTTTTGCTTTTTTATGGACATATGTTTATGGCCACTATATTTATAAGGTAGAAAAGGGAAGGAAATGCCTTTAATTCCATATAGATAATGTAATTTTGTAGGATATTGAAAATCTATATGGAAAAAATAAAATAATTATAACCTTGATGGTTCCCCAAAATATGGAATTCTCTCCACTCATCCCACAATAACATCCACCCCCTTAACTGCATGTTAGAAGGAGACATTATGTACCAAAATTTTATTCTTATGCAATTTTCCTTGGGGAAACACGTGTCTTCTTTTTTTCTTTGATGTTTCCAATTACTGAAGCTTGTCTTAGGTTCTTACATTTTAGAAGACAACATTTCATTTTGAGGGATTTGTCTCTCTTACTCTCACCAGCTTTATCTGTTTTTATACTCTCTCTGCTCACATCCAAGGGAGCAAAGAAGTCACTCACGGAGAACACTATTGGCAGCTGCAAAATAAGGATTCTTGGCAGAAAGAAAGAATGCTAAAAATATTAAAGTTATATATTTGTTCTTCCTGAGGGGATACCATGATTAAATGGATACCCTAGGAATTTTCAATGAAAACCAAAGCATCCCTTCATACGCATGTCAACACTGTAAAGCACCTCACAGTAAGACCTTAGAAAAGCTCAAGTAAAATCTAATACCTGTAGTCCTTAGAAAGAAAAAATATCCTCAAAGTGAAACTCAATGGGGGATCAACCATGACACTAGAGGTCATGGAGAGGTTTTTCAGTGAACTAAGAGGGAAGACAAATGGTAGACATTTAGCTATGTATACTGTAGATACTTTTTTATTTTATATAACCCTAACCCTTTTGCTTCAGAATCACTACAGAGTTTTTAAATTAAATACAGAGACTGTTCTAGCACACACTCCAATCAAACAGCCCCCCAGCAAGTTTCTTCTGACACTGAAAAGGAAACAGACATATCATATCCCTGCTCCTCTAGAAAAAGTGCTGTGAAGTAATAAAAGAAAACAGCAGAAAGAATAATGGGTATCAGTGCAACTTTTAGAAAGGGGGCCAAGGCATTCATTTTTGTCTTTTTGGTCTTTCCGTTTTGTCTTTAATATCATGCACTCCTGCTTTTGAGCTTTGTATCAAATGCCAGTTTGAATTAGATCCAAATTTCAGTGTTTAATCAGTGATGGTGCCAAAGTCCAATTATTTTTTTAGATTGCATTCCTTTACCTCCTAATGACCAGTGGCAAATCAAGAATCTTTTCTACCAGGGTCAGTCTCTGGTTTAGAATATAAAACAAACTTTATAATACTGTATATATACCAGGTGGAATTCCTTGCTTCACATATCCTCACCTGCAGTTTGCAGTATTATTTAGAAGTATTTTTCCAGGTATCTTTCTCCTGAAACAGAAATGATGGGAAAAAGTTCTTTTGCTAGCTGAGCCATGATTATAGAATGTCTATCCCAAAAACAATTTCTTAAACCTGCTCTGTTGTTTTATGAATCTCAGAAAAAGACCTTCTCATTGTTGAGTGCATTTTAAATTTGCAAAAGCTTTATATTGATGTACTTCTATATTTTACACTATTTTGTGTTTTTATCATACACTGTGACCTGCTCTGAGAAATATATCAAAGATACTATAGACCAGTGTTTCCCAACCTTTGGTTTTTGGACTTCAATTCTGAGAAGCCTAAGTCAATTCCCCAAAGCACTGATCAGCCAATGTACTGACTAGGTTTCTGGGAATTGAAGTTCCCCTGTAGGGTGTGTGCCCCATGTTGGGAACCACTGCTATAGACTATAAATATAATAGAAAAATTATGAATACATAAGATGTGTAGCCAGTGTTGAGCAGACCAACCTTTATTCCATCCTAGTTGGTGTCCTGCACACACAACCTCAACAATGCTAAGGTCATACTCCTGACAGCTCCCTGAGTGATGTGAACTATCCAGCTAGCTTATACAAGCAGGCAACCCTTAATTTAAAACTCATGAATTGATTTTGCTTAGTAAGATTTCTGTTTCCATTGATTCTCTAAAATATTTGATAGGTTGTTGTCCACTGATTCAAATTCAAATCCTCTCTTGTTCCCTTCTATTTTTGTGTTGGGAATTGGGACAGCTAAATTTAGAAATGGCTATCTAGCATGATATCAGGCAAAAATGTTCTTCATATATATATCCCCAAAAGAAGTATTAGATTATATGTAATGTACTGTAGTCTGTGGGAGGTGTATTTTTCCTCAAGGGCAGGAAAAAATAGCTTTAAATTTCATTTTAAAAAAATCATAATCTGTGGATGGATTTGATTTCTCTCCCCAGACTACCTTGGAAATCCTAACTGAAATAAAAACCAAGATTGCATACAAAATGAAAAATTTAAAATCATAGGTTGTAATGTGTTGTATGGGAAGTAAACCAATGTATTTGTCATATCCTGTGGGAAACCTTGTGGAGAGTGTGATTAAATTTAATATAACTGACCTCATTGTCCTACCTCTAATGAACCAAAATAGACAGAGATGTCCTTGATCCAGCTGGTGCTGTCTAGCATCCTGGACTACAATTTATCTCTGTTAACCTCATGGATGGTGCAATTGACTAATGGAATGGCCTATCACCTCTCAAATAGACTTGGTGTTCTTTTGATCTAAAGTGAGATTAGTCTTAGCTACTTGTTTATTCTACAGAAGACTGCACCTACATGAAAAGTCACACTGAGTTGACATGTCATTTCAACTCAAGTATTGGCCTTGCCCTACAAGTCATTGAGCACAAAAACATGAGTGGAACCTTGGCAGATACATTAAGAAAGAAAGAAAAGAAAGAAAGAGAGAAAGAGAGACAGACAGACAGACATTGGGAATAAGTAACACAATATGCTTCCGGAGCTGTTCACAATTATTTCCAACAGTTTGATGCCTGCAATGCTACCAATTTCACTTTTCACTCCTGATTCCAGAATATTAAATAAATCACACTGGTTCTATTATAGGTTGCAGACAGAATGATACTGCTTCCTCTCCACTGTTTTGAGAAGATCCATAAGGTACATGTCCTCATATCCCATGATAATGGCACCCACCCCCACCCCACCCACCCCCGCCGCTTGCCCACCCCTGGAGTCCAGTAATCCTCTGTGTTGAACCAGATGATAATGAATCTAGACTGCATTTGTAGTTTTACAGTTATAAATACTGAAATGATACATTGAAACTTATTCATATACTGTGAATAATTATTAACACCAAATATCTGAAACATACCAGAATAGAGAACTTTCCCCTCAAAATTGCAAAATGGTATGTTCTCATTAAAATAATTCTGCTTCCCGAAAACAAGCTCTCAGTTATGTCTTCCCTCTTTTTTTTTGCTTAGTTGTTTTTTGCCTGTTGTTCTGCACAGGAAATTGCCAGATTCTGTATAGCTTAATGTCCTTGCCAGCGAATCCTGAACAGAAGAATGCTATTCTGCATGGAAATCATAACGATCTTGTAGAGCCTAGCATTTCTTTTCCCCTTTTCAGGTGAATTCCTTGTTAATAAAGAGACCATTCTGCACAGGAGTTATGATTTTCTTGTGCCCATTCTGGACAAATCCTTCATAGGAAAGATGACATTCTGCAGAGGTGTTTTAATACTCGTGTGCAGTTTGATGTTTCATCTAAAAAAGGGATCATGGAGCTTCCAAGAAATCCTGCAAGATTTCCCACAGGTTTTCTTAGAAGATGAAAGAATCCCAGATAAATCTCACTGTTTTTTCTCTATAAGGAGAGACTAAGAGGTTTGCATCCCTACTTCTACCATGAAAGGTGTCAAATTGGCCTCTGAAAAAAATGAAGAATTATGTGGGAACTATTCAATAGCAATTATAATGATCTGAAATAGAATTAATTTTAAACAATCTAATAGCAGTGCAACTTTAAAAAAAAATCTAATCTCTAATTAAATGCTTGGGCAAACACGGCAGATCTACCATGGTATCAAAAAGTTAAGTTAGAAAGTTACCTTACCGGTAAGGAAAAAAATGATTATAATGGCATACTAAATCCATTCAACACTTAGTGTAGTAAGACCACAGCTTAGTGATGGATGGTATCACCCTGTCATTATATTCATTCTTCTTAAAGGTAACTTTATAAACTCTGCAATTTACTGCATCTGAGGTAGGCGTTTCCCAGCTAAGACATCACCACAGAAAATGCCTTGTTATTAATTGCTGTGAACATGGCAGTTCCAAAGAAAGGTTTCAGCTGAGGGGCAGGTTCAAGAAAAGATGTTCCATTGTATATTCTGGTCCCAAACTGTTAATAATCTGCCAAAGGCAATAGATTGCAAAGGTACCCATCTTTTCTTTTATAAGCAATTGTGCCTATATTTGATATAAATTGTATTGATTTCAAAGTGATAGCTTTGGAACAAAATTAGAAAGAGATCATACAGCAAGTCATAACATTGGTCCCTCAAGGTCAATACTGTCAATTGAGAAACAGGTGCTCTCTGATATTGGTGCCTAGTCTCAGTTGAAGATGATCCGGCTGAATTTGGGACCTTGTGATTAAAAAAATGTATTCTGGCACTCAACTATATTCAATGCCAAGCAATTTGTTAGTTTGCTATAGAAGATGCCAAGATGCTACTTTATCTTCCTCTGTCTGTTTTAATTCATTTTCCCTTGAGGGGGTGATACAGTTTTCCTCTGCAGGTGAAATCACAATTACCATCCCTGAATCAAAAAGACCAACGGATAACACATTATTAATAAATAAATGAATAAATTTCAAAATATTGCTGATCTTAAAATGAGATGTCTACTGAAGATTCAAGTCACCTGAAATTAATCAAGTTCTTCTATCATATATTACAGCTAGAGCTTATAATATTATTATTATTCAAATTATATTTGCCAGCATCACCAATATACAATATACAATATGCATGGCAACTGACCAGGCAAGGACATTTTAGGAGTTTTAGATCCAAAGAATAGTTTTTCCAAGGTTTGGTTGCCAATTTATTTGGGAGTTTATCACTTTAAGCACCCTCCCAATCTCCTACTTCCCCTCAAATCCCCTTTAGGGTTGTTTTCCTTTTGTCCTTGTTCCCTCTGCTACCAGAGTAGAGCCTTTCTAGGTGTGTGTGTCATTCAGAAGTCATGCCAACTGCAGCCCAACAAAGCTCTTCTGCTAAGGAAGTTGCCCTGATGGAGATGTAGGAGAAGAAATAAAAAGAGGGGGGAATGATATTTTAATGTAGCAGCAGCAGCAGCAGCAGCAAGAACCACAAAGACATGGCTGAACAACGGGGCAACAGACCACAGGACTGGGCATGCTTGAGATGCTCCTTCCTCCACTTCCTCCTCCACTGCCCAGCAAGGTCTGGTCCGAAAGTGCAACCCTGTAGGGCAGTTCCAGACTGCCTGGAAATGCGCTCACCCTCCCCAAGGTTGGGGATGGCTGCCTCATTCCTCCTCTGCCCCCTTTCTGCAGGAATGGGGTGTGGAAAAGGCGAGCTGCCCCCCAGGAACCACCGATGAAGTGGAGCCAGAGACCAGACTGCCGACCTGGAGCCATGCAGAACAGATGTGACTGAGGCCAGCCTTCCTCCTCCTCCTCAGGTGCCCTTTGGAGAGCTGGGTGCCAGGATGTCCGTGCAAGTCAGGAGCCTCGGACGAGAACTACTCCAGCCAGTACATAATGCATTCTTTCCCTCCCTCCTGCCTTTCCCTCTTTTCTTCCTTCCCCACTTCCTTCCTTCCTTCCTTCCCTCCTTCCTTTCTGTCCATTCTTCCTTCCTTCTCCCCTTCCCTCCCCTCCTTCCTTCCTTCCTCCCCTTCTCCCTCCCCTCCTTTCTCTCCCTCATGCCTTCCTTCCCCTTCCCTCCTTCCCTCCCTGCTTCTGTCCTCTCCTTCTGTCCTTCCTTACCTACCTACCTCCTTCTTTCCCTCCCTCCTGAGTCACCCAACAAACCCAGTGCTTCACATACTGTTTCCAGAAAGAAAGAAAGAAATCATGTCAGGTCTCCCCAGGGGGCACTTTACCACTAGAGGTTGCTTATCCATCCAGGAGGGCCACCAATGTCATGGTCACATATATAACAATGGTGTTGCGAGGTTGGTTGACTGGCCTGGCAGCTGGCTCAGGAGAGTCCCCCCCAGCCCCCATGGCTATGGCCCTGGACCTCAGAATAGAATGCATTGGCCTTCAACATCACAGCATGACCCCCACATCACTGATCCAGTTCAGCACGTCACTCTCTGGCCCTGCACACATTTGGCACACAAAGTCCTCCTCATCCCCAGCCAAGTATTGCTGCAGCTACTGCCATCCATCAAGATGGATTAAAGTTGGATTCCCCCCACATGGGGAACATCACCCTTCCCTGTGAACTTCAGGACTCAAGGCTGCTACTCCTCAGGGATGTCAGGTTAGTTAACCACCACCAGACACTCAGTGTTGTGTTGCTAGCACTATGGTCTACTCTATTACCATACTAAGTTACCTTTTTATAATAAATAAATAAATACGTGAAGCCGGGTACTCAGCCAGTTGCAATTAAGTTTATTTATGTATTGATTTTTAATGTGAAAGTATCTATTATCTGTCATTATATTATTATTATTTTAAAGGCTATTTTATAGATAACCTGCTCATTTTTGTCAAGTATACTTCTGTCCCAGTTTTGTGGGAAAGAATTATGGCAACTCTAAGCAGAAATGAACCTGGAAGTTGTGTAACAACCACACCATCCCCAGCACAGTGTCATAGATTCAAAAAGCACTGTATTAAAAACAACTGAAGGCAAGGAGTTCACTGGTATGTCAGTGAAATATCATTTGTTGTGAGTCAAGAGAAAGAATCCAAAATATTATCTTTCTTTCCACTCCCTTAACTTTTGAAGGTAGAGCTGGTATTCAAATTAATTTTAGGTCTTCCCTTTTGCTGTAGCATGATCTATCATGAAAGGGTAACCTTTACAAAGCAGAAAATCACTTCAGGTTTCAGACCAACCACCGAGCTTTTGTATATAGAGCCTGATTGTGTCAACCCTACTCAGACTGATTTCCTCCTTTTATTTCTTTTACCAGAGGTCTCAGGCATTGCCACTGATTTTTGCTTTTGTTCCAGACCCTAATTCATTTCTCTAAAATGTATTCTCTCCATAGGTTTCTGCCTGGCTATACAACTTTTTCAATTGACAGGATATGCTGTCTGATTATACAGTTTTTAATACCCAGTGAATGTGAAATATGCTAGAGACAAGATGTACTAGCCAGCTCAGTGGCAGAATATATGCTTTCCATAGTGATGGTCCAGAATTGACATCTTGGCCTCTTCCAGACTAGGAAAATCAGAGGAGTTGGATTTCAGACTATTTCGCTTCCCTGAGGTCAATGGGGCCAGATCACTCTAACTCTGAGGGGTATTCGGTCATAATTGGTTTGTAGAGCATACTCTTTGACCTTTATGCTAAGCCTATAGTTCCTAACTGATTAAGTGAACTAGGATGTGTATTAGAACAGTTCTTATATGATATATCAAAGGGTTTATCAGAAGTTGGCTGCAGCATGTAAAAGCTTGCAGAATTGTATGCTATTTTTAAGGATACCTGCCTGAGGTTTGGGACAGTGCTTAAACTGCTGTACTGCAGCCAAAATCTGTTGCTGACATTGTGGGTTCAATCCTGACTGGGCTTCCATCCTTCCAAGGTTGGTAAAATACATACCCAGCATGTTGGGGGCAAAATGCTACTTATCTTGTAAACTGCCTAGAACAGTGATGGTGAATCCTATTCATAAAGTAAATCCATTTGTGTGGCTTCACAGAAACTTAAGGCATCTGGGAATTGTGGTCCAAGAACACCTGGAGTGCCAAGGTTCATTATCACAGAACTAGAGAATGTACTAAGTGTTATAAGGTGGTGTATAAGTGTAACTGTTATTGCTGTTTTAAGAGAGCCACTGAGGGGAATTCAACAAATTGTTAATGAGCCCATGTTCCAATGGAAGGTAGGGTGGAGGACCTTTTTTATTTCATGGTGTATGTAAATAGGGATGCAGCTTTCATTTTTGGTTTGAACAACAATGCTGAGAAGTGTGCTGAAATTGACCCAGCAAGAATTCTGGTGATTTAGCCATCACCACTCCCCAGATCTTTCAGATGTTTGATAAAAATAACTGAAAGCTGGTAAATAAATGAGACAAAATATTTTCATTTCTGAGTTATAAGGCAGACAACCTGACTAAGATCTGTGACAGTGCAAAGGATTAGGGGTACTATAGTTTTCTGAGAGGCACCCAGTATGGAGTATAATGGGCAGGGTGACTGTTAATAAGCTATTAATGTGGCATTAAGTACACCATCTTTCTTCTAAAAATACTACATGGGGCCAAGTTGGATTGAAACTCTGTCATGAAGTATAAGAGATCTGTATCTTCACATGGTCATGTGGCAGACATGACTAGATGCCAAAGTGCACTGGACACTGTGACCTTCCCACTGAAGAGGTACCCATTTACCTCCAGTGATACCTCATACAACATCCAAACTTGGATCCCCTAGTTTGGACTTTATAGCCATTGATACCCTTGTCCTCCATGAACTTGTCTAATCCTTTGCAGGCGCACCCCCCAATAAAGGACTCAGACACTGGTAAAAGTGGATAACGGCATTGGGCCACATTTATTGATTCATGCCCTAGTCCGAATTATAAATTTCTATTGGTATTCAACCAATTATAATTCTTAAGGCAAGCAGGCCGAAATAACACTGGTAAGGTTCCACCCAAAATTGCCAACAGCAATTGGTTACAATGTATCCATTTGTATCAATTTGTTTGTTGACAACAAACAAATTGTTGACCGTAGTCAATAATCTAACTATTGACCCCACCCTCTGACGCGTATCCGTAAAATAACGGGGTGATGCCTGCTGCCCAGCTCATGCCATCACCCCATTGCCTGGTTCATCGTTGACCGGACAACGTTAACCAACTTGTGCCTGTCTAGTGTTGTCCAGTCAATTATGAACCTGCCTGATACCTGTGGGTCATAAATGTTTACCTTACCAGTGCTACCCGCCACACGGGGAGGCTTCAATAAAGGCTCACCGCCCCCCCCCCCCAGACCGTCAGCTCGGTCAACAGGCCTGCTCGCCAATCTCCCAACAAGAGGTCCATACCTCCCGGCGACAGATGGACCCCATCCCCTGTGTAAAGCTCATAATTTTGGAGACTGATGGTGGGGTGTCGTATGACACGCCCCCAACCCTTGTCCAGAAGGAACTGGGCAATAGCCCTGTTCACCAAGCGCCGAGCCCGATCAAGGGCTTGGAGGTTCAACCCTCCCCTGTAAGCGTGCCGCGGTATCATGTCCGACCAAAGCAGGGTTGTGGCGGGCCACACATAATGCAGGTAGGCCAGGTCACCGCAAATCGCGTGCTTCAGCGATAGGCCCGTGACCTGGCCCAAATCATTACCCCCGAGGTGTATAATTAGGACATCAGGCGGGTCAGCATCCCTGATGGAGAAAAGGAATGGCAACAGTTCCCGCCATAACATTCCGCGCTTACCGTACCACCTGAGACTTGCGGATGCACCTAGTCCCAGTCGGGGTCCCCACTCTGTCGCCGCAGCAAACTGCACTGCCCTGTGCACATAGCTGTGGCCCACCAGCCATACTGTCACCGGTGTAAGACGACACCCAGGGTCTGTCAAGGAAAAAAGGAAACAGGGCGGTGACTTAACTGGTACTCACTGTTGAAGAGGGCGAACATACAACTGAAAACATCGGGATCCCCACCTTCCCATGTTGCATATCTCAGCCCCAGAGTACCCAAACGCCGCTGCGGTGGAAGCCGCCCCTATCCTAAATGAATGGGTTCCGTAACGAGCCCCAGGGAGGCCAACACTGGCTAGTGCCTTACCGGTCACCTTCCAAAATTGAAATTTAGTAAGGGGAGACCCATCTTGGTGACAGAAAAACGGGCCAGGGTGCGTACCACGTAGTGCAAGGAACTCCTGTAGGGCACCAACCGGACAGATGTCTGCCATGGAACATCGTAGCAGTCTTACACCACTGGCTACACCGTGCTGATCAACCTTAGAGGAGCGTATCCTCAGCTGAGCCCAATCATTGGAAACATAGACATCTTCGAGTTCCAGTGCCCTACAACTCGCATCCGCCTTAGACAGTAGCACCAGCTCACTGATGCGGAGCGCTCCAAAAAAGGCCACCGTAGTGGCCGCGTGAAACAGGGTTGCCTCATACCTGTCGAAACACAGGTCATGCCAACCCTGTGCAAGTTGGGTAAGTACCCCTGGGGAAATAGGGTGGCGGTCGTCCGGGCTGCGCCCACATTCCCGCGCCCACCCTTCCAAAACATGTCGTATGCGAAAATCACTTGTGCTGTCAGCAAAACCACCCACCTTGGCCATGAATGCCAGCGCTGACAGCCTGGATGCTATGGTGTGGGGGCCTAAGCCCTGGGCATGTAAATAAACCATAAGTTGGAGGATATGAGCCACTGGGATGGGCCAACTTTCCAGCAGCCGGGATTGGGCACAAAAGGCCCTGAACGAACTGAATGCATGGTTATACGCCTTACGCGTGCGAGGGGCGAGCGACATGCCGATCGCCCGGTTCACCTCTCCTTGCCAAGTGTCCATATCTCGTCCGGGAGCGGCGAGGGAAATTCCTCTGCGTCCGGGGCCAAGGCATGGAACCGGGGGATCTGCAGGCGGGACAAAGCGTCAGCAATATCGTTATTAATACCTGGAACATGTCTAGCCCGAAAAAGCACATTGAGGCGTAGGCTGCGCAACACGAACTGGCGAACCAGTTCCATAACCCTTGGAGATTTAGACATCTGTGCGTTGACAATGTGGACCACTGCCGCATTGTCACACCAGAAATGGACAACCGAATTGGCCCACTCCTCACCCCATAGCATCAAAGCTCCCTGAATGGGGAAAAATTCCAGGTACGTGAGATCTCGCAAGCGATCCGTGCCCCACCAGTCTGGCGGCCATCTGCCGTAGGCCCACTTCCCTGCGAAGTAAATCCCATAACCCAGGGACCCCGATGCATCCGACTGAACCTGAAAACGAGGGGAAACTAAAAGGTCGGACCTCCAAAAGGACACCCCATTGAATTCCCTCAGGAACTGGAGCCAAATGAGCATATCCTCCCTCATGCCCTTGTTCAGTCGGACCCTGTGGTGGGGCCTGGCCAAGCCAGTCATGGCATCGCACAATCGTCGAGCAAATGCTCTGCCTGGTGCGACGACCCTGCAAGCGAAATTAAGGTGACCATGTAACACCTGTAGCTCCCGAAGGGACACCTTGCGTTTTGCCAGCAAGTCCAAAATGAGTGCAACGATCCGTGAAACCTTATCGACAGGTAACCTGGATGCTTGCACAACCGTGTCAATCTCAACCCCCAGGAATGTGAGCTTGGTTGAAGGGCCCACGGTCTTTTCGGGCGCTAAAGGGACACCGAGTTCCTCCATTAGCGTCTGAAATGTGTTCAGGAGACGTGTGCACGTGTCCCAGCCCCGTTCACCCCCGAATAAGAAATCATCAAGGTAGTGGGCTACAGACCAGGACCCTGACCTGCGAACAAAGGCCCATTGGAGGAAGGTGCTGAAGCGCTCAAATGCCGAGCATGAAATGGAGCAGCCAAAAGGCATGGCTTTGTTGAAATAAAATTCACCCCGGAACTTGAAACCCAGCAACTCAAAGTCCCCCGGGTGCACTGGCAGGAGACGGAACGCAGACTTAATGTCGCACTTAGCAAGTAGTGCACCCGGGCCACATGAGCGCACCATGCGCAGGGCCTGGTCAAAAGATGTATACCGGACCGAACAAAGGTAATCAGGGATAGCATCGTTGACCGAACGGCCAGCCGGGTAAGACAAGTGGTGTATCAAACGGAACTCCCCCGGCGACTTCTTGGGCACCAACCCCAAAGGGGAAACCTTGACGTTGGGGAATGGCGGGAGAGGGAAAGGGCCGGCAACTCTGCCAGCAGCAACCTCCTTAGCAATGCTCATGGCAGCCACCTCCTCCCTTCCCCTGAGTGATAACAGGTTGGGTGCATCTTGAGGGGACCTGACCCCCGTGAAAGGAATGTGAAACCCCTGCTGAAAACCCTCCAGCAGGTAAGCTGCGTCTGCCCTCCTCGGGTACATCGTGAGCCAACGCTCCAACATGTCCACATTAATTGGGGAGGGGGCCTTTTGCCTGACCAGCTCCCTCTGCGGCAGTTCTGCCCGCTCCCTGTCCACCTCTACCTCTGCCCCGCAGTCCGCCCGCCTTAGGACACGCGGAGGCGGCATGGGGGCCAGCACAAGAGGGACACTCATGCCTGTATCGGCACTGCTTCCTGTTACACGCACCATTGGCCGAGAAGCTCCAACACAGCAGGCGGGCTGGAACCCCCTGCCCCGCCACCTGGCGGGGTGCCTGGGCTGGAGCAGCTCGCTGGACCGCATGTCCACAATGGTACCTCTCCCCTGGCGCAGGGCGCGTGGGGGTCATATACAGAAGCCACAGCTTCTGGCAGGGCTCATCCCACCTCATCTCTGGGTGTAGGGGCACTCTCATACGGAATTCCTCGTCGTAAGCCAACCACGACGGGCCAGGGAAATCAACCATCGCCCGGTATATGTTGTCCAAATACTGGACCATCGGAATTGCCAGGTCAGGCCGGGCCCTGAGATACACCGCCATGTATATAAGGTACGTGGGTAACCAGTTGGCCCATGTACGTGGCGGCTTACGTCGACGAGCCTGCTCCTTGTCCTTCTCGTCCTGCCCCTCCCTCTCTTCCTTGGTGGGTTCTCTATTCAAGAGGGAGAAAATGTCCATGTACTCCCCCCGCCATATCTTTTCCTTGGTGGCCTGGGCCAGGTGGTCCCCGAGGGGCAACGAATAACCTGCTGTTGGCAAGGCCGAGACCGGAACATTGACAGTACTGGGCACCCTGAAAGGAGCCTGGACCAGCCCCGCCACCCCCAGTAAGTTCCCCGCGGGACAGGGTACCCCGCCCCAAGAGGGGCCCTGGAGTGCGGGAGCCGTTCCAAGATGGGCCGGCAGCGACTGACCCGCCGCCCCAGCCAGGCGAGGCCACGGCCACTGCAAGCCTCCCCCCAGTGTGGGTTGTGTCGTGGGTGCACTAGATTGGACCGTCTACTCACAAGTTGCACCCCCGTGGGCCACCCCCACCGGGGGTTCCGGCCCACTGCGGGCGTCGGAGCTCGCGACCACAACCGAGCTCGAAGATGGGACCTGACCACTACCTGCTGGCGGGATCTGCTGCGTGGGGAGCTGCGAGGCCGCGGCCGAGGCCGACCTATTCGCCTCAGGCAGCTCAACCCTGTCGGCCGCCTGCCGAGGACCGGCAAGTGCTGAGTTGACCTGTAAACCAAACGGTGCCCCGGATGGATTAACTACCCCTAAGGATGCCTCCAGAGCTGCGACACGGGCCAGTAGGGCATCAACATTTACATAGCCCCCAATACTAATGGGTGGCAAAGGGCCGGACGGCCCACCGGTCGCCAGCGCCGGGCCAGGTCTCTGGACCCCAGGGCCCGAATATGGCCATGCCCCAACCACCGGCCCCTGCGGGGCGGGGAGCATGCCCTGCCAGGGAAGGGAACCCAGCCAACCCCCTTGATTGCAGCCCACCGCTGGAAGCTGGATGCCAAGGCCCAAAGGCCCAGCCTGGCTATGCGCCAGGCCCGGGCCGGTGGCCTCTAATTGCGGGCCAGGGGCCGAATCCCCCGCAGGGCCGGCCTGAGGCTGCCCAGCCTCAGGCCAGGGAGCAATTGCCCCCATCCCGCCAGTCCCGGTGGGCACCCCCGGAAAGGGGGCCTGCTGAGGGGGCGCAGTCGCGGTCCTCCGACCCGGCTGGCGCCTCCGCAAAGAGCGAACCGTGTTCGCCATCGCCTTCTTTTTGGAAGGCATGGCTGCAGTCGTTGGGAAGCCGAAGAAAGAAGCTACGAAGGAACCGCTGCCCAGAAAAGGCTTCCCAGCTGAAGGGAAGAGCGACGGAGCAAAAGGGGAAAAACTTCTCCTCTCCGTCGCTGCGCAAAATGGCAGCGCGGCTGCCTCGTGGCCACCCCTTTTAAAGGGTGCTGGCCATGCCCCCCTAACTACCCGGATGTCCAAGTCCGGTGGGGGGGGCCCGCAAAGAGCGCGGCGGCCATTTTGGCACCGCGCTTGCATTCTTAAAGCTGTCAAGACTGACAGCTGTCACCACTTCTTCTGGCAGGGTGTTCCATAGATCAGTGATCCTCTGGATGAAAAAGTACTTTCTCTTATTTGTTTGAGAACTAGTACCCAAAAGTTTCATGGAGTGCCTCCTAGTTCTAGTGTTATGCGATAGGGAAAACAGTTTTTCCTTATCTAATTTGTCCACACTGTGCATGATTTTATAAGTAGCTTCATTAGTACGAAGTGTAGGTGTAAACTAATTAGCCATTGAGATTATGTGACATTTTCGTTATAACTGTATTTTTTGGCATATAAGACTACTTTTTAACCTCGAAAAATCTGTGCCAAAGTCGGGGGTCGTCTTATAGGACAGGTACTTAACTACAGCTTGTTTCCCCTTGCTTCATATGTCCGGCGCATATGGTGGGGGATGCCACGGCCGAGTCCCTGCTCTGTGCGTGGAGTATGATGCAAGGGGAAGCAAGCTGCACACATCTTCCTGTACCTCGAGGAGGGGAACGTGAGCGTGGATTGGCTCTCCACCAGAACCTGCCCATTCGACTCGGAGGGCTGCGCGTCTTGGTTGAGTGTGGGTTAATTTTTATTTGGTGTGCATTGGAAGAAGGGTAGTCTTATACGGCAAGTATATTCCAAACTCTGTATTTTAACTGGAAAAGTTGGGGGTCGTCTTATACGCCCAGTTGTCTTATACGCCCAGTCGTCTTATACGCCGGAAAATACGGTAGATTGTTTGGAAAAGTTCTGTACTGTATTTGAATTAAATAATATATGATGAATGTTGTATAGATCAAGTGAATGTTGCTTGTTCATTACATTCCTTTTTGTTATCGTGTATTTTGCATTTTTAACATGTTTACTTAAAATTACAAAATGTTATTTTTAAAACCGTAATATTCATATTTGCATATTTAGAAACATAGACTTGAATCTCAACTTTGTATTCTTTTTTATTAATATAGTTGTTTGTAGCAATGTTAATAAATCATGTTAAATACCATTAAGATATATTACCTTAATGATGTTCAGTTCTTTTCATTTTTATTATCTCAAGAATTCATCGAATTCTAAATACTGTATAGGAATGTCATACATAAAATTTCTATAATTTAATAATAAACTTTAAAAGTTTATTTTTCAGTTTTCAATTGGATAATTGCAGAAAATGTGTTTTTTGTAGGTTAATTTTAGAAAAATACTTTCACCGGTAGGGCCTGCGCCACAGGTTCAGCCTAGGGGCCCACAGATCCTAAATCTGGCCCTGGTATGAGGTATTACTGTATTTGCAATTTCTTGCTTTCAAAATGCTAGGTTGGCAGGAACTGGGCAGACGATGGGAGCTTGCTCTGTTGCTGACCTGTCTTAGCCACTAAGCCACCAGAGTCCCTATCATATATGTCTTACTACCTGCTTTTCCTCATCATAAAACCATGAGAAAACTAATTATTTTTACTTATTTTAAACATTTCTGAATCTGCTAAGCAATCTATGATATACCAAATCAGGGCAGGATTCACAATGGTATAAACACATTTCTACAAAGTTTTTTTCTAGTGCATAACTTTTAGTTTTATTTATTCATTACAAGTTCAAGAAACCAGAGGAAACATACTGCAGTGCTTCCTAGTAGTCTCACTGCTCAAACAAATCTTTAATTTCCCAAGGGAAAGCCACACACCACCACCTTTAACAATTTTTAAATTATAGAGTGGAAGTGGGGAGGGGAGGCTCTTGAAATCTACCTTTGTTTTCTTCCACAAAGGAAATTCTTTACAATTAAAGCCTTCTAATTAAGAAATCTGTGTGCTAAAATTAATAATAATCTAAAACAATTCATACATCACAGCCTCTTGGGTGGCATCACAAATAAAAATAGCTGAATAATTAGATTGTGAGATATGAATGAAAGATAAAGGTCTATATTAAATTATCCTGTGATGCCAAGATGTATTTCAGCTACCTGAAATATTCCAATGTATCAGATACTTAGGGGAATAGAATTCTGCTGCAAAGAATAATGCTAGAACATCATACTGTCATCAAGTAGAATAGCATGAATAACATAAATTGTGGGAGAGAAAATGACAGCATAAAACAATTAAGAAGGTACAAAAGCATGTAGCTCAGACTTGCAGTTAGAGCTGGCTTAAACAGAATTTAATAAAACAGACACATTGCATTGCAAGAGTATTCTCATTTTGCCCAAACAGTAACAGATGTTTAATCAATAAGATGGACCTTAAGGTGCAGCCCAATTAGTAGGTCAGAGAAATGTTCCTGTGTGAAGCTAGAAAGCTGTAATTATTGACCAGATTAAGCAGAAGTGTTTTGTCCATATGACACAGACCACATATTCTGTCTTAAAAGGGCGACAAGTCTGCACTGCATCTCAGACAATTAGGAGAAAGGAAAAGACAGCAGCCTCATCTTGGAGAGAGCACTTAAGCAAATATCAAAGCTGTCAGAGAATAAAACACATGGCTTGATTCTTTATTGGACAAGGTACACTTGGTAACACTTTAGCTGTTGCTGTAGCTATTAAAAGATTGGAAAGATCCTTCCTGCAGCATATTGCAAACCATTACAGATTTTGTAATATGCCCTTCCTCATCAGGTCCTCAGAAAGATCATGAGAAGGAAATCAAGGCAGCAAAAACATTGATTGGAAGGAACATAGATTGGAATGTGCTTGAGCTTTTCAAGATACTCACATGAGAAGAGCTGGGGAAGCCTTCTCCCACTTGTACCCAATTGACTCAGAAATAAATCAAGCTATTCCAGCAGAAAACTGAGGCTCGGAAAGTAACTCAATGTTGACAACCAACATTTGTTCCATGTAACATAGAGACAGCAGGAAAGGAAATACTCAGAATTTGGAATTTGATAGCACTAACACAAAAACCCAGGATTATAAAATCTGAAGGGAAACCTGAGTATATGTCACATATAAAGAGCATCAGGAACTCTAAGAAAGGTTTATGTGGACAAAGTAATGTTGGGGAGTAAATAAGCTTAAGAAGGCATGCATGGATAAAAAGTACTCAATAATGCAGTGGACATTTTTGGCACAGAGTGTCAGGAACATTGTGACAAGGCTGACAGTTTTGCAAGACCTGTCAGAAAAAAAGACAATCACCTTTCTTCAATCCCATTTGACTTCCAGTGCATAGGAGGCACATTCCTGATCTGGCAGGACTGAGGAACTAATAGCAACACCTGACAGAGAAAAATAAATAAAAAGTCACATAAATTTTGGAGACAGTCTATTCCCAAATTGCTAAAGACACTTATCTACAGTTTAATGTGGCGAATCCTCCCTTTGTGGTCTATCATCTTGTCAAATGTCAGAGTGATGTGTTACAACCTCCTGAAGCTATAGCTGTTTGCTTGTCCGCATTCAAGCAAATGGGAGTTCTTGATATTTAAAATAAATCTACATATCATCCAGGACTGGAATGGAATGGTGGGAAACTGGATTGTACTGGCACAACCAAAAACACTGAACTGACTAGGGGCTGTGGTGGCTTAGTGGTTAAGATGCTGAGCTTGATGACTGGAAGGTCAGCATGTCGGAGGTTCGAGACCTGAAGTGAGATCCCATCTCTGTCTCAGCTCCTGCCAACCTAGCAGTTCAAAAGCAAGAAATTGCAAGTAGATAAATAGGTACCACTTCGGTGGGAAGGTAAACAGCATTCTGTGCACTCTGGTGTCTAGTTATGCCTGCCACATGACCACAGAATCATAGATGTATACAGTGCTGGCTATGTGGCTATAAATGGAGATGAGCACTGAACCCTAGAGTCAGATATGACTGACCTTTGAACAAGATTGACCTTTACCTTGGATTTTTTTTAAAAAAAAATCACACTTCCCTAATAAAGACTTGTTGTGGGTCTATGTGGGTCTAGATAGAATGACAACTCTAGAAGAGCCAACAATTAATTTTACTTTCTCACATTCTTATTAACCACTTCTTTACAACAACAAACAAAGAGAGCCACATGATCTTTAAGCAATACAAATGCAAGGGAAAGGTGATACATTTTTGGTTCACTAAAAAAAAAAAAAATCAAACATTATTTGAGTGCTCATGATTCCAGATCACTTCTTCAGGTATGCACCAGTTTTTTGTGGATAATGCAGACAAATTATCCATGAGAATCCTAAAAGTTCATAGCAGCTATTGCAGCAGGCTTTCTTACTTAGATGTGAATTGGAAAACAGCAGGTAGCATCTCATAGCTGTTGATTGGAGATTATATTCCAACGAGATAAATATATAATGTCCCCACTGACAGGTGACCTTCTTTTAGAACTGGGAGTTTAGGGGAAAGAGCAACACTAAGAACGCAAGTTCTTTATCAGGAAATTGGGATGAAAATTTAGTTTAATCTCTATGTGCGGAAATTGTAGGCAAATCAAAGACAATTAGCTAATGGTTAAGAAATAACTGTTTCTTCCAGATTGTAGACCTGCTGGGCTGATATTAAAAGTTCATGTAGAGTTCTTGGTGGCACATTGGGGTGGCTTTTTCTGGTATCTTCAGTAGTTTCAGCAAAAAACAAAGACAGCTGTGTGATCCTTACATAATACAAATGCAAAAGGAAGGATCAGTACAAAAGCCAAACATTATGTGAACTCTCATCATTCAAGATAATTTCTTCAGGAATGGCACCAAATTACTGTGGATTATGCAGGAAAATTATCCATGTCAGACCCAAAGGTCCATGGACGATGTTAGCTTTAACATTTGCCTTTTTTTATTTTGAAGGATGCAAATGCTATTTCAGAACACATTTCTTGTGCTACTGCTTCAAGCCATTTTTATTTTTTGTCTAGCTAAAAAAACCATGCCTGTGCTGTCCATTCCTGATTGGTCAGGAAAAAACTGCACACCAACAGTTGTGAGAAGATTAATTTATTCACACCTTTAGAAGGTATCAATCTCTCTTCTAGGTGCTCAATAAACATGTGGAAAGAGCTTCCTGCTTTCTAGAACTGAATCTTTACCTATAAATCCAAGGGTTAACCGTTGGAACTGGCTATAGGTTGCTATGCCTCGCCCTACTTGCCTGCACTCACCCTTCGTGCACACGGCCGATCTGGGTACGCAGGTCAACGAAGGATTTAGAAAACCGGCAGTGGGGCAACAGCCCCACAAACGCGAAGAAAGGGAAACAACTTCACTTCCCAACATTCCTTGTGCCGCGCCGCGCCAGAGCCAATCAGGCTGAGAGGCTCTCGCACGGCGCACCGTTCGGAAACGCGCCGCAGCCAATCAAAAGAAAAGCATTTTAAAAAAACGCAGCACAAACACAAAGCACCAACCCATTACTACAAGCCCCAGCGTCCTGCGCGCCATGAGCATGCAGAACGCTGAGGAAACCGGCGCCCGAAAAATTAAAAAGAAAAACAACTCACCGCCTAACAGCCAAGCACACACCAGCTGGCTTTCTTTCCCTCACCAACAGCGCCTGAAGGTCCTGACTGGAGTTTCCCCTTTAATATCAGTGGGTGGGGATTGCGATCCCCCTCTCCGCTGGCTACCCTAGGGTTGGGAGGTTTGTGGGAACAAAAGGGGTATGTTTCCCAAACCCTTCTGGACTCAGGACACCAGGGAGAAGGGATCGATTCCCACCCCCCTCCTTAAAACAACTCCGTCTTTTCTTCTCTTTAAAAACGGAGTTGTTTTAAGGAGGGGGGGAGGGAATCGATCCACTCTGCCTGGTCTACTGGGTCCAGTACCACTTTTGTCCCCACAAACCTCCCAACCCCAGGGGAGCCAGCGGAAAGGGGGGTCGCAACCCCCCACCCACTGATATTAAAGGGGAAACCCCGATCTACTTTCACGACTCCACACAAACAAAGCACCATAACACAATAAAGCCCCCTCCCTACCACCTAGCCCACCCTTCCTAACCCCCAATGATCATGCCCCCCTCCCCATCACCTAACCCACCCTTCCTAACCCCCCACGACCATGCCCCCCTCCCCACCACCTAGCCCACCCTTCCTAACCCCCAACGACCATGACCCCCTCCCCACCACCTAGCCCACCCTTCCTAACCCCCAACGACCACGTACCTTCCCCACCACCAAATAAATAATTTTTTAAAAATTACTAAAAACACTCAAACACATCCAAAAATACACAAAAACAAAAACACCAAAAACAATACAAAGTAAACAAAGACACAATCAAAAACAAAACAAACAGACAAAAAATACAAATTCCAACCCCCCTCCCCCCCCGCCCACACACACACACAAAAGAAAGAAAACAAGCAAACTTACCAAAAGAGGTGCTACCTCCACCAGGACTGGAAAAGAAATGAATAAAGAAAGACACTACTTACCAGAAGAAGCTCCACCCAGAGGCCAGGAGAGAAAAAAAAAAGACAAAATACAATAACCCCTACCAGCACCACCTGCTGGCCACAATAGTAAAAACAATTCAAAAACACACAACAGCCCCAAACAAAACACAAATTAACAATTTTACACAAAAGGTCACACCAATAAAAACAAGTAAAAAAAATTACACTAAACACACTTTCACACAAATCACAAATATATGTCAATAAAATACAATAGAAACTTTTAAAAATCCTGTGCTGAGTTATAACTCAAATTTAAACTCAAAACATCTAAACACATTTTAAAAACATTGAATGTAAAAAACATTTACTTTTACATTATTAAAATTATCACCTACGGTACAACTAATTAAAAAAATTCAAAAAACTAAAACATTATTCGCTTACATAAAACAATTTGAAAAAATTATATCATACTTTCTTCTTTTATTAATCCTCAAAAAAACCCAAAAAAGCAGATCACAGTTAATAACAGCCAAGCCAAAAAATTGTAACATAAATAAACATTTAAAAATTAAAATTTCAGACTAAGCAATTTTTTAAAAAAATTAACACAATTTAACCTTCCAACACAATGTAAAACTATTGCAAAAATAAAATTGGTTCATTTTTTATTAAAACACACGGGGGGAAAAGCCCGGCAACGCCGGGCAACCCTTGCTAGTATACCTATAAAGCTATGTAAACAGGTTCTAAGGAAAATGTCATTGGTGAGTCTGTGCTTATTTTAATTGTTGAGCTGAATTCATAGTCTTGTATATTTCTATTGTTTAAAATGTGTTGTCTTTGTGCTGGGTTTGATCTCCTGATGTACTTAATAGGTTAAGAGGATCAGTAGGGTAATGTTCTCTCTTATGAAGTAGAATGTTTAACCTACAATTACAGCTCTTTACTGAAACATCTAGCAAGACAGAAGCAGTAGCAGTTTCCATTAATCAAATAAGCTCAGCACAATGCAGCCACTCTAATATTTAGAAAGAAATAGTCTTGGAAAGATTAGGCAGATTTCACTATCACTCTTATTTAGGACTGTCATCTTTACAAGGCACTGGAAAGGATGATTCACAATCACATCTCTGAATTTCTTGATGGAAAGATCATTAATGAGCAAGCAGGCTTCAGGCTGGGCAATTCATGCTGTGGTCAAATCCTTAACCTTACACAACTTATTGAGGATGGCTTCGAAAGATAGCAAATTATGGGAGTGACTTTCATTGACCTAACTGCAGCGTATGGTACTGTCAATCATAAGATTCTGCTCCATAAGATAAATAAGCTTGCCAAAGCTAACAAGCTTACTAGGGTCATTGGCAGCTTCCTCCAGAACTGGAGATTCTATGTGGTGATGAATGGAAAGAAGAGCAGATGGAGGTTACAGAAGAATGGACTGCCTCAAGGAAGTGTGTTGTCTCCGACCATACCTGTCAAGTTTTGGATTTGAAAATAAGGGAAATTTTGGCCACACCCTCTGTGGGCGTGGCCAAATCTGTGGGCGTGGCCAAATATAGTCATGTCACTTGCTGGGCTCTAGTCATGCCTGCCACGTGGCCATGAAAATGTCTGCAAACACAGACAGCACTGGCTCTTTGGCTGTAAATGGAGATGAGCACTGCACCCTAGAGTTGGATACGACTGGCAGATTTTACTTTCTTAGGATCAAAAATCGCTGCAGATGGTGATTGCAGCTGTGAAATAAAAAGGTGACTGGTGCTTGGGAAACAAGCTATGAGAAACCTTGGGAACATAGTTAAAAGTAGAGGCATCACCTTGCAAACAAAAAATTGCATAGTCAAAGCAATGGTATTCCCAGTGGTAATGTATGGGTGTGAGAGCTGGACCATTAGGAAAGCTGAGCACAGAAACATAGATGCCTTTGGAATGTGGTGTTAGAAACAGGACAATCCTAGAAGAAATCAACCACGACTGCTCATTAAAGGTCAAATAGTAAGGATGACGCTAAAGTATTTTGGACATCAAATGAGAAGAGAGGATTCACTTGAGAAAACCTTGATGCTGGGGAAGATGGAGGACAAAAGAAGGGGATGGCCAAAAATAAGATGGCTAGATGGTATTGTAGATGCAATGGGCACAAAGCTGTGTGGACCAAAGAACCCTTTTCCCATCTTCTTGGGGGACGTTTGTTTTGTTTTCTTTCTTGTTTACTCATTTTTAATTTAAAAAAATTTCTGGGAGCAAAGAGCAGAATAATAAACCATCCCCCTAGGGTGAACTAGCCGTGCATGTGGCTAGACACCTCCCCCCCCCCACCAAAAAAAATAGGTTGGAGGAGCAAAGGATTAATTCCCCCAAATTAACCAATCTATTTGTTCCTCAGTGCAACCAGTTGAAGCACCAACACCTGAGAATGTCGGATCCAGCTTAAGGAAGGGAATTAGTAAAGTAAAAAGCAACCTCTGTAGTTTCCAAGCCTCCCAGCAGCTGAGGAGTTAATCTCCATATATGAAATATCGCTCACCTAGAGCTCTGACCAGCAGCAGCAAAAACAAAGCCTCCATGACCATGTGGCAGGGAAATGAAAAAGAAACTACAGAAGCCACCACCACCACCACCACCACCACCTTCTCCCTCCCCTTCAACAAACAGAATGCAAGCGCGGCGCCAAAATGGCCGCCGCGCTCTTTGCGGGCCCCCCCCCACCGGACGAAGAGCATCCAGGTAGTTAAGGGGCGTGGCCAGCACCCTTATAAAAGGGGTGGCCACGAGGCAGCCGAGCTGCCATTTTCCGAAGCGACGGAGAGGAGAAGTTTTTCCAATTGCTCCGTCGCTCTCTCTCCTTCCTAGAGGCAAGACCTTAGAAGGAGTCGCTGCAGGATTTGCTTTAGCAGCAACGGGGCAGAGGAATTTGCTCCGTCGCTTCCTCCTTTGTTAGCCTCTGTTGAGGCTCCCTTTCTGCAAGCTGCTGGATAGCTCAGTGCTTTAAGTATTTGTCTTTGGGGACAAAGGTTGGGAGTTCGATTCCCCACTTTTCCTTTGCATCTTTGCGAGGGGATTAATTAGGTCAGCAGTTTGATACCTAGGCTGCAGCCTTAGAGGTAGGTCTTTGGCCTCTCATTTATGCCTTCTTGAAAGAAGGCTTAGGCGGGCAGTGGTCGGGTCGGAGGACCGCGACTGCACCCCCTCGATAGGACCTCCAACTGGAGGCTCCCACCGGGATTGGTGGGGTAGGGCAGCTCAGGCTGTGGCCCGCGGCCCTCCGCCCTCAGACCGGCCCTGCAGGGGCTTCGGCCCTCGGCCCTCAATCCCTGGCCACGGGTGTGGAGCAGGGGGGTGGGCCGGGCGCGGTTGCACAGCAGGACTTCCCTGGCCCTGCATGGGCCGGAGTTTGGGCATGGCCGTGTTAGGGCCTGGCTCTCAAGTAGGGACCCTGGACCATGCCAGGTGGGCCGTCCGGCCCACCTGGCCCCACTTATGCAGGGGGTTGGCAGGCATTACTGGCCCACGTGGTGGTGCTAGAGGCACCCCTAGGGATTGGCCATTCAGAGGATTCGGCACACGCCTGCCGGCTACGGGCCGGAACAATTGGGAGGGGGGCCTGGCGCTGCCTCACAGCGCGTTTTGCCCGTTAGGGGCCGGGTTTCGGACAGGGCCCTATTCTAGCCCAGGTTCTCAAACTGGGGGCCTCTGACGCTATACCGAGCGGGCCGTCCGGCCCACCTGGGGTTTTTTCGTGGCAGGCCCCTTTCCAAACGTCGGAGCCCCCTTTGTGTCTGCCGGCCACTTTGATCGCGGCCACTCTCCACAAGGCGGCCGGCTGGGCTGTGCTTCTCATGACACGCCGGCCTGTGCCCGCCGCTGTCTCGCGGCTTCCCGTTTGTCTGGATCTGCGGCGGGAGTGTATTGGGGGTCGCCTCAGAGCTCGATTTCGGTCGCGGGCTCCGACGCCCACCGTGGGCCGGAACCCCCGGTGGGGGAGGCTCACGGGGGTGCAACTTGTGAGTATTACGTTCAAGTGAATGCACACACATCACAGTCCATTCCCGGTGGGGGCAGTGCTCTTGGCCTTGCCTATTTGAGGCTGGGGGGCATCACTCGCCATCCTATGCCAGTGCCCCTTGGTTGCATTCTGGCACGACGTTTGGGGGTGGGGGTTTACGCTCCCGGGGCGGCACGTGGCATCACAGGGGCTATCCGGGTCCCGCTGTGCATGCCCGCTGTACATCATGCTTCAGCATGAGCACTGCCGTCAACTGGTTATTCATGCCCCCCTAGTGATCATCTGCTCCAGATCGGGAGGGAAAAGATTTGGTGGGGGGGTACGTGGATATATATTAGCCCTATGAACTGAGACCCGAATGGGGATGGGGGGTACTGGCTGGACGATAGAGACAGCGTGTGGTCCCCCGTAGTAAGCCACCATGCACTGAGGCGTCCGCCCTCTGAACGGTGTGGGGCATCGTGGGGGCTGTCTGGATCCTGCTGCATAGGCCCCGTTACACAGGACGTCCCGTAGAGGGCCTGGCTGAGGATCGGCTACTACTGGCCCCGGTTGATTATTGGCCGCAGGCCATCAGGGGCAAGGGCCGTAAGGCGACATGTGGATTTTCTCCCTATTGAACCGCGAGCCCACTGGCAGGAGAGAGACGGATGGGACGGTTGAGGCAAAGAGATGTCCCACTGTCGTTAGCCACCGAGCACCTTGGGGCCCACTATCCTGGTTGATCGGATGGGCCCATTACAGTTGGCTCATCGTGGGGGATGTGGACGAGGGTGGCTATAGATATCCCGAGAGAGGGGGGACGGGTTCTGTCACCAAGGGTGCCTGGTGATGGGCACCATGGTGGTCATGCTGAGCAGCGGGCTTTTCAGACACTGGCCCCAAGCAGACTGGTCGGGCGGGGGGTTGCGGCCCGCCTACTGTGTTCGGCCTGCTCAGCTGACAATGTGTGTACTAAGCATCACGGTTGTGACCGACTTGTGCGCAGGGGCGATCAGAGCTCCCTCTTAACCACATATTCTTGTTCTTAGCCCCCCCCGCCCCTATTATAGTCAGCCTGGGGGGATGTCACTCTGTCTCCCAAGAAGCGAGGGGGCGGGAAACCTGCTGGGGGGTTTTCAATGGGGTTTTTTGTATCCATTCGGGGTACTGGGGGCCCCAGGATGCTACTAATCTGGTTCCCTTCCAGGGTAAACGGGAGGGGGCTCCACTGTCCACAGTTATGGAAGTTGGGGGCTATGAGAGTAGCGGGGGCCCTTCTTGGAACCACCTTTCCTTAGTCGAAGGTATCTCCCATGAAGCTCATACTGAGCTAGAAAAAGGGTAAATGTAATATAATCCTCCATTCGGCTTACCCTGTGGGTGCTCCATTCAGGGATTACCTTCCTGATGACCTTGTTCGGTCAGGTACTCGTAGTTGCCTCGGCTACTATGGGTGGCGTGCTCACGCAATTCTGGTCCTGTTTTGGCACAGTGTGATATGCACTCGGCTTCCAGCTTTTTGCCAGTGCACCCCATTATTTAGACCTATCAGGTTTTTAGGTTTTGATGGGGATTTTAATTAGATAAGGCCAATCCCTTTCTGAATGCGTTAATTCAGGTTCAGCACCCGACTGATGTGGGACTTTCATTCAGTGGGCATTTGCTCACAGGTTGGGGTCTCGGTCTCCAGCCCATTACCTTGACAACTTTTGGGTCTGGGGTTAAACGGGGCTTGGACACGTGTACGCGTCTCCTCATCACAATTCAGACACTCAGGTGGGACCTGGGTGTCCCCTTGGCGCCTGAATAGACCGAGGCCCCATCTTCTAACCTCACATTTCTGCCTTTGGCATTGGTTGCCAAACATATAGTATGCCCCTTCTTATTCGGGGGTCACTTGGTGGGATCGGACCTAGTGGTCCGCCGTAGGATATCTGGCGCGGTCGGATGCCGCCGGCCTCTCACTTATGGGGTTTACTCTACTGGTGGGTGCCCGGATTGCCCCCGTGATCACAGTGATAGTGCTTTTCACCTGTTTTGGGGAGCACTGCGCCTATGGTGCAAGGAGTGGGCCTACTCAGTGGTCCAGTTGCTGCGTGGCAATGCGGCAGTGTTGCGCATTGTCAACGCCCTGAAATGCTAATCCCCGGGCCCTGACTGTAGTTTGTCTATTCGTTTGCGAAGCCTACGCCGAAATGTGCTGTTCCAGGCCAGACGTGTCCTGGGTGTGAATAATGACCTTACTGTGCCTTTTCCCCACCAGCGGATCGCTCGTTCCCGTGCTTTTATCCAGGAGCGGAGGAATTCCACTTGCCACTTTGGCCAATAGCTGGAAGTTAGGCGAGCTGAAGGGGACCGGACATGTCATTGGCACATTGCACGCGTAAGGCGTATCACTATGAGTTCATGTGTCATGTCAGGGGCGGGTGGACGCGAGAACGTGCCCGCTGCCCCGGCACGCGTCACTTTTCTGCCCAGCATTTCGACCCACCTCGCATGAGGTGGCATACCCATGTACAGATAGGTAGGAGGTGGCTCTTAGCCACGCGGCTACCATGGTAGCCTTGGGGAGCGCTCCACATCATTGAGAGGGTCCCAGAGTTGGTACCACATGTATAAGGCGGAGGTGTCTCGTAGGGCACTGGAACTCGACGATGTCTCTGGCACATGAGTGGGCTCGAGTGGGGATGCGGTCCTCACGGGTTTTTTCAGCACGGTAGGCAGTCGTGTATACTGCTACAAGACATTTGAGACATCGGTCCAGTTGGTGCCCTACAGGAGTTGCTTGCACTGCGTGGCACGCACCATGGCCCGTTTTTCTGTCACCAAGATGGGTCTCCCCTTACTAAATTTCAATTTTGGAAGGTGACCGGTAAAGCACTAGACAGTGTTGGCCTCCCTGGGGCTCGTTACGGCACCCATTCTTTCAGGATAGGGGCGGCTTCTACTGCGGCTGCTTTTGGGTACTCTGGGGCGGAAAGACGCCGCATGGGAAGGTGGGGATCACAATGTTTTCAGTTTTGTGTTCGCCCTCTTCAACCGTGAGTACCAGTTTAGTCACTGCACTGTTTCTTCCCCCCTTTTTTCCTTGACAGACCCTGGGTGTCGTATTACACCGGTGACAGTATGGCTGGTGGGCCACAGCTACGTGCATAGGGCAGCGTCGTACGCTGCGGCGACAGAGTGGACCCCGACTGGGACTGGGTGCATCCGCAAGTCTCAGGTGGTGTGGTAAGCGCGGTATGTTATGGCGGGAACTGTTGCCATTCCTTTTATACAGCAGGAATGCTGACCCGCCAGATATTTTTATCATACACCTTGGGGGCAATGATTTGGGACAGGTCACTGGACTATCGCTGAAGCATGCGATTTGCGGTGACCTGGCTTACTTACATTATGTGTGGCCTGCCACAACCCTCATTTGGTCAGACATGGTACCACGGCATGCTTACAGGGGAGGGTTCGACCTCCAGGCCCTTGATCGAGCTCGTCGCTCGTTGAGCAGGGCTATTGCCCGGTTCCTTCTCGACGAGGGTTGGCGGCGCGTCATTAGGCACCCCGCAATCAGCCTACAAAATTATGAGCTTTACTCAGGGGATGGGGTCCATCTGTCGCAGGGAGGTATGGACCTCCGGTTACGAGATTGGCGAGCAGGCCTGTTGACCGAGCTGACGTTCGGGGGGGGGGGGGGCGTCGAGCCTTTATTAGCCTCTCCGTGTGGCGGGTAGCACTGGTAAGGTAAACATTTATGACCCACAGGTATCCGGCAGGTTCGCAATTGACTGGACAACACTAGACAGGCACAAGTTGATTAAACGTTGTCCAGTCAACGACGAACCAGGCGATGGGGTGATGGCAAGAGCTATACAGCATGCATCACCCCGTTATTTTATGGATACGCGTCAGAGGGTGGGGTCAATAGTTAGGTATTGACTACGGCCAACAATTTGTTTGTTGTCAACAAACAAATTGATACAAATGGATACATTGTAACCAATTGCCGTTTGCAATTTTGGGTGGTACCTTACCAGTGTTACTTCGGCCTGCTTGCCTTAAGAATTATAATTGGTTGAATACCAATAGAAATTTATAATTCGGACTGGGGCATGAATCAATAAATGTGGCCCAATGCCGTTATCCACTTTCATCAGTGTCTGAGTCCTTTTTTGGGGGGTGCGCCTGCAAAGCCACAGCGGCCTCTGGTGGCAGGAAAAACATAATGCAGCTTCACCTGTGAGGGCTCTGGTCAGGATTTTTTTTTAAAAAAAAATTATGGATATTACAGGGAAATTAATAAAATGGGAGGGGGCAGGAAGAGGGATAAAAAAATAAGGGGTTTTCCTGGGGAAAATGGGATACTTGACAGGTATGTCTCCAACAGTGATACCTTGGTTAACATAATCAATTTCCTTCTCTGTGACGTTTTTTACAGCGAAAACTACTTTAACCAAATTGCCCATAGGAATGCATTGAAAACTGAAATATATTAACCAAAACGCGGTTTCCCAAAGGAATACATTGAAAATCAATTAATCTGTTCTGAAAAAAATTTCGTATCCCAATCCACTATTTTCTATGGATTTCCTTTTTGTTATGTGATTTTTATGTTAACCGAACCGTTTGTTAACCAAGGTTCCACTGTATATACAAATGATAATCTAGTTCCTGACAATGCAAAATTGTTCATCTATGCAGACAACACAGCAATTGCCATTCAAGGGTCAAGCTTTAATGAGGTAGCTGAAAAACTTACTGAAGCACTTGAAGAATTAGAACAGTATTACAATATCAACCATTTGAAGCCTAATCCAAGCAAGACTCAAGTATGTGCTTTCCACCTTCAAAACAGAGAGGCAAGAGTTAACCTGAATGTTACCTGGCAAGTGAATCAATTATAGCACTGTTCAACACCAAAATACTTCAGTGTGATGCTTGACCAGACACTCTCTTTTAAGCAGCACTGCCTGAAAATGGGGGAACTCCACCATCAACACTGCACACATCAGTTTTGGCCCTGAGTGTCTCTGCAGTAGAGTATGCTGCTCCAGTATGGAATGCATCCAACACGCAAACGAAGTTGACATTGTTGTTAATGAAGCCATGTGGATAGTGACAAGATGCCTTAAACCTACACCCATTGAGAAAATATACCCTCTTGTTGTATTGCTCCACATAAGATCAGGAGAGAAGTAGCAGCAGATGCTGAGAGAACTAAGCAAGAGAATGTCTCCCGACACCCTCTGAATGGATATGAGCCGCAAGTCCACCTGCTCAGATCCAGAAAGAGCTTTATATCAAGAACAAACATTTTTGAGGGTACACAAGAGAAAAACCAAATTAGAAGATGGAAGAAGGAGCTCATTGGGCAAGGAACAATATTAAAGGTGAATATATCTGAAGATCTTAATCTCCCCCTATGTCACCTAGAGGACTCTGAATAGGCTGAAGGTTGAAGTTCCTAAATGCAAGACCAACATGCTGAAGTGGGGCTGCTAGGACAACAAGACACAGTGTGAATGTGAAGAGACACAAAGTCTGGCCCATTTGCTGGTCTGCCGATTGCTGCCAGAGACATGCACCAAGGAGGACTTGTGTTTGGGAAATGACAAGGCAAAGAAAGTGGTTTCATTTTGGCAGTCCAGGGTTTGATCAGTATACTAAAGAAGAAGAATTTAGGACTATTACGCATTTATTTGTATACACATGACAGATCCCTGATCAGAAAACAATTGGCAGAATTTTGACTGGAAAAAGCACTTTAGGAGCAAGGCAAGACTTAGCAAATACAGTAAAATCCCACTTTACAGAAGCCTCATTTTATGGAAAACTCATTTTACAGTAAGGAATTTTGCTGAAAACACATCCTATTTTATGGAAAACCCTGTTTTACAGAACGCGGTTTCTCAGATTTCTTGAATGGAAAAGGTAGGAAGCTTATCTTCATCTTCCTTTATCTTTTACTGTGTTTTAATTTTTTTTTAAAAAATTGTGTTACTTGGGGGGGGCTGGGAATGTTTTCTTTTTTAATGCATTTGTATGGAAATTGCATCATTTTATGGAAAAAAAATATGTAAAAAAAGCTATGGAACAGATTTCCCCCCATAAAACAGGGTTTTACTGTAGTAAGAAATCAGTGTGCTATTTCCCACCAATCAGTGTGCTACTTCTCACCAAGAAACCAGTGTGCTACTTCCCACCGCTGTTTCGACCGGCAGCCGGCTGGAGGAGATGAGCGGCACCGGGGGTCGCCCTGGAGGCCTCAAAAGCCACTCCCCACCATCGCCGAGGACCACCGTCATTTGACCGGCAGCCGGCTTGAGATGATGGCTGGGAGGATTGGGAGCACCTGCGTGGCCTCCAACAGCCAAAAAAGAACCATTGCAGCTGACGCCGATGTCGAGACGTGGAGTTCATTCCTTGGTCCACCAAGGCTGTTGAGCACTGGCTCTGTCAGGACTGTAAGGAAGTGATTATGTGCTGTTTTTTAGACTGTGTTTTTTGTTTACTATATATTGTACATTGATTTTTTGCTTACTATATATTGTACTATTATATTTCATATTTATTGTACATTGTATTGTTAATTTTTTTATATTGTATTGTTACTTTTCTTCTATGTTGTAAGCTGCCCTGAGTGGTGCTCGCACCAGGAGGGCAGTGTATAAATACAATTCATCATCATCATCATCATCATCATCATCATCATCATCATCATCTTAAAATCCTCATGTGCAAGACACAATTTCATGCCTTGCACTATGGAAATGCCATACTTTGTAATATCAAAGTTATGTGTTTAGGCAACATTATTATGTTGAAAACCAGTTTGAAAATTGAATGCTGTACATAAATTGAAAAATCAAATATTTTTCTACATTTTGTAAATATGACTGAAGCCAAGTCCTTAAATTAGAAATATTCTAGACATTACAGTCTTCATTGTTTGGTTATTGAATTGTTACCATGAATATCCTAGTTTATATGTACTATTCTGCCTAGGAAACTAGAACTTTTTAAGCACAAATGAATGGAACAGACAGATGTAATGAAATGAAAGAAGATGCATCCATCCCATTCTGTTAGAGAAGTCTTCAAATTAGGTGACTGCTATTAATTCTAGCAATTACAGGCAGTTTCAGGCTTCTGATTCTTAATTCAGAATCTATACCTATAAGACAGACACTGACTCCACGTGACCGGTATGCAATCCACACCCCTGCACCTATCCCTGCCACAGTTGGCACACATACCTGCCAATTCAGAGCACACTGTCGTCTGGGCCCTGGGCCCTGAGGTGGGCCCTGAGCCCCACCAAACACAAAAAAATGCATGTGCAAATGTCAGGGAGAGTGATCATGCGCAGAGACGTTGAGCTCACGCATGACACCGGAAAAAAATAAGGTGCAGATGCACACATGCAACAGCCCAACCGCCATTCAACATGCCATGCCAGGCACCAAAGGTGGCAGAAGAGGCTGGGCCGGCCGCACAGTAAAGCGGGTGGTGAAGGAGGAGCGGATGAAGCATTGATGTAGGCAAGGGAGTCCATGGACAAGCCGCCAGCGGGACGAGAGCCAGAGCTGGAAAAATGTTGGTCGGAAACCACAAAGAGATGGCATCTGCACTGGGGGCCAACCCCTCAGTGAAAACACCTAAGAGACATAAGCAGAGCCCAGGCAAAGGTGGGGCCAGCCCCGTGGATGTCCACATTGCCCAATCCGGAAAGTATCTGGAACAGTGAAACACCCACCTGTCCTGCTCCCGAACACAGCGGCCTCACAGCCAGTCCTGTCGGCCAATGCAACACAGACGCGGAGGAGATGGAAGCGAAGGAAAAAGACATGACGCAGATGTGTGTGTGTGAGGACAGGGGAGAATGGGTGCCTGTGTGTGTCATAGCAAGTGAGCGGGACAGTGGCCTCAGGCTGGGCCACGGGGGTGTGGAGGGTTGCTGTTGGTGTGTGTGTGTGAGAGGAGAAATACGTGTGTGTGTGATAGACTGGGCGAGAGAGTGTGTATGTATGAGAGAAAAATAGAAAGGGGGGAAATTTTTGTGTAAGTGACATAGAATAAGGGACAGAGAGAGGACTCAGGTTGCATCACACATGTGTTTGTGAGTGAGATAGAGTGGGTGAGAGACTGGATGCCAGACAGGCCAGTGTTGTATGTGAGAGAGAGAGGGGGGAGAGAAAGAGTGAGTGTCTGTGTGTGTGAGAGAGAAATAAAAAGGGGAAAATATCTGTGTATGTGCCATACAATGATGGCAAATGAGTGGAATTGTGTGCTTGTGAGAGAGGGAGCCTCGAGAACCGAAGGTTTCAGAGAGAGGGGGCCAAAACAAAACAAAAATAACCCAGGCTGGCCCGGGGAATAAGCTATTACATATTAAAGCAGGGGCGCCCAAACTATGGCATGCAGGACAATTTGGCCTGTGTATATAATTAATCAGGCCCACATTGAGAACCCAAGCACCCTTGGGACCGCCCCACACCAGCCTCACTGCCTGATGACCAAATACATCATTTATGGTGGTGGCGGAAGCAGCAGCAGTGATTGTGCTCTGTCTCCACTGCTCCGAGCAGCGTCCGCTCATTCCCAGCAGTGCAAAACCTTTGGCAACATGGATCGCCACATTGTGGAATTTTTTTGAGCCTTCTCCATTTCAAAATCCATGGCACTGGAAGAGTTTACCTGGTTCACCATGCTGACGTCAGCCTTAGCATGGCAAGGGACTCTTCCAGCACTGCGGATTTTGAAATGGAGAAGGCTCAAAAAAATTCCACAGCACAGCGATCCATGTTGCCAAAGGCTTTTGCACTGCTGAAAATGAGTGGAGGCTGCTCAGACCAGTGGGGACAGAGCACGATCACTGCTGCTGCTACTGACATAAAAACAATCAGCAACAGGAGCAGCCCACCTCTGGCCCCAGCAGCTGCATGTCGGGGGCAGGACCGGTGCATGGAAAAATGTTTGGGCACCACTGTATTAAAGCAAGATAATTTTTCTTTCTCTTGCACTGATATCCCTTCAAGCACTATATGCCAGTGCTGTAAGTCTTACACAATAGTTGTGCAAACCATGCTTGACAATAAAGACTGATATTTTCTTATGGGAGGTATAGAATGGTGATGAATCATAAGAATTCATAGCAACCTTCAACATATGCAATCTTTCCCTGAATTTATTTTTTCCTTGTTTTCTTTTCAGATAATTATTCTCCATGTAAAGAGAGTAATGACAGAGAAGAGTGAGGCTAGTCTGCTTCACTTTCTTATGTGTTCAGGTCACACTTGTGCTAAATATCTGACTAGGATTTCAGTCAAGAAAGTTATCAGGGAATGGGAACAGATATTTAAGTGGAGATGAAGCAGAAGGCTTTCAAGATATAGATGGGTCTAGGAGTGACACAATGTTAGTGCATGAATTGATGGAATGTAATTCCAGAAGGTGAAGGGAGATGTGAATAATGTTTTGCTGCAAGAGTCAGGAGATAAGTGAGAGAACTGAGATGCAACCATTACTAGATGAAGTTGTAAGCATTGGAAACTCAAATGCCTGTTAAGTTTTATGATTGTGCACATGTATTTTGGTAAAGTAATAGATCCAAAAGATGGCAGCAAAACTACTAAGTTTCAGATAGCTAACTTGAGGGTTACTATTCAAAAAATTCAACTATTGAGGGCTTTTAGTACTAAACACACACACACACACACACACACACACACACACACACATATATATATTTAAGGGGGGAGATACAAAAGGAAAGGAAAAAAGAAACTGAAGCTATTTGATTTAATTTGTGCCCTGGGCACAAGCTGATTTGTAAATTCACTTGGCTTTGCCTTTTCCACTTTGTTGTTTTAACATTCTTTCTTGGAAGTAAATAGTGCTTATTTCCAAGTATATATATTTATCATCAGGGCAGCAGTAGCAAAACATTTTTATTCCTTTCATCATGGTGTTACTATTAATATCTGAAATTCATGGGTAGCTACATCAGGGGAGATGTCGCTGGTCCACGTGTCCAAAAGGTGGGGATGGTGGACCCTGGTTCACCTGGAAAGAAAGCACCCCAGTATTTCCCACTTAATTTTATGCTAGGAGCCTCTGGCATAGAATATAACAGACCGAGTCAGTTACTGTGAGAAAAATAAAAGAATTTTATTTCATTGTGCACCTAAGGTATCAATGAATTAAAATTCTGCCTCACAGGACCACCCTTCTAATGTGAATGGTTGGTCCCGAACAATTCAAGACCAGGTATATTTATACATGAAGAATGTAGGGATACGAAGAGAGGCTAGCTGCAGCTGTCACGTGGGGTAGGGGGAATCATATGAGCAGGAAATTACACCACACAATCAAAATACAATGATTTCATATATCACCAATAACAAAAGGTTACAAAAGATTTTAATATTTGACCGATTACATAAGTGCACATAAGCATAATCCATAGAAGGTCAAGAGTCCCCAAGAGTTAAAGAGACAATAAATCCATGTTGTCTTTCCAAAGGCTCCCCGGGGTGGGGACCCTTGCAAATATTCTGAGGGAGAGATGAGCCTCTCATTAGCCATGTCTCTGGGCATGGCAAGGAATGTCATACCATTGATAAGATGCAACAGTTATTGTCCCTTGTTCAGAGTGGCAATTGTCCTTTGTCTGGAATTCATTTCAGGATGATTTGATTATCCCAGATTAGTCCATGGTAATCTTGATCTGGCCAAATGGCATGATGACATTACTGACAGGTTCTTCAAACTGCCGCTGTTGTCTCTTGTGAGGATAAGGTATTCCAGGTCTCACAAGTAAACCTGCTCATTTCCTGAACTGAAAGCACAATCTGGAAGTCTAAGATTATATATTTCCATTATGTGCCCAACATTGACATAACAGTCATGCTGGAAAGCAAGTTCCCCTTTTTTGTTATCTATTAAAACAAACTCGGACTTTCTACGTGGTCCCTGTAAAGAGTTATGGATGTTAAAAATTATTTCTATTTCACTGTTGCCCCGTCTCCCCCTTTCACTGGCTCGCATTCCAGCATTGATTGGATTATTGAAGACTTTCCCTTTCACCTATTGTCATGTGATACAGTACATTGTAACTGTTTGATCAGTAGGCAGTTACCCTGCTGCTTACATGGGGCACCGCTAGGGGAGCTCCAGCACCAAGGCAAATTTGGTCCTCTTCTCCACCTCTGAGTTCCATGAAGCCGGGAAGCTTTTCACGGAGGCCCCAGCCATGTATTCCTATGGAGATTGGATTTCTGTGTGACCTAGGTTTATGTGGAGGTTTGGTGATGCTTGTATGTTTATGCAGACATGTGAATGTGTACTGCTTGTGCAAGTTATCATGTGGGGGCAGGGACAACCCATGGTTAGATTGAGGAATCTTTACTGCTGACAGCTAAAAATGGAGTTTCTTTATTTCATCTTTCACTATGATTTATCATTGTGTGTCTTCCAACCTATGGCAACTACAATAGGTATTTGAGGGTTTGGAGGAGTGATCTACTACTAGCACCTACCAAGCTGAGTTTCCATGGCCAAATAGGGATTTGAACACAGGGTTTGTGAGTTTTATTCCAGCACTATATGCACTTCATCACACTGTTGCCCTGTGATTTCATTGAGCTTAAAATGTGAAGTGAAATATGTGCCCTTTTGTGATAGTTTAACTCAGTTTTTGTCTCTAGACACATAAAGGTATATATGTGTTTCTTTGCTTCCCTGAAGACCTCATTCCTAGGAAAGAATAATTCAAATGGCAAGGCTGGGTCATAGACTGTATGGTGGCAGCCCACATAACCAAGTGTTTTGCTTACCTCTTTGTTCCTCTTTATTTTCCAAGCTGCCAGGAGAAAGTCCTTGCCAACTTACCAAGGCAATCACTGGCAAGCCAGAGAGAGAAAGACTTTAAAAAGACACAGTCCTCTTTCTTTCATTCATTCCTTCTTAAAAAGGCAGTGCAAAGGAGCCTGCTCACTTCTACGATGCTTTCATTTTTTCTTTCTGTCCTCACTCTTCCTGTTTACTAAATTTGAAATTTGTGTTGCTGTAGTTCCAATAGTGTAGTCCAATGGTTTCCAACCTCCCAGAGGCCTTCACCATTGACAGGGCTGACTGAGATTTCTGGGAGATATTGTCCAATAATATCTTGGGACACTAGGCTGGGAACCACTTTTTATATTGTTATGGCCTGCCAAGTCAGAAGTGACCTATAGAGACCCTAATAAAGCTTTCAAGGTAAGTGAGATATTTAAGGGGTGGCTTTACCAATTCCATACCACCACCACCCAAGAGTTTCCATGGCTGAGCAGGGATTTGAAATAGAGTTCATCACTCTGTCCACCACATCACACTGGGTGGCATTCACTTCCAAGTTAAAGAGCACACTAGCCTTCATGTTCCTGAGTTTTTCTTTCTCCTCCCCTTATTTCAATCTCAGCACATAAATCCTGAATTTCACATGAGGGATCTGTAGGTGTGCTGTCCAATCCCATTAATGTCTCAAGGCTCAGAGTTCTAACTGTGGTCACCCTAAATTGGTTCATTTTTACAAGTTGGTCCAAAGGTGATGTAAACTCTGCTGTACACATTCATGGTAAAAATGATCATTCATGAAGAATAACATTGCACTCCTGTTAGTCAAAACATATTCTGGAGTGGACTCTTTATGTTCTGCGACTGTACCTTCATATTCTGGTGCAGAATATGAGCCATGTTTACACCACCCCTCTTCTCCTTTCTGGTTTGGCACCCAAATTATCCCCAAGCAGCACAAAATCCTTCCTGTGCCCTTAACTTTGAGGAGCTGTGTAGTTTGATTATCACAAGCTGCCTCAATTTGTCATTCTGGTTCCCATTTCTTGTGTGAGATCTGATTCATACCAGAAAAGAAAAACACATTACCCTCTGGTGGTTATATTTTCATTTGATACATAGTTTTAATTTGTCACCTAGTCTCTAAATGATCTATAGAACAAACCTGAGCCCTTTTCTCCATACAAATATTTACAATTTTAATTAAAAAAAACTGTCTTACCTTGTACATTCTTACAGAAGCAGAACAAAAAAAATATGTTGGTATTTCACTTGAGTGAAATCCTTAGTGTACCTTCACTTGAAAGATAAAGGGGCTCTTTTTATTTGATCTGTGCTTCAAACATGCAGATATGCATAGTTGCACACCTTCTGATTTAAGGAAAACAGAAGTTCTCCTTGGTGTACTTTTTGTTCAAAGTCTGAGTCAGGTTAAGGCAAATACAGTACAACAAAACCTCTACATACGATTTTCTTCTGTTCTACGAGGTTATTTGAATGTTGAAAAATTTGTATGTCAAAAATACATTGCATTACCAGATGAGGCCACTAGATGCCACCTTATAATTTTATATGTCAAATTTTTCCTATTAAAATTTGTATGTTGAATATATATTTTTAGCCATGATTTCTATTTATATGTCGAATTTTTTGTAATCCGAACCATTTGTATGTCGGGGTTCCACTGTATTTCTCTTACACATTATCCCTCCAGGATTATAAAGCTCTCCTGTCTATGTGCCTGAGACATTAGACATGTAGGCAAAGCTGTGCTGTTTCTCAGCTGACAAATGGCAAGAGAAAAATAATGTGAATTTGCCAGATGAGGACTGAGGTAAATGCTTCAGTAATACATTGGTGCCCCACATACCCCAATGCATCATACATAATCTTATGGGGGATTTCAGATAAGGGTCCTGACCTTCAAGTAAGGAAGACATAATCGAAGCATAGTGGAGACTTGTTTCCTGTTCTTTTGTGAACTTCACCATCTGTTTGCCCAGTATAATTTCAGATGCTGTCAGCTTACCCTTTCAGTTAAAAAAAAATAGAAATGAAAAAGAAATATAAAAGGTTTCCTAGAAAATGACTTCGAAGTTGTTGTGACATTTTGTGTAACAACAAAATGTATTGTGACTGATGCACATAGGTACACCCCATAAAGCTGAGAGATTTAAAGATTTTGCAAAACCAAAAGCTCATTCAGGAACATTGGTTTTTTTAAAAAGACATTTTAAAATTCTATTTAAACTCGTTCACTTTAAAAGATTTCTACCTGAATGCTTCCTGATTTTATATATGCAGCATTTTTATTATTATTTTTCCCTGTGAGGAAAAGACAGAAGAACATAACATCAAAGTTATATATTTTATTCTGATTTATGATCATGGAGACTTTTTTCTTTACATACACCTCTGAAAGGGGAGAGAGAGAGAGAGCTCTGCTTTAGCCAGATCAATAATTGTAAATCTTTTGAAATGATTTCAGGTTTTATTTCATCCACTTTTCTTTTACGATACCCTTGCCATCTGCCATACATATTTAGGCTATTACGCTAATTTACTTTGCAAGAGCTAACCACTGAGTCAAACATGTCAGAGGGCAATTGATTACAACTATGTGCCCTTCTGCACTTTTTATTTCCTCCAGCCAAGAATTCTTTGCTGAGCTACTGAAGTGAAGTGATAATGCAATTCCATTTCTGGAGATAAATAAGAGGTGTGCTGGTTTTAAGTGTTCATAAATAAGGGGACTGTATCTTAAGCTTTTAATGATGGTGAAGGAGAATGGGGAAAATGTAAAAAGTGCCATTAAAATGACAGTCTTTGCATTATTCCTGCATGAGGCAGAAGATCAACATTCCATGAGGCAATTCTAAAAATGGGGGAAGCCCACAAAATATTATAACTTAAGCATGTCTTTGAATCAGCATCATATTTGGAACAGTTGGAGCTAACAGTCTGATGGTGCTCTATGCCACATTTGGTGTCATTTGGCCAAATAGTTTTAAAATTCCTGGAGGAAACGGATCACAGACAGGGCCATAGCCAGGACTCAAAATGTGGGTAGGTGAATATTTTTTCAGGATGAGCAACGAAACCTCTTTCCAATGTATTCCTATGGAAAACCATGCTTTGCCAGGGTGGGCAAAGTGCTAACTCAGGGTGAGCCAAGCCCACCTTGGCCACCCCCTGGCTACAGCCCTGATCACAGGCATTCTTGGAAGAAATGGGTCACCTTGATCCATTGTGGTTGGGCTTCAGGCTATACCATGATTCTAAGACAGCACAGGTCACACTGTTCAATTACCTTTTAAAGGAGACTAACAAGAACAATAGAATCATATTAGTGTAATTAGATATCTCACTGTCTTTTGATACAATTGACGACAGTCTCCTTCTGGACTACAATGGATTGCTGCAGCCTTGAGGATATGGACAAGGCACTCATTCACAACCAGTCCATCTGGTATGGCCTCTTCCGCCTCAATGACCATTGGGAATCAGCATTCCTCCTCCACTCATTTTGCTGCTGGGCCCAATATGATGGTTTTCAGTGATATTTCCTCCACTGAAGGGGAGTATCACCCCAACTAAAGGGGCTCATCCACCCGTAGCCATTGGCCCCTTTAGGGAGTCAGGTTAGTTAACCACTGCCTAACACTCAGCATTGAGTAGCTGACTGTATGGTCTACTCCATTACCGTACAATAAAACACTAAAGGAAATGTTCAGATACCTGCTTCAAAACAAGATGTTAAATCAATCTCAGGGGTATGCAGTGTGAGTCTTTCATTGCAAAAATATTTTTACTGAGGATTTACTTGAACTGTTGGAAAGGAAGTGAAATGGCTGGAATTAGGACACCTACTTTGCTATGTCTTTTTGATTAATTTTGACACCTTCACCTTTCACTATTTGCTGATATGTTGCTCTGTCAAGATTAATTGAGCAGCAAACAATGTCAACAATTTTCTTAGCCTCCTCCTTAATACCAGACTTTGTGAATCATCTCCTTATGTCTGAAACACTGACAGCACATCATCTTTAAAAATAAGAGCAGCAGCAAATATGAAGTTCAGGTGGAATCATGTTTCATCAAATAGAGAGAAAGTTTATAAAGCAGATGGGAAGAAAGATGTTAGCCCTCCCTTCTCTGAAACTACAAAATCCAGGATCTGAATTGTGAAGTCAAATCACCCTTCTTCACACATTGTCAAAGAGTTCAATGGCCAGTTCACATATAAGTATGATTGATTGATTACATAAATAAGCTCCTATCAATTGGACCCTCTGAAGTAGAGGTTTTGCCACAGCTCTTGATGATCATCCATATGTTTCACCCTCTTTCTGTTTCCCAGATTGAAATGAAGCACATGGAAAACTGTTTACTTCCTCTCAATTGCATGACCCATAAACAGCTGGAATCAGGCCTTAGAGCCATTATGTACTTCATGGTAGAGATACTAGTAGCACAAGGAAAACTCATTTATATCTAAAGTACATCTCTGGCCACTTTGAGAATGGTAAGAAAGGTCATTTTTGATCTTCAGAATTTTTCTATAAGCAGTGTGGTTTTCTTCCATTAAGACTTTTCCTTCTACAACCTCACTTCTCGATTCTCATATACAGTGGTATCTCGCATTACAAACGCCTCATACAATGCAATTTTCATGTTACGAAAGGAAATTCATAGAAAATAATGCCTCACACTACGGTTTTTTCCCAGAATGGATTAATTGGTTTTCAATGCATTCCTATGGGAAACCACATTTTGCATTATGATTTTTGGTTTTCAATGCATTCATATGGAAAAATGCATTCATTACATTGCTATGGGAAATTCGCTTTACGAAACATCCCGTAGAATGAATTAAATTTGTAATGTGAGGTGCCACTGTATATAAACTAAGCATAGATATTTCTGCCACTTAGACCTTATAAACAGGAGAAGAGATCTGAATATGAAGGACAGAGAGGTGATATGTCAGATTCAAGAGCAACACTTTTTTCACATGTGCACATTTCCCAATGTTTCAGTCTTCGCATACTACATAGATATTTCAACCACATTCCTTCCTTCTTTTTTGCCAGGGGACCTTTTAAAAAGAGAATTTCTTTATAGAAGCATTTATTAACAAAATGTTTAGGTCTTTCTAAAGAACATTGCATAATACACTGATATTCCTGCCACCACAATAATTTAGATTTCTGATTGTGTAAAAGCATACTTAGGGACTGCAGTGGCTTAGTGGTTAAGATACTGAACTTGATGACTGGAAGCTTAGTAGGTCAGCAGTTCGAGACCCGAGTGCTGCATAATGGAGTGAGCTCCCATCTCTGTCCCAGCTCCTGTCAACCTAGCAGTTGGAAAGCAAGAAATTGCAAGTAGATAAACAGGTACTGCTTCGGTGGGAAGGTAAACAGCATTCCATGCACTCTGATGTCTAGTCACGCCTGCCACATGTCCGTGGAAATGTCTGCAGACGCAGATAGTGCTGGCTCTTTGGCTATAACTAGAGATGAGCACCAAACCCTAGAGTCAAATACAACAGGCTTTCAAACAAGGGCAACCTTTACCTTTACCTAAAGACATATATGTACATGGGAGCATATACAATGATGTCATTTTGCTAAGGCAGATATATAATTCTAGACTAGGCAGCAATGTAAGAGTTAGAAGATCATCTGTTTACTCTGATAGGAGCTTGTTTCAAATTATATTTTACAAATTAACTTGTTTTGGTCATCAGGAAAAAAATGCAGGTTTCACTAGGATGTCTGATTTCTTAGACATTTAACTTTGAAAAATTTGCATGCCTGTAACAAGAAGAGACTGTGGTGGCTTAGTGGTTCATATGCTGAACTTAAACTTTGACAACTTGGAAGTCAGCAGATTAGCAGTTTGAGACCCAAATGCTGCATGATGGAGTGAGCATCCATCTGTGTCCCAGTTCCTGCCAACCTAGCAGTTCAAAAGCAAGAAATTGCAAGTCGATAAATAGGTACTGGTTCATTAGGAAGATAACACTGTTCTTTGTGCTCCAGTGTCTCATGACCACAGAAACATCTGCAGAAGCAGACAGTGCTGGTTCTTTGGCTGTAAACGGAGATGCGCACCACACACTAGAGTCAGATATGACTGGCTTTTGAACAAAGATGACCTAACAGCAAGAAATAAATATGTGCCATAATGTGTGATCTGACTCTTTGACTGTATATGTTCAATATATATGTCCATCTCCTTCATAAACACTTTCCCTGGTCAGCTCTTCCTCTGAACTGCCTTGTATGGGCTTCACGATCTTTCATAGTTATTGTGAACACAAAGGCCTTTGTAGGTGGGAGGAGCTCTGGTGCTCACAAAGGATCACTCTTTTGATGCGCATATATTTTTCAAGAGCTTTGCATAAGTATTTCTACTTTAAAACATGGCGCTATGGTTTCCTCAAGCTTCCTGATGATGCCAAACGAGGCCATTTTTCACAAGAGGATCTTGCAGGATGCCAATCAAGAAACTTTCAACAACAATACTACGGGCCTATAATTACTTCAAATAACACTGCTCAAGAGAACAAAGCAGTAAGAAAGATTTACAGCTGCAAAACACATTATGGTTGAATAGCGGTGAGAACTATAGTTTACTTGTACAAACATGTCATGTTAGTGTGCATGTAAGAATGTAATATGCAGAATGTCAGAGAAATGAGCAATGCATTGAAATTCCAAAAATGAGGCCTCGTTTTCCTTGTTATATCAAATGTGAGCTGTTTGTTACTGTGAGCACTCCTGCTGGACTCTGAAACAGATGGCATATCTGTCATGTGCCTAAGGTAGGAGGGCCAAACTGTACTGTTTCAGTAGCTTGTTTTGGATCAAAAGAGTAAAATAAATTCACACAGGGTCAGGCAAAGGGAACTGCGGAATGAACTCACCAAAAGGTGCCTTCATTTTGGCAGTTTCACATCTGGCCTAGACACGGAAGAAAAAGAAGAACTGAAATGGCTATTAGTGCATTTACATGATGAGCATGGATTGGAGCAAAAGGCCCAGAGGCATTGTTGTTGTTGTTCAGTCGCACAGTCGATTCCGACCCTTTGCGACCCTATGGACCATTGTTCTCCAGGCGCCTCTGTCCTCCACCATCCCCCTCAGCACTCCCAGTTCTGTGCCCATTGTGTCTATAATACCATCTAGCCATCTCATCTTTGGCCTCCCCCTTCTTCTTTTGCCCTCCACCTTTCCCAACATCAAGACCTTCTCAAGTGAATCCTCCCTTCTCATTTGATGTCCAAAGTACTTTAGCTTCGTCTATATTATTAGCCCTTCCAATGAGCAGTCAGGGTTGATTTCTTCTAAGATTGACCTATTTGTTCTCCTCGCTGTCCAGGGTACTCTCAAAATTCTCCTCCAACACCACATTTCAAAGGCATCTATTCTTCTACGTTCAGCTTTCCTTATTGTCCAACTCTCGCATCCGTACATTACCACTGGGAATACCATTGCTTTGACTATTCTAATTTTTGTTCTAATTCTAATTAATGTCCAGAGGCATTAATGGGGTGAAATGGCACACCTACAAAACCTTTATGTTAAACATGATCTTTGCATGTCATAATTGAAAGAGAAGACAACAAAAGAAAAATTAAGGGCAATGCTGAGCTGGTGGCAAATAAGGAGAATATGTTCTTTACCTATGAAATGAAACAGCCTTATTGCAAGATCAATTCAGTGTTTCCCAAACTTTGGTTTTTGGACTTCAATTCACAGAAGCCAAAGTCAATTCCCCAAAACACTGATCAGCCAATGTACTGACTTAGGCTTCTGGGAATTGAAGTCCACCAGTGTTCCATGGAACATAGTTTGGGAAACACTGGTTACATCATTAAAGTCTGTCATGTGGTCTCAGCACCACTAACTTTAGATCCAGGAGTAGAGAAGAAGGAGTAGAGACGGAAACTGAGTACAACATATATAGAGAAGCATAGGTTCCCTGCCATTGCTTTTATTAAAGAGGGAATCAAAGGGGACTATTCCCATTGCCCTGTTAGTGTCTCTTATCCAGTCCTTTCTTAGTGGCTGTCTTAGAAAGCCAATGAGGGCTTTCTTCTGTAGCTTTGGGGAAAACGGAAATATTTTAAAGGAAAAACAGAGTAGTGTGGTCTGTAGAAATCCACCATTTGGGCAGACGTTCTTCCATTCCACTTGTACCTTACAGTCTTTCAGCTAGATTTGGTAGTTAATCTCTAAATTGGTGGGGAAAGAACTTCTCAAAAAATTGAAAATGATCAAATATTGGTGTACATCTAGGCAAGAAATGGGTCAGAGGGCTTTGCAAAGCATTTTTATAAAAAGTAGGGCTTTTCTGTATGTTTATTTGTACATTCTGAATGAAACAACTCCACTGACACCTGTAGAAGATTCCTCAACCAATTTGGCTGACAAGCTAAATCATGTTACATTTCCTTATCCTTGCATCTGAAGATGAGAAGCAATTATTTATGTATCTAAACACATACACACAATGAACACAGAGACAGGGCTATTATTAGTTATTTGTAATTAATTCTTTTTTCCAAATAACTTATTTATACCTACATTGCATTGCATTAATAATGAATAATTTCACTCCTTTTTCTAGTTTAATGTAGGTAGTGTTCAAGGCAGCTAACAACCATTATAATATACTAGCAGATTACCCGGCCATGCCTGGGGGTTGTGCCTGCATTTACCAGGTCAGGTAGGGCCTGCCCCCTGCCACCCTGGCCCTCTGGTCCCTCGCCGAGGCATCCCGGTCTTGCTCCGGGTGTTGCGCCACTGCCGGCAGAGAATTATTGGAGGTCCATCTGTGATGGTGGTGGGTTACTGTGTGTGCCTGGTGTGCCATTGCTGCTGCTCGCCGCTCCATCCTCCAGGCCAGTGGAGGGTCAGGGCATATTGGGGCATTGGAGTGCCCAGCATTGAGGCCGTGTTGCGTGTGCGGACATTCGTGCATGCGCATTACCGGATTTCCTGGCCATTTGTCCTGGTGGGTGGGTGTGCCCCCTTTGCAACCCTTGTTTGAGGGCACACACCCCAAAATGGTCTGCCGGACACCTGCAGCACTGATATCACATGCAAAAGGTAGGTGTGTGCCAAGTTGCAGTGCCATTGGTGCAAGGGTGTAGATTTGTATAAAGAACATACTTGATGACACCTCTATTTTATATAGAGAGATAATAGGCAAAGGTCGCTCTTACTCAATAGCCAGTAAAACATGATAAATAAACTGACGTGTAGGATCATTAAACTAAAGCAAAACTGTTAAAATCTATTATTTGTGCAATCTTATCTCAAAGCTGTGCCAACTGTAGGGGGGTTGTTTCTCATGCTGGCATAGCTGTGCTTAAACCATGAGGACATGTCTTTCTGGTTGATTTTGGGCATCTGTTACCAGACAGATCTGCTAGCAAAACTGTTGTACTGGCAAAGGTTAACTATAAGGAATGGGTAGGTACAGGAAGAGCTGTGTTGCACCAGATTCTCATCCATCATAGGTCCTCAGGTAACTGTAGATAAGTAGGCCAAGGTGAGAGTAGTCCTAAGTAACATCCAACATCCCTACGATGAAGGGTGGACAGACTGAGAAAATGTCCACTGGCCAAGTGTTGCTAATCTGGCCCTTAGCCTAAATGATATGGAAGGCATATCATGTAGTCCAAATGCTATTTTACATAGGACTTCAGCTGCTGCATGGAAATATATTCATATTGCTTAAGTAATTGAAAGCTATTCTTCTTCTTCTTCTGCCATAACTGAATCGGAATATTAGTGATCCTCATAGTGGTCAGCCATGAAGACTATCCTGAGAATATAATGCAGTGGCCTTTCATCTACCTTCTGCATCACAGCATGACACCTGTGCCACTGATCAAATTCTGCAAGTCACTTTCAGGTCCTGAACCCTTTTGGCATGCCAAGTCCTCATCAGCCTTAGTGAAGCTGCTTACCTCCATCAAGATGGATTCAAATGGGATTTAATCCATTTGGGAACCATCACCCTTCCATGTGGACTTCAGCACCCAAGGCCGTTAGTCCTCAGAGTGGTCAGGTTAGTTAACCGCCGGCTGACACTCAGCATTGAGTCACTGGCAGTATGGTCTATTCTATTACCATAGCAGGATAACCTGGCCAGACTGCTTGAAAGCTATTATTTTGTTAAATTTGAGACACAGGAAAACAAAGAGTTTATTTTTAAGTACAGTGGTACCTCATACAATGATTTTAATCCTTTCCACGGGGCTCGTTGTTGTACGAAACAAATGCTATACGATGCATGCATCATATAGCGATTTTCCCTATGGGATACATCGTAGGACAATTTTTTTTGCTAAGTAGTTTTTCCCATTGAAAAATTGTTGTATGATTTTTCCATAGGGAAAATTGTTATGTGAGATGCCAATTTCACCCCAAAACCTAATTGTTGTGTGATTTCGTTGCTATATGGGGTAATTGTTGTATGAGGTTCCACTGTATATCTAGCATCTATATGTTGTATGCTAGGTGTTATAGTCCAGGGATTTTGATGTGACCCAATATGGGTGGATGTCATCTAATTCCTTTTTGTTTTAGATACTGTATGTTAATTTTAGCTTTGTATGTTATTATATTTTTGTGGTGCCTCTGACACAATTTTTTTAAAAAAAATAAAGTCCAAAGATATAACTTTTTTGTGAGCCAGATGCCAAAAGTCTGAATTTAATCCTAGAAAAACATGCACAGCATACAGGTCTAAACTTTTTTTAAAGTGAGGTGTTTGTATTTGATTCCAGGGCAGGGGGAAAAATCAAAGAAAAAAATATTTCATTTAATTATCATGTGTGTGTGTGTTTTTTTGTAAACAATTAACATCTCTATTGAAAATCAACGGATTCTTTGCAGTGAAACCCCATGATTTAAAGAAATATTTTGAGCAGTGGATGATACAGAATTCTTTAAAAAGAAGACCATTCTGAATGGTGCTGCTTAGGCAAATTAAACTGTTCTTGAAGACTTTTCTATTGCTTTTCTTTCTTTAGCATTGTATGTAAATGGACCAGACAACAGAGAAGTTATTAAGGAGCCATGCCTGACAGAGGTGGGGAAAGTCAACCTTGGAGAAGAGTGTGAGAAATTTTGCTCTGGTTTCACTCTCAAGTGACATGGCGGGCTGAGGCCTTTTAAAGAGGAGTGAGATGCTTTTAGATGAACTACTAGCAGAAATGTAATAAATCCCTTGTTTTGTGTCTCAGTGGCATGAATAATTCAACATTATATTGGACTTACCACTGCTTGTGTCTGCTTTGGTACCTGATAGGTGACTTAGTAGAGCTGGGGGACCTTTGTTCTTTGAATTGCTAAGTCAGGGCTATCAACAGATAACATGCTCTCAAAATACTAGGGTACCTCAACACTCACCAGTGATTGAAATTAGCTGTCATTTGCACAGATGGGGCATCACTGATGTTGAATATTCAATCAAACTTTAGAAGGCCAATAGTAGAGCTTGCTTCCAAGTTATATTTACCCACTATGTGCTTCATCCATGAGGATATATCTTCCTTGTCTTCTCACTGTCTGTTCCTAGACTATTAAAAATAATTAGTTATATCCAAGGTAGGGCTAAAAAGCCCAGAAATTTTGAAGTATTGTGTGAGGAAGGTGGGTCTGAATTCAGTGTATTTCTATCCCACATATACTGTTACTCATTATGAAAATGAAAAATCTTAAAACATGATTTGGAACTCAGAGAAATAATTGAGTAGACAAGGGTGAACTGTTAAAATGCAACAATTTTGTGTGACTATTCTGGACCATACATCTATACCTATAAAATGGTGCATTAACCATTGGAATGTGACAAAGGATGTTGCACCAGGCCCCACTTGCCCTTAATGGACCTCCGTTCACTCGCCCGAACCCGGTTCGCAGGTAACTGTTGGGTTGAAATTTTCAACCCGGGGGCAGGAGCCCCCCAGTCGCAAACAAAAAAGGAAACTTCAATTCCCAACGTTCCTTGCGATGTGACGCGCCAGAGCCAATCAGGCTGAGTGGCGCAGCAAAAGGAACGTTCGGAAATGCGCCGCGGCCAATCAAAAAAAGCCGCAGGAAAAAACCGCCACAGTAAGCAAACACGGCAGGCAAAACTACAAGCCCCAGCATCCTGCATGCCATTAGCATGCTGAATGCTGAGGCGGCCTGCGCGCGAAAAATAAAAGTTTTAAAAAAAACGCCCACCGCCGCTGCCCTTCTTCCCCACGGGCCAGCCAGCATGGCCTGTGAGGAAAAAAAGAACACCCCCCACCGCCGCTGGCCTTCCTTTCAATGGGCAAGCTGGCGCAAGAAAAATAAAAGTTTAAAAAACCCGCCGCCGCTGCCCTTCTTCCCCACAGGCCAGCCAGCATGGCCCTCAGGGAAAAAAAGAAACCCCCAGCTGCCGTTGCCCTTCTTCCCCATGGGCCAGCCAGCATGGCCCATGGGGAAAAAACAGGAACCCCCTCCGCCGATGCCCTTCTTCCCCACGGGCCAGCCAGCATGGCCCGTGGAAAAGAAAGCAAAGAAAGCACCCCCTGCCATTGCCCCTCCTTCCCAGAGGCCAGCCAGCATGGCCTGTTTTCTCATTTGAGTTCCAGTCCTCATGGATAGAAGACGTCTTTTGGTAAGCTCTGTGGGGGGGGGTTTTTTGGGTTAGGGTGGTTTGGATTGGGGGGGGGGTCTGTGTGTTTTTTCTTGTTTGTTTTTGGCTGTTTTTGTGTTTTCTTTTTGGATTTTTGAGTGTTTTTGATTGTTTGTTTTTACTTTTTCAGGGGGGTGGCTTTCTTTCCCACGGGCCATGCTGGCTGGCCTGTGGGAAAGAAGGGCATTGGCAGGGGGGCTTTCTTTCCCACAGGTCATGCTGGCTGGCCCGTGGGAAGGAGGGGCAATGGCGGGGGGTGCTTGGCCCACGGGAAAGAAAGCCACCCCCCTGAAAAAGTAAAAACAAAAACACAAAACAAAAACAATCAAAAACACTGAAAAATCCAAAAAGAAAACACAAAACAGCCAAAAACAAACAAGAAAAAACACACAGACCCCCCCAATCCAAACCACCCCCCCAAAAAAAACACCCCACAGAGCTTACCAAAAGACGTCTTCTATGCATGGCCCATGGAGAAGAAAGCAAAGAAAGCACCCCCAGCCATTGCCCCTCCTTCCCACGGGCCAGCCAGCATGACCTGTGGGAAAGAAAGCCCCCCTGCCAATGCCCTTCCTTCCCACGGGCCAGCCAGCATGGCCCACGGGAAAGAAAGCCACCCCCCTGAAAAAGTAAAAACAAAAACACAAAACAAAAACAATCAAAAACACTGAAAAATCCAAAAAGAAAACACAAAACAGCCAAAAACAAACAAGAAAAAACACACAGACACCCCCCCCAATCCAAACCACCCTAACCCAAAAAAAACCCCCCACAGAGCTTACCAAAAGACGTCTTCTATCCATGAGGACTGGAACTCAAATGAGAAAATAAAAAAAATACTTACCAGAAGCGACACCCAGAGGACAGAAGAGAACAATTATAGAGAGGAAGAAAAGCTCACCACCCCTACCCAGAGGCCAAAAGAGAAAAAACATTCAAAAATATTGAAAATAATAAGATTAATTCCAAAATCAATCAAATAAGTTATAAAAACATTAAAAAATAATCACACTAATCTCAAAAAATACAAAAAAACAAGAAATCACTTTTCACTCAAAAAACCAAAACAAAAAAGAAAAAAGGCATGCAAATAAAGATTTAAAAAGCCAAAATTAATTTTTAAACTAAATAAAATAAAATAAAACTAAATAAATTAAATAAAATTAAAATTTGCATAAACATAAAACAAAAACCTTCAAAAACCAATATAAAGAGCCCAGCACGCAAAAAAAAATGAAAAACACTGGGAGCGCAAGTCCGCCGCAGGCGGACGCAGTGCCTCGAAGCCACAAAATCACAAAACCTTACAACACCATTTAAAACAGCCCAGCACCATTGGTACAAGAAAAAAAAACGGAACCCTTTACTATCCAACACAATTTTAAAAAGCCCGGCACTGCCGGGCAAAATATGCTAGTTCATTCTAAAACTGACATGGAGTGGACTCCACTCAAACAAGGACATATGGTGAATATGTTTCACAACTTAAAACAAAATTGCTAGTTTCCTTTACTATATTTTGGGCTGTCAGTGTCTTCATGTCTTCCGAACTGACAATGCCACTTGAGATGATTAAAAAGAGGTGATCATTTGTTGAAAATATCATTCAGCACTTCCTTTCTATGACAGGATCAACCACTGTGTATATTTCTTTCTTCTGAAACACTGTTAAAATAGTGGATGAATTATGAGAGTTTTCTCAGAGGAGGAGCAATTAAGAAAAAAAAATACCCAAAAAACAGTGGAGTCTAATTACTCCAGTTTAGAAGGTGCTGTGAATTCACTACAGGGGATAATCTGCACTTTACAGACAGCATTTGGATAATTGTTGTAAATGGAAAGGTAAGACTCAACAGGGATTCACAGACTCTGTAAAACTGGACTGATTCAAGATCATACTATTGGCAAAATCCTTCTGCAAACACTCATTTTTGTTTTTCAGAGTTATCATATTTATCACAATATATGATGTATGTTTCTTGTGAGCCGCCCTGAGTCAGCGTATGCTGACTGGGCGGCATACAAATCGAATAAATCAAATCAAATCAATATATTGTTCTGCAATGAGATTTTCTTCAATGGTCTACCATTAAAAATAAAGCATGAAATAAGCTAGAACTTGTTGATAATCTTCAGTTTTAATAGACTGCAGCCTTGATGGAACAGCTGAGAACAGAATTGAGACATTACTGACCAGTGTAGGTATTAAGGCTTGCAATCAAATTATTAGTCACCTAATCCAAAGGGAAATATAATAATTTCTTCATAAAACAATGAATTGCATACAACATCTTAACAGTCATCCATTTAAGTTAGAAATGGCTAAAAACATATTTAGTTCAAATTTTAAAGTATCTTCTCCTTCCCTTCCTCTTTTACCCCATCGGTTGTTGAGGGAGAGGGAAGGTTCTTGTTCTGGTACTTCTAGCAGCTTCCACCGATGTTATTTGGTGTTCTTGTAATATTTCTTTGATGTTATCTCTCCACCTTCCTCTGGGTCTGTCTCATGGTCTTTGTCCTTCTCCTCTTTTCGCATATGCCTTGTAAGGTATGAAATTCCAAGACATCCTCTCTAAACAGGCAAACCACTTTATTTGTTGTATCTGTGTGTAGTGCAAGATTGGTTCTGTTCCAGTTTTAAAGCATACCTATACAGTATATATCTAATTAATTATTTCAAAAAATAATACCTGAATTGAAATACATTCATCCTTCATTATTTGCAATTTTTCTGAATTTTGTTATGATGTCTTCTCATGAACAAAAAGCATATTAAAATGTGCATACACAGCAGGAATTCTTAACCTGTGGCCCATGGGCTGGATGTGGCCCTCAGCACCATTTCATGTCACCCCCACCACCTCCACCACACCAGGAAGTGTCATGTGGTGGAGAAAGAGCAAAATGGCTGTCTGGCCCCCAAAGTTGTCTGAGGGAGCATGACCCAGCCCCCGGGTTAAAAAGGTTGAGAACTCCTAATATGCAGAGAACAACTGCTAGAAATAATGTATGAAAATAACATAAAAATTCCATATGTTGTAGAAAATATACATATTAAGCTAATACATAAATATTCATAGCTAAATATAAACATTAACACATACTCACAGATTTTGTCTTTGACAAGAAAAATCCCATCCGAAAACAGCAATGACAACAATAAAAAAACCACTTGCTTTTGTATGTGTAGAGTTGTGTATTTATATATTTACATTAAAGAAAACCACATATTTTTGCTTAAAATAATTTTGCAAAGTGTTCACAAAATGAGATTTTTAAAAAACAGAAAAATTCTCCTAATATTCGGCAACAGGGAATTTTTGGATTTGTTGACTCTTAGGTGTGAAAATTAATTAAAGAAAAATGTGTATCCTAAACAAATGCAAGCGCGGCGCCAAAATGGCCGCCACGCTCTTTGCGGGCCCCCCCCACCGGACGAAGGCATCCGGGTAGTTAGGGGGCGTGGCCAGCTCCCTTATAAAAGGGGTGGCCACGAGGCAGCCGCGCTGCCATTTTGCGAAGCGACGGAGCGGAGAAGTTTTTTCCCTCTTACCTCCGTCGCTCTTTCCTTCGCCGGGAAGCCTATTGGGTGGCGTTTTTTCCTTATCTTTCTCCGGCTTCCCAGCAGATCTGCTATGCCCTCTAAGAAGAAGGCAACTGCGAACGCGGTTCGCCCCGCGCGGAGGCGCCAGCTGGGTCGGAGGACCGCGACTGCGCCTCCTCAGCAGCCCCCCGGGACCAGTGGGATGGGGTTGATAGCCCCTTGGCCCGAGGTGGGCCGTCCGCATACCGGCCCGGCAGGGGCCGCGGCCCCCGGCCCGCAAGCAATGGCCACTGCCCCTGGCATGGCCCATTCTTCGGGGCCTTCTTCTATTAGTACGCAGCTTCCTGCGGGGGTTCCGGCCATGGGGGGTGGTTGGGTTCCCTACCCCGGCAGGGTATGCCCCCGGCCCTGCAGGGGCCGGGCCTGAGCTCTTGGCCGTATTCGGGCCCTGGGATCCAGGGACCTGGACCGGCGCCTGCGGCCCATGGGCCGGCTGGCCCTTTGCCCCCCCTGGGATTAGGGGGCTATGTTAATGTTGAGGCCCTTCTGGCCCGTGTTGCGGCCCTCGAGGCATCTCTCGCGAGGGTTAACCACCCGGGGGTCCCTTTTGGGGCGCAGGTTGATGCTTCGTCTGCCGGGCTCCGGCAGGCGGCGGGACGGGTCGAGCTGCCCGAGGCGCGTGGGCCGGCGTCGGCCACTGCCTCGCAGCTCCCCAATCAACAGGCTGGTGCGGAGCAGGCCCCATCGGCGAGCTCAGTCGCGGTCGTGAGCTCCGACGCCCCCAGTGGGCCAGAACCCCCGGTGGGGGCGGCCCACGGGGGTGCAGCATGTGAGTATGCGGTTCAATCTAGTACACCCACACACCTGGCTACCTTGGGGGGAACATTTCAGTGGCCGTGACCTCGCATGGGTGGCACGACGGTTCAGTCGCCGACGTCCCACCCGGCGACTTCACTTCCCACCCAGGGCCCTGTTTGGGGTGGCACCTCCTGCTCAGTGGGGAACGTGTTAGGGGTGACCGGGTTGGTCCAGGCTCCTTTCGCAATGCCCACAGTTCCCACCGTGCCGATGTCGGCATTGCCGACAGTGGGGTATTCCTTGCCCCTTGGGGATCATCTGGCCCAGGCTACCAAGGAAAAGATCTGGCGTGGGGAGTATGTGGACATCTTCTCCCTTCTTAACAGAGAGCCCACCAAGGAGGAAAGGGAGGGGCAGGATGAGAAGGATAAGGAACAGGCACGTCGTCGTAAGCCGCCATGCACGTGGGCCAACTGGCTGCCAGCGTACCTCATATACATGGCGGTTTACCTCAGGGCCAGGCCAGATCTGGCAATCCCAATGGTCCAGTATTTGGACAATATATACCGGGCGATGGTTGACTTCCCGGGCCCGTCGTGGTTGGCTTACGATGAAGAATTCCGTATGCGAATTCCCCTGCACCCAGAGATGAGGTGGGACGAGCCCTGCCAGAAGCTGTGGCTTCTGTACATGACTCCCACGCGCCCTGCGCCTGGGGAAAGATACCATTGTGGACATGCAGTCCAGCGAGCGGCCCCAGCACAGACACCCCGCCAGGTGGCGGGGCAGGGGGTTCCAGCCCGCCTGCTGTGCTGGACTTTCTCGTCCAATGGTTCCTGCAATAGGAAGAATTGCCGGTTCAGGCATGAGTGTCCCTCTTGTGCTGGGCCCCATGCTGCATCCGCCTGCCCCAGGCCTTGAGGGATGCGGGGCAGGGGTAGGGGTGGACAAGGGGCTGGCAAGACTGCCACAGAGGGAGCTGGTTCATCGAAAGGCCCCCTCCCCAATTAATGTGGACATGTTGGAGCGTTGGCTCGCATTGTACCCGAGGGAGGCAGATGCAGTTTACCTGCTTCAGGGTTTTCGACTGGGGTTCCGTATTCCTTTCACGGGTGATAGGTCCCCCCAAGACGCACCCAACCTTTTGTCCCTTAGGGGAAGGGAGGAGGTGGCTGCTGCCAGCATTGCTAAGGAGATTGATGCGGGCAGGGTCGCTGGCCCTTTCCCTGCACCCCCCGTTCCCCAACCTTAAAGTGTCACCCTTGGGCTTAGTGCCCAAGAAATCACAGGATGAGTTCCGCCTGATTCATCACTTGTCCTACCCAGCCGGCAGATCGGTCAATGATGCTATCCCTGATGACCTTTGCTCGGTCAGGTGTACATCTTTTGACCGAGCGCTGCGCATGGTGCGCTCATGTGGCCCGGGTGCGCTGTTAGCTAAGTGCGACATTAAGTCTGCCTTTCGACTCCTGCCGGTCCACCCGGGTGACTTTGAGTTGCTGGGTTTCAAGTTCCGGGGAGAATATTATTTCGATAAGGCCACACCTTTTGGCTGTTCCATATCATGCTCGGCATTCGAGCGTTTCAGCACCTTCCTAGAGTGGGCTTTTGTCCGCAGGTCAGGGTCCCGGTCTGTAGCCCATTACCTGGATGATTTTTTATTTGGGGGTGAATGGGGCTGGGACACGTGCACACGTCTCCTCAACACATTTCAGATGCTAATGGAGGAACTTGGTGTCCCTTTAGCGCCCGAAAAGACCGAGGGCCCATCTACCCAGTTAGTCTTCCTGGGGGTGGAGATTGACACGGTAGCGCAGGCTTCTAGGTTACCAGGGGATAAGGTGTCAAGGATAGTGGCCCTTATCTCGGACTTGCTTGCTAAACGCAAGGCATCACTGCGGGAACTGCAGGTGCTACATGGTCACCTCAATTTCGCTTGCAGGGTGGTCGCACCGGGCAGGGCATTTGCTCGACGCTTGTGCGACGCCATGACAGGCTTATCCAGGCCCCACCATAGGGTGAGACTGACCCAGGGTATTAAGGCAGATATGCTTATCTGGCTCCAGTTTCTGAGGGAGTTCAATGGGGTGTCATTTTGGAGGTCTGACCTTCTGGCTTCCCCTCGTTTCCAGATACAGTCCGATGCCTCGGGATCCCTGGGTTACGGGATGTACTTCAATGGGAAGTGGGCCTATGGTGGGTGGCCACCAGCCTGGTCTGGCACGGGTCGCCTGCGTGATCTTACTTATCTGGAATTTTTTCCCATTCTGGGGGCCTTGATGCTATGCGGTGAGGAGTGGGCCAACTCGGTTGTACATTTCTGGTGTGACAATGCGGCTGTGGTCCACATTATCAACTCACAAACCTCTAAATCACCCAGGGTCATGGACCTGGTGCGCCAGTTTGTATTGCGCTGCCTGCGCCTCAATGTGCTGTTCAGGGCCAGGCATGTCCCGGGTGTCAATAATGATATCGCTGACGCTTTGTCCCACCTGCAGATCTCCCGGCTCCGCGCCTTGGCCCCGGATGCGGAGGAATTTCCCTCGCCACTCCCGGACGAGATATGGACCATTGGCAGGGAGAGGTGAACTGGGCGATCGGCATGTCGCTAGTGCCACGCACGCGTAAGGCGTATCACCACGCATTCAATTCTTTCCGAGCATTCTGTGCCCAATTCCGGCTGCCAAACACCTGGCCGATCCCAGTGGCCCACATCCTTCAATTTATGGTTCACCTACATGCCCAGGGCCTCGCACCTCGTACCATAGCATCCAGGCTGTCAGCGCTGGCTTTCATGGCCAAAGTGGGCGGTCATGCGGACAATACCGCTGACTTTCCTGTGAGACACGTTGGAGGGGTGGGTGCGGGAGCATGGGCGTAGCCTGGACGACCGCCACCCAATTTCCCCTGGGGTTCTTACCCAACTAGCTCGGGGCTGGCATGACCTATGTTTTGATAGGTATGTGGCAGCCCTGTTTCATGCGGCTACAACGGTAGCCTTTTTTGGAGCGCTCCGCATCAGCGAGCTTGTGATGCTGTCTAAGGCGGATGCGAGTCGTAGGGCACTGGAACTTGAAGATGTCTATGTGGCCAATGATTGGGCTCAGTGGAGGATACGCTCCTCTAAAACGGATCAGCACGGCGTAGGCAGTGGAGTAAGACTGCTACGATGTTCTTTGGCAGACATCTGTCCGGTTGGTGCCCTACAGGATTTCCTTGCACTGCGTGGCACGCACCATGGCCCATTTTTCTGTCACCAAGGTGGGTCTCCCCTTACTAAATTTCAATTTTGGAGGGTGCCGGGAAGGCACTAGCCAGTGTTGGCCTCCCTGGGGCTCGTTGAGGCACCCATTCATTCAGGATGGGGGCGGCTTCTACTGCAGCTGTTTTTGGGTACTCCGGGGCTGAAATACGCCGCATGGGAGGGTGGGGACCACAATGTTTTCAGTTTTGTGTTCGCCCTCTTCAACCGTGAGTACCAGTTTAGTCACTGCACTGTTTCTCCCCCCTTTTTTTTCCTTGACAGACCCTGGGTGTCGTATTACACCAGTGACAGTATGGCTGGTGGGCCATAGCCATGTGCACAGGGCAGCGCGTTACGCTGCACAGGGCAGCGCGTTACGCTGCACAGGGCAGCGCGTTACGCTGCACAGGGCAGCGCGTTACGCTGCGGCGACAGAGTGGGACCCCGACTGGGACTGGGTGCATCCGCACATCTCATGTGGTATGATAAGCGCGGCATGTTATGGCGGGAACTGTTGCCATTCCTTTTCTACATCAGGGATGCTGACTCGCCTGATGTCCTGGTTATGTACCTTGGGGGCAATGGCTTGGGACAGGTCACTGGCCTAGCGCGGAAGCTTGCGATTTGCAGTGACCTGCCCTACTCACATTATCTGTGGCCTGCCACAACCCTCAATTGGTCAGACACGATACCGCGGTACGCTTACAGGGGAGCGTTCGGCCTCGAGGCTCTTGACCGAGCCGACGCTCCGTGAACGGGGCTATTGCCCGGTTCCTTTTCGACAAGGGTGGGGGACGCGTCATTCGCCTCCCCGCCATCAGTCTGCAAAATTACGAGCTTTACTCAGGGGATGGGGCCCATCTGTCGCAGGGAGGTATGGACCTCTTGTTAGTGGACTGGCGAGCAGGCCTGTTGACCGAGCTGACGGTCTTGGGGGGGGGGCGGTGAGCCTTTTGGGAAGCCTCCCCGTGTGGCGGGTAGCACTGGTAAGGTAAACATTTATGACCCACAGGTATCCGGCAGGTTCGCAATTGACTGAACAACACTAGACAGGCATAAGTTGGTTAAACGTTGTCCGGTCAACGACGAACCAGGCGATGGGGTGATGGCTACAGCTGGACAGCATGCATCACCCCGTGATTTCACGGATACGCGTCAGAGGGTGGGGTCATTAGTTAGATATTGACTACGGTCAACAATTTGTTTGTTGTCAACAAACAAATAGATACAAATAGATACATTGTAACAATTGCCGTTGGCAATTTTGGGTGGTACCTTACCAGTGTTACTTCGGCCTGCTTGCCTTAAGAATTATAATTGGTCAATTACCAATAGAAATTTATAATTCAGACTAGGGCATGAATCAATAAATGTGGCCCAATGCCGTTATCCACTTTCATCAATGTCTGAGTCCTTTATTGGGGGGTGCGCCTGCAAACGCAAGCAATCAAACAAAAGCAAATAAAAATGTATCTGTGTTTTTGAATGGACCACTGTTTTAAATGTCTAATTGTGCTGTGTAAACAAGACAGCAACCTTAAGGCTGGGAATCTAAGAAACCAAGAAGCAGAAGAAAAAAATAATTGAATCATCCATCCCAATTAGAAGCACAAAAATATTTTTGCTTTTCTGATGTGCTCCATTCTGTATAACACTGAAGTGTCCTGAGATGAAAGGAACAGAGGGCTTTAGGTTCCATGAGGCATTCTTAAGTATAGAAATTACATTTATATTCCATAGTGCTTAGAAAACTCCCTAGCCAGTTCACAAGGTAATTAGCATTTTGTTCCCAACACATTGTGTACTCATTTTTTACCAATCACAAGGATGGAAGGCAAGTCAATCTTGAGCCCATTGTGATCAAACTCATAGTGTGAGCAGAGTTTTGGCTGTAGTACTGCAACTTAGTCATTGCACCACAGGGACTCTTATTCATTCTTCCATTCAGCCCTTCTCACTATTTGAAAATCTACTCCCAAAGGAATTTCTAGCTCTTTTGAACATGTGTTCTATAGGTATTCTTGGGTGTTCATCATGGTTATGCTCCATTGCACTGTTAAAGAGATAATTGGAAAGAGGGTACAGGGGGAGCTTAGAGAGACACATTTTGTGAGGAAGGTTGTGTGGCAAAGCTGCCTTTGCCGTACCCACTCCCCAATAAAGAGACGGACAACTGTGCTGGATTTTAAAACTGGGCCACTTTATTAAATTAAAATTCAATAATGCAAGCAGACCGAAATAGCACTGGTAAGGATTAATGGTTATTTACCAATATTGATTTGATACAATGTATCCAATTTGTTTATTTAATTAATCAATTTTAATTAACCCCAAACAGAAGCGCAAATGGTTAACCTCTGTTTCTGATGTATGTCCGGTGAACTGCAAGGTTTTGTGACTCTGCTCTAGAGCATATTTGAGAAAATATAGAGATAGCAGGGGAGGTAATTTTTCCCTTCACAGTTCTCTTAATGCAGGGGAGGACAACTGTAACCCTTCATATGGTTTTGGAATACAATTTTCAGTATCCCTCACCATTGGCTATACAAGCTGTACTGTACATTGCGTTTCTGTGAGCTGCCCTGAGTCACATTTGTTGAGTAGAGTGGCATACAAATCTAATAAATGAAATGAAATGAAAATGAAATGAGATTCATTTCAACAACTTCAGCAAAATTTCAGTTCTTCTTCCATATACCAACAGAACCAATTGTATCAGTAGAAGAACACTAAATAGGGATCCAACTTTAAATCTTTCAGAGTGAAATGTTTGGGTTTTATATGAGAACATTTAAGAGGAATGGTGTGGTGGTTCTGCCCATGCCAATCATTTGTAAATCATATTGAGAATGAGTTTATATGGTGAATGTCTATGAAAGCTGAATGATAGATATGAATAGGCTGAGTGCTAGTAGGATTGGCAGATGAATAACTGGATGTTCAATGTAGAGCTGACTGATGATTGCTTGGTGTGATTGGAATGTTTTGGAAGTATCATTTAGTCAATCTGCTTTCCACAACCTGTTCGAGAAATCGTGTCTGAGAATTAGTAGGGTCTATTGAAGAATTTGACATGGAGCTAATGACACAGTCTGTCTTGTGATAAACAGATGAAAGGAATGTTGTTGAGAGTCTGTGCAAGTAGTTATTCTGAATGAGAATATAAATATATACAGGTATAATTTAAAATTGTTTTATCCTTTACATGATATGGCATAGAATTTATTTTTTCTTCCTGCCATTTACTTATGTTATTTGAATAAAACCCTTTTCTTGCTCAGAAGTGAACTCTTCTTATTATTTAATTTTATGAGTAACTTTTGGATGATGGTGGT